>CM046965.1:2961446-4455860 GCA_025698475.1 Gossypium anomalum | reverse complement strand
ATAGATTCTAAACAAGAAAATAATATTTCTGCCCTTAGTAAAAAGGATTTAATAGTTTAATAGATATAACCTCTATATATTTTAATAAAATATATAATAAGGTCAATAATATAGAAGAAAAGGTAAATAATCTAGAAATATTAAGGAATTAGATTTGAAACAACAAATCTAAAGAAATATTATCGTAAGTTAATAATAAATTAGAACAAGTTATAAATAATAATATAGAGTCGTATATAGATCTAGGTCCTTTATATTATGGTAATAGTAATATAATTTTAACTTTATCGATGAAGAGGAAGAAACCTCTGCAGTAAGAATCATCTTCTACTAGTAAAGGTAAAAACTCAAAAAAGAAAATCTTTAACTCAACAAAATATGATTTCCAATCCTATAAAGAACTTATAGAACATTGGAAAAGAAGATTTACAAACAAAGAAAGATAAAAATGAAAGAGTAGAATATTTAAAATTAATAGAAGAAATTTATGAAAAACAAAAGACCTATTTGCTAAGTTTAATTATCATTATATGTTAAATTATGACACTATGTAAAGTAGTAGTTCAAGTAAATCTGATAATCAAGAAGATTTAAAAGTTATTAGTTATAAATCGATGAAGAAGACACTTCAAATGATGAGGAAGAAAAAACTGTAACCTATGGATATTGAAACTATGATCCATATGGTAAAAGAAAATAGATTCTGATATTCAAAAAGATGATTATCCGAGAACGCTAAACAAAGAGTTTGAAACAATAGATAATACAATTAGGATTTTTGTAATCAAACCAAGATATAGCTACCAATGAAATTAAAACCGAATATATGGGAGAATCTTTCTAATCAACAACCTAGTCAAACTATACCTATACCACATAGATAGATGACTTAAACAAAAGAAATGTGGCCCAAGGAGGAATATATTTAGATTTGACTAATATTCAAATAGTGACTATGAAAAACCATAGATGATTGGGCAGACAAACTAATGACAATTGTTAAAACAACAACAGCTCATGGTCAAAAGAAAATTTTTAAACTATTTTGTTGGAACATTTCAGTGAGATGTTTTACAATTTAAGAAGATGGAAGAATCATGTAGGAAAATTCCAAAAGGACAACTAATTAATCAGATAGGTACCCCTAAAGACCTTTTAAAAGGATTAACAAATATTCTAAAAATGTAATTTTGTGGCTATTTTGATAAAAAAAGATCAAGATAGTATAGCTAGTTATGTTTTGTCAAAAATAAAATTATGTGATATAAGATATTTAGAAGAATTTTCTAAAAATTTCTTCATGAATATCAAAGTTAAAAACTAAAATATAGAATTTTGGAAAACCAATATTTTCATAAATTACCTCCACCCCGGGATGAGATATGTATAAAGAAATATGTATCTTATTTAGATAAACATAGTAAAGAAAGCAGCATAGCAAAAGAAAATATAGATTCTATAGGTAATAGGATAAATTTTGCAAAAGAAAGAATAACTTTGCATTGCCTACAAACTAAAGTCATAAACAAGTAAAAATAAATTAAGTTATAGTCATTGTACAAAAATTCTAGAAAACGAATGGGAATTTGGATGTAAAACAATACGCCCTAGTACTTATAAAAACATAGAAAGAAAAATAGAAATATAAATTTGTTAAATGGAAGCCTGTGAAATAAAAGATATACCGGTAATAATAATAAAAAAAGAAAAATTTATTAGAAGAAAACTTCTAAAAATCTAAAAACAAATATGTAAATGTTTTATATGTGATGAAGAAGGTCACATAGCAACAAATTGTCCTAATAAAGGCAAAAGTGCTAAAAAGGTAATTAAAAGTCTTGAAGAACAAGATTTAGAAATATGTTTTGAAGAGGAAATAAACTCAAGAAATATTATATGAGCTAATATCGTAAAACAGATTCTGATTCAGATGAAGAAGAATATATATTTATGTTTAATGTAGGAAGTAGTTCTAAAAACCAATTAGAAGAAATTCTCAAAAGAATAAAAGCAAGATATTAAATTAGGAAATTTAATTGAGAAGAAAAAGACTTTTCTCGATGAAATGATAGAAAAATTAATAAAAATCATATTTCTAAAGAAGAAATATATAAAATATCTAAGTTTAAAATTTGGAGTCAAAGGCATATATAGAAAAAATTAGTGGCAACACAAATGCTAAAGATACTAGAGGAGGATTAATGTAAATCCCATTATTTACTAAAGAAAAATCATGAGGATTAAAAAGAAATACCTCAAAGTTAGATATATACATTTAGGAATAATTATGATAACAATTAGAGCTTTATTTAGAAAAGGTCATGATATACCTATAATATAAAGCAGTTATTAGATAAAAGATTTGAAAATCCAATAAAAGCACTTATTGGAGGTATTCACTAATTTACATAATGGAGTAATAGGATTTAAAGTAAAACCAAATTATTTTATATCCATTACAGATCCTCTAATAGAAGAATGTTTATGTTTAAGAATCTGCATAAAAAATTCTGAAATTAAGGATTTAGCAGTAAGATCTAGCAATAAGTTGGACTTCTATTAATGAATACACCAACACTACAGGTATAGAAATTAAAGAAATTAATAATAAAATAATAGAGCTATTTGAGCCTAATAAATTTACTACGTAAATTCAAATTTAAATTATTACATTTAAAAGATCTATCAATACCAAGAGATTGATAATAGATAGAATAAGTGGAGCCAAGATTTCAAAACCAAAGAAGTACAATAGAATATGTGTCATCGTGAGATAGACTATATTTTAAAAATAATGCTATAACAAATATTAATGACAATTTAGTTTTTACCTCTAATTCTCAAATGTAAGAAGATGAGGATAATATAAGTACAAATTCAACACCAATAGGTATGAAAACAAGCTCAAATACCTATTTTCCCCATTGTAACCTAGTAGAAATTCTAGAAACACTAGAATGGAAGAAATACAATCTGCCACCATTATTCAACAAATGAAAATGGGAAAAAATGATATTATTACATTTTCAAACTTTCAACCTAGAAAGTATTATACATATATAGAAATTACATTTCAATTTAGAGAATATAAAACATATTCTTTACATGCTTTGTTAGATACAGAGCTACCACCAAGAGTTGCAGAAAATGCACACCAGAGAAAATGGGAATTAATGAAAACCCAATTAGAGCTATAGGAATAGATGGTAAAGAAACCATAATTCAATTCAAAGCTAGAAATATACCAATCTACATAAATAATGTTAGATTTGTAATTCCTAAAATATTATGTTTCCTCAGAAATGCATGGAGATATATTATTAGGAAATAATTTTATATATCATCATTTACCATTTTCCATAGATAGAAATTTAGTTATATTATCAACAGTAAAAACTTCAGAGAAATACCTTTGATAGAAAATCATAAATTTATATGTGATAAAGGTTTTAGACCAACAAGAAAAGAACAAATTAAAACAACTAGAAACAAATCATTGGTTGTTTAAAATCTTAGAAAATAATTTTAGTGAAGAACCACTAAAATTATGGGAAAAAAAACCAAGATATTATGTAGATAAAATTAAAAATCCTAATAAAATTATTAGAATCAAACCCATGATCTATACTAAACAAGATATAGATGAATTTGATATACAAATTAAGGAATTATTAGAAAAAGGATTAATAGAAAAACTAATAGTCCACACTCAAGTCCATTTTTTTATGGTAAGAAACCATGCAGTAAATAAAAAGAGGAAAAGCTAGAATGGTAATTAATTATAAAAGACTAAACCAAAATACTATTTTTGATGGATACTTTATACCAAGAAAAGATGTTTTGATAAATCAAGCTAAACAAGCAAAATATTTTAGTAAATTCGATCAGAATCAGATTTTGGCAAATAATGCTAATCGATGAATCTAAACCATTAACGGCTTTTAGTGCACCTAATGGTCATTATCAATGGAGAGTAATGCCATTTGGGTTATGTAATGCACCTCAAATCTTCCAAAGATGGATGGATTCTATATTTAATAAATATAAAAATTTTGTGTAGTTTATATAGATGATATTTAATATTTTCGTAAACACTGAAAAACATAGAAAACATTTAAATATTATCTCTCAAGAATTCATAAAACATGGAATTATTTTGAGTCCTAAGAAAATAGAATTAGAAAAATGTAAATAGAATTTTTAGGTTTAAATTTATCACTGATGGTCTTAAACTACAAGATCATATTATAGTAAAATAAAAGAATTTCCTCAAGAAATTAAAGATAAAAACAACTTCAACAATTTCTAGGAATAGTTAATTATGGAAGAAACTTCTTTCCTAATTTGTCCCAAAAATAGGTGACTTATATGAAAAATTAAAAAGGGAAAACTTTTAATGGGTCTAAAGAAGACTTAAATTATTAAAAATATAAAAATGTAAATAAATTATACTCCAAAAGTTTATTTACCTAAACAAGGTGATAAATTAATTTTAGAAACCGATGCATCACAAAATTATTGGGGATGTATTTTAAAAGCTAAAACAAAAAAAAATAAAGAAGAACTAATATATGATATAGTTCTGGAAAATTTAAACCAAACTAAATCAATTATGCTATATATGAAAAGGAATTATTAGCCATCAAAAAGCAATAAAAACCTTTTTTATATATCTAGCATCCAAAACTTTATTATCAAAATCGATAACCTGTGCAAAGCTTAAACAATTTCTTACTAATAATAGTTTAGAAAATGTACCTAGAAGAATTAGATGGTACAATGAATTATGTAGTTTTAATTTTGAAGTTTTATATGTTAAAGGCTACTGATAATGTTATTGCCGATTATCTTAGCAGTCTTATGGATAGAGGTAAAAACCTCTAGAACAAGTCTGAGAATGGACTACGGCTCATAAAAACCCAACAAAGGGAAGCAAACAAATCCTAATCAAGGATTTACATCCGATATTAACATCATATTATGCCAATCAAGGTTATTATGTTCCTTATCCAATGGTAAGACAACCAATTGATCTTCTCCATCTTATGCACCAAAATGGCAAGCCAAGACTCACCAAGAAGAATAAGCCAAACAAGCCAATTCCTTGGTCTCAAGATCCAAACTCAGCCTTTCCAAGCTAGTTATTCTCAAGTTATAAAAGGAGCAGTAAGATTTGTTGAAACAACAACAACTTTTTTCCCAAGTAAAAGATTTTTATAATCCAAAGTTTACCAATGATTTATATAACTTTATTAATGAAATATGGAAAACCCATATTATGTATCAAAGAGCAAATTTCGTAAGAGCTCTTACAAAACTTTCCCAATTTTTAGTTGAAAAACAACTAAAGAAAATGAAGCTCATGATTTATTATTAAAATCCATTTTATATAGAGATTGGGAAGAATTAAATAGAATTCAAAAATATCAATGAGATAAATAATCTTATTGATATATTTCAATATTTTATTCATAAAGGAACAAATAGTCCCATTATGAATAAAATGTTTAGAATATGCTTATATAATAAAGCTAGAAATATATTACCATTTGAAGTTTTTGAAAAATTAATAGAGTCATTTGCAACCAAAGAAGCTCAATTTAAAAAAGTTTTTCTCAATACTTTTACAATCTTTTATTTATATAAATGAAATAGGAGAAGAATTTCTTCTATAAAATTTAGACTCGACCATGAACCATTTGATATAAGCAAGATTGAATGGGGTTTTGTTAGAGAAATAGTAGTACAAAATTTTTCTTTTCATCATCTAAAAGATTTTCCGCTATTATAAAAGCTATATTATCACTATTAGTATATAGAGACGATTTTTTCTACTATTTTTATATCCAAATAAGTAGCCTAATTGGTATTGTTGAAAAGAACGTTTTTATCAACTTTATCAAATATGGATTATTCAAAAATGATTGATAGTCCTTATTTATCAGCAGCCTAAAGAAAATAAAGAACACTTGACAAAACCATTGACAAGTGTTATAATAATCCAAAATATCTTCAAATCCAAGCAGAATTGATTTAATGTCAACAAATGACACGCATTTCAAGATCGTATATATACACTACATAATCGATGGAAGAAGAATAGTAAATGACAAAAATAGTCTAATGCAAAAATCGAGAGATGAAGAATCCTTACAATCGCTAAAGAAAATAGCAGATATGGAACTCGATGATTTTCCTTCCGACATAACAGAAGAAATCAAAGACACGTGGAAGGCTTGGAACTCACTGCAGAGCCATCACCGTAGTCTTTACATCCGGATGAAATCGAGACATTAAATCTTGACAACATCCAAGAAGGGTAAAAGACAAAACAAAACCACGTGGAAAGTCAACAAGATTTTCAAAGAAGATTTTCAAGATTGGCAAGAATAAACATTCAAGGCATCCAAGTATGGACAAAGAGATGAAGTGACATCCGACAACATACGTGGAAGCAACAATAAATTCATCCTTATCGTAAACACTGTCGGGATTGAAGAAGAAATTAAATAGAATTTGTAAATTCTACTATAAATAAGAATGTAAAGAGCCTAGGAAAGGCATCATAGAAAAAAGAATTAGAAATCTTTTTTCTTTACTTTAGTTTTTCATTGTAAACGATCAAAAAGAATTAGAAAGTTTTTCATTGTAAACGATCAAAAAGAATTATTTTAGTTTCTCATTGTAAAAGATCAAAAATAGTTTAGATCTTTTTTTTTCTCTTTGTAAACAATCTTCCTCAGAAAAACCTTTCCTTTACTTTTAATAAAATAACGATCTTCCGCACCCATAACATCCTCCTCCCCAGAATCGTATCGAGGCCCCTGAGTAACGATTTTTGGAGAATCTATATCAAATATCCATCAGAAGTTCTTATCTTTAATCTACAATTTTGTTAATTCTCTCGTTATTTATCTTAAAACTCCATACATCTGTTATTTTGTCTTAACTTTGCCTGCTTAAGTCTAGAGAGAGAGAGACGTTAGGCCTCGTGTGTTTAAGACAAGATAATAATGTAAGGTTTTAGGTACCAAGATGAATAACATGGAAGAAACAGATTGTTTATATAAAGATAAAACATGCAACATATTATGCATATAGATTCTAAACAAGAAAATAATATTTCTGCCCTTAGTAAAGGATTTAATAGTTTAATAGATATAACTCTCTATATATTTTAATAAAATATATAATAAGGTCAATAATATAGAAGAAAAGGTAAATAATCTAGAAATATTAAGGAATTAGATTTGAACAACAAATCTAAAGAAATATTATCGTAAGTTAATAATAAATTAGAACAAGTTATAAATAATAACATAGAGTCGCATATAGATCTAGGTCCTTTATATTATGGTAATAGTAATATAATTTTAACTTTATCGATGAAGAGGAAGAAACCTCTCAGTAAGAATCATCTTCTACTAGTAAAGGTAAAAATCAAAAAAAAAAAAATCTTTAACTCAACAAAATATGATTTCCAATCCTATAAAGAACTTATAGAACATTGGAAAAGAAGATTTACAAACAAAGAAAGATAAAAATGAAAGAGTAGAATATTTAAAATTAATAGAAGAAATTTATGAAAACACAAAAGACCTATTTGCTAAGTTTAATTATCATTATATGTTAAATTATGACACTACGTAAAGTAGTAGTTCAAGTAATTTGATAATCAAGAAGATTTAAAAGTTATTAGTTATAAACTGATGAAGAAGACACTTCAATGTGATGAGGAAGAAAACCGTAACCTATGGATATTGAAACTACAGATCCATATGGTAAAAAGAAAAATAGATTCTGATATTCAAAAAGATGATTATCTCGAGAACGCTAAACAAAGAGTTTGAAACAATAGATATATACAATTAGGATTTTCTGTAATCAAACCAAGATATAGCTACCAATGAAATTAAAACCGAATATATGGGAGAATCTTCTAATCAACAACCTAGTCAAACTATACCTATACCACATAGGATAGATGACTTAAACAAAAGAAATGTGGCCCAAGGAGGAATATATTTAGATTTGACTAATATTCAAATAGTCGACTATGAAAAACCATAGATGATTGGGCACACTAATGACAATTGTTGTAAACAACAATAGCTTCATGGTCAAAAGAAAAATTTTTAAACTATTTTGTTGGAACATTTCAGTGAGATGTTTTACAATTTTTAAGAAGATGGGAAGAATCATGTAGGAAAATTCCAAAAAGGACAACTAATTAATCAGATAGGTACCCCTAAAGACCTTTTAAAAGGATTAACAAATATTCTAAAAACAGAATTTTGTGGCTATTTTGATAAAAAGATCAAGATAGTATAGCTAGTTATGTTTTGTCAAAAATAAAATTATGTGATATAAGATATTTAGAAGAATTTTCTAAAAATTTCTTCATGAATATCAAAGTTAAAAACTAAAATATAGAATTTTGGAAAACCAATATTTTCATAAATTACCTCCACCCGGGATGAGATATGTATAAAGAAATATGTATCTTATTTAGATAAACATAGTAAAGAAGGTGCATAGCAAAAGAAAATATAGATTCTATAGGTAATAGGATAAATTTTGCAAAAGAAAGAATAACTTTGCATTGCCTACAAACTAAAGTCATAAACAAGTAAAAATAAATTAAGTTATAGTCATTGTACAAAAATTCTAGAAAACGAATGGGAATTTGATGTAAAACAATACGCCCTAGTACTTATAAAAACATAGAAAGAAAAATAGAAATATAAATTTGTTAAATGGAAGCCAGAAATAAAAGATATAATGTAATAATAATAAGAAAAAGAAAAATTTATTAGAAGAAAACTTCTAAAAATCTAAAAACAAATATGTAAATGTTTTATATGTGATGAAGAAGGTCACATAGCAACAAATTGTCCTAATAAAGGCAAAAGTGCTAAAAGGTAATTAAAAGTCTTGAAGAACAAGATTTAGAAATATGTTTTGAAGAGGAAATAAACTCAAGAAATATTATATGAGCTAATATCGTAAAAATGATTCGATCTCAGATGAAGAAGAATATATATTTATGTTTAATGTAGGAAGTAGTTCTAAAACCAATTAGAAGAAATTCTCAAAAGAATAAAGAAGATATTAAATTAGGAAATTTAATTGAGAAGAAAAAGACTTTTCTCGATGAAATGATAGAAAAATTAATAAAAATCATATTTCTAAAGAAGAAATATATAAAATATCTAAGTTTAAAATTTGGAGTCAAAGGCATATAGAAAAATTAGTGGCAATACAAATGCTTAAAGATACTAGAGGAGGATTAATGTAAATCCCATTATTTACTAAAGAAAAATCATGAGGATTAAAAAGAAATACCCTCAAAGTTAGATATATACATTTAGGAATAATTATGATAACAATTAGAGCTTTATTTAGAAGAGGTCATGATATACCTATAATAGCAAAAAGTTATTAGATAAAAGATTTGAAAATCCAATAAAAGCACTTTATGGAGGTATTCAACTAATTTACATAATGGAGTAATAGGATTTAAAGTAAAACCAAATTATTTTATATCCATTATGCATCCTCTAATAGAAGAATGTTTATGTTTAAGAATCTGCATAAAAATTTGAAATTAAGGATTTAGCAGTAAGATCTAGCAATAAGTTGGACTTCTATTAATGAATACACCAACACTACAGTATAGAAATTAAAGAAATTAATAATAAAATAATAGAGCTATTTGAGCCTAATAAATTTACTACGTAAATCCAAATTTTAAATTATTACATTTAAAAGATCTATCAATACCAAGAGATTGATAATAGATAGAATAAGTGGAGCCAAGATTTCAAAACCAAGAAGTATAATAGAATATGTGTCATCGTGAGATAGACTATATTTTAAAAATAATGCTATAACAAATACTTAATGACAATTTAGTTTTACCTCTAATTCTCAAATGTAAGAAGATGAGGATAATATAAGTACAAATTCAACACCAATAGGTATGAAAACAGCTCAAATACCTATTTTCCCATTGTAACCTAGTAGAAATTCTAGAAACACTAGAATGGAAGAAATACAATCGCCACCATTATTCAACAAATGAAAATGGGAAAAAATGATATTATTACATTTTCAAACTTTCAACCTAGAAAGTATTATACATATATAGAAATTACATTTCAATTTAGAGAATATAAAACATATTCTTTACATGCTTTGTTAGATACAGAGCTACCACCAAAGAGTTGCAGAAAATGCACACCTGAGAAAATGGGAATTAATGAAAACCCAATTAGAGCTATAGGAATAGATGGTAAAGAAACCATAATTCAATTCAAAGCTAGAAATATACCAATCTACATAAATAATGTTAGATTTGTAATTCCTAAAATATTATGTTTCCTGTAAATGCATGGAGATATATTATTAGGAAATAATTTTATATATCATCATTTACCATTTTCCATAGATAGAAATTTAGTTATATTATCAATGTAAAAACTTCAGAGAAATACCTTTGATAGAAAATCATAAATTTATATGTGATAAAGGTTTTAGACCAACAAGAAAAGAACAAATTAAACAACTAGAAACAAATCATTGGTTGTTTAAAAATTTAGAAAATAATTTTAGTGAAGAACCACTAAAATTATGGGAAAAAAACCAAGATATTATGTAGATAAAATTAAAAATCCTAATAAAATTATTAGAATCAAACCCATGATCTATACTAAACAAGATATAGATGAATTTGATATACAAATTAAGGAATTATTAGAAAAAGGATTAATAGAAAAACTAATAGTCCACACTCAAGTCCAAATTTTTATGGTAAGAAACCATGCAGTAAATAAAAAGAGGAAAAGCTAGAATGGTAATTAATTATAAAAGACTAAACCAAAATACTATTTTTGATGGATACTTTATACCAAGAAAAGATGTTTTGATAAATCAAGCTAAACAAGCAAAATATTTTAGTAAATTCGATCAGAATCAGATTTTGGCAAATAATGCTAATCGATGAATCTAAACCATTAACGGCTTTTTAGTGCACCTAATGGTCATTATCAATGGAGAGTAATGCCATTTGGGTTATGTAATGCACCTCAAATCTTCCAAAGATGGATGGATTCTATATTTAATAAATATAAAAATTTTGTGTAGTTTATATAGATGATATTTTAATATTTTCGTAAACACTGAAAAACATAGAAAACATTTAAATATTATCTCTCAAGAATTCATAAAACATGGAATTATTTTGAGTCCTAAGAAAATAGAATTAGAAAAATGTAAATAGAATTTTTAGGTTTAAATTTATCACCTGATGGTCTTAAACTACAAGATCATATTATAGTAAAATAAAAGAATTTTCAAGAAATTAAAGATAAAAACAACTTCAACAATTTCTAGGAATAGTTAATTATGGAAGAAACTTCTTTCCTAATTTGTCCCAAAAATAGGTGACTTATATGAAAAATTAAAAAGGGAAAACTTTTAATGGTCTAAAGAAGACTCGTAAATTATTAAAAATATAAAAATGTAAATAAATTATACTCCAAAAGTTTATTTACCTAAACAAGGTGATAAATTAATTTTAGAAACCGATGCATCACAAAATTATTGGGGATGTATTTTAAAAGCTAAAACAAAAAAAAATAAAGAAGAACTAATATATGGATATAGTTCTGGAAAATTTAAACCAAACTAAATCAATTATGCTATATATGAAAAGGAATTATTAGCCATCAAAAAGCAATAAAAACCTTTTTATATATCTAGCATCCAAAACTTTATTATCAAAATCGACAACCAAAAAAGCTTAAACAATTTCTTACTAATAATAGTTTAGAAAAAATGTACCTAGAAGAATTAGATGGTACAATGAATTATGTAGTTTTAATTTTGAAGTTTTATATGTTAAAGGCATACTGATAATGTTATTGCCGATTATCTTAGCAGTGCCTTATGGATAGAGGTAAAAACCTCTAGAACAAGTCTGAGAATGGACTACGGCTCATAAAAACCCAACAAAGGGAAGCAAACAAATCCTAATCAAGGATTTACTCCGATATTAACATCATATTATGCCAATCAAGGTTATTATGTTCCTTATCCAATGGTAAGACAACCAATTGATCTTCTCCATCTTATGCACCAAAAATGGCAAAGCAGCACTCACCAAGAAGAATAAGCCAAACAAGCCAATTCCCTTGGTCTCAAGATCCAAAACTCTTTTTTCCAAGCTAGTTATTCAAGTTATAAAAGGAGCAGTAAGATTTGTTGAAACAACAACAACTTTTTCCTCAAGTAAAAGATTTTTATAATCCAAAGTTTACCAAATGACAGATTTATATAACTTTATTAATGAAATATGGAAAACCCATATTATTATGTATCAAAGAGCAAATTTCGTAAGAGCTCTTACAAAACTTTCCCAATTTTTAGTTGAAAAACAACTAAAGAAAATGAAGCTCATGATTTATTATTAAAATCCATTTTATATAGAGATTGGGAAGAATTAAATAGAATTCAAAAATATCAATGAGATAAATAATCTTATTGATATATTTTAATATTTTATTCATAAAGGAACAAATAGTCCCATTATGAATAAAATGTTTAGAATATGCTTATATAATAAAGCTAGAAATATATTACCATTTGAAGTTTTTGAAAAATTAATAGAGTCATTTGCAACCAAAGAAGCTCAATTTAAAAAAGTTTTTTCTCAATACTTTTACAATCTTTTATTTATATAAATGAAATAGAGAAGAATTTCCTTCTATAAAATTTAGACTGACCATGAACCATTTGATATAAGCAAAGATTGAATGGGGTTTTGTTAGAGAAATAGTAGTACAAAATTTTTCTTTTCATCATCTAAAAGATTTTCCCGCTATTATAAAAGCTATATTATCACTATTAGTATATAGAGACGATTTTTTCTACTATTTTTATATCCAAATAAGTAGCCTAATTGGTATTGTTGAAAAAGAACGCTTTATCATCAATTTCTTTATCAAATATGGATTATTCAAAAATGATTGATAGTCCTTATTTATCAGAAATTAAAGAAAACAAAGAACACTTGACAAAACCATTGACAAGTGTTATAATAATCCAAAATATCTTCAAATCCAAGCAGAATTGATTTAATGTCAACAAATGACACGCATTTCAAGATCGTATATATATACACTACATAATCGATGGAAGAAGAATAGTAATGACAAAAATAGTCTAATGCAAAAATCGAGAGATGAAGAATCCTTACAAATCGCTAAAGAAAATAGCAGATATGGAACTCGATGATTTTCCTTCCGACATAACAGTAAGAAATCAAAGACACGTGGAAGGCTTTGAACTCACCAGAGCCATCACTGCAGTCTTTACATCCGGATGAAATCGAGACATTAAATCTTGACAACATCCAAGAAGGGTAAAAGACAAAACAAAACCACGTGGAAAGTCAACAAGATTTTCAAAGAAGATTTTCAAGATTGGCAAGAATAAACATTCAAGGCATCCAAGTATGGACAAAGAGATGAAGTGACATCCGACAACATACGTGGAAGCAACAATAAATTCATCCTTATCGTAAAACACTGCTCGGGATTGAAGAAGAAATTAAATAGAATTTGTAAATTCTACTATAAATAAGAATGTAAAGAGCCTAGGAAAGGCATCAAAAAGAATTAGAAATCTTTTTTCTTTACTTTAGTTTCTCATTGTAAAAGATCAAAAAAAAAATAGTTTAGATATCTTTTTTTTTTTTCTTTGTAAACAATCTTTCCTGTAAAAAATCTTTCCTTTACTTTTTAATAAAATAACGATCTTCCGCACTCCACAACATCCTCCCCGAATCGCATCGAGGCCCCTGAGTAACGATTTTTGGAGAATCTATATCAAATATCCATCAGAAGTTCTTATCTTTAATCTACAATTTTGTTAATTCTCCGTTATTTATCTTAAAACCCATACATCTCTGTTATTTTGTCTTAACTTTGCCTGCTTAAGTCTAGAGAGAGACGTTAGCCCTCCCGGTGTGTTTAAGACAAGATAATAATGTAAGGTTTTAGGTACCAAGATGAATAACATGGAAGAAACAGATTGTTTATATAAAGATAAAACATGCAAATATATTATGCATATAGATTCTAAACAAGAAAATAATATTTTGCCCTTAGTAAAGGATTTAATAGTTTAATAGATATAACCTCTATATATTTTAATAAAATATATAATAAGGTCAATAATATAGAAGAAAAGGTAAATAATCTAGAAATATTAAGGAATTAGATTTGAACAACAAATCTAAAGAAATATTATCGTAAGTTAATAATAAATTAGAACAAGTTATAAATAATAACATAGAGTCGCATATAGATCTAGGTCCTTTATATTATGGTAATAGTAATATAATTTTAACTTTATCGATGAAGAGGAAGAAACTCTCGCAGTAAGAATCATCTTCTACTAGTAAAGGTAAAAATCTCAAAAAAAAGAAAATTTAACTCAACAAAATATGATTTCCAATCCTATAAAGAACTTATAGAACATTGGAAAAGAAGATTTACAAACAAAGAAAGATAAAAATGAAAGAGTAGAATATTTAAAATTAATAGAAGAAATTTATGAAAAACAAAAAGACCTATTTGCTAAGTTTAATTATCATTATATGTTAAATTATGACACTACGTAAAGTAGTAGTTCAAGTAATTTGATAATCAAGAAGATTTAAAAGTTATTAGTTATAAATCTGATGAAGAAGACACTTCAACAGATGAGGAAGAAAACTGTAACCTATGGATATTGAAACTATGATCCATATGGTAAAAAAAAAATAGATTCGATATTCAAAAAGATGATTATCCGAGAACGCTAAACAAAGAGTTTGAAACAATAGATAATACAATTAGATTTTGTAATCAAACCAAGATATAGCTACCAATGAAATTAAAACCGAATATATGGGAGAATCTTCTAATCAACAACCTAGTCAAACTATACCTATACCACATAGGATAGATGACTTAAACAAAAGAAATGTGGCCCAAGGAGGAATATATTTAGATTTGACTAATATTCAAATAGCATGACTATGAAAAACCATAGATGATTGGGGCACAAATAATGACAATTGTTGTAAACAACAATAGCTTCATGGTCAAAAGAAAATTTTTAAACTATTTTGTTGGAACATTTCAGTGAGATGTTTTACAATTTTTAAGAAGATGGGAAGAATCATGTAGGAAAATTCCAAAAAGGACAACTAATTAATCGATAGGTACCCCTAAAGACCTTTTAAAAGGATTAACAAATATTCTAAAAATGTAATTTTGTGGCTATTTTGATAAAAAGATCAAGATAGTATAGCTAGTTATGTTTTGTCAAAAATAAAATTATGTGATATAAGATATTTAGAAGAATTTTCTAAAAATTTCTTCATGAATATCAAAGTTAAAAACTAAAATATAGAATTTTGGAAAACCAATATTTTCATAAATTACCTCCACCCGGGATGAGATATGTATAAAGAAATATGTATCTTATTTAGATAAACATAGTAAAAAAGAAGGTGCATAGCAAAAGAAAATATAGATTCTATAGGTAATAGGATAAATTTTGCAAAAGAAAGAATAACTTTGCATTGCCTACAAACTAAAGTCATAAACAAGTAAAAATAAATTAAGTTATAGTCATTGTACAAAAATTCTAGAAAACGAATGGGAATTTGGATGTAAAACAATACGCCCTAGTACTTATAAAAACATAGAAAGAAAAATAGGAAATATAAATTTGTTAAATGGAAGCCAGAAATAAAAGATATACTGTAATAATAATAAGAAAAAGAAAAATTTATTAGAAGAAAACTTCTAAAAATCTAAAAACAAATATGTAAATGTTTTATATGTGATGAAGAAGGTCACATAGCAACAAATTGTCCTAATAAAGGCAAAAGTGCTAAAAGGTAATTAAAAGTCTTGAAGAACAAGATTTAGAAATATGTTTTGAAGAGGAAATAAACTCAAGAAATATTATATGAGCTAATATCGTAAAATGATTCGATTCGTGATGAAGAAGAATATATATTTATGTTTAATGTAGGAAGTAGTTCTAAAACCAATTAGAAGAAATTCTCAAAAGAATAAAGAAGATATTAAATTAGAAATTTAATTGAGAAGAAAAAGACTTTTCTCGATGAAATGATAGAAAAATTAATAAAAATCATATTTCTAAAGAAGAAATATATAAAATATCTAAGTTTAAAATTTGGAGTCAAAGGCATATAGAAAAATTAGTGGCAATACAAATGCTAAAGATACTAGAGGAGGATTAATGTAAATCCCATTATTTACTAAAGAAAAATCATGAGGATTAAAAAGAAATATCCTCAAAGTTAGATATATACATTTAGGAATAATTATGATAACAATTAGAGCTTTATTTAGAAGAGGTCATGATATACCTATAATAGCAAAGTGTTATTAGATAAAAGATTTTGAAAATCCAATAAAAGCACTTATTGGAGGTATTCACCTAATTTACATAATGGAGTAATAGGATTTAAAGTAAAACCAAATTATTTTATATCCATTACAGATCCTCTAATAGAAGAATGTTTATGTTTAAGAATCTGCATAAAAATTTGAAATTAAGGATTTAGCAGTAAGATCTAGCAATAAGTTGGACTTCTATTAATGAATACACCAACACTACAGTAAGTAGAAATTAAAGAAATTAATAATAAAATAATAGAGCTATTTGAGCCTAATAAATTTACTACGTAAATCCAGCCTAAATTATTACATTTAAAAGATCTATCAATACCAAGAGATTGATAATAGATAGAATAAGTGGAGCCAAGATTTCAAAAACCAAGAAGTACAATAGAATATGTGTCATCGTGAGATAGACTATATTTTAAAAATAATGCTATAACAAATAATTAATGACAATTTAGTTTTACCTCTAATTCTCAAATGTAAGAAGATGAGGATAATATAAGTACAAATTCAACACCAATAGGTATGAAAACAAGCTCAAATACCTATTTTCCCCATGTAACCTAGTAGAAATTCTAGAAACACTAGAATGGAAGAAATACAATCGCACACCATTATTCAACAAATGAAAATGGGAAAAAATGATATTATTACATTTTCAAACTTTCAACCTAGAAAGTATTATACATATATAGAAATTACATTTCAATTTAGAGAATATAAAACATATTCTTTACATGCTTTGTTAGATACAGAGCTACCACCAAAGAGTTGCAGAGAAAATGCAACACACCAGAGAAAATGGGAATTAATGAAAACCCAATTAGAGCTATAGGAATAGATGGTAAAGAAACCATAATTCAATTCAAAGCTAGAAATATACCAATCTACATAAATAATGTTAGATTTGTAATTCCTAAAATATTATGTTTCCTGTAAATGCATGGAGATATATTATTAGGAAATAATTTTATATATCATCATTTACCATTTTCCATAGATAGAAATTTAGTTATATTATCAATGTAAAAACTTCAGAGAAATACCTTTGATAGAAAATCATAAATTTATATGTGATAAAGGTTTTAGACCAACAAGAAAAGAACAAATTAAACAACTAGAAACAAATCATTGGTTGTTTAAAATCTTAGAAAATAATTTTAGTGAAGAACCACTAAAATTATGGGAAAACAAATACCAAGATATTATGAGATAAAATTAAAAATCCTAATAAAATTATTAGAATCAAACCCATGATCTATACTAAACAAGATATAGATGAATTTGATATACAAATTAAGGAATTATTAGAAAAAGGATTAATAGAAAAACTAATAGTCCACACTCAAGTCCAAATTTTTTTATGGTAAGAAACCATGCAGTAAAATAAAAAGAGGAAAAGCTAGAATGGTAATTAATTATAAAAGACTAAACCAAAATACTATTTTTGATGGATACTTTATACCAAGAAAAGATGTTTTGATAAATCAAGCTAAACAAGCAAAATATTTTAGTAAATTCGATCAGAATCGTGATTTTGGCAAATAATGCTAATCGATGAATCTAAACCATTAACGGCTTTTTAGTGCACCTAATGGTCATTATCAATGGAGAGTAATGCCATTTGGGTTATGTAATGCACCTCAAATCTTCCAAAGATGGATGGATTCTATATTTAATAAATATAAAAATTTTGTGTAGTTTATATAGATGATATTTTAATATTTTCGTAAACACTGAAAAACATAGAAAACATTTAAATATTATCTCTCAAGAATTCATAAAACATGGAATTATTTTGAGTCCTAAGAAAATAGAATTAGAAAAACAGTAAATAGAATTTTTAGGTTTAAATTTATCACCTGATGGTCTTAAACTACAAGATCATATTATAGTAAAATAAAAGAATTTCCTCAAGAAATTAAAGATAAAAACAACTTCAACAATTTCTAGGAATAGTTAATTATGGAAGAAACTTCTTTCCTAATTTGTCCCAAAAATAGGTGACTTATATGAAAAATTAAAAAGGGAAAACTTTTAGTCGGTCTAAAGAAGACTCGTAAATTATTAAAAATATAAAAACAGTAAATAAATTATACTCCAAAAGTTTATTTACCTAAACAAGGTGATAAATTAATTTTAGAAACCGATGCATCACAAAATTATTGGGGATGTATTTTAAAAGCTAAAACAAAAAAAATAAAGAAGAACTAATATGCTGATATAGTTCGAAAATTTAAACCAAACGTAAATCAATTATGCTATATATGAAAAGGAATTATTAGCCATCAAAAAGCAATAAAACCTTTTTATATATCTAGCATCCAAAACTTTATTATCAAAATCGACAACTGTGCAGCTTAAACAATTTCTTACTAATAATAGTTTAGAAAATGTACCTAGAAGAATTAGATGGTACAATGAATTATGTAGTTTTAATTTTGAAGTTTTATATGTTAAAGGCGCTGATAATGTTATTGCCGATTATCTTAGCAGCCTTATGGATAGAGGTAAAAACCTCTAGAACAAGTCTGAGAATGGACTACGGTTCATAAAAACCCAACAAAGGGAAGCAAACAAATCCTAATCAAGGATTTATCCGATATTAACATCATATTATGCCAATCAAGGTTATTATGTTCCTTATCCAATGGTAAGACAACCAATTGGATCTTCTCCATCTTATGCACCAAAAATGGCAAGCCAAGACTCACCAAGAAGAATAAGCCAAACAAGCCAATTCCCTTGGTCTCAAGATCCAAACTCAACTTTCCAAGCTAGTTATTCTCAAGTTATAAAAGGAGCAGTAAGATTTGTTGAAACAACAACAACTTTTTCCTCAAGTAAAAGATTTTTATAATCCAAAGTTTACCAAATGATTTATATAACTTTATTAATGAAATATGGAAAACCCATATTATGTATCAAAGAGCAAATTTCGTAAGAGCTCTTACAAAACTTTCCCAATTTTTAGTTGAAAAACAACTAAAGAAAATGAAGCTCATGATTTATTATTAAAATCCATTTTATATAGAGATTGGGAAGAATTAAATAGAATTCAAAAATATCAATGAGATAAATAATCTTATTGATATATTTCAATATTTTATTCATAAAGGAACAAATAGTCCCATTATGAATAAAATGTTTAGAATATGCTTATATAATAAAGCTAGAAATATATTACCATTTGAAGTTTTTGAAAAATTAATAGAGTCATTTGCAAACCAAAGAAGCTCAATTTAAAAAAGTTTTTCTCAATACTTTTACAATCTTTTATTTATATAAATGAAATAGGAGAAGAATTTCTTCTATAAAATTTAGATCGACCATGAACCATTTGATATAAGCAAGATTGAATGGGGTTTTGTTAGAGAAATAGTAGTACAAAATTTCTCTTTTCATCATCTAAAAGATTTTCCCGCTATTATAAAAGCTATATTATCACTATTAGTATATAGAGACGATTTTTTTTCTACTATTTTTATATCCAAATAAGTAGCCTAATTGGTATTGTGAAAAAGAACGCTTTTATCAAATTTTTATCAAATATGGATTATTCAAAAATGATTGATAGTCCTTATTTATCAAAGAAGCTAAAGAAAAAACAAAGAACACTTGACAAAACCATTGACAAGTGTTATAATAATCCAAAATATCTTCAAATCCAAGCAGAATTGATTTAATGTCAACAAATGACACGCATTTCAAGATCGTATATATATATACACTACATAATCGATGGAAGAAGAATAGTAATGACAAAAATAGTCTAATGCAAAAATCGAGAGATGAAGAATCTTACAATCGCTAAAGAAAAATAGCAGATATGGAACTCGATGATTTTCCTTCCGACATAACAGAAGAAATCAAAGACACGTGGAAGGCTTGGAACTCACCAGAGCCATCACCGTAGTCTTTACATCCGATGAAATCGAGACATTAAATCTTGACAACATCCAAGAAGGGTAAAAGACAAAACAAAACCACGTGGAAAGTCAACAAGATTTTCAAAGAAGATTTTCAAGATTGGCAAGAATAAACATTCAAGGCATCCAAGTATGGACAAAGAGATGAAGTGACATCCGACAACATACGTGGAAGCAACAATAAATTCATCCTTATCGTAAACACTGTCGGGATTGAAGAAGAAATTAAATAGAATTTGTAAATTCTACTATAAATAAGAATGTAAAGAGCCTAGAAAGGCATCAAAAAGAATTAGAAATCTTTTCTTTACTTTAGTTTCATTGTAAACGATCTAAAAAAGAATTAGAAATCTTTTCTCTTTACTTTAGTTTCATTGTAAAAGATCAAAAATAGTTTAGATATCTTTTCTTTTTTTTTTTCTCTTTGTAAACAATCTTCTCCCGTAAAAATCTTTCCTTCCTTTACTTTTAATAAAATAACGATCTTCCGCACTCCATAACATCCTCCCCAGAATCGTATCGAGGCCCCTGAGTAACGATTTTGGAGAATCTATATCAAATATCCATCAGAAGTTCTTATCTTTAATCTACAATTTTGTTAATTCTTCGTTATTTATCTTAAAACCCATACATCTGTTATTTTGTCTTAACTTTGCCTGCTTAAGTCTAGAGAGAGACGTTAGCCTCGGTGTTTAAGACAAGATAATAACAGTAAGGTTTTAGGTACCAAGATGAATAACATGGAAGAAACAGATTGTTTATATAAAGATAAAACATGCAATATATTATGCATATAGATTCTAAACAAGAAAATAATATTTTGCCCTTAGTAAAGGATTTAATAGTTTAATAGATATAACCTCTATATATTTTAATAAAATATATAATAAGGTCAATAATATAGAAGAAAAGGTAAATAATCTAGAAATATTAAGGAATTAGATTTGAACAACAAATCTAAAGAAATATTATCGTAAGTTAATAATAAATTAGAACAAGTTATAAATAATAACATAGAGTCGCATATAGATCTAGGTCCTTTATATTATGGTAATAGTAATATAATTTTAACTTTATCGATGAAGAGGAAGAAAACTCTCAGTAAGAATCATCTTCTACTAGTAAAGGTAAAAACTCAAAAAAAGAAAATCTTTAACTCAACAAAATATGATTTCCAATCCTATAAAGAACTTATAGAACATTGGAAAAGAAGATTTACAAACAAAGAAAGATAAAAATGAAAGAGTAGAATATTTAAAATTAATAGAAGAAATTTATGAAAAACAAAAAGACCTATTTGCTAAGTTTAATTATCATTATATGTTAAATTATGACACTACAGTAAAGTAGTAGTTCAAGTAATTTGATAATCAAGAAGATTTAAAAGTTATTAGTTATAAACTGATGAAGAAGACACTTCACAGATGAGGAAGAAAACTGTAACCTATGGATATTGAAACTACAGATCCATATGGTAAAAGAAAAATAGATTCTGATATTCAAAAGATGATTATCTCGAGAACGCTAAACAAAGAGTTTGAAACAATAGATAATACAATTAGGATTTTCAGTAATCAAACCAAGATATAGCTACCAATGAAATTAAAACCGAATATATGGGAGAATCTTCTAATCAACAACCTAGTCAAACTATACCTATACCACATAGATAGATGACTTAAACAAAAGAAATGTGGCCCAAGGAGGAATATATTTAGATTTGACTAATATTCAAATAGTCGACTATGAAAAACCATAGATGATTGGGCACAATAATGACAATTGTTGTAAACAACAAAGCTTCATGGTCAAAAGAAAAATTTTTAAACTATTTTGTTGGAACATTTCAGTGAGATGTTTTACAATTTTTAAGAAGATGGGAAGAATCTGATGTAGGAAAATTCCAAAAAGGACAACTAATTAATCAGATAGGTATTTCTAAAGACCTTTTAAAAGGATTAACAAATATTCTAAAACAGTAATTTTGTGGCTATTTTGATAAAAAAGATCAAGATAGTATAGCTAGTTATGTTTTGTCAAAAATAAAATTATGTGATATAAGATATTTAGAAGAATTTTCTAAAAATTTCTTCATGAATATCAAAAGTTAAAAACTAAAATATAGAATTTTGAAAACCAATATTTTCATAAATTACCTCCACCGGGATGAGATATGTATAAAGAAATATGTATCTTATTTAGATAAACATAGTAAAGAAAGTGCATAGCAAAAGAAAATATAGATTCTATAGGTAATAGGATAAATTTTGCAAAAGAAAGAATAACTTTGCATTGCCTACAAACTAAAGTCGCTAAACAAGTAAAAATAAATTAAGTTATAGTCATTGTACAAAAATTCTAGAAAACTAATGGGAATTTTGATGTAAAACAATACGCCCTAGTACTTATAAAAACATAGAAAGAAAAATAGAAATATAAATTTGTTAAATGGAAGCCAGAAATAAAAGATATACTGTAATAATAATAAGAAAAAGAAAAATTTATTAGAAGAAAAACTTCTAAAAATCTAAAAACAAATATGTAAATGTTTTATATGTGATGAAGAAGGTCACATAGCAACAAATTGTCCTAATAAAAGGCAAAAGTGCTAAAAGGTAATTAAAAGTCTTGAAGAACAAGATTTAGAAATATGTTTTGAAGAGGAAATAATCTCAAGAAATATTATATGAGCTAATATCGTAAACAGATTTTCGATTCTGATGAAGAAGAATATATATTTATGTTTAATGTAGAAGTAGTTCTAAAAACCAATTAGAAGAAATTCAAAAAGAATAAAGAAGATATTAAATTAGAAATTTAATTGAGAAGAAAAAGACTTTTCTCGATGAAATGATAGAAAAATTAATAAAAATCATATTTCTAAAGAAGAAATATATAAAATATCTAAGTTTAAAATTTGGAGTCAAAGGCATATAGAAAAATTAGTGGCAATACAAATGCTAAAGATACTAGAGGAGGATTAACAGTAAATCCCATTATTTACTAAAAAAAATCATGAGGATTAAAAAGAAATATCCTCAAAGTTAGATATATACATTTAGGAATAATTATGATAACAATTAGAGCTTTTTTATTTAGAAAGGTCATGATATACCTATAATAGCAAAGTTGTTATTAGATAAAAGATTTGAAAATCCAATAAAAGCACTTATTGGAGGTATTCAGCCTAATTTACATAATGGAGTAATAGGATTTAAAGTAAAACCAAATTATTTTATATCCATTACAGATCCTCTAATAGAAGAATGTTTATGTTTAAGAATCTGCATAAAAAATTTGAAATTAAGGATTTAGCAGTAAGATCTAGCAATAAGTTGGACTTCTATTAATGAATACACCAACACTACAGTATAGAAATTAAAGAAATTAATAATAAAATAATAGAGCTATTTGAGCCTAATAAATTTACTACGTAAATCCAGCCTAAATTATTACATTTAAAAGATCTATCAATACCAAGAGATTGATAATAGATAGAATAAGTGGAGCCAAGATTTCAAAACCAAAGAAGTACAATAGAATATGTGTCATCAGAGATAGACTATATTTTAAAAATAATGCTATAATAAAATATTTAATGACAATTTAGTTTTACCTCTAATTCTCAAATGTAAGAAGATGAGGATAATATAAGTACAAATTCAACACCAATAGGTATGAAAAAAAGCTCAAATACCTATTTTTCCCATGTAACCTAGTAGAAATTCTAGAAACACTAGAATGGAAGAAATACAATCGCCACCATTATTCAACAAATGAAAATGGGAAAAATGATATTATTACATTTTCAAACTTTCAACCTAGAAAGTATTATACATATATAGAAATTACATTTCAATTTAGAGAATATAAAACATATTCTTTACATGCTTTGTTAGATACAGAGCTACCACCAAGAGTTGCAGAGAAAATGCAACACTGTAGAAAAATGGGAATTAATGAAAACCCAATTAGAGCTATAGGAATAGATGGTAAAGAAACCATAATTCAATTCAAAGCTAGAAATATACCAATCTACATAAATAATGTTAGATTTGTAATTCCTAAAATATTATGTTTCCTGTAAATGCATGGAGATATATTATTAGGAAATAATTTTATATATCATCATTTACCATTTTCCATAGATAGAAATTTAGTTATATTATCAATGTAAAAACTTCAGAGAAATACCTTTGATAGAAAATCATAAATTTATATGTGATAAAGGTTTTAGACCAACAAGAAAAGAACAAATTAAACAACTAGAAACAAATCATTGGTTGTTTAAAATCTTAGAAAATAATTTTAGTGAAGAACCACTAAAATTATGGGAAAACAAACCAAGATATTATGAGATAAAATTAAAAATCCTAATAAAATTATTAGAATCAAACCCATGATCTATACTAAACAAGATATAGATGAATTTGATATACAAATTAAGGAATTATTAGAAAAAGGATTAATAGAAAAACTAATAGTCCACACTCAAGTCCAGCTTTATGGTAAGAAACCATGCAGTAAATAAAAAGAGAAAAGCTAGAATGGTAATTAATTATAAAAGACTAAACCAAAATACTATTTTTGATGGATACTTTATACCAAGAAAAGATGTTTTGATAAATCAAGTTAAACAAGCAAAATATTTTAGTAAATTCGATCAGAAATCAGATTTTGGCAAATAATGCTAATCGATGAATCTAAACCATTAACGCTTTTTAGTGCACCTAATGGTCATTATCAATGGAGAGTAATGCCATTTGGGTTATGTAATGCACTCAAATCTTCCAAAGATGGATGGATTCTATATTTAATAAATATAAAAATTTTGTGTAGTTTATATAGATGATATTTAATATTTTCGTAAACATCGAAAACATAGAAAACATTTAAATATTATCTCTCAAGAATTCATAAAACATGGAATTATTTTGAGTCCTAAGAAAATAGAATTAAAAAAAGTAAATAGAATTTTTAGGTTTAAATTTATCAATGATGGTCTTAAACTACAAGATCATATTATAGTAAAATAAAAGAATTTCTCAAGAAATTAAAGATAAAAACAACTTCAACAATTTCTAGGAATAGTTAATTATGGAAGAAACTTCTTTCCTAATTTGTCCAAAAAAAATAGGTGACTTATATGAAAAAATTAAAAAGGGAAAACTTTTAGTGGTCTAAAGAAGACTCGTAAATTATTAAAAATATAAAAATGTAAATAAATTATACTCAAAAGTTTATTTACCTAAACAAGGTGATAAATTAATTTTAGAAATCGATGCATCACAAAATTATTGGGGATGTATTTTAAAAGCTAAAACAAATAAAAAATAAAGAAGAATTAATATGCGATATAGTTCTAGAAAATTTAAACTAAACTAAATCAATTATGCTATATATGAAAAGGAATTATTAGCCATCAAAAGCAATAAAAACTTTTTATATATCTAGCATTCTAAAACTTTATTATCAAAATCGACAACTGTGCAAAGCTTAAACAATTTCTTACTAATAATAGTTTAGAAAATGTACCTAGAAGAATTAGATGGTACAATGAATTATGTAGTTTTAATTTTGAAGTTTTATATGTTAAAGGCATAATGATAATGTTATTGTCGATTATTATCTTAGCAGCCTTATGGATAGAGGTAAAAACCTCAGAACAAGTCGAGAATGGACTACGTTCATAAAAACTCAACAAAGGGAAGCAAACAAAAATCCTAATCAATGATTTACTCCGATATTAACATCATATTATGCCAATCAAGGTTATTATGTTCTTATCCAATGGTAAGACAACCAATTGATCTTCTCCATCTTATGCACCAAAATGGCAAGCAAAGACTCACCAAGAAGAATAAGTTAAACAAGCCAATTCCTTGGTTCAAGATTCAAACTCAGCTTTCAAGTTAGTTATTCTCGGTTATAAAGGAGCAGTAAGATTTGTTGAAACAACAACAACTTTTTTCTCGAAGTAAAAGATTTTTATAATTCAAAGTTTATCAACGATTTATATAACTTTATTAATGAAATATGAAAACTCCATATTACAGTATCAAAGAGCAAATTTTCGTAAGAGTTTTACAATCTCTTTCCCATTTTTAGTTGAAAAACAACTAAAGAAAATGAAGCTCATGATTTATTATTAAAACCATTTTATATAGAGATTGGGAAGATTTTAAATAGAATTCAAAAATATCAATGAGATAAATAATCTTATTGATATATTTCAATATTTTATTCATAAAGGAACAAATAGTCCCATTATGAATAAAATGTTTAGAATATGCTTATATAATAAAGCTAGAAATATATTATTATTTGAAGTTTTTGAAAAATTAATAGAAAGTCATTTGCAATCAAAGAAGCTCAATTTAAAAGTTTTTTTCAATACTTTTTACAATCTTTTATTTATATAAATGAAATAGAGAAGAATTTCTTCATAAAATTTAGATCGACCATGAACCATTTGATATAAGCAAAGATTGAATGGGGTTTTGTTAGAATAAATAGTAGTACAAAATTTTTCTTTTCATCATCTAAAAGATTTTCTCGCTATTATAAAAGCTATATTATCACTATTAGTATATAGAGATTATATTTTTCTACTATTTTTATATTCAAATAAGTAGCCTAATTGGTATTGTCGAAAAAGAACGTTTTTATCACCTTATCAAATATGGATTATTCAAAAATGATTGATAGTCCTTATTTATCGCCAGCCTAAAGAAAACAAAGAACACTTGACAAAACCATTGACAAGTGTTATAATAATTCAAAATATCTTCAAATCCAAGCAGAATTGATTTAATGTCAATCAATACCGACACGCACTTCAAGATCGATCATATATATATACTACATATCGATGGAAAGAAGAATAGTAGTCGACAAAAATAGTCTAATGCAAAAATGAGAGAGATGAAGAATTTACAATCGCTAAAGAAAATAGCAGATATGGAACTCGATGATTTTTCTCTTCGACATAACAGTAAGAAACAAAGACACGCGGAAGGCTTGAACTCACTGTAGCCATCACCGTAGTCTTTACATCGATGAAATCGAGACATTAAATCTTGACAACATTCAAGAAGGGTAAAGACAAAACAAAACCACGGAAAGTCAACAAGATTTTCAAAGAAGATTTTCAAGATTGGCAAGAATAAACATTCAAGGCATTCAAGTATGGACAAAGAGATGAAGTGACATTCGACAACATACGTGGAAGCAACAATAAATTCATCTATCGTCAAACACGTCGTCGATTGAAGAAGAAATTAAATAGAATTTGTAAATTCTACTATAAATAAGAATGCAAAGAGCCTAGAAAAGGCATCAAAAAGAATTAGAAATCTTTCTTTACTTTAGTTTCTCATTGTAAAAGATCGAAAAAGAATTAGAAATCTTTTTCTTTTTTCATTTTTAGAAATCTTTTTTAAAAGATTAGAAATCTTTTCTTTTTTTTTTCATTAAAGATCGTAAAAATAGTTTAGATATCTTTTTTTTTTTTTGTAAACAATCTTCTCCTCAAACCTCTTTCTTTACTTTTAATAAAATAACGATCTTCCGCACTCTATAACATCCTCCCCCGAATCGAATCGATGGGGATGATATTAAAAGGAAGATCGTTATTTTATTAAAAGTAAAGGAAAGATTTTTACAGAGAAGATTGTTTACAAAAAGAGAAAAAAAAGAAAAGATATCTAAACTATTTTTCGATCTTTTACAATGAGAAACTAAAGTAAAGAGAAAAGATTTCTAATTCTTTTTCGATCGCTTACAATGAGAAACTAAAGTAAAGAGAAAAGATTTCTAACTTTTTTCGATCTTTTACAATGAGAAACTAAAGTAAAGAGAAAAGATTTCTAATTCTTTTTCGATGCCTTCCTAGGCTCTTTACATTCTTATTTATAGTAGAATTTACAAATTCTATTTAATTTCTTCTTCAATCCCAAATGTTGTTTCGATAAGGATGAATTTATTGTTGCTTCCACGTATGTTGTCGATGTCACTTCATCTCTTTGTCCATACTTGGATGCCTTGAATGTTTATTTATCGCCAATCTTGAAAATCTTCTTTGAAAATCTTGTTGACTTTCCACGTGGTTTTTGTTTTGTCTTTTACCCTTCTTGGATGTTGTCAAGATTTAATGTCTCGATTTCATCCGCATGTAAAGACTCGTGATGGCTCGTGAGTTCCAAGCCTTCCACGTGTCTTTGATTTCTTCGTTATGTCGTAAGGAAAATCATCGAGTTCCATATCCGCTATTTTCTTTAGCAGCTTGTAAGGATTCTTCATCTCTCGATTTTTGCATTAGACTATTTTTTTTGTCACTACTATTCTTCTTCCATCGCATGTAGTGTATATGTCCGATCTTGAAGTACGTGTCGAAGTGTTGACATTAAATCAATTCCTCGCTGATTTGAAGATATTTTGATTATTATAACACTTGTCAATGGTTTTGTCAAGTGTTCTTTGTTTTCTTTAGTCGCTGATAAATAAGGACTATCAATCATTTTTTGAATAATCCATATTTGATAAGGTCGATAAAAACGTTTCTTTTTCAAAGAATACCAATTAGGCTACTTATTTGGATATAAAAATAGTAGAAAAATCGTCTCTATATACTAATAGTGATAATATAGCTTTTATAATAGCAGAAAATCTTTTAGATGATGAAAAGAGAAATTTTGTACTACTATTTCTCTAACAAAACCCCATTCAATACCGCTTATATCAAATGGTTCATGGTCCATCTAAATTTTATAGAAGGAAATTCTTCTCCTATTTCATTTATATAAATAAAAGATTGTAAAAAGTATTCTTAAAAAACTTTTTAAATTGAGCTTGTCGGTTGCAAATGACTCTATTAATTTTTTCAAAACTTCAAATGGTAATATATTTCTAGCTTTATTATATAAGATATTCTAAACATTTTATTCATAATGGGACTATTTGTTCCTTTATGAATAAAATATTGAAATATATCAATAAGATTATTTATCTCATTGATATTTTTGAATTCTATTTCAATTCTTCCCAATCTCTATATAAAATGGATTTTAATAATAAATCATGAGCTTTCATTTTCTTTAGTTGTTTTTTCAACTAAAAATTGGGAAAGTTTTGTAAGAGCTCTTCTCAAATTTGCTTTGATCTGTAATATGGGTTTTCCATATTTCATTAATAAAGTTATATAAATCTGTTGGTAAACCTCGGATTATAAAAATCTTTTACTTCAGAAAAAGTTGTTGTTGTTTCAACAAATCTTCTCGCTTCCTTTTATAACTTCGTAATAACTAGCTTGGAAAGTCGAGTTTGGATCTTGAGACCAAGGGAATTGGCTTGTTTGGCTTATTCTTCTTGGTGGGTACCGGCTTGCCATTTTTGGTGCATAAGATGGAGAAGATCCAATTGGTTGTCTTACCATTGGATAAGGAACATAATAACCTTGATTGGCATAATATGATGTTAATATCTGAGTAAATCCTTGATTAGGATTTGTTTGCTTCCCTTTGTTGGGTTTTTTATGAACCGTAGTCCATTCTCCGACTTGTTTAGAGGTTTTTTACCTCTATCCATAAGGCCCGCTAAGATAATCAAGAATAACATTATCGCTTTAACATATAAAACTTCAAAATTAAAACTACATAATTCATTGTACCATCTAATTCTTCTAGGTACATTTTCTAAACTATTATTAGTAAGAAATTGTTTAACCGCTCGGTTGTCGCTTTTGATAATAAAGTTTTCAGATGCTAGATATATAAAAAGGTTTTTATTGCTTTTTTGATGGCTAATAATTCCTTTTCATATATAGCATAATTGATTTCGCTTGGTTTAAATTTTCCGTAACTATATCCGCATATTAGTTCTTTTTTTTTTGTTTGTTTTAGCTTTTAAAATACATCCCCAATAATTTTGTGATGCATCGCTTTCTAAAATTAATTTATCACCTTGTTTAGGTAAATAAACTTTTGGAGTATAATTTATTTCTGCTTTTTATATTTTTAATAATTTTCGAGTCTTCTTTAGACCAACTAAAAGTTTTTCCTTTTTTTTTTAATTTTTCATATAAGTCACCTATTTTTTGGGACAAATTAGGAAAGAAGTTTCTTCCATAATTAACTATTCCTAGAAATTGTTGAAGTTGTTTTTTATCTTTAATTTCTTCAGGAAATTCTTTTATTTTTACTATAATATGATCTTGTAGTTTAAGACCATCAGCTGATAAATTTAAACCTAAAAATTCTATTTCTGTTTTTTCTAATTCTATTTTCTTAGGACTCAAAATAATTCCATGTTTTATGAATTCTTGAGAGATAATATTTAAATGTTTTCTATGTTTTTCCAGTGTTTCTGAAAATATTAAAATATCATCTATATAAACTACACAGAATTTTTTATATTTATTAAATATAGAATCCATCCATCTTTGGAAGATTTGAGGTGCATTACATAACCCAAATGGCATTACTCTCCATTGATAATGACCATTAGGTGCACTAAAAGCCGTTAATGGTTTAGATTCATCGCTTAGCATTATTTGCCAAAATCTCGATTTACAAATCGAATTTACTAAAATATTTTGCTTGTTTAGCTTGATTTATCAAAACATCTTTTCTTGGTATAAAGTATCCATCAAAAATAGTATTTTGGTTTAGTCTTTTATAATTAATTACCATTCTAGCTTTTTCTCTTTTTATTTCTCGCATGGTTTCTTACCATAAAGGCTGGACTTGAGTGTGGACTATTAGTTTTTTCTATTAATCCTTTTTCTAATAATTCCTTAATTTGTATATCAAATTCATCTATATCTTGTTTAGTATAGATCATGGGTTTGATTCTAATAATTTTATTAGGATTTTTAATTTTATCTCGCAATATCTTGGATCTGTTTTTCCCATAATTTTAGTGGTTCTTCACTAAAATTATTTTCTAAGATTTTAAACAACCAATGATTTGTTTCTAGTTGTTTAATTTGTTCTTTTCTTGTTGGTCTAAAACCTTTATCACATATAAATTTATGATTTTCTATCAAAGGTATTTCTACGTAAGTTTTTTCTCTGTTGATAATATAACTAAATTTCTATCTATGGAAAATGGTAAATGATGATATATAAAATTATTTCCTAATAATATATCTCCATGCATTTCTGGAAACATAATATTTTAGGAATTACAAATCTAACATTATTTATGTAGATTGGTATATTTCTAGCTTTGAATTGAATTATGGTTTCTTTACCATCTATTCCTATAGCTCTAATTGGGTTTTTCATTAATTCCCATTTTTCTACTGTGTATTGCATTTTTCTCCAACAACCGGTGGTAGCTCCTCAGATCTAACAAAGCATGTAAAGAATATGTTTTATATTCTCTAAATTGAAATGTAATTTTATATATGTATAATACTTTCTAGGTTGAAAGTTTGAAAATGTAATAATATCATTTTTTCCCATTTTCATTTGTTGAATAATGGTGGCAGATTGTATTTCTTCCATTCTAGTGTTTCTAGAATTTCTACTAGGTTCTGTGGGGAAAATAGGTATTTGAACTGCTTTCATACCTATTGGTGTTGAATTTGTACTTATATTATCCTCATCTTCTTTCTGCTTGAGAATTAGAGGGTAAAACTAAATTGTCATTCAGATTTGTTATAGCATTATTTTTAAAATATAGTCTATCTCCGATGACACATATTCTATTGTACTTTACTGGTTTTGAAGCATCTGGCTCCACTTATTCTATCTATTATCCAATCTCTTGGTATTGATAGATCTTTTAAATGTAATAATTTAGGCTGAATTTCAGTAGTAAATTTATTAGGCTCAAATAGCTCTATTATTTTATTATTAATTTCTTTAATTTTCTACTTCGTGTTGGTGTATTCATTAATAGAAGTCCAACTTATTGCTAGATCTTTCGCTAAATCCTTAATTTTAATTTTTGTCTCCAATTTTAAACATAAACATTCTTCTATTAGAGGATCTGTAATGGATATAAAATAATTTGGTTTTACTTTAAATCCTATTACTCCATTATGTAAATTAGATCAATACCTCCAATAAGTGCTTTTATTGGATTTTCAAATCTTTTATCTAATAACACCGCTATTATAGGTATATCATGACCTTTTCTAAATAAAGCTCTAATTGTTATCATAATTATTCCTAAATGTATATATCTAACCCGAGGTATTTTTTTTAATCCTCATGATTTTTCTTTAGTAAATAATGGGATTTTGTTAATCCTCCTCTAGTATCTTTAGCTGATCAGATTGCCACTAATTTTTTCTATATGCCTTTGACTCCAAATTTTAAACTTAGATATTTTATATATTTCTTCTTTAGAAATATGATTTTTATTAATTTTTTCTATCATTTCATCGTAAAAGTCTTTTTTTCTCCAATTAAATTTCCTAATTTAATATCTTGTCGTTCTTTTTGAGGAATTTCTTCTAATTGGTTTTTAGAACTACTTCCTACATTAAACATAAATATATATTCTTCTTCATCCAATCGTAATCTGCTTTTCGATATTAGCTCATATAATATTTCTTCGGGATTTATTTCCTCTTCAAAACATATTTCTAAATCTTGTTCTTCAAGACTTTTAATTACCTTTTTAGCACTTTTGCCTTTATTAGGACAATTTGTTGCTATGTGACCTTCTTCATCACATATAAAACATTTACATATTTGTTTTTAGATTTTTAGAAGTTTTTCTTCTAATAAATTTTTTCTTTTTCTTATTATTATTACCAAGATATCTTTTATTTCTCGGCTTCCATTTAACAAATTTATATTTCCTATTTTTCTTTCTATGTTTTTTATAAGTACTAGGACGTATTGTTTTACATCCAAATTCCCATTCGTTTTCTAGAATTTTTGTACAATGACTATAACTTAATTTATTTTTTACTTGTTTAGCAGCCTTTACTTTAGTTTGTAGGCAATGCAAAGTTATTCTTTCTTTTGCAAAATTTATCCTATTACCTATAGAATCTATATTTTCTTTTGCTATGCCCGCTTTCTTTACTATGTTTATCTAAATAAGATACATATTTCTTTATACATATCTCATCCTGTGGTGGAGGTAATTTATGAAAATATTGGTTTTTCCAAAATTTATATTTTCGTTTTTTAACTTTTGATATTCATGAAGAAATTTTTTAGAAAATTCTTCTAAATATCTTATATCACATAATTTTATTTTTGACAAAACATAACTAGCTATACTATCTTGATCTTTTTTATCAAAATAGCCACAAAATTTGCTTTTTAGAATATTTGTTAATCCTTTTAAAAGGTCTTAGGGGTACCTATCTCGATTAATTAGTTGTCCTTTTTGGAATTTTCCTACATCGATTCTTCCCATCTTCTTAAAAATTGTAAAACATCTCCTGAAATGTTCCAACAAAATAGTTTAAAAATTTTTCTTTTGACCATGAATCGTTGTTGTTTACAACAATTGTCATTGATCGTGCCCAATCATCTATGGTTTTTTCATAGTCGCTATTTGAATATTAGTCAAATCTAAATATATTCCTCCTTGGGCCACATTTCTTTTGTTTAAGTCATCTATCCTATGTGGTATAGGTATAGTTTGACTAGGTTGTTGATTAGAAGATTCTCCCATATATTCGGTTTTAATTTCATTGGTAGCTATATCTTGGTTTGATTACCAAAATCCTAATTGTATTATCTATTGTTTCAAACTCTTTGTTTAGCTGCTCTCAGATAATCATCTTTTGAATATCCGAATCTATTTTTCTTTTACCATATGGATCTGTAGTTTCAATATCCATAGGTTCCGTTTTTCTTCCTCATCCGTTGAAGTGTCTTCTTCATCGATTTATAACTAGTAACTTTTAAATCTTCTTGATTATCGTAATTACTTGAACTACTACTCAGAGTGTCATAATTTAACATATAATGATAATTAAACTTAGCAAATAGGTCTTTTGTTTTTCATAAATTTCTTCTATTAATTTTAAATATTCTACTCTTTCATTTTTATCTTTATATGTTTGTAAATCTTCTTTCCAATGTTCTATAAGTTCTTTATAGGATTGGAAATCATATTTTTGTTGAGTTAAAGATTTTCTTTTTTCAGGTTTTTTACCTTTACTAGTAGAAGATGATTCTTCTGCAGAGGTTTCTTCCTCTTCATCTGATAAAGTTAAAATTATATTACTATTACCATAATATAAAGGACCTAGATCTATGTCCGACTTATGTTATTATTTATAACTTGTTCTAATTTATTATTAACTTCTGATAATATTTCTTTAGATTTGTTGTTCAAATCTAATTCCTTAATATTTCCTAGATTATTTACCTTTTCTTCTATATTATTGACCTTATTATATATTTTATTAAAATATATAGAGGTTATATCTATTAAACTATTAAATCCTTTACTAAGGGTCAAATATTATTTTTTTGTTTAGAATCTATATGCATAATATGATCGCATGTTTTATCTTTATATAAACAACTGTTTCTTCCATGTTATTCATCTTCTGTACCTAAACCCTTCATATTATCTTGTCTTAAACACTGTGGCCTAACGTCTCTCTCCTAGACTTAAACAGCAAAGTTAAGACAAAATAAATGTATGTATGGGTTTTAAGATAAATAACCAGAGAATTAACAAAATTGTAGATTAAAGATAAGAACTTACAAAGATATTTGATATTTGATATAGATTCTCCAAGAAATCGTTATCTCGGGGCCTCTGATACAGCTTACGGGGAGGATGTTGGTGTGGAAGATCGTTATTTTATTAAAAGTAAAGGAAAGGTTTTTACAGGAGAAGATTGTTTACAAAAGAATTAAAGAAAAAAAGAAAAGATTCTAAACTATTTACGATCTTTACAATGAGAAACTACAAAAATAAAAAGAAAAGATTTCTAAACTATTTTTCGATCTTTTACAATGAGAAACTAAAGTAAAGAGAAAAGATTTCTAATTCTTTTTCGATGCCTTTCCTAGGCTCTTTACATTCTTATTTATAGTAGAATTTACAAATTCTATTTAATTTCTTCTTCAATCCCAATGTTGTTTTCGATAAGGATGAATTTATTGTTGCTTTCCACGTATGTTGTCGATGTCACTTCATCTCTTTGTCCATACTTGGATGCCTTGAATGTTTATTTATCGCCAATCTTGAAAATCTTCTTTGAAAATCTTGTTGACTTTCCACGTGGTTTTTGTTTTGTCTTTTACCCTTCTTGGATGTTGTCAAGATTTAATGTCTCGATTTCATCCAGATGTAAAGACTCGTGATGGCTCGTGAGTTCCAAGCCTTCCACGTGTCTTTGATTTCTTCGTTATGTCGTAAGGAAAATCATCGAGTTCCATATCTCGCTATTTTCTTTAGCAGCTTGTAAGGATTCTTCATCTCTCGATTTTTGCATTAGACTATTTTTGTCGCCTACTATTCTTCTTCCATCGCATGTAGTGTATATGTCCGATCTTGAAGTACGGTCGAGTCGTTGACATTAAATCAATTCTCGCTTGATTTGAAGATATTTTGATTATTATAACACTTGTCAATGGTTTTGTCAAGTGTTCTTTTTTTTTTTTAGCTGCTGATAAATAAGGACTATCAATCATTTTTTGAATAATCCATATTTGATAAGGTCGATAAAAACGTTCTTTTCAAAGCAATACCAATTAGGCTACTTATTTGGATATAAAAATAGTAGAAAAATCGTCTCTATATACTAATAGTGATAATATAGCTTTTATAATAGCAGAAAATCTTTTAGATGATGAAAAGAGAAATTTTGTACTACTATTTCTCTAACAAAACCCCATTCAATATCGCTTATATCAAATGGTTCATGGTCCAATCTAAATTTTATAGAAGGAAATTCTTCTCCTATTTCATTTATATAAATAAAAGATTGTAAAAGTATTCGTAAAAACTTTTTTAAATTGAGCTTCTTTGGTTGCAAATGACTCTATTAATTTTTTCAAAACTTCAAATGGTAATATATTTCTAGCTTTATTATATAAGCATATTCTAAACATTTTATTCATAATGGGACTATTTGTTCCTTTATGAATAAAATATTGAAATATATCAATAAGATTATTTATCTCATTGATATTTTTGAATTCTATTTCAATTCTTCCCAATCTCTATATAAAATGGATTTTAATAATAAATCATGAGCTTCATTTTCTTTAGTTGTTTTTTCAACTAAAAATTGGGAAAGTTTTGTAAGAGCTCTTTCAAATTTGCTCTTTGATCTGTAATATGGGTTTTCCATATTTCATTAATAAAGTTATATAAATCTGTTGGTAAACTCGGATTATAAAAATCTTTTACTTCAGAAAAAGTTGTTGTTGTTTCAACAAATCTTCTCTTCCTTTTATAACTTCGTAATAACTAGCTTGGAAAGTCGAGTTTGGATCTTGAGACCAAGGGAATTGGCTTGTTTGGCTTATTCTTCTTGGTGGGTACCGGCTTGCCATTTTGGTGCATAAGATGGAGAAGATCCAATTGGTTGTCTTACCATTGGATAAGGAACATAATAACCTTGATTGGCATAATATGATGTTAATATCGGAGTAAATCCTTGATTAGGATTTGTTTGCTTCCCTTTGTTGGGTTTTTTATGAACCGTAGTCCATTCTCCGACTTGTTCTAGAGGTTTTTACCTCTATCCATAAGGCCCGCTAAGATAATCAGCAATAACATTATCATCGCTTTTAACATATAAAACTTCAAAATTAAAACTACATAATTCATTGTACCATCTAATTCTTCTAGGTACATTTTCTAAACTATTATTAGTAAGAAATTGTTTAACCGCTCGGTTGTCGCTTTTTTGATAATAAAGTTTTCAGATGCTAGATATATAAAAAAGGTTTTTATTGCTTTTTTGATGGCTAATAATTCCTTTTCATATATAGCATAATTGATTTCGTTTGGTTTAAATTTTCCGTAACTATATCCGCATATTAGTTCTTCTTTATTTTTTGTTGTTTTAGCTTTTAAAATACATCCCCAATAATTTTGTGATGCATCGCTTTCTAAAATTAATTTATCACCTTGTTTAGGTAAATAAACTTTTGGAGTATAATTTTTTCTGCTTTTATATTTTTAATAATTTCGAGTCTTCTTTAGACAAACCTAAAAGTTTTTCCCTTTTTTAATTTTTCATATAAGTCACCTATTTTTTGGGACAAATTAGGAAAGAAGTTTCTTCCATAATTAACTATTCCTAGAAATTGTTGAAGTTGTTTTTTATCTTTAATTTCTTCAGGAAATTCTTTTATTTTTACTATAATATGATCTTGTAGTTTAAGACCATCAGCTGATAAATTTAAACCTAAAAATTCTATTTCTGTTTTTTCTAATTCTATTTTCTTAGGACTCAAAATAATTCCATGTTTTATGAATTCTTGAGAGATAATATTTAAATGTTTTCTATGTTTTTCCAGTGTTTCTGAAAATATTAAAATATCATCTATATAAACTACACAGAATTTTTTATATTTATTAAATATAGAATCCATCCATCTTTGGAAGATTTGAGGTGCATTACATAACCCAAATGGCATTACTCTCCATTGATAATGACCATTAGGTGCACTAAAAGTCGTTAATGGTTTAGATTCATCGCTTAGCATTATTTGCCAAAATCCTCGATTTACAAATGAATTTACTAAAATATTTTGCTTGTTTAGCTTGATTTATCAAAACATCTTTTCTTGGTATAAAGTATCCATCAAAAATAGTATTTTGGTTTAGTCTTTTATAATTAATTACCATTCTAGCTTTTCTCTCTTTTTTTTTCGCATGGTTTCTTACCATAAAGGCTGGACTTGAGTGTGGACTATTAGTTTTTTCTATTAATCCTTTTTCTAATAATTCCTTAATTTGTATATCAAATTCATCTATATCTTGTTTAGTATAGATCATGGGTTTGATTCTAATAATTTTATTAGGATTTTTAATTTTATCTCGCAATATCTTGGATCTGTTTTTTCCCATAATTTTAGTGGTTCTTCACTAAAATTATTTTCTAAGATTTTAAACAACCAATGATTTGTTTCTAGTTGTTTAATTTGTTCTTTTCTTGTTGGTCTAAAACCTTATCACATATAAATTTATGATTTTCTATCAAAGGTATTTCTACGTAAGTTTTTTCTGTTGATAATATAACTAAATTTCTATCTATGGAAAATGGTAAATGATGATATATAAAATTATTTCCTAATAATATATCTCCATGCACTGGAAACATAATATTTTAGGAATTACAAATCTAACATTATTTATGTAGATTGGTATATTTCTAGCTTTGAATTGAATTATGGTTTCTTTACCATCTATTCCTATAGCTCTAATTGGGTTTTTCATTAATTCCCATTTTTCTACTGTGTATTGCATTTTCTCCGCAACTACCGGTGGTAGCTCCTGAGATCTAACAAAGCATGTAAAGAATATGTTTTATATTCTCTAAATTGAAATGTAATTTCTATATATGTATAATACTTTCTAGGTTGAAAGTTTGAAAATGTAATAATATCATTTTTTCCCATTTTCATTTGTTGAATAATGGTGGCAGATTGTATTTCTTCCATTCTAGTGTTTCTAGAATTTCTACTAGGTTCTGTGGGGAAAATAGGTATTTGAACTGTTTTCATACCTATTGGTGTTGAATTTGTACTTATATTATCCTCATCTTCTTCTGCTTGAGAATTAGAGGGTAAAACTAAATTGTCATTCGTATTTGTTATAGCATTATTTTTAAAATATAGTCTATCTCCCGATGACACATATTCTATTGTACTTACTGGTTTTGAAGTACTGCTCCACTTATTCTATCTATTATCCAATCTCTTGGTATTGATAGATCTTTTAAATGTAATAATTTAGGCTGATTTCTGTAGTAAATTTATTAGGCTCAAATAGCTCTATTATTTTATTATTAATTTCTTTAATTTCTACTTCGTGTTGGTGTATTCATTAATAGAAGTCCAACTTATTGCTAGATCTTCTGCTAAATCCTTAATTTTCAGAATTTTTGTCCAATTCTTAAACATAAACATTCTTCTATTAGAGGATCTGTAATGGATATAAAATAATTTGGTTTTACTTTAAATCCTATTACTCCATTATGTAAATTAGATCAATACCTCCAATAAGTGCTTTTATTGGATTTTCAAATCTTTTATCTAATAACACCGCTATTATAGGTATATCATGACCTTTTCTAAATAAAGCTCTAATTGTTATCATAATTATTCCTAAATGTATATATCTAAACCCGAGGGTATTTCTTTTAATCCTCATGATTTTTTTTCTTTAGTAAATAATGGGATTTTGTTAATCCTCCTCTAGTATCTTTAGCTTGATCAGATTGCACTAATTTTTTCTATATGCCTTTGACTCCAAATTTTAAACTTAGATATTTTATATATTTCTTCTTTAGAAATATGATTTTTATTAATTTTTTCTATCATTTCATCGTAAAAGTCTTTTTCTTCTCCAATTAAATTTCCTAATTTAATATCTTGTCGTTTCTTTTTGAGGAATTTCTTCTAATTGGTTTTTAGAACTACTTCCTACATTAAACATAAATATATATTCTTCTTCATCCGAATCGAAACTGCTTTCTCGATATTAGCTCATATAATATTTCTTGGATTTATTTCCTCTTCAAAACATATTTCTAAATCTTGTTCTTCAAGACTTTTAATTACCTTTTTAGCACTTTTGCCTTTATTAGGACAATTTGTTGCTATGTGACCTTCTTCATCACATATAAAACATTTACATATTTGTTTTTAGATTTTTAGAAGTTTTTCTTCTAATAAATTTTTCTTTTTCTTATTATTATTACCAAGATATCTTTTATTATTTCCCGGCTTCCATTTAACAAATTTATATTTCCTATTTTTCTTTCTATGTTTTTTATAAGTACTAGGACGTATTGTTTTACATCCAAATTCCCATTCGTTTTCTAGAATTTTTGTACAATGACTATAACTTAATTTATTTTTTACTTGTTTAGCAGCTTTAGTTTGTAGGCAATGCAAAGTTATTCTTTCTTTTGCAAAATTTATCCTATTACCTATAGAATCTATATTTTCTTTTGCTATGCCTCGCTTTCTTTACTATGTTTATCTAAATAAGATACATATTTCTTTATACATATCTCATCCTGTGGTGGAGGTAATTTATGAAAATATTGGTTTTTCCAAAATTCTATATTTTCGTTTTTTAACTTTTGATATTCATGAAGAAATTTTTTAGAAAATTCTTCTAAATATCTTATATCACATAATTTTATTTTTGACAAAACATAACTAGCTATACTATCTTGATCTTTTTTATCAAAATAGCCACAAAATTTCTGTTTTTAGAATATTTGTTAATCCTTTTAAAAGGTCTTAGGGTACCTATCTCGATTAATTAGTTGTCCTTTTGGAATTTTCCTACATCGATTCTTCCCATCTTCTTAAAAATTGTAAAACATCTCCCTGAAATGTTCCAACAAAATAGTTTAAAAATTTTTCTTTTGACCATGAACTGTTGTTGTTTACAACAATTGTCATTGACTGTGCCCAATCATCTATGGTTTTTTCATAGTCTGCTATTTGAATATTAGTCAAATCTAAATATATTCCTCTTGGGCCACATTTCTTTTGTTTAAGTCATCTATCCTATGTGGTATAGGTATAGTTTGACTAGGTTGTTGATTAGAAGATTCTCCCATATATTCGGTTTTAATTTCATTGGTAGCTATATCTTCTGGTTTGATTACCCAAAATCCTAATTGTATTATCTATTGTTTCAAACTCTTTGTTTAGCGCTCTCGTATAATCATCTTTTGAATATCCGAATCTATTTTTCTTTTACCATATGGATCTGTAGTTTCAATATCCATAGGTTCTCGGTTTTTCTTCCTCATCCGTTGAAGTGTCTTCTTCATCGATTTATAACTAGTAACTTTTAAATCTTCTTGATTATCGTAATTACTTGAACTACTACTTTCAGAGTGTCATAATTTAACATATAATGATAATTAAACTTAGCAAATAGGTCTTTTTGTTTTTCATAAATTTCTTCTATTAATTTTAAATATTCTACTCTTTCATTTTTATCTTTATACTGTTTGTAAATCTTCTTTCCAATGTTCTATAAGTTCTTTATAGGATTGGAAATCATATTTTTGTTGAGTTAAAGATTTTTTTTTTCAGTGTTTTTTACCTTTACTAGTAGAAGATGATTCTTCGCAGAGGTTTCTTCCTCTTCATCCGATAAAGTTAAAATTATATTACTATTACCATAATATAAAGGACCTAGATCTATGTCCACTCTATGTTATTATTTATAACTTGTTCTAATTTATTATTAACTTCGATAATATTTCTTTAGATTTGTTGTTCAAATCTAATTCCTTAATATTTCCTAGATTATTTACCTTTTCTTCTATATTATTGACCTTATTATATATTTTATTAAAATATATAGAGGTTATATCTATTAAACTATTAAATCCTTTACTAAGGGTTTAAATATTATTTTTTCTTGTTTAGAATCTATATGCATAATATGATCGCATGTTTTATCTTATATATATAAACAACTGTTTCTTCCATGTTATTCATCTTCGGTATTCTAAAACCTTTCATATTATCTTGTCTTAAACACTGTGGCCTAACGCTCTCTCTCCTAGACTTAAACAGCAAAGTTAAGACAAAATAACAGATGTATGGGTTTTAAGATAAATAACCAGAGAATTAACAAAATTGTAGATTAAAGATAAGAACTTACAGTGGATATTTGATATAGATTCTCCAAGAATCACATCTCGGGGCCTCTCGATACCGCACGGGGAGGATGTTATGGGTGCGGAAGATCGTTATTTTATTAAAAGTAAAGGAAAGATTTTTTACAGAGAAGATTGTTTACAAAAGAGAAAAAGAAAAGATATCTAAACTATTTTTCGATCTTTTACAATGAGAAACTAAAGTAAAAAGAGAAAAGATTTCTAATTCTTTTTCTTACAATGAGAAACTAAAGTAAAGAGAAAAGATTTCTAATTCTTTTTCGATGCCTTCCTAGGCTCTTTACATTCTTATTTATAGTAGAATTTACAAATTCTATTTAATTTCTTCTTCAATCCCAACAGTTGTTTCGATAAGGATGAATTTATTGTTGCTTCCACGTATGTTGTCGATGTCACTTCATCTCTTTGTCCATACTTGGATGCCTTGAATGTTTATTTATCGCCAATCTTGAAAATCTTCTTTGAAAATCTTGTTGACTTTCCACGTGGTTTTTGTTTTGTCTTTTACCCTTCTTGGATGTTGTCAAGATTTAATGTCTCGATTTCATCCAGATGTAAAGACTCGTGATGGCTCGTGAGTTCCAAGCCTTCCACGTGTCTTTGATTTCTTCGTTATGTCGTAAGGAAAATCATCGAGTTCCATATCCGCTATTTTCTTTTAGCAGCTTGTAAGGATTCTTCATCTCTCGATTTTTGCATTAGACTATTTTTGTCACTACTATTCTTCTTCCATCGCATGTAGTGTATATGTCCGATCTTGAAGTACGTGTCGAATGTTGACATTAAATCAATTCTTCGCTTTGATTTGAAGATATTTTGATTATTATAACACTTGTCAATGGTTTTTGTCAAGTGTTCTTTGTTTTCTTAGTCGCTGATAAATAAGGACTATCAATCATTTTTTGAATAATCCATATTTGATAAGGTCGATAAAAACGTTCTTTTTCAAAGAATACCAATTAGGCTACTTATTTGGATATAAAAATAGTAGAAAAATCGTCTCTATATACTAATAGTGATAATATAGCTTTTATAATAGCAGAAAATCTTTTAGATGATGAAAAGAGAAATTTTGTACTACTATTTCTCTAACAAAACCCCATTCAATACCGCTTATATCAAATGGTTCATGGTCCAGTCTAAATTTTATAGAAGGAAATTCTTCTCCTATTTCATTTATATAAATAAAAGATTGTAAAAGTATTCTAAAAAAACTTTTTAAATTGAGCTTGTTTGGTTGCAAATGACTCTATTAATTTTTTCAAAACTTCAAATGGTAATATATTTCTAGCTTTATTATATAAGATATATTCTAAACATTTTATTCATAATGGGACTATTTGTTCCTTTATGAATAAAATATTGAAATATATCAATAAGATTATTTATCTCATTGATATTTTTGAATTCTATTTCAATTCTTCCCAATCTCTATATAAAATGGATTTTAATAATAAATCATGAGCTTCATTTTCTTTAGTTGTTTTTTCAACTAAAAATTGGGAAAGTTTTGTAAGAGCTCTTCAAATTTGCTCTTTGATCTGTAATATGGGTTTTCCATATTTCATTAATAAAGTTATATAAATCTGGTAAACCCGGATTATAAAAATCTTTTACTTCAGAAAAAGTTGTTGTTGTTTCAACAAATCTTTCGCTTCCTTTTATAACTTCGTAATAACTAGCTTGGAAAGTCGAGTTTGGATCTTGAGACCAAGGGAATTGGCTTGTTTGGCTTATTCTTCTTGGTGGGTACCGGCTTGCCATTTTTGGTGCATAAGATGGAGAAGATCCAATTGGTTGTCTTACCATTGGATAAGGAACATAATAACCTTGATTGGCATAATATGATGTTAATATCTGAGTAAATCCTTGATTAGGATTTGTTTGCTTCCCTTTGTTGGGTTTTTTATGAACCGTAGTCCATTCTCCGACTTGTTCTAGAGGTTTTTACCTCTATCCATAAGGCCCGCTAAGATAATCAGCAATAACATTATCGCTTTAACATATAAAACTTCAAAATTAAAACTACATAATTCATTGTACCATCTAATTCTTCTAGGTACATTTTCTAAACTATTATTAGTAAGAAATTGTTTAACCGCTCTGTTGTCGCTTTTTTGATAATAAAGTTTTCAGATGCTAGATATATAAAAAAGGTTTTTATTGCTTTTTTGATGGCTAATAATTCCTTTTCATATATAGCATAATTGATTTCGTTTGGTTTAAATTTTCCGTAACTATATCCGCATATTAGTTCTTCTTTATTTTTTGTTGTTTTAGCTTTTAAAATACATCCCCAATAATTTTGTGATGCATCGCTTTCTAAAATTAATTTATCACCTTGTTTAGGTAAATAAACTTTTGGAGTATAATTTATTTCTCTTTTTATATTTTTAATAATTTCTCGAGTCTTCTTTAGACCACCTAAAAGTTTTTCCTTTTTAATTTTTCATATAAGTCACCTATTTTTTGGGACAAATTAGGAAAGAAGTTTCTTCCATAATTAACTATTCCTAGAAATTGTTGAAGTTGTTTTTTATCTTTAATTTCTTCAGGAAATTCTTTTATTTTTACTATAATATGATCTTGTAGTTTAAGACCATCATTGATAAATTTAAACCTAAAAATTCTATTTTCTGTTTTTTTCTAATTCTATTTTCTTAGGACTCAAAATAATTCCATGTTTTATGAATTCTTGAGAGATAATATTTAAATGTTTTCTATGTTTTTCCAGTGTTTCTGAAAATATTAAAATATCATCTATATAAAACACACAAATTTTTTTATATTTATTAAATATAGAATCCATCCATCTTTGGAAGATTTGAGGTGCATTACATAACCCAAATGGCATTACTCTCCATTGATAATGACCATTAGGTGCACTAAAAGCTGTTAATGGTTTAGATTCATCAGTTAGCATTATTTGCCAAAATCCTGATTTACAGTGAATTTACTAAAATATTTTGCTTGTTTAGCTTGATTTATCAAAACATCTTTTCTTGGTATAAAGTATCCATCAAAAATAGTATTTTGGTTTAGTCTTTTATAATTAATTACCATTCTAGCTTTTCCTCTTTTTATTTCTGCATGGTTTCTTACCATAAAAAATTTGGACTTGAGTGTGGACTATTAGTTTTTTCTATTAATCCTTTTTCTAATAATTCCTTAATTTGTATATCAAATTCATCTATATCTTGTTTAGTATAGATCATGGGTTTGATTCTAATAATTTTATTAGGATTTTTTAATTTTATCTCGCAATATCTTGGACTGAATTTTTTCCCATAATTTTAGTGGTTCTTCACTAAAATTATTTTCTAAGATTTTAAACAACCAATGATTTGTTTCTAGTTGTTTAATTTGTTCTTTTCTTGTTGGTCTAAAACCTTTATCACATATAAATTTATGATTTTCTATCAAAGGTATTTCTACAGAAGTTTTTTCTGTTGATAATATAACTAAATTTCTATCTATGGAAAATGGTAAATGATGATATATAAAATTATTTCCTAATAATATATCTCCATGCATTTCTGGGAAACATAATATTTTAGGAATTACAAATCTAACATTATTTATGTAGATTGGTATATTTCTAGCTTTGAATTGAATTATGGTTTCTTTACCATCTATTCCTATAGCTCTAATTGGTTTTTTCATTAATTCCCATTTTTCTACTGTGTATTGCATTTTCTCCGCAACTACTGGTGGTAGCTCCTCAGATCTAACAAAGCATGTAAAGAATATGTTTTATATTCTCTAAATTGAAATGTAATTTCTATATATGTATAATACTTTCTAGGTTGAAAGTTTGAAAATGTAATAATATCATTTTTTCCCATTTTCATTTGTTGAATAATGGTGGCAGATTGTATTTCTTCCATTCTAGTGTTTCTAGAATTTCTACTAGGTTCTGTGGGGAAAATAGGTATTTGAACTGTTTTCATACCTATTGGTGTTGAATTTGTACTTATATTATCCTCATCTTCTTCTGTTTGAGAATTAGAGGTAAAACTAAATTGTCATTCAGATTTGTTATAGCATTATTTTTAAAATATAGTCTATCTCCGATGACACATATTCTATTGTACTTTACTGGGTTTTGAAGCATGGCTCCACTTATTCTATCTATTATCCAATCTCTTGGTATTGATAGATCTTTTAAATGTAATAATTTAGGCTGATTTTCAGAGTAAATTTATTAGGCTCAAATAGCTCTATTATTTTATTATTAATTTCTTTAATTTCTACTTCACTGTGTTGGTGTATTCATTAATAGAAGTCCAACTTATTGCTAGATCTTCTGCTAAATCCTTAATTTCAGTAATTTTTTGTCCAATTCTTAAACATAAACATTCTTCTATTAGAGGATCCGTAATGGATATAAAATAATTTGGTTTTACTTTAAATCCTATTACTCCATTATGTAAATTAGACTCAATACCTCCAATAAGTGCTTTTATTGGATTTTCAAATCTTTTATCTAATAACACCGCTATTATAGGTATATCATGACCTCTTCTAAATAAAGCTCTAATTGTTATCATAATTATTCCTAAATGTATATATCTAACCCGAGGGTATTTCTTTTAATCCTCATGATTTTTTCTTTAGTAAATAATGGGATTTTGTTAATCCTCCTCTAGTATCTTTAGCTGATCAGATTGCCACTAAATTTTTCTATATGCCTTTGACTCCAAATTTTAAACTTAGATATTTTATATATTTCTTCTTTAGAAATATGATTTTTATTAATTTTTTCTATCATTTCATCGTAAAAGTCTTTTCTTCTCCAATTAAATTTCCTAATTTAATATCTTGTCGTTTCTTTTGAGGAATTTCTTCTAATTGGTTTTTAGAACTACTTCCTACATTAAACATAAATATATATTCTTCTTCATCCAATCGTAACTCTTTTCGATATTAGCTCATATAATATTTCTTCGGGATTTATTTCCTCTTCAAAACATATTTCTAAATCTTGTTCTTCAAGACTTTTAATTACCTTTTTAGCACTTTTGCCTTTATTAGGACAATTTGTTGCTATGTGACCTTCTTCATCACATATAAAACATTTACATATTTGTTTTTTAGATTTTTTAGAAGTTTTTCTTCTAATAAATTTTTCTTTTTCTTATTATTATTACCAAGATATCTTTTATTTCTGGCTTCCATTTAACAAATTTATATTTCCTATTTTTCTTTCTATGTTTTTTATAAGTACTAGGACGTATTGTTTTACATCCAAATTCCCATTCTGCTTTCTAGAATTTTTGTACAATGACTATAACTTAATTTATTTTTTACTTGTTTAGCAGCTTTAGTTTGTAGGCAATGCAAAGTTATTCTTTCTTTTGCAAAATTTATCCTATTACCTATAGAATCTATATTTTCTTTTGCTATGCCTGCTTCTTTACTATGTTTATCTAAATAAGATACATATTTCTTTATACATATCTCATCCTGTGGTGGAGGTAATTTATGAAAATATTGGTTTTTCCAAAATTCTATATTTTCGTTTTTTAACTTTTGATATTCATGAAGAAATTTTTTAGAAAATTCTTCTAAATATCTTATATCACATAATTTTATTTTTGACAAAACATAACTAGCTATACTATCTTGATCTTTTTATCAAAATAGCCACAAATTTTGCTTTTTAGAATATTTGTTAATCCTTTTAAAAGGTCTTTAGGGGTACCTATCCGATTAATTAGTTGTCCTTTTTGGAATTTTCCTACATCGATTCTTCCCATCTTCTTAAAAATTGTAAAACATCTCCTGAAATGTTCCAACAAAATAGTTTAAAAATTTTTCTTTTGACCATGAATCTGTTGTTGTTTACAACAATTGTCATTGATCGTGCCCAATCATCTATGGTTTTTTCATAGTCGCTATTTGAATATTAGTCAAATCTAAATATATTCCTCCTTGGGCCACATTTCTTTTGTTTAAGTCATCTATCCTATGTGGTATAGGTATAGTTTGACTAGGTTGTTGATTAGAAGATTCTCCCATATATTCGGTTTTAATTTCATTGGTAGCTATATCTTCTGGTTTGATTACCAAAATCCTAATTGTATTATCTATTGTTTCAAACTCTTTGTTTAGCGTTCTCAGATAATCATCTTTTGAATATCCGAATCTATTTTTCTTTTACCATATGGATCTGTAGTTTCAATATCCATAGGTTTCGGTTTTTCTTCCTCATCGTTGAAGTGTCTTCTTCATCGATTTATAACTAGTAACTTTTAAATCTTCTTGATTATCGTAATTACTTGAACTACTACTTTCTCAGAGTGTCATAATTTAACATATAATGATAATTAAACTTAGCAAATAGGTCTTTTGTTTTTCATAAATTTCTTCTATTAATTTTAAATATTCTACTCTTTCATTTTTATCTTTATCTGTTTGTAAATCTTCTTTTCCAATGTTCTATAAGTTCTTTATAGGATTGGAAATCATATTTTTGTTGAGTTAAAGATTTTCTTTTTTTTCATTTTTTTTACCTTTACTAGTAGAAGATGATTCTTCGCAGAGGTTTCTTCCTCTCATCATCCGATAAAGTTAAAATTATATTACTATTACCATAATATAAAGGACCTAGATCTATGTCCGACTCTATGTTATTATTTATAACTTGTTCTAATTTATTATTAACTCGATAATATTTCTTTAGATTTGTTGTTCAAATCTAATTCCTTAATATTTCCTAGATTATTTACCTTTTCTTCTATATTATTGACCTTATTATATATTTTATTAAAATATATAGAGGTTATATCTATTAAACTATTAAATCCTTTACTAAGGGTCTAAATATTATTTTTTTTGTTTAGAATCTATATGCATAATATGATCGCATGTTTTATCTTTTATATAAACAATCTGTTTCTTCCATGTTATTCATCTTCTGATACTAAACCTTCTCATATTATCTTGTCTTAAACACTGTGGCCTAACGCTCTCTCTCCTAGACTTAAACAGCAAAGTTAAGACAAAATAATGTATGTATGGGTTTTAAGATAAATAACTGCAGAGAATTAACAAAATTGTAGATTAAAGATAAGAACTTACATGTGGATATTTGATATAGATTCTCCAAGAATCACATCTCGGGGCCTCTCGATACCAGCCACGGGGGGGAGGATGTTATGGGTGCGGAAGATCGTTATTTTATTAAAAGTAAAGGAAAGGTTTTTACAGGAGAAGATTGTTTACAAAAGAGAAAAAGAAAAGATATCTAAACTATTTTTCGATCTTTTACAATGAGAAACTAAAATAAAGAGAAAAGATTTCTAATTCTTTTTCGATCGTTTACAATGAGAAACTAAAGTAAAGAGAAAAGATTTCTAATTCTTTTTCGATCGTTTACAATGAGAAACTAAAGTAAAGAGAAAAGATTTCTAATTCTTTTTCGATGCCTTTCCTAGGCTCTTTACATTCTTATTTATAGTAGAATTTACAAATTCTATTTAATTTCTTCTTCAATCCCAACAAGTTGTTTCGATAAGGATGAATTTATTGTTGCTTCCACGTATGTTGTCAGATGTCACTTCATCTCTTTGTCCATACTTGGATGCCTTGAATGTTTATTTACTGCCAATCTTGAAAATCTTCTTTGAAAATCTTGTTGACTTTCCACGTGGTTTTTGTTTTGTCTTTTACCCTTCTTGGATGTTGTCAAGATTTAATGTCTCGATTTCATCCAGATGTAAAGACTCTGGTGATGGCTCGTGAGTTCCAAGCCTTCCACGTGTCTTTGATTTCTTTCGTTATGTCGTAAGGAAAATCATCGAGTTCCATATCCGCTATTTTCTTTAGCAGTTGTAAGGATTCTTCATCTCTCGATTTTTGCATTAGACTATTTTTGTCACTACTATTCTTCTTCCATCGCATGTAGTGTATATGTCCGATCTTGAAGTACGTGTCGAGTGTTGACATTAAATCAATTCTCGCTTGATTTGAAGATATTTTGATTATTATAACACTTGTCAATGGTTTTTGTCAAGTGTTCTTTGTTTTCTTTAGTGCTGATAAATAAGGACTATCAATCATTTTTTGAATAATCCATATTTGATAAGGTGATAAAAACGTTCTTTTTTTCAAAGCAATACCAATTAGGCTACTTATTTGGATATAAAAATAGTAGAAAAATCGTCTCTATATACTAATAGTGATAATATAGCTTTTATAATAGCAGAAAATCTTTTAGATGATGAAAAGAGAAATTTTGTACTACTATTTCTCTAACAAAACCCCATTCAATACCGCTTATATCAAATGGTTCATGGTCCAGTCTAAATTTTATAGAAGGAAATTCTTCTCCTATTTCATTTATATAAATAAAAGATTGTAAAAAGTATTCTAAAAAAACTTTTTAAATTGAGCTTCTTTTGTTGCAAATGACTCTATTAATTTTTTCAAAAACTTCAAATGGTAATATATTTCTAGCTTTATTATATAAGATATTCTAAACATTTTATTCATAATGGGACTATTTGTTCCTTTATGAATAAAATATTGAAATATATCAATAAGATTATTTATCTCATTGATATTTTTGAATTCTATTTCAATTCTTCCCAATCTCTATATAAAATGGATTTTAATAATAAATCATGAGCTTCATTTTCTTTAGTTGTTTTTTCAACTAAAAATTGGGAAAGTTTTGTAAGAGCTCTTTCAAATTTGCTCTTTGATCTGTAATATGGGTTTTCCATATTTCATTAATAAAGTTATATAAATCTGTTGGTAAACTCGGATTATAAAAATCTTTTACTTCAGAAAAAGTTGTTGTTGTTTCAACAAATCTTCTCGCTCCTTTTATAACTTCGTAATAACTAGCTTGGAAAGTGAGTTTGGATCTTGAGACCAAGGGAATTGGCTTGTTTGGCTTATTCTTCTTGGTGGGTACTGGCTTGCCATTTTTGGTGCATAAGATGGAGAAGATCCAATTGGTTGTCTTACCATTGGATAAGGAACATAATAACCTTGATTGGCATAATATGATGTTAATATCGGAGTAAATCCTTGATTAGGATTTGTTTGCTTCCCTTTGTTGGGTTTTTTATGAACCGTAGTCCATTCTCCGACTTGTTCTAGAGGTTTTTACCTCTATCCATAAGGCCCTGCTAAGATAATCAGCAATAACATTATCGCGCGCTTTAACATATAAAACTTCAAAATTAAAACTACATAATTCATTGTACCATCTAATTCTTCTAGGTACATTTTCTAAACTATTATTAGTAAGAAATTGTTTAACCGCTCAAGGTTGTCGGTTTTGATAATAAAGTTTTCAGATGCTAGATATATAAAAAGGTTTTTATTTTTTTGAGGCTAATAATTCCTTTTCATATATAGCATAATTGATTTCGTTTGGTTTAAATTTTCCGTAACTATATCCGCATATTAGTTCTTCTTTATTTTTTGTTGTTTTAGCTTTTAAAATACATCCCCAATAATTTTGTGATGCATCGCTTTCTAAAATTAATTTATCACCTTGTTTAGGTAAATAAACTTTTGGAGTATAATTTATTTCTGTTTTTATATTTTTAATAATTTTTCGAGTCTTCTTTAGACCAAACTAAAAGTTTTTCCCTTTTTTAATTTTTCATATAAGTCACCTATTTTTTGGGACAAATTAGGAAAGAAGTTTCTTCCATAATTAACTATTCCTAGAAATTGTTGAAGTTGTTTTTTATCTTTAATTTCTTCAGGAAATTCTTTTATTTTTACTATAATATGATCTTGTAGTTTAAGACCATCAGCTGATAAATTTAAACCTAAAAATTCTATTTCTGTTTTTTCTAATTCTATTTTCTTAGGACTCAAAAATAATTCCATGTTTTATGAATTCTTGAGAGATAATATTTAAATGTTTTCTATGTTTTTCCAGTGTTTCTGAAAATATTAAAATATCATCTATATAAACTACACAGAATTTTTTATATTTATTAAATATAGAATCCATCCATCTTTGGAAGATTTGAGGTGCATTACATAACCCAAATGGCATTACTCTCCATTGATAATGACCATTAGGTGCACTAAAAGCCGTTAATGGTTTAGATTCATCAGTTAGCATTATTTGCCAAAATCCTGATTTACAGTCGAATTTACTAAAATATTTTGCTTGTTTAGCTTGATTTATCAAAACATCTTTTCTTGGTATAAAGTATCCATCAAAAATAGTATTTTGGTTTAGTCTTTTATAATTAATTACCATTCTAGCTTTTCCTCTTTTTATTTCTGCATGGTTTCTTACCATAAAGGCTGGACTTGAGTGTGGACTATTAGTTTTTTCTATTAATCCTTTTTCTAATAATTCCTTAATTTGTATATCAAATTCATCTATATCTTGTTTAGTATAGATCATGGGTTTGATTCTAATAATTTTATTAGGATTTTTTAATTTTATCTCGCAATATCTCTGGATCTGTTTTCCCATAATTTTAGTGGTTCTTCACTAAAATTATTTTCTAAGATTTTAAACAACCAATGATTTGTTTCTAGTTGTTTAATTTGTTCTTTTCTTGTTGGTCTAAAACCTTTATCACATATAAATTTATGATTTTCTATCAAAGGTATTTCTACAGAAGTTTTTTCTGTTGATAATATAACTAAATTTCTATCTATGGAAAATGGTAAATGATGATATATAAAATTATTTCCTAATAATATATCTCCATGCATTTCTGGAAACATAATATTTTAGGAATTACAAATCTAACATTATTTATGTAGATTGGTATATTTCTAGCTTTGAATTGAATTATGGTTTCTTTACCATCTATTCCTATAGCTCTAATTGGGTTTTTCATTAATTCCCATTTTTCTACTGTGTGTATTGCATTTTTTCTCCGCAACTCATCTGGTAGCTCTCTGATCTAACAAAGCATGTAAAGAATATGTTTTATATTCTCTAAATTGAAATGTAATTTCTATATATGTATAATACTTTCTAGGTTGAAAGTTTGAAAATGTAATAATATCATTTTTTCCCATTTTCATTTGTTGAATAATGGTGGCAGATTGTATTTCTTCCATTCTAGTGTTTCTAGAATTTCTACTAGGTTCTGTGGGGAAAATAGGTATTTGAACTGTTTTCATACCTATTGGTGTTGAATTTGTACTTATATTATCCTCATCTTCTTCTGTTTGAGAATTAGAGGGTAAAACTAAATTGTCATTCGTATTTGTTATAACATTATTTTTAAAATATAGTCTATCTTCTGATGACACATATTCTATTGTACTTACTGGTTTTGAAGCACTGGCTCCACTTATTCTATCTATTATCCAATCTCTTGGTATTGATAGATCTTTTAAATGTAATAATTTAGGGCTGATTTTTGTAGTAAATTTATTAGGCTCAAATAGCTCTATTATTTTATTATTAATTTCTTTAATTTCTACTTCTTCGTGTTGGTGTATTCATTAATAGAAGTCCAACTTATTGCTAGATCTTCTCGCTAAATCCTTAATTTCAGAATTTTTGTCCAATTCTTAAACATAAACATTCTTCTATTAGAGGATCTGTAATGGATATAAAATAATTTGGTTTTACTTTAAATCCTATTACTCCATTATGTAAATTAGACTGAATACCTCCAATAAGTGCTTTTATTGGATTTTCAAATCTTTTATCTAATAACACCGCTATTATAGGTATATCATGACCTCTTCTAAATAAAGCTCTAATTGTTATCATAATTATTCCTAAATGTATATATCTAACCTCGAGGGTATTTCTTTTAATCCTCATGATTTTTCTTTAGTAAATAATGGGATTTGTTAATCCTCCTCTAGTATCTTTAGCTAATTGTATTGCCACTAATTTTTTCTATATGCCTTTGACTCCAAATTTTAAACTTAGATATTTTATATATTTCTTCTTTAGAAATATGATTTTTATTAATTTTTTCTATCATTTCATCGTAAAAGTCTTTTTCTTCTCCAATTAAATTTCCTAATTTAATATCTTGTCGTTTCTTTTGAGGAATTTCTTCTAATTGGTTTTTAGAACTACTTCCTACATTAAACATAAATATATATTCTTCTTCATCCGAATCAGAATCTGCTTTTTCGATATTAGCTCATATAATATTTCTTGGATTTATTTCCTCTTCAAAACATATTTCTAAATCTTGTTCTTCAAGACTTTTAATTACCTTTTAGCACTTTTGCCTTTATTAGGACAATTTGTTGCTATGTGACCTTCTTCATCACATATAAAACATTTACATATTTGTTTTTAGATTTTTAGAAGTTTTTCTTCTAATAAATTTTTTTTTTTTCTTATTATTATTACAAAGATATCTTTTATTTCCTGGCTTCCATTTAACAAATTTATATTTCCTATTTTTCTTTCTATGTTTTTATAAGTACTAGGACGTATTGTTTTACATCCAAATTCCCATTCGCTTTCTAGAATTTTTGTACAATGACTATAACTTAATTTATTTTTTACTTGTTTAGCAAACTTTAGTTTGTAGGCAATGCAAAGTTATTCTTTCTTTTGCAAAATTTATCCTATTACCTATAGAATCTATATTTTCTTTTGCTATGCCTCGCTTCTTTACTATGTTTATCTAAATAAGATACATATTTCTTTATACATATCTCATCTGTGGTGGAGGTAATTTATGAAAATATTGGTTTTTCCAAAATTCTATATTTTCGTTTTTTAACTTTTGATATTCATGAAGAAATTTTTTAGAAAATTCTTCTAAATATCTTATATCACATAATTTTATTTTTGACAAAACATAACTAGCTATACTATCTTGATCTTTTTTATCAAAATAGCCACAAAATTCTGTTTTTAGAATATTTGTTAATCCTTTTAAAAGGTCTTTAGGGGTACCTATCTGATTAATTAGTTGTCCTTTTTGGAATTTTCCTACATCAGATTCTTCCCATCTTCTTAAAAATTGTAAAACATCTCCTGAAATGTTCCAACAAAATAGTTTAAAAATTTTTCTTTTGACCATGAATCGTTGTTGTTTACAACAATTGTCATTGATCTGTGCCCAATCATCTATGGTTTTTTCATAGTCGCTATTTGAATATTAGTCAAATCTAAATATATTCCTCCTTGGGCCACATTTCTTTTGTTTAAGTCATCTATCCTATGTGGTATAGGTATAGTTTGACTAGGTTGTTGATTAGAAGATTCTCCCATATATTCGGTTTTAATTTCATTGGTAGCTATATCTTGGTTTGATTATGAAAATCCTAATTGTATTATCTATTGTTTCAAACTCTTTGTTTAGCGTTCTCAGATAATCATCTTTTGAATATCCGAATCTATTTTTCTTTTACCATATGGATCTGTAGTTTCAATATCCATAGGTTCCGTTTTTCTTCCTCATCTGTTGAAGTGTCTTCTTCATCGATTTATAACTAGTAACTTTTAAATCTTCTTGATTATCGTAATTACTTGAACTACTACTTCTCAGTAGTGTCATAATTTAACATATAATGATAATTAAACTTAGCAAATAGGTCTTTTTGTTTTTCATAAATTTCTTCTATTAATTTTAAATATTCTACTCTTTCATTTTTATCTTTCATGTTTGTAAATCTTCTTTTCCAATGTTCTATAAGTTCTTTATAGGATTGGAAATCATATTTTTGTTGAGTTAAAGATTTTCTTTTTTTCAGGTTTTTTACCTTTACTAGTAGAAGATGATTCTTCTGCAGAGGTTTCTTCCTCTTCATCTGATAAAGTTAAAATTATATTACTATTACCATAATATAAAGGACCTAGATCTATGTGTCCACTCTATGTTATTATTTATAACTTGTTCTAATTTATTATTAACTTCTGATAATATTTCTTTAGATTTGTTGTTCAAATCTAATTCCTTAATATTTCCTAGATTATTTACCTTTTCTTCTATATTATTGACCTTATTATATATTTTATTAAAATATATAGAGGTTATATCTATTAAACTATTAAATCCTTTACTAAGGGTCTAAATATTATTTTTCTTGTTTAGAATCTATATGCATAATATGATCGCATGTTTTATCTTTATATAAACAATCTGTTTCTTCCATGTTATTCATCTTCGGTACCTAAAACCTTCTGTTATTATCTTGTCTTAAACACCAGGGCCTAACGTCTCTCTCCTAGACTTAAACAGGCAAAGTTAAGACAAAATAACAGATGTATGGGTTTTAAGATAAATAAACTGAGAATTAACAAAATTGTAGATTAAAGATAAGAACTTACAAAGTGGATATTTGATATAGATTCTCCAAGAATCATACTCTGGGGCCTCTGATACCAGCTACTGGGGGAGGATGTTAAGTGCGGAAAGATCGTTATTTTATTAAAAGTAAAGGAAAGATTTTTACAGAGAAGATTGTTTTAAAAAGAAAAGATAAAAAGAAAAGATATCTAAACTATTTTTCGATTTTTCTTTTACAATGAGAAACTAAAGTAAAGAGAAAAGATTTCTAATTCTTTTTCGATGCCTTTCCTAGGCTCTTTACATTCTTATTTATAGTAGAATTTACAAATTCTATTTAATTTCTTCTTCAATCCTTAAACAGTTGTTTCGATAAGGATGAATTTATTGTTGCTTCCACGTATGTTGTCGATGTCACTTCATCTCTTTGTCCATACTTGGATGCCTTGAATGTTTATTTACTGCCAATCTTGAAAATCTTCTTTGAAAATCTTGTTGACTTTCCACGTGGTTTTTGTTTTGTCTTTTACCCTTCTTGGATGTTGTCAAGATTTAATGTCTCGATTTCATCCAGATGTAAAGACTCTGGTGATGGCTCTGGTGAGTTCCAAGCCTTCCACGTGTCTTTGATTTCTTCTGTTATGTCAGAAGGAAAATCATCGAGTTCCATATCTGCTATTTTCTTTAGCAGTTGTAAGGATTCTTCATCTCTCGATTTTTGCATTAGACTATTTTTGTCAGCTACTATTCTTCTTCCATCAGTATGTAGTGTATATGTCTGATCTTGAAGTACGTGTCGAGCTGTTGACATTAAATCAATTCCTGCTTGGATTTGAAGATATTTTGATTATTATAACACTTGTCAATGGTTTTGTCAAGTGTTCTTTTTTTTCTTTAGCCGCTGATAAATAAGGACTATCAATCATTTTTTGAATAATCCATATTTGATAAGGCTGATAAAAACGTTCTTTTTCAGCAATACCAATTAGGCTACTTATTTGGATATAAAAATAGTAGAAAAAATCGTCTCTATATACTAATAGTGATAATATAGCTTTTATAATAGCAGGAAAATCTTTTAGATGATGAAAAGAGAAATTTTGTACTACTATTTCTCTAACAAAACCCCATTCAAACCGCTTATATCAAATGGTTCATGGTCCAGTCTAAATTTTATAGAAGGAAATTCTTCTCCTATTTCATTTATATAAATAAAAGATTGTAAAAAGTATTCGTAAAAACTTTTTTAAATTGAGCTTCTTTGGTTGCAAATGACTCTATTAATTTTTTCAAAAACTTCAAATGGTAATATATTTCTAGCTTTATTATATAAGCATATTCTAAACATTTTATTCATAATGGGACTATTTGTTCCTTTATGAATAAAATATTGAAATATATCAATAAGATTATTTATCTCATTGATATTTTTGAATTCTATTTCAATTCTTCCCAATCTCTATATAAAATGGATTTTAATAATAAATCATGAGCTTCATTTTCTTTAGTTGTTTTTTCAACTAAAAATTGGGAAAGTTTTGTAAGAGCTCTTTCAAATTTGCTCTTTGATCTGTAATATGGGTTTTCCATATTTCATTAATAAAGTTATATAAATCTGTTGGTAAACCCGGATTATAAAAATCTTTTACTTCAGAAAAAGTTGTTGTTGTTTCAACAAATCTTCTCGCTTCCTTTTATAACTTCAGAATAACTAGCTTGGAAAGCTGAGTTTGGATCTTGAGACCAAGGGAATTGGCTTGTTTGGCTTATTCTTCTTGGTGGGTACTGGCTTGCCATTTTTGGTGCATAAGATGGAGAAGATCCAATTGGTTGTCTTACCATTGGATAAGGAACATAATAACCTTGATTGGCATAATATGATGTTAATATCGGAGTAAATCCTTGATTAGGATTTGTTTGCTTCCCTTTGTTGGGTTTTTTATGAACCGTAGTCCATTCTCCGACTTGTTCTAGAGGTTTTTTACCTCTATCCATAAGGCCTGCTAAGATAATCAGCAATAACATTATCAGTCGCTTTAACATATAAAACTTCAAAATTAAAACTACATAATTCATTGTACCATCTAATTCTTCTAGGTACATTTTCTAAACTATTATTAGTAAGAAATTGTTTAACTGCCTGGTTGTCAGTTTTGATAATAAAGTTTTCAGATGCTAGATATATAAAAAAGGTTTTTATTGCTTTTTTGATGGCTAATAATTCCTTTTCATATATAGCATAATTGATTTTCTTTTGTTTAAATTTTCCAGGAACTATATCCGCATATTAGTTCTTCTTTATTTTTTGCTGTTTTAGCTTTTAAAATACATCCCCAATAATTTTGTGATGCATCAGTTTCTAAAATTAATTTATCACCTTGTTTAGGTAAATAAACTTTTGGAGTATAATTTATTTCTGTTTTTATATTTTTAATAATTTCGAGTCTTCTTTAGACCAAAGCTAAAAGTTTTTCCTTTTTAATTTTTCATATAAGTTACCTATTTTTTGGGACAAATTAGGAAAGAAGTTTCTTCCATAATTAACTATTCCTAGAAATTGTTGAAGTTGTTTTTTATCTTTAATTTCTTCAGGAAATTCTTTTATTTTTACTATAATATGATCTTGTAGTTTAAGACCATCACTGATAAATTTAAACCTAAAAATTCTATTTCTGTTTTTTCTAATTCTATTTTCTTAGGACTCAAAATAATTCCATGTTTTATGAATTCTTGAGAGATAATATTTAAATGTTTTCTATGTTTTTCCAGTGTTTCTGAAAATATTAAAATATCATCTATATAAACTACACAAAATTTTTTATATTTATTAAATATAGAATCCATCCATCTTTGGAAGATTTGAGGTGCATTACATAACCCAAATGGCATTACTCTCCATTGATAATGACCATTAGGTGCACTAAAAGTCGTTAATGGTTTAGATTCATCGATTAGCATTATTTGCCAAAATCTCGATTTACAATCGAATTTACTAAAATATTTTGCTTGTTTAGCTTTGATTTATCAAAACATCTTTTCTTGGTATAAAGTATCCATCAAAAATAGTATTTTGGTTTAGTCTTTTATAATTAATTACCATTCTAGCTTTTCCTCTTTTTATTTCGCATGGTTTCTTACCATAAAAATTTGGACTTGAGTGTGGACTATTAGTTTTTTCTATTAATCCTTTTTCTAATAATTCCTTAATTTGTATATCAAATTCATCTATATCTTGTTTAGTATAGATCATGGGTTTGATTCTAATAATTTTATTAGGATTTTTAATTTTATCTCGCAATATCTTTGATCTGTTTTCCCATAATTTTAGTGGTTCTTCACTAAAATTATTTTCTAAGATTTTAAACAACCAATGATTTGTTTCTAGTTGTTTAATTTGTTCTTTTCTTGTTGGTCTAAAACCTTTATCACATATAAATTTATGATTTTCTATCAAAGGTATTTCTACGTAAGTTTTTTCTGTTGATAATATAACTAAATTTCTATCTATGGAAAATGGTAAATGATGATATATAAAATTATTTCCTAATAATATATCTCCATGCATTCTGGGAAACATAATATTTTAGGAATTACAAATCTAACATTATTTATGTAGATTGGTATATTTCTAGCTTTGAATTGAATTATGGTTTCTTTACCATCTATTCCTATAGCTCTAATTGGGTTTTTCATTAATTCCCATTTTTCTACTGTGTATTGCATTTTCTCCGCAACTACTGGTGGTAGCTCTGTATCTAACAAAGCATGTAAAGAATATGTTTTATATTCTCTAAATTGAAATGTAATTTCTATATATGTATAATACTTTCTAGGTTGAAAGTTTGAAAATGTAATAATATCATTTTTTCCCATTTTCATTTGTTGAATAATGGTGGCAGATTGTATTTCTTCCATTCTAGTGTTTCTAGAATTTCTACTAGGTTCTGTGGGGAAAATAGGTATTTGAACTGTTTTCATACCTATTGGTGTTGAATTTGTACTTATATTATCCTCATCTTCTTCTGTTTGAGAATTAGAGGGTAAAACTAAATTGTCATTCGTATTTGTTATAGCATTATTTTTAAAATATAGTCTATCTCCTGATGACACATATTCTATTGTACTTACTGGTTTTGAAGTACTGGCTCCACTTATTCTATCTATTATCCAATCTCTTGGTATTGATAGATCTTTTAAATGTAATAATTTAGGCTGACTTTCTGTAGTAAATTTATTAGGCTCAAATAGCTCAATTATTTTATTATTAATTTCTTTAATTTCTACTACTGTCGTGTTGGTGTATTCATTAATAGAAGTCCAACTTATTGCTAGATCTTCTCGCTAAATCCTTAATTTCAGAATTTTTGTCCGAATTCTTAAACATAAACATTCTTCTATTAGAGGATCTGTAATGGATATAAAATAATTTGGTTTTACTTTAAATCCTATTACTCCATTATGTAAATTAGATGAATACCTCCAATAAGTGCTTTTATTGGATTTTCAAATCTTTTATCTAATAACACCGCTATTATAGGTATATCATGACCTTTCTAAATAAAGCTCTAATTGTTATCATAATTATTCCTAAATGTATATATCTAACTGAGGGTATTTCTTTTAATCCTCATGATTTTTCTTTAGTAAATAATGGGATTTCTGTTAATCCTCCTCTAGTATCTTTAGATCAGTATTGCCACTAATTTTTTCTATATGCCTTTGACTCCAAATTTTAAACTTAGATATTTTATATATTTCTTCTTTAGAAATATGATTTTTATTAATTTTTTCTATCATTTCATCGTAAAAGTCTTTTTCTTCTCCAATTAAATTTCCTAATTTAATATCTTGTTATTCTTTTGAGGAATTTCTTCTAATTGGTTTTTAGAACTACTTCCTACATTAAACATAAATATATATTCTTCTTCATCCGAATCAATCATTTCGATATTAGCTCATATAATATTTCTTCTGGATTTATTTCCTCTTCAAAACATATTTCTAAATCTTGTTCTTCAAGACTTTTAATTACCTTTTAGCACTTTTGCCTTTATTAGGACAATTTGTTGCTATGTGACCTTCTTCATCACATATAAAACATTTACATATTTGTTTTTAGATTTTTAGAAGTTTTTCTTCTAATAAATTTTTTTTTTTCTTATTATTATTACCAAGATATCTTTTATTTCTGGCTTCCATTTAACAAATTTATATTTCCTATTTTTCTTTCTATGTTTTTTATAAGTACTAGGACGTATTGTTTTACATCCAAATTCCCATTCGTTTTCTAGAATTTTTGTACAATGACTATAACTTAATTTATTTTTTACTTGTTTAGTAAACTTTAGTTTGTAGGCAATGCAAAGTTATTCTTTCTTTTGCAAAATTTATCCTATTACCTATAGAATCTATATTTTCTTTTGCTATGCCTCGCTTCTTTACTATGTTTATCTAAATAAGATACATATTTCTTTATACATATCTCATCCTGTGGTGGAGGTAATTTATGAAAATATTGGTTTTTCCAAAATTCTATATTTTCGTTTTTAACTTTTGATATTCATGAAGAAATTTTTAGAAAATTCTTCTAAATATCTTATATCACATAATTTTATTTTTGACAAAACATAACTAGCTATACTATCTTGATCTTTTTATCAAAATAGCCACAAAATTCTGTTTTTAGAATATTTGTTAATCCTTTTAAAAGGTCTTTAGGGGTACCTATCGATTAATTAGTTGTCCTTTTGGAATTTTCCTACATCGATTCTTCCCATCTTCTTAAAAATTGTAAAACATCTCCCTGAAATGTTCCAACAAAATAGTTTAAAATTTTTCTTTTGACCATGAATCGTTGTTGTTTACAACAATTGTCATTGATCTGTGCCCAATCATCTATGGTTTTTTCATAGTCGCTATTTGAATATTAGTCAAATCTAAATATATTCCTCCTTGGGCCACATTTCTTTTGTTTAAGTCATCTATCCTATGTGGTATAGGTATAGTTTGACTAGGTTGTTGATTAGAAGATTCTCCCATATATTCGGTTTTAATTTCATTGGTAGCTATATCTTGGTTTGATTACAGAAAATCCTAATTGTATTATCTATTGTTTCAAACTCTTTGTTTAGCGTTCTCGAGATAATCATCTTTTTGAATATCCGAATCTATTTTTCTTTTACCATATGGATCTCTGTAGTTTCAATATCCATAGGTTCGGTTTTTCTTCCTCATCCGTTGAAGTGTCTTCTTCATCGATTTATAACTAGTAACTTTTAAATCTTCTTGATTATCGTAATTACTTGAACTACTACTTTCTCTGTAGTGTCATAATTTAACATATAATGATAATTAAACTTAGCAAATAGGTCTTTTTGTTTTTCATAAATTTCTTCTATTAATTTTAAATATTCTACTCTTTCATTTTTATCTTTATTTGTTTGTAAATCTTCTTTTCCAATGTTCTATAAGTTCTTTATAGGATTGGAAATCATATTTTTGTTGAGTTAAAGATTTTCTTTTTTTGAGTTTTTACCTTTACTAGTAGAAGATGATTCTTTCTGCAGAGGTTTCTTCCTCTTCATCCGATAAAGTTAAAATTATATTACTATTACCATAATATAAAGGACCTAGATCTATGTGTCGACTATATGTTATTATTTATAACTTGTTCTAATTTATTATTAACTTCTGATAATATTTCTTTAGATTTGTTGTTCAAATCTAATTCCTTAATATTTCCTAGATTATTTACCTTTTCTTCTATATTATTGACCTTATTATATATTTTATTAAAATATATAGAGGTTATATCTATTAAACTATTAAATCCTTTACTAAGGGCCGAAATATTATTTTCTTGTTTAGAATCTATATGCATAATATGATTGCATGTTTTATCTTTATATAAACAATCTGTTTCTTCCATGTTATTCATCTTGGTACCTAAAACCTTCATTATTATCTTGTCTTAAACACTGGGGCCTAACGTCTCTCTCCTAGACTTAAACAGCAAAGTTAAGACAAAATAGCTTGAAGTATGTATGGGTTTTAAGATAAATAACTGAGAATTAACAAAATTGTAGATTAAAGATAAGAACTTACTGATGGATATTTGATATAGATTCTCCAAAATCGTTACTCGGGGGCCTCGATACGATTACGGGGGGAGGATGTTATGGGTGGGAAGATCGTTATTTTATTAAAAGTAAAGGAAAGGTGCAGAGAAGAAGATGTTATTTTAAAGAAAAGATAAAGGAAAGATTTTTTCGAGAAGAAATTTTTTGAGAAAAAAAGAAAAAGAAAAGATATCTAAACTATTTTTCGATCTTTTACAATGAGAAACTAAAGTAAAGAGAAAAGATTTCTAATTCTTTTTCGATGCCTTTCCTAGGCTCTTTACATTCTTATTTATAGTAGAATTTACAAATTCTATTTAATTTCTTCTTCAATCCCGAACAGTGTTTACGATAAGGATGAATTTATTGTTGCTTCCACGTATGTTGTCGATGTCACTTCATCTCTTTGTCCATACTTGGATGCCTTGAATGTTTATTTATCGCCAATCTTGAAAATCTTCTTTGAAAATCTTGTTGACTTTCCACGTGGTTTTTGTTTTGTCTTTTACCCTTCTTGGATGTTGTCAAGATTTAATGTCTCGATTTCATCCGGATGTAAAGACTCGTGATGGCTCTCGTGAGTTCCAAGCCTTCCACGTGTCTTTGATTTCTTCTGTTATGTCGGAAGGAAAATCATCGAGTTCCATATCCGCTATTTTCTTTAGCAGATTGTAAGGATTCTTCATCTCTCGATTTTTGCATTAGACTATTTTTTTGTCGCTACTACTATTCTTCTTCCATCGTATGTAGTGTATATGTCCGATCTTGAAGTACGTGTCGAAGTGTTGACATTAAATCAATTCTCGCTTGGATTTGAAGATATTTTGATTATTATAACACTTGTCAATGGTTTTGTCAAGTGTTCTTTGTTTTCTTTAGCTGCTGATAAATAAGGACTATCAATCATTTTTTGAATAATCCATATTTGATAAGGGTGATAAAAACGTTCTTTTCAAAGCAATACCAATTAGGCTACTTATTTGGATATAAAAATAGTAGAAAAAATCGTCTCTCTATATACTAATAGTGATAATATAGCTTTTATAATAGCAGGAAAATCTTTTAGATGATGAAAAGAAAAATTTTGTACTACTATTTCTCTAACAAAACCCCATTCAATACCGCTTATATCAAATGGTTCATGGTCCAGTCTAAATTTTATAGAAGGAAATTCTTCTCCTATTTCATTTATATAAATAAAAGATTGTAAAAAGTATTCAGAAAAAACTTTTTTAAATTGAGCTTGCTGGTTGCAAATGACTCTATTAATTTTTTCAAAAACTTCAAATGGTAATATATTTCTAGCTTTATTATATAAGCATATTCTAAACATTTTATTCATAATGGGACTATTTGTTCCTTTATGAATAAAATATTGAAATATATCAATAAGATTATTTATCTCATTGATATTTTTGAATTCTATTTCGAATTCTTCCCAATCTCTATATAAAATGGATTTTAATAATAAATCATGAGCTTCATTTTCTTTAGTTGTTTTTTCAACTAAAAATTGGGAAAGTTTTGTAAGAGCTCTTCTGAAATTTGCTCTTTGATCTGTAATATGGGTTTTCCATATTTCATTAATAAAGTTATATAAATCTGTTGGTAAACCTGGATTATAAAAATCTTTTACTTCAGGAAAAAGTTGTTGTTGTTTCAACAAATCTTCTGCTCCTTTTATAACTTCGGAATAACTAGCTTGGAAAGCTGAGTTTGGATCTTGAGACCAAGGGAATTGGCTTGTTTGGCTTATTCTTCTTGGTGGGTATTGGCTTGCCATTTTTGGTGCATAAGATGGAGAAGATCCAATTGGTTGTCTTACCATTGGATAAGGAACATAATAACCTTGATTGGCATAATATGATGTTAATATCGGAGTAAATCCTTGATTAGGATTTGTTTGCTTCCCTTTGTTGGGTTTTTTATGAACCGTAGTCCATTCTCCGACTTGTTCTAGAGGTTTTTTACCTCTATCCATAAGGCCTGCTAAGATAATCAGCAATAACATTATCAGCGCCTTTAACATATAAAACTTCAAAATTAAAACTACATAATTCATTGTACCATCTAATTCTTCTAGGTACATTTTCTAAACTATTATTAGTAAGAAATTGTTTAACCGCTCTGGTTGTCGATTTTGATAATAAAGTTTTTGGATGCTAGATATATAAAAAGGTTTTTATTGCTTTTTTGATGGCTAATAATTCCTTTTCATATATAGCATAATTGATTTCGTTTGGTTTAAATTTTCCAGAACTATATCCGCATATTTCTTTCTTCTTTATTTTTTGCTGTTTTAGCTTTTAAAATACATCCCCAATAATTTTGTGATGCATCAGTTTCTAAAATTAATTTATCACCTTGTTTAGGTAAATAAACTTTTGGAGTATAATTTATTTCTGTTTTTATATTTTTAATAATTTCGAGTCTTCTTTAGACCATTAAAAGTTTTTCCCTTTTTTAATTTTTCATATAAGTCACCTATTTTTTGGGACAAATTAGGAAAGAAGTTTCTTCCATAATTAACTATTCCTAGAAATTGTTGAAGTTGTTTTTTATCTTTAATTTCTTCAGGAAATTCTTTTATTTTTACTATAATATGATCTTGTAGTTTAAGACCATCAGCTGATAAATTTAAACCTAAAAATTCTATTTCTTTTTTTTCTAATTCTATTTTCTTAGGACTCAAAATAATTCCATGTTTTATGAATTCTTGAGAGATAATATTTAAATGTTTTCTATGTTTTTCCAGTGTTTGAAAATATTAAAATATCATCTATATAAACTACACAAAATTTTTATATTTATTAAATATAGAATCCATCCATCTTTGGAAGATTTGAGGTGCATTACATAACCCAAATGGCATTACTCTCCATTGATAATGACCATTAGGTGCACTAAAAGCCGTTAATGGTTTAGATTCATCGATTAGCATTATTTGCCAAAATCTCGATTTCTGATCGAATTTACTAAAATATTTTGCTTGTTTAGCTTGATTTATCAAAACATCTTTTCTTGGTATAAAGTATCCATCAAAAATAGTATTTTGGTTTAGTCTTTTATAATTAATTACCATTCTAGCTTTTCCTCTTTTTATTTCTGCATGGTTTCTTACCATAAAAATTTGGACTTGAGTGTGGACTATTAGTTTTTTCTATTAATCCTTTTTCTAATAATTCCTTAATTTGTATATCAAATTCATCTATATCTTGTTTAGTATAGATCATGGGTTTGATTCTAATAATTTTATTAGGATTTTTTAATTTTATCTCGCAATATCTTGGTTTGTTTTCCCATAGTTTTAGTGGTTCTTCACTAAAATTATTTTCTAAGATTTTAAACAACCAATGATTTGTTTCTAGTTGTTTAATTTGTTCTTTTCTTGTTGGTCTAAAACCTTTATCACATATAAATTTATGATTTTCTATTAAAGGTATTTCTCTGAAGTTTTTTTGTTGATAATATAACTAAATTTCTATCTATAGAAAATGGTAAATGATGATATATAAAATTATTTCCTAATAATATATCTCCATGCATTCTGGAAACATAATATTTTAGGAATTACAAATCTAACATTATTTATGTAGATTGGTATATTTCTAGCTTTAAATTGAATTATGGTTTCTTTACCATCTATTCCTATAGCTCTAATTGGGTTTTTCATTAATTCCCATTTTTCTACTGTGTATTGCATTTTTCTCTGCAACTCTTTGGTGGTAGCTCCTGTATCTAACAAAGCATGTAAAGAATATGTTTTATATTCTCTAAATTGAAATGTAATTTCTATATATGTATAATACTTTCTAGGTTGAAAGTTTGAAAATGTAATAATATCATTTTTTCCCATTTTCATTTGTTGAATAATGGTGGCAGATTGTATTTCTTCCATTCTAGTGTTTCTAGAATTTCTACTAGGTTCTGTGGGGAAAATAGGTATTTGAACTGTTTTCATACCTATTGGTGTTGAATTTGTACTTATATTATCCTCATCTTCTTCTGTTTGAGAATTAGAGGTAAAACTAAATTGTCATTCGTATTTGTTATAGCATTATTTTTAAAATATAGTCTATCTCACGATGACACATATTCTATTGTACTTACTGGTTTTGAAGTACTGGCTCCACTTATTCTATCTATTATCCAATCTCTTGGTATTGATAGATCTTTTAAATGTAATAATTTAGGCTGGATTTCTGTAGTAAATTTATTAGGCTCAAATAGCTCTATTATTTTATTATTAATTTCTTTAATTTCTACTTACTGTAGTGTTGGTGTATTCATTAATAGAAGTCCAACTTATTGCTAGATCTTCTGCTAAATCCTTAATTTGAATTTTTTGTGCAATTCTTAAACATAAACATTCTTCTATTAGAGGATCTGTAATGGATATAAAATAATTTGGTTTTACTTTAAATCCTATTACTCCATTATGTAAATTAGACTGAATACCTCCAATAAGTGCTTTTATTGGATTTTCAAATCTTTTATCTAATAACACTTTGCTATTATAGGTATATCATGACCTCTTCTAAATAAAGCTCTAATTGTTATCATAATTATTCCTAAATGTATATATCTAACCTGAGGGTATTTCTTTTTAATCCTCATGATTTTTTCTTTAGTAAATAATGGGATTTCTGTTAATCCTCCTCTAGTATCTTTAGCGACTGTATTGCCACTAATTTTTTCTATATGCCTTTGACTCCAAATTTTAAACTTAGATATTTTATATATTTCTTCTTTAGAAATATGATTTTTATTAATTTTTCTATCATTTCATCGTAAAAGTCTTTTTCTTCTCCAATTAAATTTCCTAATTTAATATCTTGTTATTCTTTTGAGGAATTTCTTCTAATTGGTTTTAGAACTACTTCCTACATTAAACATAAATATATATTCTTCTTCATCCGAATCGAATCATTTTCGATATTAGCTCATATAATATTTCTTGGGATTTATTTCCTCTTCAAAACATATTTCTAAATCTTGTTCTTCAAGACTTTTAATTACCTTTTTAGCACTTTTGCCTTTATTAGGACAATTTGTTGCTATGTGACCTTCTTCATCACATATAAAACATTTACATATTTGTTTTTTAGATTTTTTAGAAGTTTTTCTTCTAATAAATTTTTTCTTTTTCTTATTATTATTACCAGTATATCTTTTATTTCCTGGCTTCCATTTAACAAATTTATATTTCCTATTTTTCTTTCTATGTTTTTTATAAGTACTAGGACGTATTGTTTTACATCCAAATTCCCATTCGTTTTCTAGAATTTTTGTACAATGACTATAACTTAATTTATTTTTTACTTGTTTAGCAGCTTTAGTTTGTAGGCAATGCAAAGTTATTCTTTCTTTTGCAAAATTTATCCTATTACCTATAGAATCTATATTTTCTTTTGCTATTCCTGCTTCTTTACTATGTTTATCTAAATAAGATACATATTTCTTTATACATATCTCATCCCATGGTGGAGGTAATTTATGAAAATATTGGTTTTTCCAAAATTCTATATTTTCGTTTTTTAACTTTTGATATTCATGAAGAAATTTTTTAGAAAATTCTTCTAAATATCTTATATCACATAATTTTATTTTTGACAAAACATAACTAGCTATACTATCTTGATCTTTTTATCAAAATAGCCACAAAATTCTGTTTTTAGAATATTTGTTAATCCTTTTAAAAGGTCTTAGGGGTACCTATCCGATTAATTAGTTGTCCTTTTTGGAATTTTCCTACATCGATTCTTCCCATCTTCTTAAAAATTGTAAAACATCTCCTGAAATGTTCCAACAAAATAGTTTAAAAATTTTTCTTTTGACCATGAAATCGTTGTTGTTTACAACAATTGTCATTGATCGTGCCCAATCATCTATGGTTTTTTCATAGTCTCGCTATTTGAATATTAGTCAAATCTAAATATATTCCTCCTTGGGCCACATTTCTTTTGTTTAAGTCATCTATCCTATGTGGTATAGGTATAGTTTGACTAGGTTGTTGATTAGAAGATTCTCCCATATATTCGGTTTTAATTTCATTGGTAGCTATATCTTTGGTTTGATTACACAGAAAATCCTAATTGTATTATCTATTGTTTCAAACTCTTTGTTTAGCGTTCTCGGATAATCATCTTTTTGAATATCCGAATCTATTTTTCTTTTACCATATGGATCTGTAGTTTCAATATCCATAGGTTCGTTTTTAGGTTCTGTTGAAGTGTCTTCTTCATCGATTTATAACTGTTGACTTTTAAATCTTCTTCGTAATTACTAGAACTCTACTTCTCTGATTTATAACTAATGATAATTAAACTTTTGTTTTTTAAATCTTCTTGATTATCTAGGAAGTAAATAACAAATTACAAGTTGAACTCCCTCTTCGGATTAGGATTTTCTTGTAGTGTCATAATTTAACATATAATGATAATTAAACTTGAATTTAAATAGGGTTTTTTGTTTTTTCATCAGTTAAATCAATTTCTTTTAATAATTTATTTTTAAATATTCTACTCCCTAAGCATAATATTAATATAGTAATATATTTTATGATTGTCCAAGCCCGACTCGACCCAAAACTTGGGCCTAAAATTTTGTCTAAATCGGTCCATATTTACAAATGACTAATCCAAACTTGTTTTAGGCTAGCTCATTTTATTTTTAATTTTTAAAAAAATATATTTATATTGTTTTATTTTAATATTTAATAATCTTATATATTTTTTATTTATTAAAAATTATTATATAGTTAATTTAATATTTTTTAATATTTACATTAGAATAATATTATATATTTAGTACATATTTTTTTAATGTATTTTAAATTATATAATATATAAAAATAATATAATATAAAATGTTATAAACTTAAAATAGAGCGAGTCGAGCTCAGACATTGAATATTCAAGACAGAACTCAACCCATCTTAATAGTAATAAAAAAGGCAAAAATATTGATATACGGATGAATAATTTTTATATGATCGTTATTGATGGGAATATATGTTAAATAAAATATAGAATAGCTATTAAATAAAATATTAAATCGTTAATTAATATGGGGTCCAGCTCGAACCCCGCCATAAGCACGTCCAGGTCTGTGGGACTGTCGGGTTGTCATTTCTGAGCTGTTTCCTCGAAATGCAATCAACGCTTCCTTCCTTACCTTTAAACTAGATGAACTCGTCTCTCTCAAATTATTGCTTTCTCGCTTTGCTCTGTTAAGAAGAAAAAAAAAAAAAGACAGAAGGGGGAAAAGTATCGGTTATTGCTCATAGCCAAAAGGTACGCCATCTGCTTTTCTTTTCCCTGCTTTGCTCTGACTCTTTTGAAATACTTATCGGTATAAATAAGCTTAGGCAGGCAGTTTTAACCATGAAAATGGACTTCCTTTATGCTTTAAACCTCTACAAAATTTAAGCCTTTTACTTTAATTTTAAGATATGTATTTTTCCAATTTAAAAATCCTCATCTTTCCATTCCAATATGAAAACAGAAAAAAAGAACATAATCTGAGTAAAAACCTTAAAAAGGGAGAAGAAGGGGGTGAGTATAAGGAAAGCTGCATAAGCACTTGTTAAATGAAAAGTATATATGGTTGGATAGGCCACTAATATTATTTCAAAAATCATTTAAAATGACAAATTAAATCTACTTTAAGCACTAAATACTTGGTTTCTACTAAAAAAATAAATTAGCAAAATATTTCTTTGAAGAGGTTGCATCTTTTTACTATTGAAAGAGTAAACAATATATGTATTTTTTAAAAATTCAAACTTTATTATTTTCTATCTTTTAAAAATTAAGTTTTAGTGAAAATATCTAAAATGTTTAAATGTTTAAATCTAAAGAGTAAGAACTAAAAGGTTGTTTTTCTTTTTTATAATTGCCATGTCAAGGTAAATACTTTTGTTATAGAACTTTTATTCCAAAATCATTAAAATATAGTTTATTTGTCGATATACTAAATAATCACCTATAACTTATTATTTAATCAAAATATAAGAAATAGGTATAATTTTAAATTGTTTAAAATAAATTTTTTAAAAAAAATTTAATGGTCAAAATAAATTTAAATTTCAAATAATTAGAAAGATTTAAATTTTAAATAATAATTATAAAAATATTTTTTAAAATATTATGCAAATGAGTGTTTTTTTTAAAATTATAAGATAATCAAGTTTAAAATCTATTTAAAATAAAAATTTATAAATAATAAATTTTAAAATAAACAAAGGAAAAATATTATCTTTTCATAATTTTAACATTTTTAAAATTATAAAAAATGAAATATATGTTTTACTTCAAATTTTTAATAAATAAAATGGAAAAATAAACTAAGATATATTATCCTAAATTATTATTTTAATAAAATTTAAAATTATTTTATTAACACATTTATTTAAAAATAGATTTACATGTGATTACAATAAGCTTTTAAAAATAATTTATTTTTATCTTTTAATTTTATTTAAAATATATATTTTTTTGTCAAACTTAAATTAGTATGACTTTAAAATCATAAATATTAAAATATACATTAAGATGACAAACAAGAAGAACAAACCTTTACACATGAATGAATGTTACGTTAAAATCTAATTAAAAAAATTTAAACAAACATTATAAAACATTTAGATAGAGAGAGAATACGTAACTTTACTCAAATAACTAGACAAACTATATTATTTATATATTGATTTAAAAATTAAATAAAAATGATCAGTTTACTTGTTTTGATTTCGTCTTTGTTGTCGCTGTGGTTATCCAGTTTACTTGTTGTTTGCTCTCTCAATGGAGTTTGTTATTACTATCGTTGGCTCTATTGTCGCTAAAGCTGTAGAGCTTACGATCTCTCCTATAAAAAACCACGTCAAATACCTTTCCAATCATCAGCAAAATGTTGAGACCCTCAAGAACCGAGCTGAGAAGCTGAAAGGTGCAAAGGACAGAGTGCAGCATTCTGTTGATGCAGCTAAACGAAAAGGTGAAGAGATCGAAGGTGATGTTGACAAATGGCTGTCTGAAGTCGACAAAAAGATCCTTGAACTAGCAGGGAAAGTGACGGAAGCTGAAGAAAAAGTGTTTCATTGGTTTGTGTCCTAATTTTTGGACTCGTTCCAAGCTTAGCCGGAAAGCTGAAGAGGAGGCAAAGGCTGTTGCCGAGCTACTTGATCATGGCAAGTTTGTAAGGGTTTCAAATCGTGCAGTTCCGCAAGGTATCGTGGTTGCACCAGTTAAAGGTTACCAGGAATTCGAGTCAAGAACGTTGATTTTGAATGGACTAATGGAGGCACTAAAAGATGATAGCGTCAGCGTTATTGGGGTGCATGGTATGGGTGGGATTGGGAAAACAACGCTGGTCAAAGAAATCGCTAGAAAGGTTGAGGGCAAGTTGTTTGATTCGGTTGTCATAGCAACCGTAACTCAAGCCATGGATATTGAGAAGATTCAGAACCAAATTGCAGCCTTCTTGGGCTTGAAATTTGAGGAGCAGAGTACGGTTGGAAAGGCATTTGAATTACGAAAAAGAATATTGAAGGAGAAGAGGATTCTGGTTGTGTTGGATGATATTTGGGAAAAGTTAGATATTGAGGAAGTTGGGATTCCTTTGGGAGATGAACACAAGGGATGCAAGTTGCTGTTAACTTCTAGAGAGCTCAATGTTTTATTAGATGAGATGGATGCTCAGAAAAATTTTCCTATCGGGGTTTTAAAAGAAAAGGAAGCCTGGGACCTGTTCAAGAAGATGACTGGCGACTGTGTTGAAAGTTGCGATTTGAAGCCTATAGCTATGGAGGTAGCCAAAAAATGTGCAGGACTGCCGATAGCCATTGCGACAGTTGCAGTGGCTTTGAGAGAGAAAGGATTGTTTCAATGGAAGAATGCTTTACGGGAACTGGAGAGGCCTTCGTCAAGCAACTTCAGGGGGATAACTAAGGCATATTCAGCTATAAGGTTGAGTTTTGATTATTTAGAAAGCGAGGAAGTTAAGCGGACTTTCTTGCTTTGCAGTGTAATAGGCCATAATGGTCTCGTTGAGGACTTGGTAAGATATACTCTAGGTTTGGGTTTATTTGATGGTGTCTACACTATGGAAGAAGCTAGAAATAAAGTATTGACGGTTGTGGCTAATCTCAAAGCGTCTGCCTTGTTGCTTGATAGTTATAATGATAAGCGCTTTGATATCCATGATGTTGTTTGGGATGCTGCTTTAGCTATTGCATCGAAGGACTACCGTATGCTTGTTTTGAGAGACCATGATTCAAAGGAGTGGTCCGATAAGTTGAAAATGAAGATCTGGCGTATGATCAGCTTACGTTGTCCTCAGATTATAGCTAACCTTCCTAAGGAGATGGAGTGTACAGGTCTTTCCTTTTTCCATATGGCCTATGATGGCGCGGTTAAAATTCCTCCCAATTTTTTCAAACAAACCGAAGGCCTCAAAGCCTTAGATTTGGTCGGAATACAGTTTCCATCCCTACCTGAATCAATTATTCACCTCACAGACCTTCGCATGTTGTCTCTAAAAAAATGTGCAGTTGATGACATAACCATCCTTGGAGAGCTCAAGAGTTTAGAAGTACTCAACCTTGCTAAGTCAAGTATCAAAGAACTACCTAAGGAGATGGCACAATTGACTCAATTAAGGTTGTTAGATTTGAGTTGGTGTAGGGAACTCAAAATCATCCCACCGAATGTCTTATCAAGTTTGTCTAAATTAGAAGAATTATATATGGGTGGAAGCATTGTTGAATGGGAAAAGGAAGGTGGAGTTGAAAATGAGAGGAAAAATGCAAGCCTTGACGAATTAAACAATTTGCCTTGTCTAACTACTTTATATGTTCATATTCTTGATGCTCAAATGATTCCAAAGCATCGATTCGTTGAGAAATTGGACAGATTCAGGATTTTAGTAGGTAATTATGCAAGGTATGATTGTTGCAATAAATATGAATCTTGGAAAGCATTGAAGCTCAAGTTATATACAAACATTGATTTGGACAATGGAATGAAAATGTTGTCGATAAAGACAGAAGATTTGTGCCTAGCGGGACTTGAAGGCGTCAAGAATGTATTTGTGGAGTTAAATAATGGGAAAGATCTTCCACATTTAAAGAGACTTCATGTCAAAAATTGTATGCATGTCCAATATATCACAATGAACAAAGTTGGGGTTCCTGGATTATGCTCCATCACACTTGAAGGTCTACCGCAACTCGTTAGCTTTTGCTCTCCAGACGAAGGGTGTTCCACTAAGCCCTTACTACTTTTCAATAAACAGGTATTTGATTGGCTTTACTTCTATTTCCTTATACAACTTTTATTTATATGCCCATTCATATTAGAAATTCATATTTCTAATAATAGAAATAAATAATATGTGTAATGGTTTTTCCAGAGCTCAAAAATAAATTTCAAATCCAAAAGAAATGAAAATTTAATTTTTAATCCAAACCGATTGAAAGTATAAAGTCAATTCAATACTCTAAATTTAAACCCAACAAAACTTTTTTTTTTATATTCTGAAAATGAAATTTGAGCCCACAAATCGAACTAAAATTATCTTTAAAATAAAAAATCATATTTTCAAATTATGTTACATACTATCTTTCCCTATCGAAAAAGAACTGTGTGTAAATATGTGCAATTTGTTTTCCCTCACTTGGAAAGCTTTTAATTGTGTTCCATTAACACCAAAATAATATGGCACAACCAGACATGTCATTGGATTACGAATTTGAGGAGCTTGATCATCTATGGATGCGGCAAGTTGGAGCATCTGTTATCACCCTCTCTCGCTAGAAGTCTGGTGCAACTCGAATGCTTTAAAATACAGGATTGCAAGGGCTTAAGGGGCATAATACTTGCAGAGGAAATTGAAGAAGAAAGGAAAGATGGGATTTGTTTCCCTCGATTAAACTCCCTGCATATATGGGGTCTTCCAAACCTCATCTTCTTTAGCTCAGGAAACCACAATATCGAGTTCCCATTGTTGAAAGGGCTAGAGATTGAGGGTTGCCCCAAGTTAATAGGATTCATTAGTCAGAGTAGTAATCAGTCAGGCATGCACGCTTTCTTCAGTGAGAAGGTGATTTATTTCTTTAGTCTTACACTCTTACATAAAAATATTGATTTGTCCTTGATTTTTTTTTCTACCTTCATTATTTGAGCTAACCTTATTATGGTTATGGATTACATATATACGAATAGGTTGCAGTTCCTACCTTGGAAGACATGAATATCTCTAGGTTGAGTAATTTGAAGATGGTATTTTACAATGACCTAAAACCAGGTTCCTTTCAAAATCTACTGAAAATACGTGTTCATGGGTGTGGGAGCCTGAAAAATCTATTTCCAGTTTCAATAGCCAAAGATCTTGCACAACTTGAAGAATTACGCATCACTGATTGTGGAGTGGAAGATATTGTATCGAAAGGGGAAGGAGTGGAGGAGCAGCCTGTGAGGTTTGAGTTTCCGCAAGTGTCTACCCTTGAGGTTACATCCCTGAAAGAGCTCAAATGTTTCTATGAAGGGCAACATACAATAGTCTGGCCGATGTTGAAAAAATTAATAACAGATTGTTCTGCTTTGCTAAAGATAGTGGCATGGGAACATCTTAGATTAATCCAAGGAAATGAGCAGCCAGTTTTGTTGGTTGAAGAGGTATGTATATTTCTTTTCATGATTTCAACCACTGCCACAAGCATCTCAAGTTGAAATATGCCACGATAATGCATTTCTAATTATTATATTCTGTTTAATTTGAATTTTTTTCGTATTTTTGAATTTTTAATATATATATTTTAAATTTTTTGTTACATTTATAATTATTTTTTTTATTTTTAAAAGCAAGACTGAATAAACATAATAGGTAAATATTGAGTGTTAATCTTGACTTCTTAGAATGTAGTTCAATTTGATAAAATGTGTAAATGTTGAGGGTTAAATTTATTTTTTGTTACATTAGCATCTCGTTAGGGACTTTGCAGCATAGCAATTAAAATATTCAATTTCTCTAACAACTGTGATTAAACTGAAATTTTATTTGTTTTTAAATGACCAAAATGAAAATATTTTAATACTTAAGTAACTATTGATGTAATTTACCCTGCATTTAAGTAGTGGGTCGAAACTAAATAGAACCTTTAATTAGCTAAAAAAAAAAATTCTGTTCAATAAAAAGGCAAAATTTTAAAAGTTAATTACACTAGACATCTCAAACTATGACCTTCATTTTAAATTAGTCCCAAACTATAAAAACATTCTAATTACATCCTTAAACTATTGAGGTTATATCAATTAGGTCTTTCTATTATTAAAATCGTTAATTTAACCATCAAATTAGATCAGTGTAATATTTTAAAACCTTAGTGTTTTAACTACACTGTTCTGCATATATTTTTTATCATAGAAAAATATATATATATATAACAATGGTTGTTTATCTATTTTAATTTAGATTTGCTACTCTTCTTTCGGCTTTTATGTTTTGTAATTTTTATCAGTTTTTATTCTCAAGGAATTGTGTTTCTCAAAACAAAAAATTCGTCTATTCTGGATTCGTTTGATTTAATATTGATTTTGTTGGGATTTAATTATCAAAATTAAATGCCAAAATTGTTGATTTTTTTTGTTTATTTGTTTTTTAAAGCATATACATCAACATCAAGCCTAACTTGTATATGTTTAATTTGTTTCCAAGGTCATTCCCAAATTAGAGGAACTTGAGTTACAAAATTTTGGTGAGATGGACCAATTTCCACCAGACTTGTTTCAACATACTAAAGTTCTTGCAGTGAGTTTTGGCTCTGGATTTTCTGTATTTCCTTTCGTCCGAAGATTCTACAATCTGGAAAGACTTGAGTTTTTTTTTTTTTGATTTCAAACATGTAGTCCCTTGTAAAGGAGACGCCGGGACTCTCCCACCAATTAGAAATCTGAAATTGGATTCTGCCAAAAATCTTAAGCATATTTGGAGGAAAGATTCGGAATTTGACCATATTCTTTCTAATCTCCAAAAACTCGAAGTTTGGGGATGTGACGATTTGATAAATATTACAGCCTGGTCCTCATCTTTTCAAAATCTCACAACTTTGAATGTGTTATTTTGTCAAATGATGACAAAGTTAGTTACACCCTCAGTACTTAAGAGTCTTGTGCAATTAACGACAATAAAGGTAGAAGACTGCACTAAAATGACAGAAATAGTGGGAAATGAGGGAGACTGTGATCAGACAATAGTTAGTAAATTGAAATGTTTACAACTATACAGATTGGAGAGCCTCACAAGCTTTTGTCCAGGGTATTGCAACTTCGAGTTTCCTTGTTTGGAAGAATTAGTTGTGGAAGGTTGTCCTAGGTTAAAGATCTTTTCTAAGGGAGTTTTAAGCACTCCACAATTACAGGGAATAAAACAATCGCGTCACGATGAGAAATGGAGTTGGACAAGAGACCTTAATACCACCATACAACAGCTCTACACAAAAAAGGTACAAAGTTAAAAAGTTCATAATGCTAGCTAGATTCCTCCTGTCCTAATACAATTAATTTTATTACTACTTCAATAACCATTGAAGAGTGTTAATCGTTATTTTGTTATTGTTTGCATTTTCTATTTATGATTGCTATCTAGTAGATAATAACAGTTTTTTTTTTTTAGGATGGACTTCATAATCGATATGACATCTCTGACACATTTCCGGAGTCGATGGAAATATGGACTAGAAACCCTCAAGAAATTTTGGGCTTCAAAAACCTTAGCAGCCTGCAGTTTTATAAATGTAGCAGCTTGAAGTACATATTTACTCCGTCTATGCTTTTGAGCCTCAATCAACTAGGATGGCTAGAAGTAAAAGAATGCAGTTCAATGGAACAAGTAATTAGGGAGGAGGAGGAAGCAATGACACATAAATTTACATTTCTAGAGCTCACCTCCGTAACAATTAAGTCGTGTTCCAACTTGACAAATTTTCATTTGGGAAGTCAAACTCTTGAATTTCCAGAGTTGAATTACATCACAATAAAAGAGTGTCGAAAAATGACTGCATTTTCTTCCTCAGTTTCAAAAGAGAGTGGTGATGCAAGTGAAAACGTGGTTGGCGAAGGGGGCATCAATGATAACAATGTAGCTTTTTTCAGCAATAAGGTAAGTTTGGTATTCAATATTTATCTGTACAACTTATTTCACATTTTCTTTTTATTTGATCAACATGAGTGTGTCTGGTCTATATATACATACTAGTATTAATGTCACGTGCTACATGTTGTCAAAATTTAATATAATAAAATCCATAAAAATATTAATAAATAAGATAATATTGTTAAAAAAAATTTGGAGTTTAAAGTATAAATAAATATATAAAATAAGAATTAAAGGAAAAACTTAAAGTGAAATACTAATAAACAATAAGAATTTAAGAGAAGTTTTAAATTAAATACTAATAGACAATAAATAATAAAATAATAATCTTCCTTTATTTTAATTTGTGGGTGTATAAGAAGGAGATAATTGTGGAAGACCTTCACAAAGGTCATTTGAGATTAAAGGAGAAGAAGCAACAAAACAAAAGGTAGGAGTTTGAAGAAGAAAGAACCAAATATATAGAGGAGAATTGAAGTGAGAGTGTGGATGGGTTTTTTTTTTTTTAAAGATTTAATGATTTTTTTAGTTTAATAGGTAAGAAAATTTCATATATAGAAAAAATCATTGAAAGAAAAAAAAAAGTTGAATATAATTTTTTAAAGTTACTTAAAAAGTTGAATATAATTTTTTAAAGTTACTTGTCGGGTTTTTATAAAAATAACTCAAATTTTTATTTAATTATGAAAATGACTCAATTTAAAAATTATGTACATAAAAAACTTGATTTCTAAGTGTTTGTCAATGCTGCCAGACACAATGGCGGCACTAACCTGCCATCATCGACCAATGACTGTATTTTATTTTAAAAAAATAACATTTTTTTAGTAGCGTCATCGGAAAAATTGACAATATCAAACTGAAGTGTGATTATATAAAACGTTCATAGACTTGACGAAGTAATTACCCTTTTTTAATTAGCAGAAAAATGGGTGTTGCCCGTTTTGTATGGCAACACCAAATTAAATACTTTTTATCTTTTGGTCTATTTACTTGTTAAGTCTGTCCATTTTTTAAATTAAATTTAAATAACCCTTAAGAAATATAAGAATAATAAAAATAAATCATTCTCATTTTTAAAAATAATAATAAACTTAAAAAATTATATAAAATTCTTATTTAAATTACTCAATATAGCCCTCACAAGATTTCCTCAAGTCTATCTAGGTTCAAACATTTTCAATTCATTCCCTAGCATATTTAAAATTAGATAAACTTGAGGAAATTTTTTGAGGAATATATTTGGATAATTTGAATAAGAATTTTATATAATTTTTTAAGTATTTTTTCAAAAAAACAAATGAGAAGGGTTTAGTTTTGTTATTCTTATATTTTTTAAGTGCTATTTAATTCTAATTTCAAAAGAGGACAAACTTGACATGTAAATAAATCAAAAGTTGAAAAACATTTAATTTGGTGTGGATGTCAGCTGCACCCCTTTTTCAACCAATCTAAAAATGTTAATCGCTTCAATAGGTCCCTAGACGTTTTATATAATCACACTCAGTCCGGTGCCGTCAATTTATCAAGCGACGCCACTACATTTTTTTAAAAAAAAGCAATCATTGGCCAATGATGGGGCTGGTGCCGCTAGATGTGCATTATAGAAATCAGGTCATTTACGTGCATGATTTTTAAGTTGGATCATTTTCCTAATTAACCAAAAAAATTTGGTTACTTTTAACTGTCTAGTTGATGTGTGAATATTTAACCTTTTAAGTGATCAGTTTATAAATCTTCATACTCATCTACTCATTTTAATTGTCTTTCTAAGTAAAGAAGGAAGAGTGATACTATCTTATAATGATATTTATGTCAACAGGTTGTCATTCCTTGTTTGAATCGTTTGGATTTGTCCTCCATTAACATTCATAAGATATGGCACCACTCATCCTCCCCATCTGTCGGATACCTAAATTCCTTGCGGGTAAAGAGGTGTCACAATTTGAAATACCTGTTCCCGTCTTTCTTAGTAAAAGATCTTGTGCAACTCCAATTCCTTCAAATTTTGGAATGTAATATGATGGAACAAGTAATATTCACGGATGGATTGGTTGAGGAACATCAAGGGAGGAATCAGATGTTTTTCTCTAATCTAGAATGGCTACATCTGCACGACCTTCCCAAACTCACAAGTTTCTGCTTTGAAAATTACTTTGAATTCCAATGTTTGACAGATTTAGAACTAATAAATTGTCCATTGCTAAAAACATTCATCACTAAATGTGTATCCGAAGATGAACCTCAAATTGGCCAACATGTACAGGCAAGTAACTTGGAGGTTCATAACTCATCTCTCCTCAATGAAAAGGTCATTTCTTTACGGGTTCTCCTTTTAATTTATGTTACTTCGATTGATCTTATTCATTTCAAGTTCTTTCTTTTCCATACATCTTTCAGTTATTAACCTAATGAAATGATTTAGCAGGTTGTTTTCCCTAGTTTGTATGAGTTGCGGATTCAGAATTGTGATTCGTTAGAACAAATTATTGAGCTGCAAGGAGTCATTGCTGATGAGTCACAGTCAACATCAGCTGCTCAATCTATTATGGCTGAAACAGAGACGACCAAGTTTGTATTTCCCAAACTAATAAACCTCGGATTGGATAAGGTGCTGATGGCTGTCGATTCCACCAATATAAACCTACACCTAATTTGCAAAGTAAAGCAGTATAGGGAGTAGGGTCGATCCCCATGAGACCGGAATTATCGAGAATTGTTTGTTCCTTGACAGATTAGTGTGCGGGCGGTTGTCGTGCCCATGACGTTGGGGGGAATAAAATATAAAAACTGAAATAGACACAAGAAAACGTAAAAGCAAAAAGCAAAGATGAAATAAAAATAAATAACGAAATAATTCAAAGGAAAATCAATAAAACTTAGCTCACCTTAAGCACGGTTTTTTCGTCTTGACCCGGTCCGAAATTAAGTGAACTCCTCTTTTCCGATAAGCTAGTTATAGCTACCAAGGACGCCTCGGACACCAACTCTTCCTTGTGTAAATTAGTTATGGAACGTCCTATAACTAACCCTTACCGATCGAACAACCTACGAAACGTTCGTGATTTAGAACTCCGGCAGCTTTGCGTTCTAGAAGAGCCTAGCTCGAACCAATGCCCTCAAACGTTGGGACATTTAAATCCGGTTACTACTTCCCTTGACGGAACCAAACAGCAATCCTCTCTTGGCACGCCAATGTGTTCACGGAAAACCAATTAGACAATCGATCCTTTTGGAATTCCAACTGTACGTCTAGCCACACTAACTCAAACGACGTCTTTTTTGACTTAGTGTTGTCTCGACTTTGTGAGTTGACGAAGTCATACTCTTGATCCAGAGAAATAATAAATACCGAAAATTGAGAGTTAAACGGCTCGGGTTCGTAACTCACGGGTTTTTGACGGGGTTAACACCGGCTTAAAGCTGAAAGGGGTTTAGTGTGGCATGAATTTAATCATGCTTGAAGGTTGTGGATTGTGATGGATTTATATGAAAGGTGATGGAAATTGGAAAGGAAAAGTACTTGGAAGGGAATTAGCCCAATTTGAGAAAAGAAACAAAACCAAATGAAAATTGACAAAATGCTAAACTCCAAATTGAAAGGGAAAATGAGAGTATTTCTATTTCAAGTAGAAGTAGGAATACAAAGACAATGGATTAATGGATGATTTCTAAGAACTAAAACCCCTATTTATATAGATAGGGTTTACTAAAAATAGCTTAAGAAAATTAATATAAAATCTAAAATAATAATAATTAAAAATAAATAAAATTAAAATAAACTTAAAATAGAATTTCCTATTTTTGGCTTTTCACAAAGTCAAATTTATGACTAGTCCTTGGCTTGCTCCATCTCTTCGCTTTGGCCCCAACTCAACGATTTTTCTTCTAATTTGGCCCTTTTCAACTTGCTTTTAATCAATCGCATCCACGACAAGAATTAAATCATAAAACACTTAATTAGCGGGTTCAATTCATCAATAAACCAAATTAAGCACAAAAAAATATGCAATTTGACATGTTTATCAGATCCCCCCTACTTAGCTCATGCTTGCCCTCAAGCATGTTGTTCTTTCAAACATTAGAATTGATTCCACAATTTATTAAAAATCGAGCCTTTTTCCATATCCTCAATCAATGCAAACAATATAGGCAAAAAGAAATAAATGTTCAAAATATACATTTTAATCAACAAGTATCATTAAAATTGAAATATGTCAACTAAACAATTTCGCTAAATTGAGATTGAATCCCATAATTTGCATGGCATTATTGATTAACTATGCATCAGAAAATTAATAGACAGGATCAAACCTTTTTACGCGAACTAGGATGACAACCCAAGCACCCTATCCCGGTTACTCAGTTCAAACAGTCTTTATTTATTATTATTATTATTTTTTTTTTTAGGGTGTTCAGCTAGCGGAATGTTTGTAAGTTATCGACTTGTCACTCGAACCTTTTTACGCGAGACAAGATGACAACCCAAGCACCCTGCCCCGGTTACTCAATTCGGTCACGTTTTCGAAACTTCATTCATAGCCTGAACCTTTATTATTTTATTTGTGCACAAGCAAACATATTTTATTCAATCAATCAATTCATGCGAAAAAATTCTAGCTACACATACCAATTAAAACTTAAATGTCGACCAATCTATATACTTAAACATTTAATTCGAAATTTGCCCAATTGCTTAAATCGACTAAGTATGAGGTTTTAAGGCTCAAATGTTGAATAAATTGTCAAAAGAATTCATCGTAAGATTGAACACATGCAAAAGAGAAAGACATGTAGCAAAAATTAACATATCAATCCAACCCCCCCACTTAAACTATGCTTGTCCTCAAGCATGTAAAATAAAGTCAGCAGCTAATAATAAATTAAAAAAAGGTTCAGAATACTCCCCGTGTATTTTGAATGTCATCATTGGTCTTGAGAGTTTCGACTTTGCAGGATATTGAGGATGGTGGCGACTTGAGTTTCCATTGTTTCAAGCTTAGCTTCGATTCGACTTAAACGGGCCTCCACGGTCAAAGGGTATTCCTCTTGCTCTCTTGTATTAGTGTGTGGATGTTTGCGAAAAACTCTATTTTCTCGAGCGGCCCGTGTACCTGGAGGAACAAAATAACACGAAATAGGGGTGTCGGCAAGCAATCCCATAGAATCCAAACAATGTTTATCTAGGTGGTCCATACGATATGCACATGTGAAGGTTGTGAAATCAAGTTCAGACTCAAAAAGTCGAGAAGCTAAATTTGAAATAAATGATCCAAGTATAAGTGGGCGATTGTAACTCAAAACAGCATGAAAATTTCGTGCAAACCAATACCCTAAATTAACTTTAAAACCCGAATGCATGCACCACAAAAAGAACAATTCAGTTTTAGTCAAAGTAGCTGAGGAGTCATTTCTACCCGAAAAACAAAATGCTAAAAATCGGTGGATGTATTTTAAAGCAGGCTCATGAACCCATAAATCTTTTGTGGTCTTCGGATTATAAAGTTGGTCAGAATTAGTTAAAACGTGATAAACATGCTGAGAATCAAAGTCATTGGGAACATCTAAAAGAGCGAGCGAATGATAGGCATCGGATTGAATGTCATTAGGGTCGATTTAAACCCATGGCAATGTTAAATTTCAAACAGACATCCGAAAGTCTTTTCCAAGCAAACGAAAAGCACACTATATTTTGTGTTTCAACGATTTGCAATGCATTTATATTGAAGCTAAATGTGGTATAAAACTCATAAACTAATTCATAATATGCATCACAAGTAATATTAGCAAATAAAGTCCAACCAATAGCATCAAAATAATGGAGCACTGCATCATGAATATCTAGAAGTTCAAGCGTAGGGAAATCGACTTTCTTACAGACCGGAAGCGAGCGTTGTCGAATGGCGTTGTATCGTGTTTGCTGTTCCGATGTCGAAAACTCTAGAAATCCTCGCAAACGACTAGTGGTAGGAATGACATTTGCTCGACTTCGTCTGTTTCGTTGACTTGCTCGGGGTGGTCGAACGTGCTCGTTAGGCGAGTCGGGTGGGGTATTTCGTTCGGCAGCGTCAGTACTGCTGTGCGGGGGTGTCGATGGCTCACGTGTTGATCGTCTGTGACTTCGGGTTTGGCGTTGAGAGACTTGTTCAATGACTGTGGGTGTAGGCTCGACATGGACGTTAGAAGTCTCGACTTCCTCTGGACCGCCCGAAGTGCTTGTGTCGGCCGGGGTTAGACTACGTCGTCGGCGGGTTCTTGGTCGCGCGGCCGTTCGTCTCGGAGGAGGTGGGGGAGGGTCGTCGTCAGTTAATTCAACAACAGGAGGCGCGGAGGATCGGTGCCGATTTCGGTTGAGTGAAACCGGAATGTTGTCTACTGTTTGGTTACGAGTGCGAACCATGGTCTTGGTCGTCACGTCTAAGAAGAGTCTTGTGCGGCGCGCGCGGGGGGCGGCGGCGGTGGTAGTAAAAAGGTGGGTGGTACGTTTTTTGTTGGTTTTTAGATGGTGATGGTGAGGGTGTCGGTTTTGATGATGGGTGATGGGTTGGGTGTTCAAGGAAGAAAAAGAAGAATAAGAACAAGAAAAATAAAAATGGGTGTTAGGGAGCAATGTGCGGCGGTGCACGGCGGTGGGGGTTCTGGTCGGCGATGATAGTGGTCGTTGGGGACTTGTTCGGCTATGGTTCGACGGTGGCTCAGGCGTCGGACGGCATGGGTAAGTTGGAGAGGAAAAGAAAAGAAAGTGGAGGTGGCGTGGGTGCGTGGTCGACGGTGGCTAGGAACGAGGTCGACGGTGGGCGCGGTGTGAGAGGGGTCGACTACGGGGACACACGACGGCGGAGACCGACGATTGGGGAGACGCGGCGGCATGGCTTGGTGTTAGGCCTAGGTTTTGTTTTGGAGAAGAAAAGATGAAGAGGATGGAGAAGATGGGGGGTGTTTTTATTTTTTATTTTTGTTTAGTTTTTATTTTGGGATATTGGGTATGGTAATTGGGTTAGGTGTAGGTTGGGCCAACTTTGGGTATTGGGTTTAAATTTATGTGGGTTTAAAGGAAATGGGTAGTTTGGTATTTGGGTTTGGGTTATTTTAGCTTGTGGGTAAATGGGTTAGGAATTGGGTATTGGGTTTGATTTTAGGTTTTGGTATATGTGGGTAAATGGGTTTGGGTAGGAATTTTAGTGGATGATGATATATATATATATATTTTTTTCAAAGAAGTCGTGCCCACGCCTCCATCGAGACTAAATCTTCTTGAAAATTAATGACCCCATATTGTTCCTGAAAGCATCAAATTGACTAAGTTAAATAGGAAATAATTTATTTACATCCTAATATATTTAAACTAAAAATAAATGAAAACAAATGAAAATAAATTTGGGTTGCCTCCCAAAAAGCGCTTTTGTTTAACGTCGTTAGCTCGACGACCTGTTATTCAAACTTTTGGCTCATCGAGAACAATCTCCTCAACTGTGTGTGTTTGAAAATTCTCGAAAAAGGGTTTTAGTCGTTGACCATTTACTTTAAAGCACTTTCGTGTCTCTTCACTTCGAATTTCCACTGCACCATTCGAAAATAAATTAGTAATAATAAATGGTCCTATCCATTTGGATCGAAGCTTACCAGCGAAGATTTTTAAGGTAGAGTCGTATAGGAGAACTTTTTGTCCTATTGAGAACTGCTTCCTAGTGATGAACTTGTCATGAAACGCCTTCGTATTTTCTTTATAAACTCGAGCATTTTCATATGCATCGTTTCTGATTTCCTCAAGTTCCTGGATGTCTAACTTTCGAGATTTTCCCGCAGACTCCATTTCCATATTGCATTGCTTAACTGCCCAAAAAGCCTTATGCTCTAACTCGACCGGAAGATGGCACGGTTTTCCAAAAACGAGGCGGTAGGGTGACATGCCTATCGGTCCCTTGTAAGCTGTCCTATAGGCCCAAAGTGCGTCGTTCAATCTCAAACTCCAATCCTTCCTGCTAGGTTTGACCGTCTTCTCCAGAATAGACTTGACCTCTCGATTGGATACCTCGGCTTGCCCGTTTGTTTGTGGATGGTAAGCAGTGGCAATTCGTTGAGTCACCCCATATTTCTCCATTAATGCACTTACGAGTTTATTGCAAAAATGTGTTCCTCTGTCACTGATTAATGCTCGTGGAGTGCCATACCTGGAAAAGATAGAACTTTTAAGAAAGTCAACCACGGTCTTAGCATTATCATTGCGAGTGGCCTTTGCCTCTATCCATTTAGAGACATAATCAACAGCTAAGAGTATATAAAAATTACCAAAAGAAGAAACGAAGGGACCCATAAAGTCGATGCCCCACACATCAAAAATTTCACAAATATGAATAGGAGTAAGAGGCATCTCATTTCTACGACTAAGGTTGCCAACTCTTTGGCATTTTTCACAAGTTTTGCAGAAATAAAAGGCATCACGAAATATGTTTGGCCAAAATAATCCACATTCGAGAATTTTGTGTGCGGTGCGTTTAGGTCCAAAGTGCCCTCCGCATGCATAAGAATGACAAAAATTTAAGATAGACTGTACCTCTGTTTCTGCTACACAACGTCGTATTACCTGATCCGAGCAATGCTTCCAGAGGTAAGGATCGTCCCAAATGTAATATCGTGCATCCTTTCTTATCTTATCTTTTTTAGACCTTGGCAAATCTGAAAGAATAGTACCTGTGACGAGGTAATTTACTATGTCTGCATACCAAGGATGCACTGCACTTGCTGAAAACAGGTTTTCATCTGGAAAGTTATCCTTCAATGGTGTGTCATCTACTAGAATCGGTAATCGACTCAGGTGGTCAGCTACTAGGTTTTCGCATCCCTTTTTATCCCGAATTTCAAAATCAAACTCTTGTAGGAGTAGAATCCACCTGATCAGTCGAGGTTTTGCCTCCTTCTTCCCTATTAAATATTTTAAAAGTGCATGGTCGGAAAATATAATTACCTTAGTTCCCAATAGGTAAGATCTAAATTTATCTAAGGCAAACACACATGACTAATAATTCTTTTTCGGTTGTTGTGTAATTGCTTTGGGCAGCATCCAACATCTTCGAAGCATAGTAGATAACATGAGGTTCTTTCCCTATTCTTTGGCCAAGAACAGCTCCCACACTTTGGTCGCTCGCATCACACATGATTTCGAACGGGAGGTTCCAATTTGGTGGCTGCACTATGGGAGCAGAGACCAATTTCGCTTCAAAGACATCAAATGCGTCTTTACAAGTCTGGTCAAACTCAAATTCTTTATCCTTTTGCAACAGATTGCAAAGTGGTCGTGCGATTTTCGAGAAGTCTTTCATGAATCGTCTGTAAAATCCTGCATGGCCAAGAAACGAACGAACTTCCCTCACTGATGAGGGGTAAGGTAATGAGTTAATAATATCCGTTTTTGCCTTATCGACCTCGATTCCTTTCGAGGAAACTGTATGACCCAAAATTAATCTTTTGTCAACCATGAAATGGCATTTTTCATAATTTAAAACAAGATTAAATTCTAAGCATCTTTGTAATATCTTAGCAAGATTATTGAGACATTCGTTAAAAGAGTTACCGTAAACCGTGAAATCATCCATAAAGACTTCGATGATTTTCTCAACGTAATCGGAGAATATGCTCACCATGCATCTTTGGAAGGTGGCCGGGGCATTGCAGAGTCCAAACGGCATCCGTCTATACGCAAACGTTCCGAAGGGGCACGTGAAAGTCGTTTTGTCTTGATCCTCCGGAGCCACTGGAATCTGGAAAAATCTTGAGTACCCATCGAGACAACAATAATGGGTCTTACCGGCTAATCGCTCGAGCATTTGATCGATGAAGGGAAGTGGAAAATGGTCTTTTCGGGTGGCTGCATTCAATTTTCTGTAATCGATGCAAACCCTCCATCCATTCTGGACTCGTGTAGGGACCGGCTCTCGACGGATTTTTCACCACCTTCACACTTGATCTTCTTGGGCACGACATGAACTGGGCTAACCCAATCACTGTCGGAGATCGGGTATATCATTCCAGCATCTAACAATTTCTGGATTTCTTTCTTTACTACCTCCATCATGGGTGGATTAAGGCGCCTTTGAGCATCTCTCTTTGGTTTCGTGTTGCCTCCAATGGAAATTTTGTGCATATAAGTGGATGGACTTAGCCCTTTTATGTCAGCTATCGTCCAACCAATGGCTTCCTTATAATCTCTCAGAACTTGAACTAGACTTTCCTCCTCGTCTTTGGTTAACTTGTTTGACACTATCACCGGTAAGGTGTCTTTCTCTCCCAAAAAGACGTACTTAAGGTGGTCCGGTAATGGTTTAAGCTCTAAAGTCGGTGGCTGCAAAATTGAAGGTAACATTTTAGTTTGGGAAGGTACTAGTTCGAATTGGTTACCTTGGTTTGTCAGCGAAGGTTGCATTTCCAAATGATTGACAATTTCTTGCAACGGATCTTCAATAACTGTGAATTCCTCGAGGTGATGTAAAGCATCCATGTTTATGTTTCTGTAAAGGACAGTTTCCAACTCATCAAAGTCATGATATTCGGAATAAGATTGAGTTAAACAATCTAAAATATCGACGCTAGAAATATTTAATAGTGAGTTAGGATGGCCCATCGCCTCGTAGACATTGAATTTCACAATTTCGCCATCAAACTCCATGGTTAGTGTCCCACTTCGAACATCTATCTTTGCGCTTGCTGTACTTAGGAACGGCCTTCCAAGCAAAATAAAATGTCGGACAATTAGTTGAATTATCATCTTCCATATTAATAATGTAGAAATCTGCGGGAAAACTAATTCATTAACTTTAACAAGGACGTCTTCAAGCGAATTTCCGGGATAGACGATCGACTGTCCGCCAACTGGATTATCACTCCTGTCTCTTTTAAAGGTCCCGCGTTAATCAGCTTATAAATAGAATAAGGCATAACATTAATGGAAGCCCCTAAATCACACATGGCTTTCTTAATGCCTACATTACCTATCTCACAGGAAATAGCAAACATACCTTGATCCTTGTATTTGGGCGGAACTTTCTTTTGTAGTACTGCGGAGACATTTTCTCCTACATTTACTCTTTCGTTACCTATTAACCTCCTTTTGCTAGTACATAACTCCTTAAGGAATTTTGCATAACGAGGGATTTGTTTGATAGCGTCGAGTAAAGGAATATTTACCTCCACCTTCCTGAATGTCTCGAGGATTTCTTTCTCCTCCTTCTCTTTCTTATCCCTTGCAAGCCGCCCTGGAAAAAGAGGTGGTATTACAACTGGTCTCTGTATTTCTGACTCTGGCCTGGTTGTTGGATCAGAAATCTGCTTTTCCTGTTCCTTTTCTTGCCCATAACTTTTAGTTGGTACTGTTTCTAGAACCTTTCCGCTACGAAGAGTGATTGCACTGGCATTTTGTCGAGGGTTCGGCTCTGTCTGGGAAGGTAATTTACCTTGAGACTCCAAGCGATTAATCGCCATCGAGTTTACTAACTTGATTAGTTAACTCTTGTATTGATCGTCGATCCTCTGTTGATATTTTTTTGCAAAGCATCGGCGGCAAGTCTTTCCACAAATGACTTCTAGAGATGTGCTCGGCTTGTGTTGTTGTTGTGGTTACGGAGGTCTCGGTTGGTATGGTGGATTATATCGGGATTAGCTCAGTAATTCAGGTTGGGATGATCCTTCCACCCGGGATTGTAGGTGTTGGAGAAAGGATCATAGCGTCGTTGTGGAGGTCCGGGAAACCTCTCACAAAGCATCAACATGTCTTTGTTGGATGTCATTAAGGATTGGGCACAAACCAAGTCGGATGTTCAATAGTAGTACAAATTCCACATAGTTGGGTCGGACCCTTCTTTCTACGTAAGCAAAGATTGAACAACATTCGTAAGCTTATCCAATTTATCTTCTAAAGATGAAACGTTTACCCCATTAACCCGTCTTGTCGGTTCGAATTCTACGATATCTTGAGAATTTGCCGCCATGGTGGATATTAGTTCTCTTGCCCTTTTGGGGTCATATTGACAAGCGCCCCTCCACTAGCAGCGTCAATCATCTTCATTTCCATAGGGAGCAAACCCTCGTAGAAATATTGAAGAAGTGATTGCTCGGTCAACCCATGTTGAGGACAACTTGCACACAGTTTCTTGTACCGCTCCCAATAGTCATAGAGTGATTCACTCTCCATTTGGCGAATTCCCACTATGTCTCTCCTAAGCTCAGCTGCTCGTGACACTGGGAAGAACCTGTCAAGAAATACACGAGATAAGTCATCCCATGTTGTGATAGAACCGGGGGGTAAGTAAAATAACCATTCTTTTGCTGTATCAACTAAAGAAAAAGGAAAGGCCCGAAGTTTGATTTCATCTTCGGGTACTCCCTGGGGTTTCATGCTTGAGCAGACCATATGGAATTCTCTCAAGTGAGTGTGTGGATTTTCATTCTTCAAGCCTCGAAAAGTGGGCAAAAGGTGAATCAAGCCCGACTTCAATTCGAAAGGAGTTTCCTCATTTGGATAGTTGATGCATAACGGTGTTTGCTCATTAGGAGCAGCGGCTAGTTGACGAATGGTTCAATTTGCCATCCTTTCTGATTCACCGAGGTTGCCTTTTGTTTCAAAGAGTGGTTCGGTCTCAGGTTCAACCTCTTCGACTTGCTTCCCACGTCGAATTGCCTCTGCACGAATTACTTCGCTTAACTTTTCAACGTCGGACTCTAGGATTCCTTGTCCTAGCTCAATTCCTGCTTTACTTGCACGTTTAAGATCTTCTGTCTCTTTTCACCGTGCTCGCGCCGATTTCTCGATCTCTGGGTCGTATTCGAGATCTCCTGATGAAGATCTGGTCATAAAGACAATTTAAACAATTGTAAGTGTTGCCAGTCCCCGGCAACGGCGCCAAAACTGATGGCTGTCGATTCCACCAATATAAACCTACACCTAATTTGCAAATTAAAGTAGTATAGGGAGTAGGGTCGATCCCACAGAGACTGGAATTACTGAGAATTGTTTGTTCCTTGACTGATTAGTGTGCGGGCGCTTGTCGTGCTGCGCGACGTTGGGGGGAATAAAATATAAAAACCTGAAATAGACACAAGAAAACGTAAAAAGCAAAAAGCAAAGATGAAATAAAAATAAATAACGAAATAATTCAAAGGAAAATCAATAAAACTTAGCTCAAACCTTAAGCACGGGTTTTTTCGTCTTGACCGGTCCTCGAAATTAAGTGAACTCTCTCTTTTCCGATAAGCTAGTTATAGCTACCAAGGGCGCCTCGGACACCAACTCTTCCTTGTGTAAATTAGTTATGGGCGCCCTATAACTAACCCTTACCGATCGAACAACCTACTAAACGTTCGTGATTTAGAACTCCCAGACTTTGCGTTCTAGAAGAGCCTAGCTCGAACCAATGCCCTCAAGCGTTGGGACATTTAAATCAAGCGGTTACTACTTCCCCAGCGGAACCAAGCGGCAATCCTCACTTGGCACGCCAATGTGTTCACGGAAAACCAATTAGACAATCGATCCTTTTGGAATTCCAACTGTACGTCTAGCCACACTAACTCAAACGACGTCTTTTTTGACTTAGTGTTGTCTCGACTTTGTGAGTTGACGAAGTCATACTCTTGATCCAGAGAAATAATAAATACCGAAAATTGAGAGTTAAACGGCTCGGGTTCGTAACTCACGGGTTTTTGACGGGGTTAACACCGGCTTAAAGTGAAAAAGGGTTTAGTGTGGCATGAATTTAATCATGCTTGAAGGTTGTGGATTGTGATGGATTTATATGAAAGGTGATGGAAATTGGAAAGGAAAAGTACTTGGAAGGCAATTAGCCCAATTTGAGAAAAGAAACAAAACCAAATGAAAATTGACAAAATGCTAAACTCCAAATTGAAAAGGGAAAATGAGAGTATTTCTATTTCAAGTAGAAGTAGGAATACAAAGACAATGGATTAATGGATGATTTCCTAAGAACTAAAACCCCCTATTTATATAGATAGGGTTTACTAAAAATAGCTTAAGAAAATTAATATAAAATCTAAAATAATAATAATTAAAAATAAATAAAATTAAAATAAACTTAAAATAGAATTTCCTATTTTTGGCTTTTCACAAAGTCAAATTTATGACTAGTCCTTGGCTTGCTCCATCTCTTCGCTTTGGCCCCAACTCAACGATTTTTCTTCTAATTTGGCCCCTTTTCAGCTTGCTTTTAATCAATCGCATCCCTGACAAGAATTAAATCATAAAAACACTTAATTAGCGGGGTTCAATTCATCAATAAACCAAATTAAGCACAAAAAAATATGCAATTTGACATGTTTATCTGCCGAGATTGAAAAGTTTCTACTCTAGGATGCATACCACCCAGTGGCCCTCATTGAAACAAATGGACATTATTGAATGCCCCAAAGTACAGATATTTACTCCACAATGTCCTGAGAGTCAGGTTGGAATCTCAAACCAACAACCCTTGTTTTGCGTCAATGAGGGAAGCTCACTAACAGTTTCATACTCCATATTTGTTACTTGAGATTACCTATAAACTGCCTTTTGAAATAACTAATATTCTCACCTTCCTTTTAAATTTATGAGAAAGAAAATGGAAATTATATTCATTTTGTAGTCTAGTTCTTACTAATTGAAAACTCTTTGATCGATGTTTAATATATTCGTTGCCATCCAGGACACTTTCCCTGTATTAGAAGAACTAACAGTGAAGACGAATGATATGGTGGAGATATGTGATGGACAACTCCCATTGCAGTGTTTCCAAAACCTTAAGCATCTTAACCTCCAATTCTTTCCTGAGACATCCACTACTCTTCCGTATTCCTTCATTCGGTCACTACCAAGGCTTCATAAGCTTGTTATAGACAATGCTTCCATTTGTCAAATAGTACAATCTGAAGGACTCAGCGACGAGGAAAGGCATACATCAGCATTCTATCAGCTAAAGGAATTAAGTTTGTCTCAACTTCCACAGTTGACGTTAAAGACTTTTGAGCCATCTTTGCTGTCTTTCAAATATCTAACAACACTGGAAGTTTCAAGATGCCATGGGTTCATCAATTTAATCGCATGCTCAACAGCTAAGTGCCTGACGCTACTGGAAAGATTGAGCATAGATGATTGTGAGATGATAGAAGAAATCATAGCGTGTGAGGCTGAAGAAATACAAGGCGACATTGTATTTCCCAAACTGAAGTATTTGTAACTAAGTTGTCTGCCATGTCTAGCAAGCTTTTCCTTGGCCCATCACTCGTTGGAATTCCCAGTCTTGCTAATGGTGAAGGTGACAAAGTGCCCCAAAATGAGGAATTTCTGCCAAGGAGATTTAAGCACACCAAGGCTGGAACAAATGCTCTTAACAAGAGATGAGGAAGGTGAACTGCAGTGGGAAGGCGACCTTAACACTACCATAAAACATATGTTCGATGAAATGGTACAAATCATTTAAAGGATTTAAATTCATGTGTTTTTACATACATACATACATAGTTAATTGAACAATTATTGGTTTGTTATGATCATGCACAGAATGTGCAAAATTCTGAGGTGAAGGAGGTTACTGATCAGTTGCCCAAGCTGGAATAAGGAAATATGTTTGGGTGCTTATGCGAAAAGCTCAATTTCATTTGAATTCAAAACAAATGGTAATTGACTCTTCTATTTTCATCATGGCTTAACTAATGCTTTATAAAGTGACCATAGAGACGCCCTTTTCATTGTAGGTTGAGTTGCTCTACTGAAGTACGAGGCTGCAACTTTTGGTAAAAGGTTATTTCAGTTTCTGTAAAACTACTATTTGAACTGTTCCATTTCACATTATACCCTCAAAATTGAACTTCAAGTGCATCATGCATGGCATTGGGCTACAAACATGTAAACTTTTACTACTAATTAAGGTTGACCCCTGTTTTAAGGATTTGCCAACTTTTGATGGCTACCATATCAATGTCAGCTTAAAGCTATCAAGTATCTTTACAAATATATGTAATATATATTACTCCTTAATGCGTGGCTCGAGTCTAGAGAATCCAAAAATTTACACTTAACTTTTATTTATATCTTTTATATCCGTTTTATAATTCATATTTGAGATTTGTATTATGCGCTTAATATTTCAGTATTTGTTGTCTATGTTGCTCATTGTTGCAAAAAGAAAAAAATCAAACACAATGCATGCATAAACTATAAAAAAAAAAAAAAGAACATAAGCAACTAATAATGAAATATATTAAAATGAAGAATGGCAATTGATTTCAGAATTGCCCCAATTTCGATAAATATATAAAAACACGTTCTTCTAATCTTTGTCAATTTCAATATTGAACAAATTAGTATCTCTAAAATATCATAGTTATTTAATCATTTTCATTTTTGAAAGTGAGAAACTAAGGATAATTAATCATAATATTAATATTTTTCATCAATTATACATAATTATACGCACAATCAAATCTTTTTTTCTGCCATACACTTGCGCCTCCGAAGGAAGCTGAATTATTGAGGCACATAAGTTCCAAGGAGTAGAAGCTAGAAAAAGAAGAGCATGGAAATAGAGATATATCTTTTATCAATTTGGTCCTAATTTTTTTAAAAAGAGTTCAATTTAACCATTGACCTTTAAATAAAATCAAATTATTATTTTTTAATACAAGTATTAACTAAAATGTTACATTTCGATTTGAAACATGGCAATCCTTATAGCAATCTATGTGTACTTCATGCTTTTTTTATTTGATTTTTTATGAACTTTTTTTTGGGAAAATTTTGATTTTTTAAAATATTTTTATAATTTTTAAATTATTTATTGATGTGATATATAAGATAAATAATGTTATGTCGGCATAAAATATATGTGGACTGCTCCATGGGCTACCATGTCAACTTTGTTAAAATTTAATGTTTTAGTCAATATTTTTATTTAAAAAACACGATTTGACTCTTTTTGAAAGATTAATAGTTAAAATTTAACTTAAAAAATAATAATGATTAAATTGACAAAAGATGTAAATATTGAGTACTAAATTTATCATTATATTTATATTATTTTAAGTAAAATTTTTGGATTTGAATTTGAATTATTTCGAGTTTAGATTATGTTGAGTTCAAATAAGTTCAGACTCGAATATTTTGAGAAATTTGAATAGTTATGAGCTCAAAACATTTCAAAGAAAATTAGCAAATCAAAATTACAACTAAAAATTAGTTACTAAAAGTGATTGAAGCATGAGTATTTGTGTTAGACGCATAAAGAGTTTGGGTTCAATCTCTTGATTGAAATAATATTTTTAAAATATTTATTTAATTTTTCAATCTACATCAAAATTCTTGTTAAATTTTAATTTTTTTATTATTAATTTATTATTAGAATACTTGAATCAATAAAATTTTAAGGCACATATCAAACCCAACAATCAAAATTAAATCACACTAAAATAAGGCCATGAAATTCCTGAACAGCTCACCAAGCAACACTCAAATATCATAACTTAACCCCCTTGCAAATAATAAGAGCATAGACGGATGAGCACCAAAAATACTTGCTGCAGATAAAAGGTCCCATGCCTATAACAAGCTCTGCCCATCAGTTCCTGCTAGAGGAGCCATGGCCAAGAAGACTATCCGTCTTAATGCAATCCACAAAACTTGTTGGGACTTTTCCTTAAGGTCAGCTCTTTTGGGTTCAAGTCCTTTTCGCTGGCAAATTTGTTGAAATAGGAACAACATTGGTTATCATAATGAACAAAGATCCAACAAAGAAAAACCCAACATGCAGTGAAAAAACCCTCAAAACCTACTGCCATTAAGTCCAACACGGCAACAAGTTCTCCATTGGAGAGAAACCCAAGTCCACAAAATTTGAACCCACAACAAGCAGCCGAAGACCAAAAGATACCCAAAAGGGCGGTACAAGCACAACATCACCACATCCAAATGCTATCCCTTTTCCTCCATGACTTAAGAACGATAAACAGGTAGCATCTTAACATAAACAAGAAGCCACAATGAGAAAAAATGCAAACAACTGTGAAGTAAAACAAAAGAAATAAAACAAAAGAAAAACTAACACATTTGACTAGCCAAGTAAAGAAAAAAAATCTCCTAGCCAACTCAAAGTTTCTTGTTCATCCCTTCCATTGAAGTTGAGAAACTTGAAATTTCTTGCCTTTTACTACTAGCTTGATTCGTATCATCGCTCTCACCTTTTTGAGCTTGTATCTGATTGTGAAACCAAAGATTAGTGAAAGCCTTCACACTAACACTGAGTTCTAGGAACTGCAATAGGATCAATTTCAACAACTCTAATGGGATATTAAACATTCCCAACTCTTAAGATCACCATCTCATCAATTTTACACAATTAAATGAATGTTTCCCTTCACAAAAGGTTTAGGATGAGCAGCACCATCGTCCACACTAATAAAACTTCCCTAATGATTGTCGATGTTTTTAAATGTAGAGATCGAACAAGCATGGATCGGAACCCCGAAAGTTCTTCTACAATTAGCCAAAATATTTTCAGACCATGACTCAACTTTTGTGAACCACCTCATCAAAATTTCAATAAACTCTTTTATAACCTTCTCCACCGTTAAACTCCATTAGCAACTTGGAGGCCACCCTCTTCTAACCGCATATCAAGGTTCTTTTGAGTACATAAATCTCTACACATCCATAACAATGCCGTGATACTCGAATATCTTCCAAAGACCTTTCCATTGCATTCGTGGAGGAAGATTCACTACAAAAACAGTAACACAACTCTGTCTAGTGTCCACCATCCATCCCATTACACATTAATAAAACTTTTACTTCATCATTTAACTAAAGCTTTCTTTTGATATTTTTATATACTTTAATTTTATTTTGTATTCAAATAATTTGATATTTCATTTTTAACATTATCCCATATAATTTACTACAAATTTAAAGGAAGATAATCTTGATAAAATTCGTTTGAGGTAGGAACAATTTAATGGAACAACAGTCTTTTATAGGATCAAAAACACTAATGCAAGAAATGAAAAACAAGTGATTAAAGATTTAGAACAAGCAAACAAACTTATTTTATATGATTAGTGATTAACTGCACAATTTCAAATTTACTGCACAACAGCTGAGAATAAGAAAGCCATCGCATCAGATGGCTTGGTACAACTAATTGGACCGTGTTGCAGTATTTCCAACATTAACTCCGCTTGTAAAATTTTACAAGCTCTCATTGTAATGGTCTTCATCAACTTATACCTGTAATCTGAATTGTAGAGTACCAATCCATAACATATTCACGGTACACTACATTTGGACACAAGATGCTAAGTGACAAACCAGTACCTCGTTATGATTAAGCAACATTTGCTTGAATCATAAGGGGGCATTAGTTTGTCCTTAGCATCTCGTATCCAGATGTCTTGTATCATAAACCTGTTAAAGATTAGGGATCTACAACTTAGATTATAGTTATAGGCTAATAAAGGCTATTAAAGAGAAAGCTTGTAAAATTTGCAAGCGGAGTTGATGCCAGCAGGGGTGTTGCAAATGTTGCTTTTAATGAAGAAGAAATCAAAAGTCCTCAAACAAATCAAAAGTGGAGTTCTCTCTCTCTCTCTCTCTCTCTCTATATATATATATATATATATATATATATATATTCTTTTCCATACACATAAGGGACCAATCTTAGATTGAGAAACGGTATAGAAATCATTGTGGAAGACCTCCACAAATGGCCATTTTGAGATCAAAGGAAAAGAAGCAAGAAAACAAAGTTAGAGGGGTTTGAAGAAGAAAGAGCCAATTTATAGAGAAATGAAATGAGAGAGAATGGGTTTTATTTAAAGATTTAATAGTAAGAAAATTTGTTATGCAGAAGAAATTCAATGAAAGAGAAAAAAAATAAGTTTAATATAATTATTTAAGCTAACAATTCTTTTTGGTGAAAAAGAAATTACAAATTACATCAATTCAATTGCCTAAAAGCACCACTCGCTTTATATTTGTTGAGCAACTGAGCTAGGCTGAGCAAGTTTCTATCAATCTCAGGCATCAATAATACATTTGAAACTAGCTTGTTACCTGTGGGAATGCTTATTAGCACATCTCCCTTTCCTTCTACCTTAATGAAGTAGCCATTTCCTACCTTCACTTTAGTTTTAAAGCTTCTGTCTATTGACTTGAAGATGGCATCATCAGGTGTCATATGGTTCGTGCAACCACTGTCTATGAGCCATCCCTTTGTGGCCTTTTCTTTAGTAGCTGAGCATGAAACTGCAAACACGTGCTCCTCATGGTCACCGCCTTCTTTTGCTACTCGAGCTCCAGCCTTTGGCTGTTGTGGTTGATTCTACCTTAGTCTATCTTTGCTTTTGCAAACCTTTTCAACATGGCCCATCTTTTTGCAGTATTGGCACTGCACATCTGGTCTAAACCAGCAATTGACTTCTGGATGACCAGGCCTTTTGCAATGCCTGCAGGGTTGATCCCTTCTTCTTGCAGCATCTGACTTAGGCTTGCCTCTCCAAGTCCTTTTGCCTTTATAGGCAGAGATGCTCGAGGCAGGTTTGGTTTTGGCTTGGAAGTCACCTTCTTGGTACTCCTCAAGTCTGCTGGCTCTTCTTTGCTCTTGTGCATAAAGAGCATTGATTAGCTCTGTCAATGAGATGTTGGTCAGGTCACTTGAATCTTCTAGGGAAGATATTTTTGCCTCATACCTCTCAGGTTAGGTTGATATCACCTTCTCCACTATTCTTGCTTCACTAAACTGCTCTCCAAGGAGTCTTATGCTGTTTACCACAGCCATAATCCTATCTGAATACTGCTTAATAGTTTCTTCCTCTTTCATCTTTAAGTTCTCAAAATCTCTTCTCAAATTCAGTAGTTGTTGCTGCATTGTCCTCTCTGTCCCTTGAAACTCCTCCTTCAATCTGTCCCAGGCCTACTTTGGTGTCTCACAGGCTATGATTCTTGTAAAGATTACATCTGACACACAGTTTTGAATACAAGACATGGCCTTATGCCTCTTGGTCCTTTCATCAGCATGCTACCTAATTTAAGCCACTGTTGGATTGGCTCTAAGTGGTGCTAGTTCAACATCTGAATTGACCACCTCTCATAGGTCGAATGCCTGCAGGTAGGTCTTTATTTTGACCACCCATATGTGATAGCCCTCTCCATTGAAAATTGATGGTGCAGCTGATGAGAAGTCTGATGAAGCCATTGATTTTGAAGTTAAAATGTAACAGGTCCATTGAGATTAAAGCTCTAGATACCAATTGTTTGGGTTAAGAACAATTAATCTGGATGAAGTATAGCAAGGTTAACAGAAGCTTGAGCAACCAAGCTCGAGACTTGCAAGGCAAACAACTGAATTTGCTTAAGAACAGAAAAGAAAAGTAAGAAAAGAGAGAATATTTTGAACGAAAATGCTGATAATTTTATTAACTATTGAAGTTGGCATAATGCCAATACGTATACTAGACATAAGCTGGTCAAAATGAACAAATTTCACCTAACTAATCACTTGCTACCACTAAAAAAACATTGAAACTTGTTGAACATTGCTTTTACACTTTGACAAACTGATTTATCAGCTCAATACTACCTAATTACATGAAAAAATGTCACCTACTTAGTTCAGATCTGACTAAGTTACAAAACATTATTTAAAGTAACGGAAAGAGAACAGTAGCATCGACTTCTGCAGATGCATGTACTTCTTCCGCATAACTTGGGCTACATGGTCTACTCCTTGGCTGCTCCTGGTGCTACACGCTGACCAAACTTCAACAGGTAACTTGCAGGTATAGTGCATACACCGATTGCTCAGAAAACCGTACCGTTATCAAACATTTGTTGTTCTATGAAATGCGAGCTGGTTTATTACTCAAACTTACATATTAATGGGATGACTTCTCCGTAATGTGAGAAATAAGAGGCAATGATGACGAGAAGCTGAAGGAGTTGAGAAATGGATATGGTGACACTACGTTGCTGTCAGCACCGCACTAACGGAAATGAACGAATATAATGCCAAAGAAAAGTATGTGGTGCTAGAAGTTTGGAACAGAAAGGAAGGAAGGAGAGCTACCATGAATGAAATCGTTCAGTACGTAATCAAGTAACTGAAGATTCACAAGCGTAAACGAAAGCGGCGATTATTTTAATATTGAGCTTAGCATTCCATTGGTTTCATGGAAAATAAGTAGAATTATACACAATCCTTAGGTAGGTATTAAATTTTAGAATTATATTTGACATTGAGCTCCAAAATTAGGCTCCATATTTACACATCTTTACTTGAATTTTTAAAATGCATTAAAAATATTATCAAAATTTTTAAAAAAAAAAGCAATTAAACTTCTGGCATTTTTCATTCAATATTTTAATACTTAACTTTTCAAAATATATAAAAAATATCATTAACTTTTTAAAAAAAAGCAATTAAGTTTTTTTTTTTTTTTTTTACATACTCAATTAGATATTTGAACTCTCAAAAATATTAAGAAGGGTTTTTACTCTTAAAGTTAAATGTTTTAATTTTTTTAGTTAAAGCCATCCAATGTCACAACTATACGGGCGTGCGATGTGATAAAAAAATATAAAAAATAAAAAATAATAAAAATTATTAAATTCAAATAAAAATATAAAAATATTTAAAATTTATTTAAAATATCATAAAAATATAAATAAAATACATTAAAAATTTCATTTAACCATTAACTTTAATAGTTTGTTATTAAAGTCCATGACCGCTGTTTTTTTTTCAATTAAAACCATCATATGTAGCAATGCATTGTGGCGAAAAATAATAAAAATAAAAATCAATAAAAGTTATAGAAAAATTATAAAATATTTCTTTGGTACAATAATTTTTATAATTTTTTTATGAATTTTATATTTTTTATTTTTTTATGAATTTCTTACTATTTTATAAAATTTTATAATTTTATAATTTTTAATAAATTTTAATTCCCTTTTATTAAATTTAATAACTTTTATAACTTTTATTAATTTTTATTTTTCATAATTTTTTTTCCACGTGTCACAAGGGATAATTAACTTTAACAATCAACTACTAAAATTAACAGTCACAAGACTTTTTGATGTATTTTAACAGTTCAAATACCTAAATAAAATTATTGAGGCACATAAGTTCCAAGGAGTAGAAGCTAGAAAAAGAAGAGCATGAAAATAGAGATATATCTTTTATCAATTTGGTTTTTTTTTTATTGATAAATTTGATCCTAAATTTTTTAAAAAGAGTTCAATTTAACCATTGACCTTTAAATAAAATCAAATTATTATTTTTTAATACAAATATATTAATTAAAATGTTACATTTCGATTTGAAACATGGCAATCCGTATAGCAATCTATGTGTACTTTATGCTTTTTTTATTTTATTTTTTATGAACTCTTTTTAGGGAAAATTTTGATTTTTTAAAATATTTTTATAATTTTTAAATTATTTATTGATGTGATATATAAGATAAATAATGTTATGTCGGCATAAAATATATGTGGACTGCTCCATGGGCTACCATGTCAACTTTGTTAAAATTTAATGTTTTAGTCAATATTTTTATTAAAAAAACACGATTTGATTCTTTTTGAAAGATTAAGGGTTAAAATTTAACTTAAAAAATAATAATGATTAAATTGACAAAAGATGTAAATATTGAGTACTAAATTTATCATTATATTTATATTATTTTAAGTAAAATTTTTGGATTTGAATTTGAATTATTTCGAGTTTAGATTATGTTGAGTTCAAATAAGTTCAGACTCGAATATTTTGAGAAATTTGAATAGTTTTGAGCTCAAAACATTTCAAAGAAAATTAGCAAATCAAAATTACAACTAAAAATTAGTTACTAAAAGTGATTGAGGCATGAGTATTTGTGTTAGACGCATAAAGAGTTTGGGTTCAATCTCTTGATTGAAATAATATTTTTAAAATATTTATTTAATTTTTCAATCTACATCAAAATTTTTGTTAAATTTTAATTTTTTTTTATTAATTTATTATTAGAATACTTGAATCAATAAAATTTTAAGGCACATATCAAACCCAACAATCAAAATTAAATCACACTAAAATAAGGCCATGAAATTCCTGAACAGCTCACCAAGCAACACTCAAATATCATTACTTAACCCCCTTGCAAATAATAAGAGCATAGACGGATGAGCACCAAAAAGACTTGCTGCAGATAAAAGGTCCCATGCTCATAACAAGCTCTGCCCATCAGTTCCTGCCAGAGGAGCCATGGCCAAGAAGACTATCCGTCTTAATGCAATCCACAAAACTTGTTGGGACTTTTCCTTAAGGTCAGCTCTTTTGGGTTCAAGTCCTTTTCGCTGGCAAATTTGTTGAAATAGGAACAACATTGGTTATCATAATGAACAAAGATCCAACAAAGAAAAACCCAACATGCAGTGAAAAAACCCTCAAAACCTACTGCCATTAAGTCCAACACGGCAACAAGTTCTCCATTGGAGAGAAACCCAAGTCCACAAAATTTGAACCTACAACAAGCAGCCGAAGACCAAAAGATACCCAAAAGGGCGGTACAAGCACAACATCACCACATCCAAATACTATCCCTTTTCCTCCATGACTTAAGAATGATAAATAGGTAGCTTCTTAACATAAACAAGAAGCCACAATGAGAAAAAATGCAGACAACTGTGAAGTAAAACAAAAGAAAAACTAACACATTTGACCTGCCAAGTAAAGCAAAAAAATCTCCTAGCCAACTCAAAGTTTCTTGTTCATCCCTTCCATTGAAGTTGAGAAACTTGAAATTTCTTGCCTTTTACTACTAGCTTGATCCGTATCATCGCTCTCACCTTTTTGAGCTTGTATCTGATTGTGAAACCAAAGATTAGTGAAAGCCTTCACACTAACACTGAGTTCTAGGAACTGCAATAGGATCAATTTCAACAACTCTAATGGGATATTAAACATTCCCAACTCTTAAGATCACCATCTCATCAATTTTACACAATTAAATGAATGTTTCCCTTCACAAAAGGTTTAGGATGAGCAGTACCATCGTCCACACTAATAAAACTTCCCCAATGATTGGCGATGTTTTTAAATGTAGAGATCGGACAAGCATGGATCGGAACCCCGAAAGTTCTTCTACAATTAGCCAAAATGTTTTCAGACCATGACTCAACTTTTTTGAACCACCTCATCAAAACTTCAATAAACTCTTTTATAACCTTCTCCACCGTTAAACTCCATTAGCAACTTGGAGGCCACCCTCTTCTAACCGCATATCAAGGTTCTCTTGAGTACATAAATCTCTACACCATCCCATAATACAAGATTGTAGCTTAGAAAGTTCTTCTTCCTCAATAACCCCATCTATAGGAATTGACTCTATCTCTTTCTTACCTGTAGCCACCTCATCCATGAAACAATTCTTATTTATAGCTTTTTCACCTCTGAGGGTTCCACTCGTATCCAGAGAATCCTTTGATACCTCCAGAGCCTTTGAAGCGTGTGAAGTTAACCCATATTCTATGTCCAAATAAATGGAACCACTCAGACCAAGCGTGGCCCTTCTTACATCAGTAAAGTTTGAGAATCCCACAAAACCAAATCTTTCTTCTTTTTATGAAGACATCCATAACCATGCCGTGATACTCGAATATCTTCCAAAGACCTTTCCATTGCATTCGTGGATGAAGTTTCACTAGAAAAACAGTAACACAACTCTGTCTAGTGTCCACCATCCACCCCATTACACATTAATAAAACTTCTACTTCATCACTTAACTAAAGCTTTCTTTTGATATTTTTATATACTTTAATTTTATTTTGTATTCAAATAATTTGATATTTCATTTTTAACTATTATCCCATATAATTTACTACAAATTTAAAGGAAGACAATCTTGATAAAATTCGTTTGAGGTAGGAACAATTTAATGGAACAACATAGTCTTTTATAGGATCAAAAATACTAATGCAAGAAATGAAAAACAAGTGATTAAAGATTTAGAACAAGCAAACAAACTTATTTTATATGATTAGTGATTAAGTGCACAATTTCAAATTTACTGCACAACAGCTGAGAATAAGAAAGCCATCGCATCAGATGGCTTGGTACAACTAATTGGACCGTGTTGTAGTATTTCCAACATTAACTCATCTTGTAAAATTTTACAAGCTCTCATTGTAATGGTCTTCATCAACTTATACCTGTAATCTAAATTGTAAAGTACCAATCCTTAACATATTCACGGTACACTACATCTGGACACAAGATATTAAGTGACAAACCAATACCTCGTTATGATTAAGCAACATTTGCTTGAATCATAAGGGGGTATTGGTTTGTCCTTAGCATCTCGTATCCAGATGTCTTGTATCATAAACCTGTTAAATATTAGGGATCTACAACTTAGATTATAGTTATAGGCTAATAAAGGCTATTAAAGAGAAAACTTGTAAAATTTACAAGCGGAGTTGATGCCGGTAGGGGTGTTGCAAATGCTGCTTTTAATGAGGAAGAAATCAAAAGTCCTCAAACAAATCAAAAGAGGAGTTTTCTCTCTCTCTTTCTCTCTCTCTCTCTCTCTCTCTCTCTATATATATATATATATATATATATATATATTCTTTTCCATACACATAAGGGACCAATCTTAGATTGAGAAATGGTATAGAGATCATTGTGGAAAACCTCCACAAATGGCCATTTTGAGATCAAAGGAAAAGAAGCAAGAAAACAAAGTTAGAGGGGTTTGAAGAAGAAAGAGCCAATTTATAGAGAAATGAAGTGAGAGAGAATGGGTTTTGTTTAAAGATTTAATAGTAAGAAAATTTGTTATGTAGAAGAAATTCAATGAAAAAGAAAAAAAATAAGTTTAATATAATTATTTAAGCTAACAATTCTTTTTGGTGAAAAAGAAATTACAAATTACATCAATTCAATTGCCTAAAAGCACCACTCGCTTTATATTGTTGAGCAACTGAGCTATGCTGAGCAAGTTTCTATCAATCTCAGGCACCAATAATACATTTGAAACTAGCTTGTTACCTGTGGGAATGTTTATTAACACATCTCCCTTTCCTTCTACCTTGATGAAGTGGCCATTTCCTACCTTCAATTTAGTTTTAAAGCTTCTGTCTATTGACTTGAAGATGGCAGCATCAGGTGTCATATGTAGGGGTGAGCAAAACTCGATTCGACTCGAAAAAATCGAAAAAAAAATCGAATTTCGAGTTAAACGAATCGAGTTATTCGAGTTAATCGAGTTATTCGAGTCAACTCGAATTTTTTTTTCGAATTTCGAGTTCGAATCGAGTTGAGTTTTCAAATTCGAATAATTCGAATATTAAACTATAATATTTTCATTTTCACCCCAAACTCCCAAACCTTTTTACTTTTCCTTCAAAACTTTTACTCCTTCCCACTTTCCCCCCAAAACTTTTACTCCCCTTTCATCCCAACCCCCAATCTACCCAAAATCCATTTCCCACCAAAATTTTACTCTCCCATTTACTTTTTTTCAAAATTTTACTCCCCAAAACCCTCAAAACTTTTTATTTTCCCCTAAAATTTTTACTCCCTCCCACTTTCCCCCTAAAATTTTTACTTCCTTCCCATCCCACCTCCCATCTACCCCAAATCCACCCCCCCAATTTTTTTTTAATATTTTCCCTCCAAAATTTTACTCCACCTATTCACTTCCCCTCAAATTTTTATTCCCCAAAACTTTTTATTTTCTCCTTAAACTTTTACTTCTTACCTTTCACTCTCAAATAAAAAATCAAAATTATCCAAAAAAAATCACTAAACATAAATAGTAATAATTTTATTTATATCTATTATTTATATTATTAAATTAAATTTCACATTTTATATTATTTATATGATTGAATTGTTTAGTCGTATTGAATATTTATATTAAAATTGAATTATTAATTATGCCATTAAATATTCATGTTAAAATTTTATATTAGTATCAATTTCACATTTTATCTTTAAAATAACTTTTATTAAAAAATCACATTTTTACATTTAATATATTTTTTAATTCCAAAATACATAGTAACAAGAATTTGAAGATAATTGAAACAACTACGCAAACAAAGAAGCTAACCCGTATATAAAAGATTAATAAATAAATTATGAGGTGATGAAAGTTAATAAAAATTTTGATTAAGGTGGAAAAATTTAGTACGATGGGTGACAGTGGTTACAAGGATCCAAAATTATTTTATAAAATTTAACTCGAATAAATATACTCGATTCGATTCGATTCGAATTCCATCTCACTCGACTCGATTCAAGAAAATTTCAAATAAAGTTAGGATGATAAAATAAGATTCGAAAACTCGATTAACTCGAAAATTTTTTATTCGATTCGATTCGATTCGATCGAATGCTCACCCCTAGTCATATGGTTCGTGCAACCACTGTCTATGAGCCATCCCTTTGTGGCCTTTTCTTTAGCAGCTGAGCATGAAACTGCAAACACTTGCTTGTCATGGTCACCGCCTTCTTTTGCTACTCAAGCTCCAGCCTTTGGCTGTTGTGGTTGATTCTACCTTGGTCTATCTTTGCTTTTGCAAACCTTTTCAACATAGCCCATCTTTTTGCAGTATTGGCACTGCACGTCTGGTCTAAACCAGCAATTGGCTTCTGGATGACCAGGCTTTTTGCAATGCCTGCAGGGTTGATCCCTTCTTTTTGCAGCATCTGACTTAAGCTTGCCTCTCCAAGTCCTTTTGCCTTTATAGGCAGAGATGCTCGAGGCAGGTTTGGTTTTGGCTTGGAAGGCACCTTCTTGGTACTCCTCGAGTCTGCTGGCTCTTCTTTACTCTTGTGCATAAAGAGCATTGATTAGCTCTGTCAATGAGATGCTGGTCAGGTCCCTTGAATCTTCTAGGGAAGATATTTTTGCCTTATACCTCTGAGGTTAGGTTGATATCACCTTCTCCACTATTCTTGCTTCACTAAACTGCTCTCCAAGGAGTCTTATGCTGTTTACCACAGCCATAATCCTATCTGAATACTGCTTAACAGTTTCTTCCTCTTTCATCTTCAAGTTCTCAAAATCTCTTCTCAAATTCAGTAGCTGTTGCTGTCTTGTCCTCTCTGTCCCTTGAAACTCCTCCTTCAATTTGTCCCAGGCCTACTTTGGTGTCTCACAGGCTATGATTCTTGTAAAGATTACATCTGACGCACAGTTTTGAATACAAGACATGGCCTTATGCCTCTTGGTCCTTTCATCAGCATGCTACCTAATCTGAGCCACTGTTGGATTGGCTCTAAGTGGTGCTAATTCAACATCTGAATTGACCACCTCCCATAGGTCGAATGCCTGCACGTATGTAACGCCCCCTTTACCCGAGACCGTCGCCGGAGTCGAGCAAAAGGTAATACTAAACTTATTTGAGCACTTAACCGAATTCAGACAATTTATATCATACTTTTCAGACAAGCTGTCCAACTGCATCACAGTCGCTAAAAAAATCATATCTCGAGTTACAAAACTCGAAATCCAAATCCGTAAATTTTCCACGAATCTAAACACATATATCTACCTATTAATTTTTTTATAGAATTTTTGGTTGGGCCAATTAGTACAGTTTATTAGTTAAAGTCTCCCCTGTTTTAGGGTTCGGCTACTCTGACCCCTGTGCACTACAAACCAAATTTCTCCCTGTACAGAATTCAAATAATCATGCCGTTTGTTTCTCTTAAAAATAGACTCAATAAGAAATCCATACAATACAGTATGACTCCTAATTATTTTTTTATAATTTTTAATGATTTTTACAAATCAGAACAGGGGAGCTCGAAATCACTCTGACCTTGTCTCACAAAAGTTATTATATCTCATGATTTACAATTCCATTTCTTACATAATTTCTTTTATAAGAAACTAGACTCAATAAGATTTAATTTCATATTTTATTGAACCTCTAATTAGATTTTCATAATTTATTGTGAATTTTCAAAATCAAACTATTGCTACTAACCAAAAACTGTTTTAGTACAAAATATTGTTAACTAGTTTATAACATCTTTACTTCAATTCCTTTAAACTCTATACATGCCATATAAATCTTTAAACATAAAACAAAAGCTACGGAATTGATCTGGATAGTGTGCCTTGTTGTGTTGATCCGATCTACCGACTTCACTTTAATTCAATCTACATAAAAATATCAAACACACACAAGTAAGCTTATTGAAGCTTAGTAAGCTCATAGGCATAAAAACACAAATCTTACCGAACATTGTACACAATCATATATCTTTTAATTTAACTACTTTACCCTGTAAATCACAAATCCATTATTAAGCTCCTTTGAATAATTTTCATATTCCTATTCACAAATTTAACTTCTTTGGGCCCTTTTTTTTTTTCATTTATTTCCATTGACAAATTATGGAAAACTAATGGAATTGAGTGCTTCATTAACACATTGCCATAGAAAACTATGGACTTGCACATTGTCACATATCACACACCGAAGCCATAGTCCTGCTATGGTCTTACACGGATCACATCACATGCCGATGCCATATACCAGATATGGTCTTATACGAAATCACATTATCACATCTCACCGATGCCATAGCCCAGCTATGGTCTTATACGGGAACACATATCACATTGCACCGATGCCATAGCTCAGCTATGGTCTTAAACGGGCGCACTTATCATATCTTTTCTGTCAATTCATCATGGTCACAGAATGAAAGCACTCAAATCCATTGTTCCAACTAATGTGTACTTTTATTTAACTATTATTTCATACTTATTACAAATTGATAGTATTCATCTACAGTAATATACTTAAAAATCATAATATCTTCATAATAAAACATTAAATTTGCCATATGAACTTACCTGGGCTAATTTGCAAAAGTCGTAGAAATTCAGGGACTATTCTCGAATTTTCTTCTTTCCATGATTCACTTCGTTTTCTTGATCTATAATTATAAAATCATTCCTTCATTAGCATCCATTACAATTATATTCTATTTCACAAATTATGCCCTTAAATTTTTGAAATTGCACTATTACCCCAAACTTTTCAATTTTTTTTACAATTTAGTCCCTACTAAATTTATTCATCAATTGAACTAATTCTTCTCAAATAACACTTTATTTAAACATTATAAAATATTTCACAGCCTTTGACATTCAAAGTTTCATCACAAAACCCTAATTTCACAACTTTCACAATTAGGTCCTAAATAATGATTTCTATAAAAATCTCTTCACAAAATCATCATATAGTAAAATTAAAACCTCAATTACATAATAAATCATCATATAATTTCAGCACTTGTTCATGGAAACCTTCAAAATTATCAAAAACTAATGAATTAAACATATGGACCTAGTTGTAAAAGTCTCAAAAATACAAAAATTACAAGAAATAATCAAGATTTGAACTTACATGCTGTAGGATATAAAAACCAGCTTCTTAAAATCTCTCTAATGGTTTTTTTATCTGATGAAGATGAAGAAAAATGAAGAAAACTCTAGATTTTACCTAATATATCATATTTTACAATTAAATTATTACCTTATTTCCAATTTTGCCCCTTGTTCACACTTGATTTTTAATTTTCCTGCACACACATGCCGTCCAGCCCAATAATAGGTGTCTAATTGCCTATTTAGTCCTCTTTTAATTATTACTAGAGCCATTTAATCACATCTCACAATTTTGCACTTAGTTCAATTTAGTCCTTTTCACCTAATTAACTACCGAAACCTTAAAATTTCTTGACGAAACTTTAATACTAACTTATTTACACTCCATAAATATTTTTAAAAATATTTATGGCTCGATTTATGAATTCGAGGTCTCGATACCTCGTTTTTATTCCGTTTTATCTACAACTTCCTACACTACATAATTTCACTAATTCAAAATTATTTCTAAAACCACACTTAACATTTACTTACTAATATCTAAGCTCACATGTCGGACTTAGTGATTTCAAATCACTGTTCCGGTATCACTGAAATTTAGGCCGTTACAAGGTAGGTCTTTATTTTGACCACACATATGTGATAGCCCTCCCCATTGAAAATTGATGGTGCAGCTGATGAGAAGTCTGATGAGGCCATTGATTTTGAAGTTAAAATGTAACAGGTCCATTGAGATTAAAGCTCTAGATATCAATTGTTTGGGTTAAGAACAATTAATCTGGATGAAGTATAGCAAGGTTAACAGAAGCTTGAGTAACCAAGCTCGAGACTTGCAAGGCAAACAACTGAATTTGCTTAAGAACAGAAAAGAAAAGCAAGAAAAGAGAGAATATTTTGAATGAAAATGCTGATAATTTCATTAACTATTGAAGTTGGCATAATGTTAATACGTATACTAAACATAAGCTGGTCAAAATGAACAAATTTCACCTAACTAATCACTTACTACCACTAAAAAAACATTGAAACTTGTTGAACATTGCTTTTACACTTTGACAAACTGATTTATCAGCTCAATACTACCTAATTACATGAAAAAATGTCACCTACTTAGTTCAAATCTGACTAAGTTACATAACATTATTTAAAGTAACTGAAAGAGAATAGTAGCATCGACTTCTGCAGATGCATGTACTTCTTCCGCATAACTTGGGCTACATGGTCTACTCCTTGGCTGCTCCTGGTGCTACACGCTGACCAAACTTCAACAGGTAACTTGCAGGTATAGTGCATACACCGATTGCTCAGAAAACCGTACCGTTATCGAACATTTGTTGTTCTATGAAATGCGAGCTGGTTTATTACTCAAACTTACATATTAATGGGATGACTTCTCCGTAATGCGGGAAATAAGAGGCAATGATGACGAGAAGCTGAAGGAGTTGAGAAATGAATATGGTGACACTACGTTGCTGTCAGCACCGCACTAACGGAAATGAACAAATATAATGCCAACGGAAAGTATGTGGTGCTAGAAGTTTGGAACAGAAAGGAAGGAAGGAGAGCTACCATGAATGAAATCGTTCAGTACTTAATCAAGTAACTGAAGATTCACAAGCGTAAACGAAAGCGGCGATTATTTTAATATTGAGCTTAGCATTCCATTGGTTTCATGGAAAATAAGTAGAATTATACACAATCCTTAGGTAGGTATTAAATTTTAGAATTATATTTGACATTGAGCTCCAAAATTAGGCTCCATATTTACACATCTTTACTTGAATTTTTAAAATGCATTAAAAATATTATCAAAATTTTTAAAAAAAAAAGCAATTAAACTTCTGGCATTTTTCATTCAATATTTTAATACTTAACTTTTCAAAATATATAAAAAATATCATTAACTTTTTAAAAAAAAAGCAATTAAGTTTTTTTTTTTTTTTTACATACTCAATTAGATATTTGAACTCTCAAAAATATTAAGAAGGGTTTTTACTCTTAAAGTTAAATGTTTTAATTTTTTTAGTTAAAGTCATCCAATGTCACAACTATACGGGCGTGATATGTGATAAAAAAAAACTATAAAAAATAAAAAATAATAAAAATTATTAAATTCAAATAAAAATATAAAAATATTTAAAATTTATTTAAAATGTCATAAAAATATAAATAAAATACATTAAAAATTTCATTTAACCATTAACTTTAATAGTTTGTTATTAAAGTCCATGACCGCTGTTTTTTTTTCAATTAAAACTATCATGTGTAGCAACGCATTGTGGCGAAAAATAATAAAAATAAAAATCAATAAAAGTTATAGAAAAATTATAAAATATTTCTTTGGTACAATAATTTTTATAATTTTTTTATGAATTTTATATTTTTAATTTTTTTATGAATTTCTTACTATTTTATAAAATTTTATAATTTTAAATTTTTTATAATTTTTTAATTTTTAATAAATTTTAACTCCCTTTTATTAAATTTAATAATTTTTATAACTTTTATTAATTTTTATTTTTCATAATTTTTTTTTCCACGTGTCACAAGGGATAATTAACTTTAACAATCAACTACTAAAATTAACAGTCACAAGACTTTTTGATGCATTTTAACAGTTCAAATACCTAAATAAATAAATAAAAATTTTAATTATTTGTAAAAAAATTGAGAAATTTTTAAACCTTAAATCTAAAATTTTTAAATAATTTATTTAATAAAATCGATTAAAATAAGTGTTCCGACTCAAATCATGATTAGCCATCGAACTTGAGAAATTAAAATGTGAACAGAAATGGGCTCTTGAAAAACCCTTACCCTAGCCCAAGAAGACCCCCAAAAAATTTCAACTTATAACCCTAATTTGCCTCTCAACTAGTCTATAAATCCTATCGTCAACAAGAATCATTAAGCATTTGTATCTTCTAAAAAACCCTTCTTTCGTCCAAGGTTTTTCTTTAGAAATTTTCTCTTCGCAGAGGGTACTTTTTGCCTACATTTTTTTTCTCTCTTTATTTTCCCATTTTCAATTTGGGGTTTATTCCAAAATGAGTTAAAAATCCAATCTTTACACTAGATATGAACCCTAATCCCCTTTATTTTATATGGGTTTTGAATAAAATCTGCACTTGTTGTATACTTATGAAATAAAGGAACCATTTTTAATGCTTTGTTTCTTAACAAGAGTGCAGAAATAAAAAGCTTGATTTTTTGCTTCTTTTAAAATAAAGAAACCAAGGATTAAGCAGCGGCCAGACAACCGTAGCGATGGTATCCACAGATGAAGGGCTAATTTCCCTTTTAATCCCTTTTTTGTCTACTGATTCCATCTCACATTTCGTTTTTAAAAATTTTAGGGTTCACCACTTTTGAATTGATTGAAAAAGCCTTAATCAAAGTTGAAACTTAGTTGAAAAAATGGGATTTTTTATATAATTTTACCATTTTCACTGCTTTTGAATCTAAAACCTATCAATCAATCAAACTGATTTTGATTTGATCAGATAAAAAAATCATTAAATATCATATTCATGGGAATTGCAGAGGTTTACTGTTGTAATTTTTACGATATATTATCAGATATATCTTCCATCTTAATATATCATTAACTAACATAAACAACACACTTGAAAATGGAAAATCCTAGAAGTCAATTTTTTAATAGGTTAAATTTTGATATTAGTCCCTATATTTTGTTACAGTTATGAATTTAGTCCTTATACTTTTTAAATTTTAATATTTCAGTCTTTATCAAATGATAAATGTTAAAAGATAAGTTTTGTTATTTTTAAAATCTATTTTGATGGCATGCTGACTTGTTATTTTTACATATTTCTTGTTAAAAATTTAATTAATGGATTAACAAGACTTAAAATTATTCAATTAAAACATATGGACTAAATCTACAACTATACTTACTAACTATTTGGGTTAAGACTAAAATTTTAAATTTGGGTTAAAGATTAAAATTTTAAAAAGTATTGAGACTAAATTTGACCAATTTGAAAAGTATAAAGATTAAAACTAACCAAATTAAAGTACAATGACTAAATTCATAATTTTTATAAATTACAAGGACTAATAGAAAATTTTAACCTTTTTAATAAAGCAATTTTGATTTTTTTAATTTATTTATATATTTCGCTTTGGTAAATATAATATTGACTTCAAATTCTTAATTTTTTTATATTATTTTAATACATTATTATTTTTCAAAAGTTTTTACTTTTAGAATGAATGAATGGTCTAACTTAACCTTTAATCCATTTCTTATAACATTTATAAAAATAATCTATAATTTAATAAAAATTTCAAGCAATATATAAAAAAAAACTCAAATTAAGTAAATTAAGCACACGTTTCATTTTAAATTAAAATTATAAATATATATATATATATATATATATATATATATATATGTTAAAAAAAAAATAAAGTATCATCAAAGCTGCGGGCTGCAATCTTCCCAAGCCACTTCAGCCCCCATTACTTCACCACTCTTTTTCTCTTTTTACCAACACTCAAAAATCAAAATTTTACCACACTTTCCCTAATTTTCCCGGAAAATAAAACAAAGATATTAAAACCAAACAAAAATCCAAAAAAGGAACTCTCTGAAGATTTAGATTTAGACCCTGAAATTTTTGCCGGTGAAAGTTTGACCAAATTGCCAATGAGAAGGGACAATGTTCCACGAAGTAGAGGTCCGACGGTCGCTGCCTGTGACCCTAAACGACAGAGATTGGCCGACTAAAACGGCGTTGGATTGCCAGTTTTGGCCCCAGTTTCTGCTCATGCTCATCCACTCCGTTTTCGACCCTTTAACGCTTGCTTTCACGATATCGCCGGCGCCGGCCACGTTTGTGATTAGGACTAAGTTGAAGTATCGGAAACCGTTGATTGTGAATCTGATTCCTCCTCGTTTCCGGCATGGCACCCTGAAGAATCATATGAAAAAGGAAATGAAGATTGGGTCAAATCGATTGACACTAATTGTTGAAGTTCGAAAATCGGTCTAATATTTAGGAAGGTAAAGCATTGGAACCGGATGAGATCATCTCATCATATTGGTTCGACCGCGAGTCGATTAAAATATCAGTTTGGAGAAAGTTAATAGATCAATTAACTCGGAATTGATACATATCAAGAAAATTACTAGACCAATAAACTCGGGATTTGATACAAATTAATTGAACCGAGCAAAAAATAAATTTAACCGAGTAGGGTTTTTTTATTTTTTAATTATTTTAAATTATTTAATAATTTATTTAATCAAATTAAATACACTAATCATATAGATGAATCGATAATTTGATCCAGTCGATTATCCATCCAATTTTGAAAACTTTGGAGTAAAGATAAATAAAAAAACTATATTTTTTATGTCATAAATGGGTCTAATTTGATATTATAGAAAATAAAGGGTAAGATTATTTATATAAATTGAAGTACAATGACTAAACTTTAAATATGAGAGTAGCAAAGGATCAAAATCAGAATTTAACCTTTTCTTTTTAAAGTTCTGTTTGTTTCCTGGATTTTTTTTATTTTTTTTTTTCTTTTTATTTACCTGCGGTAAGAGACGGGGACAATGCCAGCACGGTACTCAGCGATCTTAAGGAACATAGGCATAGCAAGATCAAAATGAGAACGAGGAGGGTTACACCAGCCGCCATTATCATTGGGAAGAGCATAATTCGGTGGGCAAAAATTGGTTGCGGTGATGAAAATCGACGGACTACCCGAATGACACCATTGCGGATCATTTGCACATTTGATCTCAAAACAAGCACCACAGCTAAATCCATTGTTGAAAAGAGCAGTGCTTAAAGCCGCCGTGCTGACACCATAGCCTTGGCTGTATAAATTTCCATAACCACAAGCTCCACCTACAGGGAAAAAAAATAGAAATTTGATATCGTCGTGGTTTTGAGGATTAAAAACTTGGTTTAATGCATTTTGTTCGGTTTAGTTTGAAAATTTTGAAAATACCCATTGTTCCAGAAGCATCGTTTCCGCCATAGAAGGTGGCGTGAGCGGTTTGCCACGCGCCGCCTGAATAAACACCGGGAATCCTAGCTTCGACTGCCGTTGAAATGATGATCAAATAAACTAAATAAGTAAATCCTTTAATGGCCATTTTTTTTTCTTCTGGGTGAAGAGCTAAAGGTGGTGAAGTGACGGTTGAGGGTTTTGGAGTGCTATTTATGCACGTAAAAAGTTTAAAGAGAACATTTTTAAATATTTACATAAAATTAAAAGCTTTTATATTTGTTTTTCTTTTTATTTTTTTTATGCTTTTTTTCATTCTGTTCATGTTAATCGTGACTTTTTTTTTTTAATAATATTAATTTTAAAGTTTGATAATTTATAATTTACCATCCGATTCAAATATAAATGACGTAAATTAATTTTGATCTAAAATTGAAAATCGAATTTAATAAATTCAAATTCAGATACGACTCAACTCAATTTGACAATTTAAACTTAAATTGATCTAAACATAAAATACTAGAACTTTAATCAACTTGAGCTAGAAGAAGTAATCCGAAATTACATTAACTTAAGATAACCATAATTCAAAATAATTTGAACCCACAAAGATTCAATCTAAAAAACTCATATCTCAAACCCACTTGACATAAACCTAAAATGAACGGAAATTACTCGAGTATAAAATGATTAAATTCAAAATTAGACCTGATCATAGGTTGAGTGGGGTTAGGTTTGAGCCGAGTCAATGTAGAATTTTAAGCTCGCTTTCTAGGCTTGGGCAAATGAGTTTAAAATTTGCCCAAGCCTAGTCCATGTTAAAAATACTAAACCCGATCCTGACTCAATCCGACTATAATAATTTTTTTAGATGATTTTTTATATAAAAATAAATTTTAAAATTATAATACTTTGAATACACTAAAAATATTAAAATAAATATTTACCAACAAACTAGAAATACAATAAAAAGTATAGGCATGTGATTCGGGCCAAGCCAAAAAATTCTGCCCAATGCCCAACCTATTTTAAAAATAGGCCTTACGTTTTGTCTAAGCTTATTTTTCAAACTTATATTTTTACTTAAACCTCGTATTTTTTGGGCAGCGCAACCTATACTGAGGTTTACCCAAAATTAATCGAAACTAAAATTAATTAAATTCCAACTCAATCCAAAATCAATTTATCTAGTCCATTTTTAATTAATAATTATATGGCATAAATCATTAATATATTTAAATTTCTAGGTATATTTAAGGCAAGTTTCAAAAGGAAGAGACTAAGCTTTAGGGCAGGTGGCCGATTGACCCGCATTCATCGGGCCACGTATTACGCCGTGCATTAGCCGTACGTTATAACGTTCTTTTGACGGCTCAGTCAATATTTAACATTTTCACACCAATGTTTACTCTTTTTTATTTCTTTTAGTCAAACTATTTCCAATTTTCTTTCTAATTTCTTATTTAAAAAGTTATAAATCCTCAAAATATGACTTATATTTTGAATTGATCTTAGAATTTTAAATATATTTCAATTGAATCCTTAAGTTGCGAATCTCATTTCGAGTTCTTCTATTAACCTAACTTTTGAATTGTGCTCAAGTTTTTTTCATTAAATTAACCATTAACTCAAACTTTAAATGTCAAATCAAATCTAATGCTAAAAATAGTGATGGAATGCACGATTAAATATTCGGGTGTCTATTTAAATTTGCCAAAACTTTGAGGGGTTTAATTGAAATAATTTTAATTCAATCAATTGGATTTATTATCATTTGAATCCATGATTTGAACTCTTATGATTTAAGTTTGTCAAATCTGGAAACTATTTACATTTATTAACCTAAAATAATTTAGTTCAATCCATTTAATTATTACCTCTTAAATGTAATTATTTTCTATGATCATCAATAACTATTCATTATAAATAATTGGACATAATGAAGGTTATTTTAGTTTATGATAATACGTGAAGAATGAGAATTATTTATACCTACCAATTAATGAATATTGGTCAAATTGCAGTTTTAGTCCTTGTAGTATACACAACTTGGAGATTTAAAAATAAAAATAATTCAAAAATATATATTATTTACTTCTTGAATAAGGTCTCTTCGAAGCTTGAGTTTTTTTATTTTTTCAATATTGAATCGGATTTTAATATAAATTTCAAATTAAATTTAAAATAAAATTCTTGTTTAAAGTCGCTTTTAAGATGTATTGAACGAATAGTTCGAATATTGAAGAGGCCTTATCACCATTCAAGAAGTAAATAACCTAACATTTTTTATTATAAGTTTATGAAAATTTTAAATTATTTTAAAAGTGTTTATTTTGTTTTTATTTTTTTTGAATTATTAAAAAGTTTTTTTATAATTTTTGAACTTTTTAATCCTTTTAGAATTTTATTTTTATTTTTAAAGAGTATGGACCAAATTAGAAAAAAAAAACCATAAATGCTGAGTGTTAAAAAAGTTATTCTACATTTTTTATAATTGCAAATTGAATGAAGGGATAAATTTTTTTTTAAAGTATAGGGACTCAATACCTCAAAATTAAAGTATATGGACTAAAATTTAAATTTCAAAAGAGTATAGGGACCTTTGATATATTTAAACTAATAAAATATTATGTTGTGAATGAAAATTATACTTATTTTTCATTGGAAACGATAAATAAATCTCAAAACTATATATGAATGTAGGTCAAATGTGCAGTATAATACATGAACGCTGATTTTGTCTAATTTTATAAATGAAATTTTGACTTGATTTAATTTTCACAAATTAATAAAACAATTATTGATATAACATCGTTATAAGTCTACATATAGCATACATAAATAATTATATTCATTTAATTTGGTCCAAAGAAAGTGATGTATTTATTTCTTCAAATATGTATAATTAAATCATAATCAAAGTTTTATTTGTATAATTGTACCAAATCAAAATTCATGTATCAAATTGCACATTGAAACAAAGTTCATGTGTAGTTCTGAAATTTATCTCTCGGAAAATACAAAGAGAAACTAATCTAATTTAATGATTGTCTTTTGGATGAAATATATTATATATTTGAAGTAAATTATACTACAAGTATAGATAATTATCTATATAATTAATTATAGTTAAATGATTGATTTAGATTAAGTTTAAATTAAGACATGTATAATTACAAAAGTGATAAATTGATAGTTTAATCCTTGTAAATTTATAAAATTTTAAATTATTATATTAATAAAATTGCATTTTAACTCTCAACAATATACAACTCTAGTCAAAACCTCCGGAAATTTTTTTTAATTACCCTTGTATATATATAATTTATTTGTTTTGTTGTAAATTTTAGATTCAACTTTTTTATATGTCTCAATATATAATTATATTAAAATTGAATCTTAATTAATTTATACATAATGAATGTATTCATTTTCAAAATTACATAGCAAATAAAAGTTAAATTTTAAATTTTAAATTTATATTCCAAATATAACATTATGGAATATTAAAAATAAAAAATAATACATGTGACGGTTTTTTAATCTACACGCCAAATTAAAAATTTTAACAATGGATGTATCAAAAATAAATTTAATATTAATCATGGGAGTTAGGTGAAACGGCAAGGGTTTTTCTTACCTTAATCAATGGTTGATGGTCCCATCCTTACTCTGGGTATAGAGCAGTTTTAAATTTTGTGGCTAACGCTTACTCCTTTAATAGACTTACAAAACGCAAAAGATTAACCACTGTGTTCGCTCTAATAGATGCCTTGGGAAAAAAAAACCTTATTACTTACTCATGTAAAAAAATAAAAAAGAAAAGATGCAAAGTGATTTATGGTAGGAAAAAAGAAAAAGGGAAAATTAGTTGGTGCAGAAGTAGTTGACAATTAAAAGGTAAAGAACTTGTCTGGTCCTAAATAATTTCATGAGGAAATTAATTATTCTTTTGATTTTATTTTTCAGGTTGGTAAATTCATAAATTTTTTTAAGTACTCTAAAAAATATATAACTTAATTCAGAACGTCGATCAAATCTTAATTTGATTAGCATGTGTATTTTTGTCAATATAGGAGAACATAAGTTCGAATGTGCTGAAGCGCATTATTCCCCTACTATTTATGAGTAGTTCTAAGTATTGTCTCAAAAATAATAAATATGATTAGAACCTTGGATAAAAAAAATACATGTAACAAAATTTTAATCGATTTATGTATAAAAAATAAACTTATTACTTACTCAAGTAATTGAAAAAATATTTTAAAATAAATAATAAAGAAAAAGAAAAAAAATGCAAAGTGATTATGGTAGGGAAAAAAAAGATAAAGGCAAAATTAGTTGGTGAAGAAGTAGTTGACAGTTAAAGATAAAGAACTTGTCTGGTCTAAATCATTTCATGAGAACATTAATTCTTGGAATTTTAGTTTCATGCTTTGATTCTACTTTTTGGGTTTAAGGAAATACTTTGCTTAAAGACATGTCATTTTCACTGTTTTTTTCCTTTGGGACAAAACTTGTATCGACAATTATTTTTTATCGAGATTTTTCGGTATTCGATAATTATAATAGGTCTTAATTAATTTTATGTTGAATTGAATTGAATTTCTAAGTAGGAATAAAGTTTTTACAGTATTATTTTTTTCATTTACAAGTCTTAAATCCGAAGTCGTACTCAAGGGGTATTAGTGGTCTAGTCACAAGTAGGGTGGAGCAAGAAAAATCGAAAATCAACTTGAACCAAAATATTTGGATGATTTATAGAATGTACATTTAAAAACTGCAGTTACCTGAAACTGAATCGAATTCTATTTTTATTTAATTTATAATTAATTTTATTTTTATGATATAAAAATAAATATTTTTATATTTAAAATAGTGAAAATGATCTAGAAGTTCTTAAATTCGTTTTTTAAAAATATTTATGAAAAATACTTTGAAAATTTGTCAAATAATATTCAAAAGTCATAAAACAAAACTCATTTTGTCAAAATAAATCTAAAATAAAAATTAATTTGAAAAATTAAAAATCGAATCGAGTCGAATTGAACTATGATAGATGGCCCAAAAAATCCAAAAAATCCAATCGAACCAAATCTATATCACCCCTAGGGGTAGGCAGGGGCATGATAGAAATACTATTTTAAGCCCTCTGAAAAGTAAAACATTAAATTTAAGCATTTTATCGTAATATTGTTAATTTTATTGCCCAAAATTTTATAAATATATCTCGGCCTTTCTAAACAAAATTTCAAACTTTATCCTCGAGGAATATCGAACCTTTTGCCACTCAACCTAATAAACATCGGTAACAACAAATAATTTACAAACATATGCTTAAAGGAAACCAACTATTTATTCTTGAATAGAGTTATTCACCCAGTACGATAGATGCAACTTGTTTGATTTATATATCTAATTAAATCGAATTTTTTATTTAAATTCAATTATTATAAAAATATAAATATTATTACAAAGTGTACTTTAGGTTTTTAATAGTAAAACCAACTATGGTTAGTGTTTTTTTTTTAATTATTCGAAGAATAATTGCCTGAGCTTTAGAAGACCATTTTCTTGGCCAAAGGGACCATTACCCGAATTATGTCTCTTCTTTAAGAAAAAAAATGTTCCAAAAAAATCTCAAATTTAATGTTTTATCAATTCTGTTTGAGCTTTACGCAATCCCCAAAAAAAAAAAAATAAAATTAGGGTTCCAAGTTTCTTGAGCAAGCAAATTTGGAATCATATCTTCAACTTTCTTTCCTTTTTTATTTTCTCTATTATATTTTTGTTATGCGATAAGTTTATATTATTCATTAATTTTAATTTTAAATTTAAATTCAATTGTTAATATTATTTAAAAAATAAATTTTAATGAATAAACAAGTAAATTTAATGTTAAACTCAGTCAATTAAGCTCATTTAGTAGATTTTTATATCATAAAAAAAAAACTAATATAGTTGCAACTTAGTAACCAAATGCCTTTAAGATAATAGTAAAATTAACAATAAAACAAGAGTTATACATTATCCAAACAATAATGACAAAATAGTAGTAATATTATAGCAAAATGACAGCAAAACAGCAGCAAACAATAGTAAAAAAAAAAAATTTAAGCAGATTCAGGCCAAATCGGGCCAACAAATCTTACCCGAGGCCTAGCCTTATTTTTTGTCCAAACCTTTTTTTTTTTACCAGAACCCTTCTAATTTTCAAACGGGTCTTCAAGCCTGAACAAGTGACCCAATTCATAATTAAGTCTACAACACACCCCACAGTAGGCAATATTCTTATATTCGAACCTAAGCAATTCATAAAAAAAGTGAACGTTTGGTCAATATGCTACAACAACTTGGGGTTCAAAAAAGTAAACATATTTCAAACATATTCCAATATGGATACTCATTTTCAAGTGAACCTGTTAATTATGATTCGAATTCGAAACACCAAATCAATCAATCTAAATGTGAACTCGATCCAATTCAAATTAATTATAAAAAATCAAGAATTTCAATTGAAATCCAAAACACACAAATATGAAGCATCATAACCCAAAATAATTTAAACTTCAAGAATCCAAAACCCAAATTTAACTACAAATGATTCAAACCGAGATTATCTGAAAATTTTAAACTCAAATTGGTCCAATACAAAACCAGATCGATCCACCAAATAGACATGTTTATTTTCGAATTCGGATAGTTTCCCAGCCTCTTGAACAAGGTTTGCAGCTACTGGGTTTGGGCTGTTCTGCCTGTTGTTATCAAGATAGATAACTAGAGGGGACAATGAATATTTGGGGGTTCAAGGCCCAAATTGAAATAAACAACTTCAGTTTTGCACTTTTCCAGTCACATTTGTACTTTGATAGATCACTTTGAAAACTCTAGTCCTTGTCTATGTTGCATATGGATCAAATATCTTAAGGTTAACTTAAAAATTAAGTTTATTTTGGTATCGGATTTGATAAATGTAAAAGTTTGAAATTGTGTCATGTTATCATATTAACATATTGAAAGGATTCAAGTTCAGATATAAAAATAGACTCAAAAAAGGTAAAAATACCAATATAAACATATTTATCCAGTTCGGAAACTAAAAATTATATCAATAAAATATTTTAATCTTGTGTATTAAAAAAATAGGGTTTCATAAAATTAACCTGAACCAAACAAAACCCATAATTTTGAAGTTTCTATTCATACTCGTATTTACATATGTGCTGTACTAAAAAATGAAAAACAAAAACATCCTTGTTTGTATGTTGAAGCTTACAAATAAAGAAGCACCTTCTCCAAGCTTAAAAACAGTTCTAAAACGAACCAGTGTGTTAACCTAATGATCAGGATGCTCACCGTCTTAAGTGTGGTCTGAACTTGAGTCGCACTAATCGTATTGCTATCAGGGCTTTATCTTCCTCTTATAATTTAAAAAACAAAAGATATTTCTAATACAAAAGCTTAAAATTATGTATTTATTGGACCAACCAAATTGGCCTATTTGTAAGGCAAAAAGAACATTGTGCAAAAACATTGAAAGTTTCAAAGTATTGAAAATGGAAGTTCCACAAGTTATAAACTTCAGGAATAATCAAAATGTCTTTTTTGCTTGTTGGGTTTGAACTGTATTTGACACATTTCATTATGTTGCTTGCTGTCTTTGAAATTCTTTTTTTTTTTTTTCCCACTTTGGATTGAAATGAAATACTTATATCTTATCCATAAAATTGAAGAAAATTTCAAAATATTTTGTGTTGAACTCCATTCATGGATGTTAATGAAAATTTTGCAGCTATGGACTTCCAATTTTGACTCGTGATCTCATACTTCTGCAAATAAATATAATACATACGTGACGTAGTAAAATATATATAATAAATGCGGTCATGTTATTTTTTCCCTTATAATTTGAATAAACATGTGACTGATAAATCAAGAGACCACCTGCATACTCATCCTTTCGATGTGACTATTTGGGCAATAGCTGACCTATTCTTCATTGAAAACATGAAGTTGTTGGTTACAAAATATCACGTGAGCTCAACTGTTTTATCTCATCAAGTTAGAATAAATTATAAGATTTGTCCTGTCACAAACATCTTCATCCCATTTAAGACATCCCTTCCACGCGTAATGATGACTTGATGGCAAGCCAAACATGTTAGCACCATCTTACACGGACCCCTACCTAGAAATAATACCTTCAAGAACAATAAAGAAGGGATCGACCCTTCAAGAGCACTAAGCCTATACTCTCCCAACACTCTTTCAGCTCTCAGCCTTTACGTTCTCTTCTCCACCACTATTCAAAACCTCAACTCTCCACCTCAACTAGGTAAACTGACCTCCATAACAACCACCCTTCTCTCCTCCATATTTCTTTCTTATTGTCAAAAAATATATCTTTTGTAAATTTTAATTTTAATGCACCACAATATATATTTTAAATAAAAACATAAACCTAAATTTTAATTCTAAATTTTAAATCTAAGCTCTCACTTAGCTTAAATATTAAAATTCCAAACCCTAAACTTCAATGATAAATCTTAAAAAAATAAAATATGATATGTATAATCCATCTATCAACAAATCTAGTAGAAGTGTTTTATAATTATAAGTTTTACTTGGAGGGTGGATTTAAAATTATAAATTATTTAAAAAAACTAAAATTCAATTTTATTATTAACATAAAATTTTATAATTTCTCGAGAGATTAAATCATAAATTTTTTATTTTTGGAAGGACTGAAATTAATTTTTTTAAATTTTAAAAGAGAAAAAATACAATTTTATCATTCGATTAACATAACATTTTAAGATTTTAAAAATAACTAAAGAAACAATTATGTATATAAGTATATTTATCACAGCAAGTGGAGTTAAAAAGTCTTCACAAAATAAAAAGTTGTCACGTTTCTTTATATAACGTCAAAATAAATAAAAATTCTTTTTAGAAAATAAATATTAATCAAAACAAACATATATAATTCATTTAACATGTGAAGTTAAAATTTAGAATAATAAGAGGTACAAGTATTATAGAGGTCCTTATAGTAGGAGTCAGATTGTATTTTGTCCCAACTACTAAAAAACGAACAAGTTAGTTCTTATACGTTAGATCAAATAGCAAACTGGTCATTTTGTTAAAAATTCTATCAAGTTATATTGTTGAAAACTAGTTCCTAGTCAGGATGAGATATGCGTGGCACACCACGAGTAACTATCTAGTTATTTTATTAGCCACGCCAAATTTTTAACAGAAAGGACCCGTTTGCTCTTTGATCTGTAGTATTGTTGAGCAATTTTCTGGATATCTCATTAATGGGAACATTCGGATATTTATACATATTATCATTGTTCATGTTCATGGACTTGACCCCACTATATAGGACTAACATTCTGAGCAGGCCTCGGGCATGCTAGGTATGTGTACCGTTTTGAGTTACCTGCTAGACCTCGTGGCTCCCCACATATGAAATCCTCGGGTATCCGTGAACTGAGACCGCGAACTCCCCTCAGCTCATGCGAGCTAATACCGCAAGCTCCTATAGTTGTCCTCTCATTGTACGTCTTGCACACATCCATCTAGTGGGGCCTAGCTGGGTCACAGGTAAGCAATCTGGATCTTATCTGGGTTTCGAGTCGGTAATCATTGGTGTATAACAAGTATATAACTAATTTACTCATTTTTTGAATAAATGGAGGGACAAGATGTAATCTAGCTCTTAGTATAAGAGATTATTATTTTCTCGTAAAATAATTTCTAGACAAGTGAATAAGATTAAAAAAATTATATTTTGGGATGTTGAAAAAGTCTGCTCAACTACCAATCCCATAGGAAAACGATTATTATATAAGGTTATCTTTGTTTATAAGTTTCATACTACAGTCAATGGGAATTGGTGCTTTAAAATATTTTATTTATTATCATAAAAAATATTATATGTCTTGAAAATTATTTTCTCATAATATTACTATAAATTTGCCCATCATGTTTGAATCTGATTTTGGTGCACCCAAGTATATAAAGAATTTGTATAATATAAGGTTGTGAAATACATGATGAGATAAGCTTAGATTTTTGGTCTTATAGGAAAGGTAATATAGTTGTTCCAATTTGACTTCAAAATTGGGGTTTTGAACCTTTGAAGTTTGAAAACCCTAAAACTTTTTCCTTATTATTTTATTATTTTCTCTCTTTTACAACCAACCCCCTAAATTCTGAGAGCTTGTGTGAATCTAAAGTTAAGCACCTAACGATTTCCAATTTCCAAGAAATGGAATCCAAGAGCTTGAATCCATATTTATTTTCTTATAGTTTGAAAAAGGAAAAAAATTAAATTTTGTAAATATTTTTTTGGTAAATAAATAGATAAAATTACATCAAATAAAAAGTGCTAGTCGTTTTGTTTTGTTGTAAAACTTCGATGAACTCGTTAGAAGCCACATCAAAAACCTGTAAACTTAATTTCCATGTTAAGTTGAGTTTAGCCAATTGATCCGCAACTTTATTGTGTTCTCTGGGTATATATTTAATCTGCCATTGTCCTTCAGATTTAATAATTCGGTAAACTCTCCTAAACATTATCAATAACATAAATTATGAATCAAATATTGACATTAATAATTAATTTTCTGTCTAATTAGGCTAATCAACGCAAAATAATTCTTTTGTTCATGTGGGTTGGGACCATGGGCAATTTGTTTCCTTTTAATAAATCACACAATTAAATAATAATAATAACAAACTCTTATGTTTATTTAGGAATAATTTATATTAGGATAATTTTCAGCTCGATTGACACTGCTACTATAATAATAATAATAATAATAATAATAATAATAATAATAATGTGTTTAAAGGGCGGGAGAGATTAATTTTTAGGCATTAATGATATAACGGCACTCCATCAACTTTTAAAGAGAAACATATTATTATAAATTCTTTCACATCCTAGATTTATTTTAACTCAATTTAATTTTAATTAAATATTTAAAAAATAATAAATTAAATATTGTAAACCATTTCTTCTTTTGTATTTTTTTAATTTTTTTCTTTTTTTTTTAGATAATCTTAATATAAACTATTTCCTTTTTCAACATAAATATAATACATGCATTAAATGTATCGAATTAATTGTATTTAAATGTCTTCATATTCATTACATAGGCTACAATGCCAAATTGCCAACCCCATAGGCCTAAATTCCCAGCAAGATTCATGTTATTTTACAGCCTTACACAGCTACAAATGCCAACCCCATTGGCATTGGCAATGGCATGTGCATGTTGGTATCACTTTTACCCAAAATCTTGTTGCCTACTCATTACTCCCTCTTCCTCCTTAGGTTCATTCTCTCTTTTTTTTAATCCTAATTCCATGCCCAGATTCATCACTCTTTTCAAACAACAAAGATTGATGAATACCATAGGAGTATATGATCTAAGATTCAAATCTTTCTCCTATTTAGAAATTACATAAACACTTCAACAATATATGTATAATTTTTCCGAGTACAAAGAAAGAGGTAGCAGCTAGATTGAACTTAAGGTTTATATAAAATTCACTTTTTGAAAGAGATTATATGAATGAACCAAATGAATGTGTAGTAGCTAAATTAAACCCAGATTTAAACGAATATCACTTTTTTTTAAAAGAGGTTATATGAACTAGCTAGATTAAATCCCGATTTATACAAATGTAGCAATTCGACTTAATCCAAATTTATACGAATATCACCTTTTTTAGAAATATATATATATATATATATATAAATGAACTACACTAAACCCAGATTTACACAAATATAACAGTTTGACTAAATCCGAATTTATATGAATATCACCTTTTAAACTAAACTCAAATTTATATGAATGTAGCAGCTAAACTAAACCCATATATAGTATATATATAGAAAAATCGACTTTTAAAAGGGATTATATGAACCAATTAGATTAAACCCAAATTTATATGAATATAGTAAATCAATTGGGCAAAACCTAGATTTATAAATTTATCTGTTTATATAATTTATATTATAAAAATACCCCCCAAAATCAATACTTTTTGAATCTTGATTTATAAGCCAAGGTAAAATGCTAACTGAAAGTGGCCAAAACACTTCACCTCCAAGCAAAGTTTGGAGATCTCTTTTCCCATAAGGCTTTTGGTAAATTACATAAACAGAAAAGTTTTGGGAAATTTAAAAAAGGGAAACAAAGATAGAATTAATGTTTGTCTCTTTCTTGGGTGAATTTTAATTTTATTTATTCTTTCTTTTGAGACATTTTAGCTGGCTTAGTTACTTAGTTCACAAAGACATGCTGTATCCACAACCTTATCACATGTTCCTATTTCTTTATTTATTTCTTGCCTTTGTTTGATGATCTCTCCTCAAAATCACAAGGATTCCTCCCCTTGTTCTCTTCAAGATGTCATGTGGGTTTCTTTGTAACACCCTCCTTATTTAACAATAATAAATATTATAATATATTACCCATTTACATTATTTTAAAATGTCAACTTTCTCAAATTAATTATCGACATTATTGATAAAAGTTGAATCCTTAGATCTTGAGTATTCAAGCTTAAACTCGTTACGTGCAATTGCATATGCGTAGGTTTTAGTTTAGATCATTTTCGATTCTTCGTCAATCTGTGTTTTGTAATAGTTTGGTTTTACTTTATAACTTGTCAGACGTTAACTTATAATTATATTTATAACTGCACCTAATGTCTTGTTTTTGTTTGAGAAAAATTGGGTCTCTATGAAAATATAGAGATATTGATGCGAGATCGATTTCTTTTGAAAAGATTTTTAAAATGTCATTCATCATAAATCGACGGTGATTAATTAATTTATAAATATTAGACCATACTTTAAAATTTTTTTATACAGATGCCTAAAACATCTATGATGTAGCATTATAAAGAAAATTTTAACCTATGGTTTTCAAACTTGGATTATCCACGTTAGATTCCCTTCTTTAAAGCAATTATTATTGATAAAAAAAATTAACATAATTAATATTTAATTTCAAAAGATTCCAAATCACCTCCTATGGATACTTCAAATCCTTTGCCTCCTACATAGCATCACATGCCTTCAAGAAAAAGTAAGAAAATTTTAAAGATTATTTTGCCTTTACTCATGATTATAATCTCATAAAGTTCAGTGGTATAATTAAAATAATCAACAATTCTATAAATAAAATAAAATTAAATAATCAAGATTTAGGAATTTATTTTTTTATTCAATCAGATCAACTGTCAACTCAGAAAATTTTCAATTAGTTGGCTAATCTTACCATAAAAATATTAAAAAAATAAATTAAATATTTAAATTATATTATTTAGTCAATTGAGTCTTAGTTCGATTGGCATAAGTATTATTGTCAATACAAAAGGACGTGGATTCGAGTATGCTAAAACACATTATCCTCCTATTTATGAATTAGAGAGAAATTTTAGACAGTTTTAAATATTATCGCAAAAAAAGAAATAAATATAATCAAAAATTATAATAAAATATATATTTATTTATAGTGTAATTTAACCATCACATTTTTATCAATCACTTCGTATAAAAGAGAAAAAAAATGACTAAAAATTCGATATGATTCTTTTTCATTTTTAATTGAAGTGAAAACTATCATATTCTCACCAACTTTATTGATGATAACCATGAGAATATATTTGGACTTATCGACTATATATATATATATATTAAGGTAAAGAGGAATATTTAAGAAAATAAATCGAAATTTAGGGTAGAAAAATTGTGAGAATTGATAAAATTAAAGATTGAACTCACCCTTTCAAGACAAATAATAATAGGAACAAATGGTCCACCTATTTTTGAAACTATTGTAAAATCAATGTTCTTAGTCTAGTGATTAACTAAGAATAGCACCGAATGGATTTATGCATTTATTAAATTATTCGAATTTGAATATATAAGTCGGAATTAAATTATATATTTTTTATAATAGTAAAAATATAATTTTATCATTTTAATAGTCTATATTTTTATAATCTTTAAAAGGTTAAATCAAATTTTTATTATTTTTGAAGAGACCAAAGTGTAATTTTATTATTAATTTAAAATTTTATAAATACTCTAGTTATGCGATTATGTAAATTTATTTAAAAATGCGAATTCAGATCTTATGTATGTAAAATCAAAATAATATGGATTCAGATAATGAATAACCGAAATATTTATATGCATTCACTCTAAATCTACGACAACTAATTTTAAAAATTAAATCCGAATATTATTAGAATCATTAAAAAATGAAACATCAAAATTGACTGAAACATAAAAAATGAAACCATGAAAAAACAAAAAAATTATTGGAGCTACATCAAATCATTTACAACACTAGACTTTGATATTAAATTTAAATATTCTGCCCTACCAATAGAAGCTAAGTTGCAAACCCATCAAAAATTGGCTACAAAAGTAGGATGAAACTGAAATAGAATATTTACTTTTCTTTCTTCTTCTTTTTTTTTTTTAATATGGATATAAATTTTAATTTGTTGAGGATGTGTTTTGAATAAAAGTATAATTATTAAGATAATAATTAATTTTTATCGTAATTAAAAATAATAATTTATTAAACATGTTTAGTTGATAAAGTGTAATTATATCGTATTTAGTAATATAAATCATAATTGCACAACTACATAATTTAAACTAAATATTAATTATTATAAAAAATTATCAATAATACTTGATCTAATCTTCTCATGCTATACGTATTTGTCGCCGATGGTTGGTTTTTGGCTAAGTATAAATAACTAATAATAAATACTATGCAACTTAGTCAAATTTAAAATAAATAGTTTTTAATATAAAAAAAAACTATGTATTTTAGGCATTGTACGATAAACTATTGAAAAATTAAACCAATTGAAAATTAATATTTTCAGTGATTTAAATTTTTTACATACATTTGATAATTCAAAATAAAAACAATCCGATAAAATTTTTCTATAAAAAATGTGTGAAAAATCACAAAATCACATAATGGAGAATATTTTTAATTAATTAAATTTTATTTTATTTGTTTTAACATTATATTATCCTATAAAGACAAATAAGGTGAAATATTTAAAAATTAAGCGAAAATTGTAGAATGACTTTTTCATAATTTAGATTTATATTTATCAAACTATCTAATAATATTTCATACTTAATTTAAGTAGTGTATCAAATAACTTTTATGCCTTAAATTTTGTGCTTAAAAAAATTTTAAGTTTATCAACCAAGATATCTATACCTTAATTCGATATTTAGTGGGTTAAAATGTACGAGAATTTATCTCTCATAACTAAAATTTTCAGATTATTTAAACGAGATTAATAAAACAACATATAATTATAGCTAAAAAGTATATGTCTTGACATTAAAATATTATTATTGTATAAAATAACATCTTAAATTTAAATTAAAAAAGTCATAGCATAATTTGATTCGAGTATAATTGTTTGTAATTACTCGTGTAATTATTCCAATTTTTACTATCCTCTTAAATGTTACATTGTGTAAATACAAATAACTACACTTGAATTTAAGTGGCTTTTTAAACACACTCTTATTGTCCGCATTAAATTTGAATATTTCTATTTTAATTTGCATTTAGTTATACTTATTATATATAAAGTGACTAATTAAGTTAGTGTCGCGAGTCAATTCAACACCAACTCTGTTATGAAATTACTAAAATACCATTACTTTAAAGGGTGTTTTCATATTTTCATACTTTTATATAATATTTAAATAAAACAATTGATAAACATTAATCGGGAATTGAACAGAATATTAATAAATTCATATAAAAAAACCATTGTCACTCCACTAATAATTATTTGTCGATATATTTTTATAAACATATTTTTTAATATAAAATATTTCCGTTCATCAATCTCGTAAATGTGATAAAATATTCTGGCTTACTCATTTACAACTTTAGACTTTGATTATTGAAATTTAAAGTTAAATACTTTATGAACATATTACAAATTTGTTAACCTCAATTTAAGTATCACTCAAAGTCTAAAGTGTTAATTATAATTTTTACCTACCAAAAGAATATAAGCTAACAAAAGGCCACCAACCAAAAATGGGCAAAAAAAGAATTATAGGCATAATAGTGGGTGAAATACATATAACTTAATTAAATCCGAATTCGAATATTACTTTATAAATTTAATTTAAAACTTAGATTCGTTTTTTTCGCATTAAAATCTTTAAATGCAGAATGGATTCAGATAATAGATATCTGAATCCGACATCCATAAAAATAATAAAATTTGAATAAAAAATATTCAAAAATTAATATTCGTATCCACTTTAACAATATTACTTAAAATAATAAAAATATTCATAAATTTTATAAATATTAAAATTCATATTATCTATTACATTAAAATTAAAAATAAAAAACCGAAGGCTAAAATTAGTTAGCCAACCAAAATGTACCAAAATCCCCCAACCACACCAAAATTACCCAATCCTCTTATCTTCCAATTGACCCCATCAATTGATCGACACGTGTCAACATCGACATTACCTTTTGACTGTTTTACTGACATCTGGCAGTCTGGAAACCGTCAATTCCCAGAATCAAAGGACGCTTTTTTTTTATGTGTTAATAGTTTTTCTATGGGCCACTCGTTTTCGATACCTTCGAGAATTATTTTCCTTTTTTGGGATTTTTCCAAACCACATAAAAAGAAATTGGTGTATAAGAAAAATAAATTATATAAATTAATTTAAAATTATGTTAATAATTTGTATAAATTAATTAAGATTACTTAATCTTTTGACTCGATTGATATTACGGGTTAATTAAATACGAACTTAGTTAAGAAAAAAATAGTACAGTACTAATTTAATAAGGGATAAAACTCAGAATTATATATAAATTTTGATTTAATGTAAAATTTGATACATAAACTTTAATTTTGATTCAAATATACATATTTAAAGAAATAAATACTTTAATTTTTTTATATTTGATAAATATAATTATTTCAGTATGTTACGTATAAACATAAAATTATGTTATATCAATAACTGTGTTAATAATTTATATATACAAGTGCGTATAAAACTAAATTTTATGTATAATTTTGAGATTTATCTTTTTAATTAAATACCAACAATGCCAAGGCTTTATTAGCGAATGCTGAGGTTGACCTTAAAGGTTTGAGTTCAAGTCCTACCATCTACAATTGTGATTTGTGGATCTTAGACCCAACATATGCGTATGTTATGTAACGGCCTAAATTCAAGGTTATCGGAATAGTGGTTTCGTAACCACAAATCCGATTTAAAGAGAAATTTATTTTAATATTTTTGCATGAAAATTTATATGATAGGAAAGTCGTATGAAAATATTGATAGAAAAATTTTATCGATTTAGTGGCTAGTTAAAAAAAAATATTGAAGAAATTAGGTAAAAATAAGTTATCGAGACCTTTATCTCGTAAAAACCGAGTCGAAGATAATTTTATAAATATTTAAGAAATGTTATTAATGTGGTATTAAAATTTCGTTAGGAAATTTTAATGTTCGGGTAGTCAATTAAATGAAAAGGACTAAATTGTAATAGGTGTAAAAGTTGCTAGAGTGATTAAATAGCTTAAGAGTCTAATGAGAAAGGATTTAAAAGGCAATTAGACCCAAAAGTTATTTGGGCTGGACGGCAAGGGTATGAAATCAGCCGAAAAATTGATAAATTAAGGGTAAAATTGGAATATTGCAAAATTAACTAAATAAAACTAGGACTAAATAGGAAATATCTAGATTTCTCTTCATTTCTCTTCAATTCCAGCAGCTAAAAACGCCATAGGAGGGTTCTCTAAGCTGGTATTTCATAATTTTTGCACCAAGTGAGTTAATCCTTGCCTTTTTCTTGTAATTTTTGTGTTTCTAAGACTTTTACAACTAGGTCCTACTATTAAATTCATTAGTTTTTGATTTCATAAATGAAATTGAAAATCACCATGGTTGAGTTCTGTAATTTTATGATGAAATAGAATGAAATTAAAGCTTTAATTTGTTTATGAGATGATTTTATTAGGCAATTTCAATAGAAATTGATTTTTAGGACCTAATTGTGAAAATGTTTGGAATTAAAGTCTATTGCTGAAATTCTGATTCATAAAGGTTGTAAACTAGTTTAAGGTGATAGAATAAAATGTTAATTGAGAAAAATCAGCTCAATTGAGAGGCTAATTGAGTAGGGATGAAATTATCATTTATTAAAAGCTTAGGGGAAAAATGGTAATAAACAGCTTGCACTAAAACAGTTTGGACAGCAGCAGTAGACTAACTTTGAAAAATCACTAAAAATTGTAGGAATCGAATTAGAAGATGAACAAAATATGGAATTAAAGCTTATTGAGTCTAGTTTCTCATAGAAGAAATATTGTAAGCAATGGATTTGTAAATTTTGAGATATAATGAATTTTGTGAGACAAGGTCAGAATGAATTCGGGTTCCCCTATTCTGACTTTGAAAAATCATAAAAAAATAAAGAAAAATAATTATGGGTTTAAATTTATATGTATAGAATCCTGAGTGAGTCTAGTTTTAATAGAAAAAAACTAGAATATCATTTGAATTCTGTACAAGGAAATAATTAATTTTTAGTGAAGAAGAGTCAGAACTGTCAGACAGCAAAACAGGGGTGATTTTAAAGAATAAACTGTACTGATTGGCTGGACCAAAAATTCTGAAAATTTTATGGTAAGAAGATATATGAGTCTAGTTTCAGGAAAAATTAACGGATCTTAATTTGGAGTTCCGTAGCTCAAGTTATAAATAATTTAGTGACTATGACTCAAGTAGACAGCTTTGAATGAACTATAAATAATAGTTGAATTATAGAGAATGTTGCATATGAACATGAAATGTATTAAATTGATAATTAAATTTATTTATTTAGATCCGGAAGATTCAAATACGAAGCTAAATCGAGGAAAGGAAAAAGTTCGGGATTAGTAGATTTTTATTGTTTACAAACAAGTATCAAGGTAAGTTCATGTAACTTGAATTATAATCTTAAATACTTGAAATGTATGTTATTGATGTGAATATGATTTGAATGTTCATTGTATGAAAATTGATGAAACATCGATATATTTGATATAAAGGGGAAGAAATCTCGGTTGAATGAAAGGAAAATTCGATGGATCTCTGAAAAGGAATTGTGGTAAAAAGAATCTAGCGGACGGGTGATCCTATCTTGATATAGCCCTCAGAAGAATATGTGGAAAATGGATTTAGCCGGATGGGTAATCCGAATTAGGGTTCAATTTGCTGGGTAGTAATTGGATCCAAGCTCATTAGAGTAATTGTCGTTGCAGGGATTTAGCTGGGTAGTAATCCCATTTGCAAGGTTGAGGTTGTGAGTGTGCTCTCTGAAATGGAAATGCGCACATGAATATGAATTGATGGACCGGATTTGTACACTAAAAGTGTACCTCTGAAAAATCCATCGAAATTTCGAGTAATTCAACGGGATAAATATGGAAAAACAACAAGGGAATGGAAATCATAGTATTGATGAGCTCATCAATCATGATATATATATTATTGATATATAGAAATTATTGTACTAACTTGAATGTTGAGTTTGTGCATGTTAGGGTAATAATGCATTGAATGGATATATGTAATGTTTATTGTATTGTACTGAAAATATTAGGTAAGTGTAATTCTTGTTACATGAGCTTACTAAGCACAAAGTGCTTACCCCATTTCCTTTTCTCTGTTTTGTAGTGTTAAGAGCTCGGAGGTCGGATTTGGTCGGAGACACATCACACTATCAACCTCGAGATTTCGGTAAATAAAGGAACTTTATTTTGGGAACCAATGGCATGTATAAGCTAACAAAGTAAATGTTAACGTGAAATGAATGTAAAGTTAGCCATTAGTATGGTTAACAAACACAGTTATAGATATGTGATGGCGTTATCTTATATAAATGCATGAATCTATCATGAAAATATGTTAAATTAATTCGATTGATGTGGATTGGTCTCGATTTAATATTACAGGAAGTTTAGATATTTATAAAGGGCTATATTGAATAAAAAAATATATTCAGTAAACTCAGGTGTGCCTGCCTCCTATTCTAAGGCAATGAATACGGGTAGGGGTATTACATTTATTGGTATCGAGCTACGGTTTAGTCGGTTCTAGGACCGATGTAGCAAACACGGAATTAGCTATACATGCCATTTAAATTATTATTGATAGTGTGATATCTCTCGACCATTTAAATGTGTTTTTATAGTAAATGTCTACCGACCGAGCTCAACTGAGAAGCGGGAGTCATGCTCGGCCCAGAAGCGAGCACTGAGAGGGAAGCCGAAGTAACTAGTAGTACAAGGCCCGTATCTAAGGGCCGAGGGGAGGAGGCAAAGCGAGCCTTCTTTCAAGTAATGAATGAATGGTTTAGTCAATATTTAAGAACTAACCACTGTAGTGCGGCAAGCTCAAGCTCCCCTCTTCTGCTCCTCCACCTGGTTCGAGATCCCACACAGTGCAGTGCGAATCTGTCGAGAAAGGAAAGCTCTCTGTAGATAAAATCCGAAAATATGGGGTAGAAGAATTTGAGCGGCGATTGATGATGATTCGAGCGAAGTGAATTCTCAGTTAGAAAACACTACTCGGGTTACGGAGGAATTATCTTGTACACCGGAAGAATGTTCGAAAAATGCGGTCTCTTTGCTAAAAGACATGACTTACCATTGGTGGAATACTAAAGCTTCATTGTTCCAAAAGAAGAAATTACATGGGAATTCTTTCAGACCGAGTTCAAAAAGAAATATATCAGTCAGAGGTTTCTCGATCAAAAGAGAAAAGAATTTCTTGAGTTGAAGCATGGTAACAGATCAGTATCTGAGTATGAAAGAGAATTTGTTCGCTTGAGTAAATATGCTCGAGAATGGGTACAGTCAGAAGCTGAAATGTGCAAACGATTTGAAGAAGGGTTGAATGAAGACATTAAACTACTGATCGGAATTCTTGAAATCCGAGAGTTTGCTACATTGGCAGAGAGAGCTTATAAAGCAGAAGAATTGAGCAAAGAAAAGAAACAGACTGAGAGGGAAGCTCGAATTTTTAGTAAAAGACTAACGGGAAAATCCCAGTTTTCTGCTTCAAAGAAATTGAAGAAATATCAAGATCGTTCTACTTCAGCCATTGGGTATTCGGGCAAAGAGCGAGGTTCTCAACGCACTAATCCAAGGCCTTCTACTCCATCAGTGACCAGTGTTGGCAGTGTCGGAACTCCTAAATCGAGATGCGATCGTAATAAAGCTCATTTTGGTGAATGCCGATTTAAGAGTGGGGCTTGTTACCGATGTGGTTCTTTTGACCATTTCCTCAGAGATTGTCCAGAAAGGGTTGAAAAGAAGCTGAACAGATATTGAAGCCGACTAATCCAGTTTCGAGGGGCAGACTACCTCGATCATCCGTAATAATGTGTCGGTGAGTCGAGGAGCTACAAAAGATCTGCAGTAGGCACGAGGTACGAGCACTGCTAGGACATATGCCATTCGTGCGGAGAAGATACCTCGGCAGACCGATGTTATTCTTGGTACATTTTCTTTACTTGACAATCGATATTCTTGCATTGATTGATCCTGGCTCTCACGCATTCATATATATGTGTTAAACTTGCAATTGTTAAAAATTTATCTCGTTGAACTTATTGAATTTGTGGTTAAAGTCTCGAACCCCTGGGCGATCCGTGTTAGTGGATAAAATTCGTAAAAATTGTCTACTGATGGTAAGAGGTTATTGTTTCTCGGTGATTTGATGTTATTGCCATTTGATGAATTTGGCGTGATATTGGGTATGGATTGGTTAACTTGACATGATGATGATAGTAAATTGTAGACATAAATATATTATGTTAAAATGTCAGAATGGTGAGTTGCTTCGGATTAAATCTGATCAGACAGAGGGGTTATCTGATGTGATTTCAGTAATGGCAGCACAGAGGTATGTTAAAAAAGGGTATGATGCTTACTTGGCTTATGTACTTGACACCAAAGTATCGAGTAAAAATACAGGCGATTCAGTGGTATGTGAATTTTCGATGTGTTTCGGAGGAATTACCAGGATTGCCACGTAAAGAGAAGTGGAATTTTCTATAGATTTGATTCCGGGAACTACTCCGATCTACATAGCTCCGTATCGTATGGCTCCTACAGAATTAAAGGAGTTAAAGACACAGTGAAACGCCCCTAACCCGTATACGCTGCCAGAATAGGGTTTCGGAGCATTTCTACCATTTGCAGATCACTAAAAAAAAATTCACTTAAATACTTATCAATTTAATGCATCAATAAATATATTAGCATTCAATCAATGGCTTGGCACTTGCCTAAGCATCAACAATAACACTTGTTAGTGTACTTATACATATTTCATATAAATTCTTATTTTCTCAATATGTCATATTTGAATTTAATACTCGTCTTAACTTACATATTTTCCTTATGTTAACATATAAAAGATAATCTCATATGTACATGTCATGATACATATCATTCTCTTACCGTTTCTTTAATAACACATCATTTCCTTATATCTTAGGTATATTTATTTCGGTAATAGTTAGTATTAAACTTAACATAATTTAAATTCCATATACCTATACTTATTTCATTTATCTATCTTATAAATTATTTCATACAACTATTTTGTACATTTATTTCCGTATGACCAATTCTCGTAAACATTTCACATTACCATTTTGTATAACCATTTCATTTAACCATTTGTTATATTACGAATATTAGTTGTTCAATGAGATATCTTGGCGTTTCTCTTCCACGATCTTATTTATCTTCGACATGATGCCATAGTGTCTTTCAACTATGGTCTTACTCATTTTCTGTCATGTTGCCATGGTATCTTTCAACCATGGTCTTATTCGTTTCCGTCATGTTGCCATGGTATCTTTCAACCATGGTCTTACACATTTCATGTCACGTTGCCATGGTATCTTTCAACCATGGTCTTACACATTTCATCTCGAGTTGCCATGGTATCTTTCAACCATGGTCTTACACGTTTCATATCAAAGTTGCCATGGTATCTTTCAACCATGGTCTTACACGTTTCATATCGAGAGCACACTCGCGAACCTCATCCTTAAAGTGGGATTACCGGTCCGAGCTAAATCCAGTAATATAAACTCATAGAGTATTGTCGGGATTACGGTCAAGCTAAATCCCCGCAAAGCGACAATTACTCTAATGAGCTTGGATCCGAATTACAGTCAAAGCTAAATTCGGACCTAATTCGGATTACCCTTCCGGGCTAAATCCATTTTCCACATATTCTTCGGGAGGGCTATATCAGGATAGGATCACCCGTCGGGCTAGATCCTTTTACCGTCAATACCTTTTCAGAGATCCATCGAAATTTCCTTTCATTCAATCGAGATTTCTTTCCCTTTTTATCAAATATGTCAATGTTTCATCAATTTTCATATGATGAACATTCAAATCATATTCACATCAATAACATACATTTCAAGTATTTAAAAATATAATTCAAGTTACATGAACTTACCTCATTGATTGTTCATGTTTATGATTTCATTATTCGATATATTTTCTTTTCCATGATCAAGTCTCGTATTTGTGTCGTCCAGGATCTTTATAAATAAATTTGATCATCATTTTCATTCATTTCATATTCTAATACATTTAATTAATGCTCTAAGCAAAATTACCATTTTGCCCCTAAACTTTTAATTAATGACGATTTCATCCTTAGGGTCAGGAAAATAAAATTCTTGCAATTTAATCCTTATTTCCAACTATTATTCTCATATATATTGATAACAGTCCATGAATTCTATAAAATATCAAACATTTCCATAATTTCAACACTTTTCAATTTAATCCCTAAAACATGTTTTCCCGATCTTGAACTAAATTGATAATTTAGTTAAATTTTGTAATTTAAATAATAAAATAATCTATTTCATGCAATTTAGTCATTTCTGACATTTTTACAAAATTGCCCATAAAGTTTTACTTTTATTCAATTTAGTCTCTGAGCCTAAAACATGCAAATTAGCCATGCTAGATGAATATTCATACATATTTTCCTCCTCCTCCTCTCCATTCCACATCCTTGATTTATATAACATGCAACAAGTAACATTATCAATAATTTCACTATTTACTTATATGTACATTCAAAACTGTCCATTTGCGTCATAGTCACTAAATTATTTATATTTTAAGATACAGAACTCGAAATTAAGATCCATTAATTTTTCCTGAAACTAGACTCACATTTCTTCTTACCATAAAATTTTCAGAATTTTTGGTTTAGCCAATTAGTACAGTTTATTCATTAAAGTCACCCCTGTTCTGCTGTCTGACAGTTCTGACCCTTCTTCACTAAAAATTTATTATCTCCTTGTAAAGAATTCAAATGATGTGCTAGTTTGTTTCTATTAAAACTAGACTCATTCAGGATTCTATACATATAAATTTTAAGCCTCTAATTATTTTTTCTTCATTTTTATGATTTTTCAAAGTCTGAACAGGGGAACCTGAATTCATTCTGACCTTGTCTAACAAAATTCATTATATCTCAAAATTTATAAATCCATTGCTTACACTGTTTCTTCTATGAGAAACTAGACTCAATAAGATTTAATTACATATTGTGTTCATATTCTAATTCAATTTATACAATTTATGGTGATTTTTCAAAGTTATACTACTGCTGCTGTCCATAACTGTTTTAGTGCAAGATATTAATTACCATGTTATAACACCCTTATTTTCTTTTTCTACACCATTTCTCATCACTTTCTCTTATTTTCTCTTCACTAACATATCAAGAACATAGGACCTTATGTAAGAAAACTCTACTATAACATTATTTCCATGATTTATCAACAATAACAAACTTAAAAACATATTGAAATCTTGATGTACTTACCTTATTCTCTTGATACCAATCTTTAACTTGATTTTCTCTCTCCTCCAGCTTCTATTTCTTGAGTCCAACTTGATATTCTAACTCCCCATGCTCTCCTTAACATTTTCTCTCTTGGTAGCTATGGAAATTCATTTGATTTTTGGGTGAAAATGGTGAATTTTTGGTAAAAGGACCAAATTGTAAAGAAAGTAAAACTTTCTTTCTTCCTCTCTTTCTCTCACGTTAGTTTGCATGGAAAGGAAAGATGATGAAAATTCTTCATCTTTCTTTCCTTATATACTAAATAAATAATAATAAAATAATATTAAATATCTCATAAAATATTAATAAAATAATATTTATCTAATTAATTAATTTAAAATATCATTAACATAATCATTACATTCTAGAATTCTCTCTCTTACTAATTGACCATTTTGCCCTTCATGATCTTTTAGAATTCCATCCTTGAGTCATCATTTAATTTGGTAAAATTATAATTTAGTCCCTCATAGTTCTTCACTTATTCAATTTGGTCCTAATTCATCCATTTTCCTTAGTTTCTAGATCATTCTACCCTTAAAATATTTACACTATTGGTCCTTCAACTTTTTCATATTACTGTAAAGATTTTCGGGGTATTACACACAGTTACAAGAACTTGTTGACAGGGGTTTTATCCGACCGAGTCATTCACCTTGGGGTGCTCCGGTTCTGTTTGTGAAAAAGAAAGACGGGTCTTTGAGATTGTGTATCGACTACCGACAGCTTAATAAAGTAACTATAAAGAATAAGTACCGTTACCGGATCGATGATTTATTTGATCGGTGAAAGGTGCTACCGTATTTTTAAAAAATTGATCTTCGATCGGGTTATTATCAGCTACGAGTAAAGGAGTCAGATGTGCCAAAAATAACTTTTAGAACCAGGTACGGGCATTATGAGTTTCTAGTTATGCCGTTTGGGCTAACTAATGCACTGCGGTATTCATGGATTTGATGAACAGGATATTTGGCACCGTTTTAGACAGATTTGTAGTAGTATTCATTGATGATATTTTGGTTTATTCTCGGAATGAAGAAGAACATGCGAGAACATTTGAGAGCGTGTTACAAATTCTGCGAGAGAGAAGCAATTGTATGCTAAATTCGGTAAATGTGAATTTTGGCTTCGAGAAGTGGGTTTTCTAGGACATATTGTATCCGCCGAAGGCATCGGGGTAGATCCGAGTAAAATCTCGGCTATTGTCAATTGGAGTCCACAGAAGAATGTATCCGAAGTTAGAAGTTTCTTGGGTTTAGCTGGTTATTATCGGAGATTTGTACAGGATTCTCTATGATAGCTTCTCCAATGACTCGATTATTGCGAGAAAGATGTAAAGTTCGAGTGGGTGATGAATGTCAACAAAGTTTCAACCGATTGAAAGACCTATTAATGAAAGCACTGTATTAGTGCGGCTGAACAAGGTAAAGGAATTTGTTATTTACTGGTGATGCCTCATTAAATGGTTTAGGTTGTGTCTTGATGCAAGAAGGTAAAGTAATAGCCTATGCTTCAAGACAACTTAAACTACATGAAAGAAATTACCCAGTACATGATCTTGAATTTAATGCTATTATTTATTTCTTATTTGAAGATATGGCGGCATTACTTATACGGTGAGAAATGTCATATTTATACTGATCATAAAAGCTTAAAATATTTGATGACACAGAAAGATTTGAATTTGAGGCAATGCGGTGGCTTGAAGCGATAAAGGATTATGATTTGATTATTGATTACCATCCCGATAAGGCTAATGTTGTAGTGATGCTTTTGTAGGAAATCTCTATTTGCTTTACGAGCTATTAATACCCGATTATCATTGATTGATGATGGTTCAATCCTAGCTGAATTGAGAGCTAAACCGAGCATTTTTACAGCAAATATGTGATGCTCGGAAGAATGATGAGAAGTTACAAGTTAAGCGGGCACAGTGTGAGTCAAGTAATGATCCCGAATTTGAGGTTGGTTACGATGGTTGTTTATTATTCAAAGGTAGGGTATGTATACCTCGAATTGAGCTCATCTGAGAAGATTCTACGCGAGGCTCAGCGGTACTATGTCCGTACATCAGGGAGTAATAAAATGTATAATGATTTGAAAAGATGTCTTGGTGGTCGGGAATGAAACGTGATATCTCCGAGTTTGTATCAAGGTGTTTAATATGTCGACAAGTTAAAGCTAAGCATCAGTACCTTGAGGTTACTTCAACCAATTACTATATAGGAATGGAAATGGGAAAAAATCACTATGGATTTTGTATCGGGGCTACCTTTGTCTCCGAGGAAAAAGATGCTATTTGGGTGATTGTTGATCGATTGACAAAGTCAGCGCACTTTATTAAGTAAGACGTATGGATTATTCTTTAGATAAACTAATTCGAGCTGTATATATCCGAGATTGTCGGGTTACATGGAGTGCTGTCTCTATTATATCGAGATAGAGATCCCCGATTTACGTCTCGTTTCTAGGACAAATTGCAAGAAGCCTTGGGTACTCAGTTGTATTTCAAAGATCGCATTTCATCCTCGGACGGTGGTCAATCGAGCGTGTAATTCAAGTATTGGAAGATATGCTCCGATGTTGTATACTAGAATTTGAAGGTAATTGGGAGAGATATCTACCTTTGATTGAATTTGCTTACAATAACAGTTATCAGTCCAGTATTAAAATGGCTCCGTATGAAGCTTTGTGTAGGAGAAAATGTAGAACACCGTTATATTGGACAGAGTTCAGTGAAAGGAAGATACATGGGGTTGATTTGATCCGGGAAACAGAAGAAAAAGTAAAGGTTATTCGGGATAGTCTAAAAGCAGCTTTCGATCATCAAAAATCATATGCCGACCTTAAACGAAAAGAAATTGAATTTCAAGTTGGTGACAAGGTATTCTTGAAAGTGTCTCCTTGGAAGAAAGTTCTCCGATTCGGTCGAAAGGGTAAATTGAGTCCAAGATTTATCGGGCCCTATGAAATCATAGAAAAAATTGGACCTGGTCGCTTATCGATTGGCATTACCACGGAACTTGATAGAATCCATAATGTTTTTCATGTATCTATGTTACGACGATATCGATCAGATCCTTCACATGTTATTTCTCGACGTGAAGTGGAGATTCAACCAGATATAACTTACGATGAAGAACCAGGTCAAGATATTGCACGGGAGACAAAAAGAGCTAAGAAATAAAAAGATAAATTTGGTGAAACTATTGTGGCAAAAGCACAGGATTGAGGAAGCGACATGGGAACCGGAGGAGACAATGAGGAAACAATACCCAAACCTCTTTACTGGTAAGATTTTCGAGGACGAAAATCCTTAAAGGGGGGGAGAGTTGTAACGGCCTAAATTCAAGGTTATCGGAATAGTGGTTTCGTAACCACAAATCTGATTTAAAGAGAAATTTATTTTAATATTTTTGCATGAAAATTTATATGATAGGAAAGTCGTATGAAAATATTGATAGAAAAATTTTATCGATTTAGTGGCTAGTTAAAAAAAAATTTATTGAAGAAATTAGGTAAAAATAAGTTATCGAGACCTTTATCTAGTAAAAACCGAGTCAAAAATAATTTTATAAATATTTAAGAAATGTTATTAATGTGGTATTAAAATTTCGTTAGGAAATTTTAATGTTTGGGTAGTCAATTAAATGAAAAGGACTAAATTGTAATAGGTGTAAAAGTTGCTAGAGTGATTAAATAGCTTAAGAGTCTAATGAGAAAGGATTTAAAAGGCAAGTAGACCCAAAAGTTATTTGGGCTGGACGGCAAGGGTATGAAATCAGCAGAAAAATTGATAAATTAAGGGTAAAATTGGAATATTGCAAAATTAACTAAATAAAACTAGGACTAAATAGGAAATATCTAGATTTCTCTTCATTTCTCTTCAATTCCAGCAGCTAAAAACGCCATAGGAGGGTTCTCTAAGCTGGTATTTCATAATTTTTGCACCAAGTGAGTTAATCCTTGCCTTTTTCTTGTAATTTTTGTGTTTCTAAGACTTTTACAACTAGGTCCTACTATTAAATTCATTAGTTTTTGATTTCATAAATGAAATTGAAAATCACCATGGTTGAGTTCTGTAATTTTATGATGAAATAGAATGAAATTAAAGCTTTAATTTGTTTATGAGATGATTTTATTAGGCAATTTCAATAGAAATTGATTTTTAGGACCTAATTGTGAAAATGTTTGGAATTAAAGTCTATTGCTGAAATTCTGATTCATAAAGGTTGTAAACTAGTTTAAGGTGATAGAATAAAATGTTAATTGAGAAAAATCAGCTCAATTGAGAGGCTAATTGAGTAGGGATAAAATTATCATTTATTAAAAGCTTAGGGGAAAAATGGTAATAAACAGCTTGCACTAAAACAGTTTGGACAGCAGCAGTAGACTAACTTTGAAAAATCACTAAAAATTGTAGGAATCGAATTAGAAGATGAACAAAATATGGAATTAAATCTTATTGAGTCTAGTTTCTCATAGAAGAAATATTGTAAGCAATGGATTTGTAAATTTTGAGATATAATGAATTTTGTGAGACAAGGTCAGAATGAATTCGGGTTCCCCTATTCTGACTTTGAAAAATCATAAAAAAATGAAGAAAAATAATTATGGGTTTAAATTTATATGTATAGAATCCTGAGTGAGTCTAGTTTTAATAGAAAAAAACTAGAATATCATTTGAATTCTGTACAAGGAGATAATTAATTTTTAGTGAAGAAGAGTCAGAACTGTCAGACAGCAAAACAAGGGTGATTTTAAAGAATAAACTGTACTGATTGGCTGGACCAAAAATTCTGAAAATTTTATGGTAAGAATGTATATGAGTATAGTTTCAGGGAAAATTAACGGATCCTAATTTGGAGTTCCGTAGCTCAAGTTATAAATAATTTAGTGACTATGACTCAAGTAGACAGCTTTGAATGAACTATAAATAATAGTTGAATTATAGAGAATGTTGCATATGAACATGAAATGTATTAAATTGATAATTAAATTTATTTATTTAGATCCGGAAGATTCAAATACGAAGCTAAATCGAGGAAAGGAAAAAGTTCGGGATTAGTAGATTTTTATTGTTTACAAACAAGTATCAAGGTAAGTTCATGTAACTTGAATTATAATCTTAAATACTTGAAATGTATGTTATTGATGTGAATATGATTTAAATGTTCATTGTATGAAAATTGATGAAACATCGATATATTTGATATAAAGGGGAAGAAATCTCGGTTGAATGAAAGGAAAATTCGATGGATCTACGAAAAGGAATTGACGGTAAAAGGATCTAGCCAGACGGGTGATCCTATCTTGATATAGCCCTCCCGAAGAATATGTGGAAAATGGATTTAGCCGGACGGGTAATCCGAATTAGGGTCTGAATTTGCTTGGTGGTAATTGAGATCCAAGCTCATTAGAGTAATTGTCGTTGTGAGGATTTAGCTCGGGTCGTAATCCCGACAATACTCTATGAGTTTATATTGTGGGGATTTAGCTTTGGATGGTAATCCATTTGCAAGGTTGAGGTTCGTGGAGTGTGCTCTCTGAAATGGAAATGTGCGCACATGAATATGAATTGTGGACCGGATTTGTACACTAAAAGTGTACCTCTGAAAAATCCATCGAAATTTCGAGTAATTCAACGGGATAAATATGGAAAAACAACAAGGGAATGGAAATCATAGTATTGATGAGCTCATCAATCATGATATATATATTATTGATATATAGAAATTATTGTACTAACTTGAATGTTGAGTTTGTGCATGTTAGGGTAATAATGCATTGAATGGATATATGTAATGTTTATTGTATTGTCTTGAAAATATTAGGTAAGTGTAATTCTTGTTACATGAGCTTACTAAGCACAAAGTGCTTACCCATTTCCTTTTCTCCTGTTTTGTAGTGTTAAGAGCTCGGAGGTCGGATTTGGTCGGAGACACATCACACTATCAACCTCGAGATTTCAGTAAATAAAGGAACTTTATTTTGGGAACCAATGGCATGTATAAGCTAACAAAGTAAATGTTAACGTGAAATGAATGTAAAGTTAGCCATTAGTATGGTTAACAAACACAGTTATAGATATGTGATAGCGTTATCTTATATAAATGCATGAATCTATCATGAAAATATGTTAAATTAATTCGATTGATGTGGATTGGTCTCGATTTAATATTACAGGGAAGTTTAGATATTTATAAAAGGGCTATATTGAATAAAAAAAATATATTCGTAAACTCCGGTAATGCCTCGTACCCTATTCCGGCAATGAATACGGGTAGGGGGTATTACATGTTATGCTTGATTTTTTATCAGTTATTTTCAAACTGATCCAACTCTATATGATTTTTCGTCCAATGTTCTTTGCATTGATTTTTTTTCTCATTTCTATCTGCATACACTACATTCTGATACATCAATTAAATTACATAATGAAATATCAATTCAGTTAAATAAAAATTTTAAAAACTACAAATATTTTTTACAAGTATATTTATATTTTTTTAATTATTTTACATAATATTTCTGAAAAAAATTAATTTCGATGTAGTTAAATTATATTGACTTTAAGAACAAAAAGAAAAAAAGAAAAAAAAGAGAGAATAATTTTGAGTTTAAAAATAGTTATGTAATAATAAATAATGAGGGAGAATTAACACATCAATTATTGGTTATTATGTGAAAATAATTTGTAATCATACATGTTGAATATTGAAATTATGATTTTCATATTATGATTTTATGCGTTAAAAATTTATGAGATAAATTGAAATTTTGTAATTATAAAATAATAGAATATACCTTCAAAAAGGAATAGAATACATATATACATAAAAGGCATATTCTCTTGATTTTAGTTTTATTATTAAATAATAAAAATCCTTATACTTTAAATATATTAAAATATATTATAGTTTTTATTTAAAATAAGAGTGTGTTGGTCGGATCGAGGTTTAGTTCATTTTGTATTGTTATTGTAGTAACAATCAATAGGATGAATGTTTGAGTGTGTTTAAGCGTGTATTATCTTTCAAATTAAGGGTTTAGAAATTAAGGGTAGTTTAGTAATTATATAAAAAACAAGAGTTTTTCGGATAATTAAAATCTTACTTTATAAAATCTTAAATAATACTAAATGATGACATACACGATGTCAGTTAACATTTTATGTAATAAATTTATTAAAAAATTATATAAAAATTAATTATGGTTTTAGTTGAAATAGTAAAAATTATGATATTTTAAGTTCAAATCCGATTATGTGTATTCATTGTTCCAGATTTTATATAAAAATGTAAAAGATAAAAATACCCTTAAAATAATATTTACTGTTTTATAAAAATAATGAGTTTTTGATCATTTCACAATTGAGTTGATGACCAAATTGATAAATGGCTCGAACTCATTTAAACCCTTAAATAATGGTATAGATAAAGTTACCGATTAAGTCTTCACTCGACTGACATGGGTATTATTATCAATGCAGAAGGATGTGGGTTCGAGTGCGCTAAAGTCCATTATTTTCCTATTTATAGGTTGAGGAAGTACTATAATGAAATTATTTAAAAATATATATAAGCTTAAGCTAGAGAATTAGGTGTTGTTTATAAATTTTTATTTTATTATAAAATTTATTATTTGATTTTTTTAACATCACAAAACGGGTTAATAAATCATTACCTGTCTCCTTTATTTATTTTTAAATATTTATTAAAGACATAGAAATGACAACGAATTGGATAATTGTATTTTTGAATTATTCGAATAAGAATCTATAAATTTACTTATTTTCTATAAATTATCCAAATGATAATTTTAAAAATGTTCATTATTTTTTAGATATTTAAATCTGTAAAAATCTAAATTTGAATCCGCTAAATTTTACATAAATAATCAAAATTATAAGTATTTTTATAACAAATAAATTTAGATATCCAAATCCGTATCCGAATAAACGATTCGAATAATAGATTATATTCTCTACTATATCTACTCTGAGTCTACAACGGATAATAATTTTAAAATCCGAATCTAAATAATATTTGAATCCTCAATGTCCAAATCTAAAAAAAATCGAATACCCGAATCCACGACATCCTATAGTTATGTATTAAAAGATTATTTTTATTATCCTATGTGATTGTGAGACTTTTTGAGATTATTAATTTTAAATACAACTAATTTTTATAGTGATAGTGCAACTATCACCGTAACTAATTGTTTTCTTAATTAATGTTATTTTCTTAATGCAAATTCAACACGAGATTAGCACGTTATTATATAAAAAAGTGTGTTGGGTTAAATAATGTTCACTACTTATCAAACTTTATTTTATTATTTGAAAATTTTATCGAGTTAGTATAACTTTTAATCGAATCATTAATTCATTTATAAAATTACAGAAATATCCCTTCTTTTAAATTACAGTGACAAATTCTTTTTTTTTAATTTTTTATTTTTACATATATTAATCTCACGTTGAATAAGTAATTGAGTTTGAAATAACTAAAACAACACTAACATAAAACTATGGTTGATTTACTGATTGAGTATTAGCTCGATTGGCATCGACATTATTATCAGTGTAGGAGGTCGTGGGTTCGGGTGCGCTGATGCGCATTATCATCCTATTTAAGGGTTGGAAAAGAATTATGGATAGTTTTAGACTTTCTCTAAAAAAAAAACAAATATAATAAGAATCTAAAATAACATTATATCGACTATTAATTTAATTATACTTTATCATAATTGATTCTGATTATAATTTTTTGATCCGATTATTTATATTATATTTATAACCATAATCAAAACATCTTTTAAAAAAAAAATTAAAACATATGTTGTAATTAAGTATTTCCCCTAAAATATATACATTAATTATAGTAATTAAGTGAACTTATTTTTATTTACATAAAGATACTATTATGTACGTACACACATCTTTGACTCTGACCGAATTTGATGCTCAAACTGAAATGACATTAATTCAATAAATTAAAGTAAAAAAAACTCAAAAATAAATTAAAGTTATTTATGTTTTCATTCTTATATCATAAATATTAAATTAATTTATTTTCCCTTAAAAACTAAGAATTATTCATTTTCTAGAAAAAATCATAAAAAATTAGTGTAATTCTTATTTGGCCCTCCAAGTTTATAAAAAAAATTAATTTAACCCTTAAACTTGTATTTTAAAATTGAATAGTGGATGACGCATCAACATTTAATTAACTTTTTAGAATATAAAATATTTTTAATGTTTTTTAAATTTTAAAAAATTAATTAAATATTGATGTGTCATCTGTGTGTTAATCTACGACATCAGTAAAATTAATAAACGAGATTAGAAGAGGCGAAATTTTAAACGCAAATCTAAAAAATTCATTATGCATAAAAAATTTTACCCTCTAAATCTAAGCACAAGTTCTTGTATTTTGCTATTATCTTATAATTTGGATTATTATTTGGTATACTAAAGTGAATATATATACTTTTTTTACCTTGCCCGTGAAATTAAAATATTTCACCACAATGTGTTTAAATCCATTCGAACTCATGCTTTTTGTAACATCAATGTTGTCAATCGAGTTAAAATACACTAAACAATTTTGTATACTTTTAATATAATAAAATGATGGTATAATGATAATTTTAACCCTTAACATTTACCTTATTAATCATTTTAGCCTTAGTTGTTTGGATCACTTTTAATCTTCGACCTTCAGAATTCAATCAATTTGCTTTTCTTTAGATGGAAAAATTGATTGGATCGTTAGAATTTTAACAACAAAAACATAATTGTTTGTGTGTACTTCATAAAATTTAGTAAAATTTTCAAAATATTACTCACATCAGTAATGAAATACACGTGGGTTGTCGTATGGACAATAACTGCAATACCGTTAAAATTCAAAAGTTGAGGACTAAAGTGATAAAAAAATAGAACCAAATTAAAAAATAATAAACATTAAGGATTAAATTTGTTATTATGACTAATAAGAATAATATAAATTTAATGAGGCTAGGAAAACCAATGAGAAGACGAGTTCACAGAACGAAACTGAGAACACCCACAGCAAATACTTTTCCCCAATAAAAATTAATTATATTTCTTATCCCGATAAAAAATATAAAATAAAATAAATCCGAAAAATCACAGTACGTCACCACGTGGCATCACTTATCTGGTTTTTAGAAACAAAGAGGGGGTTAAGGACCGCTCACAGCGAGAAAGAGAGGGACGGGGTTTTAAAATTACCGTCTAATACCGGTAAACCCTCCTCCTATCCACCGGCTGGTCCGGTTTTGTGGTCAATAATTATAAAGATAATATCATATATGGGGTTTAAGCACTCTCTTTTATTTAATTTCTTTTTCATATAGTGTTTTTCTCATTGTGATTTTTCTTTAAAGGGTTTTTGTATAATTATTTGTTCTTCAATTCTCATATACCATATATAACTTGGGATTTGTTTGGGGTTCTCCGATCTTTGTTTTTCTCAGGAATCTGTCCAAGGAATTTTCTCAGGAAAATTTTCATTTTCTTTTCTTGATTGTTCAATTTTTTTTGTTTGTATATATATATGTATGTATATTGGGTTTTAAGAAACTGAAGATCGTTTCCATTTATACAAAAGGTGAGTTTATTTGCTTATTGCATCATTAATGAATTGTTGGTTTTTTTTTTTTTGAGGGGGAGGGGGTTGAATTATGCTTAATTATGAAGCTTGTTGGCTTTTAATTAAGTGAATTTTGATTCTTCTTGTGATTTGGATCGAGATCTGATCTGGGTTTTTTTTTTTTTTTTTTTGGTTCGGAGATGTTGATCATGGCAAATATAAAATTTCTGGTGAATTTGTTTTTGAGGTTTATGGGATTTGGATTTTAGTTTATACTTGTTATTTAAGAAAAAAGAAAGAAAAAGAGAGAATAAATTCGATCCTTTTTTTTTTTTTTTTTTTTGTTTAATGGTTTAAATTCTTGTTTGACTTTAAGAATTTCAATCAAATTAAATTTTACTGTGGAAAATACATAATTTTTAACGGAATTTTGAATTTTTATCAAAGTTACGCAACTATGTTATTCTTCTCTTGATGTACTGTTTTGGGTTTTGGATCTGTAATTTGATTGGTTCATTTTCTATTTTTTTGTTTAAATTCTGGGTTTATAGGGTTTTTAAAAAAATATTCCTGGGTTTAAAAAAAAAAAAGTTCCTGATTTTTCTTGTTTATGGATCTCCGTATCTGATCTTGATAGAGAAGAGCAAAACTATTGAGTTGTTTTTTTTATAATTTTATAAGGTTTGTTTTGGTTATCTTTGTTTTATCTGATATATTGTTGGATTTGTTTATATGCAGTGAATTTGTAATTATACATGCCTGTCAGCCTTAAATATGGTGTTTAAGAAGAGATTAGATTATGGATTTAATACCTTCAACGTCCCAGATGTGCCCCGTGCCCCTCGATCTATTCGGGTATGTTTCAGTTTAGTCGTCCCAGTAGTTTTGATCATGTTGAATTTTGATCTAACTTAGTGAGATGAATTGTTTGGTTTCAGAGGAGGTGTAGGAGTAAGCGGGTAGTCGAGGACAGCCAGATTTGTGCATTCGAATTGTTAGCTTCTTTAGCCGGGAAACTATTGCAGGAGAGCGAAAGTTCGGCTTCTAGCAATGCATCAGAAGGACATGATCATGTTTCCATAGGTAAAGATGTCGTTAAACAGGAAATTCAATATGATGATGATGAAAAACCATTGAAAGTTGAATGTGTTGAGCAAGGAAGCTGTGACGTGAGTGCTGTTGCTTCTGAGTCAACTAATGAAAACAGTGATGATTTGAAGGAATTTAAACCTGCTGATTCCGTTTTGGATCGTGCTTCAATCAAGACACGGCCTGCTTGTTCGGAGCAAATGAGTGGCGATTTGAAGTCTGTAATTCGCAAAGGCAATGTAGCATATGGGAATTTTCATGATGATGGGGATCTATGCTCTCCTGATCTCGGGGAGTTATGTGATGGTAAAAGCGAGAATGGGTTTAAACTAGAGCGGGATGCTAAGGGTTTAGAGACCGGGAAATCTAGCATTGCTAATACTTGCCCCTCAAAAGATCCAGTTGCATTGCCTATGACATATACGGCTCCCGTTAATTCTAAACGAGATGTTAAATTGCCGTCTCGTGGGGACCGTATTCCTAATGCTTCTTTTTCAAGATATAGGAATGATATTAAGTTAGGTAGTAGAGATGATGATGAAAACTTTTCTAGGTTCAATAGACTTAGCTACAGGTTTAAGGCTTCTAGGCCTCCGACACGTATCGGAGACCGAAGGATAAGGAAGTTGCTGACATCCAAATATTGGAAAGTAGCTCCGAAGTTGAAGGATTTCGAACATTCTAAAGCCGGTTAGTAGTTTCACATTTATAGCACGGTTTAAGTCTTAGTTGAATTTCATGAATATTCTTTACCGATTTTATGTTTCTTATATTTCTAGATGGAGGAATAAGGCCTCTTTATCACAAGCGGAAGTCCTACTATAACTATGACAGATGTCAATACGAAACACTCTACAAAAGAAGAAAGTTCTTTGACCGTAGCTCGATAGTAAATTCTGATGGAGGAATCAGTAGTGAAAGTGTTTGTAATTCACCCGAGAAGGTTGCGGATGGAGATAAGGGTAGTTCCGGGGCAATGTCACATGGAGGTGCTTCCCTTGTGCAAAATTACCTTATCAGTATTTCGTAATTTACGGATTTCAAGACTGGAATGTTAATTAGTCTTGCTAAACTTCTTTATTTTGCTCTCTAGCATGTGGGATACCCCCCTTGCTTACAGGTAACAAAGCATCTCACCAGTCCAAGGATTCTCATGGTACGGATAATTTCTTTTACCGAATGTTGTGTGTTATTTGTGAATGTTCTTTTACTGAAGTTTTGTTTTTGTACAGTGAAATTCAGCATTAAGTCCTTTAGAATTCCGGAACTTTATATCGAGGTGCCAGAAACTGCAACTGTCGGTTCACTGAAGGTATAGAAATGCTGTGTTTTTTTCTTTAAAAACATAGTTGTATTTGGTTAATGCATAGTTGCTAACACTTTTTACAACCCTTGCTACTTAAATGTGAGTAGAGGACGGTAATGGAGGCAGTGACTGCCTTACTTGGAGGTGGAATTCGTGTTGGGGTACTACTTCAAGGGAAGAAGGTTCGAGATGACAGCCGAACTTTATCGCAGACTGGTATTTCCTGCGAAGAAAATCTGGATTCTCTTGGTTTCACTTTGGAGCCTGGTCCTGCGAAAGCTCCTCCGCCAGTGTGCTCGGAAGAACCACCCCTTCTGATATCATGTGATAAAGGCCCTCAACAACTAACAAGGTAATTTTCGATGTTTCGAGATAGGTTGCTGTGAATCTTTGTTGTTTATACATTGGGTTTTACCTCTACCTTTGGTAGTTTGATTAACTAGCGCTCATTTTCCAGCCCTCCAGCCACTCCGGTTGTAGATACGGCAATTCCCAATGCCACACCTGACCCACTGTTACTAACCAATACAGCACATCCTGTGGATAGTAATCATGAACCGGTTTCCTCCCAAACTGACGTGCTAACTGATCAAAGTCTATCGGAGTCTAGAGCTATAGTTCCTGTTCCAGCAATGAATGTTGAGGCACTAGCTGTCATCCCTGCCAGCCCGAAAGTCCGAAAAACCGAACTTGCACAGCGTCGAACTAGGAGGCCGTTTTCAGTTTTAGAAGTAGAAGCATTGGTACAGGCAGTTGAGGAGCTTGGTACCGGGAGGTATGTTACTGTTCTATTGACACACTCCTTTTGCTTAAGAGGGTAAAACCAATTGTTTCCATTTGCAAATAGAAGAGTATACGAATTTAAAAATAAATTCTTTGGCCTTCTGCAGGTGGCGTGATATCAAACTGCGAGCTTTTGAGAATGCCGATCACCGAACTTACGTGGATTTGAAGGTAAATTCCCCGTGCATTCTACTTTTTCGTTTATTGCTATCTTGAACAACAAGCATTAGGCTTTAATTAGTTCTTTTTGTTGCTAAGTCGATTTTGCCTCGATCCCGGACCTTAAAATTTTTTAATCTGATGGTGCAGGATAAATGGAAAACATTGGTTCACACGGCGAAAATTTCCCCACAGCAAAGACGAGGGGAGCCAGTACCCCAGGAACTGTTGGACAGGGTATTAGCTGCTCATGCATACTGGTCTCAGCATCAAGCTAAACAACAAGGCAAGCATCAACCCGGAACTTTGAGGATCACTGACACTGAACCCGACAGAAACGGACTTGCAACAGTCCCAACCGTTCCGATGTAAAAAGGTAAACCATTGACCAAGAACAAGAAGAAAAAGAAAAAACATGTACAAATTTGATTGACATTGTCATGTAATATTCCTCACACTACTCACTTGATTCATTTCCCAGCCATTGACATTTTGTAAATGAATTCGACGAAAAAAAATAAGATCGGTCTAACCGGAATTTTTACGGTTACATTTCGTTGTCGGTTCATTTCGGGTTTATAGATTTGTAATTCAATTTAGAAAAAAAAAGCAAGAAAAATAGAGATTTATTTCATTTTTTTGATAAAAAATGTTTTTTTCCTTGATAATTTTTATGTTGTACTTTCTGGGTAGGTTTACCTAACTATTTTGCTTTGCTTTCACATGAAAATGGTAGTTGGGGTTGAAGAATTGGTTGTCACTATCATCGCATGATGAACATTTAATTAAAATTTAAATAAACCCCAAATTTTTTATTTAATTTAAATGTTGCTACCTAACTAGTAAAATATTATTTTACGATTTTTTAGGGTTTTGGATAAAGATTAATTTAGGGTTTGCTTTCATTGGGATTGGGGAGTTTGATTCCCTATTTTAATAGTATATCTTTGTTCTATCTAATCTTCTAATCTTTATTTGGGTTAAATTTTTTAGTAAGTCCCTGGACTAGTGGACTGTTATATGAAGAGTAAATTAATCCATTTTCTATCAAATGAGTAATTCTTTTCTTTTTTGAAGTAAGCTTCAAGAAAAAAAAGAAATCAAAATTCAACACTGCTTTTTGGTAATCATTCTTTTTTTGTTCCTTTTTAGTACTTGAAGTCGACAAAGGTAAAAGTTTGATAACATGGTACTTCATGATTACGTGACATCATCGCTTAAAAATTATAAATTTTAATTAATAATATGACATGATATCAAAGTGTTACATGACTAAATTTTAGTAGAATCAAGTTTAGGGACTAAATTGAAACGTAATTGCTGAGTTTATCTATCAAAATGGATCCAAAAAAGTACATGTACCAAATTGTACCTAATTATCAAATTCAAGAACTAAAAATTATACAAACCCTTTAAAAGTCTTGTTTCAATCTACATTTTAAAACGTGACAAATCAACATTTAGTTTACAATTTATTTATTTATTTATTTGCTTCACAATTTAATTCATTAATAACTAAATTAATCATGTTTATAATGGAGGGACTAATTTACACTTAAGCCTATAATAAAAGGACTTGTCAGGTTATTTTTAACCTTTTTAATTAGACATGTTGTTCAAGGTAAAACCTAATACTTCCGATATTGTTTTAGCTAGAAAATTCTTTAATGGATTTTTAATTTTAAATAATCTCGATCATATCTGTTTTTTTTTTTCGAAATAATATTTAAAACTATTTATAGTCTCTTTTCAACTCATAAATAAAAGAAAAATGCGTTTCAGCGTACCGAACTCATATTCTCCAAGATTAACAACAATACCCATGTTAATTAAACTTTTTTAATAGAGTTTTTTAGTTAGACACTTTTAGTACATTTATTGTCAGCATTTTTTAATTATTTATAAAATTTTCTGGGATAAAACTTTAATAATTTCTTACATCTACGCAACAACTATATTAATATATTTTTAATTGACTCCAAATAATTGACTCAACTATTGTATATATATATATATAAAATCTTTAAATAATAATAAATTTTGGTTCATCATATACAGTCATATGGAGGTTGGTCATTCTTCCCTGCACGTTACACCATGTGAATAAGCAAAAATGTATCTATAAAAACTCAAAATTACTAATTAGACCTTTGATATTATTAGTAAAAGTTATAAATTTCGTGTTTTTATTATTTTAGGATTGATTTTCACTCTGTGTAAATTGTGCGCGAATTATTTCTAAATTTATTATGTGTAATGGTAATCGTCAAGGTTTTTAAAATTAAATAGTAATTAAATTGATTCGATCATCATCAATTCATGATTCATTCGATTAAACACGTTAATTTAATTTTACTTAAATAAATTATTAAAAATTAAAAAAAATTAATTTTTTAATCTAATTTTAAACAGTTCACTCAAATATCGATTTAAAACTTATAATAATCGATTCTTAATCTGATCATGTAATTCGATTCGAATATTCATGATAGTTGTAGAAGGAAAAAAGTCAAAACCTCTTACTTTCGTGGCAATTCAGTCTCTTGTAATCAAGAAATGAGAGACGTAGGCATTATCATCTACGCAACCTTCAATTTAAAAAACATATGTACACACATGTATTATGTGATTTTTGTTAATAAATGTCCCAATATCTTTTATTATTTACAGTAATATCCTTCATCCATGCAAGAAAACTATTAAATTTCTAATTAGAAATGGGTTCAATTTTTCCGATTAAGTCTTAGCTTGATTAGTATTGGTATTGTTGACAATACAGGAGGACGTGGGTTCGAGTGCCTTGAAACGTATTATCCTCCTATTTAAGGGTTGGGGCTGGGTTATGGGTAGTTCTAAACTTAGTGGATGACAAAATAACCAAATAGTTGCACGTGGCATGACACGTCAGTTTTTAAAATTTTAATCCAATTCTACTGTTAAAAATTGACATGCCATGTGTACCTTATGCTAGTGTATAGAGATAATTTTTTAACCGTAAAAATAGATAGAATTTTTACAAAAGAACCAATTTACTTTTTGATCTAACATATATTAACTAATTGACCCAATTTTTAGTTAAAAAAATACAATCCGACAATTAATACAAAAATCTCTATGATACTTTATCGAATTTAAATCCATAATTACTTAAATTAAGTATCAAAACACCCATATTTATCTCGTTTATAATAATTAGATTACAAAGATTAGATTGAATCCCAATTTTTCAAACTCGAATAGTTTATTATGGAGATTATTTTCACACACACAAACAAAAATGTGCGTATATTCAAGGAAAATTGGTATATTCTTCCAAAGTTTGGACCATGTGTTGGTCCAATTATATTCAACCATTTTGGATGGACCTCATTTGTATGTGATGGTGTTTCTCAATTATCAATATTGAATAATTTGATTCTTCGTAATTTAATCCCAGTTAAATTCAAAAGTGAGTAGTTGATTAGGGGTAATTAATCGCAACGTTATTATTTTTTTGTCAATTATACATAATTTAGCCTTCTATGTTTATATATTCTGTATAAATGTTGCAAAATAAATTTGTTAATTTAGGATAAGTTGATAGAACGCGTAAATTTTGTAGGCTCAAATTATTAAAGCAAGACCAAGTTCGTAGTATGTGTAAACTTTGAAGGTAAATTTTGTTATTATACCAATAAAAAAATATGCATAGTTGACGAAAATTAGTAATTTTGTTATTAATTATTCTTAGTTACTCGCTTTCAAAATTAACTAGGATTAAATTACTCTATTTTTTTAGACTAACCAATTTGCACAATATTGAAAACGAGAGAGATTGGAGAAATCTTTTTACCTGTAATTTCTAATTTCTTGATAGAACATATATTAATACACAACACAAATACCGAATGAATTAAAACTAGAATAAACTTAATACATAGTATAATAGACTGAAAATTGAAATATCCGCACCTAAATTATTATAAATCTGGACAAAACTCGTATTAAAAACTTAAACCCAAAATCTTAAAATTCTTAAAACTTTGTATTACTGTTAAGCTAATGTCGGCCATAGTTTTAATTTTAAAAATTGAAACTCTATAATTGTATTGTACTAAATTGAAAATTATCTCAATTTGTACGAAGCAAGTCAGCCATCCATCAATCATAATGTTAATCCCAAAAAGAGATCAACAAAATTTCAAAATGTGGCCCAAAATTGATAGATCATTAAGAATTGTGGGTCCAGGTCAGATTTAGTCCAAAGTCAGAGACATGGTTGGAAAAATTGGAAGACTAAATTTAAAATCTAGTCCTTATATCAATAATAATTGGGCCCATAAATTTGTTTTTACCAGTTATTAGGTCCTCAAATTTAATGACTAATTGACAATAAAGGAGGAGTTGAAGCACTATAGTTCGGCAACAAGGCTAGGACATAAACACAGACAGCAACGGAGCCAAGGGGTGCTGGCAGGAGCCACGGCACTCTTTAAAATGAAAATTTTCATATTTAATTTTTTTATAGTTTTAAAAAATTAAAATTAGTATATGTTAAAATTACACTTTTTTCCCTCAAAAAAAGAGAAAATTGATTTAATCCTTTAAAAATTATAAAGATATAGGCTATGAAAATGGTAAAATTTCACTTTTTCTATTGTAAAAATATACAACTTAATTCTAGCCCCCCTCCAAAAATTTTCTAACTTCACCTCTGAACACGAGTAAAAACATCATAGCAATTCTTGTATTATATTTAAAATTGTATTTTAAATTTTTATCGAAGAAATAGATAAATTAATTTATATATGTTAAATAAATGAGTAAAATATTTTTTTAGTAAATTATACCATTAATTATATATATATATAAGGTGTAATAATAATAATAATTTAATCATCAATTTTTATACTTATATTTAATTTGACCCTTACAAATTTACTTTCAACATAAAGATTTTTTTCCAAAAAAATATTTTTTATAATTTTCTTAATTATAAAAATATTTTTAGAATAAACTTGAATTTTTTTATATTTTTAATGTATTTTTATGAAAGTATGAAATAGAAAAGGTAAAGAATCATTAGGATATTTAGAAATAATATTTGATGTACTGTTAGTGCATAAATCTCATGCACCATTAGTGAATAATAACATGATACATCATCATAAAATTAAACAAAAAAAATATGAAAGACTTTTTTTTTGAGGAAAAAAATATGAAAGACTTTTAATTTTTAAATAAACACTAATAATTTTATTTAAATATAATTAAACATTAATCATAACTATTATAAATAAATATTAATAACTCTCGGTTTAGGATCTTGGGTTTAAGGTTTAGAGTTTTAGTATTTAATCATATTTAAATAAAGTTACTAATATTTATTTATGAGTCCTCCACAGTTTTTTGTTTTATTTATTAATCATGTGTTATATTATTATTCACCAATAGTGTAAGAGACTTTTGCATCGATAATGCATCAAATATTTTCTCAATTAAGTTAATCCATAAGTTTATGTTCATCATGTTTTTTTAATCATCTTTTTCATAGTTTGCTTTTAATATTTTATTTTCTTATTTTTTTAAATAAAATTCTTTTACATTCCTAATTCCTTAAAAGATTTATTTTACTAAAAATTTGAAAAACGTTCATGGTTGTCTTTGTTATAATTTTTAAATTATTTATTGATGTGATATATAAAATAAAAAAATGTCATATCAACAATGAAAGATTGAAGGTCAATTGACTCTAAATAAAGAATAGTGGTCAAATTAAATAAATATGCTAATATCGAGAGTTAAATTTGTTATTATACTTTATATATAGAACAATATATTTTGCTCCTCCATCTACCCTAAAGGGATCAATTTGCTACATTTTTTTAATTGGGAGACCAAATTTCCATATCAAATATAGTATAAGCTTGCTATGGTGCTTTTACTAATTAGAATCCTACTTTGAAACTTTGCATTGAAAATTGATAATATTAAGGTAAATTATACATATAATCATTTGATTATAATTTTTTATTTTTATTTTGGGCACCAAAAATAAAAGGTTCGTAATTTAAGTACTCATGTTGCATGGTTTGATTATTTTAGTTACTCCTATTAAAATCACAAACGCCAAGCTAGCGTGACAGTTAAAAAACGGTCTGATAACAAATTAGCTTTCTACTTTTACATATTATATCTATTTAGTCAGTAATTTAAAAAAATAACCCTCAAAATTTACAAATATTTTCAATTTGACCTTAATTCTAAAAAATTCAAAGAAATATATAAAAAATACATAAATAGTTTTAAAAAATATAATAAATTTAAAATTTCAAAGGAATTCTAAGGCTAGCCAACTAAAGGCTAATAAAAATGCTAATTTTAAGGCTAAATTTAAGGAAATCAAAAGGTTAATAGTAAGGTTAATTTTAAGGCAGTTCTAGTCAACATAATAAAAAATTAAAAACTATCCAGTTTTCTAGTTAGTGACGTTGTTGGAAAAATTGGTTTAGAAAATGATTTTACAGTAACAATAAAAGATTTAAAATTTTTAAAAATCGAGTTATTTTGTGATATTTATAACAATAAACCTTAATTAAATAGTACTTATGCTTTGTATGAGACAGTCTCAAGTCAATCCTAACTTTTAATTGAACAGCATTTTATATTATCATTGTACCATGAACTACAATTATTTTTAATAGGAAAATAATTTATCTCTATAAAAAATGGTAAAAAATGTAAATCCTAGAAAATAGAATTTTTTCTAAGTTAATAAATTCTAATTACTTTCTAGCAAAATAATGATAACCCAATAATCTATAAAGTGTTTTTAGGTCAACCGGTACTCTCTATTATAAAGGGAAGTACAACAATCTTGGTTGAACAAGCCATTGATAAATAATATTATTCAAATAGAAAACACACTATAATCTAATTGAGAGAGAGGAGGGCGGCACACCCTAGTTAATTTTACTATAGTTGTTACCCCTCATACTATGTATAAGGACTAACTGAGTCTCTCATGTATTTGGTCCAATTATATGTGCTTCTTGAATTTTTGGCTCAACACTTTATAATTTAAACAAACTTAATATTTATTTTCTATTTCCTCAAATAAATATTATTGATTTAGTTAATTTAAAATTAATTTCTCAATTAAAAAAAAATTCTCAACTCAATTCTAATTTCGTTAAAGTCATAACAAATTTACCGTAAAAGAATCTAATAAATTTCATTATTTATAATGGCTAATTAATTTAATTTCATTTTCGAACATCAATTATTTAATTATAATAAATTAAATAATAATTAGAAAAACCTTAAACTATTTTGTACTTAGCAAGAAAACACATTTACTACAAATGCAACACATTTCTATTACTTCATCGGTTCCATTCATTTCTATTCATTTGGTTTTACATTTAATTCATTTCTAACTTCAACGAGATAATAAAGGGATTGATTGAACATATATAATTAGGACTCAAAATAATTTATAATTAAGTTTTGACTTTTCACTTATTAATTATAAACTTATTTAGTCACAAAGTCATTCCACTAAAGTATCGTGATTTAGTTATCCCTAATTATATATCATTACGAAAGCTACTTAATAAGTGCTCGTCCAATGATCTTATTATAAATGTGTTACCCTCATAGAATGTTCTTAATCTTTTTGAGATAAATTTGTTTTTCCAATATAATCCTATTTTATCTCACAGTAACCATTACATCTTCCTTCATAAAAAGTCAACTATTATTAGATAGTAATTAAGTCATTTATCACAAAGATAAATGACCCATGACCATGTTTACTATTCATCTATCATGTAATGTCGATGAGAAAATATCATTTACCCTTTAGTTGGGCTATGAATTCTACTATTATGGAGTGATATCGATACTACATACTATAGAAGTCGTACATCAAATACACCAACTTTCGGTTCCTTATCTATTTAAACTCATACTTTGACTTGCATCAAAGTATACGAGTCACGCATACATAGCCCATTATCCACTCAGCATTAAGGTATGTTACACTATGAATGTTACAAATGAATAAATCTATAAATGGATTTAGAATCTATTATATTTGGTTCTTATCCGATGTACTTTTAGTTCAGTCAATCACATCTATGTCTATCTTTTAAGAATCATCTCCTCTGATGCTCAATACAAAGTATCTCCCTAGTTGGACTTGATAGACAATATATGTAACGGCCCAAATTTCAGTGATATTGGAACATTGATTTGAAATCACTAAATCCGACATGTGAGCCTAGATATTAGTAAGTAAATGTTAAGTGTGGTTTTAGAAATAATTTTGAATTAGTAAAATTATGAATTAAAGGAAGTTGTAGATAAAATGGGATAAAAACGAGGTATCGAGACCTCGAATTCATAAACCGAGCCATAAATATTTTTATAAATATTTATGGAGTGTTAAAAAGTTTCGTCAAGAAATTTTAAGGTTTCGGTAGTTAATTGGGTAAAAAGGACTAAATTGAATTAAGTACAAAATTGTGAAATGTGATTAAATAGCTCTAGTAATAATTACAGGAGGACTAAATAGGTAATTAAACACCTATTATTAGGCTGGAGGCATGAGTGTGCAGGAAAAATAAAAATCAAGTGTGAACAAGGGGCAAAATTGGAAATAGGGTAAAAATTAAATTGTAAAATATGATATATTAGATAAAATCTAGAGTTTTTTTCATTTTTCTTCATCTTCATCAGCTAAAAACACCATTAGAGAGATTTTAAGAAGCTGGTTTTTATATTCTACAACATGTAAGTTCAACTCTTGATTATTTCTTGTAATTTTTGTGTTTTTGAGACTTTTACAACTAGGTCCACTTGTTTAATTCATTTGTTTTTGATTTCATGGTTAATTTTGAAAGTCACCATGAATATTTTCTGAAATTTTATTATGATTTATCATGGAATTAAGGTTTTAATTTCATTATATGATGATTTTATGAAGAGATTTTTATAGAAATTCATTTTTAAGATCAAATTGTGGAAGTTGTTGTAATTAGGGTTTTGTGATGAAACTTTGAATGTCAAAGGCTGTGAAATAGTTTATAATGTTTAAATAAAGTGTTATTTGATAGGAATTAGTTCAATTGATGAATAAATTGGGTAGGGACTAAATTGTAAAAACTAAAAAGTTTGGGGTAATAGTGTAATTTTGAAAATTTAAGGGCATAAATTGTGAAATAGAATAGAATTGAAATAGATGCTAATGAAGGAATGATTTTATAATTATAGATCAATAAAACAAAATGAATCATGGAAAGGAGAAAATTCAAGAATAGTCCCTGAATTTCTACAACTTTTGCAAGTTAGCCCAGGTAAGTTCATGTGGCAAAATTTAATGTTTTGTTATGAAAATATTATGATTTTTAGTATATTATTGTAGATGAATACTATCAAATTGTAATAATTATGAAATAATATTTAAATAAAAGTACAAGTTAGTTGGAACAATGGATTTGAGTGCCTTCATTCTGTGACCATGATGAATTGATGGAAAAGATGTGATAAGTGCGCCCGTTTAAAAACATAGTTAGGCTATGGTATCGGTGCAATGTGATATGTGTTCCCGTATAAGACCATAGTTGGGCTATGACATCGGTGTGACATGATGATGTGATTCCGTATAAGACCATATCTGGGATATGGCATCGGTGTGTGATGTGACCCGTGTAAGACCATAGCAGGGCTATGGCTTCGGTGTGTGATATGTGACAATGTGCAAGTCCATAATTTACTATGGCAATGTGATATTGAAGCACTCAATTCCATTAGGTTCCACAATTTGTCAATGGAAATAAATGAGAAAAAGGGGCCCAAAAAAAGTTAAATTCGTGATTAGCAACATGAAAATTATTCAAAGGAGCTTAATAATGAATTTGTGATTTACAAGAAAAAGTAGTTAAATTAAAAGATATATGATTGTGTACAATGTTTAGCAAGATTTGTGTTTTTATGCCTATGAGCTTACTAAGCTTTATAAGCTTACTTGTGTATGATATTTGTTTTGTAGATTGACTTATATACATATGGAGGATCGGATCTACATCAAGGATCACACTATCTAGATTTACTTCGGTAGATTTTGTTAAACAACATTTTGATTTATATGGCATGTATAGGGGTTAATTTGATAATGTACTTGTGTGAATGATTAATGTACGTAAAGTAAGTTAAATGTGATGTTTTGTGTTTGAAAATGAAATATACATGTTTTGGCTTGAAATAATTGATTGGTTGAATTCTATTAGTGTATAATTATGTTTAGGTACAAAAAATGGATAAATGAATGTTATTTGATCAAGATTTATAAGTCAATGTTTTGGGCATGAACTAGGTGTGTTTGATATGTGAAAATAGCTTAAAAATGATGAAAAATCATGTTTTCACACGGCCAAGTCACATGGGCGTGTGCCCAGGCCGTCTGGGAAAGTCAGAATCGCCCACAGGCTAGTCCCACGGCCGTGTGAATAAGTCAGATCTGTCCACGGGCTAGTCCCACGGCCTTGTGAATAAGTCAGATTTGCCCACGGGCTGGCCCCACGGCTATGTTGAGCCTCACGGGCATGTTCTAGGCCACACGGGCGTGTGCCCCCCTATCTTCAAGGTAAAGTTTCCAAAGTTCCCGGTTTAGTCCAAAAACATTTCCTAAGTATATTTTGGACTTCGTAGGTCCATATTAGGGTCTTAAAGGTGGAATTTGAGAAATTTTAAATTGAAATACAGATTTTTGACTTGGCTTTGTTCGTATATTAATGTTTAATTCTGGTAGCACCTCGAACCTTGTCCAGGCATCGGACGCGGGCGAGGGGTGTTATAATATATTAGTATTTCAATTGGTTTGCTTATTTTTAACTAGACTAATGACATATTTAGATTATCTACTAATACAAATCGTCTTTCCGTGTTATGATTTAACCACATAATACCACTTAATATTAGTTAAACGTTAAGTAATCAACACGTCAATATTTGCTTGCATTTTGCTTTGTATGCAAAACTATTAAGGACAATATAAAAAGACTATTAATATAATCAATGAATATTTTGTAAATTTAATTTATTCGAAAAATAAAACTATACATCAACGAAAATATTATACTAAAAACATTAAATCCAAACAATAAACACTTTTTTATATAAAATACTTTTGGAAAACACTTTCCACATAAAAACATTTTTGTGCCACATCAACATAAAATCAGCCAAAATCCCAAAATATTTTAGAAATCGATATATTCCCACCATTTTGCCATTATTTGTTGTTGTTATTATTAATTTTGCATGGACAAACAAATTTGGTCCACACTTCATTCTTTTTCTTACATGTCTTGTCTCTCTTGTATTTTATTTTATTTTATTATTTAATGATTTTAGTGCTCAAAAGCCAACTTAGAAGAAAATGACCAATTGGAATTTTAAAATTGACAACACAACTTTTTGTCATTTAAGTTTATCTTCTGATTTTGATGTCAACTAAAGTCGAATATTATATTACTTTACTTATAATTAATAATGTTGTTCCTCACGTGTCAGTGAAATTATTAGAATTTCCTTTTACAAGTCTCCCCTTATGATATTAGTTAGATAAAAAGAAATTTAATATTTCAAGTTTCGGGTTTTATTTTGTATAAATTATATATGAGTTATTTTTAAATTTATTCTAATTTATTAAGATATTAATTTAAATATATTTTAATTATCGACTAGTAATAATATTGTAAATGTAATTTTATTTAAGATTGTATATTTTGACTTAACCTGTTTTTAAATTGTTAAATTCTTTAATAAAAGAGTTATTAGTAGTAATGGGTTTGTATCGGTTGGTTAGAGTTGATATAAGGATTAACTCGACCTTTAAGTGAGCTATTCAAAATCGGTAAAAGTCAAAAATTGAGATAACAATCAATAATTGAATCAATTTTGTAAATTTTTTTATTTATTGTTGGGCCTGTGATCGAATGAGAATCGATCATTTAATTGATTGAACCACAATCGGATTATTAAAAGCTTTTTTTTTTAAAGATATTATTTTGTTTAGGTGTAAACAATGATTAGAAAAATGGAATAAACCATTTTCAATAATAATAAAATAAGTGATGCAGTTTTTGTTTGAACACAATGATAAATTTAGTTTAGGGTTTAGTTTATTCATTTTAGTTTTTCTTTTCGAGTTAGTTTCATCGTCAAATTTTAAAATTTAGTTAAATTATTTATTTTGGATGAAAAGTTATCCGAATTTTTAAAATTTTAATGGTATTGATGTGGTTATTTACGATGCAATCCATGTAACTCATAAAAATTCAATTTTTTTTAAAAAAATCAACAAATTTCAAAGAAGTTCATAAAAACCTTTAGAAAATTATCTATGTTAACAATGAAGTATACGTAAAATTTCACATCAGCTGCCACATTAATGCCATTAAAATTTTAACAGTTCTGTCGATTTTTCTGTCTAAAAGCAAGCAATTTGACTAAATGTTGAAGGTTGTGACCCACTAAAGAATAAGGGTCAAAATAGGTAAACGTTAAGGGCTAAATTTATCTTTATGACTTTTATTTTATCAAATTAAGCTATGATTAGCACTTCGAAACAAAAATTATAATCCATTATTTCACCAATCATTTTCATTAAAATTATTAATTTAATGCTAATTGAGTCTTGGCTCAGTTAACATCGGCATCCACATTGTTACTAATATAAGGGGACATAACTTTAAACTTGCTGAAACGCCTTTTTCTTCCTATTTAGGAGTTGGAAAATATTACCATTTAATAATATTTTTATTTAATAAAAAAACGTTTTTTTAAATATTTTATTTGATCTATGGATAAGTTTAATTCACCCATAGCAGAATTATATAAAAAAAATATTCTCATTAATGTTTGCTTTTAAATGGTTACTATAATTTCTAGTGAAAATATGGAAACTTTTTTTTCCAATTAAAATTGAAGAAATAAATAAAAAAATAATTTTTAATGAACGGACCGCTGAGATTAACCAATCATCTGCCACCTTCAATCTTCCTGGTACAATCATCATCATCTTTTTAACACATTAATTTCTTTCATTCCAAACTAAAACAAAGCATACTTTTCTATCATTTAACTCTAAAAAGTTAAAGTCTTTCTCTTTCTGAGTCAGCTCAGGTACTTCATTCATCTTTTGAATTTTTATTATTTATTTTTTATAGCTAGTCTCAATGTATTTTAATGGGTTTTTAAGATCATTTCTATCTGGGTTTATGTCTATATAAAACATCTTATTTTATGTTTTATGTTTTATGCTGTCCAAAGATTTGTTTTTGTTTTCTTTTTAAATGTTACGTCCTGTTCAAAGGTATTATTTTTATGTTATGAACTGTCGAAAAATGTTATCTTTTTGTTATTATGAAGCCCCAAAGTTTTAAGTTTTAGTTTAAACCCAGTTTTACTTATGTTTGATGCTGGATTATTTTTATGTTCTTAGGGAATTTTGTTTTATGTTATTGTCATTATAATGTCTAAAAGAATTTTGGTTTTTTATTTTAATCCCTGTTTTCACTATGTTTGATGCTGTACTGTTTTGATGTTTTAAGGTCTTTAGGTTGGGAATTTGATAGTCATGGATGGTTGGCTGAAGGGATCTAATAGTTTTGTGGATAGGGTAGGACTAAATGACGGTACGGTCTTAGCTTTATCCGGTCGGGATTTCGATAACCGGTTTAAGAATGAGAAATGTGTCGATATTCCTTCTTCGGAACCTGTTATGATTCCGGGAAATTCAGGGAACGTAGTGTCTTCCTTTGGAACTTGTTCTGATAGAGTTGGACTGAATGATGGTACAGTGTTGGCCTTATCCGATCGGGATTTCGATAGCCGGTTTAAGAAAGAGAATTATGTTGATGTTCTTCCTTTGGAACATGTTATGGTTCCGGGAAATTTAGTGCCTTCCTTTGGAACCTGTTCTGATATAGTAGGACTAAATGTTGATAACCAACCTGTTCCGATTCCGGGAAATTCAGTGCCTTCCACGAGTGTGAATGAGGGAGATTTGCATGAGGATTTTGACTTTAGCGATGAAGTTCTTAAGTACATAAGTCAGATGCTTATGGAAGAAGATATGGAAGATAAGACTTGTATGTTTAAAGAGTCATCTGCAGCACTTCAGGCTGCCGAGAAAGCGTTTTATGAGGTTCTCGGAGAGAGATATCCACCTTCTCCTGAATATGATGCTGATCAAAACCAAGAAAGCTCCGATGAAAGTCATGGTCAAAATTGTTGGAGATGTAGTAGTGCAAGCATTAGTAGTGGTAGCGTAATTGATCCTGGTCACAACCATGATTTCAGTGAGCAAAGGGCTCTGAACTTCCCATCCCAGGCTAGTTCATCTCATAGCTCGGGAAACAGTACTGGTAGCGTGGTTGATGGATATGCAGATTCTCCGGTAAGTACTGTTAGGCTTCCGGAAATATTTAACAATAGTGAGTCTGCCATACAATTTAGAAAAGGCTTCGAGGAAGCAAGTAAGTTCCTCCCGAATGGTGGAAGCTTGTTTGTTCACGGGGAGAATGACGGATTGTTTCTCAAAGAGCTAAAGGAAGAGACTAAAGATATGGCAGTAGATAAGGTGGAGAAGGATGAGATTTCCCGGGATGGATCAAGGGGAAAGAAAAAACCTTATCCTGAGGATCTGAGTCTAGAGTGTGGGAGGAGTACCAAGCAATCTTTAGTTTATACTGAGTCTGCTGTAAGCCCTGAAATGTTTGATATGGTGCTACTAAATTGTCAAAGTGTAACCGAGCTTCAAAAAGTTTTGCAAGATGAAACGAGCAAGAATGTGCAACAGAACGCACAATTGAAAGGGTCTAATGGTGGAAAGGCACGTGGGAAGAAACATGGTGGTAAAAGGAACATGGTGGATTTGAGAACTCTCTTAACCCTTTGTGCACAAGCCGTTGCAGCCGATGATCGGAGGAGTGCTAATGAGCTAATCAAGCAAATCAGGCAGCATTCTTCACCTATGGGTGATGGGATGCAGAGGATAGCTCACTATTTCATTGATGGCCTGGAGGCACGCTTAGCTGGTTCCGGGACCCAAATTTACACTGCGCTTATCACAAAGCCGACTTCAGCCGCTGATGTGTTGAAAGCCCACCATCTGTTTCTTGCTGCTTGTCCTTTTAAGAAGCTCTCAAATTTCTTCTCGAATAAGACTATAATGAATCTAGCTGAAAATGCTGCTAGGCTTCATATTATTGATTTTGGTATTCTATATGGTTTCCAATGGCCTTGCCTTATACGACGTCTCTCGTCTAGACCTGGTGGACCGCCTAAGTTAAGGATTACAGGGATTGATCTTCCACAACCGGGTTTTCGGCCGGCAGAAAGGGTGGAAGAGACAGGGCGCCGTCTTGCAAACTATGCTGAAACATTCGAAGTTCCGTTTGAGTTCCATGCTATTGCTCAGAAGTGGGACACCATTCAAATTGAGGACCTTGGGATTGATCGTGATGAAGTACTTGTTGTGAACTGTATGTACAGGCTTAGAAATCTACTAGACGAGACCGTGATTGTGGAGAGTCCAAGGAATAAGGTTCTTAACTTGATCAGGAAGATGAATCCTGATGTTTTCATACTGGGGATTGTGAATGGTGCTTATAGTGCTCCGTTCTTTATCACGAGATTTAGAGAGGCTCTCTTCCACTTTTCTACTTTATTCGATATGCTCGAGACTAACGTCCCTCGCGAAATTCCGGAACGGATGCTGATTGAAAGAGAGATTTTTGGATGGGAGGCAATGAATGTCATTGCATGCGAGGGTGCTGAAAGGATTGAGAGGCCTGAGACTTACAAGCAGTGGCAGATGAGGAACACAAGGGCCGGTCTCAGACAGTTGCCTCTGAATAAGGAGATCATGAAGATAGCAAAGGAGAGGGTAGATACAGGCTACCATAAGGACTTTGTAATCGATGAGGATAATCGCTGGTTGCTCCAAGGATGGAAAGGACGAATTGTTTATGCACTCTCAACTTGGGTTCCTGCCCCTTAGAAGGTAAAGTCTTGTGAAGTCCTTTACGGTCGGATTGCAGCCATTGATGGATTTCACATATATGGAGACAAGGTGCGGAAAACATCTCTCCTCTCACAGTCTCTTGCATGCATGACACATTTAGACATAAAGATGCACGAAAACATGGATTACCGTGCGTGCAATCAATATGAAAAATTGATATTGATGATCTGTTTGCTGCATTTTCCCAACAGGTTACATAAATAAGAAACCGAGGGCTGCTTACTGGTATTTATCGAAAAGGTGAACCCATCATGTACCGAATTGCTAACATGTACCAGAGAATAATAGCGGTGGTAAGATGTATTAGATCGAAGCTAGCAGTTTAGGTGAATGTTAAGTAGGTCCGACCGTCTTGAGTTTCTTGTTGTATTGGCTATACGAGGTAATGTTAAGTAGGTCTGACCATATGAGTTTCAAATCCCGCATCGTTATCCTCTTATTCTCATATTCAAATGCAATGAAGTTCATTAATGTATTTTCTTTTAAAGCTATAAGTACTTACAAATATAAAAAAAAAATGAAAAAACAAATAAAAATCTCCATTGTTGCTTTCTGCAGAAGTGTCTTCATTTACAAAAAGAGAAAACCAATTCAAGTCTCATCGTATATAGGTTCGGCCTAAAGACCAGAGTCCCGTATCTTTAACCGGTGTCTGAAAAAAAAAAAAGTGAAAGTATTGTAAGAATAGAAGCTTTTAGAATCTTATAGAACTGAACTGTGTGTTGTATTGTAATGATACTTACTGGTGTTTTCACAGATGGGAAGACATTCCAAAACCTTAAAGTCTCATCCCCTGCACCAGTCACTATGGTCTGCATGAAAAGATGAAAAAAACAGTTATTATACTAAAATGAATTGTTTTCGATCTTTGAGAGTACGATTCATTGTTAAGGAAACGTTACCTGTCCATCAGGCGACATGGCTAGGTAGAGGACTCGAAAACTATGGCCTGTTAGCGTTGCAACCTTTGCCATCGATGGATATTTCCACACCATAATTTGATTTTGAGAATATCCATGAGTGCTGACTATTTCATTCACATTCTTACTCCATGATAGATTGCATACTTGGCTCCCTGTGTCTATGTTGTTCAATTGGTGACCATTAGTAGTGTTCCAAAACCGAATACATCGGTCCGCAGTTCCACCACCCGATGCAAGAAGGTTGCTTTGATGGGGTGACCAAGCAATGGCTTTCACAGCGGCTGTATGTTCAGTCAATTTAAGAATTGGTTGCTGTGAATGCTGGTTCCAAACCAAAAGCTGATTATCATTCCCACCGGAAGCAAGTTCACGGTCATCATGTGACCATTTCAATCCACAAACCTCGGATTTATGCCCAACAAGCTTGCTAACGTAATCACTCGAAACTCGAAGATCATGCTGAAGAATGTTACGATCCCTGCTTCCAGATGACAGTATCCGCGAATTCCAAGCCAAGACACCGGTTCTTGTTTGATGTCCACCCATGGTTCGGACTTTCTTACACTGAGTTCCATCCCAAACCTATATATAACAATCAAAATGCTTAAACCTCAACCGTTATTTACTCTAATGGATGGCAAGTTCGAAACCAACAGTTAATTACCTGAACTTGACCGAGATTTGTACCGATTGATATGTAAGAACCTTCCCGGGTCCATTGAACAGCACAAACACTATCATTTGGTCCCAAATCACACAACTTTGTTACCTAAGAGCAAAACAGTAACATGTTAAAACTCTAAATACATTCATTTGTTCTAAATCCCTCAAAAGCATATATAAACTTACTTTACTATTGGATGCAGTCCATAAATAAACACAAGTACCCAACCCAACAGCAAGTACATTTTGAGATGACCAGTCAACAAGGTTCAAATAGAAATCATCTTGAAGTGATGGAGCATCAAGAACCTGCATTCATTTCATTTCAACAAATTTTACATAAACTCGGGTAGGAATCCGATGCGGGTATGAAAAGTAACTCGAAAATCGAAATATGTGACCTTATGGGGTGTCTTAGGGACTTTCCTAGGTGGTTTAGGAGGTGTAGATGCTTCGCTAGAGAAACCACTATCATGCCCCAAAATTGAAGGAGAATAAGGTGAGTTAGGCCCTGAATGTTCAGTTTTGAACCTCAACATATTCTTGTTAGGACTCATAGGTGAACCTTGACCTGCAGGAGAAAAACAAGACCCGAAATCAGAACCGAACAACTCAGATTTTAAAATCCGACAATAAGCTTCATTTGCCCCTTCTTTAGCAGGTGATTCCTTTTCCATTAACCCAAAAGTGTGTAGCCTTGATGAAGATCTACACGGGATGAACCTATCGCTACAAATCGTCGATTTCGACGATGATGGTGAACTTAAACTCGATATCATCCGTGGTGAAGATATCGAAATCGAACGAAAAGAAGAAGAACAAGGAGAAGGGGAAGAAGTTTCTAGCCGGAGCGAAGTTTCGTTCATCCCAGCAGGGAGGTTTAAACCACTTTTTCTCCTTTGTGAAGACTCCATTTTTTGAGATTTTTGGTTCCTTGCTTAGCCTGTGAGCTTCTTAAAATTGGGTTTCGTTTAGATTTTGAAAATGGAGATTAAAAATGGAAGATTTTTTGGTGGAGAAAAGAGCTCCTATAGGGTTTTCCAAAGGGGATATATTTTTGGGGGAGGAGCTGAAATTTCCTGCCTTTTCTTTAGATCTACAACGGTCAGATTTTGGTAGGGTAGATTGTGTTTCTTTTTATATGTTTAGAATAGGGGGAAAGGAGGATGTCGTTTTGAGTTTTGTAGAATTAAAAACGACATGGGTCGTCGAATTTTGATATTAACGGTCATTTTTCATGAATATATACATGCATGCATACATACATACATATATATATTATATCAAAGTTCGTATCATAAAGAGCTGTCAGATTGATTTAGTTACCAAGTAATTTGCCAAATAGCCGTTGCTTCTGATTTTTTATTTTTATTTTATTAAAATTTTACCTTTTTCGTATTTACAGATATTTAATATATAAATTCTTAAAATATTTAATATGTAATATTTTGAGATTATATCATATTATTACTTCAAAATTTTAAATATATATATGAAATCTAAAAAAAAATTAAAAAATTATTTTTTGAAGCTTTTTATAAAAAATAAAAATAAAAAAGATGATGTGACACGATATTAAGGTGTCATGTCATCATTCCTTAAGAAATTTCAAGTTGAGGGACTAAAATAAGAAAAACTGTCAACCAATGTCAAATCCAGGGACTAAACATTAATCTATCCCATTTTTAAAAGCTTTCATTTCCACAGCACCACTGTAAGCTTGAAGGTTTTCATGAATATAACATGTTGAAGAATAAGCTGTCGGATTTTATGTACTACAATCTCTTCTCAACATAGACTTTTACAATGTGTATCGCACTTGATATCGGCGAAGCCAGTCCTCTCCCTTCTCGTAATAATCTGACCTACTGAACGTTTGCTGATGGAACCTTGAGTTTGCAGCATACAGGGAAGCGCCACGCCATGCATCAAGAACTGGATCTAATGCCCGTGCCACCTTAATTGGCGATCCACATGGTCGAAGCATCCGGATTCCAGCTTCCAAACGTTCATTTATGCCGGGAAAGAGACTGCACCCACCGGTCATAAAGACCGAACTGGTCAACCTGTTCTCAAGTGCCTTGTCCTTGGATGGCAACCTTCTGATCGAGACCCCAGTCATTTCGTCTAAACCCACTTGATCTATACCAACCAAGTTCGGGTGGAATAATATTTCAGGACACCGAAACCTTTCAACCCCGAGCACAATTTGGAAATCTTCCTTAGAGAGCGGACGAACATGGGGTACCTCAGTAGTAGCTGGCTGTGAAGCTGTCGATTCAGGTTTAGGAACAAATGCTGGGTCTATCTCCTGCAAGAACAGAGAAATTAACGAATGATTCATCCTACATTATAATTCGGAAAACCACAAATAGATCAATACACGCAAAGACAAATGAACTGACCTGGAGCCTAGAACTAACACGGGCCAGCTCTGCCTCATCTTCATCAGCTCCATCATCATCGTCATCATTATCTTTTCCCATTAGTTTGTAAAGTTGCCAATCTTCATCTTTGGCACCAAAAGTATCCTCGCCTTTCCCTCGATCAAAGGCGGCAGTAGTTAAAAGGCGCATTCTTTCCCTCTGAGCAGCATTCAATCTTTCCCCACGCCCTACGCCCCCAGAACTACTACCATTAGTATGTCCGCCATTTGTCTTTAGTCTTTTCCGCTGTTCAACCTTCTCGTACAGTTCTTTGTATTTAGTATGCATTTGTTCGAGATAAAGTTGAGGGTTCTCCCTGTTAAAAGATAAGAACAAGAAGATAATGAACTGTCAATTAGATTAAATGTAAAATAATTGAAATGCATGCGTGATGGAGCCACTTTCTTGCTTGGTGAAATTAAATTTGAAAAAGGAAAGAAAGAAATATCTTTGAGTTTGTGACATAAATATCTTTGAGTTTGTGACATACAAGCGTCTTTCTTCATCTTGCTGGGTTTTCCTTTCTCGTTCTAATTCTTCTTCGACACGTTTCTGTTTAGCTCGCTGCCTGCCTTCCGTCGTGGTTTTAAGAAAAATCTGCCTCTTCTTTTCCTTGAGCTGTCACATTAACATAGCAAAGAAATCATTTTCCTTTATCTAAAAAGTACTTCATTTGCCGAGCAAATCCAACTGAAAAAAAGCAACGCATATTAGATATCTGCCACTAAAAGTATCGGTACCTGCTCTGGGGTCAGCATATTATCAGGAACATTGATAAGCGGATATTTATCACTTGTACAAGAATCTGACTTCTCCTCGTTTTCAGCTTGTTCAGGCTTTGGTTCACCTTTTGCTTTTCGTAATGACTGTGTCACTTTTGTGAGAGTCAATTCTATTTCCTGTTTAGAAGCATAACCAGTTTCCGAAAGGAAAGACAGAATATCTTCCTCTTGAACTTGTCCAAGTTGTTGCAAAAGAAATTCCAATCCGTGCAATTGATTTTCTAGTTCGTTTATTCTAGAAGACCTCTTCGCTTCGGCCATTTCTCTCAATCTTTGTCCTTGTCTTTCCCTTATAGCAGCCTTTCGTGCTATCTCTTCTCCGGAAGGAGGTTCTTCGGTAGGCAGTGGAACCCATGGGAGCTGCCAACACCTGGTTTTATCTTCTGCTTCCTTGCCGCCTTTCTGTCACAGTAATTAACCTTTCAGCACTTGCAAAGACGATAGCGGAAGAAAAAAAACACACGTATGTCAATACCTGAAATAATTGAGCTTCTAAGGCATAATCGGGTGCAATATAGCAGTGTTCCATCTTCAGATCTTCAACCTTTTCCCATGTGAATCTAGCCCTATCATAAGCATTTAAAAAAACATTAGCAAAAGCTCTATTGAAGAATGTCATATTCCAGCAATCCAGCAGAACTTATGCTCACATGTGATGAGGATACTTAAGTGAAAGAAGTTGCTTCAAATAGTCAGTGATATGGTATCCGCCAATGTTAGTTCGACAGCATCCTTTGTAAACGGGCTCCCCATCAACAAACTACAGTCAAACAAACTACATTATAACCACAACTGTAATGCACTCGCATCCATTTAGTCGAAATCTAATATTCATTGCGTCGGTCAGATTTTGTAAATTCCTATTCCAATGTCTATAACAAGATATACCTTCCACCAGACCAGTACAAAGGTTTGTCGAAGGAACATAAGGATAATTCCAAGCAGAAACTAAACTTATTGTGTCGAGTCCCATAATGCCGACTTGCTAACAAGCCCCGAAATAAATAATGATTGCCTCAACTTTGCAAATCTATGCATCAATATAAAATATGAAGTCTAGGGAACATACAGGAATGACATGAGTTGTGGTGAATCCCGGGCAGATAGCTAGACCATCTTTCTCACAAATCCCATGCAGTTGATTATACTTGTAGCTGAAAACAGCATCAACACCAAAGGCTGCAAACACAAACAGAAAAAATTCGAGCATGAGAGAAGATATACATTTGGACTTAAATATATATATATATATATATCAAAATTGTTGACAGGATTTGAATTCTAATAACATAACTAATTTCCAAGAAACTTGAGCCTTACTCAAGCATGGAAGGCCATGTATCACTCAGATAAACGAATTGAGTGTGATATGTAATGTTAAAATGAGTGCTTTATACCTACAGTTCGAACCCCATAAGTCTCGAAAAGAAGTTCTGCCATTTTACTGCGGGAATGAACCGGGTTGCACACACATTCTGTGATCAGGATAGGATGATCAATCTGTTCTGGCCTCGAATAAACAACAAATCAAGAAAGAATTAATTAAACTCGAAATGTCAAATAAAGAATTATGAATGACGAAAATGGAAGCCAATAAAACGATGATGCATGAAGGGAAAATGCCAAAACCAATAGCCAATAAAATTCCCAGGCAAGCTCAAAGGCACATTTAAATTCATGTAAAATCAACTATCTGAAGACAATTTATCTACTGCCAAAGCATATCCTAATTACCAACACAAGCAGGACATCCTAATAAAAGCAGTAAACTTATCAATGTACCCGTGATCCATTTGCACCCAACCGATCAAATGCAAAGTCGAGAACCTGAAAAAAAAAAAAAAAAAGTACACAAGTTAGCATGCCGAGCCATGCCCAAAACTCTAAAACTTCCATATCTACATTCAATCATAAACCAATATCATCCAATATTCTCATAAACCAAAGGCATTTCTAGTTCACATTCAAACTTAAATTTGAGTTCATAAGTTCTCATAATTCCCATACATAAAAACACAAAACCAAAACCAAAAATTTTACATACATATTCCATGATTTCAAACTGAAAAACAACATTGCTATCGAAAGCGGATCGGGGGCCGGAACGAGTGCAATCAAAGTATTTGAGTAAAGCGGGATCATGGTCACCAACAATTGTCACAGTTTCCCCTGCAATAAGCCCCCAAAAAGAACACCTAAATTCATATACAAATTTCCTTCTTCTTTTTTTTTTTTTTTAAAAAATAATTTGAATAAAGCAAAAATACCGGTGGATTTATGGCGAGGTCTTTGAACAATGTTACGGAAAATAACCCGTGGCTCAGTCTCTCCTGCCCAACTGCAAAATAGAAAAAAAAAATGGTTAAGGGAAAAAATTGATGGTATATACCATTATAAATACATACATACACATATACATATATATATCAAATGAAAAATGAAAAATTAGGGTTTTTGTAGTTAAGGTTAAATTACCCAATACGAAAATAGGAAGCCCCATTGTCGATAACAATGGGAGTCGATGGAGGAAAGCGATTGTAATCTGTTTGCCTTTGAATTTTTGATATGAATGGCATTTTTTTAGGGTTTTTCTTCGGAATGGAACTATGGATTTGAGAGCCGAGGGGAAAAGGGTTTCTGGTACAGTGACGAACTGAAAAGTACATTGTAATAGTTTTAAATATTTTGTATTAAGGCTGACCATCAACAGCGGGGATAGCTCAGTTGGGAGAGCGTCAGACTGAAGATCTGAAGGTCGCGTGTTCGATCCACGCTCACCGCAGTGTTTTTTAATGTTTTGGATTAATTGTTTAGGGGTCCCTAAAATACGAGTTAAAAATTTTAAATTAGTCATTAAATTATCAGATTATTCCAATTAGATCGTTATAATTAATTATAATATTATTTAATTATACTGATTTTATGAAAATAAGTAAAATTTCCCTACTTCGCTTCAGAATTTTTTTTATATTAAATTATTTATTAAAACATTAACTTTATAACGAAATTGAAATACTTAATTTAATTTTGAATTTATTAAATTGTTATTTTTTATCATTTTAAATAATTAATAAAATGTACTCCTATTTAATTTTTTTTAACCATGTCAATTTTTACAAATTTTTTTTGAATATTTTTATTATATGTTCTGATCATATCCGTTCTTCTTGATATAATACCTAAAACTACTCATAGTCCCTCCCTAATTGATAAATAGGAGGATAATGTACTTGAGCACACTTGAACCGACATTCTCCTACACTGATAACAATACTGAGACTAATCAAGTTAATATTCAATCGACCACTTTTAGATAATTCTTAATTCCAAGTTCAAAGTAAGACGTTGCCAACTTTTTAAGTCATTGTAGGGCCAATTTCAACACAATTAATCAATTCTCCATCATATATAACCACTTCATCAAATAGAAATGTAAAAAAAAAATCTCTCCTGTATGTCTTAATTTCGATATTGAGTAAATTGATCTTTTAAAAAATTGAATTAATTTAACCCTTATCAAATTTGAGTGCGGATAATTAAAAACAATTAATTACGACAATTAATATTTTTCATCAATTATACATGATTTTAATTAATATAATAACAAATTAAACCCTTGATGTTTATATATTATGTTAATTTGATCCTGATTGTAAAATAATTATTTAAAAATTCTAAAAAATTCAAAAAGAATATGTAAAAAAAATTTGGATTCATATATATATATTGACTAAATGTGTAAATTTTGAAGGTAAAACTTATTATTATATCAATCAAAATTATATAAAATTAGTGGGAAAACATTAATATTATGACTAATTGTCATTAGATGCTCACTTTCGAAATTAACATGATTAAATTGCTTCGGTTTTTATGAGAGACCAATTCGTTTAACATCAAAATTGAGAGGGACTATAAATATGTTTTTACCAAAACTAACTTCTTAGTTTCACGGTTCCTTCCACTGTACGTTTAGATAAATGAAAAAGAAATTTAAAAAAAAATCTTCATTCTTCCATAGCAAGCCAACACGCCCACAAGATCTCTCCTATAAAAAACCTTCACATGCAAAACCCTGTTATATCAAAATCTTTTTTTTCTTTTAATGGAGATTTATGAACAAGAAGAAGGTTTTATGACGCCGAGGCGGCACTCACAAGCGACGGCTCCTCCGCCGTGTCCAGCGGCACCGAAGAAAAAACAAGCGGTTCATATAAAGAGAAAGTCTCCGAAGAATGAGTTCTTTCATCCACCTGATCTCGAGGCTTTGTTTACCTCGATGCGGCAGACACAAAAGGCGCCCCCTCCGCTATGTCCGCCGGCGCCTAAGAAGAAACAAGCGGTTTGTATGAAGAGAAAGCCACCGAGGAATGGGTTCTTTCAACCACCTGATCTCGAGGCTTTATTTTCAATTATGGCGCCAAAAAAGGAAACTTGCGTTTCATTTGAAAGTGCTTGTCGTTTTTAGGTTTTCTTATTAATGTAAATCGGGCTTTGTATACGTAAATATTATTTTGATATTATATATATATAACTCGTATAATTTAGAAAATTTCCTCCTCCTTGTTTTCGTTTTTGTTAAAAATAATTTGAATAAAGCAAAAATACCAGTGGATTTATGGCGAGGTCTTTGAACAATGTCACGGAAAATAACCTGTGGCTCAGTCTCTCCTGCCCAGCTGCAAAATAGAAAAGAAATAATTATGGTATATACAATTAAACATACATACACACATATATATATATATATATCTCTCAAATGAAAAATGAAAAATTAGGGTTTTAGTAGTCAAGGTTAAATTACCCAATACGAAAATAGGAAGCGCCATTGTCGATAACGATGAGAGTCGATGGAGGAAAGAGATTGTAACCTGTTTGCCTTTGAATGTTTTATACTAATGGCAATTTTTTTAGGGTTTTTCTTTGGAATGGAACTATGGATTTGAGAGTCGAGGGGAAAGGGTTTCATTGATGAACTGAAAAGTAGAATCTAATACTTTTAATGTCTTAGTATTAAGATTGAAGTCAGCAGCGGGGATAGCTCAGTTGGGAGAGCGTCAGACTGAAGATCTGAAGGTCGCGTGTTCGATCCACGCTCACCGCAATGCTTTTTAATAATTTGGATTAATTGCTCAGGGGTCCTAAAATATGATTTAAAACTTTAATTTGGTCACTAAATTATCAGGTTAAATATGTTTTTATTACTTTTTTTCCCTTTTTCATTTTTCATTAATTCTTTATTATACAAATAAATGCAAATAAAAAAATAATACTGTTTGTTATGATTGAAATAACTTTTGGATTTATAATTAATTATAATATTATTTAATTGTACTGATTTTCATAAAATCAGTACAATTTCCCTACTTCGCTTGAGAAATTTTTTATATTAAATTATTTATTAAAAACAATAAATTTATAACGAAAATAGTAAATTTAAATTTGAATTTATTAAACTATTATTTTTTATCATTTTAAATAATTTAATAAAATGTATTCTTATTTAATTTTCTTTAACCACGCCAATTTTTACAAACCTAAATAGCTAAGATCGTATTCGATTGTTCTTTTGTTTTAATGCTAAAAAGACTTCTCCAATCCCTTTTAATTACAAAATCGAGTAAATTAGTCATTCTAAAAAAAATAGAGATATTTAATCTCTGTCAATTTTAAAAGTGAATAATTAATTATTGTATTAATATCTTTCATTAATTGTATATAATTTTAATTTGTATAATAACAATTTTAACTCTCAATTTTGCTGGTTCCGCCTCTGGTTGTGGGTTTTATTTTGGGTTTGGTAGAAGTGAAATTGGGGCTCAAATTGAGCATTGAGAGGCCTGAAATATTGCCTGACTAAAACCACATCCCTTTGGGCTTCAATCTCTAATTCATAGTGAACATAGTTTATTCAATTCGGCCTCCTTTTCTCTCAATTCTTATTAACTTTCTTTTCTAAAGTTAAAGCCCAAACAACATCCCCATTATGTAGGTAGAATTTTGTTTTATATAAAACTATATTTACAAAAAAAAAAAAAATGTTTAATGTCGATTGAGTCTTAATTCGACTGACATTAATATTATTGTTAGTGCAGGAGGACGTGGGTTCGAGTACGTTGAAGCTTATTATCTTCCTATTTAAGAGTTAAGGAGAATATATGAGTAATTCTAGGTATTTTATAAAGAAAAGCAAATATGATAAGAATTTACGAAAGGTCAATGAGATTTTGGTTGAAACAATAAAATTAAAGTTTTAGAAGTATTGGTACCTTAAGTTCAAGTTTCATCATGTGTGAGTTTAAGTTTAGTTTTTTAAAATAATTTTTATATAAAAAAATAAAAAAATCCTCAAAGTAAATTTTTTTAAGAAAGAATGGGTTTTTATTTTTATTTTTTCTAACTGTGTTTCTAATTTATTATATATACTTATTCATGTTTGTTTTACAATTCATTTTTAGGGTTTGTAATTACTTTTCTTAATAATGTTATATTCAAGGTTTAATCTTGTGTTTTTTTTAGGAGTAAAATATACCACTGAGGGGCAAAGCTAGGGGGGCTGGGAGGGGCCCCGGTCCCCCTAAAATGTAAGATTGCTATTTAGGCTTTTAAAATTTTTTAAATTAGTAAAGGTAAAATTGCACTTTGGCCCCACTAAAATTATAAAAATTTGATTTAATCATTTACAAATCATAAAGATATAGACTATAAAAAATTAAAATTTCATCCAGCCCCCCTAAAAAATTGTTCTAGCTTCACCTTTGATACCACTACACCCGACACTTATATCTAAAATATTTTATGTTTATATAACTTTTAAAACATTCATATTTTGTATTATATAAAATTTTAAATATTTACATATTAAGATTATTTTCAGATAACTTCATGATTTAATTATTATTATTTTCATATTACTCTAATTTCGTCATATATAGGTCAAGAAAGTTGGCTTATAAATTTTTTTTTATTGAATATGAGATGCACACACTGTTGCTTCATCAATGCACTAGCTGACAAGAAACAAAGACATGTTTGGTAAATAATTTAAATATAAATAAAATTGATAATTGAGGACTAAAAAGGGAAAATTGGAGTAGGGTAGGGGTTTACCTTGCACGAACAATAACCCCAGATTTTGGCTGTGGTCACCATCACTAATATTCCTGGCCAAGCAAAAGGCCAATATTTTCTCACGTCTCTCCTTTGATGGAATGTGATTTTACCTCATCATCACTACCCTAAACATCCTTTCTCATTATTATCCCCACTTGGATCCGGTCTGGTTGGATTGCACCGGATTAAAACTAGAATCGAGTTGTGATTCGGTTTCGAAAAATTAGTACTAGAATTTGGTTCGGTGTAATCTAACATGATGATTAATTTTTATTAATAAAAGCATCATGAAAGTATCTATACTAAGTGTCATGAAGACATCTGTATCTTATTTTATATCTTCCTTAGATTATCTTATAGACATTTCAATTCCTATACACAGGTTAGTACAGGATTTGTATTTTGGTGCCTTCAAAAATGGTAAAGTTTGTAAGCTGACAAAATAGTAAAATTAGTTTTTGGTCCTTCAAAACTTCACAATTCAATCTTTACCCATATAAAATTTAGCTTAAAACCTTATATAACAAAATAGGTATCTTAAAATTATGATTAAAATATGTTTCACGTTAGATCCGAGTTAATTAACATTTAACATCTAAGCTGACAAAGGGGAAGGCAAAAGGGGCCTTCCTCCTCTCACCCAATTATATATTAATATAATGGTAAAATTACATTTTAACTTAAAAAGTACGACAAAATTTTGGGCCTAAAATAATTTTCTTGTACCTGCAAACTAATGAGTAGGGTAATGAAAAAACATGATTGATACTGTTTAACCCAAACTTGTTTCCGCAAAATAAATAGAGTGGGTTACTAAGGAAACAAAGGAAAAAACAAAACATTAATATCGAAGAATATGAACCCTTAATATAGGCAAGCAAAAGTAGTACTTAAAAACCCAGGAAAGACGGGCCAAGCCGAAATGGAGTCGCCATGTGAAAGTTCATAGCAAATAGCAACAAAAGCAAACAAAAAACAATGCATGGAAGCCCCCCTCTCTCTTTATAAAGAAACCTAAACGATGAGTAGGGTTTTCTAATGGTTTGGGTTTTCCATTTGGAGAAAGGCTAAGACTAAGCCAACACGATGCAAAATGCAAATGAGTCGTCAGCGGAATTTCTGGGTTTTTAATTTCTGTCTTTCGAGTTATCATTTCAAATGGCTTTGCTGGTGAAAAGAGCAACATGTAGATTAGGGTTTAGGGTTTGTAGTTGGGAAAAGAAGAAAAGGAAAAGTACGTACTGCATGGGAAAGAGAAAAAGGGGTATTTAATGAGTGTTTGGTTTAATAAGATTTAATGTTGAATTTTCATTTCAGTTTGAGGTTTGGGTTTCTTTTTGGTGTAGCATAGATTTATTGCTACATCTTTTGGATTTTTGACGTGATGTTTTTGTATTATATCGAAGATGTATATAAGTTTTAGATTTGTAATTTTTATATGTTATTTTTTTAATTTTTTAATGACGTGACAGTCCGAAATTGTTCACATAGATTAGTTCATGTATCATATTTCGTGAACTCTTTTAATACTATTCCCTTCGACCCATCGAAAAAAGTTACAACCATTGTTTTGCTTTCCTCAAAATTTTCTACAATTTCACCATAACTTTTGTACCCTAATCCCAACTTTTCACAAACTCAATTTCGGTACCCATTCTAAATGAAAACACAAAGCACACATAAACCCAACTCAAATAAGAACATAAGCACATCTTTAAATTTGGAGCATCCAAAAAATTTCTTTCCTTTGCTCGACGACATGGTCGAGGTGCATATGGGAGCCTTCAATCCACAATGGCAGTATACCCCATATTTCTCCTTACCAGCGTTTGAGTTTGAGGTTGACGAGAAAGACATTTCTCTATCTATTGAAGCTATGGGTTTCAAAATCCTTAAAACTAAGAAGGCTTCAACAATAAATTTGTTTTCCAGAAAAAAAGGGAAAGCATATATGAGAATGATAATTAAGGGTTTTTTTCATTAATAATAAACAAAAAAACTTAATAACCATTCACTTTCCACCTATTTTCTCTTGCCAAATAGATAAAAAATAAATAAAACATGTGGCGTTTTTCTATTGGGTCAAGCCGCCACATCATTAAAAACTAATGCCCTTATAAAAAATACTAAAATCATGGACGGAAAAATAATTCGAGTACTAGGTTAGGATAAAAAAAGTATAAGTACTAACTTAAAAGAAAATGATAAATTCAAGGACTAAATGAGTATTTAAGCCTTTTTTTAATTATAACGTGAAGGAAAAGAGATATGATATAATTCAAATTCATAATCATTATGCTTTTGTAATTATCATTTTCACACTTTTTGAGTATAAAAGTTTGTTAATAAGTATCACTTAAGGCGAGATTCGAGTCTATCCGATGAAAAAAATATTGAAAAAGCTTTACCCTCTATTTAGGGGTTTGACTCAATGTAATTTCGAAATTAATTGGAATTCAATGTAATTACTGAACATCAAGGATCTCAAGCTAAGAAAAAAGAAAGTTTGATTTTGTATAAAATATCTTGATTTATGTTCTTTGCAAATCAAACTTTATTCATGGATATGATCCTAAAGGATGGTGTTTTAATTTGTTGACCTGATGTGAAAGCTCAAAGATGAGCAGTGGGAACATGGTGTTGAGTAAGGGTATTGACCGATATGGTGATGAATTAGAAATTTCAACTAGTAATTTAGTTTAGTATTGGATGGTCAATGGAGTTTCATTTCTTTATGTTGAGGTTTGGTGGTGAGAGTAATGCTTCTTGGCTGTAATTGTGTGTTATATTTGATGATATCAGTAGGTGTCTAGGTGCTTTGGTGCTCTGCTTTTTGCTTCTTTGTTTTGAGGTGTTGAATGTAGCTTTCAATGGGTGGCTGGCCTTGGATTAATCATGTTGAGACCTTTGTTCTGACGTGGTTCTTTACTTCATTAATAAAGTGTTCTTAAATCAGTACAATACCTATATAAATTCTCACCATACATATATATATATATATATATATAAAATGAATGAGACTTGCTAACATATTGAAATTGTCACAATTGATTATCCCTCAAATTAAGTAAGATATATAACACAAATAATATCTTCTGAATAACATAAGATAAGCCTTTAATCAATTGGATATCTTTCCTTCAATAGTCATGAGTCAATATGATCCATAAGTTAAAAGGGATGATGATTGCTTCGACCCAGTCTAAACTAATCTCCAAAATCTCCTTTTTAAATGTAATTGGGATATCAAGGATGGACTGATAAGTATCTCAACCAGCTAAAGAAATCACAGCCCAAAGATATTTGTTACCAAAATTTACCAATTCAAACATGATTATTTTTCTGAGTCACTAATGCTACTCCTAATTGACACTGGTCGAGGCACTCTTTGAAACATGCCTCAATAGATAGTTATTTTAGCCATTACCTAATTAATTAAATTAATGTTCGGTTGACTTATGACACCAACTCAATAGAATATTTAATGTATTGTATAGATTATTCAACCGAATTGATGTCCACTACTCGTGAATCAACTCAATCAAATACTTAACTATAATTTCTCCTTTATATATTTTGTGAATATATATATATATATAATTGGAATTATCTTCTTCTCTGATCAAAATTTTAATGTCAAATTTTCAGCATTTGATATTCTGTTTATCCATTTATGGAACAAAATAAATAATGCCATTTATTTTGGCAGGTGAACACAATTAAAACGAGTGATAATGACAAAAAAAATAATATATAAAAATTAAAATTAAAATTAAAAAGTCTTTCTCTCTGCAACTGCATTGTCAGCCTTTCATTAAATTAAAATATTAAAGTTTCTTCTATTTGGAAACAGCCATTTTCATGTGCCCAGATGTTTTTAATCCCTTAATCTTCTTAATTAAGAAAAAAAAGAGAATTATTTTAATAAATTCTAATTTTGTCCAATTCTAAATCCAGTATTGTTTTTTTTTTTTCAGGTTTATGCAAAAAATGGAGAGAATATTTAGTTGGCCATCAGATTTGCTGTTAGCACGTCAACCAGTTAATTCATTTTTTTTTGGCTCTCTTATTTTGCAATTCTACACATTACTTATTTGGTATTTGGAGTCGAATTTTAATTTTTGGAGTTGATATTATTGGAGTGAATTTATTTAAATACGAGTCGACCCGAATATAATTTGTCTTGAACTATAAAACAGATAAAAATACTTGTAATTATATCAAAAAAGAAGTTCAACCAGGGATTCAGTTCTTAAATTTTAATTTAAGATAACTTGATCGTGGTACTATTATAAATTATGAAATTTTTTAAAGAGTTCACGAGTATATATATAAGATTACCGGTACAAATTATAAATAATACATGTTCAATTAATTGTAACAAAAAATCAACTCAATATAAAATATAATGAACTAGAAAACATATGCATAAATTAAAATAAATCTGGACAAAGCTCAAAATGGTAAGACTTACACTTCAAATAATCGTAAGAGTGATTAGAAAATCCACGCACATAATATTTATACATGATGAAACTCGTACTTAAAAACTTAAAGTTTTACAACCTCAATCTTTGCTAATACTTTCAAAACCTCGTCAACAACTCTAATAACACATACAACATCTTATATCCTCTTCTGATAATTGGGGGAGCGGAATGAATTTGTTTAGGATCAGACTCAAATTCTCATGTAAAACACACAAAAATCAACATTATTGTTCATACGAGTCTATGTTTGAACTTCGAAGCAAATTGGATCTCTCTACATGTCTGCTTTTGTATTTAGAAAACGAGTTACATTTAAAAAAAAAAAGAAGAAGGAATTGTTAACCTGAAATTAATCAGGGTTCCCATAAAACTTATTGATTCAATCCTACTCTCAAAGGCAGATATCTAAATGAGAAATTTATATATATATATATATATATATATATATATATATAATTGAACTAAACCATGGAAACAGAAAGGCTTAAAAATGCCATAAAAGGGTATAAATTATAAAACAAGTAAAACTCTAAAAATTGGCAATGTGTGTGATCAAAACAAAAGGAAAGAACCTTTGCAGACACCCCTAGCTAATATGGCTAGCCAAACTATATATAATCATATATGATATAATATACAATTTTAGCTAGGGTCCAAAGTTCAGGCCATTGTCAATTCCAAGCCACCTCCCAATTTATCAAAAGCAATATGCTTGTTGAAGACGCAACATCTATACAATCCAGCTATCACCATTACTCGTATAAATTTTGAAGGGGCTAAACTTGAAATTTCCCATTTTAGAGGGGTAGGGTAGGGCCTGCGTGCCCCTCTGCCTTCAAAAACCAATGTGTCTTAAGAGGCTAGGCTTGATTCACAAAACTGAAAATTCCTTATAATCAATGTGAGATATAACTTACAATATTCAAGAGAGAAGTGTCAGTACATCATAATAATTATGGAAGTCACCCTTAACCCTCTTAAATTTTTTATTTTAAATTTCTCAATTTTCGGATTGGCTAAGGATTATGGTGTATTTGGTACCTAAGGATTACGATGTTTAGCGCTCTCTCTCACACAAGCCACCCACCAAACCCCAATCCCCAAACCCTATTCATTGCTCCTCTTCCACTCTCTATATATACCACCTTCAACCCTCCCTTCAATATCCATCAATGGTCTTCAAAGTTCCATTCTTTTCCCTCTATTTTAGCTTTGGGTTTTTGTTCTTATCAACTTTGCTTCATGTTCTTTCATTTCTTTTTGAAGTTCTTTCTATTTGATGCAATGAGGTTCAGGGTTCTCTTTATTCTTCTTCTGCATGGGATGATATGATGATTATGATGGTGATGTTGATGTTGATAATGGTACAACAGCCATTGTTTTCTGTTGGAGCATCATCAAGATTCACAAAAAGCATTTTAAGTTTTTTTTTTTATTGAATTGATCAATCAGCGCTTTATGAATATGTTTTTGAGAATCTTGATGATGCTGCAGTGGCAATAAATGGCTAAGTTCTCTCTTTCATAGCAAGCAAGAGCTAACAAGAAAAGAAGCTCTAAAAATGCAGGTGAATTTGTTCTACTTCTTGTTTCTAATTTATTTTATCTTTTAATGTCAATAAACTGAGGAAAAAAATGTTTAATATTTGATAATGTTATTAGGGTTTTTGTTACAATCCAATATCTAATATACTGTAATGATCATATCTGTCTGAAGTTTTTTTCTTTTACAGATGGTGCAGCACAGGGGATATATAGCAAATCTCTTTTACGTTCATTTTTGTTGATTATTTGTTAATATGATGTAATTCTTTAGTTAATTTTTTACTAATTGTATTTCTTTTCATTATTCTTTATAAAGATTTACATGTTTTTTTTCCTAATGTTATCAGTTTCTCCTTTTTTTTCACAATATTATATACATATATATAAATAATTGAAAATGTTATCATAGAGACATCATAAACCCAAGTGAATGACATCTCTATTAAAAAAACCCATAAAGATAATGACAATTAGAAGATAAAAAAAATGGAATTCGAATTTTGATCCCAAATCATCAATGTTAACTTCACAATCAAACAGACAACCTAGTATGTTGACATGATATGTCTCAAATCCAGACAACTTTTATGAATATTTTATATCAGTTCTGCCATTGATGAACAGACTCTTTCATTTAATGCATGTTAAGCTGTCGAAAAACATGTTTTGTTGCTCAGCAAATCCCAAATCATCTTTAAAGCAAGAAAATTTTCTGAAGGAGTGAAAAGGAAAATTTACCATTGTATACTAATTTATAATCTTACAAGTTCTAGAAGGAATTTAAGGCAGTTGATCATAATAAATTTCTTCCAGGCCCTTCTGATTTTGCCTCCAAAAGGTTTCTTTCGGAATTAATATAATTCTAACATTTCAGGTTCTTGGTTTTGACAAAATTGTCGAGAAATTGTTTCGGAATTTGATCATTTGAACTACTTGAGATGAAATTTATTGTTTTATGTGATATTGGATTGAAAATTTTCACAAGTGGATATTGAATATTTATCGTATACTAAAAATAAAAATAAAAAAAATATATGTCAGCAGTGAAATCCTTTTATTCAAGTGATAATGTATTGAATAATATTATCCAAAAAAAAATTTTATCTTAATTTTCAACTCAAGTTTTTTTTCAAAAAAGAAAGAGTTATTTGTTTATTAAAAATGAAGTATTACCTTATGCTAGGTAATACATGTCTAAATGATATTATGCCTCCTATGCTAGGTGTTCGCTCGTGGAGGCCTAAAGGCTGAGCTGCATATGGGAGCCTACATGTCTACATGATATTATGCCTCCTATGCTACATGTCTAAATTATATATAAACCAAATGTTTGAAGATAGGGGTCAGGAAAAAAACAACTTTAAGGAAAGAGATTTGAACACAATATCTCTCGCACATAAGTATAGCATTTAACTATTGAAGCATATTAACTCACATGACAATTTTTCACAATCTTAACTCAAAAATTAAAATGTGACTATTAATCTTGGTTTCACAAATTCTGCTAACTCGATTTTCGGGATGTGGCAACATACTTCATGCTATAATTAAGTGGTGTGTTGGAGGATAGATTGGGAGTTAACGAAGATCACTTTGGTGGCTAATGTGATACGTTGGATTCATGTCGAACCTACTCGGCTGAGTTTAGGGTGTTACATTAGTTGCTATTAGAGCTAGCCAGGTTTGGTTCGCTTGGCTATCTATATGATTGGTAAGTTCTCCAGAATGGCGAAGTATGCTCGCTAGAGCAAATAAGGTAAGTTCGCCGCATTTTGAACGTGATTATTTGATTTCGGGATAGGACTGAGAACAACATCCCCTTGGTTCAGCTATATCTTTTCCAGGATTACGCCTCAAAGCATCCTTTTGCTGTTCGCCATCCCAGTAAGTAAATTGTGTTTTGGCGAACTGTGTTCGCATGTAAGTTTGTCAAGTGCGAATTGTGTTCGTGTGTATGTCTGCTATGTGTGAACCGTGGATTCAAGTGCGTTGAAGCACATTATCTTCCTATTTATGGGTAATTTATTGAGTAATAAATATATATATATATATATATATATAAAAGAAGCTAATACATGGAAACTGAAGACCTAAAAATGCCATTAAAGGGTATAAAACAAATAAAACTCTGAAAAATAAAGAATAAAAAATTGGCAATGTAAGTGTCCAAATCAAAAAGGAAAGAACCTTTGCAGATATCCCTAGCTAATATGGTTAGCCAAACCATATATGAATATGATATAATTTTGGCTAGGGTCCAAGCTCAGGCCCTTGTCAATTCCAAGCCACTTCCTAATCCATCAAAAGAAATATACTTGTAGAATACGCAACATCTATACATTCCAGCCATCACCATATCTAGTATAAAATTTGTGTTCATTTTATTATTTTTCAATTTTATCCTCAATTTTCGGATTGGCTAAGGATTATTTTTTAATTTGGTACGGAAGGGTTACAATGTTTTAACTCTCTCTCACACACAAAGCCACCAACCCAACCTTAAAATTCCATTCATTGCCCCCTCTTCCACTCTCTATATATACCCCCCTTTAATTCTCTTCAACACACACCAATCGTCTTCACTCTTCAATGTTACCATTCTTTTCTTTTCTTTACGTTAGCTTTGGGTTTTTGTTTTTGTAAGCTTTGCTTCATGTTCTTCACTTCTTTTTTGAAGCATTCGTTTTGGGTTTCGACTTTTTTGGGTTACGATTAGGTTTTTTTTTTTTTTTTGCATGGGATGTTATGATGATGGTGGTGAGGATGATTGTACAACAGTCACTGTTTGCTGTTGGAGCATCATCAAGATTCACAATTTTAGGGTTCTTTTTTGATTGATTTAATCAATCAGCCTTTTCATGATTGAGAATCCTGATGATGCTGCAGTGGCAATAAGTGGCTAAATATTCCAATTTACAACCAAATGCTACCACCAATAAACTACCAAAAAAAAAAAAAAGGGAAAATAATGAAGGTGAATTAATCCTCTCTTTTGCTTGTATCTTTGTTGTTTTTGAAGAATACATTTAATGCTAATAACCTTACAAAAATGTTTAATATTTGATAATATTATTAGGGTTTTGCTATATAATCCAAGCTGTAATATACTGTAATAATCATATATCTATCTTAGTTTTTTTTTTTTTAAATTTCAGTTTTATATTATGTTATTCTGACCCTTCTTGTCAGATGTTTTCAGCTGCAAAAAAACTCATTAATTTCCATTTTGTGTTTATATAATTTATATATATATATATTTTAATTTTTACTGATGATGCTCTGCAGGGAATATATAGCAAATCTCTTATGTAATCATTTTGGTTTTTTGTCAGCAATCTATAATCATTTTGTTAACAATGTTGTACATTAATTTTTTCCCTTTCTTTGTTCATTGATGTAATTTTTTAGTCTTTTTTATGGGAATATTTTCAGTTCTTTTCAATGTATTTTATATGTAATTTTTTTCATATTTCTACATGAAGGTTTTCATCTTTTATGTTAAGAATTCTCTTGTTTCACATTATATATAAAAAAGATAGCCTAAACCCAACAAATCCCCAGTAAATGACATCTCTGTAAGAAAAGACAATTTTAACTTTACAATCAAACAGGCAACCTTGTATGATGATGACATACGTGGAATATTGACATTTTATATGAAAGTAATTTAGATAAAAGCAGTTTCGCCATTGAAAATAACCTAGTTTTCCACGCCTATGGTCTCCGCCATTGATGAACAGGCAGTCTCACAATGCATGGCTGACACACTGAAAAAAACATGTTTAATGCTCTGCCACATTGAAAACGTTTTGCATTGCTTTGTGTAACTAAGCAAAACCCCAAACTATTTGCCATTGTTTTGCTGTTTCATTAAACCTTGTATATTGATTGTTGGGGATTCTTAGGAGCCCTTAAAGGATGATACTTTGTTAGAGGAAATAAAATAAAAATTTGAAGAAAATTATCTGTTGACTGATAAGTGATAAGTAGTTCCTTCTTTCACAAGGGCTATTTTTTGGTTTGGGTTGGAGGGATTGGGAAAGGAGGATAGAAAGGGGCTAATTATCTATCAATCCCTATACTACTCAAACTTCTAAAATTTATTCTCTCTATTTTTAATTTCAGAAATTTAGTACTTTTACTTGCTTCTAATTTCAGAAATGTAGTCACCATACTTCTTTGATTTAAAAAAAAAAGTTCAATTGACAACATTATTAATTGACTTTTATTAAATTTGAATATGTGCTATTAATTAAACTTTATTACCTTTGAATATTGAAATAACGTATATTTGAAATCAACAGTAGTCTTGGATTTTAATTTTTAAATTAATCAAGTAAAGAGATTGAATTCCTATTATTAATGTAGAAGACTATATTCCAAAAGTTTGAAAGAGTAGAGATAAGGGACATAGTTAAATAGAGAAGAGGTGAAAAAAAGGAAATGATAGAGATAAAAAAAATTCATGTTCATTTTTTCTTTTGTCAAAATTCGTCAACTTGATATAGTAATTAAGTTGCCCTCATATGACAATTGATAGAAAAATAAATATATTAAGTTGAAAAAAATTTTAAACTGAAAAAGTAAGAGAATGGAATTTTTAACTTTTAAAGTATAAGAGTTAAATTTTAAATTTTGTAAAAGTATAGAGACTAATAGTATATTTAACCTTCTCTTTTTTTAAAAGGTACATATATAGATATCCTTAAAGCAAATGATTAGGAATAGGAGTGAGTATTCGATCGATTCGAGTAAAAAAATTTCGAGTTAGTCAAGTTGACGAATCCTATATTAGCAACCGAATTCAATTTATTTTTTTTAACCGAATCGAATCAAGTAAAAAAAATCGAGTCAATTCGATTTGAGTTAACGAATCCTATTATTTATAGTTAATGTTGCGTTTACATGGATCAGTTATTTAATTAGTAGACGAATTACAAAATTATCTAACTACATAAACAATATAATAGTTTTGCTTTTAACTTAATGAGTAAACATTTATCAAAATGACGTGATTTTGCCTTTAAATTTAATGATTTTGACTTTTAACTTTAGAAAATGTAAACATTTATTAAAACGATGTAGTTTTCCTTTTTTTTATTCAAATTTTCGGATAACTCGAATTGTGTAATTCATATTGGAGTTAAATCAAAAATTTTAATTTTTTATTCGAGTTGATCCAGATAACTTGATTAACTCAAATAACTCAAACTATTTAATTCAAATTTTAAAATTTTTATTGAGTTTTTTAAATCAAATCATTTTGCCCACCCTTAATTAGGAGTACAACAAAAACCAACAATTGTGTCTAAAGAGATACTAATCACAAACCTAACAAATAGGGAAAAACAATAGACACCAAGATAAAATAAAGCCAGCAAAACAAACTTCGTAAAAAATATTTAACATATCATTAGCCCGCTTAGAACTAGTTTTAGAGTGTGCTTGGTTGAGTGAAAAAAGTGGAAGATGAAATAGGGGATTGAAAATGTGGAAAGAAAATAAAATTTAAATATGCTTAGTCGAGAAAAAAGTGAGTGGAAACAAAAATCACTTTCTATCCTAATGTATAAAAATCAATTCTTCCAAATTGGAATAATATGACGAGAGTGAGAGATAGATGTATGTTAGGTCAAAATTATGAGTTTTCATAAGTTTTGTCTTCTTTCTTTTTAATTTTCAACTCTACCAAGTAATAAATGGGAAGAATATAAATTTTTCTTTTCATTTTTTCATCTTTCCTGCCAATCAAACTTATGAAAAAATAAATTGTAATTCCTATCTTTTTGTTTTTCTATCCTTTCAATTTTTTATCTTTTCAATTTTCTTTCCACACTACCCGGTATAGGCTTAGTGAGGAAGTCAACATTTGTATTTATAGCTCTTGGGACCTAACAAATAAACCAAGAACAAGATGATCCAATAGAGATGATATCAAGAACCAAACTCCTAAGAGAGTTAGGGGTATGAGAGGAATTCTTAAATCAAGTGTCGACCAAAATTCTTAAATAAGATAACTTGTGTATAATTCATTCAGGAAATCGGCCTAAAACCTTTAAAAGAAAAAAAAAAGTGTTATGATGGTAACCATACCTAATTGATTGGAGATCCTAATATCCAAGTTCAAAAAAAAAGCTAAATTGTATTGCACTTGTTTCTTTTGGAATTCCTAAAAGTTTTAATTCTCTAAAGTATTCATGAAACCAAGAGTTGTTCAAGGCCAAAATAAACACAATTGTGAAGATAAGGGAATTTCAAGGAAGAAGTTATATGAGTATTATTGTCTTGGTTTACACTAAAGGTTGAATAGTTCAAGACATCATGTTCACTAATTAACGGAGTAAATTTAAGAGTACTTTACTGAGGAAGGTTCAAAGCCAAAAGTTACCTCTCGTGGTGTAGTATTCTCCCAATTCAATTTTCATACGGGATTCATATAAATCTGCGTGTAATACAATATTTAATTTAAGATTTTTAGAGATCTAAATGAGAAACAAATATAAAAAAAAAATTTAAAACCAAAACATGCAAACAGAAGACTTAATGCCAAAAGAAAAAATATATAAAACAAATAAAACTCTGAAAAATAAAGAAACAAAAATTGGCAATGTTTTTAAACCCAAAAAAGAAATGGCAATGTGAGTGATCAAGACAAAAGTAAAGAACCCTGGCAGAGACAACCCTAGCTAATATTGCTAGCCAAACTATATATATAATATTATAATGGTCAATTTCTATTGTTAGACCCTCTACTCTGTCTAAATTATAGATTTAATGCCTGTACTTTAATTTGATCAATTTTAGTTTTTGCAATTTTTGAATTTTGAAATTATAATCCCGACTCATCAGTTGTAACAGTTAAATCTGTTTGGTTAAATTATGTTATTAATCTTGTATCATGCGTAAAGTTATAGATTTAATCCACGTTTACCAATTGGATCATTGTTAGTGGCTGTACTTTTTGAATTTCAAAAAATTTTAATCTTAATACAAATGACAATCGTTAAGTCTATTAATTGATACATAATATTACACATGTGATATATTTGACATATCAAATTTTTAAAATAACAAAACTCAATGAATTTAATAATTATCATCCGACTAAAATTTTTAAATTCTAAAAATATAAAGAATGAAAATGACGAAATCAAAATAGGAATACTATTTCCACCACTTACATAAATTACAGTGTTTAATAATAGCAGCATTCGGCGTATTATAATTTCGGCTAAGGTACAAGCTCAGGCCCTTGTCAATTCCAAGCCACCTCCCAATTCATCAAAAGAAAAATGCTTGTAGAATACGCAACACCTATACAATCCAGCCATCACCATAACTGGTATCAATTTTCTGTTCACCTTTTTTCCATTTTCTTCCCTCAATTTTCGGATTCTCTAAGGATTATTTTTTAATTGCGTTATTCATTATTTAGGGTTCCAGCTTAGTAATTATTTTTTATATTGCAGTTTGAATTTTTTTTTCGAGTTTAATTTTAAACTTGATAATTATTCTTACATTGAGAATTAAATTAGTTACCTATTCTTATATTGGGGTTTGAACATTTTCTTTGTCCAAGTTAATCTCTGAACTTGGTAATTGTCATACTGAACCTGAATTTTAAGGTTTTTAAGAAAATATTAGAGAATAATTAAGATAAAAAAAAATTCATACTTCACTAGGAGAACAATTGTCTAATTCAAGGTTTAACTTGAATAAAAAAAAGTCCAGGCTCAAATATGAAAATTGTTACCAAGTCGAAAAGTAATTTAACCCTTTCTAATTTGGTATGGAAGAGTTACATGTTTTAACTCTCTCTCTCTCTCATACACAAAGCTACCAACCAAACCTTGAACTCCATTCATTCCCCCTCTTCCACCCTCTATATATACCCCCTCCCCCCCTTTAACGCTCTCTTCAACACACACCAAAGGTCTTCAAAGTTCCATTCTTTTTCTCTTTCTCTCTTTTAGCTTTGGGTTTTTACAAGCTTTGCTTCATGTTCTTCACTTCTTTTTTGAAGCTTTCTTTCGGGTCTTCCTTGTTTCACATATTCAGACATTGGGTCCTTTTTTTTCCTTCTACTTTTCGGGTTAGGGTTTCTTAGCTCTTTTCTATGTTTGCATGGGATGGTATGAGGATGATGGTACAACAGTCACTGTTTGCTGCTGCAGCATTATCAAGATTCACAAGAAGCATTTTAGGGTCTTTTTTGACTGATTGATCAATCAATAAGCCCTTTTATGATTGAGAATCCTGATGATGCTGCAGTGGCAATAAGTGGCTAAATATTCCAATTTATTACAAGCAAGTGCTACAAAAAAGAAAAAAAAAATGAAGGTGAATTGATCTTCTCTTTTGCTTATATCTTTGTTCTTTCTTACATTTAATGTTAACAACCTTCCAAAATATTTGATAATATTATTAGGGTTTTTTGGCCTATAATCCAAGCTACATTATCCTGTAATAATCATATATCTATCTGTGTTTTTTTTTATTTAATTATTTTTTAAATAACAGTGTTATATTATTCTATTTTGACCCTTTTTTTTCCCAGAGATTTTCAGCTGCTCAACCTAAAAAATCCCCAGTAAATGACATCTTTGTAAAAAAAGAAGAAGAAGAAAAGACAATGTAAACTTCAGAATCAAACAGACAACGTTTGTATGATGACATATGTGGATTATTGACATTTTATATGAAAATGTTTTAGTTAAAAGCAGTGCCTCCATTGAATTTCAAGGGTGTTTCCACATTCTGGTGGCAGCCATTGATGAACAAACAATATCTCAATACATGGCTGGCAGACTGTCTGAAAAAAACACGTTTCCATTACAAGGTCTGCTACGTTGTAAACGTTTAACATATTGCTTTGTGTAACTCGGCAAAATCCCAGATCATGTGCCATTGTTTTGCTGTCTCATTAAACCTTGTATATTGTTTGTTGGGGATTCTTACAAGCCCTGAAAAGATAATATAATGTTAAAAGGAAATAAAACATAATAAATACTATAAGTGATAAAGTAGTTAATTATTTACTTATAATTTTCTATGTTTTTATAGAAAAATTCCTGTCAATTTTAATTATGTTTACTTTATTTTATTATAAAACTTAACCACTGGTTAAAAGTTCGGTTTTTGCTCTGAATATGAAACAGTTTTAAAATTCGTGGTCAGCATTTATTCTCTTAATGGGCCTATAGAATGTGAGCTCGCTCCGATTGAAACATTGAGAAATAAAAAGAAAATTAAATTATTATTGACAATATTGATTTTCAACTGGTATATTTTTATAAGTCCCTTTATTTTGATAAAATTTAAGTTTTTGTCTCTCTACTTAAAATGTCTAAAATCAAGTCTTACTTTTCTACTTTAAAAATCTTAATCTAACTATTAACATTGTTAGTATTTTTATGTCAAAATTTATCAACTTGACAAAGTAATTAAGCTACCCTCATATGATGTAAATGATTGAAGGAAAAATCAACATGTTAAAGTTGAAGTTTTTTTATGGAAACTACCAATAAAAATAATGATTGGACAGGAATTTTTCAAATTGAAAAGGTAGAAGGATTGAATTTTTAATTTTTAAAGTATAGAGACTAAACATCAAATTCTGTAGAAGTTCAGGGACTAACAGCAATTTTAACCTTTTCTTCAAAGTAAAATATAATGGAATTTTTTCAATCAAATATTGGGCAGCCCAACTTTGATATCAAAATATGGACTGGTTGGCCCAACTGCCTCTTTCAATTAATCTTTTAAATCTTTTCATGAGTAGGCCCTATTTGGTTAATAAAAAAAGAGTTTGAAAAATTAAAAATATTTTTATTAGTAGTTATATATTTTTATAAAAAATTTTAAAAATATTTTTATTTATTAGATAACAAATTGAGTATAATTAATGTGGTTCGAGTTTAGATTGCTACATATACATGTTAATAACTCTTTTTAATATTCCGTTCATGGGAATGGAACACATTTTATGGCCAACTGTTTACTTTTTTTGAAAAATACTCGGGGTGAGGAGATTAGTCACTGCTATCGACGATAGACACCTTGGTTTCAACAAAAAATAACTTCTTTTAATAAAATTAAAAATTCCACATATTTAGTACACATTCAATAAATAATGAAACCTAAAGTTTAAAAGTAATAATAATATCACATGTGCAATATTGTATGAAATTAATTTCACTTGAGAGTAAATATATTAAATTAAGAATATTAAATGTTAACTAATTTCGTATTTTTTGTTAGAATATTATGCAATATATTGTGAATTATTATAATTTTAGAAGCGAAATTAAGAAATCAATATATATTTTTTAATTTAGTAAATATCAATTAAGATAAAAATTGAAAACTCAGCCGAATATGGAAAATATTCCTTTTTATTTGAATAATTTAGTTACACCTCTTTTTTTTTTTATTTGTAGTTGAATTTTATGTTTATATCATTATTTTTAAAATTGTATCAATTAGATCAAGAATCAAAAGAAGGTAAAATACAAATAGAAAAGTTGAACCAGTTAATCCACAAATCGGTATACGATAATTGAACCGATTTTTTCTATTTAATTTTTTTAATAATTTATTTAATCAAATCAACCAAATTAAAAAACCAATGATTTGATTGATTTCATCATCAATCCGATTTTGAAAATTGATTTTGTAACTTAAAATTTTCATTTGTTTCAATAACTGTGCTCCATTTGGCAAACAAATAACATGTGCATAAAATTAATCTTTTAATTAATAGAACTAATAATATGTGATTTGCAAGGAGATAATCTGACAAATCAAAGCATAAAATCTCTTTCATATAAATTAATCATAAAATAAATAAAAAAAGAAATATTTCAAACATCCCAAATCAAAATATTCAACTATTTTTGTGAGAATATTTCTTTTTTTTCCCCTCGAAATTATTTGTTCATCATGTTTCTTATCATTAATTTTTAATTTATTAAATAACAAAGATATGTTCACAAATTTGCAAAAAAAATAAAATAAAATTGAACTTCTTTTTAAAAGAAAAAAAACACACGACTAGCACGACTTGAATCCGGATCACACTTGGAACACTCCAACCATTAAGTTATCACATGAGATTCTTCTTAATTTAATTTATTGATTCCTTGCATGTGGGATACATATATAATTATATTATACAATTAAAACAAATTTGTTATAATTTTCATGTGTTTTTATGTAGATTTTGTATAAATTTTGAATCAACTATAAGTATATGTTTTATAAGTTTTCCCTTTATGTTATTCGAATTCGGTAAATAAAAAAAACCCTTTAAATTTAATATTATCATTGTCATGCTCGAGTTCTAATAACTTAATCTATTAAGTCAATTAAATTCAAATTTTCAATGTAAAGTCAGACTTAAGTACATATATTAGAGCTTGAAGTGCAGCATAGCAATCAAGTCTAATTGAACTCGATCTTTGAAAACGAAATACAATCGTGCTTGAGTCCAATATCGAGCCTCTAAATCCGAATTTATACTCTGATTTATACTTTAGTTGAGTGAAAATGAAGCAAATTCCAGAGACACTCCATTCATTGATTCATTTTTCCAGGAGGCAAAGAGAATTTCATTGTCTTCCTTAAACAATTTAACAATAGACAATTGCAATGGAAACTGGAGTAAAAGAAAACATGTTTTCTTAGGACTATGTATGTGTGTGTGTGTCTAAATGCATTCAACCAATGTAATGAAAATTTTGGGGCTCAGAATTTGGTCTTTCTAAAAGTTCATTTGGTTACAACAAGCTGAAAATGTGGCGAATTTATGCCAATTTTTACTTCCATTCTTTACGTTTCCAATGGAAATAAACATTTTTATTAATGAAACAAGTCATATCGGTTTGAATCAGATTAATTCGAGTTTTAAAATTTTTATATCATTTGACACGAGATAAATTTAAATTTGAGTCATTTTGCATTTGAGTTTGTAGTCTTAACTTTTTGAATAAGTTATTTCAGGTTTGAACTATTTTAATTTCGAGTTTAAAATATTTGTTCATGCCAATTTAAAATTTGATGTATAAATTTGTTTTATAAATTTTATAAGATTAAATTAAGTTTAAGTTAACACCATAAAATAAAATTTCGGGATTCAATATCAACGTTAAAATTAAGTAAATATTATGTATATATATTCTCTCAAAGACAAATCTCCCCTAATCATTATTTAATTGAGTTAGTCATCAAATCAATCCCAAAAAGAAAAGTCTTCACCCACAAATAAGTCAAATTATGTCGTATTTTTCTTTCTTTTTACTCCAAATCATGTTCCTTGGAGAATCACAAAGTCAAAAGCAATGCCGAAATATAAAGTTAAAATATGTCTCATCATCAATCACCATCCGTTATGATCCCTTCCTTATTAATCTTCATGCTTTCTAGCATGCATTAGTTTTTACTGATAAGACGAGGGATAAGGAGTTTGATGTTTTTTAAAAATAATTTTGAGTCTAAATTTTATGAATTGAAAAATTAATATTTTATCTAACTCAATTTTAAATTTAATTGAGACTCAATGTGATTATTGGATATCAAAAAATCAGAAATATAATAAGTTTTTTTGCGCTATTATCTTATTAAATATTTCTTTTGAATTTTTTCATTTTAACATTGTCTCATTTAGAGGCTTTGTTCATATGAAAGCATGATACATCCTTTTTATTAATTATCATAATTTTTTTTCCAATTTATTAATTCAGACCCAAGTACGAGTATCATTCTTTCTCGATTTTTTATATATTTGAAAGATCATATTTCATACGTATCAATTTCAAGTATTGGATGGTTACTAAATACATTGATTAAATAAAAATCCGTAAAGTTTACATTCATATGTCATACATTAACTAAACTTTGAAGGCCAATATCTTAACTACCCATCATGATCTTTGATGCCATTCCCTTAAAATTCTTGATATATTCAGGCCGAGTATATGATATACTTAATTACATCCGAATCCGAATAACATGCATTGTACCGTACGTATATAGCAATGGAAGAAGGAAACATGAATGGTATTATGCTTATGGTGATTGCACCCTATTCCTTGGAACATGGGCATGGCTTAAGGGACCTGTTTAAGGGAGCTTATGATTGAGAAAGAATCGGCAATGATAATATATATATATATATATATATATATATATGTGTATACATATAATTTCAAGACCATAAAAATAGTGTTGGATTTTCTGTTTTTAAGGATAATTCAAATAATCATTGCTTTGGGGACTTAAATTTTACATATGGGAAACTTGGTGTTTCTTACATGCAGTACATGCAAAAACCATATCTGCAATTTCTCCAATGAAGATCGTCTGAAAACAAATGGGTTGAAAGTATAAATTTGTCCAAATTCAATTAACAAAACCCATATGAACTTAATAAGAAATCAAAAAAGTAAACCAGACTATGTCTGATTCATTCAGTCAGGACATATCGAAAGCTTTAGTGGCAAGACATTGAATATGTGTTGGACACGAGTATTTCGAAGTACTTTAAAAGTTCATATTCTCGTAAAAAAAATATAAAGTCCGAGCAATATAGATTAAAGTATAGATGTTGGCTGATGCTCATTGATTGGCAGCAATATCAAATCAGTGAGCACAAAAACTTGGCTCAATCATAGTAGATAATAATCAAACCCAATTGTTTGACTGAAATTTTATAGAAATTTAATGTTCTTCTGGTTGAATTGTTATGCAAAGAGATTGGTATGTGGATAATGAAAAGTGTATTTGAATACATTGATTTTGAAAGGTTTTTGCTCACATGGATGCATGTGAATTAGTTCTCAAGTTGCCACTAGATGCATAGAAACAAACAATTTTGTTGGGTTGAATTCAGCACATTATCTACCACTTGGTGTTATTAATTTGGTTATTACTCATCTTTCTGTATGCTCGAAACACAAGTGTTAGATATAAGTATATGTCTTATGTTAATGCGTTTACAAATAACTTTTATATCCATACCCAGCAAATATAATTAAAGAAAATTAAGGTATAATTATGATTTTAATCCTTATATTACGTTGAGATTTTATATCGGATCTACCTCATTTAATTTAGCATAATTTGATTCGACAAGTAATTGTTACTGATATAAATTAAATTTTATATGGAAGAGCAGCATGTATGCTAGTACTGAGAACTTTGACTAGCAATTAATTTCAAGGCAAAAACAAAGATGTAAACACAAAATCTAATGGATAAAACTATGTATAGCATCTTGACAGCAAATGCTACATCTCCAATGAACATTGTCAACTTTTAGGGGTGCTTTTGTTTATTAAATTCTTTTATATAGCATTTTGTATATATATAAATTTTTAAAATATTCCACAAGTCCTTTTATTTTTTAAAAATTTGAAATTCGGTCCCTTTACTTTTATTTCCAAGAATTTAGTTCCTTTAGTTTCTAGATTTCAAATTTTAGGTTCAACTGTTAACACTGCTAAATTTTTTGTTAAATCCAAGTTAATTACGTCACATTTTGGTTGAAGTATCTAGGAGGTCCCTTTATTATAGGGACTTGATCAAATTAGCCCCCTTTATTATTAAATAGATCAATTTAGTCCCTATACTATTAAATAGTAAATGAATTTTTTTTAAACATTAAATGTTAAATCTATTCTATTTTAGTCTTATTTTACTCTTTTTAATAATGTATGGACTAAATTGTTCCATTTAATAGTAGAGGGACTAATTTGATCTAGTCCCTAGAATACATGGAGCTATCAAGTACATTCACCTCATTTTTTAATTACATGGCTATCAAAATGTCACACCAACAAATTTAACAAAATACTTTTAATAATGTTAATAGTTAAACTTGAATTTTGAAATCAAAATATAGGAACTAAATTCCAAGTTTTAAAAAAAGTATAGGGACTTTTGACAAATTAAAACATTTATAGAAAAGAAGTTCATGAGAGTGATGAAATTGATTAGAGTTGATGATTGAAGGTGACTAAACACTGAAAAAGAGAATTGATTACGTGTTTCCCAATTTAATATTTTTACCTTCATGGAAGGTACACTACTCTAGGATTTGTTCAAGACAAAGGACCTAAACATATTTATGTTTAGAAATTTGGGAAAAGCCTACTTTTTTTGGTTTTTTCAGGCAAAACATAACCTCATTCTCTTTTACATTTTTAATTTACCTTCAACCTAATCTCTATCTAGATTAGGATTAATGGATTAATGATGAATGGGGTTTGGGGTTTAAGGTTTGAAAATTTTATGAAAATTTGTATTTAAATTTAATTTTTTATAAATTAAATCTGAAGATTCAGTTTAGATTTATTCTGGTTTAAGTTTTATAAATGTGAAATTTAATTATATTTATTCTAATTTAGATATAAAAATGTTTTAGTTTTCAGTCTGATTATGCTTTATAATGGAGATTTATTATGTTCTTATTCGGGATATATTGAAATGTGTATAATCTGTATTGTAATTAAAAGCGTAAATTATATTGCAGGTTACCCAATTAAGATTAAGTTTCTTTTTAGTCACCGAATTATAAAATGTTACAAAACAATTACTTAACTAATCGTGTTTGTCTTTTTTTTGTCCAATTTTGTTAACTGGGTAACAGAAAGACGATGTTATAGATTTGAAATTAATATAACAACAAATTTAATTTTTGACATTTATATATTATGTCAAATTGGTTTTGATTCTTAAAAAATGCTCAAAACTTACACTTTGTCTCAATTTAGTTCTGGTTTTAAAAAAACTTTATTTTTTTTTAACTTATTTTTCCTCTAAACCATAAACTATCGCGGCCTCTTCCCATTGTTGGTGTCATCGTCAAAGCACCGTTTAATCAAATCCAAAAAACCCAAAACCTACAAACCCAGAAACTTTTTTTTTTATAACCAAATGTCTTAAATAGTGAGAGCAAAGAAAATGAGAGGTATGTGAAGCGTCATTGACATTCGGAAGCGATGATGGTGGAGTGGAGTGCCATGCTAGGCCATCAAATCCAAAAGCCCTAATCGTATTTTTCTATATAATCATCGGTACCATCCCGCCGGTTGTATTAAAATGGAACTCTTTGTTGATAGTGCCCTTAAAACCATTGAAAATTTGAGGTCTTACTATTTTAAAATCATTATTAAATTGATACAATATGTAAACATTGAGAACTAAATTTTTATAATGTCAATTTCAGAATTATCATGTCATTTTTTTTACCAATTTAACGAATATTAATGAAATTGTACCAAAAAAAAGGCAAACATGATTGAAAGCATATCCAAAACATACTAAACACAAATCCGCATGCTAAACTTTTCCAAGAAAACTTAAAACCTTAGAAGTAATCTAAATTGAAAGCATACTAAACCAACATCAATATACAAATTATTTATTAGATTATAGGTGAAATATAAAATTTTTAATTAATTTACCCTTTGTATTTATTATTTTAATCAATTTCATCCTTTTTTTCTAAATAAAATTCAAGCCTAATTTTAAAAAATCACTCTTTTTCAATAAATACCATACTCTACTATCATAATTATTATATTTACTCCAACAAATTATTTATTAGTATAATAATTATGATTTATAAATTTATTTTAATATCATATATTTATTTATTTATATATAAATTGTAATGATTATAATTTATCATAATTTTATAAAAAAATAGACTAAAAAAATAAAATAACTAAACTTATTAAAAAAGCAAGTTATATAATAAAATAATTAAAAGTATAATTTTAAATAATCTTACATCTAACCAATTAAATATTAAAATCTTACTTCACAGTTTCATTATTAAAAATAATCTTACGACCAAATCAGTAAAAATAATATATATGACGAAATATTCTTTCATCTTAGATATAATATTCAAATAATTTTTAGTTTGACTGACAGTTGAATAATAAAATGATTAAAAAGGAAAACATTGGGGGATTTGGATTTGGCAAAGTGTTCATTCATTTCCCTGTCTGTCAAAGTGATGACGAAAGAGAATTTTGTACTCCAAAATTTATCAAAAAAAAAAAAAAAAAAGCATTGGGTGATTTGGAACTTTTCATGACGTAAAAATGAGATTTTCAAAAAATCAAATCAAATGAAAATATTAAATTTTAATAAATTAAGAAATTTTGGTTCAAAACGAAAGAAAGATGAATAAGAATATATACAACTTTATTATAGGTTTTGATCATATCTATTTCTTCTCTTGAATTCATAAATAAAAATATAATGTGTTTTAACGCAATCGAACTCACGTCCTTCTGCGTTGACAACAATACTCATATCAATCGAGTTAAAGTTCAATCAGTTAATATGTATATATTTTTATTATAGATTCTGATAATATCTATTTTTTTAACATAATACCTAGAACTACCTATAACTCCTCCTAACCCATAAATAGGAGGATAATATGTTTTAGCGCACTCGAATTTATATATCATGTATTAATAGTAATACTTATATCAATCAAGTTAAGTTTGAATCATTTAATAGGTATATTTTTTAAATATATATTATATAAATACACGATTTACTAGGATTACCAATTTGTGACTCTTGTTTGAGGAGTGTTTAGTCGGTGCAGTCAATTAATTTATTTTATTTGGAACATTGGAGAACTTCAAGATGATGAAATTTATGAGAATAACCTTTTTTTCTCTCTCTCTCTCTTGATTGATCCTTAAATATGAGTGATTTTTTCCACCTTTAAATATATATTTTTTATTTTTAATTCAAATTTCTAAAATATTTTACGTTTTCTCAAAATATATCATTTTTATTTTAGTTGATACTGTTGTTATTATAATGATCAAGAAAATATGGATTTGAATGTACTTAAGTGCATGTTATATTTAGGGACGAAACTAGAAATTTTTATTGGAGGGGTTCGGGATTATGTTTTATATATTTTTATGAGTATTAGAATGTAATTTTATCATTATACAGACTTATATTTTTACAGTTTTTAGAAATGACTAAACCATAATTTTATTACTTTTGAAGGCAAACTATAAATTTATAAAATTTAGAAGGCTTAAAGCATAAATTTTAAATTGAGATCGTTTGATTTAAGGGTTTGAGAGGTTATAGATAGTGATAGGATTGTATATATATATATCAACGTATGTTGCATCAAGTGATATTTATACCCTTAAAAATAGAGCTACGAGAAATCTTGCTTTTCATTTAATGATTTAACTAAACTCGATTATAAATTTAATCAAGACTTAATATAATTATTGAATATTAAAAAAAATATTTCTAAAATAATAATTAAAAAAATTATTAACCCAATAGTTATTAGACCAACTTTTGTTTCCATGATTTTCTAAATGTAGAAAGTATTTAATGCCTCGGATCCCGTATGCATGTCCTAATATTTCCTTTATAATAAGTGGCCAAACTTATTAGGTTTCCAATTTTAGCATTAAAATAAATTGGTTTATAAATAATAACCCTTCTTTTAAGAACTTTTTATTAAGTAGTATTAATATATATATATATATATATATATATATATATATATATATTTAAATATTAAAATTGTACATGAATTACGGTTTAATGTGCGATTGTATACATGAAATTTTGATTTGATCGGATTTTTGTAAATTATTAAGTCAATTATTGACATAACATCATTTTATATTTATATATTGCTTACATAAATAATTATATTTATCCCATATAAAAAATTGGTATATTTATCTCTTTAAACGTATATGATTAAATCAAAATTAAAATTTTAAGTATATACACTTGAACTATAATTAGAGTTTCACGTGTATAATTACACCAAATTATGGTTCATGTATACAGTTGCATGTTAAATCAAAGTTCATGTATAATTTTGAGATATCTTCAATTTTTATAAGAGGTATAGATTGTCTGAGAATCGAACTCCAATGGAATTGATGTTGATTTAATTCTTTGTTATGCGAAATAGAATTAACAAATTAAACTCAAATAGTACAATTTAAGGGGAAAAATATTATTTAGAGGGCATTTTTATCTTTTGTATAAACTATATATATATATGATGAATTTGAACTCAAAACATCTCGATCTTACCATTTCAACCAAAAATCATATTTAAATTTTATCCCAATATTTTTATAAATTTGTTACATAATTATTTTTCCCAACATCATTATGAGAAGTGCTATAATTTAGCATACATAATTCACACATAATTCACACCTAAATTTAATATTTTTAAAATACCTTTTTTGTAAAATTTTAAATATAAAAAAATTAGACGCATAATGGTATTTAAATCTTACTCATAAAATTAAAATTTTTTATATATTTTTATAAATATTTTTATTTTTGGAGTTAATTTTTTTTGAATAATTTTACTATAGATTCTTATCATATCTGTTCTCTTTCTTGACACAATGCTTACATAACTTTTTCTCAATCTATAGATAAGAGGATAACGCGTTTCAACACACTAAAACACATATAAATCGTGTGGAGTTAAAATTTAAGCATCCAGGAATGGCCAAAATATGTACAAACAAATGAGAAAATGGTCACAAAGACAAAGCCAAAGCCAAAGAATTTTGTCAATATTTAAAATTAAGGTAGTCTTTTCATTTTCCGTTTACAGCCAATTCACCTAAACTCTTCTGCTGTTAAGTTATTTCCATTTTTAATTTCATAATTACTTTTTTTTTTTTTTACCTTTGCCCATTGTTTAAAAATTTACAGCACAAAAGTAACATCTTTTACTAAAATAGATAATTCAGACTTGTGTACTACTTTGTGATTCTTTTATATCATTTGTGTAAAATATAAATTCTCACGAAATTTATTAAATTTATTAAATATAATTTTTTTATAATTTGTTCTTAGTAAATTTAAATTAGATTAATTAAATTTTAAATTTTCGATTTATTTTAATTTTGGGTTATTGTTGTTTTTGGTCAATTTGTGCTTTTTGAATCGAATCATTACGATTCGGATGATTTTAAATTTTAATATCTTAAGATTCAAATATCAACTTCGAGTTTGAATGGAATTGAGTATTAAAAGTATAATTGTGTTAAATTCGATTTTACGAGTCTCATAGAATCGAAAATCTAATTAATTGCTTATATAAATACTTAATTTCTTAAATAAACTTTTTTAAGTAACCTAAATTTTTAAAATTTAGGTAATAGTATATATTATAATATTATTTTATGTATTAGTAATACACTAATTTAGTATATCGGTTTAAGGTCAAGTTAGGTAATTGGTTTCGGTTTCAATAATAGTTATATATTATATTATTATACTATCATTAAAGTATTATTAATTATTATTCTATTAATATTTTTTAACGTAAATATGTAAAAGAGTTATCATATATTATGTTTTAAAGAATATCATAAAATCATATTAATTATTAATCTCTATTATATCAATTCAATTATAAAACCGAGCTTTATCGAATCTATTACGAATTTGAATTTTTTCGAACTCAAATTGTTACAAGCTCAGATCGATACCGATATACTTTTGGAGCCTACTTTGCCAATTTAATATTATTTATATTTTTACCTAAAACTACTGTTTCCAAAGAAGAGCCATAATAATAATTTTTTTTTCATCCTGTGTCACGTCAAAAAAATTTCCCTCTTTTCCTTAACAAATTTACAGTTACAGCTCCATATAAAGCCTAATGAGATTTTTACCGCATTTAAATTTTTATTTTTATCTTCTCTTTTCTTCTTCTTTTTCATTGGAATCTCTGACTCAAACCTCTTTCTTGTAATTTTCAAACCCTTTTTTAGTTAATAAATCTTAATTGATCATGTTAAAAAGAATCATTTACTTTTGTTTATAACTGTAAATTCATAGCTAAACTGATAGACATTTATAGTAAAATTAGTGGTTTACAGTAAATTTATTCTCTATCATCAAAATGGTAACTTATGACTTGTCATTCGAATCAATTCAGATAAAATCATTTGACATTCGATTTATTTAAGTTTGAGAATAGGGGTTTTTGATTCATTCTTCTCTTAAGTATATGGTATTGGTTGACCTTGTCGATTTTCGATTTTACTAATCGATCTGATCCAGTTTCTATAACTATAAGTATGATCATTTCGATTTACTTGTTTGAGATATTCTAACTTCGGATAAATTATTGATTTTTTTAAATCTTTGGGTTCTACTTGTAATGAATTTTCACAATATTAAAAAAAAAAACCCATTATTTATAAATTTTGTTTTATTTATATTAGAAAGCCCAATTCTTATTTTATCCAAAAATCCATAAAAAATTATAATTTAAAATGTATTCGTTTGGTGGGTCTGTCGAGGTAAAAGAAGGCCAGGTGATACCTACTGCCACACCCATCTGCTACCATTTTTATTTTTTTATTTTATTTTTACAATTTTCTATATTTTCTAACTTTTAATTATTTTTTTTTCCTTTTGCTCTTTAAATTATTATAAATAGTGACCCCAAATCCCTGCTCTTTTAGCCTTTACCACTGAGAAAAAAATTCACTCTTTATCTTTCAAAAATACAGAACTTTGATCTTTAAAAAGAAAAGTTTCATCTTTTTTAATTTCTGGGTTTTGGGTTTTTAGTCTCCGCCATGGATTCAACTTCAAGTGCAGCAGCACCAACGCCACCGCCGCCGAGCTTTTACTTCGACGACAAATGGAAGCTATCAAAGAAAGAAACTTCATCATCATCATCATCATCAAAGGGTCGTTCTTTATCATCATCTTCAACTTCAAATTCGTCATCATTCATGATCAAAACCACCCCATCATCATCATCAACATCACCACCCTCATCATCAAAAACAAAAAGATGTGCTTTCACTAGGAAATGTGCTAGGCTATTCAAAGAACAAAGGGCCCGTTTTTACATCATGAGGCGTTGTGTTATCATGCTCATTTGCTGGCGCGAATACACTGATTCTTAAGTATTTTTAATGGAGGATTTAATGGCATCCAACCAAGCAAGCAAGCAAGAAGAACAAGCAGAGGAGGATATTATCAAGCTCTCTATATATATATACATGTATATAAAGATTTGGTTTTTTTAGGGTTTTAGAACTAATTAGAACTTAGATTATTAGGATTTTTTTTTCGAATTTTGTAAGAGGAATTCCAATCTCCATTTAAGTAGCTATGGGGTGGTTCTTAATGTAACTCTTACTCTCTCTTTTTTTTTTTTAATCAAATGGCTAATATTAATATAATCATAGAAAAATCCAAGTTTTATTTTTTATTTTTTTTAGTTAAGAGGTTCTTGTTAATTTCATCAAATGATTAATATTAATATAAATAGAGAAAATAAAATCCAGTTTAGTTTTTTTTTTTAATTTTCAGTTCATATTAATTGCTGATTTTTATTTTCTGGGTTTCTTTGAGTTCTTGAGATCTAAGAAAGTAAAGAGAGAGAACTGTTGCATGTTTCTGACACAGATTATTATTTAATTATTTTCCATTTTTTTATTAATTTTTAAACAGTTTATTTTTTAAAAATTATTTATTATTTTAATATGTTAGTCACATTTGGGACATGGGAAAGAGAGATTTTAAGGCTCCTTGGATCCCTTGGTATAAATTTGCAATATAACTTCTGATTTTTGTTGAGGGTTATTGAGTTTGATGTCTTCTCATATGATTTTGAGTTTAATTTTTATGATTATTTAAAATATATTATAAGTTTTTATATTTTTATAGTATTTTTATTTTCAGACATTTTACTATTTAAATTCTATAATTCGAACTAAATTATTAAAATGGTTAAATTTATTTATATAACATTTTGAAATAAAAAATTTCTCACGTGAAATTTGAAAAGTAAAAGAGACTAAATTCTAGACCATAAAAGTGGGATTAAGTTTCATATTTTAACCTATATGGTAATTGTAAAAAAAAATAAAATAAAATAAAAAATAAAGAACACAAAATTTTACGTGGAAACCCTTTCGGGAAAAAACCACGGGCAGAGGAGAAGAAAATTCACTATGTCGAAAATTTGAATCAATACAAAAGGAATAGGCTATGTCTATTTATAGGCTTGTAAAGCCATATTCTAGTAGGATTGAAACACCTTATCCTAGTAAATATAAAATAGATGGAGTTTAATAAGGTTTAAAAAACCTTATTCTAAAATAAAATAAAAGAAGTCTAGTTCTATATGGATTTTACTTTTATTTTATTTTCCATCGTATTTTATTTAAATAAGAATTAGGGTCACTTAATTCTAACAATCTCCACCTTGACACAAATTCTCAATGAACAAGTTCTTTATCGCGAACAAGTTCTTCACCTCTTCCATAAAACCCCTTAAGGGTTTAACTTCAACAATGAACACCAACCAAGTCTAAGCAATGCTCAAACTTGGTTATAGGAAGTGACTTGGTCATCATATCTGCAGGATTTTCATGAGTACCGATTTTGCTCACAACAATATCACCACGAGCAATAATATCACGAACAAAATGATACCGAACATCAATGTGTTTTGTTCTCTCATGAAACATTTGATCTTTTGTAAGAAAGATGGCACTCTGATATGTCACAAAATATTGTGTTTGATTTGAAGGTCTTCATTTAGTTCACTAAAGAGTCCCTTCAACCAAATATAGCTTCTTTACAAGCCTCAGAATTGCCATGTACTCGGCTTGAGTGGTAGACAAAGCGATCGTAGTTTGCAAAGTGGCTTTCCAACTTATTGCACAACCTCCGATTGTAAAGACATAACTCTGTGAGAGATCTTCTTCTATCAAGGTCTCAAAGAAAATCGCATCAACATACCCAATAACTCCATCTTGATTCTTCCAAAGCGTAAGCAAACATCGATAGTACCTCGTAAGTATCTTAAAATCCATCGAATCGCTTTCCAGTTGTTCTTTACCGGATTCGCCATATATCTCGCTAATCTGCATCGATCGCATATGATAAATCGGACGTGAACAAACCATAGCATACATGAGAGATCCCATCGCACTAGAGTATGGAACATGTGACATGTACTCAATCTCATCATCGATTGTGGAGACAAAGTCGATGAAAGTCTAAAATGGTCGCTAAAGGAGTACTAACAGCTTAGCACTCGCATATTGAACTCGCAAAGAAGTTTCTCAATGTACCCTTCCGACTTAGGTACAATTTACTTGTTTTTCTATCTCTAAGAATCTCCATACCAAGTATCTTCTTTCTTTGGTCCCAAATCTTTCATCTCAAATTCTTCACTTAGTTGGGCTTTGACCTTTCTTATCTCTCCTTTGTCTTTTCTTCGCTATCAACATGTCATCAACGTAAAGAAGTAGATACACAAAAGAACCATCATTGTTTTTCTTAAAGTAAACACATTATCAAAACTACTTCTTTTGAAATCGTGAGAAGTCATAAAGGAATCAAACCTCTTGTACCATTGCCTTGTGATTGTTTCAAACCGTAAAGGGACTTTTCAAGCAAGCAAACATAATCCTCTTTTTTAGAGAGATGTAAAACCCTCTGGTTGTTGCATGTAAATATCTTCCTCAAGTTCTCCATGCAAAAATGCGCTTTTTACATCTAATCGCTCAAGCTCTAAATCATGCATGGCCACAATACCAAGCAAAGCTCGAATCGAACTATGCTTCACAAATCGGGAGAACACATCTGTGAAGTCCACTCTGGAACTTGATCAGTAACCCTTTGCAACAAGCCTTGCTTTATATTTAGGTTCTTCAACTCTGGAGTCCCTTCTTTCTTTTTAAACACCCATTTACAACGAGCAGTCTTCTTACCTTTAGGAAGTTTCACAAGATCCCATGTTTTGTTTTTGTGGAGTGATTCCATCTCCTCTTGCATAGCAAACATCCATTTTTCTCGAGTCTTCACAGCCTAATCGCCTCAGAATAATTTGATGGCTCTTGATTCGCATCTATATCTTCACCACATTTAAAGCATAAGCAACTAGATCACCTCATAGATACTTCTTTGGAGGTTTAATTTCTCTTTTAGTTCTGTTTTTGGCGATAGAGTATTGAAGTAAGAAGCAACTCTATTATCAATTTTTGTACCGATTTGAGAGTCGACTCTGTATTGTCGATGCTCCACCGCTTTTGATTTTCTTTATTGGAAGAGTCTTTGAGAGATAAGTTAGGAAGCATAGCAGTTTCATCAAAAACAACATCTCTGCTAATCACAACTTTCCTATTTTCAGGACACCATAACTTATACCCTTTTACACTAGCTTTATAACCAAGAAAAACACATTTAATGGATCTCGGTTCCAATTTTCCATTATTAACATGAGCATCGCACGCAGACACCCAAAGATCTTTAAATCAGAATAATTAGCGGGATTACGGACCATACCTCTTGTGGAGTCTTTTTCTCAATGGCAGCGGATGGAGATCGGTTGATCAAAAACATGCGATGAGGTCGCTTACGCCCAAAACGACTTTCTGTAAGTTGGCATTTGACAACATACATCGAACCTTCTCCATGATCGTTCGTTCATTCGCGTTCGCAACGCCGCTTTTCTTCGTGGAGTATGACGAATCGTCAAGTGTCTCACGATCCTTCCGACTTGCACAATCTATTAAACTCATCGTAAGCAGAACTCTAAGCCATTGTGCGTGCGGAGGTATTTTATCTGTTTTCCGTCTGCTTTTTCAATCATAATTTTCCAAGACTTAAATGCGGAAAACACATCGCTTTTTCGCTTCGGAAGAACGCCCAAACTTTTCTCGAAAAATCATCAATAAAGGTTAGCATATAATTAGCTCCACCTCTCGAAGGCACTCTGGATGGTCCCCATAGATCGAATGAATATACTCCAACGTTTCCTTCGTGTTATGGATTCCTCTAGTGAATCGAACTCTCTTTTGCTTCCCAAAAACACAGTGCTCACAGAAATTCAGTTTGCAAATTCCTTGCCCATCAAGAAGTCCTCTTTTGCTCAATTCTACCATGCCATTCTCACTCATATGCCCTAGGCGCATATGCCAAAGTTTAGTAATATCATCATCTGACAAGGAAGAGGAAGCGGCAATTTGCATCACCACGATATGAGAACCCGCAAAACATATAACTTGGCGCTTTTTCTTTGCCCTTTCATCACAACAAAAGGACCCTTTGAAATCTTTAAAACCCCACTTTCAGCTGTGTATCTGTACCCTTTTGAATCAAGAGTACTCAACGAAATTAAATTTCTTTTCAATTCTGGAACATACCGTACGTCACTAAGTGTTCTGACAACTCCATCAAACATCTTAACTTTAATTGTTCCAACACCTGCGATCTTACACGAAGCATTATTTCCCATCAAAACAACACCTTCAGACACTGTTTCGTAAGTTGTAAACCAATCCCGATTGGGAATCATATGGAAGGTGTAGCCTGAATCAAGTATCCACTCCTCACTTACTTTAGAATCATTGACTGAAGCGACTAGAAGTTCACCATCGCCGTAGTCTTCTACAATATCGACTTCACCGAATTTTCGGTTGTTTTCCTTTGATTCGCAGCCTCCCTTTTAATCTTATTTTGTAGCTTATAGCACTCAGATTTAATGTGCCCTTTCTTCTTCACATGAAGTTACAAGTTTTACCTCCATTTGAAGACTTGATCTACCCTTAGATTTACCACGATGATTTCTTTCTCTGTGTCCTACCACGATCATCATCGATGATTCGATCTTGTCTCCCACGAACAATGAGACCCTCTCCCGAGAGTCGGTTTAACCACAAGATGTTTCATCTTATCATACGAGGTTAAAGAATCATAAACCTCATCAACTGTGAGAGACTCGCATGGCTATATAAAATCGTGTCTCTAAAGGTTGAATAAGACGAGGCAACGAACAAAGTAGAATCAACCCTAGATCTTCCTTATCATATCGAACCTCCATGGCCTCCAAGTTTGAGAGAATTTCTTTAAACATTGTTAAGTGTTCGTGTCTGACGCACCTTCCTCCAAACGATGAGCATAAAGACGCCGCTTCATATGCAACTTGCTTGTTAGAGTTTTCGACATACATATTTGTTCTAGCCTCTTCCATAATGCAATGGCGATCTTCTCTTTCATCACATCCTGCAAAATTTCATTGGACAAATGCGGATGCAATTGTGTTAATGCCTTTCGATCCTTACGCTTCTTCTCTTCATCCGTTAATGTCGAAGGCATCTTATCTATCCCTAGCAGGCATCCTCCAGATCCATGCGCAAGAAGCGCTTGCATCTTAATCGCCACAACGCAAATCTCGTGTTGCGATCCAACAACGGAATTTCATATTTCAAAGACGCCATTACCGTTATCGAGATGAACAACCCGGAAGCTCGATACCAATTGTAAAAAAAAAAAAATAAAAATAAAGAACACAAAATTTTACGTGAAACCCTTTCGGGAAAAAACCACTAGGCAGAGGAGAAGAAAATTCACTATGTCGAAAAATTTGAATCAATACAAAAGGAATAGGCTATGTCTATTTATAGGCTTGTAAAGCCATATTCTAGTAGGATTGAAACACCTTATCCTAGTAAATATAAAATAGATGGAGTTTAATAAGGTTTAAAAAACCTTATTCTAAAATAAAATAAAAGAAGTCTAGTTCTATATGGATTTTACTTTTATTTTATTTTCCATCGTATTTTATTTAAATAAGAATTAGGGTCACTTAATTCTAACAGTAATGTATAGTCCTATCGAGGAGAGAACATAAGTTTAAATTTTAAAGACGATATTATTGAAAGAAACAATCACGAATATTGAATATGAGCGGTAAAACATGTAAGATAAATATATATTTAATTATATTATTTTTCACTAAATTTTATAAAGTGATGCAATTTTTTAATATAAAAAAGACAATTTAAATTAACTATTCCGTAGTTGTGTTCTTCCACTGCCTGCAACAAAGGCTGATGGGTTCGGGAAGTAACTGAGGCACTATTTTCTATGCTATGTGAAAAATATCCAAATGACCATATTAACCTGCAAAATTGAGCCTTTTGACTAGTTATGGACCACTTTGACCTCTTATCCTAAATAAGGGCATGTTGGTCATTAATTTTCATAGGTAAAAAACTATAGAAATTCTTTTTTTGGGATAAAAATCCCAAAAGCATACATAAAGTTACTGATTCAAACTTAAATTTTGATTTGATATAATTATATATGTAATCATGTTTTTATTTTTATTCAGGAGAAATATTTTGTATGAAACAGAGACGACACATCATACTTTATCTTTTATCAATTATTTAATGTCATTTTAATATCTTCTTTTTATATTATTGACGTATCATTTTGGTAATTTTTTAACTTGAACCCTGGGCCTTACACCTTGAACCTTGGACTCAAGCTCTAAACCTCAGACCCTAAATTCTGAACCATGGATCTTGAACCCTAGACCTTGAACATTGAAGGGTCCATGGTCTAGGGTCTAGGATCTAGAGTCCAAGGTCAATGGTTTAGGGTTTATAGCTCATGATTTAAGATTTAGGGTCTTGGGTCCAAAGTCTAGAGTCTAGAATTCAAATTTTGGGGTCTTCGGTCCAAGGTTTAGGATTGAGAGTTTATGATTCAGGTTAAAAAAATGTCAAAATAATGTGTCAATGATATGAAAAAAGATGCTGTAATAGCATTAAATAATTAATAAGAGATACAGAATGATGTGGCATCTATATTTCATTTCATCATTTTCCTTTTATTCAAAATTTATAAACAACTAATTTCATGAGTAATGTAGAATTGTTTTTATATTTATTTGTTGTATACACAAATTGATATATATATATATATATATATATATATATATATATATATATATATATATATATATTATGTTTTTTTATGGTGAAATCCAGCAATAATGATTAGAAATAAAATCATCGAATTAGTTAAAAACTAGTTTTCTATAACATAGATTATTGACTCATTGCTTATAAAGAAAGCATAATCAATAATATCAATAGGTGATATATTATTGGAATTGTCCAAGTTTGCCAATACAAAGATGATAATGGATGGTGAGGGGCAAGTAAAGATATGACGTGTGTCACGAACGACGAACATGGTAGTTAATGCTCTGACAAAGTGGTAAGAAGTTGTACAACGAGATTTCATTTTTTCTCTCACCCGCTTCTGGTGGTGCAAGATATTATGCTACGTGATCAGTGCTACGCAATTCAATCTTTTGTTTCTTGGTTGAGCTTTTGAAATTCAACTTCCTTTATAACTAAAAAAAAAATGAAAAAAAATCACATATTTTAATTCAAAATTTCAAGTTGATAAAAAATAAGGGTTTTACTAAAAGCTTACAAGTCTTTTTTTTTTTTTAAAGTATTTTTTCATGTTCTTTTCTCAATATTATTATATATCTTCAAAGTTTAAGCCCGCATTCTCTCTTGAAAATACAATATTAAAGCTAAAGCATCATAAACTTGTTTATCGAAGTAGGGGTTCAAGTTCATGAATAAAATATTTATGTTACAATATTTTTCTTTTAATTTGCAATGTGTTGATCAACTTGGTTTTATAATCCAATTTATTCCGAGTGATTTCATCTCTAAAAATCTGTAACATCAAGTTAAAACACGCCTCTTATATTTTCTTAGTTTATGCTTTTGCAACTGAACGCGTTAACATATTCAAATATTTATTATTATCATTAAACTTCATTGCATCCTAAAATTCAATTCTTCGATCTACTAATAGAATCATATCGCTAATTATATTAAAGTTTTGATCCATTAACCATGTCACATCACAAACACTCATATTCACACAAGAAGTAAATATTTGAATTTATTTATTTTTAAATACGTATAATTTAATTAAAATTTTACGTAAAATTCATACAAAACTTTAATATTATCTTCTTAATTTACTTTATTTTTATCTCTAAAGTTAAACTTTCTATTTTTTTTAATTTAACACATTTTTTATTATATTTTCTTAAATTAATTCATTAGTGATATTTCTAATCTCATTTTAGTCCATTCTCAATACTTCTTTTTCCTGGATTTCAGTGTTAATCCATTACTTTTTAAAAATAATGCACAAAAAAAAAAAAAAAGGAATTTAGTAAAGACCATATCCAATATACATTGTATTTTTTGCAAAATGATTGACAAAAATCGAATCAAAATAGTTGAATTAATGGTGCTTAAAATTGATAATTGATCAAGTTCATAAATGTATGAATTCAATGGATAAGAAAATAATAATATATAAATCAAATCGATTCAAAGTATATATAAAATTCATGGATGGATGATGGGTCCTTTTCAATGTTGTTATACAACCATGACATTTTATCTGTTTGTTTGTGCCCAAAAGAAATGCCAATTTTTTTTATAATATAAAGTTTGTCATCATATCATAACTTTGTAAGCAAACACATTGTCTTTAATTTAATATAAAAAAAATTGTGCATCTACAATCTTATGGTTTTTTTAAAAAAAATATTTTCTTGAATTTAATTTAAAGTGAATGAAGTTTAAGAATAGAGGGGAAATAATTCACATGAACCATCTAAAGTCCTAAGCTACTTGAGAGCCAAAATTGAGGTTATTAGGTAAGAACTTATGACATGTAATTAATACACAAATTGTGGGCTAAGACAAATAGGTACAATAGGCTGTCTTTATTTCTTTGTCTTTCTTGTTTCACTTTCATAGATCTTTTGATCTCCTCTCACTTTCACTTGGGTCCTCCTCATATAGAGTTAAGGTCAAAGAAGAAGCTTGCTTCTCTATTTTCTTTTTGCTTCTTCCACATTTTCTTCATGGCATGCATGCACTTCCTAGGCAATCAAAGTAAACATCACTCTAGATCAACATCAATATTTGAAATAGACTTAGTCAATTCTGATTTGAATTTCAAAAGCTGTTCTAACTTGATTTGGTTATAAAAAAGTCAACAACCCAAGCCCGTTCAATTTAAACGCGAGTTGACTTGAACTCAAAACTAGCATGAATCCGAACCCGATATAACTTAAACCTAAAATGAATAGAGCTTGAAATACCTTGAATTAAAGCAGCTAGAACCCAAAGTGATATGCCCGTAATAACTTAACTTGAAAAACCCGAACTTTAAACTCAAATGGTCTAAATCTAAAATAATCTCAAACTTGAAATTGACTCGACCAAAAATAATTTATAAATTAAATACTTGAATTGACCCGACTCAAAACTAACCTCACTTGTCCAATTTACAAATCCAATTTGACAAAAATATTAAGGGAAGGAGTGTAAAGTTAAATTAAAATCAAATTAATTTGGATTAACTGGATCATTAAAACAGTGCAAATTCAAAATTGATCAAATTAAAAGAACCATCAAAAAATTTAGAAAAATGGGGACCATAAATGAGAAGAAATGGGAAAAAAATTACAATAGCAATTCCTAAACTTTAGGGTAGGGAATTGCCTTAAGAAACCTAATATGCCAAAGAAAGAAAGTGGGAAAAACATTGGTCACCCCACAAATCTTATCCAAAATAATTAAATATATTTTGATTGAAATTTGGGTGTCTCAACTTTGTCATTACACTTTGAATGACAACAATAAACCAAATTTGATATTTGTTGTCAATTGTAATTTAAGACAAGTAATTAATTAATATTTATTTGTTTTGAGTTTTATCATGTTGGGTTTATCAAGTAGTATTTTGACCCCAATTTAATTTCAAACAATGACCCAAAAACTTTCTGTTCTTTTGCTAATTGATTATGGAATCTTAGCTTGTGACCATACCCTATATAAAATATCAATAAATTTTAGTCTCAATAAGTCAATGTTTTGTCCCTTACTTGGTTCCAATTCCAAATCTCTTGTTTGCAATGTAATTAGAGTAACCTTTTCAAGTTGAATTATACATTTTTGAAAATAATTTTTTCGATAAATCATAAATTAGGGAGAGAAATGTTATTCTTAAGACTTGAATTCAGGTCAAACCGAGTTAATCTAATGTTAAAAAATCATCCACAGTTTTACTAGGTGAATTAAGTCACTCTATCAATTGATAAATGTAAACATTAGTAATCCAAATTCCAAAATTCTCCAACAGAACATACAAATTTATTCTGATTTCAATCCATTCAAACCCAAATTAGCATTAAAGTGGTCCATGGTTTAGGGAAAGCTGACAAACTACATCCTCCAAAAACTCAAAACAACAATTAATGGCAACCCATTCCTACTTATATCTAACATTTAATTATCATTAGATTTGGGGGTTTAATACACTAACCCTAAAGTACTAAATCATTAAAACCAAACAAAGTGTTCAAAAAAAACAATGCCCCTAAAAGCCGAAATGATGAACACTTTTTTGGGCTAAGCCCTAAACCTGAGAATTACCATTGTATAGGACAAGCTCTACAAAAAAGGCCGAACCTTTAGGTCCTTGTTTGGTCAACGGTCACATCAGTGACACCCTCCCCAAAAGCTTTTTCACCAATATGATAAAAACCTGAAATTAGTAACATTCCACATGGCACTTCCACATTGGGTGTTCACCTACCAAATGGTACCATTGGTCACATGGGTGGCAAAGGCAAAATGGGACCCCCCCTCCTTCACAAGAGTTGTAGAAAAGTTATAGTTTTACGTTTAAATCAAGAAATTCCCGATTGACATTAGTGTAAGAGGACGTATATTGAAATGTATAAAAAAAATAGATATGATAATAATTTATAATGTGATTAAAGTTAAGAAAAGAACTCAAGAAATTAAAAATTAAAATATGCTGTAAGTTTATCTACTTTTAATAAATTTATAATTTAATTCATATATTTTTATTTTTAAAAATTCAATCTCTTTAAATTTCAGATTTCAAAATACAAGTTTGGTTATTAATATAGTTAAATTCTTTTGTTAAATTTGTTAATGTGATATTTTAAAATAAAAAAAATACTCATTTAGTTACCATTTAACTAACAACTTACCTTGTAATGAACTCAAATTTTAAAAAATAATAATAATTTTAACAATATTAACAGTTGGACTTAAATTTTGAAATCTGAAAAATAGAATAACTAAATTCCTAAAATTACAATTATAAGGATTAAATTTCAAATTTTATGAAGAGTACAATGACTAATGACATATTTTAACCAATTAAAAAATATACAAAATGTACCCCAAAAAACAATACATAAAAGGGGAGTAGTTCGTAAAATTCGATTTAACCAGTTAACCTCATACTTTAATCGACTTAATTGATCTATTCAAACCGATTTAACGTGGATGGATTAAATTAATTAAATCTATTAAACCAAAACTTTTTGGGTTTTCTTATAAATTTATCACTTTCTTTTTGAAGTATTAGAAATTCAAATTTAGTTTTCATTACAATTTTATATATTAAATTTTATTTATATTATAAATATATAGTTTTGAATATTAAATACGATATATACTAAAAATCAATTAAACTATTAGGTTGAATTATAAAAAATTATAATCGATAATTAACCGAATTAACCTATTTTAACAGCCTAAAACCCTAATTAACCATCAATTGAAACCACCCGACCAAAGGTTATTAATTATGTCAGTTTGAATGGACTTTTTGAGAAGTAAAATAACTTTTTTAAGATAAGAGTCTGCTCCGAATATTTATATTTTTCGTATATTTAAAATTTAATTATTTAACTTTTATTTTAAGGGATTTTAGTTTCTCTATTATTAGAATTTAAAAATGTAAGTCCGATTATTAACATTATTAAAAATCTTCTATTAAATATAGGTTAATTACAACATCAATTTTTTTTTATTACATGATTATCAAGTGAGTTTTTTTATTTTATTTTAAAGTGTCACACTAGTAGATTTAACAAAAGAGTTTTAACGTGTTAACAATTGGATTTAAATTTTAAATTTTGAAAAATAAAAAAAACTAAATTCTAAAGGTACGAAAAGTATAAAAACTTAAAACATAATTTAATATTTTAATATTTTTGAGCTAAAATAGTTGTTAAAACCTTAATGAATTAGATGAAAAAAAACAAGAGAAGGGTTAATGCCTCTGTTGATCTCGTTGTATATGTAAATATAAATGGAAACACGAAAAAAAAAAAGAGAGAGAGGATAAAATAGGATTAACTTCGTAAGATGGATTGAGAATTTATTATGTGTCCGTCAATTGTAAAATCTCAACACGCTTATAAAATATAAAAAACTTTCCACTATTGCATACTAAATATTTACCAAAACAAACTTAGAAATTTTCATTTAATTAAAAATTTAAATAAAAGATATAACACTAAAATAAACAAATAAATAAAATTTTGGGACTTGGAAGATTAATCTAAAAAAGGGGTCACCATCATTTTCCCAAGTTTTGATGTTTTTGGTAGAGTTGTTGGCACTTAGCCGAGGAAAACTATTAGGGATGGTGGTAGTGTGGGCTTTTTACCCACATGAGATTTTAGTTAATAAAAGGAAAGTTTTTGGCCATTGGGAGGGACAATAATTGAAGGGTAGAGGGGGTGCTGGGGGTCCCTTTTGTTTTGACATCTCTAAGGGACAATGTCTCAAAAATATAATCATTTATTAGACTATCACTAAACATTGAATTATGGGTACCTTTGCTTTTGCCTTAGATTTGTATGTGGGTATATATATTTGGACCACTACTCACCATATTCCCCCATTTCTCTTTGCCTTTTTGTGCATTGCATTTGGACTTCACCTTAATTATAATCACATGAACATGGCCCTTGTTAATATGAGGGATGCAATATGATGTTTTCTCTTTTAAAATAATGTTATTGGCATGCAAATATGTCTTTTGATGGTTTTTCAACGTATCTATTGGGGCAAATCCAATAACTAATCTTTTGCATTCGGTAGGTTTATTAAATGATTGATATTGGCCATGGATTTTAAAGATATTCCATACCCAAGGTAAAGATCGAACCCTTAACCACTAGTTAAGGTTCTCAGGGTGGGTTTGGATGGGTGATTGGGTGCAGTGCAGTGCATTTAGCTTACTTTTTGTCTCATGCTATAGTATGGTTATAGTATTTAATCTCACCGCCACCATTGTTTTTACACTAATCGCAAATAAACTCACCGCCCATCCAAACTCATCCTCAATTTCTCTATTTGATAATTCTTCATATCATCATTGATGTAAACTTTGTAAAATGAGTTTTTTTTGGGGGGGGGTAGAAATATAATATTGAATTCATGCATATACCTTCGATGTTAAATTATATTTTTCACTAGAATATTTGGCTCAATTTTCTCAACTTTGAGAAATATATTATTGGGCTGAGCCATATTCCATTAGAAAAGGTATTGTCCATGACTTATACATATTTGGGACCAAAGCCCATTTTTATAGATACCCATTGGAAATCAACCAAGCTCCTTTCGAGGTGTTAAAAATTGGCATTATTTTAGAACCTATTGAAAATATTATAAATAATTAGTAAAAATTATATTGAGGTAGTACGAGGCGGTATGGAGATGAATGTATCGAACAACTATGGAGGTGATAGTAATTCGCGAAAAGAACAACCTTCCAATTTTAAAAAAAAATTAAATTGAGGTAGTACGAGACGGTAGGGAGTTGAATGTATCAAACAACTATGGAGGTGATAGTAGATTGTCAAATCTACAAAATGCAAATACCCTGAAAATTCGAGGTTAAAATATATTCGAATCCTATCACCGAATAAATTCCGAACAAAATTTTCCGTCCGGGGATCGATTGTCGACATAATTTGATAAAGATAAAAGCATAAAAACAATCCACTTCGCTTTGTAACATAAAAAAATAGATCATTGCACTACTTGTTAGTTGACGATGATCATTGGTCATCAAGTAATTACAGCCCTTCAACCAATAAATTAATATAATTTATATACGCATATACGTGAGATACATCGATGAACAGGTAATTAAACCATGTAAGAAGCGTCTATTCCACCGGGTTCCTGCCATACAGATCCTGCTCGGAATTTACAAACAGGGCACGTACCTTGTTGTCGTAGCCACGGGTCGATGCAATTAGCATGGAACTGCAGTTGTACATCATTAACTTGCATAAGGTTATATGACATCATACAGCATAACATTTCATAGGACATTCAATCTTTACCTGATGCAAACAGGGTAAACTGCGGATAAGATCGCCGGCATTAACTTGCTCTAAGCAAACACTGCAGGTCAATTCGTCATCGGAGCCCTTCTTGATGCTGACTGGATGGGTAGAATCCTGCCTCTTCTACCGAAGACAATAAATTACTGAATTATATCCGCTTACACCACCCATTCAAAACAAAGAAAGCATAACCCGAGGTGAATAAGGAAGAGCGGAGAGCAGTAACATTACCTGAGGTGAGTTAGAAGATGACGCTTGTTGCATTGAAGGGTCATTGCTGCAAGCAAAACCGATTTTTTCATAAGGCTATTAGCTTATACAACAAAACAATGTTCTATCAACCGAATGATTAAACACCTTAAAACGATAAACCATAAATAGCTTTCTAAAAATTGTCTTCGGATGTATCTAAGCATCACAACAATAACTTTACACTCGAAACTTATAGCCCCATTGACAAACTACAGCATTAACAATTGGCATCAGATGATTCACAGAAAAAGCTTGGGAATGTTACACAGCCAGAAGAGACCCAAGATAATGCTGCACGTGCAGAACAGACATAAAAGGACAACCAAGCCTTTGTTTAACATGCACTTGTTAACGAGACAGCTGATGAATGCATCGATACTTAAAATTCCTTTTTACACTCTTGAATGATGAAAACCAACAATAAACAAAGAAAGTAGATACTAACCTTTGAGGAGCAGAGACCTTATACTTGTGAACTGGAAGGGCATTTATCTCTTCATCGCTCATTGAAGAGGAGCTGGGGCCATTGCCGGAATCAAGTGCTCTCAAAGTTTCATAATCTAGTGACAAATAACTACTCGTCAGAATTAGGATGCACTAAACTGAGAGGGAGGGGACAAACAAACAAAACCTGTCCTAGCTAAGGTTTTTCAAATTTACAATTCCAAGCCACTCATGAATCAAACTATGAAACTCGAGAAATTCATTTTAAAACCAAAGTTAAACACCATACCAAGATCGTCGAATTCTTGGTCAAGAAGAGCAAGCTGCAATCTTAGGCCTTGTAGACGCCCTCTGGTTGCAAGTGCAATTGATGGTGGCATATGTAACCGTAGTTCAGTATGACCCAAAAGTGCACTTGCTGCTGCGGCATGGGCTTGTGCTTGAGCTTGAAGTTGTTGACAGGTCGCATACATTCTTAACGTTGTTGCCATAAAAAACACCCCAAGCACCAACCAAAGCTACATGAATAGAGTAACATAAAAAAGTGCATTAAATTAGTTCAACATTGTAAACCAAACATGCAAACACCATTAGAAACTTAGCTACTTAGCGAAGGAAATTACCAGAAAATTAGGTGACAACTGCTGCGAATTCAATATCATGAATAGCAAAAGTACTGTTTTAACAAAGAAAAATATCAGAAGCAACTAACCAAGAAAAATAAAAGAGAGAAACTATGATGAACACAAAGCTATACTGATACCTGTAACAAGAAACACAAAAGAGTTGGAATTAACAGGACGTCCTGCATGGACACGCTAAGAACCAATCGACTTAAATTAAAACATATTTATATAAAAATTCCATTAAAATCAAGAATGAACAAACTGTAACTGCAATTCAAAAAGCCTATGTTGCTAATCATCAAAAGCATGTTTAAGCTCAAATTGCGATAATGAGTAACAGCAACTTGAACGAACCGGTTTTCACCACCAATTCAAACCATATAAGCCTAAAGACAATGATGTATCATGACTATAACAATGGAAACTCAAGTGTTCGAAGTATAGTAACATACCACGGTACGCCTCTCTGGAATAAGCACTGGAAATCCACTCTCTAAATCCGATCGTGACCCTCGGAAAACGAAACTCATTGTTGTAGAAAACAAAATTCACCAGCTCAACTAAATACAATCAATAATTGAAAACAAAAACACAAAAAGGGTTCCCGAATTTTCAAATCTCAGCAGAATAGAGGAATTAACTTTAATATATTGAATCCTCAAGAAAGAATCTGCACAAATTAAATAACATTTAATCAGAAAAATCAATCCAATCATTTTCAATTCTCATTTCCTATAATTTCCAGTATATTTTAATCAAAATTCAAATAAATCCTTCAAAAATCCACCTGATATCTTCTTAAAAACAGTTTAAAATAAAAAAATGGAAATGATTCGGAATCAAATTTAATAGCTTTTACATTTGTTAATCGAACAACAAATGTTAATTCAAAAAAATTCCAACGGAAATTATCTAAAAGATCCTAATCTCTAATTAATTACATAAATAAGTGTCTCGAACTAACAGATCCGTATTTAATAAACTAAAATCTTTCAAATAATCGAAAAAAATTGATGAGAAATGACGAAACGAAAGAGGACGAAGCTGACTTACGGAGATCGGAGGATGAAACGACGTCGGATCCGGTTCCTCTTTGAAAATTGTAATGTCGACGATATTACCTGCAAAGATTAAAGGACTGAGCCTGCAAAGGAGCGAGTTCACTCGAACGAGTTAGGCTTTTTCTTGCCTAACACCTTTCCTCGTCACCTTGCAAACAATTTTTTTTTTTTTTTTTTTGGCTTTCTCTGGTCTGAACGAAGACTCGAAAACGATGTTAACTATCTTCCTAAACGACACCGTTTCGTAGTTTTTCTTTTCTTTTTTTGGATAATTACAAATATAGCTTCTAACTTTTTATCTAATTTTTCACATTAATTCTCGACCTTTGTTGATTGTTCTATTTGAGTTCTCTTTTTATTTTAACACTATTATTTTCCCATAGTTCTTTTCTAAAAATAATTTTGTTATAATTTAAATCGGCTAATCAATTGACTTTTTTCTTTATCGACATAATCAAATTGATCTAACCTTGATCGATTAAGTCTATTAAATTAAATCGTGTGACATTTAGGTCAATGGTGTAATAAAGAAGACAACCAAAACATTTGCTCCCTTGATTAAATAAATAAAAAATAGCAGCTTTGGTCCCTTATACTAGAGGTGTTTAAGCCACTGGGTTAGACTCGAATTTATATTTTTCAACTTTGAATAAGCTTGGGATCCCATTTATATTAATATTTATATATTTTTAATTAAATTTTTTTTAAAAAAATTAACTATTTTTTAAACAATAAAATCGGTCATTTGAGCAGTTTGGTCTCGGCCTCTTGACACGGATCATAAACACCTCTATCCAATATTCTGACACATTAGTTAACAAAATTCTTAGAATAGGGACTGAAGTGAAAAACTAATAAAACTATTAAATCCTATAGATGAAATTTACCCTTTTTTTATTTTTAGATTTAGACAAAGAAGGCACTGTCAGAAGCAGAGGTGACAGCAGAGGTAGTGGAATATATTTGTCTTTCTGACTGAATTTCTTTTTCTTTTTTAATTTTTAATTATAAATACAAAAAAAAGGAAAGTTTTAACTGAGGTGGGTCCTATTGTTTCGCACGTGTCGACATAGGAAATTGACTTACTGATTAAAAGCCTGGTTAGTAGATGTACACGTGCTTTCTCGAAATGGTATCAAAGATTTTGATAACAAGGGTCCACCACACTTCGTAAAACCTGGAAAGTACCCAATCCTAGCCTTCTCCTATTAAAAAAAATCATTAAAGGCAGTCAACTGATTTTGAATCTCACTATTTATTTAAAATTTTTACATTAATTATATAATCTTAAAAATTCAAAATCATTCATATCAATATTTATATTAATGCAATGAGATTCGTGAAAGGGGTCGGCCCTCTTTTAGATGAAGTCTTTAAAGTATTATCCATCGAATAGTTGATTGAACTTTTAAACAGTATAGGTAACTTCGAGTTTCGTTTCCTTATTTTGAAAAGAGTCTCAACAAGTTCATAGAGTTGGTAGCAGCACCTAACCACTAATGGTTGCTTGACAGAGAGTTGATCTATTGGTAAGATAAATCTTTATAATATAACTCAAACCAAATTTAAATTAATTCGAAACCTTTTTTTAAGGTAAAATCATTAATTCATTCGATGAATGAAATCATACAATTAAGAAAAAAAAAATAGCAAACACTCGTTGTGGATGATGAAGGACAAGCTTCATCAACACAACAAAAGCTTTAGCCTCAGCATCAATAGAACATTATTACACGTTAACAATTGGCTTTGTCACAACTCAAGCACGACATATTTGGAGTGATTGCCAACACTTAATACGATAAAGAAATTAGCCTCGGATGGTCTAAGGCGGTAAGCAAAAATCGACAGAAGAATTGAGCATCTGCTAAACTAGAAAATACGACAACAAAATCATCTCTAAAATCACTTGTAAAACTAAGATTACATACATAAGTAAGACTAGAAAACGTGCTATAAGAGCAGATAAAAACTTTTAAAACTGAAGACTTATTAAACAATAGAAAAAATATAAAACTTAAGACAACACGGGTCTAAATTGACATATAAAATTATTTCTTATTCTAAAATACTCTCAAAATAGAAACACATATGAAAAAAAAATTAAACCATATAATTAATACTACACATTTAATAATATATGATGTAAATATATTTTTGTGACTAACACGAAAAATTACAAATATATTTTTCAATATATATTTATTTAATATTAGCCTTAGAAGCCTCGACATAGATTTAGAAAATAAAAATTTTAAAATATTTTTATTTACATAAGAAAAGGAAAAGAAAAAAAAGGAATCCCATGCTTTTCCAATCATGACCATACATTGTCCGATCAATGGTCCACCTTCCATCAAAACAGGTGGGCCGTAGATTGGACGATGTGGGATCCATCCAAAATCCTCTCACAAAGTTTTTACATTCTTTTTTGTGGGGCCCTTAGGGTCCAATACCAAGCCTTTGACCTGCAAGATCACATCTAATCTCAGCAAATCCAACCCTTGATTTCACCAAATCAAATTCCATCCACACGTTTTGTTGATGATGATGACCAATCACGAATGCTTCGATCCCTAGGAGATCAGAGTTGCCAAATGTGAAGCAATACACTGAATCACTACCTTTGTTCATATCGGGTACCCGATATAATAGCCTCTCGCCGGATACACTCATCTCGGCTCCTTGAAACATTAGACTAACTCGCGGTAAATTAGAGAAACTTGGCCGAGACGAACCCATGACCCGATAACATAAATCCATCGCCCCTTGGAATACGAAGTTCGGATCGTTGTAAACTTGTAAAACCCTTCTCGTTTGTTGTAAAAACTCGTTTCGTAACGCGGTGTAAACCGGACCCATTAAGAAAGTAAATTGGGTACCCGAGTCGACCATTGTTTGGCCTGCACCGGTATGATCGGGTACAAAAGCGGATTTTGGTAGGTCTAATATTTTATTCCCAACTTTAATACCTTCTAATTGAACCGTATATGCAACTCGGTCGTAGTATGGTAACGGGTCGGATATTTGAATTAAAGGAGTATAATTCAACTCCCCAAGCCACGAAAATCTCGCGTCACCGAGGAGTAAAACCCCGGAGGAGTCGAAACCCGATATGCAATAAGAGAATTTGGGGAATCCCATTTGACTAACGAAAGATAACGACCCGCGGTTCATGCCCATTAACCCGGTTGTTTTGGAATCTTCCTCTGAATTTGAGCTGTAACCCGAATCCATACACCCGAATAAAAACCCGGGTTGGGTAGAGGATCCAATTACGAAATTCTCGTACGCGAGATTTCCTTCTATTGAGGAAGCGTCAGCATAAGAGACGGCCACGTGGCATAGTTTATTATTCGGGTCGCATGAAGCTGGAACGGGTAAGTCACGTGTACGGGTTTTGCAAACCGGCGAACCACAAGGGACGGGTTTGTAAGACTTGGAAACTTGAGGGGTGAAAACGGAATTTAAATTCGGCGTTTTCTTACAGTGAAGCCACGAAAGTTCACTCCCTGTATCGAGTACCATCGTAACACGCTGCGGCGGCGACCCGACGGTTAGTGAAACCGTTAGAGTAACGTTATGGTGGAAAGCAAGCCTGTTAGTGGCAGCACTGGCGGCGGAAGAGCGTAGTGGACGATGACCGCCGTGGGTTTTTCTGAGTGGTAAAAAGAGTGTTTGGTTGGAAGGAAAAGAAAAGATTTCATGGAAAAGAAGAAGGAAAATCGTGAAGTGAAGAAGGAAATGAAGAAAAGACATTGATTTTTTTTTTTTTTCACTTTTTCTGTTCCTTTTTGAGTTTTGTTACGTGAAAGGGTTTGAATGGTTTTTGGATCCTTAAATACTACTAGGGTTATGTCGGAAGATTACCAAAACCATTAATTTAACTTTTATTTAATAAATAAAAAATGACATGCTGTGTTTTCGTCACCGGATCAGTTGGATCGAGAATTAACTGATACATTAGTTCAGAATAAGGTAAAAAGTTAATTGACTTGTGAACTGATATAGATTGGTTCAATCCATTTTAATTCAATTGAACTTGTTGTTAGACCGACAATTAATTTTAAATTGTTTATGAATTTTTAATAATTTATTTAATTCTGACTAGATAAATTGATCGAATTGGAAACCGGTGGCATAACTGATTCGACCATAAGTTTAAATTTATTATGGTTTAAGTTGTCAGTTTGTTGTGCTTTATAATAATTAATTTTATTTTTTTGCCAAGTAAAATTATGGTTATATTATTTGTAATTGTGATTTTACTTATAACCTTTTTAAAAAATAATACAATAAAAAATATAATAAATATTAAAAATAATAAAGAATATTTCTAAAAATTTTATTAAAATTCATATAAATGTACAAAATGACAAAATAAATAAAAATAATGTGAATACAAGATTAATTTTTCAAATTCTAGAAACACACCCAAATCATAAAAAAAAAGTAGCTTTATTCTTATTTTATTTTAGAATATATATATATTATATTCTTATTCTAATTTCAATTCAATTCGAATTAGTTTTCCTATATCAATTCTAACTTATATTTTTCAGTATTGACAGCAATATTTATGTTAATCGATCTAAGACTTATCGATCCTATATTAGTTTGATCTTATTTTCTCCTATATTGACAACAATATTCATATCAATCGATCTAAGATTCAATCGTTAAATTTTAAAATTTTTATTGTGGGTAAAAAAGTATTTAAAAAAATTTAAGTATTTTTTTTAATTTTACAATAATGACAAATATTAGGAGGGATGAGTTGTCAACTAAGTTCAAAAGATGATTATGATGGTAGTTATCACTTTACATCAAAATATTTGAAATAAAAAACTCACTCATGAAATGAAAATAGACAAATTCTTTTTTACTATTAAAGTTTGATAAATTTTATTTCTTTTAATTTTTATAATTTTTCCCTTTCATTGGGTGGGCAAAATTTTAACCACTTATTTAGAAAAAAAAAATCTCTTATTTTTAACTTATCTATGTCAACTAGGTTGAGTAAAATAAAAGGTTTAATTTTTTTTGGTAAAAGAAATTAATTTCTTTTTTTTTTATTCGAATTTTTGTAAAATAAACAGGTTAATATACTATTCGGTACTCAAATATTCTTTTAATTAAGCGTCCGAGTTTAATTTCAATTCCAATTAACACCTACGTTTTTTTTTACTAAAATATAAGGCTCAAATATTCATTGAATCACACGATACTGTTTAATTAAATTAGTAAAAATAAAATTAAATACTAAATTAAATATTAAAATTAAGTACCTAATAATATATTAACTTGGTTTGCAGTAGATGTCTGGTTTGTACTGGAAAACTGGGAATTATTTTTAATAAAAAAAGTATGGAATACAGCACACTTTTAGTGCTTTGTGTATGATTTTGACATATGATTTTATATGGAATTGTGAGCCTTTTGTCTGGCTGCATAAATTATAAACTCTCACCAAATTGGGTTTTAAAATAAATAATTATTTTGTTATTTTTTTACCCAATTAATTCAAAATTTATTTGAGTATAAACTTGATTACATAAAATTAAATATGATTCAAAACCATACAATATGAAAATTTCATGGTTTGACCAAGATAATAATTTATTACGAATGGACCGACATGATTGTTGCGGGGGCAAATAAAGTTGGGTAATTTTTAATTAAGAGGCATGAAACCTGGAAAAATGAATGAGCTTTAGTTTAATTTTTTTTATAATTTAATTTTGACTTTTTTGACTTAGTCTTAATTAAATAGATAAGCGAGTAATTAATTCTTGACAATGACACTTAATTATGAAAGGTTGAAAAATACTTTCCGCCAAGAGACACATCTGTCTTTGGAAAAGTCCATTTCTTCGGAAGCCAACTCTTCTTTTCTTTTAAGGTTTCAAGGATTTATTTCTAGTTTATAGCAATTAATAATTTAATACGAAGTACTTTAATTTAAAAATTGAAATTTTTGAAATATCGTTTGTCGGATATGCAGTTCAAGTAGTATCATATTTGTAAATCCGCGGGTTATAAATCTTAAGTTGATAGTTCGAGTCTGTTTATACGTAGTTAACTTGCATAATTATTGTTACTCGTTTTACGAACACCTCTCTATCAAGTTTTTACAGGTCATATTTCTATTAATCAAGACGCTCTCCTTTTGTGAACGCAATCCCAACGTATGAATAATACTTAACTATTATTGAGAGTTCGACTGACTGTCGAATAAACAACAATTTGAAAACTTTTATCAAAAGAGTCGCCCTCCTCAACAATAATATTGAATTACTATTGTTACCAACAAGCTATTTTGATCAAATTTATATAATTTTATACTTTGACTTTTATTTTTTTCTTAATTATTTTATTTTTATAATTACTTTACAAATATATATATAACCACTAAATTAAGTTATTTAACTTAATTAATAATTTTAAAATTTATATTTGTGTATGTAATGCAAGTATATTTGTATTATATTAATATACATTTTATAATTAAACAATTAGACACTAAACTGTATATATGAAAATATTTTAAAAAAATTAATGAACCAAAAATGGTATATTGGAACTAGGAGCAAATTTATAAATTTTTTTAAGGGAGGAGCGGAAATTAATTATAAAATTTTGAGAGGCCAAAACATAATTTTATAATTTATAATTTCATCATTTATAAGGGTTTAAAAATATTTTTTCCTATTGTTGAAAGGACCAAATTGCAATTTCACCATATATTAATTTATAATGTCATTATTTATGAAAGAATTGAAATAATAATTTTTCATTTTTGGAGGCCAAGGCCCCTACATACCTCTCAAACACACCCCTGATCGGAACATGAGGATATCATTATGTACCAAAAAATAAAATATATGTCTATCGATGTTGCTAGAGTTGTGTGACCTAAATCCCGTTTGATTTGGCTTGAAAAGTTCGAGGTGCAACTCAGTTAAAGAAATAAAATAGAAAGGCAAAATAGGGGATCCTATTTGCTGCACAAGTTGAATCCGTATATAATTATACTTCTTTTATTAGACATTGATTATAACAAGGTTGTTTAACCCTTAAAATATATGTAGTCGAAAACTTATTGTATTTTTGTTTTTCAACATTATTGAATTTCCCATTATCTGCCTGTGATTTTTTCCCAAAAAGAATTTTTCACATAAAATATGTGTGTTTTTATTATTTTTTATTACTTTGTGATCATTCTTATTGTCATTATTAACATATAATATAACAGATACGATACTAATAATTTGGTTTTTTTTTTTTTTTTCACATAGCAATCAAATCCATTAATCATGGCATGAAAGATGAACTTTTCTATACAATTTATGGTGCATTTAATATTTTGATAAAAATGTCAAAACCCATTATTAATTTTGGTTCAATTTTTTGTGAAGAACATTAATTTTTTTTTAATGCAGCACATATGACAATGCTATTAAAATTAGGTGGAGGCTAAACCTATGGATACCATTGATTCTTTTGTTAAGAAAGTTTACAATTTAAAAAAAAATTAAAAAAGTTATTGTGTTTTAACTCGATTGGAATGGGTATTGTTATCAATGCAGAAGAACGTGAGTTTGAGTGTGCTGAAACGCATTTTCTTCTTATTTATAAATTGAGGAAAGACTATAAATAATTTTTAATATTATATAAAAAAGAACAGATATTTTTAAAATCTTCAATAAAATTATTAAAAAAATAAATAAACCAACCTAATTTATTTTCAATTTTCTACAGTTGGTCACTAAATTTTAGAAAATTAAAAGTCAGAAAATATACACTAATTTCAACTGTTGGCTGGCAAACATATAAATCTTTCACTATCTATCCTTGCATGCAAAATTTATGACACTATTTGTCTTTCAATAATTAGGTTTTACACGTTTTCTCCATAAAACAGACATTTATTTTTTGTCACTTCATGTAAAATCTAAGGATGTTTTTGCTTCAATGGTCGATTCTACTAAAAAATAAAAAATAAAAAAAAACATCAATTTTGTAAATTAAAGCTAATTTTTTGATCCACCCAAATTAATCCAAATGTCTTATTACAATCCATATAATTTTTTATTTTCACTTGATGCCAATTTATTCTTTAATTGGTGGATAGCAAGATTAAAGATGGTGACCACTCCATTATCATCGTCAAAAGAACAGTTCATTTGTTTTGTTTTTATTTGAAGAAAAAAAATTAATTTCAACATATTAAATGTTAGAATTTTAATTTGGGAGTTTCCATTTTAAAGTGAGTAAAGAATATTCTCATTAATTATATCATACGTTTTAAATTATTACTCGAATTTTAAATTATTTCTCAAATATTAATATGTTTTAATTGGGCCCTTAAAGTATTGGTATTGTATCGATAATGTCTTTCTATCAAACTAATCATCAGCTTAAGCATTAAATGTTAGCTCAGATTTGATGTGGAATGTTTTTAAAACACATAGATCAAATTTTAAATATGTTTACACCTATCACATGAACAATTTAGATTTGCCAGGTTGAAAAAAAAAAATGAAACAACCTCTTGAATTTAACGACACTACTTGTGGTTTTCTAATATTTCATATCCAAGTTATTCGTGTAATAGATATACGCATATTCAAAATTTGATCCATGTATTTAAGTATGCTCAATGTCTAAACCGAGTTGGCATTTAATGCATAAGTTGACATTAAGTAGATAGAAGGCCCTGAATGATACAATTTTGATACTTAGGATTTAATTAGAACATTTTTAAGGTTTAAAGATCAATTTAAAATCTAAACCATAATTTAAGGAAGTTTTGAGCAATAAACCCAAAATTATATATATGTAAGCATTTATGCACGTGTCACGAGGCTAAAACTTAGTCTAGCAAGCCACGTAGCCTTAGACGATTTCTTTGTTTCAAATCCGCCTAAGTCAACCTAACTCTTGAAAGATAATAATTCTATCAAAAATTCTCTAAGGCGCCGGAATAAAGCAGAAGCAAACTCAAAAGACAAAAGGAGCTCAAATCAAACAAGAAAAATCCAAGAAAGTAATGCACACAAAATGTTTAAGTAAATGCTCTCAAATATATTCAATAACTATGAATGAGATACAATTGAATGATTACATATGATGGGGGAGACCTCTATTTATAGTTGAGCTCCCTTATACCTAACGATTTAGATTGAATTAAATCAACAAATGAGATTAGTTTCTATCTACAAGATGAGAGTCCTAAGGGTTAGGATTACAAATATTAATTAACGTAACTCAAGTTTAACTAGAGTGTTTCACAGGGATACCAAGACTTCCATATGTTCCATGAATTAGGCTAATTCAAATGGGTCAAATGAGCCCCATTTAATAGTTGACCTCTATGGGACGTTTTGAGTGCATTCGTCACAGGCTTTGATCCGCGGCCCGTGACATACTCACATAGAAATAATATATATCATGCATCTAATTATTAGATAAAAAGGGTTAAAGTACTTAAGAGGTCTTTGTATTATAGGGTTTGGATCAAATTAGTCCCTTTGTTATTAAATGGGTCAATTTAGTCTCTATACTAGTAAAAAGTATCAAATAAGTCCAAATTGTAACAGAGTTAACATTTACTGTATAAAAAATGTCGTGAAAATTATTTTTTTTCTTCCAATTTCATACAAAAGAGTTCATTTACAGAACTATAAAAAACTTTAAAAATATAAACTCTATTAAATTGTAAATGATATTTTTTTAAACAGTAAATATTAACTCTATTCCAATTTAGCCTTATTTGATTCTTTATTCATTTAATAATAAATGGACTAATTTAACCCTATCCCTACACTAAAGGAACCTCTTTTAAGTACTTTCACTGACTAAGTGACAAGTGAATTGAGTTTTTTAATTTTAATTCATGTAATATTTTTAGAAGTTGATGAATCCATATTTCATCTTATTTATGCTAAACATTTTTGTGATTATTCATTTAAAATAAAAAAAATTAAGCTAATGAGGTTTCAGTATTATTGATTATGAATGTTCTAGGTCTTAAGTTCGAGTCTTATTTTGTACAATTGTAATGTAAGGTTTTTTAGTTTCTAATGTGTGCTTTTGCCATAGATGGGTGTTCTTTTTAGTTTTCATTAATTTTTTTAGTCTTTCATTTATTATTTTTTTTTACATATATTCGTATTTGTATTGTACTTGTGAATGTATTATATTTAGGGATAAACTTCAAAATACATGACATTTTGAGTTGATTCAATTTGTATAAACCACTTTCATTATTATTGATATAACACCATTTTGTGTTTACATATTACACACAAATAATTATACTTATATAACATAAAATAAATTGATGTATTCATTTCTTTAAATATGTACAGTTAAATCAAACATAAAAGTTTTATATTTACACTTGAACCAAAATCAAAGTTCATGTATAGAAGTGCACGTTGGATCAAAATTAATCTATAGTTTTGGTATTTATATATCCCTTATATTTATAATAGTAAAGACATCTAGAAAAGAAATTTTAAGATATGCTCACACACCATGCATTATATTTTAAACGGTAAAAAAACCATTAGTCACTAAACTATGGGTAAGTTTTCGTTTTGGTCACTTAACTAAAAAAGTTACAATTTGGTAACTAAACTATTCAAAAATTTTCATTTAAGCCACTGAATGACTCAAAAGTTTTTATTTAAGTCACAAGACTATTAAGTTAAAAAAAAAATTGCCAGTGAGCTTTAAGCGACAAATTTGACTATTGATAAAGTGGATCAGTATTTGTTGACGAGTAAAAGAGCATATCTTAGATTCAAGTCGAGCTAATGGCCAGTGTCTGAGATCAGAGAAAAAATATGTTTGAATTTTGGTTCGCAGATTCATAACATCCAAAGTTATTTAATAAAAACTAAAACGTAGAAGAGAAAGGAAAAAAAGAGCTTTCAATTGGTGTAGGCAATGCGAACAAAAAAAGCCATATAGCATCGATTTTAACAGTCCAGTGATTTAAATAAAAAACTTTTGAATAGTTCAGAACTAAATTGTAACTTTTTTAGTTAAATGACTAAAACGAAAAATTACCTAGAATTTAGTAATTAATAGTATAGGTAACCTAATTTAAGAAAAACTTTAACAAAATTAATGCTTTCAAATCCTTGCATGCAATTATATATTACAATGGTTTGCTTTAAAAAATTGGGAAAAGGAGAAGAAGTCAAACAAAACAATTGGGTATGCTTTCATAATCGAAGTCAACAAGAAAAAGGGTAGAAGGTAAGGTTCATGCAAAAGTATGATTAGAATTTGATTCTTTAGCATTCTATCAAATTAAGACCCCACAATCTTTTGTTTCTTATTTAATGAAGTTGTTAGCAAATCTAATTGATAAGGAAAACAACAACACTAAAGCCTTTTAATTTCTACATCTATATTCTTCTGTATAATTTTTTTTTAAAAAAAATCAGCATTATATTAATTGATTGCATAGTTGTTGGCAAATAATCCCTTTCACTATTCATTGATAATAACTATATTTTATTTTATTTTTAATAATTTCATTATAAGTTCTGATCGTATTTGTTATTTTTTACACAATATCTAGAATTACGCATAGTCCCTCTCCGACTTAAAATAGGAGGATAATATGCTTCAATGTACTTGAATCCATATTCTCCTGTATTGATAACAATCTCTATACTAATCAAACTAAGATTCAATTGAGAATTTTAATTTTTTTTAAAAAAATACAATTAAAATATATCATAATCTTTGAGTGACTATTTTCAATCAAATCTTCCCACGTCAGTTTGAAGCATGTCGTTGCTCCATTGGCATTTATTTCTCACATTTTCGATTGGTTATTCTCTTGCTTTTGTCTTAATTAGTTGACCTAAAAATTGTCTTGAAGCTCTATTATTATTATTATTATTATTAGCCTAACAATCTTAAATATAATATATGAAAACATTATATCAACACGTTATGTGTTGACTATAAAAATACTACAATAAATATGATATATATACAATCAAATAATATTAATATGTCACATTTATTGATTCAGTCTTAACTCGATTAATATCGGTATTGTTGTCAATACATGAGAACATGGGTTTAAATGCGCTGAAACGCATTATCCTCTTATTTAAGGGTTGGGGAGGGACTATGAGTAGTTTTAGACATTTTATAAAAAAGAAACAAATATGATAAGAACTTATAATAAGATTAATGTTAAAAAGAATAAATCAGATTTAATTCTTATCGTTATAATTTATAAGATGCATAAATATTTTTTTGATGAAAATTTCAAATTATTAAAGATAGAGATTAGAGATTGGATTATAATTCACCTCTTAATCATATTTAGACTTTTGCTTAACATTATTTTACTTTTTGGGTTAAGGGACATGGATCATTATCATACATATACGTTATGATTGCTTTGAGAGGGGATTAAACATAGATAAAAGCTTTGAATTTTTTTACCATATTATTAAAAAGAGGGTCTAATTGTGAACGTCAATCCCCTTTATTTTATAAAAATTAAAAGTATATTTTACTTTAATTTGTTAAAATTTAATCTTTATATTTTACGAAAATCGAGAAATTAGTTTAATTGTTGATAAAAATAAACTTAAATGTATTTTTTTTTCCTAATTTGTTGCATATAAATTATTGAACTATTGATTTTAAAGTTAACAATAATGTTTAACAACGCTATCTGAACTAATTTATCAGTTTTTGTAAGATACAAGGACCAAATTCTAATAATTTGAAGGCCTACTTCTCAATTCTCTTGAAATGGAGGGTTGAGGTTCATAATCAAACCTATCAAACCTATATATTTATCACTTGCATGAACTAAACTAAACTAAAACATGTGTTCATCCATTCATATGCCTCAATCAAATTTAGACCCACAATATAGCTTGTTAGGTATAAGCTATATGTAGTTTGCAAAATTAGCTTTGCATGGAAGGAAAATATTTTGGCCTTTTCCTTTTATATATAGAGAAGAAAGGAGTAATTACTAGGGCTTGCAAACTTTGGTTCTAGTTTGGTTTACATTCCACATTTCTAATCAAGGCCCAATGATCAAACCTATATTTCCAATTAACCCAAAAATTCAGATTTAAAAAAACTTTGTAGCTATTGCATAGATTAACTATATATGTAATTATTGACATCAAAATGGGTATGAAAAAGTGCAATCCTTATTTTTACATTCATTCCCCAAGTGGATGGCTAATTTTTTAAGTTCAAGTTTTCACTATCTATTGTGATTTTTAGTTGATTTCATCTTCATCCACTTACCCCACATCTTAACTATCCTTTATTCTAAAAGAATTGAAGTTACAAAGTGACCTAACTTGAAGCAATAATCTTTCATTTCATACCATTTGAGAAAATGATTGAAGTGAAAGAAACCCAAATTTGTGTGAACCAAAATTCAAAAAAGAAACAATTGAGAAAGACAAGACATTGCCAAAAGGCAAGAGAATCATTTAGTTGTCACATCTTTGTTGAAATGCAAAAATGGGAAGAACTTCCCTTGTAGAGAAGAACATGAGAATAATAATAATGGGGATTATTTGGAAATGAAATGCAAGGTTAAATGTCTATTATTAACATTGCATTATTGTGTTATATTAATTATGAAAAAAATAAAATAAAATGTAAATCTATTCATGGTTTTTTTTCTTCCTTCAAAAGATAAAATATGAAGAGACTTAAGTTTGACAATGAAAAAAGATGGTAAGAGTTTGATCATGATATTTCTTAGTATACATAAAGAATTTTTTAGTTTATTATTTATTGTATTTAATATATTATTTTGAAGGAATTCAATAAAATGATGCATTAATTAATTTTTTAAAAATATAAATCGAATAACATTTGCCGTAAATTATGAATTATAATACATAGGGTTGAGAAAGAAAAACTGAAAAATAAAAAATCGACCTAAATCAAAGCGTTTGAATGGTTTACGAAAAGTAATTTTTAAAAAAGCGATTACCCAAAACCGAATCAAATTTTATTTTTTATTTAATATATAATTAATTTTAATTTATATGGTATAAAAATTAATATTTATATGTATTTAAAATAGTGAAAATAATTTTAAGTTCTTGAAAATTTATTTGTCAAATAATATTCAGAAACTATAAAATAAAATTTATTTTATTAAAATAAGTCTAAAAATTCAAAAAAAAAATTAATATGAAAAAACTGAAAATCGAATCGAATCAAATCATAATATGCAGTTCAAAATTTTAAAAAATTTGATCCAACCCAACTCAACCAATATAATACATTTCAAATATTCTTCAAATTGTTTTTAAGTTGCAATCAATCAACTTGGATATGCATGAATGGGTTTATTTCAATTTGGATTATATTTGGAGAAATATGGTCTAATAAAAACCCATTACTTTTGGGCCATAGTGAGGGTTTTTCCCCCCTTTTATTTGCAATTAACAACTAATCCAAAAGGGGTTATCAATAAACAACAAAGGATGAGCAACAAAGTTTTTGTAAGATCAATCTTATTATTTATTGCAAATTTATGACCAAAAAGTTAAGTTTAAACAAACAAAATAATAATAATGTTGTTTGAATCAGATCGGATCAATTGGTTGAATTAAAAATCAATTGAGATATAAGCTTGATTAGAGAGGAGTTAAATCGATTGATCAGCGAAATGATATAGACTAGTTGAACTAATTTTTCTTTTCTATTTTTAAATAATTTTTTATAATTTTTTTAATCATACCAAACAAATCGACTAAACTAATGGTATGATCGATTTAACCACCGGTCAACTTCTAAAAGTCTCGAAAATAATCTTAAAAGAACTCGCATGTAATATTTACATAACGATACTTGAATATCAGGTCTCGAAACTTCAATTTTACCAACTTTGCTATGGTTGCATTTTGGAAATTCTTACCATTACCTTAAAAATAAAAACTCTAAATTTGAAATTTATAATTTATTCATATTTTTCATTATTAAAAACAAATATAATTAATTAATTAATAATTCACCTTGAATTATTTTATTATCCTTGGTGGGTGACAGCTGCCAAATACCCACATAATTGTGGATATTTTGGTTCATATTATTGCATGTTAGGTTGGAAAAAAGAAAGTTTTTAAGAAGTGTCCAAGTGATTTAGATATTTCTCCATTAAATATCTAAGCAATTTCACCTTTATAGTTAGAAGTGTATGTAATTTAATTTTTTATAATATAAAATTGTTATTTAATTTTCGTTTAAAGTGTTATAAGTAAAATAAAATCAAAGTATAAATACAAATATATGCTCGAGATACACAATTATTAGATTGTTGTTACATAAATGAACTGCTCGAATAATCACAAAATAGAATTAAACTATTATAACACAAACGGGATAAGAATAATTTCAATCTAGACTGAAGTTGATCAACTAAACAAAAACCCATACAAGACAACTGCGCATGATGAGATTCGAAAATCTATACATATAATTATATACGATGGGTCACAAATTTAAATACTCAAAAGTCAAAACTCGAAATCTGTCAACCGTATATGAACTAAAATATCATAAAGCATATAACATTATATTAAAAAGGAAAAACAAACTTTTGGTACTTCAATTCTATTTTCAAGTCTATAGTGTTAGATTTCAAAATTCTACATCAGCATTTAGACGTTTTTCAATCAATGATGTTATCCATTTTTACCTTTTTTGAATCAATACGAAGGAGGATATTTGATACACTCAATGGATATTATAAAATACTTTTTTAAAAGAAAATACGTGATAAATTTTTAAAATTGTTTGTTAAAAAAAAAGATTATTTAATTTTTTTTGCATGGAATATTTCAACCTATCTTTCTTGAAATATTTTTAATTTTTTTTTTGCGATTGTAATTATAACATAATTAAGAATTTAGTCCTTTTACTTTATAAAAATAAAGAAATTAAATCTTGAAAACTAATATTTTAACAATTTATATGCAAAGAATTAGTCAAAATCAACAATTTAGCATTTTACATGCAACTAATTAACAAAATTTTTCATAATGTATGAGATCAAATTCTAATAAATTAAAGTAAAAAGGACCAAATTCTTAATTTTCGTAAAATATAGGGATAGAATTCATAATTAGACTTAAACCTAAATAAGAACGACACATGATTGGACTTTAATAAATTTTAAGAAAAAAAAACCCACACATGGTAAGACTTAAACCTTAAATTTTTTTTTTAAAAAAATCATTGTCATTAAGAGCCCCTTTAGATGAATGGTGTGTTTATCTGCGGTTAGTGTAAAAACAGCGATGATGATGAAATTAGATACTATAATGATATTGTAACGTTAAAAAAAGACGAAAGCTAAACATCTCACCATCCAAAAGGGACTAAATCAAAACTTTATTTATAAATTATTCTGGGATTCATTAAATCTACTCATTCTCGAGGGAGAAGAAATAGGCTAAAACAAAAGAAAGCTATAGGTACATGTACATCTTGTCCATGTGCAATAATTGAAGCTTTCATGCTTTTTAATGAAATGTTTCCTTTTTGACTGTAATGTCCAACTTGTCATAAATGTAGAAAGAAAAGGAGTGCAATAATAGATATAGAATCAATTTATGCTCTACCATTACAGTTAAGCCTTGAGTGGGAGACATTGGACTATATGTGACCCTCATTCATTACTTGGTCTCCCTCATAATCTTTAAACATCTTTGCAATACCCCTTTCATCTCCTTGCAAATGATTCAATAATTCACCATAGTTCCCAATTGTTTTGGCCAAATATCTCCTCAACCACTTGCTTATTCCATCTTTTACATAATGTATCTTTTACATAATATAGTTATCGGATACCCCAAACCTAAATCAAATGAATCAGATTGTATTCAAATCAATTACAAATTACAAATTACAAGTTACATCACGTCGATGGGTTTGAATCATTTTCAATTTAATTTATGTTTTTTTAAAATGATATTAGATTTATTGATTGAGCAAATTGCATTAATTTTGTATCATATCAATTTGAATTACATCAATTTAAGGTTAGTTTAATTTTGGGTCTAGGACATTTTGGATTCAAATTATTCAAAGTTTTGATTGTTTTGGATACCTGTTGCTTTGGTAATTCATGTTTAGGTTAATTTTGGGTTTGTGGCATCTAGGATTTAGGTCATTTCAAGATTGAACCATTTTGGGTGTATTATTTTTTATTAGCCTTAGGATTTGAGTTCTAACTAGTTTGGGTTTAAATCAAATTAAGTATAGATTGAATTCACTAATTTCGTATGAGTAGTTCTAAACCTTGTATTAAGAAAAGTAAACATGATCAGAACCTAATTAAGATTTTCAAATTCGATTTAGAACCAAGAAGTCTAGATGATACATAAAAACTCACCTTAGATCAAAAGCATCATAGACTTGGATTGTAAGATTGATGTGAATCCAAGAATATCATTAGTCAATTTCATGGTACAAAATTTTAAAGAGTGATCAAACTTGTTCTAAAATTTCAAACCCACCCAACAAGACCATTTATTTGCTCATTTTAAATCACATATAATCCAAGAATTGTTTGGTTGTTGGACAACAAAAGTAGTGCTTATTGCTTTTTTTTCTTCTATTTGCATCATCAATGAACTATCAAATTCAATTCTAATTTTCTCATTCAACATTCAAATTCATTGATTCAATTATGTCAACAAAAAAAGTCATTGGTTTATGTAAATCCCACAAAGGAATGCAATCCATTCATACGAGAAAAACAAAAAATTATGCTAGATTTCTTGTAGAAAATGAATCAAAGACAGAAAAGAAGAGGAACCTAAAAGTAAATTTGATATTGGTTGAAACCTAAAAATATTGTGTTATTGGCAAAAATATGGTGAATTGAGATAACCCCATTTCAATTTTTACCTCAATATTTACAAATGATTTGAGATGTTCATAATCTAGGGTTTTAAATTACCTAGAAATCAATCTAGAATTAGAACCACTAAAACACCCAAAAAGATTACCCAAAAATCTTCTGAAAACCCCTCCTCTTTGCCTTCCTCTCTGACCTCGGCTAGCCCATGAAACTCTTCGTGGAAGCCCACCGCCGCTAAAACCACCGTCAACCTCCGTGTAAACCATTGGGAGACCTCTATTCTCCCCATCACCTCTGATTCCTTGAAACCTGCCCACGGCGAACCCTCCACCAGGTAATCTCCAAACAGTCAACCCAACCGGAGTCTCATCTAAATTTGAATACACACGATCGGTTTCTGCTCCTTCATCGCCGTCTACGGTGGCTGCAGGTAACTCATGGCGGCAGACGGGGCAGGAGTTCCGTAATTGAAGCCAGGGGAGTATGCAGTTTGAATGGTAGAGATGATCGCAAGGCATGTTACGAACTTTGGTCCCCAACTCGAATTGCTCCTTACAGACGGCGCAACACAGTTCGTCGTCAATATGGGTTTCGTTTATTTCCACCGTCGGCATTGCTTCCACCGCCGCTTTCGACGCCGGCGGTTGCTCGTTCCGCCCGGCGTTCTGAATCTCCATCTGCGATAACTGATCAATTAACCGCTCAAACCCAGAACCCAACAGAAACTCCGACATAGTCGGCGGTAACGGCCTCAGACCCGACCCGGATCCATCGTCATAATAAAGCTCAAACCCCCTCCCGTTCTGTTCAACACTCGAATCTCCCCCAGAAGGCGAAGACGTCGCCGTTCCACCGCGCAAGACAATAACAGGGTTAAAAGGAGACCGATTCCCACCACTACGACGTCCACGGCGGAGAACAGCGGTTCCAGGACTAGGATTAGCGTAAACCGCCGCGGGTGTAAACGCACGCGCCGCTTCATTTTGATAATCGATCTCTTCAATGAACCCACTATAGCAATCGGGGCAACTAACGGTATCGGGATTCAAAAGCCGAACAACCCGATTACACCGGTAACACCAATAAAACGTCGTCATCGCCATTTTCTCAGATCTAAGGAACAAGTACAAAAAAGAGTAACAATAAATACTAATTTCCCAGAAGAGTGAACATTCTTTTGTTTTCCGCTGAGAGGAAAAAAAAAAAAAGGCTTTGAAGCAAATTAATTGAAACTGAAAGAAAGAAAGAAATTTATTAATATGAAATGACGCGTTAGCGTGGTTGCTACGCTGTAATTTTTGCTTACGTGTAACATTTTGATTGGTTGAAACTAAACACCGTTTAAACAAAATACGGAGATTAAGCACTTAATAAAGGATTAGTGAAATATATTAATTAATTTTTTTATTTAAAAGTGCTAGAATTTTGTTTTATGTAATAAGTTTTTTTATATAATTATTTAATTGTATAAATTTAAAATTTATCATTTTCTACAACAATTTATTAACAATAAATAATTTTATGTAATAATTATTTTTGAAATTTTAAAATTGAAATGCAAAAAGAATACCCATAAAATAATTCCAATAATTAAAGAAAAAGAATATTCCGAAACTGATTAACACGCGCGAGACTCATAATACGAAACGTGACACGCGTTTCGAAAATCTGAGCATTGATTGACTAACGTCGCCCTTGTGGCTATCTGACACGTCATCACCTATTTATTTTTATTTTTATTTTTCCCATGCTTTTGTTTTTTAAATAATATTCATATATTATTAACAAGAATAAATCGTTATCACATGTACACACCACTAGTATGTAATTATTGTAATTTAATCCCACAATTTGAAAATGGGATTCAACTTTCGATATCCGATAGACATAATTACATTGGGTTTTCATTAAATTAAAGTCGGGTTGAATTAGATTTTTAAATAAAATTAAAAAGATTTTGAGTTAAATTATCAAGGTTTTTAAAATCGGATAAACAATTGAACCAATTTAATCAATTCGGTCACCAATTTTTAATTCAAGGGATTTGACAAGTTTGTTTGATTTAATTAACTAAATGATTAAAAAATTATATTTTAAATTTTAAATATTAAAAAATTAAAAAAATTAGTTTATTTAATTCAACCATCGATTGAATCAATTTTTAACTCAATTCAATCGTTTTAAAGTAATTCACAAGTAAATCAATTTACAGATTTAAACAATATTATTATAGTGAGATTTTGAACTTGTGAAGTAAGGCATATATACATGTGAAAAATTTGTTTACTACTTCTTCTTAGAAATTTGATTAATTGCTAAAATTATTGAATATTTTATTGAAGTTATTAATTTAATCCAAAAATGGTGTAAGCCAAACCAACCAATTTTGTCATCATTATAATTTTTTAAAAAATGGATTTTGGACTTCTTACTTCAAATATAATCTAAATCCTTATCCAATACTTTTAAGTATGGTATCATGTAACATGTGATTGGGAGTGTTTAAAGGTTAAATAATTAATTATATAAGAAGAGATATCCCTTTTGCTTTCTACAAATACCTTATGGCCTATTCTTGAAAAATAATATGCATTTATTTTAAATTCCAAAAATCAAACTATATTAATCTAACATAATCGAATGATTTGTAGCTCTAGCAGTTTCAAGAAACGCTACTAGCTCCTCTTGAACCTTTTCAAACACTTGTAAAGCTGAGTTTCTATCTGAAGTTATTTTAACTAGTCTATCCGCAACTTGATTTATCTCTCTAAGAATATAATTAATCCCCCATTGTTTCGTAGTTTGTAAAATTATATGGATCTTTCTAACCAAGGCTGAAGTTAATTCAGTCAGATTAATATCTTGAAGAGTTCCAAGATAATCCTTAAAAGATAAAAGAAATTCTTATTTTTTCATACGCGTCAAGTGAGTAAACCGAAAAGACATGAATTAAATCTTCAACCCCATGTTGACACAACGAACAGGAGCTATTTTGCACAATGCCTCTCAGTACCTTTTCCACATCAGTTAGAAGGCGTTGCTTGAACACAAGTCATAAGAAAAGCCGAACACGTATCCAGGTGCCTGAAACTTCAAATTAGTCATAAGTGCTTTTAATAGAGAAAGAACCTGTTGAGGTGCCACTCCCATGCCCGAAACAGGTGTAAGTTCCACGACCAAAGATTTCAAAATATCCCCTTCCTCAAAAGCAAATTCATCGTCTTCCTCAAAGGTTGTAGAAACTTTCTTTTGCCCCTGGTCATTAGGATTTCTCCCAATCAGTCTATCCTTTTAGGATAACGGTGGGTCTAGATCCAAATCTACCGCCATTATCATGTCCGCATCTACATCATCAGTCTTACACCCTTCATCGTTCCCATCTTTGTTGAGAGAAATTATCGGAAACGCCATTATTACAGGATCAATAGTTTCCATGGTTTTTTTTTTTTAATATGTTTTTATGTCACTACCACTTCCAAAATCCAAACCTAGTCAAAGCACTTTAATCTCAATACTTCAGAGCTAGATGAATTTCTCAAAGAGAAAAGGTCTCGACAATCCCAACAAGCTTTTATTATTTAATTACCTACTTTTTGTTTCTTATCTAAATTATTTATGATACAAATAATATTTTGCATTATATATGATGGGGATAATTGTGAAATTTATACATGGACTTTGGTTCAATGTGTAATTTGATATATTAAATTTAATTTGTTACAATTATAGACATGAAATTTTAATTATGGTTCAAATGTATACATGAAATTTCAATTTTCATTCAACTGTATACATTTAAAGGAATTGATACATACATTTATTTTCAAATTTGATTAATATAATTGTTTGTGTATGCAATATGTCAACATAAAATAGTGCTAATTCGATAATATTATTAGTACTTTGTGAAAATTGAATTAAATCAAAACTCCATGTTTAAAATCACACAAAATCAAAATTCACGACTGACAATGCACATTAGATACAAATTAATTTTGATATTTATCCTTTTTTTAACTTAACAAAATTATATATTTTAGTTACGTTCTATCTTGTGTAAATTATAAATAGGTTTGATTTCAATTTTATTATAGTTATAATTATTGTCTATAATTTTAATTATAACATTAGAATGTATGTTACTGAAAAATACATTGGTTATTGCATTGATGATGTGTTTGATATGATGAAAAAGAAGAAGATGAAACTGGAAAGTTATTTTAAAAGATGATAAATGAATAATAATTTTTTAATATTAAAATGTAATTTTATCATTATATTAATTTATTATTTTATTAAAATTGAAGGAACTGTATAATCGATTTATCATCGGGGTCAATACTGTTGTCTTGCACTTAAGTATTGTTTTTAAATTAAAAGAAAAATAAGAATGAACTTAAATACATTTGAAAAAAGAGACAAAAAAATTATTTGAGTTTAGTTCATTGTTGAATTTTTTTTTTTAAAATCCGTTTTTTGTATATTGAAATCTTTTTGATAAAATGTCTAGAATTATTCATAGCCTCTCCTCAATCCACGAATAGGAGGATAATGCATTTTAGCACACTCGAACCCACGTCCTCCTTCATTGATAACAATACCCATGCGAATCAAGCAAAAACTCATTCAATTATTGTTTGTAATTTAAGTATTAAAAATGAAAAAAAAATACTTTTATTAATATTAATATATTTTAAAATCTACTTTTTAACCACTAGAGCTGATCATGGGCTGGGCGACCCAGCCCGGCCCGAAGGCACTCCCGAAAAATAGGAGGGTTTGAGTAAAAATATAGGCTCGAAAAATGGGCTTGAGAAAAAAAATGAGGCCCATTTAGAAAATGAGCTGGGCCTCGGGTAAGAGTTTTTTGCCCGGGCCCGGCCTGAATTATATATTAATATATTTTTATTTTATTTTTAATCATTTTAAATTTTTAATATAACTATTTTTTATTATATCGTAAATTTGTGTATTGTTTTAAAAATTGTTTTAGTATCATTTTTATTTGTTTTAATATTTGTTTTTATGTTTTTAAATATATTTGATTTATTATATTTTAATTTTTTTATTTAATGAAATAAGCAAAAAAAAATTAATATGGGTCGAGCCGGGCCGGGCTTGAACTTAGCAATTTTATTTTGGGCCGGGCTTGGACAAATTTTTAGGCCCATATTTCAGACCGAGCCTGAGCCTAAAATTTTGTTTTGAACCGGCCCGGCCTGGCCCATGATCACCTCTATTAACCACTAAGTTGAGAATATTTTGGTACCCACTACTCTTTTATAAAGCTTCTTTCTTTTTACCTTTTCTTTTTTCTTCTTTTTCATCCTTACTTTAGCATTTACGAAAAGAAAGAAATGTCCAGTTTTAAGGCACAAACAAAGTAAACTTCACTGAAAAATAATTTATAATCCTTTTTTCAAAGTCTCTTAGCTTAAGAAAAAGCCCTCTTTTCAAAGCCATTTCTTCTCTTTTTTTATCCTTTAAAAAGAAACCCTTTTTCCAAAGTCATTTCTTCTTCTTTAACCTTTAAAAATAATCCCTTTTTTCAAAGCCATTTTTTGCTTATTGGCCAAGATAAATTTCAAATAAAAGTAATTTAATGCTTAATATTATAAATAATCATCTTCACCGATAAATAATTGGATGCAATGGTAAGACATACTGCATTCGTGGAAGAACTCAAATTTAAACCTTAAAAATAATATTATTAAGATAGACATACTCTCATTTAAACATAAAGTAAACAAAAAAAAAAAAAAGTAATGATCTTCACGAGCACTTTTGCCACTAGATATGCCTTTAGCTTTTATGACATTGACCTAAATTTAAGGAATTTTATAAATATATTTTATCATATGATGTCTCACTTTTTTGTCAAACGCCATCTTTGATTTTCAAAGCAGTTGAGATTTTATCATAGAAGAAGTCCTTTTATTGATTTTGAGATTATTTTTTTGTTCTTTTTAAATTTTTATATTGTTTTCGTTAATGCCATGTTTGGATAGCTCTAAGTGTTAGCTTGCTTGAGTTTATGGTAAAATTTAAATTTATTAACAAATTAATTTTTGTTTTAATTGGCATAATTAAATTGACTTAACATCGATCGATCAAATCGATTAAACAAGCTTGAATTGAATTTTGATTTTTAGTTAAAATTTTAGATATTATATATAGTTATTGTATATTATAAATATATTTTTAAATATATATATATATATATATATGCATTAGAAGTCGATTAAATCGATAAATTCAGTTATAAAAATTCATAATCAATCCACATAAATTATCTTAACCGATTTAATCATTACAATTGACTTGCTTAAATCTGATTGATTAAAAGCTATTGATTAAATAATTAAATTGATTTGAATCAATTTTTACTCTATTATTAAAACAAATGATAAAATGAGAATAAAATAAATCTATTATTTCACAATAAACTATAGTTTTTTTTAACACTTAAAAGTGATAGTCTAGCTATTTTAGAACAAAAAAAAAATGCAATATTTAATTCATGAGGAGGCATGAAATTTGATGCTTAAAAAAATGACAGATTACCATATGACATAATCATATAAATATAATTGTCAAAAATTTGTTTCACCAAACAAGATAATTTATGTTTCTTATGGCAAAAAGTTAGAAAAGAAAATAAAAAAGGGATGGGTCAAGAAAGGGATGTATGAAAATTGAAATTTCTTGTCTGCCAAGTACCAACCAATATTAAATGCCAATCTGATGCTTTCATCCTTACAAATTCATGAAGAGGAAGGGAGTTTAGATGGCCGGTGTGTTTACTTATAGTTAATGTAAAAACAATGGTGACTATAAGATTAGATATTATAGCGATGCAATAACGTGAGATAAAAAATAAACTAAACACACTACACTGCACCTTACCGCTCATTCAAACCCGCTCTAAAGCTAAAATTATGGCATCACATATTAATAAAAAATAAAGACATGTACAATATCTCTTTGGGTAAAGAAATCTACATATTTTTAAATTTTATCATGTTTAATAGGGGATTAAAAGAATAGAAATTTCATAAAATATTTAATTGATTTCTGATTAAGTTAATTTCAAAAATTGATTAATTAATTAAACTAATTCAGTTCAGTCAATTAATTCGGTTTTACTATGTATACTGTTAATCATGTGTAAATTCTTAGTCGAGATTTTGTTCTGATTTAAGTAAAACTAAGAGCGTATTCTGTTTAGATTTATTCTGTTAGGATTTTTAAATTCGAATTGACAATTTAGTCCTCTAGGATTTTTTACTAAATTAAATGAAAATAATTTATTTATTTTTTCCTAATTTTTTTTACAATTAAAAAATAAATCCCATCCATCTATTTTATAATTGACTTAATTACAAATTTGGCCACTAACGTTTACATGTTTTGCCAAAATGACCATAATTGTAATTTTGAGCTTTTTTTGCCATCAATTTTATTTTTATTTTTTCAAATTGCTATTTCTAACAAATTTGACGAAAGTACCATTAAAAAATTAACGAGGATGATGTGGAATGTTTTTAATGAGATGTAAATTATTACTTAGATAACTCAATAAGATAATTATATGTGAAAAATAATAAAATAAATAAATCATACATATAATTAAAAAATAACTCTTAATTTAAAGAAAACAAATGTAATTTTCTCAAAAAAGGATTCAAAATTAATGCACACGCTTGTTTACTGAGATGTTTCAAAAACATAATTAATAAATCAAATTGAAAATACTGAATTTCTGCATTCATTTTGAAACATTTTTTAGATAATTACATTTATTTTCTTTAAACTAAGAGTTAATTTTTTAATTTCATGGATTATTTATTTATTTTATTATTTTCCATATGTAATTATTTTATTGAGTTATCTAAGTAATAAATTACATCTCATTATAAATATTCCACATATGAGATTCCATATCGTCCCGTTAACTTTTTTAACAGTACTTTCATCAAATTTGTTAAAAAAAAGTAATTTGAAAAAAGAATAAAAGTTGATGGCCAAAAAAAAACTTAAAAATACAATTAAAGCCATTTTAACAAAACATGTAAACGTTGGTGGCCAAATTTAATATTAAGCATTTATAATTTGATAAATAAATCTTTGAAATGAAAGGTTAAATTTTATTTATTTTCTATGCATAAATATTTGTATGATTTGAAGATTAATTAGCTATCGCTTTCATCAAAGGAAGAGAGAAAAAAATAAAATAAAAATAAATATGGACCTCTGGAAGTCTCCGACCAAAGGAGATGCATATATATATATATATATATATATATATATATATATATATATATTATTTAGAAAGCAGAATGACGTACAAAAGTTTATGAAAATGAAATTAATTATAATAATAAAGGAAAACAATTTAATCATAACTATAATTAAGACAGATTATATACTAATATTTATACTATTTATTAAGCTTTTTATTAAGTTGATATCACTTTTAATCGGGTCATCAGTTCAGTAGAAAAGTTACAGAAATACCTTTATTCTATAATTAAAATAAGTCATATTATTCAAGGGTATTTTAATATTTTTATTTTAGTAAAAATCAATAAAAAATATACTTATAGTAGTATATGAACCCACGTTAATTGGATTAATAAACTCTTGAATTTACCACTCAATCAAAGTTTTATTTTAATATGCAAAATTTATTATATCCAGATCAATTGTATATCTATACTATTTATTAAGTCCCTGATTGAGTTGGTGTTACCTTCAACCACGTCATCAACTCGGTAGTAAAATTACGAAAATACCTTTTTATAATTAAAATAAGTCATATTATTTGAGGGTATTTTAGTCTTTTCATTTTAACAAAAAATCAATAAAAATATGCATATTGTGGGATTTAAACCCACACCAATTGGATTAATAAACCCTTAAATTTATTACTCAACTAAAGCTTCATCTTGATATAATACGTTTTTATTTTAATATGCAACATTTATTATCTCCATCAGTTGTATATATTAATAACGTTGTTAATTGTGCCCGTGTCACAAGTCGGCTTGACACTAACTTACATTGATGACAACCCCATAATAAATAATTGTAGTGTATTTAGTATTATATTTAGTATTATTTATATGATGTATTTATGTTATTAATTTCATATGTTATTATGATTAATTAGTTTCAAACCATACATTTCATTGTTTATTGTACATTATTTTCAAATACATAATTATATTTTAAATCCGTAGTTTTCCCACGCGTAATTTTTAATATCATTAAAAGTCTTTAAAAATAAATATAAATAATTAAAGTATTTATCAATTAATTAAATTTATTAACATGTGGCATCACGAGGAAAGTCAATTTTTCTATAGGAATACTATAATTGAATTATAAATTTTTAAAAACCAATATATTAACTTAAAATTTCAACCATTTTTGACAACTCAACATTATGGAATGATGACATGTTTTTGTATGACAATTATTTTAAAATTATAAGGAAAAGAAAAGATAATTTGTCTGTTGAACCAAACAATAATTTCAATGCTAGTTGAGACAGAATTATTTTATTTTATTTCATTGTATTATTTTCCAATTTTTTTGGCCAATGGTATGGCCAATTGAGACAGGCGATTGCTAGCTGTTGACTATGAGCACAAGCCAAAAGGTGGAGAAATAATAAATATAATAAATGAGCAAAAAAAGAAAATATTTGTTGAATGTTTTAGATCCGTATATAAATCGGGTTAAACTCGAATATTCCGAAGAAAACTTAATCCATTTTATAATTTTATTAAAGATTATGTTTGGGTTTTTAATTTGTTTGTTCCATGTTTTGTTAGAACGAGAACGAATTTTCTATTTGGGTTATGGTCTGTTTTGGCTCATGGGTGTTTGACATTGTTTCTTTAGCTTATTAAAGAGTGACATGTTTGATAAAACGATAATTGATTTTCGGTTAAGATTCTTCACATCTTTTAACTGATCATATTGAGAAGTTTAAAGAAAAGACAATGTTTATTTTATCTTTTAAGAGAGTTTTGGAACAATTGGAATACTAATTTATGAATACTTTTATTTGATAAATACCAGTGATAATTAATGGGATAATTTCTGCTTTTAAATAGGAATTTAAAGTTTATCATTCACTATTGTTGAATAAAATCATTCATTGGGCAAGGTTAATATCGCCTGCGTTAGCAAATATCGTCTGTTAATTCTCTATTTATTTTGCTCCTTGCGTTACTTTACATTTAACATTTCTGTTTGTTTCTGATCTAGCAACAATTGAAACGAAACTGTTTTCTAAGTGTAGACTTTTTTAATTATTATCTTTTTATTAATGCTTGTGGATTAAAAATATACCGTTTGAGTCTTAATTCAGTTGGCATTGTTGTTGTTATAATATGTAGCAGGATGTGAATTTGAGCGCATTTAAGCGCGTATTATCCTCCAATTTAAGGGTTAGGAATAGATTATTAATAGTTTAGACATTGTATTAAAAACTTTAATTTGATTGTTGGATTAGTTTAAAATTTAATTTTAAAGTTTAACTTAAAAAAATTGAAAATTGAGAATTTAAAATTATTTATGAGTTAGGCTTGGTTAGATCAGGACTAGATTTATGTACGATATTAATACAATTTATGCTCACCTAGGTTTAGGAATTGCAATTCAAATTGCATATTCAAATTTTCGCGGACATCCAATCCGAAATTTGTGGATTCAAATAATATTCAGATTCGGTTATTAAAATTACTATCCATTGCGGGTTCGGAGCGAATGTGGATAGACTCCCTCGGGTGTCCATTATCTGAATATGCATAACTAGTTTCAATATATTTAAAATTTTGCTACCAACAAGGTTTGAACACATGACATTTGATAATTAAAACTATGCTTTAACTATCAAGGCTAGTGTTTAACTTTAATTATAACAATAAATTACTTTTTTGTGTAAGGATATATTGGGCTTAAGTCAATAGGTGATTCGGATGATTGTTGAATAAAATCAGTAACTAGGTAAGGTTCACAGACGTAAGATCGTTGTATCCGAACTATGTTAGCAAAAATCGTGTGTTAATTCTTTCTTTATTTTGCTCTTTGCGTTACTTTGCATTTAACCTTTTTGTTTGTTCTAATTTGACAACAGTTGGAACGAAACTATTTTTCAAGTGCAAACTAAAAGTGTTTTTAATTATTATCCTTTTATTAATGCTTGAGGATTAAAAATATACTGATTGAGTCTTAAGTTAGTTGGCATCGTTGCTGTTATAATGTTTAAGCACTTGACGTTTGATAATTAAAACAATGCTTTAACCATGAAGACTAACCTTCAACTTTAATTATAATTTACACAAAATAATAATAGTATATAAATATTAATAAAATATTTTCTAAAATTAAATATTTTAATTAATAATAAAATTAAATATAGTAATAAATAATAAATATGATAAAATTTAAATAAGTTCTAGAAAAATATATCTTATTTAACATCTTATTCTCTTAAATCTTATTCTTATGTATTCGTTAACCTAACTGAACAATGAGATGGAATGATCAAAATTTCTAAATTTGTGATTATCCCTTTTATTATTGATCAATCAATTAGTTAAATTATTGCAAACAAAAAATTAACTAATATTTATATAATTAAAATAAATATTACAATATGAATTTATATTGTAATGTGACATAAATTGTCAGTACATATTATATTATAAAAATAGCATACATACACTTTTAAGGACATATAATATATCAATTGTTATCTAACTAAATTGTGAATGTATAATAATTATTATAACATTATGATATTATAATGTGCATTATTCTATTCATGATGTGCAACCTAAACCTTAAACATGTAACTAATTTTATGGTATACTATAATATATACATTTAGTATTATATAATTAAGGTATATTAGTTATGTATATTATAATAACATAATTGTATATAAGGTTACATATCAAATTCCATTTGGCATGTTGGCTAGAAATGACAACTCATATGCCAAATTCTACCAGATTGGTGATGGGTGTTGAATCCACCAAAAATAATATTCCTACACCCTAATAGTAAATAAATAGCAATATAAGTTGTGTGCTAGGCAACTATCATGCCCACGGTTTGTGTGACGATATGTGCAAAAATAAAAAGGAGAATTTAAAATTGAAAAAAGTAAAAATAATAGTGATAATTGAAATCAGAATAATAGTAAACATAAATAGAAACAAAATTAAATTGAATAAACAAATGTGATGATATTTTAGCTTCAAGCTCCATTTTTGGCTCTAGTTTTGAATTGATCCTTGATAATAAGTTTTCTCTCAATTATAGTGTTCAAGCACGCCTCAAACCACAAACCTTTTCGTGTGTAAATTAATTACAGGAATGCCCAACAATTTAATCCTTACCGGATGAACAACCACAAAACACGCTTCTACGATTTAACTCTCTGGTAGCCTTGCGAATTAGAAATGCCCAACTCGAACCAACACCCTTAATTGCGTGGATCAATTAAATCCAATTGCTATTTCCCTTGACGAATCCAACCAACCACTTAATTGGGCATGCTAATGTGTTCTTAATAAACTGAATACAACATATGGTCGCATCAGTTCTTCCAACCATACACTTGTAAGACAATGATGTATATCTCCTAAACTGAAGAAACAATAAATATAGAAATGAAAATTTTTAAGTGCTGTTATAGGCCAATTTGGCCCACTTACATTTTCAAACCCATAACCCAATACTTAAACCCTCAAACCCATTACAATTAAACATTTACAACCAGACCCAAACCCCTAAATCCAAGACCCAATAATACAACCAATTACAACCTTACCCAAATAATACCCAAAACCCGGTTGGCCCACTAAAACCCTAACCTACCTCACCCGCCGTTCACCCACTTGCCTCTGCCACCGGTCACGTCTGCTACCAACTGCTCTGCAAGCACCACCGCTCACCTGCAAAGAAGAGACAAATAATAATAGAAAATTGTATGTGATTTGGCTTTAAAAAGCCCGAACTGAAATCAAAACAAGGGGGATTTTCCTTGATAAAAAAAATACAAAGAGAAAGAACATTCAGCAACTTCAAACAAAGATGTAAAAAAGCTATTCTATTTTTAAGCAAAAAAGAGCAATCTAGTAGAGATCCAAGTGAAAAAAACAGCACACATTCAAACTCTAAACATCGCAAATAGGAGAACTGAAATATAAATCTAAGATATTTTTAAAATCACATTTTAGTTCATTTTTTGGGGCCTATTTTTTTCACATACATATATATTTAAATATATAAAAAAATAAAAAGAAAAAAATTTGAAATTTTTACCTCCAGCCATGCCAGGCACGGTGTGGTGTACACGCGCAACGACGGACCGACGGACGGACGATGTGGCAGGCTCCCACCGGAAATCACCTCTCCTTTTCCTCTACCCCTTTTTTTTTCTGATCTTGTTTCAAATGAATTTTTTCTTGGGTTTTTTAGGTTATTTATACGGGTCGAAAATGACACCGTTTAGGTCTTAAAACCCAGGGTACAAAAAGACGTCGTTTTGCCCTGGGTCGGATCGATCCAACCTGACCCGCTAGAAGATCCGCGTGTTTTTAGATCAATGGGCTATTTGCGCAATCGGCCCTTCCGCTTTTTCATGCATTTACAATTAAGTTTTTTACGTTTTAATTTGGCCCCAAAATTTTTCATGGTTTTCAATTTAGTTCCCCGTGCTGCGCTGCGTTTTGACAAAGGGGTTTATTGTGCTTTTGGCCCCTCCAGGTTAGGCGTGTGTTGTAATTTCGTCCTTTTCTTTTTGTTTTTACTTCAAATCAGCCCCAAAACTTCGTTTCTTATTCAATGTTAGTCGCCTTAATTTATTTTCATTTCTTTACTGTTAAATTAATTAACTTTGATATTTTCTATTATTATATTCACCATTATTATTTATTTATTATTATTATTATTATTAGTTTATGTCTTATTATATATGTATATATCTATAATACGCATATATACTTAATTTTATTTGTATATACTTATGTAATATTGTTACTAGTGTTTTTTTATTTTAATATGTATACATTACGTAAATATTTTAGTATTATACGTATATATATATTTTTCATATATTATGTACATGTGTTTTTTAATATTATACTTTATATATCATTATGTATATTTTTAATATGTATATATTTGTGAAAGTATTATCAGTAGCAAGATATGTGTCTAGAGGGATCTCAGTACTTCGAAGATGACAGAGATTATGTCTATCTTCCGATTCGTGAAGGATGACAGAATGAGATGAAAGACAGACCCTAACTTACAAAGGGTCAGCTGACATTGTGAGCTTGGGAAAGAGATGAAGATCGAGACCTAGCTCACCGCAGAAATAAGGTAAGACTATTGAGTTATTTTCAAGAATTCAAGGATGTTTTCACACGATCATATTAAGATGCACTTAGGAACATCTTGAAAGAGGTCCATAAGGGTGTCTAAAGAACACATGACAATGGTTCTTGAATAGCCAGGCTAATCAATGAGGATCGGATATTATTGGTCCACCGTGGGAAGGGAATGGCATCAGTCATGTCGTCAAGACTCACGTGCTTCTTCCATTTCTTCACAAACTTATCAATATGTGTGGCATAGATGTTCTGGGGATGATCTCGTCGTCAAAAGCTTCTAGTCAACATCATCGTCGTATCCATCAATTGCTTCACTAAAAAGGTAGCTTCATATGCCAATATCATAAAGTCGACAGTCATGAAAAGAAAAAAATAAAAAAAAAGAGAGATCAAATGCCAGAAAGAATCATGTTTTAATGCGTAACTGTACAATGTCATATCACAATGCAACAAAGGCTGCCAAAAGAAAAATACAAAAATAAAGAAAAGTTATGGAAGGTGACCGAAACTTGTAAATGTTGGCATAAGAAGCTACCTTTTAGTCTTTGTGCTTATTAAAGTTGACCAGGACCTTTACTTGGGCATTAGAGGTGGTTCTGTCCATGGAAATTAAGATTCTTTTTCTCCAAGCTTTGATTGAATCAAGAATTGGATGAAGTAAAATGTCTTCAGTAAACTTGACTGCAGAAAAGGGTTTGAAAGTCAAACATGTATGATGCTGAGTTATGACGGAAATGGTTCACCCAAAGGAATTTCATAGTAGGAACTTGGTATTACATAAGATCCTTTCTATACAAAAGGATTTCAAAGGAAAATGAATGCTTAAGAACTTTATGAGGTAAAGGAGGCTTTCCCCGGAAGAACACTGATCCAATCCTAAATTCGGATTAGGTCCAGAAATACTTGAAAATGAGAGGCCAAAGTGAAAACACGCAATGGGCGCTTTATGACCTTCATTCATTCAAAAGCAAAAAAAGAAAGAAAGAAAAAGAAAGAAAAGAAAATAGAGAGGTTAAGGTGAAAACCCGCAAAGGGCGCCTTGAGACCAAAGGGATTTTGAGTTGAAAACCTGCAAAAGGCAGCTCAAATTTTGTTCAAAGGTGGGGCATATGGTAGTCTTGCTATACTTGAATTGACAGTAAAGAAGTATACTATGTTTTGGGGCATCGACAAAGTACTTTGAATCCCCTAAACACATGTTAAACTCAAAATAGTCTCAAAGGAGTTTGTACAGAGAAGCTCAGGCTGCGATATTTGGGGCACTTAACTTTCCATTTTACTAATTTCTGAATTTATCTTTGATTATCTTATTCTTTTCAAAATGCGCTTCCAATAAACTCGTATTTGCTCTCATTGTTTAACTTGTTCGTTTTGAGTTATGCTCTTAATCAATTTTCTTCTTGTCCATCAGTTTGATCCTTTCAAGCATTTTGCATTGAAATAATGATTAATGGACTAATCATACTTTTATAAAAAGAGTTTTGTATATTACTCTGAAAGCTTCTAAATAGTACAGGAACCTGGAACACGACTATTGTTTAAGAGCTCACCAAGTGTAAGAGTTGGAAATATTTGAGCTTAAATCGAATTTATCTCTTCAGATTTTTTGTCAAAGATTTTAGCTGAACAGAAACAAGATATCGCGTCAGTGATATAATCTCGATGAAGACAAGAAAAGTCAACCTAAGCATAAAAAGGGATCATTCTAAAAAAAATGACATTCTGCATCCATGTAAATATCACGCATAAACATCTGATCAGGTCACCCGGGGAATGGTCAGTTGATGGAACAAGTTACAGATCCTATACCTTTGAGTTACAGTGGGATGGATGAAAGTTAATACAGACCATATAGCCGGGAATTGCGATGGAATGGTTTAAAAATAGTACCAACCTTGTATCCCTAAATTACAGTGGAATGGAACCTGAAGTTACGGTGGGGCAAGCTGGTTGAGCAAAAAGCGATTATTTCCTCGAATTTTGGGTCGAAATGCCAACCTAGCAATAGGGCAGCATACTACGTCAGTAATAGAGCCTTGATGGGCAATGGGTGATGACGTCTTAAAAAAAAAAAAGAAGAAGATCAAGATGAAAACCTGAAAAAGGCGTATTGATAAACAAAAATTAGGATGAAAACCCGAAAGGGCATCCTAATGAAGCAGGTTTGGGCCCAAGGAGTAAAAAGATTCAAGAAGTGAGTCAAACAGCAAGACTACAGTATTTGAAGCATTTTCAGCAGCTCGAAAATTTCTACGCAAGAAGACATACTCAAAAAGATTCTTGATTAAGAAATATGGAAGAGTTTATGCGTTGAACATCTAGAGCATTTTGAAATGACATACTCTAAACAAAACAAATGTTGAGTATTACCCAGATGAGAATTTGATAAGTACAAGAGCCTCAAAGCAAGGACAAAGTTCAACCAGGGGCAAAAGAGTGATATCTGAAGCATCGATTACTTATAAAGCTTGAAGACGGGTACAAAGCCTGAAGAGAAAGTCAAGAGTCAAAACAATGAATGCAGATTATCAGAAATCGTGACGAGAAAGGACATACGTCTAACATGCTTAAGGCGCATAGCATAATCATGTAGATATAAAGGCATTTAAGACCAACATGTGCATATCATGATAACATCATGCATGGCATGTACAGGTACTTCAGTAGAACAAGAAGATGTGATGATAACTATACTGAATCAAAGGAAAAGACACCTGAGTTCTACCAAATGACAGGTTTTGGTATTTTGATGTTTTATTTCTATTTTCAAAAATCAACTTATATTGTGAGAGATGAGTTAAGCCTCGGCTCACATGCTGAGGCATTTTCAATTTCTGTTTTTCAATTTATGTTTCAAAAAAAATCAAATCAACTCATATTGCGAGAGGTGAGTTGAGCCTCGGCTCATATGCTGAGGTATTTTCAATTTCTGTTTTTCAATTCCTGCTTTTCAAAAAAATCAACTTATATTACGAGAGATGAGTTGAGCCTCAGGGCACGCTGAGGTATTTTTAATTCCTGTTTGTCAAAAAAAAATCAACTCATATTGCGAGAGGTGAGTTGAGCCTCGGGGCACGCTGAGGTAATTTCAATTTCTGTTTGTCAAAAATCAATTCATATTGCGAGAGGTGAGTTGAGCCTCGGGGCACGCTGAGGTAATTTCAATTTCTGTTTGTCAAAAATCAATTCATATTGCTAGAGGTGAGTTGAACCTCGGGTCACATGTCGAGGTATCTTCAATTTATTTTTCAAAAATCAACTCATATTACGAGAGATGAGTTGAGCCTCAGCTTACATGCTGAGGTATTTTTAATTTCTGTTTTCAATTTATATTTTTCAAAAAATCAACTCATATTGCGAGAGGTGAGTTGAGCCTTTTAATTTATGTTTTTCAAAGAATCAACTCATATTGCGAGAGGCGAGTTGAGCCTTTTAATTTCTGTTTTTCAAAAATCAACTCATATTGCGAGAGGTGAGTTGAGCCTTAGCTCACATGCTAAGCCACTTTCAATTTCTGTTTGTCTTTAAATCAACTCATATTGCGAGAAATGAGTTGAGCCTCGGGTCACATGCCGAGGTATTTTTAAATTTTGTTGTTCAAACTTTGTTTTTAATTTCTACTTTTCCAAAATCAACTCATATTGCGAGAGGTGAGTCGAGCCTCAGGATACACTGAGGTATTTTCAATTTCTGTTTAATTTATATTTTTCAAAAATCAACTCATATTGCGAGAAGTGAGTTGAGCCTCGGGGCACGCTAAGGTATTTTCAATTACTGTTTGTAAAAAAAAAAATCAACTCATATTACGAGAAGTGAGTTGAGCCTCGGGTCATATGACTAGCTATTTTCAAAATTTGCTTTTAAGTTTCAAAAACCAATTCATACTGCGAGAGGTGAGTTAAGCTTTGGCTCACGTGCTGAGCTATTTTCAATTTCTGTTTTTTAGTTTATGCTATTTAAAGAGTTAATTCATAATGCGAGAAATGAATTGAGCTCAAAATCACATGCCGAGCAAGAATAAAGATTGAAGCTGATGAAAGACACCAGATTTGGCCTCCATGAAGTTGCGGTGAAGCAAGTCAAAGTTGCAAGTTTTGTCTCCCTGAAGTTGAAGTGGAGCTGATCGAGGATATCAGATTTTGCCTTTCTAAATTTACAAAAGAGAAGACCACAAAGCTCATCTCACTGAAGTGATAGAAAAGAAGATTGAAGCTGTAGGTCTCATCTTTCTGAAGTTATAGTGAAGTAGATCGAAGCCACAAATCTCATATCCTTGAAGCTACATTGGAGTAGATTGAAGCTACAAGGCATATATTAAAAGACGCAATGGATTGAACTAAGGCTATAAGATGTGGTGGACTGAAAGAAGACTACTTGGACAAGTGGAGCACCGAAGAAGTCAAGACTCGGCAAGACTGGGCAAAATTGGCCTTTCTTTGTGTCTTTGCTCTATTCCCGTTACACGACAATGAGCAAAGAGGGGCGGCTGTTATAGGCCAATTTGGCCCACTTACATTTTCAAACCCATAACCCAATACTTAAACCCTCAAACCCATTACAATTAAACCTTTACAACCAGACCCAAACCCCTAAACCCAAGACCCAATAATACAACCCAATTACAACCTTACCCAAACCCACTTACAACCAATTAGCCCAAATAATACCCAAAACCCGGTTGGCCCACTAAAACCCTAACCTACCCCACCCACCGTTCACCCACTTGCTTCTGCCACCGGTCACGTCTGCTACCAACTGCTCTGCAAGCACCACCGGTCACCTGCAAAGAAGAGACAAATAATAATAGAAAATTGTATGTGATTTGGCTTTAAAAAGGCCGAACTGAAATCAAAACAAGGGGGATTTTCCTTGATAAAAAAAATACAAAGAGAAAGAACATTCGGCAACTTCAAACAAAGATGTAAAAAAGGTATTCTACTTTTAAGCAAAAAGAGCAATCCAGTAGAGATCCAAGTGAAAAAAACAGCACACAATCAAACTCTAAACATCGCAAATCGGAGAACTGAAAGATAAATCTAAGGTATTTTTAAAATCACATTATAGTTCATTTTTGGGACCTTTTTTTTTCACATACATATATATTTAAATATATAAAAAAATAAAAAGAAAAAAATTTGAAATTTTTTACCTCTCCGGCCACCGTGCACGACCGACGACCGGACGGTGGCCGGGCTCCCCACCGGAAATCGCCTCTCCTTTTCCTCCCCCCCTTTTTTTTTTCTGATCTTGTTTCAAATGAATTTTTTTGGGTTTTTTAGGTTATTTATACGGGTCGAAAACGACACTGTTTAGGTCTTAAAACCCAGGGCACAAAACGACGTCGTTTTGCCCTGGGTCAGACCGATCCTACCGGACCCGCTAGAAGATCCGCGTGTTTTTAAATCAATGGGCTATTTGCGCAATCGGCCCTTCCGCTTTTTCATGCATTTACAATTAAGTTTTTTACGTTTTAATTTGGCCCCAGAATTTTTCATGGTTTTCAATTTAGTCCCCCGTGCTACGCTGCGTTTTGACAAAGGGGTTTATTGTGCTTTTAGCCCCTCCAGGTTAGGCGTGTGTTGTAATTTCGTCCTTTTCTTTTTGTTTTTACTTCAAATCAGCCCCAAAACTTCGTTTCTTATTCAATGTTAGTCCCCTTAATTTATTTTCATTTCTTTACTGTTAAATTAATTAACTTTGATATTTTCTATTATTATATTCACCATTACTATTTATTATTATTATTATTATTATTATTATTAGTTTATGTCTTATTATATATGTATATATCTATAATACGTATATATACTTAATATATTTGTATACACTTATGTAATATTGTTACTAATGTTTTTTTTATTTTAATATGTATACATTACGTAAATATTTTAGTATTATACATATATATATATATATTTCATATATTATGTACATGTGTTTTTAATATTATACTTTATATATCATTATGTATATTTTTAATATGTATATATTTGTGAAAGTATTATCAGTAGTTATTATTATTATTATTATTAGTTTCAAAATGTATGTATTGTATTTATATTTTAATACTACGTTATATATGTTTTTGTATTATGTATATATTTTAAATATTTTATACTAAGTATTTTTAATATCCTTATCATTTATACTCATATACATATATCTCTACATAATGTATTAATATATATTGTTATTATTACTAATGCATACGTATATATCATATATGTTCTATATATATATTACGAGCATGTATTTTCAATATTATTAGTTATATTTTTGTATATATTATTCTATGTACATATTTCCATATTATCCCATGTATATATATTTTTAAATTCTATTATATGTATATGTTTATTTTTTTATACCATATTGTGTATATATATATACTTGTTTTATTCCTACTACATTTATCATTAATATTTGCACATATATTTTATTCTTGTATACATATTCTATATATAGTTTTATTTTCATATGTTATTATATTTATTATTTTCCATATTGTCACTCGCGATCTTAATATTATTATATGTTATTTGGTGTACACGTATCATTTTATTGTTACTATTTTTACTATTATTATTAGTATATGTTTGTTATATGTGTTCATTTTTAAATACATTATATATATATACGTATTACGTACATACTCTTAGTATTGTTATTACATATGCATATTCATGGTTTCTTTCATGTTTAATTCTAGTATTATGTTTAATATCTCATACATTTTTACCGTTTTTAAAATTATCATCACATTTATTATCCGCTTCAATATATTTCTAGCTCTGTCACTTATTTATTTTACATTATTTCGAAAATTATATTCTTGTTTCATAATTAATTTCAATAATCAAGGTAACGTACCGATTTAACATTAAGTCATCGATTTCATCGCTATGTTGGGTGAACATCAATCGACTCATGTTAAAACGGTATGACCTCCTCGAAAATCAAAAAATTAAAATTTCTCGTCTTTTCAATCGGATCACGATTAAATCTTATATTGAACTCGTATTTTTGAAAATCAAGACAACACATATTTATAAGATACCAATTTTGGGCGTCGCGAGGGTGCTAATACCTTCCTCGCGCGTAACCGACTCCCGAACCCTAATTTTTCTCTGGATTTTCACGTAGACCTAAATTCAGCCTTCTGATGTTTAAAAAAGAGATCTAATAGGTGTCCGATCACACCTAGTAAAAAGGATCGGTGGCGACTCCCTTTTCATTTAAAAATTAAACTTTAATTTCTAAATTTTCAATAAATCGCCACAATTAGCGACCCCAAACCAAAATTTTTAAGTCGCTACAAGTGCAATTTTGGATCTCACGACTCTCTCTCGAATTATCTATCGACCTAAAGCTAAATGAGGATTTAAGAACTAGTGAAAATAAATATATTTAATGAAATATTTTTTTATAACAAATAAAATAATAATATAAAAAAGAAAAGTTGAAAAAGAAATTAGCGCAATATAGCAAAGAGAAACGGAACGGCAATTCAAATTGTAATTGAAATCTCCGTTCAAAAATACACGGCCTCTCCCCCTCTCCTACGCATATATATTAGTATAAATTAAAAATATAAAACTCTAATCCTATAATCTAATCGAATTATTTAAAAATATTAAAAGATAAAATAGTAAAAATTAAAATATTATTTTTACAAATAAATCCCAAAATAGATCTTTATCTGTCAACTTTGTTCTTTGGCCCAAAACTTTTACAACAGATCGCATCTTTGACTCTTTTTAGCTTTTTAAAATTTCTTTTGCACCTAACTAAAAATTAAATAATAAGTGTCAAATTAATGACATCTCATTCAAGTATTTATCAAAATTAAGCTCAATTAATGATGTAAGTTGGACGTATTATCAATTGGCAAAAGAGATTTCTCGAGAATCCCCTTCACAACTTCACTAATAAAGAATGTAAGAAAAGTGAAACAAACGAGAAATAATGACTTATTTGAAATTAAGATGGGGTAGTAAAAAAAATTCTTCTTTGTAAGAGTAAGTTTAGTTGATTTAGTTACATATTTAAAGTTTAGGTTGCAATGCACATTGTAATATCATAATATTATAATAATTATTTTACATTCATAATTTAATTATATTCCAATTAATATATCATATGTCCTTAAACATGTATTTATACTATTTTATATAATATAATATGTACTAAATATAATTGTGTCACATTACAAAAATAAATTCATATCATAATATTTATTTTAATTATATGAATATTAATTATTTTTTTGTTTAAAAAAATTAACTAATTGAATTGATTAAATAATAAAAGGGATAATAACAAATATAGATGTTTTGATGACTCCATCTTATTGTTCAATTGAGTTTACGAATACAAAATAATAAGATATAAGAGAATCTACATGAGATTTAAGAGAATAATATGGTAAATAAAATCTATTTTTCTGATAAAAAATTAAATATATTTAAATGTATTATTAATTATTATGTTTAATTTCAAAAATTATTTTATTAATATTTATACATTATTTATTAGTTTGTGTAATTTTTTTTAGGTGAAAAGGAAAAGACAAGTTACATCAACTCAATTGCTTAAAAGCACCACACACTTTATCATGTTGTAAGACCTCAAGGATTTCATTTGAGGCTACATCAAAAACTTATAAGCTCGACTTCCACGTTAGGCTAAGTTTAGCTAATCGATCCGCGACTATGTTGTGTTCTTTAGGCACATATCTAATTTGCCATTACCTTTTGGATCTCATAATTTAATGAAGCCTCCTAAGCAAGGTGATACTTGAATCCTCCAACTTAATATCGATTAAAGCCTGGACCACATCAAAATTATCGGTTTGAATTTTTGCCGGTCTATATCCTTTATTAAGCATAACAAGGAGCCTATCCAGGATGTCCCATAATTCAACCTCAAAAGGTGAACATTTTCCCAAGTACTGATTAAATCCCAGAATCCAATTTCCAAGTTGATCCCACAGTATACCTCCAGCATAAGCGTTCCCCATATATCTTGCAACTGCGCCATCCTTGAATAAGTAAACTCACATACTATTGACATGAGAATTATGACTTGGACTCAGAGTATTGCTCTGAAATTCAAATTGCTGAGCCCAAATAAGTAGACTTTAACAACTTCTGTTGCTGACCATGTAACATTTGGAAGATAAAAAGATTTTTATTCTTCCAGATGTGCCAGACTATTAATCCAAAAAGGGATGACCTAGTAACTACACGATCCTGCAATCTCAAATGACAACATAGATTAGAAGATAAACAAACTTGAAAATTATCAGAAAAGAACCTTTGTTGAAGCTCTGCTGGAATCACATGCAGCCACACTTGAACTTTGACCCTTAAAAATTAAAAATTTTCAATTCAATCCTCTTAAAATAAATAAATAAATAATAAATTAATATTTAGTAAAATTGTACTTTATCTCCTTAAAAAAATGTTTAGCCCCTTCAAAAATAATGAAATTATTAATTAATATGTATTAAACTTATATTTTGATCTATGAAAAAGTTATAATTAAATTTCGTCCCACACTAAAAAAATTTCTAGATTTCCCATTGAAAGAACCTGATCGATATGACATCAATAGTTTATGAATATAATTAGAACACTTTGAAATTAAAAAACTAATTTAAAATAAAAATCATAATTTGGGGATTAGTGTTGCAATTAACTCTTAAAATTGTAGTGCAACCTACACTTTGGACTATCCCAAGCTTCCATGCGTAGAAGAATAAAGAGAAACGCAATAGACGTGAGAAGATTTATGAGAATGACCAACTCTCGTCGTCTTCAATCTTCTTCCTTTAATGGTTAAATTAATATTTTTGTTTAAACAAAATTTTGAGCTTAAACAGATAAATTGTAACTTGACTCTTTGAACATGTTTAATTGCCATTTAACATATATAGAACATGTAGAAGGTGATTACAATTTACAACAACAAAATAAAATTCTTAATATGAAATTTATTCCAATGGAACAATCAACAACATTAACCACAAATATAAACTTAATTAGCATCAATCATCCTTACAAGTTATTCAACAATTCCACAAATAAAAAAATCCAAAAAAGAAAAATTCAATAATTTACAACCCAAAAAACACAATTAATTAAATTTATTCCTATAAATTAACAAAAAAATATTTTTTTTTCTTTCATTGAAGAAAAGGTTTAAATGTGCTCACCACCTTCTTAACTTGATCAACAAGAGAAGTGCATGAAACTGTTCCGTCATTCCCGGCCAATACTCTGTATTTATCTTTCCTTGTAAAATTTGTGCATTCAAACCCTAACGTAGCGGCCAAGATTCTTTGCACGTAATTAGCGACGTCATGCGGGCTTTTACCTGACGAACATGTAGCTTCCGCTGGCAACTGGTTCAAGAATGTCACTTCGTAAACAGGTCTAGGGTTCATGAAGAAGAAGATCGGGTCCAAAGCTTTCCACCCGCTGGCTGTGGTTGCGTGGAAAAACCCTACCCTATAGTTCATGGCGACCGGGACTATTCTGTCCGTTAATTCGGCAAATAGGCCACTGAACCTTAATAGAAAGGGTTCTCTGCATGTTGTACCTTCAGGGCAAACTACTAAGTCACCTTTGGATAGTTCTTGTTTGATTTTTTGGGCATCGACTTCTCTGATTCTTGTTAATCTTACCGTCGGTATAGGTGATAGGATTTCAGATAATCTCGATATGGAATATGTGACTGCTGGGATTTTTCTCATGAGGACAGTGGATAAGACCACAGGGTCCATTAAAGTTCTATGAGTGCAAACGAATAGGACGCCGGAGTTGCTACCAGAGATGGGTGACGGTGGTTTGCCTTTGACGATGATTTTGCCACCAAATAAAGGGGTCACAAAGGGGATGATTCGCATCGGAAGCATTACACCGATAATAATTCGAATCGTTGCTAGTATTATGCCCAATGGCATCCATGAGAGGATTAATAGAGCGGTCAAAGGTGTTGGCCGCATCACGAGACGACCGTCATGAAAGATTACGGGTAGTGGACGAAGGAGTTGGTGGTCGTGGCAATTTTCGTCGGTGATAAATGGTGGGTGCATTTGTTCCTGCATGTCAATAATCTAATGGTTAGGATCAAATTATTTAAAAAATATAAAATGCAATGGATATTTAAACACATTGCATGAAATTTCTTACCTTGCATATAGAGAAGAATTGAAAACTTGACGTAGCTCTTCTAAGTCCTAAACTAGGCTCATCGTCTACGAACAACTTGGCGACTTTACTCGAGATAAAACCAATATCACCATTAACTAAACCTGTAGCAAATCCGAATCGGTTCACCACAAGTTCACTTCCAACAACCTCATCGGCTCGTAAATGCTCTTTCACGAACCTTTCCACCATAATCCTAGGCATTTTTGTCACCACAACTCTTTTATCATACCTACTAAACACTCTCCAAGCCTCCATATCAACATCATCCATAAAAAACTTAGGCAAAACAGCTCTAGACACCGATTCAATCTCCAACACCCGAAGCCCCGCCGTTGCAACAAAGACCATCAACTTCAACCCCGCATCACCCATGCCCAACGCATCGAGAAATCGAATCACCGGCCAACATAACAGCAACAAAGCGAACCGGATTAAACCCGAGGCTTCGAATGCAACCAACATGAAGTAGCAGAAAGGGTCCGAGTCTTTCAAAAGAATCCCTTCAAACTCAGAAACAATTGAGTTCTCCATAACCATCTTTTGCATACAAAATATCAAAACAAAAACTTGGGTTTTATTTATTTTTTCCCCTTGGTTTGAGAGAAAATGAAAGGGATTGTGAGAATTTAAGGCTACAGAGTTATGGTTTGGATTGACTATTCTCTAATGCAAGAACAAGGCAGTTTATCAGTTTCACAACTACTCTCTCTCTTATATATATATATATGCGCAAAGAATAAAGGATTATACGCCACGTTAATATACGAATATTGATTACTTAACTTCACCAACTTGGGTCAAAATTTAATGACGAAAAAGCTTATTTTGAAGCTTAAATTAATGGAGACTGCGGCCATCGGTTTAACTTTAATTAGGTTACTAACTTGGGTTACTTGAGGGTTTTTTATTTGATATAATAATGTGAAAAGCAAAGTATGGGTATTATATATATACATATAAATGGATGGATGGTCACTACGTATTGTTTGCATGAGAAGGAACCGAGCAATTTCTTTCTCCATTGAATGGTTTTTGGTGTCTACTCCATTTTGGGGGTATTGTCACCCTCCACTATTGCCGCACGCCATTTATCTTTTTCTTTTTTTTCGTCAATAAAGTATTAAATTCAGGTTGATAATACTGGTTTGATTTATTAATTTAGTAGATTTTGAGCTAACCGTTTAAAATGGATAAAAAATTGAAAGCTAAAATAAAAATTTAACAGTTGTATTGGCCTTATAATTATTAAAAAAATATATTTTTAATTTTTAAGAAAATTTAGTTAATTAATTAATTATTATTAAATTAACGAGCAATTATCAATTAAAATGTTAAAATATTAATTAAAGTTTTCACATATTAGATATATTGACACCCACTCGGTGGGTGGAAAATTATATTTGCATTAATGAAAAGTATTATAGTTTTAGTTAGTTTTTTGTAAGTTGATAGTTTTTAAAGTAGTGTATTTGAAGGGGATAGATTTTATATACAATTATTTCTTGGTTTACTATTTTAAAATTTCAAATAGTTTTTATATTTTAATTTTAAGATAGTGAGTCATTATATTTTTTTATTTAAAGATCTCGACCCCTCTGTTAATTCTACCACTAAAATTGGTGATGTAGTTAGTAGTGTTTAAGCGGTTAACTATTTAGTTAATGAATCGAACTAGTATTAACTGAATTAATCGAACTTTTTAATCCTTTAACTGTTAACCGAATCGAATTTTTTTTAAAAATTAACCGAACTGAAATATTTCGGTTAACTTGGTTGGTTAACTGAATTAACCAAAATTTTTATGTTTTTGTTTTTTTTTTTTTGTTAAAATAAGTATAAAAAAATTGATAATGTTTATTTGACCGAATTAACCAAATTAACCGAACTAAGAATATAATCTGTATCATTAATTATTAAGTTCGGTTAATTCGGTTAATTACCCAATTTCGAACTAAATTAACTGGTAACCAAATTTCCAAAAAAATCATTAGTCGAACTCTGACTAAATTAGATCGGTTAATTGACCTATTAACCAAATTAGATAGGTTCGGTTAGTTAATTCGATTTTAACTGAAATTTGAACGCCCCTAGATGTGGCTGTCTAATCCCTTTGAGAAACATATTTGGTGGGTCAGATCGGATTGGATGATGCCTATCTAATCCCTTGGAGAGAGCATATTGGATTAGATTAGAGCATTGAATTCTTAGCTGCCAAGAGTCTTTGTTTACATTGTTTGTTATTATATTGTCTTCAGCAAGTTAATTTGTTGTATAATAGGGATTGGTATAGATCTTGATTATGTTAGCAAATTTTGAAAAGTTTTATACAATTGAGATACTTGTATAGGTTTATGTATGGAATATAGAGATCATTAATTTGTTCAAGTAAGGCACATTATTCGTGTGAGTGCGTTTGATTGTAAAACTGGTGTGTTGTGGTTTTACAAGCTAAGTTCACAAGGGTAATTTTAGTGGGGAGAGTATTGGTCTTAAAGAGTATTGGTCTTAAAGGATACAAAAGTGAGGAAATTGTCACTAGAGTGTGATAGATTTAGGATAAGTTGTTGTAAGCGTTAAAGATAGTAGATATTTCTCTCCGAACTAAGCTTCGCAAACATAAAAAAACCAAACTGCATAAATAAACTTTGTTGTCCCTTGTTTTATTCTGTGCTATCTTAATGCTCGGAAAAGTACCAACTTTTGCAAGCACTTTTGCTTAAACTTGTTACTTAGCAATTACTTTCAAATTAACATATTGTTATTAAGTATGCTATTTGCAAATTTATATATTACAAATTCAAATATTATAATCATTATTGAGAGTGAAAACAAATTTTTAACTCTTGGATATATATTATTTCAATTCATAATACTAATATAGATTCAAATTTCTTTATTTACTATTCAAATTTAGTTTACTTTTAATCCTTGTTCATCGAAATGAAGTACACTTCGTAATTAATTATTTATCTCTTTAAAAAATACTTGCGACAAAAGTATTAATCACTACAACTAGCGATAGATACCTTGTTTCGGAAAAAAATAAAAGATTGTTTAACTTATTAAATTAAAATTTTTAGATTAAATTTCAATGGATAATATTGTTTACCCAATCTGCCCCCAAGTTCTTAACCCATTAGCCTACCATTGATCAAATCTTTTTTGAGAAACCCAACAGTTAGAGAACCTAAAAGGGCAGGGAACCACTCTCTATGTCTAGCTATGCCAATCTCCTTTTAATATGTCTAATCCTATCTTAATCATGTCTTAATTGTATATTAGGTTTGAATTATTTTGAGTAATTTCTAAGTATAAATATTTTGCTTCAGAGTTAATTTAAAATTGAGTTTTGATTATTTAAATTTATTAATTAAAATTTTAGGTCAAGCCCTTATGAATTCAAATCATTTAAAATTATTTGTTCGAATAATTTATAATTAAAAATTGAATCTAATTAGATTCTAATTAATTAAACTAAGTATTTTTTTTTATCAAAATTGATTTGACTGTTGTACTTCCATCGTATATATCCCTTTTCTATATATAACCAAAAAAATAAATTGATATAAATAACATAATTCCAGCATCAACATGTTTTCGTTCTAACACATCCACATGTCTTCGTCAGTGTTATTGGCAGTCAAAATGTTTGGTGGGATGTTCTCTAACATCTTTTAATAAATCCAATTAATTGCATTTGTTAGTTATTACAATGATATCTTCTTATAAATATAAATATAAAATTCCAACATCAACATATCCCTATCTATGGTGTTTATAGTTACAATAAGTTAGGGTTTGTCTCAACTCTTGGCCCAATCAATATTAATGGGTTAATCTATAGTTTGTCTTTCTCATAATATTCTTTTTTATATTTTATATTGACTTCTTGTTATGACATATTTTAATTAAGGATGGGATTGGTATTTAGTATATTAGCACTATACTTTTTATTCTACAAATAATTTTAAAATATTTATTTTAATATTTTATTATACTTTTATAGAACACTACCTGTCAATCTTTTACTTTACTTGCGGGATTTAAAAACTCCACAGTGTACCAATATATATACAGAATGATAAATTAATAGTTTAGTCTCATTAAAAAAATATAAAATTTTAATTTAATACAATGGTAAAATTTATAATCCAATTCAATCCCGCTTAAAATGTTAAAATTTTAAGTTAATACATTGATGAATTTGCAATTTTGTCTCTAAAAAAATTATAATTCAATTTTAACTCTCCAAAAATCTTTTTGGCTTCCCCTCTATATATATTTGTATGTATATAATTATTTCACACTTCAACTTTTAAGCACATTAATCTATAAATGATAAAATTTTATAGATTATTATTTGATATATCGACATGATGATTTTAATGAGATTAAAAAAACCATCATATATTTTTTTATATTTTATTTTTAAATATAAATTAAAACCACAATTGTTTTACTCACTAAATTAAAAATCTCATTGCCACTTTATCAAATAATTATCCCAATTATATATATATATATATATATATATATATGATTACTTCTAAATTTGTTTTTTAAAAGATTTTTGTAATAAATTGGCATATTAAAATTTAAATATAATCAACGATAAGGTTGAAATCTTAAAATTTTAAGTATTATAGTTCGAGTCTCACTTGCATAAATCATACATGAACATGTTAATTATAATGGTTAATTGTGATGATGCGCAAAAAAGAAAATCAATGATACCTATTGATGTATTTATACTAACTTTGAAAAAAAGAAAAAAATTATTGGACAAAATTAGAATTGCAATTTTCAATTTTATTATTATAAAACTCAAACATCATTATTTGATAAAAATTGATATAACCCACCATTTTTATTTGCAAAATTAGCTCAGAAGTCACACAAATATGGATTGAACCACAATTTTCTACTAAGCAAACCTGTAATTTCTTGTTCCCTTAAAAGTTGGAAAACTTTAGAAATCTCAATTCCAGATACTTACTCAATTAGTTTATATAAAACAGCTGCAAATAAGCTATTTTTTTGGTTATGGGAAGCTTGCAAGAAGAATTGAAAGTAGGTTAGAAAAACTTTGAAATGTTTGGTGTCTCTTAAAGGGAAGAAAAATGGCGGTTTATTTGTTCAAGTTTTTAAGGAAAATTTTTCTTGCCTAAGTTTAGGTAAGGTTGGTTAGAAAATTGAAATTAAAGTGAACACCATTTGTTTAATTTCTTAATTTTATTTTGGTAACAAAATAAAAAGAAAAATCAATTATCAACTAACAGTAGCATAGGATTGTATAACATAAACCGTCTGTCTAATCATATCTGATCACTAATCAATTGAAGGAACAACATGAAAAATTTAAATACCAATTGAAAAACCTTTCATCAGGTCAGCTAAAATATCATAGGCGCAATTCACCTCTCTTGGTATTTGTTCAATGACCACTCTCCACTCGCATCTGCACAGTTTTTGAATTCGTATCACTAAATTTCTGTTTGAATGTCCTTTGATATCACTATGAATACCTTTAATAACTAGAACACAATCAGAATTTGAAAGTGAATTATATTTTAGTATAGATTGATTTGTGATGAATAAACATCTTTTTCATTTGCATTATTCATTTAAGTTAGGCTATGGCGTACATGTATGGCCCATTAAAATAAAATATTAGTCATTCGAAAGGAAAATGTCATAACATCCCCATAAAAGGGTTACATAGAATTTGTGTTTAAATTTTCAATTGATATTAACACCGAATTTGATCTTTATTAAACTTATTTAAAAGTCGAGTAGTCCAGTTAGTTGTTGAAACTCGAAGGTAAATTCAATATTTGAAAAGATTTAAATAAAATATTAAACTAAAAAGTGTGATCGGTAAAAAAATTAAATTTGATTAAAATATGGGTTGAATTAGATTTCAATTAGAGGTGATAAATAGGTGGATTTGGATTGGGCTTTATTCAGATTAGGCTCAGATTTTTTTGGATTCGGGCTCAGATTGAGCCGGGCGGGTTTTAACAAATTCAAATAAATTTGAATTTTTTAAGTTATAAATATTTTAATTTCGAATGTAATACTTCATTTTACTTCTAAAGGAACACAATTTAGATTTGTCTTATAAAAGTATGAATTATATATATTTAGTAGAGTTGTTTTATATAAAATAATTAAAGACCTTGTTGTGTGTAAAATTTATTATTATATGATATGTATATGAATTGAAAAAAATATATTTTATTGTTTATTATTATATTTACAATTGACTAACTTTTATCTTTCTTAATAAATATAAATATTCAGGCCATGCAAGAGGAGTTACAACAATTTGAGAGGTATGAGGTTTGAGAACTGGTGCCAAGGCCCACTGATTGCAACATAATTGGTACAAAATGGATCTTTAAAAACAAAACAAATGAATAGGAAAATATCACTTGCAACAAATCCAGACTTGTGGACCAAAGGTACACCCAAGTAGAAGATTTTGATTTTGAAGAAACTTTTGCACTTGTTGCTAGACTTGAGGCTATCAGATTATTGCTTGCTGTAGCTGCACATCTTAACATCAAGTTGTATCAAATGAATATGTTAAGAGTGCCTTCTTGAATGAATTTTTAAATGAGAGGTGTATATAGCTCAACCTAAAGGGTTCGAGGATCCTGCTAACCTAAAGCACTATATGGACTGAAACAAGACTGTCTCAATACTTGATTGGTCAAGGTTTTCAGAGAGGTTTTGTGGACAAGACACTGTTCATTAATTCAAAGGCATAGAGGGACTACAACCATGACCCAAATTTATGTGGATGACATAATATTTGGTACTACATCAACTGCTGCTAAGGATTCCTTTGTGAAGATCATGCAAAGTGAGTTCAAACTGAGCATGGTAGGGGAGCTATCATATTTCCTTGGATTACAAATCATGTAATTGGAAGATAAGACATTCTTATCACATGAGAAATATGCAAGGAATATTGTGAGGAAGCTCGAACTTGAGAACTCTAAGCCAACCAAGACACCAATGTTTGTTAATGAGAAACTGTGCGGAGATGTTGAGGGAGTGCCCAGTAACCTAACCACATTCAAGAGCATGATTGCCAGTCTTCTATATCTCATAGCCAATCGTCCTGATTTGTGCTTTAGTTTGGTGTTCGTGCCAGATACCGGGCCAAACCAAAAGAATCTCAAGTCAAGGCAGCCAAACGAATTATTAGATACGTCCATGGTACATTTGATCTTGGCATTTGGTTTACTAAATATAGTGCATTATGCTTAGTAGGATACATTGATTCTGATTGGGTTGGGAATATAAATGATCATAAAAGCACATCTAGATTATGTTTTTACCTGGGAAGCAATCTTGTCTCTTGGTATAGCAGAAAGCAAGGATTGATCTCTCTCAGCAGCTTAAGTAGGGTACATTGCTACTTACAGTTGTGCTCAATTTCTGTGGATGAGGCAGATGATGGAGGACTTTGGGGTTGCATTACCTATTGTCACGACCTATTGTGACAACATTAATGCAATAAACATTTCAAAGAATCTTGTTTAGCATTCAAGAACAAAGCAAATTGATATCAGACACCAATTTATTTAAGAGTTGGTTGAGAATGAGTCTGTTGAGCTAAGGTATGTCTCCGCTAAAGGCCAGTTAACTAATATGTTCACCAAACCCTTAATTTCAAACAGGTTTGGGAGCTTGAGAAACTTAGTTGGGGTACATCAAGCTTGACGGGGTTGACTCTTTTGGAAGGCATCCACACGACTATGTTTTATGCCATTTTGGTGTATTTTGTGATAATTATGTTGATATTTATTCGCTGAAATTTTGGAGGCTAATAAAATATTGTTTTTGGCTCCAATTTTTTGTTTGAAGGTAACGTGTATATTTTGGGAAATGACAACTTTACTTGCTATAAATGCCCAATCATATCCTTTGGGATTTTTTCTGTTGATTTTGAATCTCTAAATTCCCTAAAAGCCTTACCATCCTTCTTGTTTCCAAGTTCTTGGTTCTTTCACAAAACCCTAACTCTCTCTGTAAGAAATCTCATGTTCTCTGACCATGGCCTATGTAAAGACCACATCTGTTGGAGAGTATGAAAAGCAACAACAATCACAACAATCACAACAATCAACTGGTGAGGGGACATCCAATCCCCAGGTTCAGAGGGATGATGGTGAAAACAGGGAAATGCTCACTTCCCAAAGCACATCATAACGGGAGGTAACCCAGACAACATCGATACCTCTTGTTTCTTACCTCTCTTCTGAACTTTCTATTCTAGTCACTCTAAGGAGGGAAGAAGTTGTCTCAGTCGATATGGAGATGCAAACCGTCATACCATCTTAGGTTATCTTGCAAGCAGCGATGATGATTGATGCCTTGAATAATCCACCAATGCCACAAAAATTTAAAATATAAATGATTTTTGTATGTAAAAATCTAATTTTTTTTCCCTATAAACCCAGGTTTTTTCCTTCTACTAAAAATATTAATTCTAAAAAATTAAAAAGATAAAATAAGTGGCCAAAATGAAAAATGAATGTACAATAAAGTTGAATTAACAACGGGTGATCAAAATAAAAATAGTTTTAAGAACAATTCCTAAAATGAAAAAGGTTTTTAATGACGATGTCTAAAATGAAAAAAAAAAAAATTCAATGCCCAAAATGAAAACTTTTGAAAGTTAAGTGATAAACTATGTAATTTACCCTATTAGTAAATAGTTAATCCAAAACCGTTTTTAGGCATGCTATTCTTAATTTAATAATTAATAATTCTATAAGCTTTTTAATTAAAATTTTAAATCAAGACAACTTTTTTAATATTAATATGTTTGTGTAGGCAAAAGTCATATATGCTGATTGAGTCTTAACTTGATTAGTATCGACATTGTCGCCTATGCAGGAGGACATAGTTTGAGTGCGTTAAAGCGCATTATCCTCCTATTTAAGGGTGGAAGAAAAGAATCTATAATAAAATTAATGTTAAAAAATTTATATGATATAATTTATATAATAAAAGAATAAAATAGTATATTAACAATGTTTAAAAGTGGGTCAAGCTTAACCCAAATTTTGGCCAAACAGCCCAAGCCGAACCCACGTTTCAAATGTGCCTATTATATTTGTCTAAGCTTATATTCTGAGATTACTATTTTTTTTTAATTTTTTTCAAATTCTCCCATATTTTTCAATCAAACTTCATAACTTGACTTTTGGATATGTTTAATTGAATCATAGGATAATAAAAAATGATACAAAAATTAGATTGATTACTCTAATTTCTTTTTTAAATCTTGAAACATAGATTAGGTTTTCGATTTAATGCATAATTTGGTATATAAGTTTAGCAGTTTTTTTTTAATATGGTACTTATGTTATTTTTGTTCCAATATGATATCAATATTTGGCAAAAGTTATACATTTTAGTACCTAAAGATAACAATGTTAGTTTTTAGTGTTTAATCGAGTTTTAAAGTTGATTTAATAAAAATCCATAATTTATCTAATAATATTAGGAATTAATTTTTATCAAAACTATCTTAAAACTCGAATTAAATCACATCTATCGGACTTTATTTGACAAATTGAACATAAATTAAACAAATTTACAATTAACGCTAAATTTATTATATTAAAAAAATCATAAAAAATTCAAACTTAATAATATTAGCTATTACATTTCCTCACAACAACCCTAAAATCCGAATTAAATATCAAGAAGTTAACACCGTTTTTTGTACTAAAATATATAACTTTTGTCAAATACAAACACCAAAGACAAAAATATAACACAAATGCCACATTAGAAAAAACTGTTAAACTTGTATACTAAACGATTGTCACACAATTAATAATAATTTTTATGACTCAAACCCACATCTTGGGCATGGCATTGAGCTTCAAACGTAGATTAATTTTAAATATATATATTATAATAATCGGTATATATAATTCCAATCGAGATACAAGAAATTAAATTTACATAAATTATTTAGAGATGTTGCCATTTAACATATATAGAACTGGTAGCAGGTGATTACAATATGAAATTTATTCCAAAGGAAAAATTAACAACATTAACCCTCAATATAAACTTAATTCCACAAATCATCCTCACAAATTATTCGACAATTCCACAAATCATCCTCACAAATTATTCAACCCGGCCAAAAAACACAATTAATTAAATATATTCCAATAAATTAACAAAAAATTCTCTTTTTTTTTTCTTTCATTGAAGAACAGGTTTAAATGTGCTCATCACCTTTCAAGAGAAGTGCATGAAACTGTTGAGTCATTTCCAGCCAATGCTATGTATTTATCTTTCCTCGTAAAACTTGTGCACTCAAACCCTAACGTAGCGGCCAAGATTCTTTGCACATAATTAGCGACGTCGTGCGGGCTTTTCCCTGACGAACATGTAGCTTCCGCCGGCAACTGGTCCAAGAATGTCACTTCGTAAAACGGTCTAGGGTTTATGAAGAAGAAGATCGGGTCCAAAGCTTTCCACCCGCTGGCCGTGGTTGCGTAGAAAAACCCTACCTTATTGTTCATGGCGACCGGGACTATTCGGTCCGTTAATTCGGCAAATAGGCCACTGAACCTTAATAGAAAGGGTTCCCTGCATGTTGTTCCTTCAGGGCAAACTACTAAGTCACCTTTGGATAGTTCTTGTTTAATTTTTTGGGCATCGACTTCTTTGATTCTCCTTAATCTTACCGTCGGTATAGGTGATAGAATTTCAGATAATCTCGATAAGGAATATGTGACTGCTGGGATTTTTCTCATGAGGACGATGGATAAGACCAAGGGGTCCATTAAAGTTCTATGAGTGCAAACTAATAGGACCCCGGAGTTGCTACTTGAGATGGGTGACGGTGGTTTGCCTTTGACAACGATTTTGCAGCCAATTAAAGGGATCACATAGAGCATGGTACGCAGCGGAAGCATTTCACCGATAATAATTCGAATTAATGATAGGAATATGCCGAATGGCATCCATAAGAGGATTGATAGAGCAGTTGAGGGTGTCGGCCGCATCGCGAGACGGCCATCGTGAAAGATTACGGGTAGTGGACGGAGGAGTTGGTAGTCTTGATGGTTTTTGTCACTTATAAATGGTGGGTGCATTTGTTCCTGCACGTTAATAACCTAATTATTAGTAAAAATTGTTTAAAAAAAATATAAAATGCAATGGATTTAAACACATTGCATGAAATTTCTTACCTTGCATATAGAGAAGAACTGAAAACTTGAAGTAGCTGTTCCGAGTCCTAAACTAGGCTCATCATTTACAAACAACTTGGCAACTTTACAAGAGATAGAACCGATATCACCGTCAACAAAACCTGTAGCAAACCCGAACCGGTTCACCACAAGTTCACTTCCGACAACCACATCGGCTCGTAAATGCTCTTTCGTGAACCTTTCCACCATAATCCTAGGCATTTTCGTCACCACAACTCTTTTATCATACCTACTGAACACTCTCCAAGCCTCCATATCAACATCATCCATGTAAAACTTAGGCAAAACAACTCTAGACACCAATTCAATCTTCGAAACCCGAATCCCCACCGTTGCTACAAACACCATCAACTTCAGCCCCACATCTCCCACGCCCAACACATCGAGAAACCGAATCACTGGCCAAGTCAACAGCAACAAAGTGAACCTGATGAAACCCGAGGCTTCGAATGCCACCAACATGAAGTAGGAGAAAGGGTCCTGGTCTTTCAAAAGAGTCCCTTCAAACTCAGAAACAGTTGAGTACTCCATAGCCGTCTTTTGCACACAAAATGTCATACAAAAACTTGAGATCCCCCCCTCCCCCTCCTTGATTTGAGAGAAAATAAAAGGGACTGCGAGAATTTAAGGTTAAAGAGTTATGGTTCGGATTTTCTATTCTCTAATGCAAAAACAAGGCAGTTTATCGACTTGGGTCAAAATTTGTGGACCAAAAAAACCTTGTTCTGAAGCTTAACTTAATGGAGACTGCGGCCATCGGTTTAACTTTAATTAGGTTACTAACTTGGGTTACTTGATAGTTTATTATGTGAAAAGTAGTTGATATAATAATGTGCCAAAGAAAGTATGGGTATTATTACCGTATATGTATATATGGATAGTCTCTTACGCATTGTTTGCATGAGAAGGAACCAAGCAATTTCTTTCTAGTTGAATCGGTGTCTAAGTGAACTGTTTGAAGGTGGTAAAAACTCGAAAATTGGAATAAAAAATTGATGATCTAATTGGTTTTATATTTTTTAATTTTTAAAATAATTTAATTATTAGATTGAAAATTGATGATTTAATTGTTTGGTGGTTGAAAAATTACATTTATATTAATAAAAATATTACATTTTTGGTTTTTTTTTTCAAAATAAATTGATAGATTTTAGGATAGTGGATTTAAAAGAAGGATAGTTTGTGTTTATAATTATTTGTTTTATAAAAGATGATATTTATTTTTTAATTCAATAACTGAGTTACTGTCACTTAAATAACCGCAACGAATTCATTCAAACATATAAATATATATAATATTAGAGAATACAAGTTTTGATATACATATACATATATAAACATGAATAATATACAACTTACCCAACAAACAAAACCATGATCTACAAAGAATCAAATAAAATTATGGTAAGCATACAATGTTTAATAAGTTCGTACCAAATTAACAAAATTTACCCAGTAAATAATATATTCAAAAATTGAAACTTAATTAAAGAAATTATTGAATTCCTTAGACACCTTAAACAATCCATGCCATCATCAAAATGGTTAGTTGAATAGCATAAGATTAAAAATAAAACATATAAGATCTTTGGCTTTAAGAACCTAAGGATCCATGCTCAAATCAAGGAGAACATATATGTATATTCATAAGTTTACTTCCATTTCCAATTCATAACATTTCATTTATTACATGAAGAATTATAGCGAATTTACTTTGGATACGTAGGATAAAATTGTTTACACGAGTTGTGAATATAGATGAGCACATGAGCTATGAAAATGGGCCTGCTCACACGGTCAGGCACAGTGCTAGACAGATGTTCGTGTGGTGTTGATTGTCACCTTTGGTCTTTCATGCATTTTTCAGTTTTCCATGATTTTTTCCACAGTTTTCCGAGTTAGAACACACACCTGAGTGTTTCTGAGAACTTATTACTACCGCAACAAATAGAAACCTATACACGACATCCACTTAACTAATTAAACAAAAGACACTCAAGAACCAAACACGCATTCGACCCTTACACAATTAAAGTATTCAACCAAAATGCAGCTAGGGCATTCTACCCTTACAACTTCTACACAAAACAACCTCAACCTAGGGTATTTAGCCACTTACCCACGAATAAGAATGATTCCAACTACACTTAACTTGTCGGAGGGATAACCGTTGCAGGATCCTCAGCTATAATAACCTAAAAACGATAAAAAATGAAGGTTATGGATCAACTAAAACCTCTTATCCTTCACATAAAAAAGAAATAATTAATCTTATCACAAGGAAAAATACACATACAATACTTACATTGAGACGAAAATACAAACTCCTCGTTCAAAAACACGACAAGGAAAATAGCATAAATGAAACGGCGACACAATAGAGATAAGACGACAATAAACTGTAGCAGAGGAATGACAACAAAGAAAGAAAAATCACTATGGTTTTTTTATGAAGAAATATGTCAAAATGAAAGAGAAATGGAAAAGTAGAAGGAAAAACGTTAGAGAGAAAACTCAGCAAACAGAAAATGAAGAGTGAGAAGGGAGTAAAAAAAGTGGGACGACAACATGGGAAATGTTTTAGGGATAAGTGAAACAAAAATTAACTTTGTTTTAGGCACTAAGAGATTTAAACTTAGGACCCATAGGTAAGCTAAGGCTTTACCACTGAATCAATAAGCTCATTCTTGTTAATAACTTACAAAAAATTAAAGATAATCTTAACGTGACAAGCTAGGTATAGGAATAAAAATACTCAAAATTCAAGGAAAATGAATCAAACACAAAACCTCAAGTATACATCCGTAACACTTAACCGCTAAAGAAAATCAATTTACTTGACATAAATAATTACCCAAAAATTTAAAGAATTTCAGGGCGTTACACGATTGACCAAAATTCATCCGGGATGCATTCTTGAATTCTCGAACCCACATATAGCATCCATACAAACTGTAGTACGAGTTTATAAATTTTATCACATGCCTAATATTTAATTTCAAATGCTGAAATAAATATTATATAACTTTGAATTTCATAAACTAACCTCATCTTTGGTTTGTTGATTTAAAGCTAGTTGGATATCCTCGAACTCAGTCGGTATACATATGTGCCTCGTGCAATTGTTTCACCTATTCAAATAATATGTTATTTCAACATTACAACAATGAAAAATGATAAAGATAATGATATTATCAAATAAAGTTTACCATATTACAAGTTGGAATTCATAAGGGAGGTCCACTCAGGGGTGTAAAAATGGTAATCGATACCATGCCCACAATTGAAGAAGGAGCATGCAACCGTCGATTTTAACTTTTTCTGGTTTCGTCGCTCGACATATTTCTCGGTATAATGTTTTTAGTACCACTGATCCCCAACTAAGTTGTCCCCCCTTCTTTCAAGTCAACTACTGGTAGTAGTCACCTTAAATGTACTAGATTTCAAGATTTATCTGCCATAAGCAAACCCCCAATCAACCTATAGATGAATGAACACGTGAATTGTTCTTTTTCAATGTCACATGCGGAAGCCTTGATAGTTTTGAAGTTGTCCTCCAATCATCCCATATCGGTCCGACTACCTTTAAACTTGTTCGACACCTTCCTTAGTAGTTGCTCACATGTTGCACTCCAATCGACACTCGACACTGGCCCCATAACGACTTCCCTATCGACTGATAGACCAATTGTAAACCAACATCCTCGAATGTAATTGTACACTTACTTCAAAAAAGATGAAATGTGTGTGTCTCTGGCCTCCATCTTTCCACCAAAGCACTAATAAGTGAGGGGTCCAACTTAGTCTTCCCAAGCATATTAGCGACTTATAAGAATCTCGCATTTCACATGTAACATGTAACACCCTTAACCTGTATCCGTCGTCAGATTAGGTTATGAGGTATTACTGAACAAAAACATAATCTCAAACATTCACATATTCATGCAAGTCATATTCATACATATTAAGCACATGGCTAATTAAATGTAATACATGCATTATTAATCACATTGTAATTAGGAATCATACCTCAAATTTTGACCAAATCCATAACATTCAAATAATCATATTTTCAACCTAATAATCATACGCATCTTCAACTAAATAATAATATCACAAGTCGTTTATTCATTAGCAAATAAATTCAAACACATATACTTTCATTATAAACCAAAACATTATGGCAAGCTTCATTCGAATACACAACATGTACATGTATATATATATATACATATATAATTAACATCTTGTTAAAATTCATATATCTCCCATAGTGCATTATTACTTAAATCACTATTCATTTGGTAAATATCTTTATCTCATTTACAATCTATATTAAACAACTAATCACTTTAAATACACATACACTTTACATACAAACCGAACTAAGTTCTTTTCATAATAACAAAACATACACTATATCATGCATATCAAAATATATACCCTAAACGAGCTTAACATATGAACTTGTGAAAAATAAAATAAAATAAATAAAATAAAGAACACACAAATTTTACGTAGAAACCCTTTTAGGAAAAACCACGGGCAGAGGAGAAGAAAAATTCACTATGTCGAAAAAAAATTTTCAATACAAGAGGAGTAGACTATGTCTATTTATAGGCTTGTAAAGCCATATTCTAGTAGGATTAAAACACCTTATCCTAATAAATAAAAATAGATGGAGTTTAATAAGGTTTAAAAAACCTTATTCTAAAATAAAATAAAAGAAGTCTAGCTCTATATGGATTTTACTTTTATTTTATTTTCCATCGTATTTTATTTAAATAAGAATTCGGGTCACTTAATTCCAACAATCTTCACCTCGACACAAATTCTCAATGAACAAGTTCTTCATCGCGAACAAATTCTCCACCTCTTCCATAAAACCCCTTAAGGGTTTAACTTCAACAATGAACACCAACCAAGTCTAAGCAATGCTCAAACCTGGTTATAGGAAGTGACTTAGTCATCATATCTGCAGGATTTTCATGAGTACTAATTTTGCTCACAACAATATCACCACGTGCAATAATATCACGAACAAAATGATACCGAACATCAATATGTTTTGTTCTCTCATGAAACATTTGATCTTTTGTAAGGAAGATGGCACTCTAAGCTGTCACAAAATCATCAGATCGATTTGAAGGTCTTCATTGAGTTCACTAAATAGTCCCTTCAACCAAATAGCTTCTTTACAAGCCCTCGATGTCGCCATGTACTCGGTTTGAGTGGTAGACAAAGCGACTGTAGTTTACAAAGTAGCTTTTCAACTAATTGCACAACCTCTGATTGTATAGACGTAACCTGTGAGAGATCTTCTTCTATCAAGGTCTCCAGTAAAATCAGAATCAACATACCCTATGACTCTGTCTTTAGTTCTTCCAAACTGTAAGCAAACATCAGTAGTGCCTCGTAAGTATCTTAAAATCCACTAAACTACTTTCTAATGTTCTTTACCGGGATTTGCCATGTATCTGCTAACTGCACTGACTGCATATGATAAATCTGGACTTGAGCAAACCATAGCATACATGAGAGATCCCACTACACTAGAATATGGAACATGTGACATGTACTCAATCTCATCATCTGATTATGGAGACAAAGCCGATGAAAGTCTGAAATGGGCTGCTAAAGGAGTACTAACAGGCTTAGCACTCTGCATATTGAACCTACAAAGAACTTTCTCAATGTACCCTTCCGACTTGGTACAATTTACTTGCTTTTCTATCTCCGAGAATCTCTATACCAAGTATCTTCTTTCTTTGGTCCTAAATCTTTCATCTCAAATTCTTCACTTAGTTGGGCTTTGACCTTTCTTATCTCTCTTTTATCTTTTCTTTGCTATCAACATGTCATCAACATAAAGAAGTATATACACAAAAAGAACCATCACTTTATTTTTCTTAAAGTAAACACAACTGTCTAAACTACTTCTTTTGAAATCATGAGAAGTCATAAAGGAATCAAACCTCTTGTACCCTTTGTCTTGGTATTTGTTTCAAACCGTAAAGGGACTTTCTCAAAGCAAGCAAATATAGTCCTCTTTTCTCGAGACTATAAAACCCTCTGGTTGTTGCATGTAAATATCCTCCTCAAGTTCTCCATGCAAAAATGCAGTTTTTACATCTAACTGCTCAAGCTCCAAATCATGCATGGCCACATTACCAAGTAAAGCTCGAATCGAACTATGATTAACAACTGGAGAGAACACATCTGTGAAGTCCACTCTTGGAATTTGACTATAACCCTTTGCAACAAGCCTTGCTTTATATCTGGGTTCTTCAACTCCTGGAGTCCCTTCTTTCTTTTTAAACACCCATTTACAATGAACAACCTTTTTACCTTTAGGAAGTTTCATAAGGTCCTATGTTCTGTTTTTGTGGAGTGATTCCATCTTTTCTTGCATAGCAAACATCCACTTTTCAGAGTCTTCACAGCTAACCACCTCAGAATAATTAGATGGCTCTTGATTCGCATCTATATCTTCAGCCACATTTAAAGCATAAGCAACTAAATCAGCTTCGGCATACTTCTTTAGAGGTTTAATTTCTCTTCTAGTTCTGTTTTTGGCGATAGAGTATTGTGGTGAAGAAGCAACTCTATTCTCAATTTTTGTTATGGCTTGAAGAGTTGACTCTGTATTAATCTGATGCTCCACCTGCTTTTGGTTTTCTTTATTGGAAGAGTCTTTAAGAGATAAGTTAGGTAGCATAGTAGTTTCATCAAAAACAACATCTCTGCTAATCACAACTTTTCTATTTTGAGGACACCATAACTTATAGCCTTTTACACCGACTTTATAGCTTGAGAAAAACTCATTTAATGGATCTCGGTTCCAATTTTCCATTATCAACATGAGCATACGCAGGACACTCAAAAATCTTTAAATCAGAATAATTAGCAGGATTACCAGACCATACCTCTTATGGAGTCTTTTTCTCAATGGCAACGGATGGAGATCGGTTGATTAAAAACATGCACTAGAGGTCGTACGCCTTTAAAATGACTTCGGTAAGTTGGCATTTGACAACATACATCAACCTTTTTAAAGTGATTGTTCTGTTTCATTCGTTCGCACGCGCCGTTTTCTTTGTGGAGTATGACGAAGTATCAAGTGTCTCATGATCCGCCGACTTGTACAATCTATTAAACTCATTAGAAAACAGAACTCTAAGCCATTATGCATGCGGAGGTATTTTATCTATTTTCCCGTCTGCTTTTTCAATCATAATTTTCCAAGACTTAAATGCGGAAAACACATCACTTTTACGCTTGGGAAGAACGCCCAAACTTTTACGGAAAAATCATCAATAAAGGTTAGCATATAATTAGCTCCACCTCTCGAAGGTACTCTGGATGGCCCCCACAGATCAGAATGAATATACTCCAACGTTTCTTTCGTGTTATGGATTCCTCTAGTGAATTGAACTCTCTTTTACTTCCCAAAAACACAGTGCTCACATAAATTTAGTTTGCAAATTCCTTGCCCATCAAGAAGTCCTCTTTTGCTCAATTCTGCCATGCCGTTCTCACTCATATGCCCTAGGCACATATGCCAAAGTTTAGTAATATCATCATCTGACAAGGAAGAGGAAGCGATAACTGCATCACCAGTAACAGTAGAACCCAGCAAAACATATAACTTGGCAATTTTCTCTGCCCTTTCATCACAACAAGGGACCCTTTGGAAATCTTTAAAACCCCACTTTCAGCTGTGTATCTATACCCTTTTGAATCAAGAGTACTTAACGAAATTAAATTTCTTTTCAATTCTGGAACATGCCGTACGTTACTAAGTGTTCTGACGAACTCCATCAAACATCTTAACTTTAATTGTTCCAACACCTGTGATTTTACACAAAACATTATTTCCCATCAAAACAATACCTTCAGACATTGTTTCGTAAGTTGAAAACCAATCCCGATTGGGACTCATATGGAAGGTGCAGCCTGAATTATGCCCGAATACACAAATTCAATATAAACTCACATGTAATCGAATATTCAAGTTCAATGTAAGCTTACATATACTTACCTATGTGGCCGAACATATACAATGTCATTCAACTCAATTTCACTTGCTCAATATCCATAATAAATTGAACTCTTATAATCACAGACTTGAAAACAAATCACCGGTGTAAAACCTGCTAGGCATAAGCCTGAATTACACACCGGCACAAAGCCTGCTAGACTCAAGGTCTGATATTTATTCACCAGCAATAAGCCTGCTAGGCACGAAACCCGATCAATGTCACCAGCACAAAGCTTGCTAGGCTCAAAGCCCAAATATTCAAATTATAGAATCGTTCCACAACATTTCACATATCGAATAGTTCAATATTCTATGTAACACATACACACTTTCAGGGTTTTCAAATCAATCGAATAAAACTCAATTACATTAAATCATTGATATATATATCACATTCGGCTAACATAATAATAGATTATAAAGTTTGAATCATCATAATAAACATTCTATGTTTAAAATAAACCATGTTTAATTTCTTAAAGACTTACCTCGGATATCGACGGACGTTACAAAACGACTATTCGACTATTTTTATTTTTCCCTGATCCAAGTCCAGTTTCCTTTGTTCTTCATCTATATAATTTCAAATTAACCTTATTTAAACACAATTTCATTCAATTTAATCCAACAACATATAAATGGGTAAATTACCATTTTACCCCTAACATTTCATACTTTTACAAATTAGTCCTAATTGCACAAAACACAAAATACTCAAAATCTTACAACAATATAGGTGGGCCGAATTTTCCATATAACTATACTAGTCCATATATTTCATCTGTTTCATATTTTAATCCCTCAATTTATTATTTTAGCAATTTAGTCCTACTAACTCAAAATCATCAAAATCTCCAATACAAAATATGTTAATCTAAACATATTTTTGATATTTCATCATCAAACATCACAAAACACAAATATTCATCAATGGCATAACACAAAATATTCACCGAAATAAAAAATTCAAGCATGGGTCGGGTAGTATTCGAAGAACGATCTCAAAAACGTAAAAATTATCAAAAATCGAAACAAAACATACCTTAAAATTGAATCAACAATGGCCGAATACCTTGGTTCTTTTTCTTTTCGTTCTTCTTTTATTTTCAGCAATCACAAAGTATTATGAAACTTTATTTTATTTATTTAACTTATGATATATTATATGTTATTTCATAAGTTACCATTATAACCTTTATAAATTAATACAAACCATTGTACATAAAGGTCATAGTCGTCCATGCTAATATTAAAAGGAAAAATTGCAACATAAATACTTCATATTAAAAAGCCACTTTTAATTCAACCTTTATGAATTAAACTATCAAGATTTCAACTTACGCGATTAAGTCCTTTTTTATCAAATTAAGCACACAAACAATCAAATTTTCGTATGAAACTTTCACACATGCAAGTTCACATATAATAAACATGAAAAATAATATTTAAATATTTTTTGACTCGAATTCGTGATCTCAAAACTACCATTCCGATTAGGGTCTAAATAGGACTGTTACATAACACCCCTCACTCGGTCCTGTCGTAGGACCCGAGTTACAGGATGCTACAACAACTATTGAAACTTATACAAATACATTCACCATAACAACTAAGGACAATGGCTATCATAATCAACCTTTAGAGATAAAAATCCAGCATAAGTATCAATACCAAATAGGCCAGTATCGATATGTGTATGTTAGGTATCGGTACGAAATTAAGTATCGATACTGTTTTAACTCTCTACCAATTTTAGTTAAAAAAAATTTGCGATACCTTAGTAGGGGTATCAGTATTTTTATTACAAGTATCAATACTCGTGTTTGGGTATCAATACCAAATTTGGTTATTGTCGATTTTTAAAAACTTTTAATTAGCAAGGTATCGATATTTTGGTCTCGAGTATCGACACTTTTACCCAGAATGCTAAAAATTCACAAGTTAAAACGTTCTTCATGCTCAAAACAACATTCATGCTCATTATACAAGTAATGGCTAACTCAACCAAGCCTACTAACATCTTTAACCATTTTCTATGCTATATTAACACATATATGTAAAGAAACTACAAAATACATCACTAATATCAATCTCAAGCATCAAAATTGTCCACATCTCAAGTCCAAAAACAACATTAATAGTTCATAAGTCTAATCTTGAAATCATGATAATAATAATTGTAAATATAACCCACATGTCTTTATTCAATGTGTTCAAAAGAATCGCAAAACCACCTACTCAAAAATTATGTCTTACTTAGATCAATTCCTTTGCCGCTCTACTCACACAAAAAGAGCTACTTATCTACAAGATTTTAATGAGGAGTATGTGAGCTTAAATAAGCTCAGTGAATGTTCATATTACCACAAATCATACACGTCGTCATAAGTTAAGCATGAGCATACTAAAGCACATTCGCAACCATATATTCATCAATTCAAAATAATATAATCATGCTTTATTATCTCACAAGTCTAGCATATACTCTCACATGCATTTACATAAAGCATATTTCATATATATATATATATATATATATATATATAATTCAAATAATGATAATTTGGCAGCTTGAGATTATGAAACATAAAAGTGGACTCTATCACCACACATTAGATAAATGGATTTCCATCACACTAATGACTCAAAGAGTCTAACATGTCCCATAAGTGCAGCATTAACCTAAACACTCTCCAAACACTAACATGTCCTGCTGAAGGGAGCTTAGCTCGACATTCCCTTATCTCTTTAACCTGTCTCGGGGCCTCAACGCCCAAATCACAAAGACAAGGATGAGTACTCACAATCCTATAACATGCCAACCATATCCAATGATTTCAAGAGAACACAAGGCCAAAACATCCACAATTACACATGTTTAACCACTGTTTTAATGCACATAACCTCTGTTCATATTCATCTATTCACATCACAATCTTATACACAATTCTTGCTTATCGAATTCACATTTATTTACACTTTAAGTGCCATAATAATGCTCATTGAGCTATCATATATCAGACCATATTTGTGTGTATTAAAATAAGTATATCATATATCATATTCACGTAATTTCATATATTACCTGCTGTAATAGCATCACATATCACAACTCATCCTTATTAGGCATAATTTCACAACAAGGCAAAAAGAATAGAAGAAAGCTTACTCTCAGAACATAGGATAAGGGTTTAGGGTAATCCTAAGCTCTTGATTAACAATACGAATCGCGCATACCACTAGCGACTTCGGACACTCACCAATCATGCTTCAGCTTACTAACTGAAAGCTCAAACAAACTTTTCTTTACCTTTTGACTTGCTTGTAGTGGCTCCCAATTGATTTGACACTTTGCACACACAACAAACACTTTCCAAGCTCATTAAAAATAGCCTTGAACACAACCAAACATCAAGGAAAACACAATTCAAGCCTCTCCTTTCTCACTACCAAAAACTAGTTAATTTTTTCAAAATTGAAGTTTCGACATTCTAATCTCGTTTCTAATCCTCAATTTTGATTTCAAACATCCTAAATATCATTTAGTTTCATATCTAAACCTAAACCCATGGTTCTAGAATTTCCAAAAAAATCAAACTTTCAAGAACATGTAAAAGAGGGAAAATGCTTGATTCTTAAAAAATTGATTAGGATCTATCAAATTGAGATGAAATACCTTCTAATTAGGTTAGAATGAACCAAAACAACTTTGAAAACACAAGTTTACTCAAGATTTTGAGATTTTCCATTTTTGAATCAAAGCTTACTTTAAAAACATTAAATCTAAATAAATCCTCATACAATCGTTTAAAACTCAATTTGAATTAACAGAATTCTTTATTTAGGGTGAGTTTGGATGGGCGGTGTGTTTACTTGCATTTAGTGTAAAAACAGCGGTGGCGGTGAGATTAGATACTGTAGCGTGAGACAAAAAGTAAGCTAAACGCACCGCACCACCGTCCCAAACCCACCCTTAGTCCTAAAAAAGTTAGAATATTACCTTAATTAATTGAAAACGATGACCTACAACTCTAATTCGGAATTTGAACTCAAGAAGAACAATGACGAAATTAAGGAAGAAAACATGATTTTCCTTTGAAATTGGGGGTTATTTTAGTGTTTGAGAGGTTAATAAATCTGGAAGGATAAGTCGGTTTTGAAAGAAACTCTTTGATTTAGGTTTAGAGAAATTTTGAATGGGTTTAGGTTTTAAGAAGGAAGAAGGCAGTGGTATATTGCAGGTAGAAGACTAATTTTCAAAAATTGGACAATTTGGCCTTTTGGTCACCTTGTGTTTCTCTCCTTTTTCAATTAGTTCCTAACGCAATTAAAATCTGTTTTGTTTTTTCAAATTAGACCTCAAAATTAAATTTCATTTTAAGCTAGTTAATAAAAGAAAAACCCAATTGTGCTACTTTAGTACTTTAATTAATTATTTACGACCCTAATTTCAATGTTTGACTCTAACTCTCGACTTAAAAATCTGATTCTACTAACCCGATTTTTGGGATGTGACATCGCAAGTTTCCATAAATAGAAACCGATACATTCTTGTTTAAATTGTGTATGTACGTCTCCAAAATCTGATCTTAGACCTGAGTAAAAAACATAAAAAATTAATAATGTTAATAGTATAATAGTTAACTAGTTAAAATTAAATAATTTAAAAATATTTTCTTACCATTTATAATTGAACGCCGGAGATGTGCTTGTCATCCAAATGAATAAGTTGATTTTCCATTTTACAAATTACAAGGAATAAAATAAAATCGAAGCGAATAGGATTCAGAGAAAGATTTAAAACGAAATTATCGAGAGAATTGAGTTTGAATTGAAAAGAATGAAGTTTGGAGGGGTTTATATAGGAAAAAATATGGTTGTTGGGATATTATAGCTATTGGAATTGTGACCGTTGGGGGAAAATTTACCTTTGACCTGAAAACGTGTTCTATAAGGCGCGTTTTCATTTCTCTCCTAAAAATGCGCGCTGTAAAATGCGTTTTCATTTCTCACTCCAAAAACAACGTATCTCGATAAATATTTATATAAACAACCTGAATCCTCAAATTTAAGAAAAAATCATTATATTTCTAAAAATGGGACGTAATAAAATTGGGTTTTCATTGCCATTGCTGCTAATTATGCCAAAAATAAAACTTGGTTTTATGTGGCTATATTTATAGAAATGTGATTTATGGCAGGCATCGATCCATTTCGGCAAAGGTGTAATCTTCAAGTTTTCAATTTAATACTCATGGCCTCGTTTTTCATGCTTGGGATACTACTGAATTGGTAATTTGTGTATTAATTAGTTTATAAATTTCTTAATTGTGTTTAAAAGAATATTTTATTCATACAAATTTTTATTTTCTAGATAATATATTTATATTAATTTATTACCACGTGTCATACACAAATTCAATATGTATTTTAATTTAAAATATTTTTAATATTTTTAAAACTTTTTAAATGAAGGTTGAAAAATTCCCAGAAACAAATTTCAAAATTTTACCTAAGTGAAGTCTTTATTTTTTTTTTATAATAATCTCATAATAGGTTCTAATTATATTTGTTCTTTTTTAATATAATATCTAAAACTATTTATAGCCTCTCTCGAACCTATAAATAGGAGGATAATGCGCTTCAGCCACTCAAACCCACATATTTTTGCAATGACAATAATATCTATATCAATCAAACTAAGACTTAATCGACGCCTAAATAAAGTTTTAAGTGAAGTTGTAATCCTATCTTAATCATAATTGTATCTTATTCTATTTCTACTTGTAAACCATTCACTTCAATTTAAACATGTTTTTGAGTAGGGTGAATTTGAATTCTAAAACTTTCAAATAATTTCCGGTTTAAATTAGTTTAGACTTGAATCAATTTCTGTAAGTTATTTAAATTTTTTGTTCGAATTATTTTTAGCTAAGATTGAATCAAATTTAAATTCGAATTAATTAAATTAGGTTTTTAAGTTCGGATCAAATTTGATTGTTCTAATTCTATTATCATCATCATCATCATCATCATCATCATTATTATATAGGCAGGTATCCATTTACATCAATGTAAAACTCCTTGAATCTATCAACATAATTGTACTTGTTATGCAAACAAATTATTTTAATTGATTCAATATTTCTATCTCTAAAATAATGTATATATTAATATTTATTGAACGGCTGAAAGTTTTATCATGTTAAACTTGATATGCATAATATATATGAATGAAATATGACGGTTTGATCATTAAAATATTAATCATACAAAAAGATACAAAAGGATATAAAACTACTTTAATTTTACACTGGTATACCCTCATATATAACAAAAATAAAATCGAATCTATGATTTAATATAAAAGGTGCCCCTATTGCATTGAGAATCCTTAATTGAAGATGCCCCTATTGCATTGAAAATCCTTAATTGAATGTGTCCCTATTGGATTGAAAATCCTTAATTGAAGATTGAAGAGTATTGGATAATTGACAACTCCATTATGTAAAGTTTTTGTGGTGACGGGGAAATCCAGTCTTTTTCCTTTGTTAAAGAAGGAAAATGTCTGTGCCCCATTTGAGTCTGTTCGTAGAACAGGTTTTTGTCAATTTTTGAACAATTTCATTATAGGTTTTGATCATATTTGCTCTTTTTGGCATAATACTTAGAACTATAGTCACTCCTTAACCCATAAATGGAAGGATAATGCATTTCAACGTACTTGAACCCACATCCTTCTGTATTGGCAACAATGTTCATGACAATTAAGCTAAAACTCAATCGGCAAGTTTTTATTAATTTTAAAATTAGGTAAATTGATTTTCTAGAAATTTAATTTAATTCTTCTACTTTTTCAAAGTGAGTAAATAAGAAAAATTAATAAGGGTTGGCTGAATTTTTTTTCCAGAAAGCGAAGAAAATCTAAAAGTCTAACAAATCATAAAAAATAAAAAATTTCAAAAAAAAAACTTAAAACTTATAAAAATAAAAATACTAATAAAATTTTTAAAAAATATTTTAAAATTTAAAATTATTATTTAAAAAAAATCAAAGAATTAAAAAAAGTTCAAAATTTTTAAAAAATTAAAAATAAAAATTACCTTTAAAAATTATTTAAAAAATTCAAAACATTCATTAAAAATTATATAAAGTTCAGAAAATAACAAAAAATTTAACACTAAAAATATATATATAATTTTTTTTAATAATATTAAATTATAAAAATTTCCAACTTCTTTTTCTAAAATTTTGAAAAAAAAAAAGGACAGGATTTTTTTTTATTACAATTTTTCATAAATGGTGTGATAGTAGTTTCAAATTTTAAACATTCTAATAAAAATTAAAAAAAAAGATAAAAAAAATCTCAAGATATATTAAAAATCATAAAGTAACTAAAATTTCCAAAGTTTCAAACTAGCATGTAAAAATTTATAGATATTCATAACATTTTAATTACATGGAAAAAAAGCAAAAAAAATGTATTAATATTCTTTTATAAATTATCAATATTAAAAAATATGTAAAATATGATATTAATTAAAATATAATATAAGATTAACACACAAATTATTCTCTGAGCGGCTAAAATTATGCAAAAACATAATGTGACATGGATTGAAAATGCATCAAATTCTATATGAAATGAATTAATTGCATGTAATTGTATATTCATGATATTCTAAATCAAAAAATACAAACATAGTATAAAAAGTAATATGAGTGTAGCATAACTACATCAACATGGCAATTACTCCCAAATTTTGTATCTTGTATATCCATATTGTTTTTTTTTTTTTTTCCATAGTCATCATATCCAATATATACATTTGGTATATATAACATTTATAAAAATATTGACAAATCGATAACTTTTGTATAAATTTTAATAAATTTAAATGTATTCTTTAAAGTCAATTGAGTCTTAATTTGATTGGTATGAGTATTATTGCCAATACAAGAAGATGTGGTTTCAAGTGTGCTGAAACACATTGTCCTCCTATTTATAAGTTGGGAGGGGCTATAATTAGTACTAAACATTGTATAAAAAAGAACATATATAATCAGAACCTAATTTGTTGTTATTACGTTATCAAATTAGTCTGTAATGTTTTTATGGTTTTGTAAATGAAATTTTTTTGTAAAAAATTTAATTTTCAAAATATTTTTTATACAACATAATTCAATAATTGGATTATTAGAGCTATGCAATGTAGAATTCAATACTACTCTTGTTTTAAAGAGTGGTGAGTTACCATATATTGACTTGTTACAAAACAGACATGAAGAACAGAGCTAGCATTTTGATTTGCTTTATAGCTTAACACTGGCGGTGTGAGCTTTTCCCTGCATTTTCATGGCGAACTTTTGCCTGATGTAATCGATGTACTTGATGTTTCTATAACTTCTAGGGAGATGCTTCTCATTCACCATTGAATCCAGTGGACCTATTTGGACTTCATCACCTGGCATCACAAATGTTGCAATTGACATTCTGGGTTTCTTCTCATTGCTGATAGCTCTATGTTCAATGCTTTTATACATTCCATTGCTCAGAATCTGATAAAAACAAGACAGGAAACAGAATTTGTTTTCTAGGATTGATAAAGGTCAAATTAAATCCATTAAGTCATGCTAGAAGTTAGAAATCTTTTTCTAGGGGTGAATTTGACTTAATGAATTTAATGGCTACCATTCGAATATGCTGTACACATAATATAGGGACTAATGCAAAATTTGACCATTGGTAAAATCTTTGACTAAAAAAACATTATAGCTAACCTCAATAGCATCACCAATGTTGACCACAAGAGAATTCGGGATTGGTTTAGCATCAATCCATACTTCTTTGTGCTTAATTTGAAGGCCATTGATCTCATCATCCTGTAGTAGCAAAGTGAATAGACTTCCATCAGAATGAGGACTAATACCAAGAACAAGGTCAGGCCTTGAACATTTTGGATAATAGTTCATTCTTATTCCTTGTTGAAACTCTCCTAGCTTCCTTTTCAATCCATTTTCGTCCATCCCCATTAACACTGATAAGTTAGCATCGATCTTGTTCGAAACCTTTCGTATTTCTGTTGAATATTCTTCCACCGCCTCTCTGTTTCAACATATCCGTATCAGATACATACCTGTATTGCCCAAGTAACATAATAGCTTAACAAACAAGAAAGAATGCATACTTGAAACCTGGTAAAGTGAGTGGCCAAAAGTTGAACTTCCTGGTTTCATGGGGAAATGTCTTTAAGAACATCATGTCACACCAATCAAGTTTTTGATTCTCTGAGACCACAAAGTTTTGCCCATACCCTTGAATCTCATTAGCTGCCTTTGCACACTTGGATTTCTCTTGGAATGGCAATTCAAAGAAAGCTGCCATAGCTGCCTTCATGTTAACCATGATCTCCTCTCTAACCCCATGATTTATTATCTACAAAAATAGGATAACCCCGGGTGAGTGTCAAATACGAATATGTGCTTAATACAGGTGTTTGGATTTACCTGGAAAAAGCCCCACTCCTTGCAGGCAAGATCTAGCTTCCTTATTTCATTTGCATCCTTTTGAGCTAACATGGAGAAATCTATGACAGGGACTTGAAGTGAATCAAACAGGTTCTGAGAAATTAATGGCCTGTCTTTCAGTTCTTGTATGTATCTTTCAGGGACTGATTGAGAATCATTCTTCAATATCTCTTGGATGCTTGGAACTAGCAAAGATTTGCCCCAACCCAATCCCTCACCTTTCTCAACACTTGCTTTTTCAACTTTGAGCTTCATTAATAGCAAAAATGGTAGCAAAGTTGATTCTTTCAATGGGACCTTGGTTTATCTTCTAGCAAAAATTTGGGAGCTTTGCTTCTGGTTTTGACTTGATACTTAAAAATGGTGGGTGAAAAGTGGGATTTGATCATTTTAATACGATATTGAGATGAACTTTCAATTTATTATATGTTGAAATTGTTATGGAACCTAAGCACATGCCTCATCTATTTTTTATTATGCAATTAATATTAAGAATTCATGTTAGGATTACTAGGTAAAATATATTTTGATATTCATGGGAGAAATTAATCATCCAACTTGGAATTTTAATTTATTTTTTAATAAAAAAAAGTTTGTGCATGAAGAATCAAGATTGTCAAAAGCTTTAATGAGGACAGAGTTCTTTAAGGGTTTATAATGTTTAATTCTGCTTGTAGTGATTGTAGTGATTGAGATGTATTAAAATGATTAATCTGAATTTAAATAAAATTGAGATTGAATTATAAAAAAATTAATAACTTAAATTGAATCAACCCAAATCCTAAAATGATTTAATCTTAAAATGAATTGATCATAATGATAAAAAATAATAAAATCGAAAAGATGAACCGAACCCAAAATGATTCAAATATGAAATGTCTCAAATTGACATCTCAAACCAAAACTGATCTAAAACTTAAAACTAACATAATCCAAAATGACTAAGCTTAAAAATGATAGAAACAAATAATCCCAAATGACCTGAGCTCGAATTTCAAATCCAAGTAAAACCTAAAAAGAATGTAGCTTGACCCAATCTAAAAAAACTTGTTTGACAAGCTAAGTCTATCTGAGATAATTTAAAGCCATGATCCACTAATAGACATGTGGTCCATTAGTAGAATGTTGGACTTTTAGCTCCCCACCAAACCTTCAAAGTTTATAAAAAGAAATTATATGATACAAAATCAAATGAGTATAGATGCAGAAATGAGAAAGCATACTATATTTGTGATTTTGATGGTTTGTCAATATTTTAAGTAAAACCAAAACCTTGGATTCTAGTAAAAGATTCAAGTCAGAACATTATAAAGATCATACACAAGAAAAAGATACCATCATTGCTACCATGAAATCAATTCAAAAACATACAATTAAAGCAACAAATTCAGCAATTTACTAATAACATAAAGAAAAAACCTCAAACCATAATAGAAACCCAATGATCTCAACAATGAAACCACATCAATTTGGAGGACAAAAGGTAATGAGATACCTAGGAGCCCTACAAGTTTTAAGACTTGAAGCATCATCAAAAGCGTAGCTATAGGCTCTTGGACAAATAGCTTTAAAAAGATGAGCAAAAATGGTGGGCTTACAGCTTTTTGGATCCCCAAACTCACCGGTGCAACAATACCTATCGGTTTTAGCAGCTAAACATGCACTCTTACACCCAACCACTTTCCCTTCTTTCTTCACCACCAATGCCGCCGGGCAACAAACGTTTAAATCAGCCTCACAGGCGGCTACTCCACACCCAACGCCACCACCTATAGGGACCATTGAGACGGGGACATTGAATCCATCGACTAAGCTCACGTCGTAGTAATGTAGACCCGATGTTGGACCACCGAGTGTCATTTCAACGAGCGTTGCCGGTGGGTTTCCGCCGATGCCTTGGCATTGTAAAAGGCCTGAACAATCCCCTGTTTGACATGAGCCTTTGCCGGTTTCGTCGAAACAGCAACCTTGTCTTGGCCAGATTCGACCCGACCATCTTTCAGGGAGTTCGAGGGTTGTTTGTTCGCCGCAGTTGAGAGGGAAGCCGCCGTCTCGGGGTGTTTCGTGGCCGGCGCCGGCGAGGATTCCTGGCCATATTGTTTCTTTGCAGTTGTTTACTAGTACCAGTTGGATGGCATCTGCGAGAAAATAGTAAACCATTTTTAGTTAAGAAAAATGCAATGCTTAGACCAAAAATCTGGGAAAAATTTTCTGTACCTGTGGCAACGAAAATGCAGGAAAAAAACAAGAAGATGATGAAATGATTTGAAGATTCTGGCATTTTGTTTTTTGAAATTTGATGAATGAAAGTGAAACTGCTTGCTGGTCTTCTGCTAAGGTTTAAAGAGTAACTATATGTTAAAGAGTGGTCTGCCACTTTTTCGCCATTAAAAGAAGATTTAAACCGCTAAAGATATGGTTACCTTTTTATTAACTCCATTTTTCATTTTCTTTAAATATTCATGTTTCACATACCGAGACTTGAAAAAATTCAATACTCAATTTGAGTATGATTGGTATAATTTCTTCCCAAATCATTAAACTTATTCAAATTTGAGCATTTGCAAACATTTAGTTAATCTCAATTTTTCATGTCCATTTAACTATTTATATTCGGGTTCGTGACTATCCCTACAACAAAGATTTGAATCTGTGTCTTCTCTTAGGAATACAATATACCTTATCATTACATCTAACACTTATTTGTCATACATAAATTTGAAAACCCATTTCTTTAAATAGAACACATTCGTTCTCATGTTTTACACATTCGTAAATAATTAGATTGAATTTGAGTAACATAATAAATCATGATTGCTATAGTTTCATCTACAATCTTCCCATGAAACTTATGCAAACCCGAGCATACAAATATGTTTTTATTCTCATCCTTGGGTAATAGGTTCACATTGCTCACCTCCTGAAGAGGGTTATGTTAAACTTAATACTGATAGTGTTGTGTTCACTTCAAGGGTTTGTGCCTCTATTGGAGGTGTTATTAGAGATGCTAATGGGTTGTGGCAATGTGGTTTCTTAATATCGATTGGAGAAGGTACAATATTTCAAGTTGAAGAAAGGGCAATGCTTAAAGGGCTTCACTTAGCATGGAACAAAGGATTTCGGAAGTTGGAATTGGAGTGTGATAACGCTTTGTTGATTGAGATTATTATTGCTGGTGGTGCTGTGAATAGCAGGCTGACGAAACTTCGGTTGATACATCACATGCTTATTTGATCATGGGAGATTCATGTCAGACATATTCTTCGGGCGCAAAATACAATGACAAATCTTTTTGGCCAAAATTAAAGATCCAAAGTTATTGAAATTTTATCTATTGAAAGAACCTCCGCCTTCGATTAGAAAGTCACTTATGACGGATTCTAATCTATTCGCTTGTCTCACTTATACTGTTTTACTTTACCAAAAAAAATATTTATGTTCCACATACACAAATATGAAAATCCGAATATTTACACTACGTATTCACATAAACAATCTGTGGAATTCGAGTAACATAATACTCATGATTGCCACTCCTTCCCAAGAGCTTGAAACTAATGTGTACAGGCCAATTTTTTGGTCCACAAAACTCAAACCCATTTACAATCCAAATTACCAAGCCCAACTACCTAAATACACTCAAAACCCACCAGACCCAATTACCCTAAAGCCCACTAAATAATAAAAAAAAAAGCCCAAGACCCAAATCAGAAAAACACCCAACAACCCTAACCCCTATTCCCACTTCATGCCGAACCTATCCCCACTTGCCTCCCGACACGGCCACCTGCTCTCTGCGCCCATCACCTCTACCACCCATGCCCTGCAAAACAACAAACAAGCAAAAACAGAAGCAAGGATAGCAAATAATAATAAAGTATGTAAAAGTATAGGCTATAAAAAGCCATCAAAACAACAGATGAGGGGTTGGAAAAAAAAAATTTTGTATCGATAGAGAGTGTTATATTTCAATATACCAAAAGAACAAATCAAAGGAAACACAAGGATAACAATTGGGCATTCAAAATCAGGGATCGAGAAAAATCTAAAGGTGATTTTTATTTATTTATTTTCTACTTGTTTTCAAACTCTTCTTTCACATACATCTATATAAATACATAAAAATACAAATATAAAAAAATAATAATATTTTAAAACGTAAAAAAAAAAAATACCTTTTTCGATTTTTCCCGCCACCGTATCACGGTGGCGTTGTGGCATGGCATATGGCGGCGATGGTCCGGCGATCGGACCATGTGGACCGCCCACCGCGGAAATCCTCTCCCCCCTCCCCTCTCTCTCCTTCTCTCTTCCCTCTCTCTTCTTTTTTTCTTTCCCACTTGTAAATGAATTTTTTCTAATTTTAGGCCTATTTATAGTCCACCAAAACGAGCGTCGTTTTGGGGGCTATACTTAAGCCTCAAAACGACGTCGTTTTGACTTGGACCGGTTCGACCCGACCCGACCCGCCTAGGATCCGCGTGTTTTTAAAAGGAAGGGCTAATTGCGCTTTTAGCCCTTCCGCTTTTTATTTACTTTGCAATTAAGTCATTATTTCTTTTAATTTGGTTGAAATTTGTCACGGTTTTCAATTTAGTCCCCAATCATGTGCTGCGTTTTGATTGGAAGGAGTATTTGCTGTTTTGGTCCCCACTACTTGCACGCGTGTTACGATTAGGTCCCTTCCCTTTATTTCTTTTTAAATTTGCCCCGAAATGCTATTTTTAGTTCGATTTAGTCCTTTTTTTTGTTTATTTTTATTTTTATTTTATTATCAATATTATTACTATCATTTTAGTTCTATTATTATCTTTATTATTATTGTTAGGATTATTTTCATTACTATTACTTTTATTAATTATTTTAAAAGTATTATTATTACTACTAATGATTATTATTTTAGGTTTATTATTGTTAATATTAATGTATGCATACTATATATGTATGTATATATATTTTTACATATATAGTACTATTTTAATTATTTTATTTTAATATTACTATTGTATTTTTTTTCATATACTTAATTATTATTTCTAACATTATTATTATTACTTCTAGTCGTTATTTATTTTAAGTACATATATTATATAAATGTTAATATTATTATATATATTTTTCATATATGTTAAGTATATAAGTTTTTAATATTATATTTTATATATTATTATAGATAATTTAAAATTATTAATTATATTTTTATATGTATACTTTTAATATTATACTATATTTCTAATACTGTTATTTATACATATATATGCACGTATGTACTTATGTAATGTACTAATGGTTTTCTTTTTTTCATATTATTATTTCTAATATATGTATATATTTATATATCATATATATATATATATTTTAATGTTATTTATTGTATACTTCTTTACTATTCATACTTTTTTTTTTTTTTTGTATGTATATATCTTTTATATTATTACTTATGTATTTTTACTATTTCATGTATATTATTATATATGTATATCGTATATGTTATGTATATATATATTTTTCTCACATACATTATGTACACACTTTTAATATCATTTTATATATACGTATAGTTATTATTTTCCGTATTTTATACTATTGTTTCATTTAATCTTGCATGTGTTATTATTGTTTTCTTATATTATTGTCATGCTCGTTAGTCGTTACAATGTGTTTCTAGTTCCTTTACTTATCTTTATCTCACATCAAATTTGCTTAGCATTATTTCGAAAATCTTATTCTTGTGTTTTTGAAATAAGTGAGGCAATGTATCGATGTAACATTAGGCCGTAAGTTCCATCGCTATGTTGGGTGGAATTTTTAGGCTCGTGTCAAATCGGTATATCCTTCTCGAGAAAAAAATCAGAAAGAATTGAAAATTCCTTCCTTTAATCGGATCACGACTAAATTTTATATTGAACTCGTATTTTTGAAAATTAAGACATCACGTGTTTATAAGATACCAATTTTGGGCGTCGCGAGGGTGCTAATACCTTCCTCTGCACGTAACCGACGAACCCTAATTTTTCTCTGGATTTCAATGTAAACCTAGCCTTTTATTTGTTTTTTTAAAGAAAGATCTAATAGGTGTCCGATCACACCTAGAAAAAGATCGTGGCGACTCGGTTTATTTTAAAACCAAATTTCAATTTTCAATTTTCTAATAAATCGCCACAATTTAGCGACCGAAACTAAAATTTTTACGTCGCTTCTGTTTGGCGACTCCACTGGGACCGGTTTTGAGAGTCGAGTTGAATAAACACATTTTGTCAAAAGTTTTCAAATTTCCTTGTTCAAAGTAAATATTTGGTCGTGATCCAAATTCTCGTTTTCAAAATTCATGCATTTGCATCGTGTTGTAAATATTTTTCTAACTCGCTTTTTGCCTTTTTTTTTTCAGTTTTAAATTTTTACGGTTCTTTTGGTTTAGCTTTTAAATAAAAATGTTTATGAGTTTCTCCCCACACACATCGTGCACTTGCATTTTGCATAACATGAGTTCTATACCCGGGCTCCGTCCGTTTAAGTGAAAGTAAACACTACGCCTTCGTGAGTTAACTCGTCCCTCCGCACCAAGCTAGTGAATACTTTTCAGTTACATATGACTTATGCTTTCGTGAGTTAACTTGTCCCTCCGCATAGGCATAAGTAAATGTAATCCCTCGAATTGAGCTCGTGAGCTTGTGATGAGCTACGACCGAGGCTTCGTGCTAGTCTTAGTAGACGATAGTACGAACGATTCGAGTACCTATCTAGAACCGAAACCGCATATAATGAACCATATGAGCCATCCAATTAGAGCCATACCGAACCTTTGTCCGCTTATAGCCACCAAAATAAGTACACGGGGATAATGCCTTTTTGCCTTTCATTTACATTGTTCATACAAAGAGATTTGGATTGGACAGTTTAATTTGTTTCTCAAATCATATGTGTTGTGTTTACTAACCAAGTTTGTTTGTTTTTATTTTCATCATGCATCATAGGCATCACATTAGGAAGGTGTTGATTAAAGGATAGTTGCCAAAGAACGGGTTTCTGATGGAGGAGTCAATTACACAAATAATCGAGAAGAATGCCGTGGTTCGAGACTGGTCTCTAAAAACTCAGAGAGAAAAGGGGGACAGCCTAGTGGAAGGGAGTGTTGCCAATTTGCCCGAACATACAACTGTGAATGTCCGCCAAAATAACCTTGAGGATTTGGTACGAGTTTGGAACCAATGGGATTCAGACACTAGGGGCATTTTCACCGAGAGGTATGGAGATATAGCTCACTTAATCACCATCCGTGTAGATGAACAGTTGATTCAAGCCATGGTTCGATTCTGGGATCCGGCTTATCAGTGCTTTACATTCAATCAAGAGGACATGACTCCAACCATAGAAGAGTATGCTGCTTTACTCTGCATCGACAATGTGCAATTCGGCAAGATATACGTGAAGGAGCCTAAGCCATTGACCTTTAGGAAAAAATTAGTAAAAGACAGACAGACATGACTGATGCATGGGCGAAAAATAAATAAAAAAGAAGAATGAAACAGTTTGCATTCCATGGTCTAGCCTACGAGAATCGGTTCTGAGTCATCCGGACATATTGAAGAGAGTTAATCTTTTCGCCTTGGCCATTTACGGTTTGGTCATTTTCCCAAGAGTTCGCGGACATATTGAGGTCGCAGTGTTTGATTTCTTCGAAAGGCTAAAACAAGGAGTCAACCCGTCTCCGACCATCTTAGCCGAGACATTGAGGTCCTTAGTACTTGTCGAAGGGTAGGAAAGGGACGATTTGTCGGGTGTGCACAGCTGCTCAATGTTTGGATTTTGAGTCATTTTTGGAAAGTAGAGCGCACTCCATTCCACATGTTTTCAAAAACATTCGCCCCGCTAGAAGCTTACCTCAAGAAAGAGTGGCCGAAAGAAATCACCGAGCAACATTGGGTATCAGTGTTTCAGAATCTTCGCGCCGAGGATATAACGTGGAGAGCACCACTGGATCCAGATCCTTCGGTTTTGCTATACAAATGTGGAAGCCAAGATTGGGTACCTTTACTCGGGTTATGGGGAGGAGTTGGATACGCTCCGCTATTAGTCCAAAGGCAATTTTCTTCGCGACAATTCATACCTGCAACTGGAGGGTTGGCACAATTCGAGTTTCTTTGCATGGGTGAGGATATATGAAGAGAGTCCGAGATATTGCAAAGTCTTGGAATGAAATTCATTTCATGGAATTAGCCTTGTATCACGATACCCTTACCCAAGACTATGACATATGGAGAAAGCAAAGGGTAAGTAGTCGCAAATCTCATCAACAAATTGCACCGCCTAACCCTTTTTGGAGGAAATGCCGTCAGAGTTGGACATCGCTAGACAAGAATTCGAGCGAGAAAAAGCTAAGATGTCTAGGGACCTCAGACTTTCTTCAAGAAGAAAACTATCAGTTGAAGATTGAAGCTCAAGTTGAAAGGTCCAGAATCAAAAGTACAAAGGGGAGGCCGAGATCGTGAGAAACGACTTAAGGGACCTTCATTTGGAAAACAAGAAATTAAGAAGCACTATAAAGAATAGTGGATTGGGAAAGTCGACAGCTGAGTGGAAAGAAGAAATTAGTAACATCAAAGGAGGAATGGAATTTTGGAAGGGAAAAGCAAAGAAAGAGGAGGAAAAGGCCGCGCGCGCTGCAATAGAGTTAAGAAGGAAGAATGCCGAGTATGAAATGGTAACCGCAGAATTTGCGAATAGTCAGTCTGAATATCAAGAATTGAAAAGGAGAGTACGAGATTTAGAAAATATGCTACAATCTCGTCAACAACAATTAGATAACCTCCTGAAGGATCTAGAAGAAAAGAATGATCAGTACGATCGGGACATGCACGCGTATGAAGGAACTCTCCAAGAAAGAGAAATGCAACTCAACTTCCTGATCAATGAAATTCGCCAAGCGGCTATGCAAGTTGTTCAATTATCAGATGAAGCCGAAGTTCTCAGTTGCCAATTCCCTCCGAGCCAAAGATCGAGTATATCAGAATTTTTAGAGCAAGTGAAGAAACAAGGCAATATGGCTAGGAAATTTGTGTAACTGGTGGAAAAATGAAAACTTTTTGTAATGTACTCTTCTGATGAATGAAATGCCTACATATGGGGCTATCTTGAAATCAACACCAAATTCTTGCATATTTACTCATAACTAACATTTATGCATCATTTATTTCTTTGGACATTCATCCATTCATATACTCATTCATTCATTCATCGCATGTACATATCACCATAATCATCCACCGAAGCTAAAAGAGTCATATAATCCATGATTTGCAAGACTTCAAGACTGGAATCACGACATTTATACGTAACGTACGACAAACTAGGGCAATGGAAGCCGAGTTCAATGAGAGAATCGAAAGGATGGAAAGGGCTCAAAAGGAATTACAAGAGCAATCGCCAAATCGCAACAAGAAACGAGAGAGATCTAATGGTAAGATCTCGAGAGGAGTCACTTGAGCAAAGAGATCGGATGGCTAAAATGATGGAGATGATGACAACTTTGGTCAAAGGAAAGGGACCCATGCAGAACCCGGATGTTATGGAACCTCAATCGAGAATTCACCACGATCGGGATCCACTCTATCCTCCGGATTCACTCCACCACCCGCATATACAACACGCAGAGGGTATGCTCAAGGAGAACCCACAAAGCTTGGAACATCGACCCATGCCACCGCTTCCACCCACTAATTTGGGGCAAGGAATATTCGCGTCGAACCCTGGGGCTAGTCCTACTGATCCACTAGTTCCAGATCTGGATGACCCCGCAGAAGTTGCCAAATTGAAATTGGATAACCATGACGCGAAATATAAGAGTCTGGAGGAAAGACTCAAAGCAATAGAAGGCACTGAGGTCTTCTCAGCGCTGGGTGCCAAGGAACTTAGTCTAGTACCTGATCTAATTTTGCCTCCGAAGTTCAAGGCGCCTGATTTTGAGAAGTATGATGGGACTAGGTGCCCAAAAGCACATCTCATCATGTTCTGTCGAAAAATGACTGGTTACGTGAATGATGATAAGTTACTTATACATTGCTTCCAAGATAGTCTAACAGGGTCAGCCCTCCGTTGGTACAACCAGCTCAGCAGGGAAAAGATTAGATCCTGGAAAGATTTGGCATCCGCGATTGCGAACAATACAAGCATGTATCGGACATGGTGCCGCCAGGATGACCTTACAGATGATGGAGAAAAAGCCGTCAGAGACTTTTTAGACAAGATGCGCAGAGATGGAGAGACGTCTCAGCCCAAGTGGAACCCCCACTAACAAAAACGGAGATAACCGTTCTCTTTATCAACACCTTAAAGGCGCCGTTTTATGACAAACTAGTGGGGAGTGCCACGAAGGAGTTTGCAGATATTGTAATATCTGGGGAGCTCATAGAGAATGCTGTCAAGAGCGGTAGAATGGAAGGTTCAGAAGGTTCGAAAAGGACAGCGCCTATGAAAAAGAAGGAACCAGAAACCCACATGGTCGGGATGGGAAACCGCTATGCCTCTAACTCATATCCTAACCAACCCCAACCCCGACATTATCCACCTTCAAATTTCCATTATCTTCCTCAAGCCCCTTACTACCAAACACCACCTCCCTCCTACCCCGTGATACGCCATGAACAACCAAAGACCCGTTACCACTTTTTCACAAAACACCGCACCTGCTCAAAACCAACCAGAAATGAGCCAAGACAAGCAAGGCCTAATCCCGAGAGACCGCAGATTTACTCCCATCCTCGTGTCATATGGGGAATTGTACCAAAAAAAACGGAAAAACAACCGATTTCTCCCATTACATGGCACCCCTAAAACCTCCATACCCAAAATGGTACGATCCAAACGCTAGTTGCGCATACCATGCGGGGAACCAGGGGCATTCTACAGAGAACTGTCTTGCTTTCAAAAGGAGAGTTCAAGGGCTCATCGACGCGGGCATCTTGCGATTTGATGGCATGGCAGATGAGTGGTGAATCCATTCCCAAACCACACCGAAGGGAATGTGAGTGCAATAGGAGAGGAGGATAAACGACGAAGTAAAAGATGGGTATCTCGAAGTAAGAACACCTCTGCGCAGAGAATGCTGGAGGTGCTAGTTGAAAAGGGCTACTCTATCCTTTTAACGGAGCATTCGAAGGAAGGGATGCAAAGAGTCACGCTTTTTGCGAGTTTCATGGCGTCGAAGGACACGACATTCAGTCCTGTGATGAATTCAGAAGATTATTGCAAAGTATGATGGATAACAAGGAGATCGGGATTTTTTGTAAAGCCATAGAGGCCGATAATGGAGAAATATGTACATCTGACAATCATTCATCAGTCCCCTTATAGCGCGGATCGACCATTGGTGATTTACTATGACGTGAAGAAGGAGCCGGTGAAACCAAAGATGATAATCAAGTACCATCTCCTTTTCCTTATAAGAACAACAAAAACAAGACCGTGGAGATATGATGTCAATATCGCCACACCGGAAGTTGGAAAGTCCAAATCCATATTTGAAGATGTTGGGAGGTAGGTCATTTTACCCGAAGTGGACGGTGCTATTCCAAAGAAGTTGAACCAAGTAAAGAAAAGTAGCGACTTGAAGCAAAAAGGGAAAGCGATGATGCACGAAGTCGAAGTCGAGCAAGAAATTCCACCGCAAGCAAGAGACTAAAAAGCTCGTGAATGAGGAAGAAGCTCAAGAATTCTTGAAATTTATCAAGCACATGTGAGTATAGTGTGGTGGAACAATTGAGCAAAGCAAACAAGACGAATCTCGGTTTTATCTCTCATAAATTCAGAGCCACATCGGAATGCCTTATTGAAGGTGTTAAATCAAGCTTATGTAGCCAACAACATATCCGTTGAGAAGCTTGATAGGTGGGTAAACAATCGAATGCGGACAATTTCATCTCTTTTAGTGATGATGAGATACCGCCAAACGGTAGAGGATCGGTGAAAGCGCTGCATATCACGACTCATTGCAAGGGCTACATAATACCGAACGTACTCATCGATAATGGGTGGCGTTAAATGTTATGCCATTGGCCACACTTTCCGTAATACCGATGGATTTGTCCTACTTAAGGCCCCCGTCATTCCACAGTAAGGGCATTCGACGGGACGAGGCGTGAAGTTATGGGAAAGATTGAGATCCTCTAGAAGTGGCCCCTTACATTTATGATGTTGAGTTCCAAGTCATGGACATTACGCCATCGTATAATCGCTTTTTGGGAGACCCCGGATCCATTCTCGCTGGAGCGATCCCGTCATCCTCCACCAAAAATAAAATTTATCATGGACTACTGTGTCGTCACCGTCGAAGGAGAAGAAGATATTGTCGCATTCAGATCTGCATTGATGCACCGCATTTGGAAGCGAACAAAGACACAAAGTGGAGTGTTCCTTCCTGGTCCCCTTGAATTTGTGAACGCCACTTTCGTTCTTTGAGGGAAACAGAATTCCAGATTAAACCGCCGAGAAATACCGTAATGGGTGTCAAGTTGACCGTAGGAAGAGGAGCTCGAGCAAGAAGAGGTTTAGGCGGACATCCGCAAGGAATAGTTAGGGCTTTAAAGCCCGTGCAAGCACAAGGCTCGACACGGTTTGGGATTCCACTGACATGCGCCAAAGGAGAAGACAGATGGAAGAAAGATCGGAAAGAAGGATTGCAAGAACTTTGGGCCGAGAACCAGAATGGGAGCCCATAGAATACCCTCCTTTGTCAAAAACATTTACGTCTGCGGGAATGATATACCCTGGACAAGACGATCCACGAAACATGCTGAGGATAATTGAAAGGGGTTTTCGTAATGTCAAGATAAAATGTCATTGACAAAGGGCTGGTACAAGTAAAGATGTCTCGAGGATACGCCTTGCCCTCCCGGTTTCATGTTGAACAATTGGACTTCCGAGGAGCTTCTTGTAGTTTATAAGTCTTCAGAGTAATGCCAAACATTAACTTTCTATTATGTCTTTTGATATAATAGAATTCTTTTGTAAGAGCGTGCATTCGCTCTTTATCATTTAAATGAATATCAATGAAGATGCATTTTGTCACGATTTTTTCGCATTATCGCTAATTTCATAATCATTTTCTCATTTCATAGCCCATATTCACATTTGCCACATTCCATGCCATAATATTCCTTTGTTGATTCCAATACTTGGATGCCCTCTATAGTTTCTTTTTCCATTCAACTTTGTGTGCTCGGATATCGGTGACATGAACAAACCCACATGAGTCTTGAAATCGATTTTGAGAAGGTCGTTTGTTTAGGGAATTTGAAGTCAAGAAAATGTCAAGATTACGCCTCGCCTCTCCGAATTGTTAAGAATGGTGGAACAAGAGGATAAACAGATTTTGCCTCATGAAGAATCTGTGGAAACAATAAACTTAGGTAATCAAGAAAGGAAACAAGAAGTGAAGATTGGGACTTCTATTTCGTAAAGCACTAGGCATAATTTGATCGCTCTACTTGCGAATACAAAGATGTTTTCGCATGGTCATACCAGGACATGCCAGTGGCTAGATGAAGATTTAGTAGTCCATAAGCTCCCATTGAGGGCGAATGCAAGCCCATCCAAAGCCAAAAATTAAGACGGATGAGACCCAAATGTCGCTAAAAATAAAAGAGGAAGTCAAGAAGCAATTTGACGCTGGTTTCCTACAAGCCTCCAAATATCCAGAATGGGTGGCTAATATAGTCCCGGTACCAAAGAAAGACGGCAAGGTACGAATGTGTGTGGACTACCGTGACTTGAATCGAGCCACCAAAGGATAATTTTCCTTACCACATATTGATACGTTGGTGGACAACACAAAGAAAGCATTCATTATTTTCTTTCATGGATGGATTCTGGGGTATAATCGGATCAAGATGGCCCCTGAAGACATGGAGAAAACCACCTTCATAACAATGTGGGGAACGTTCTGCTACAAGGTGATGCCATTCGGGTTAAAGAATGCGGGGGCAACATATCAGAGAGCCATGGTGACGTTATTCCATGACATGATGCATAAAGAAATAGAGGTCTACGTCGACGACATGATTGCTAAATCCCGAGGGGAAGAAGATCATATAGTGAACCTGAAGAAGTTGTTCGACAGGCTGAGAAAGTTCCAGTTAAAGCTCAATCCAGCCAAATGTACGTTCGGGGCTACCTCAGGGAAGTTGCTAGGCTTCATTGTCAGTGAAAGAGGTATCGAGGTCGATCCAGATAAAATAAGAGCCATTCAAGAGTTACCACCCCCACGCACGCAAAAGGAAGTTAGAGGATTTTTAGGGAGATTAAACTACATCGCCCGATTTATCGCTCAACTTACCAACCAATGTGACCCAATCTTTCGGCTTCTTCGAAAACATAACCCGGGAGATTGGAATGAGGAATGCCAGGTGGCCTTTGATAAGATAAAGCAATACTTGTCTAGTCCTCCAGTTGCTAGTACCGCCTAACTCCGGGAGACCTTTGATTTTGTATTTGACGGTGTTCGAAAATTCAATGGGTTTGCGATCGGGCAACACGACGAGACGGGAAAGAAAGAGAAGGCGATCTACTACCTCGCAGAAAAGTTCATCAATATGAGGCAAAGTATTCATCCATTGAAAAATTTTGTTGCGCTCTGGTTTGGGTAGCTCGGAGGCTCGGATAATACATGTTGTACCATACGACATGGTTGATTTCAAAGTGGATCCGATAAAATACATGATGGAATCACCGCACTATCGTGAAGAATGGCCCGATGGCGAGATCCTCCTTTCGAATATGACATTGCTTATGTAAGTCAAGTCAATAAAAGGAAGCGCAACAGCCGACTTTCTAAAGCAACTCGAACAATGTAAGAATATGAGCCTTTAAGATTTGATTTCTGGACGAAGACTTAATGTGCATCATGGAAATAGAACCAGAGTCATCAAGAGAGAAGTCATGGAAGATGTGCTTTGATGGTGCGTCAAATGCTTTGGGGCATGGAATCGGAGCAATCTCGGTATCACCAGAGGGGAATCACTATCCGTTTCATCGCAAGGCTAAACTTCTTTTGTACCAATAATATCGCAGAATATGAGGCTCAGATCATGGGGCTTCGTGCGGCTATTGATCGAGACATCAAAATCCTAGAGGTATACTGGAGACTCGGCTCTCTAGTGGTTTACCAGTCCGTGGAGAGTGGGAAGTGAGGATCCGAAATTGATCAAACTGATGATTTAGTGGCCGAATTGATCAAGGAATTCAAAGAAATAACTTTTCATTATTTCCCACGAGAAGAAAACCAATTAGTCGATGCCCGCCACTTTGGCTTCAATGTTCAAAGCAAGTAAAGAAGGAAATAATGCCCCTCAAAATGAGCATATACGAGGTTCTGCACAATGTTGTAGCATCGAGAAAGAAGTAGACGGACGTCCATGGTTCCATGATATATTAGAATACATCAAGAATCAAAGGTATCCCGAACAAGCGAATGAAAACGACAAAAGAACAATAAGAAGAATGGCAGCAGGATTTGTTCTTGATGGGGACATCTTATACAAGAGAGGAAAAGATCAGATGCTCTTGAGATGTGTGGATGATGTTGAAGCCAGAAAAATACTCGAAGAGGTCCATGAGGGAATCTGCGGAACACACGCCAATGGTTTCAATATGGCCAGAAAGATCATGAGACTCGGTTATTATTGGATGACAATGGAAAGTGATTGCATCAATTTTGCCAGAAAATGCCACAAATGCCAAATCTACGGCGATAAAATTCATGTAGCCCCTTCGCCCCTTCATGTCATGACTTCTCCGTGGCCTTTTTCTATGTGGGGCATGGATGTTAGGGCCAATTTCTCCAAAAGCATCAAATGGACATCGATTCATTTTTGTGGTCATCGATTACTTCACAAAATGGATAAGTCGCCGTTTGCCAATGTGACGACGAAGCGCAGGTTTGCGTGTTTTTGAAAAGGGAAATCATTTGCAGGCACGGCTTGCTCGAAAGAATCATTTCGAGATAATGCCACGAATCTGAACAATAAGATGATGAAAGAAGTGTGTGAGCAATTCCAAATAAGGCATCATAACTCCTCGCCCTATCGCCCAAAGATGAACAGGGTACATGTTGAAGCAAAACTAACAAGAACATTAAAAGGATCATTGGGAAAATGATCGAGACGTATAAAGATTGGCACGAGAAACTTCCATTTGCTTTGTTTGCATATCGCACGCCCTGCAGACGAACATCTACAGGAGCAACTCCTTTCTCTCTGGTCTATGGAATGGAAGTTGTGCTACCTATCGAGGTTGAGATCCCTCTCGCGAGTCTTAATGGAATCAAAGTTAGAAGAAGCGAGAATGGGTTCGAGCTCGATATGATCAGTTGAACCTCATCGAAGAAAAACGTCTAAGAGCAATTTGTCACGGGCAGATGTACCAAAAGAGGATGATTGCGGCCCATGACAAGAAAATACGGCCAAGAGAATTCCATGAAGGAGAACTCGTGCTGAGAAAGATCCTCCCAATACAAAAAGACCTGCGAGGAAAATGGACACCAAATTGGGAAGGACCATACGTCGTAAAGAAGGCATTCTCAGGAGGAGCTTTGATCCTTACCGAGATGGATGGCAAGGAGCTACCAAATCCAGTGAACTCAGATGCAGTGAAGAAGTACTATGCTTGAAAAAAGAAAGTCAAGATGAAAACCCGAAAAGGGCAAAAAAAAAAAAAAAAAAAAGGATCAGAGCGAAAACCCGAAAAGGGCGCTTTGATTAAACAAAAGATTAGGATGAAAACCCGAGAGGGCATTCTAATGAAGCAAACATTCGGCTTACAAGGCAAGGTGTTTTAAACCGTACGACAAACAGTGAGACTACAGTATTTGAAGCATCTCTGAAAGCTCAAAATCTTCTACGCGAGGAGCCAGACTCGAAAAGATTCTTGATTGAGGAACGTGGAAGAGTTCTTGTGTTGAATATCTAGAGCATTTGTATCCGTTGAATGTGATCTTTTTTTTTTCCTTTTTGACATTTTTACTCTATTTGGTTAACTTCCTTTGTGTGCCACACTTGAAATAAATGAATACGAGATATCATTTTTGTTCCTACTCGACCTTTTTCATGCATCTCATTATGTGTTTATTTACATGATAAGTGGTGAAATGACATGCTCTAAACGAAAAAATGTTAAACATTACTTGGATGAAAATTTGACAAACACAAGAGCCTCAAAGCTAGAATAAAGTTCAACCAGGGGCTAAAGAGTGATATCTGAGAAACGTTGATTACTTGTAAAGCCTGAAGGCGGGTACATGGCTTAAAGAGAAAGTCAAGAGCCGAAGTAATGAACGCAGATCCTCAACAATCGTGGCGAAAAAGACACACGACAAACATGCCTGAGACGCATAGCATAATCATGTAGGCATAAAGGCATTTAAAACATGTGCATATCATGATAACCTCATGCATGGCATATACAGGTACTCCAGCAGAGCAAGAAATCTGGAATGAGAGTCGCAGTGAACCAAATGAAAAGACACCTGAGTTCTACCAAAGGACAGGTTTTTGGTATTTTGATGTTTTTAATTCATGCATTTCAAGGAAAATCAACTCATATTGCGAGAAATGAGTTGAGCCTCAGGACACGCTGAGGTACTTTCAATTTCGGTTTTCAATTGATGTTTCAAAAAATCAACTCATATTGCGAGAGGTGAGTTGAGCCTCAAGACACGTTGAGGTAATTTAAATTCATGTTTTCAAAAAATCAACTCATATTGCGAGAGGTGAGTTGAGCCTCGGGTCACATGTCGAGGTATTTTCAAAATCTGCTTTTCAAATTAAGTTTCGAAAGATCAACTCATATTGCGAGAAGTGAGTTGAGCCCTTTTATTATCAACTCATATTGCGAGAGGTGAGTTGAGCCTCAGGGCAAGCTGAGGTATTTTAAATTTCCATCCTCAATTTATGTTTTTCAAAGGTCAACTCATATTGCGAGAGGTGAGTTGAGCCTTTGATTTCTGTTTTTCAAAGGTCAACTCATATTGCGAGAGGTGAGTTGAGCCTTTAATTTCTGTTTTTCAAAGGTCAACTCATATTGCGAGAGGTGAGTTGAGCCTTTTAATTTCTGCTTTTTCAATTATCAACTCATATATTGCGAGAGGTGAGTTGAGCCTTTAATTTCTCGCTTTTAATTTCTATGAATCAAAACCAACCCACATTGCGAGAAATGAGTTGAGCCTCAGTTCATATGCTGAGGTATTTTCAATTTTTGTTTTTAATGTCTGTTTTTAAAGAGTCAATTCATATTGCGAGAAATGAGTTGAACTCAGGATCACATGCCAAGCAAAGATTAAAAGATCGAAGCTGATTGAAGACATCAGATTTGGTCTCCCGGTTGCGAAGAAAGCGAGTCAAAGTTGCAAGTCTTGTTCCCTGACGTTGCAGTGGAGTGATCGAGGATGTCAAATCGTGCCTTATTGAAGTGGCAAAAGAGAAGACCACGAACCTTGTCTCACTGAAACAATAGAAGAGCAGAAAGAAGTCGTGGACTTGACCTTTATGAAGCTGCATCAGAGTAGATCGAAGCCACAAATTTCATATCTTTGAAGTCACATCGGAGTAGATTGAAGCTACAAAGCGTATATCAGAAGATGCAGTGCAGTGAACCGAAGCCACAAGATACGGTAGACTAGAAAGAAGACTATCTGAACAAGAAGAGCACCAATGAAGTCAAGACTCAGCAAGACTGGGCAAAATTGGCCTTTTATTATGTCTTTGCTCCATTACCGTTGCACGACAATGAGCAAAGAGGGGCAGTATCTGAGCCAATTTTTGGTCCACAAAACTCAAACCCATTTACAATCCAAATTACCAAGCCCAACTACCTAAATACACTCAAAACCCACCAGACCCAATTACCCTAAAGCCCACTAAAAATAATAAAAAAAAAAAAGCCCAAGACCCAAATCAGAAAAACACCCAACAACCCTAACCCCTATTCCCACTTTGCTGAACCTATCCCCACTTGCCTCCCGACACCGGCCACCGCTCTCTGCGCCCATCACCTCTACCACCCATGCCTGCAAAACAACAAACAAGCAAAAGCAGAAGCAAGGATAGCAAATAATAATAAAGTATGTAAAAGTATAGGCTATAAAAAGCCATCAAAACAACAGATGAGGGGTTGGAAAAAAAAATTTTTATCAAGAATGTGAGTGTTATATTTCAATATACCAAAAGAACAAATCAAAGGAAACACAAGGATAACAATTGGGCATTCAAAATACCGGATCGGAAAAATCTAAAGGTGATTTTTATTTATTTATTTTCTACTTACGTTTTCAAACTCTTCTTTCACATACATCTATATAAATACATAAAAATACAAATATAAAAAAATAATAATATTTTAAAACGTAAAAAAAAAAAAAAAAATACCTTTTTCGATTTTAGCCACCATCAGTGTACGGTGTGTTACGCGGCGATGGCGCGGCGTGCGATGGTCCCGATCGATCGGACCGATCGCCCACCGCCTGGAAATCCTCTCCCCCTCCCTTCTCTCTCCCTCTCTCTCTTCCTCTCTCTTTTTTTTCTTTCCCACTTCACAAATGAATTTTTTTCTAATTTTAGGCCTATTTATAGTCCACCAAAACGACGTCGTTTTGGGGGCTATACTTAAGCCTCAAAACGACGTCGTTTTGACTTGGACCGGTTCGACCCGACCCGACCCGCCTAGGATCCGCGTGTTTTTTAAAAGGAAGGGCTAATTGCGCTTTTAGCCCTTCCGCTTTTTATTTACTTTGCAATTAAGTCATTATTTCTTTTTAATTTGGCCCCGAAATTTGTCACGGTTTTCAATTTAGTCCCCAATCATGTGCTGCGTTTTGATTGGAAGGAGTATTTGCTGTTTTGGTCCCCACTACTTGCACGCGTGTTACGATTAGGTCCCTTCCCTTTATTTCTTTTTAAATTTGCCCCGAAATGCTATTTTTAGTTTGATTTAGTCCTTTTTTTTGTTTATTTTTATTTTTATTTTATTATCAATATTATTACTATCATTTTAGTTCTATTATTATCTTTATTATTATTGTTAGGATTATTTTCATTACTATTACTTTTATTAATTATTTTAAAAGTATTATTATTACTACTAATGATTATTATTTTAGGTTTATTATTGTTAATATTAATGTATGCATACTATATATGTATGTATATATATTTTTACATATATAGTACTATTTTAATTATTTTATTTTAATATTACTATTGTATTTTTTTTCATATACTTAATTATTATTTCTAACATTATTATTATTACTTCTAGTCGTTATTTATTTCTGGTACATATATTATATAAATGTTAATATTATTATATATATTTTTCATATATGTTAAGTATATAAGTTTTTAATATTATATTTTATATATTATTATAGATAATTTAAAATTATTAATTATATTTTTATATGTATACTTTTAATATTATACTATATTTCTAATACTGTTATTTATACATATATATGCACGTATGTACTTATGTAATGTACTAATGGTTTTCTTTTTTTCATATTATTATTTCTAATATATGTATATATTTATATATCATATATATATATATATTTTAATGTTATTTATTGTATACTTCTTTACTATTCATACTTTTTTTTTTTTTTTTTGTATGTATATATCTTTTTATATTATTACTTATGTATTTTTACTATTTCATGTATATTATTATATATGTATATCGTATATGTTATGTATATATATATTTTTTCTCACATACATTATGTACACACTTTTAATATCATTTTATATATACGTATAGTTATTATTTTCCCGTATTTTATACTATTGTTTCATTTAATCTTGCATGTGTTATTATTGTTTTCTTATATTATTGTCATGCTCGTTAGTCGTTACAATGTGTTTCTAGTTCCTTTACTTATCTTTATCTCACATCAAATTTGCTTAGCATTATTTCGAAAATCTTATTCTTGTGTTTTTTGAAATAAGTGAGGCAATGTATCGATGTAACATTAGGCCGTAAGTTCCATCGCTATGTTGGGTGGAATTTTTAGGCTCGTGTCAAATCGGTATATCCTTCTCGAGAAAAAAAATCAGAAAGAATTGAAAATTCCTTCCTTTAATCGGATCACGACTAAATTTTATATTGAACTCGTATTTTTGAAAATTAAGACATCACGTGTTTATAAGATACCAATTTTGGGCGTCGCGAGGGTGCTAATACCTTCCTCGCACGTAACCGACTCCCGAACCCTAATTTTTCTCTGGATTTCAATGTAAACCTAGCCTTTTATTTGTTTTTTTTAAAGAAAGATCTAATAGGTGTCCGATCACACCTAGAAAAAAGATCGGTGGCGACTCCCGGTTTATTTTTAAAACCAAATTTCAATTTTCAATTTTCTAATAAATCGCCACAATTTAGCGACCCGAAACTAAAATTTTTACGTCGCTACATAATGCAAGTCAAAGCATAATCAAGAGTTTTATGATCACATAAATGATGATTATATATTTAAAAAGCTGTTAATTATCATACACTTTCTTTTTTTTCCAACATGAGATAGTGGGGGGGCGGGGGGGAGGATCAATGTCTATCATAATTTTCACAACAAAATATATAGAGTTTGATTTCAAAGGTACCAATCATGTGATCTCCACGTTACTATTGTTGCTTTTTAGCATAAGATTCTTTCACTTTATGTCCCATAAATACTTTGACAAGAGACACTTTAATGGGGTCTCATAGCTAGTTTGAAAAATAAAAAGAGAAAGAAAAGTTAGCAAATTTCCCGTTAGCATTGTCAATAACTATTCATTCTCAGCAATGATGTGATTTAGATTAAAAAATGCGAAAAAAAAAAAAAGGCCTAAACAGTTGATTATACGATATTAGTTATTGTGAAAATTTGTAGAACATTGTTTTGGACGAAAATTTCAAATGATGAGCTCGATATGTTTGCCACCATGTCCACCAGGTGATGGCACTGGTTGTGGTGGTGCCACTGCCCCCACCAACTAGGTCTTTCCTCGGGCGCATCGTTGGAACACATCAACCGGAGTTTGATCACAAGAACTGCCTCAGGCACAACAAATTCACCATTCAATTTTGGATCCACAACTTCAAGAACCGCTTATAAGTTAAAAGCTGTTTTTTTCTTTTACCGAATACATTGGGTCTAAACGATATGGGTAAACGAAAATATTTTATATTAAAAATAATAAATTATTTTAACAAATGATGATGGTGTAGTGGCAAGAGATTTCAATTTGAATTTGGTGGTCTTCTTTTTAATTTTTAAATAATATTTTTTAGTTGTTTTATTTAATATTTCGTATGAAAGTATTGAAAGATAAAAATATATTTATAATAATATTAATTGCCTTTAAAAGTAAAGGTATTTTAATAATTTTATAACTAAATTGGTATCGTGTTCACTCATGACACCAACTCACTCAGCTATTTTATATATAATATAGATACAAACAATTTAACTCATGTATATATCTCCTCACTAGTAGAAATTAGAGGTGTTCATGAATCAAACCGGATCGAGATTTGATTTTAAAAATAATAAAATATATTTTTATATAAATATTAATATAATTAAATTGAAATAAAATATTTGAAAATCATTTTATTTAAATTCTGGCCAATAATAATCTTAAAATAATGGGTGATTTATTTTTTAAAATAAATTAAGACTATTATTTTTAAATTTGGTTTTTTAGCATTCGTATTTTTATTTAAAAAATCCAAGCCATGTATAATTTGATTTCTTATATTAATATTACATATTAGAAAGATTTTTTTTTTTTGGATGAACGATGAAATTTATTAGTCTAAGAATGCAATTAAACTACTACAAAAGAACATTAAAACACTGTAAAGTAACTTTAAGTTATACAAATAAATTAACCAATGATACTACAAGAAGCATAAAGTGAAGCATTAACAGGATCAGTTCTATTGATTGGTCTTTTTCCTTAAACGATTCCGCATAATCTCTTAAATCTGCACCAAGACAAGAAGGTTTAGTTGGAATGAAGAAAAGATATTGCCGAAATTTGAACTCACTCTTTCCACTTTGTCTTGCTTAAAGTTTGGTGCTCTTAGAAATCCTTTGAGATATCTGACTGTCATGGATTGAAGCAAATTGTCATAGAATTGGAAGATGAAGCAGAAATATCATCGAGCGTCGATCCTCATGATTCTTTGAGTTTCCCAAAGTTACGAGAACTCTACATAGTAAAGTGTGATGGTTTGGAGTATATTTTTCCGGTTTTGATGGCGCCACAAGAGCTTCCGGAGCTTGAAAATCTCCGTTTTCATGATTGCCCTCTATTGAAGCAAGTGGTCAGACGCAATGAAGGAAGGGACGCACCCCGACCAGTGCAGTTTCCAAAACCATTGACGGAGTTTTCAGTGTCCGCCTGCCCTCTGTTAACTGATTCATAAGGCTATCCTCAAGGTACTTTCTTTTTCTCTTTTCCTAGTTATAGAATTGAATCTGTGCCTGGTTTAGTTAAGTTTTATACATGTAGTGTTTTTAAAGCTGCCTACCAAGCAAGATGCATGAACGGTTGGTTTTATTTACATAATACGTATATAAACATACATACTGTAACCATTGCGCAAGAATTCAAAGGAAGGAACTATGTTTGCTCTAAAGCATGTATATCATCAATGAATCCATAGAATAGTAGTGTTAATAAGCATTTATTTCTAACTGATATATATATATATATATATATATATAATTTCTTTTTATTTATTATGTGATGAATTATGATTAGAAGTTTCGATTATTAACATTCAAGGACTCGTTCAACAATTTAAAACATCTTCAACTATCTGAAGCAATTGAGGATTATAATCTGGTTCCAGATGCAAATGGAGAAGGACTAAATGGGTTAACTTCCCTTGAACTCAAGCATTGCAAGGATATTAAATGCTTGGTTGATACCACAACAGGGAATTAGCCAATCTCTGCATTCACTAAGTTGGAGAGTTTTAACTGGAAAATATATGCTTGTTTTGGAAACTGTATGTAAGTGTTACGGGTCACGGATTTAAGCTTATAACGAATTCACAAAGAATGTCTTATGGAAGTCAATTGATGAAATGGGGTTCATTTGATCTAGTTGAACTAACTCGACCTGTGGAACATACGGAGAAACTCTTCTACTTGAAGCCTTAGTGGTCTAGTAAAACACTTCAATAAAACTAGAGTTACCAGGATAAATAGTGTAAATCTCTTATGATTCTAATATTGTAGATAGGCACTAAGCTCAACTGTTGATATAATTTAATATGTACCGCTAGATCTGGATAAGCTCAACTATAAATAGAGATCTTTATCCTCATTTGTAATCATTCGATTGTACTTTATTCTTGAGTAAAAAGAATATAATGAGAGTATTTACTCAAACACTTGGTTGAATTGCTTTCTTCTCTCGTTGTTTTTTCATTTTTGAGTTGCTTTTGCTATATTTTTTAGTACCTTAGAGAATTTTCGAAAGAATTCTCATATTTCAGGAGTTAGGTTGACTTAGGCAAATTTTTTAATACTTCAAATTTGCCTAAGGCTACGCTATTTGCTACATTTAAGTTCTAATCTTGTAACCAGGGGCATAGCTAGGGGGGTTGGCAAAGGTTTGACTCCTCCTAAAATGAAAATTTTTTTATTTAGACCCTTTAAATTTTTTTAATTTAAATTAGTAAAGGTAAAATTGCACTTTGGCCCTCTTAAAAATGATAAAAATTTAATTTAATCCTTCAAAAATTATAAAGATATAAGTTATTAAAATGGTGAAATTACATTTTTACTGTTGTAAAAATTACAATTTAATTTCGGCCCCTAAACAATTTTCTGGTTTCACTCCTACCCATAAGGGTCAGCCTTAAAATTCTAGACTAATTATCTTCCCTTAAAATTCTCAATTGGGAGGGTGATGGATGTTTGGTTGATACATAAAAAAAAATGATAGTTTTCGAACACAAAATCTCAAATATTTGAGTGTTAATTCGTTTGACATGTCTGAGATATTCCGAGTTGTTGAAGCAAATCAAGTAACATTACTACTCTCAAATTTGGAGCTTTTGGAGTTATCGTCTTCACCAGATTTGAGATGGATAGTAAAAATCCCCACTCATTATGTCGACCTCGAATGTCTAAAGGCTTTAGAAATAATAAGGTGGGAGAAATTGGAATCTCTGTTATCAATATCCATTGTTCGAAGCTAAGAGTATTGGAAGAACTCAAGATAGGTGGTTGCAATGAACTGAAAAGAGTTTTCATGGAGGTGGAAAGTAATGCTGAATCCAACACACTTTATTTGCCAAACTTGAAAAATATGGAGATAAAAGAATGCCCAAATCTAGAATATGTCTTTCCACTTGCTCTGGCTCGAGGTTTTCTTCATCTACAAAAGGTACTCCTTGTTAAACTAGGAAACTTGAGAGGATTTGTTGAAAGCGATGAAGTTGTCAAAATGGCAGCCTTGAAAACTTTAGAAATGATAATGGTAAAAAAAGTAAGAAGATTTGGATAAAAATATAAACTCGAAAAAAGTGTTTGGACAAAAAATAAGGTCTATTTTTTAAATGGATAAGTCTCAGGTAGAATTTTTTAGTTTGGGTTCGGCCCGAATCAGCTGTTTTGTTATTGTTTTGCTACTGTTTTGCTGTCATTTTGTTATTATATTGCTACTATTTTGTTGTTATTGGTTGGATATTGTATAACTCTTATTTTATTGTTAATTTTGCTATTATTTTATATGCATTTACCTGTTAAGTTACAATTATATTAGTATTATTTAAATATATAGACTTTTAACTTAAGAGGTCAATGTTTAAATAAATATTAAATGTTGAAAAAGTTTGTATGAGAGTGTAATATGCATACTTAATTGGTATTGAAAGAACATAATTTAAAGGAATAACATTTTAAAGTTAAACTCTTAATTAATTGAAATTATTAGCTTTGAACACTAATGAACGTAAAGAGTTTTGAGTTTCCTCAAGCAAAAACAGTGTAATGTTTAAAATTAAAATAAAACAATTTTTTAATTCTTTTTTATAATTTTTAAATTATTAACATAAAACACGAGTTGTCATATCAGTATCTAGTGTAATGTTTAGGGATTCCATTAAATTATTGTGGAATTTTTTTCAAATAGCAAAAACTAAATGCTTTTTCTTCTTGTTCAACTACAAAAATAAAAGACTGAGGACTGATTTATAAAAGAAAAAATATGGAGGCAATAAAAGTTATAAGAATTAAGGGGTAAATTTATGATTATGCTTGGATTTTTAAATAGAATTAACAGAAAATGTTAATGAAATAACTGAAAATTAGCTATTCGAAAAATAAAGAGAGTAAGGACAGAATTATGTCAAATTAAAGGAGTTCTAGCATTGTGGAGGGACTTAAAACCAAAATTAGACCAATTAAGTTTTAAGTTTTAGTATTGGGCTATTTTTTTTTTATGATTTTAGACTAGTAAAGCCCAATAAATAAAGATCAATTAAGTTAAAATTAAAGATATGAAGTTTCTTGCTGAATTAAGTCAAGTTACTTGTGAAACAAGTAAAGTTATATTTTATAGAGTATAAATTTGTTCAAGTGAGGAACGTGTATATGTGCATTGTTTTTGTAAACAAGTTAAGCCTGCGAAGGAGAAGCTAGTGAGAGAGTGATTTAGTCTTTGTATAATGGTGAGGTTGCAAAATTCATAACTGTTAAACTAGTGTTTAGACTTAAATCATTGGTTGTACTGTGAAAATATATTCTTATTGATTTTGTAATTAAAATTGTGACCACAATTCAGTGCACTATTACAGGTACAGTTTTTGTTTTTACCCCTTTCTACAAAATATTTCTTTCAACATAATACAAAAATATAATCCTTTTAACAATCCTTGAAGAGAAGAAAAAACATCTCTAAAAATATTCCTAAAAGGCAAAGAACTCTGTCTTGCTCTTCAATGGCTATCTGCCATTTCCTCTGCTGAGGTTGATATGTGTGGTTAAACCTGCTTCAACATCTATGTCCTGGTCTTCAAAAGCCGATGAGCATGCGCACGATGAATTTCGATATGAATGCACATAATCTTCGAACGCGATACTGTCACTTCGATTGCCCTCTTTTCTACCATATACACCAGGTGATGGCACCAGTTCTGGCAGTGCCACTTCCCCCTCCAAGTACCTTACAACTTGCTTCATTGTAGGCCTCGCCTCTGGCACTTCGTTGGAACACATCAAACCGAGTTTAATCACAAAAATAGCCTCACACTCATCAAAGTAGCCATTCAATTTTGAATCCACAACTTCAAGAACTGCCCCACTTTGCCACTTCTCATACACCCACTCCACCAAGATCAGCTCCTCAGGCAATGCCTTTGGGTCAATAGGTCTCCTCCCACATGCCACTTCAAGCAAAAGTGCACCAAATGCAAACACATCAGTACTTGTACTAGGCTTACCAGTTCTTGTAAGCTCAGGTGCCAAGTACCCCATCGTACCAACCACCGTGGTCGAGCCCGGGTTCGAGCCGTGGTCATATAACTTGGCTAAACCAAAGTCACCAAGTCTTCCATTTAGCTCAGAATCTAGCAGAATATTGCCTGCCTTGATGTCCCTATGAATTACAGTTTGTTCCCATTCTTCATGCAAATACAAAAGACCTGAAGCCACACCTTTGATGATCTTGAACCTATGTTCCCAACTTAGAACTTGTTTTGGCTCATCAAACAGGTACTTATCCAAGCTACCACAAGGCATAAAATCATAGACTAATAAGAGATCACCTCTGCGTTGACACCAACCTAGAAACTGAACAATATTTCTATGGCGAAGACGACCGATACTATTAATCTCAGACACGAATTCTCTTATCCCTTGCTTTGATTCATGAGAGATTCGTTTGACAGCAACTTGAGTGTTTGTGTTTGGCAGAGTTCCTTTGTAAACTCTGCCAAATCCACCAAAACCAAGTAGCTCTTTGTCTTTGAAACCCCTTGTTGCTTTCTTGAGTTCTTGATAAGAAAACCTTTGAGGACCAATCTCAAAGTCCTTAGCCTCAATCATGTCTAAATCCTTCAAGTTCCTAACAAGGCAAAACGAGATGAAAGCAATTGACATCATTACAAGAACAGCTGAAAATGTGACACATAGGATTAAGGCAGTGTAGTTTTGTTTAGGCCTTGGAAGTGAAGGTAAAGAAGGTAAAGACAAAGATGCAGCCTCTCCACTCATGTTAAAACTCCATCCCAAGATGTAGTGAGAGCTTGCAAGCATACCTGTTGAAGCTGAAAACCCCACAAACATGGAATCATGGAGAAATGGTGAGAGATCAACATCAAAGGGCAAGATTGAATATTTGGGTTTCTTAGATAAAATTGAAAGCTTAACCTCTAATCGATTTATAGCTGAATCATAATCAATCCAAGCTTGAATCACTTTCCCACTCTTGAGATTCAACTCTTGCTTTGTTGAGTTATCAAGGAAATATCCAGCAGGAGCCGAAGCTTTTGAATGCATGCTATTCAAATCAATGCCAACATGATTATCATCTATATCATCAAACTCTAGAGTTGTCACAGTATCAAACTCTACTGCAAAAACAGGGTTACTTGATTTATTCCCATGATGATTTCTTGGATTAAGCAAGCCTAGATAGTGACTGTGATAACCTGCAATTTGTTTTGAAGGAGAAAGAACAAAAGCAAGGCCATGGCCGCCAAGGGTTGGATACGCAGGATCCATGGCGAAAGCAAAAGCTGTTGAAAAAGAAAAAGCTTTGCCATTGCTGGAGTTCTTGAACTGAAAAGGAGATGAGTAAAAAGCTCTGCCAATTGCATGTTGGCTAATATTGGTTAAACGGAGTAACCCATTCTTTGTAATGTCTGCAACTCCATTTAAGCTCATTTGGTAGCCTGAATCATGAAACCCGTTGAAGATGAAGTGAGAAAAAACTGGGTTTAATGAAAAAACATGAAAAACCAAGAAAAATATCAACTCTTTTGCCATGCAAAGGGGAATTGGGATTGAAATTTTTGCTTTTTGGGGCTGAAGAAAATGAGAATAGAAAGGAGAGCTAAAGGGAGATTTATAGCTAAGGTGGGAATTAAGGGACAAATTTTTGGTGTATGAACTCACGTGGGGATTTACAGGGAATTACGAGGAAATTCAAACCTTTAGAAATGATGCAATTCTATTTCTTGAGTGAAATTAACATAGACTTTGATGAATCTTTCACCTCTTCACATGAATATTGCCGAAAATCTTAGACGCGTTTTCATCTAATGGTCACTCTAAGAGTTAATTTCGACTAGTTTATTTACCATATAAACTTTAACTCATTTTCTATTTTTTGCTTTCAAATTTTATTCTGTCAATTTTTTTAATTATTTAGTTCTCAATTTTTCATTTAATTTCTCTCAAATCCTTCTTATTTTAATTTTATATTTTCTAATTTCTTCAATTTTATTTGATTTTATAATTTTAAAAATGTTAACGTCACTTATTCGTTTAGATGGCAAGTAGGGGTGAGCAAAACTCGATTCGACTCGAAAAAATCAAAAAAAAATTCGAATTTCGAGTTAAACGAATCGAGTTATTCGAGTTAATCGAGTTATTCGAGTCAACTCGAATTTTTTTTTCGAATTTTGAGTTCGAATCGAGTTGAGTTTTCAAATTCGAATAACTCGAATAATTCGAATATCAAATTATAATATTTTATATTTTTACCCCAAACTCCCAAACCTTTTTACTTTTCCCTCAAAACTTTTACTCCTTCCCACTTTCCCCCCAAAACTTTTACTCCCCTTCCATCCCAACCCCCCAATCTACCCAAAATCCATTTCCCACCAAAATTTTACTCTCCCATTTACTTTTTTTCAAAATTTTACTCCCCAAAACCCTCAAAACTTTTTATTTTCCCCTAAAATTTTTATTCCCTCCCACTTTCCCCCCAAAATTTTTACTTCCTTCCCATCCCACCTCCCATCTACCCCAAATCCACCCCCCCAATTTTTTTTTAATATTTTCCCTCCAAAATTTTACTCCACCTATTTACTTCCCCTCAAACTTTTATTTCCCAAAACTTTTTACTTTCTCCCTAAACTTTTACTTCTCACCTTTCACTCTCAAAAAAAAAAATCAAAATTATCCAAAAAATCACTAAACATAAATAGTAATAATTTTATTTATATCTATTATTTATATTATTAAATTAAATTTCACATTTTATATTATTTATATGATTGAATTGTTTAGTCGTATTGAATATTTATATTAAAATTGAATTATTAATTATGCCATTAAATATTCATGTTAAAATTTTATATTAGTATCAATTTCACATTTTATCTTTAAAATAACTTTTATTAAAAAATCACATTTTTACATTTAATATATTTTTTAATTCCAAAATACATAGTGACAAGAATTTGAAGATAATTGAAACAACTAAGCAAACAAAGAAGCTAACCCGTATATAAAAGATTAATAAATAAATTATCAGGTGATGAAAGTTAATAAAATTTTTGATTAAGGTGGAAAAATTTTATTACGATGGGTGACAATGGTTACAAGGACCCAAAATTATTTTATAAAATTTAACTCGAACAAATATATTCGATTCGATTCGATTCGAATTCCATCTCACTTGACTCGATTTGAGAAAATTTCAAATAAAGTTAGGATGATAAAATAAGATTCGAAAACTCGATTAACTCGAAAATTTTTTATTCGATTCGATTCGATTCGATCGAATACTCACCCCTAATGGCAAGCACATTTCCGACGTTCAACTGCAAATGGTAAGAAAATATTAGTAATTTTTTTTAATTTTAACTAATTTAATTATTAAGTTGTTAACATTATTAATTTTATAATCTTTTTATGTTTATATAATCAGACTGAATATCGGATTATGGAGACGTACATACACAATTTAAGTGAGAGGGCATCGCGTATTATTGAACAACACTTGCAAGAGGCGGGATTCTTGCACGTGTCTCGTATGCTCGGGGGGACTAAATTGGATCTCACACTTATCAGTGTTTTGGAGGAAAGATAGAGACCCAAGACACATATATTCCATCTTCCGTGCGGTGAGCATACAATTACACTTGAGGACATTGGTTAACAACTTGGTTTACTAGTGGATGAGACAGTCGTTATGGGGGTAGTGGGCATTGGCGATTGGAGCTCGATTTGCGAGCAACTATTAGGAAAGGTATTGGACAAGTTTAGTGGTAGTTTGATAGAGATGAAATGGTTAGAAGACAATTTCAATTATATCGACAACTCTATGAGTGCCATTGAAAAAGAACAATATGCAAGAGCATTCATCCTCAAGTTAATTGGGAGGCTTCTAATGCCAGATAAATATTGAAATCTAATACATTTAAGGTGGCTACTACAACTAGTCAACTTGAAAGAAGCGAGACGACTCTGTTGGGAATCAACAGTGTTGGCGACACTGTACCGAGAGATGTGTCAAGCAATGAAATCATAAAAAATTAAAATCGATGGTTGCGTACTCCTTCAATCATGTACATGGTACCGGCTATCATTTTTATGTCCCCGAGTAAACACCCCTTATGAATTCTCACTCGTAATAAGGTAAAATTCATTTGATAATATAAGTATCATAATATTTTTTTTCACTATTATATTTTTTTAAATAGCATATTATTAAAATAGATGGAACAATGACACGAGTCATATAAGTATACCAAACAAGCTCGAAGATATCTGGTTATTGTTAGATCAATGATTTGAAGCCAAGGTTAGTTTTTTGAATTTCAAATTATATAATATTTACGTAAGAATTTGAAATTTAATACTAGGTACGTAATAAAATTTATAATTTCACACTGTAGTTTGAATAGATGTCATACTCTGATCCAAGAATTCAAGAATGCATCCTGGCAGAATTTTGGGCCAATCACAATATTTGGCATGTCAAAGTGTCATTGATAGTTTTTTAAACGGTCGAAATGCACGAATTCGTTCGAGTGATGCACTAGTTTGAGTTTAAGCAAAGTATTCCACTTTCACCCCAAGAGCTCGATAAATAACATAATATTGATAATACTCTAGAATGACATATTCTTATGTATTAATTACATATTTATTTTGAGTATGATCCTACTAATTTGAGCTATTTATGGTTTTTTATCTTATAGGGACTAAATTAAAGGCAAAAGAAAATTTGGGGGAAAAAAGCGTGAATTTAAAGATAAAATGGGCCAACATGCGAAGTAGGAAAAAAGTGGTGCCAGAAATGCAAAGTATGGGAGACTTGAGGGCAAAAGTGCAAAGAAGAGATTTTATACAAACAAGACTCTATTTAATTTTTAATTATATTAAAATAATTATTAAAAATTATTATTTAGATTTAATTTTAGCTTTTATCTTTATTTATCTTTATTTATTTGTATTTATCTTTTAGAATTTAATTAGGAATAGACTAGGTTTCCTAGTATTATAAATAGGGGATGGAGAAACACAAATTTGACACATCATTTTCTGTAAACACTTTCTCTCCAAAAAAGCTTAGCCTTATTTCCCTTCATATTATTCAATAAAAATTATATTTTCAATACATTTATTTCTTTTTTCCCCAAAATCATGAGCCACTAAACTTATCTAGCCAAAGGTTGGCGAAAATCCCCAAAAGGGTTCATGAGGCTTAGAATTCGCGCTTAGCCTTCTCAACGAGTATTCATCGTTTCTCCGCATTACAGGGCTGACACTTCCGTCCGTGTCCCTTAAAAAGTGATCTTTTCAACTTGTGCAAGGAACGGCCGTTTTGTATGTTTTGAGAAGGTTGCACAGTCGGTTTGTTAGCTTACTGCGTCAGAGGTTGGCGAGCCCAAGAGACAAAACGGCGTGACATTCGCCATTGAGAAGTGATGATCTAGCATAAGATGGTCTCATAAAAGCAATTTTTGGCTAGAGTCAGGTTCCTCTTGTTAAATATGACTCTTATTTTTAGTAAAATTTGAAAAATAATATTTCAGTTAAACTCTGTTTACTTGTTTCAATCAAACACTGATTAGTTTAGATTATTTTATTATTATTTGACCTATGAATTCAGCCTATAAATAGGCTCTTTTACAACCTTAAAAAAGACACTCATTAGAGATTAGAACTCATAACACATTTAGTGTAACACCCTTCACCCGTATCTGACTCCGGGACAGGGTTCGAGGCGTTACCGGACTTAAACATTCACAAACATATAAAATCGGGTCACCAAGTTCTGCCCAAAATTTAAACTTACAAACCACAATGAATAAAGACCACATCTCATGGCCATATATAAAAGCTCAATGTAGGCCAATACGTAAACCAAATTATAATAATAATACATGACATGAAACAAACTTGCTATACATGCCACTCACATGAAAATATTTAAACATATACTAGCCAATACTCCAAGGATAATGGCTTGATAGTGTGATGCTGCCTCCGATGATCTCCAACCCTTGAGCTGACCTGACAAACTAAAAAAAATGGAAAAAATGAAGTAAGCTTTACGCTTAGTAAGCAAGTATATAAATAATGAATAAAGAATTTAGTATGATTACATAATAACTCAAGTGTATCTACTTTTAATTTCACTATTTACTCCACTTTGGTCAAGCTGTCTCTCCTGCATCATGTTCACTAAATAAATCATAACTCGAGTTACGAAACTCGAAATCCAATTCCGTAAATTTTCCTTGAAACTAGACTCATGTATCTATTCACTAATTTATTTATAGAATTTTTGGTCAAGCCAATTAGTACAGTTAATTAGTTAAAATTTCCCCTATTACACAGCTCGACTGATCTGACCTCTGTTTACTACGAATTGAATTTCTCCCAATACACAATTCAAATGACCATGAAACCTGTTTCATTTAAAACTAGACTCAATAAGAAATTTGTGCATATAAACTATATTTCTTAATTTGTTTTGTACAATTTTTAATTATTTTTCAAAATTGGAACAGGGGATCACATAGTCATTCTAAGCAAGTCACACACAATTATAAATATCTCAAAATATAGAATTCCTTTACTTGCTCCGTTTCTTTTATATGAAAGCTTTAATTTCACATCTAATTCAGCCTCTAATTAAATTATTACTATTTTTGGTGATTTTTCAAAATCACGTCATCGCATCTTGTCCCACAATGCAGTTTTAGTGCTAATTCACTCTTTCACACTTTCTTTGTATTAACCTCATTTTAACTTATATATATATATATATATATATATATATATATATATATATCACAATTCATTTTCACCACATTTCATACATCACAAGTATAGGTCCATAATTACAATGTCACCATAAAGCCATCCCGTTGAACAATTCGGATCAATTCCGATACTTGATGGTTTGACCTCTGACTCCACCATCATATTTCATATAATTCGGCTCTCTTGTACACATGGTGGACACTTAGTACCACCTATGTGACCTAGCCAATTTATTACGCAGCTCTCTTGTCCACATGGTGTCCTACCCTTGGAATCACACATGCGACCTAGCTACATTTACTCTCCCGTAGCTCTTTTGTCTACATGGGATACTTCTCGTATCACACATGTGACCTAGCTACATTTATCTCTCTCCCGTAGCTCTCTTGTCTACATGGGATACTTCCCGTATCACACATGTGACCTAGCTACATTTATCTCTATCCCGTAGCTCTCTTGTCTACATGGGATACTTCTCGTATCACACATGCGACCTAGCTACTACATAGTATCGTGTAGCTTTCTTGTACACATGATGTGCACTCGGCATCATACATGTGACCTAGCTACACTCGATCTATATTATTCAATTCTTCCGAATGTTCAACCGAGATTTCTCTCTCTATTACTTATTTCCGTTCTTCCCATAATTAATTTATGCTTCAAAATCGGCTAAAATATATATAATAGGCTGAAATATAAAAATGTAAATGAAGTTAATGTATTATTTACATACAAACTTACCTCGGTGCAAAATATGGAAATTTTGCAATTTAGTCCAAAACATTTTCCTTCTCCCATTCAAGATCGATTCCACGCCTTTCTTGATTATTGAGCTTACAAGTTGAAGAAACCCTAGCTATGGTAGCAAGTAAAATTCGGCAGCAACATGAAGAAGATGAATGGATTTTTGCTTGATTTTTCCCATTTTATTTCATTTAATATCCAAATGACCAAAATGCCCTTACTTACTAAACTTTCAAAAATTCCATCCATGTCCAATTTTTGTCCATAACTTAGAAATTGGTCAAATTGCTATTTAAGACCTCCTAATTAATATTTTAAAGCAATTTCATACTAGAAACTTCTAGAATGCAAGTTTTGCAACTTATTCAATTTAGTCCCTAACTTCAAATTAAGCACTTTATGCATTGAATTTCTTCACGAAATTTTTACAAATCATGCAATCATATCATAGACCTCAAAATAATCATAAAATAATTATTTCTATCTCGAATTTGTGGTCCCGACTTCACTATTCCGACTAGGCCCAAAATTAGGGTGTTACATTTAGAGAAGTTTGTGTTTATGTTTTGAGAGTTATTTGTTTTCGGGCTTTCGAGCTTTTGGGGTTTAGTCTTTATCTCCATCTTTTGTACTCTTCGTTCTTTTGCCATTATAGTAAAATTATCTTTGCCCGTGGTTTTTTTATCCTCTTTGGAGGGGTTTTTTCACATTAAATTTGTGTGTTTAATTTCTCAATTTTTTCACTATTTTTACTTATTCGTTACTTAATCGGGTCGATTCCTAACAAGTGGTATCAGAACTAGTTCAATTTTCATAGATCAGCCCGTTCAGAGATGGCAGCAACAAGGTTTGAAATTGAAAATTTCGATGGTGAGACAAATTTCAATCTGTGGCAAGTTCGGATGATGGTAATTCTAGTTCAATCGAGCTTGAAAAAAGTTGTTGCCGGGGAAAAGCCTGAGAATCTAAATAAAACAGAATGGGAAGAGCTTAACGAAAAGGCTTTGTCTACAATTCAATTGTGCCTCGCGAATACGGTATTGCGGGAGGTATTGATGGAGAAAACCTCATCCGCCTTATGGAAAAGGTTAGAAACTCTTTATGCAACTAAGTCTCTGGCTAACCGTTTAGTGTTGAAACAACGTCTATTTACATTTTGTATGAACGAATGTGAGGTTCTTAGAGATCACATCAGTCAATTCATTACTCTTTTAAATGATTTAAAGAATGTTGAGGTTCATATTGACGATAAAGATCAGGTTATGCTATTATTGTGCTCTTTACCCCCTTCATACAAGTCTTTCAGAGAGACCCTGATTTATGGCAGAGACAAACTCTCGTTCGAAGATGTGAAGGGTCATTTGTTGAGTAGAGATAAACTCAACAATAGGTTTCATTTGGATAACAAGGCAGATAGGTAACCTTCCGTTTTGGTAGCATCAAAAAAATGAGACAAAAGGTGTCGCTATTGTAAAAAGTTAGGTCACATCAAAGCAGATTATTATAAACTGCGAAATAAAAGAACTGCTGAGAGTAACGAGGAAGATGTAGCTGGTGCTAATTTGGCCGATGAAAACAGTGATGATTTCTTGTTAGTGTCAACGAGTGATAACTCCAAGCTCACGTCCGAGTGGATCCTAGATTCGGGATGTTCTTTCTACATGTGTCTTAATAAAGAATGGTTCTCCACATACAGTTCAGTTGAAGATGGAGTTGTGCGCATGGGAAACGATTCATCTAGTAAGGTAATTGGTATTGGTACTGTTAAAATTAGGATACACGATGGGACGATTATGACACTCTCAGATGTCAGGTATGTACCTGATTTACGAAAGAATCTTATCTCATTGAGTATTTTAGACTTGAAAAGATACAGAATCAACATCAAGTCAAGTAGCATTAAAGTATCTCGTGGAGCTCTCGTTTTGTTAAAAGGTAAAAGAACTGGCAGTCTTTATATTCTGGAAGGTTCTACAGTGACCGGTGAAATCGGACGTCCCTCGTCCGTTACGAAGTTGAAGTCAACTCGTTTGGAGCGGAGGCAACTTGGTCATAAGAGGAAAAAAGGTATGATTGTTTCGTTGAAGAGATGTTCTCTTTTGGATGCAGGTTTTGAAAAGTTAGGGCACTATGTTCGTGAAAATCAGACCTGGGTTAGTTTTGATTTGACAGTGTGCAAGTCGAAGGCTAGAAGTCTTCCAGTTTCTAAGCACAAATTTGACTCAGTTAATTCCCTGCATAGTTCAAGATAGGCTCGTGGCGGGCTTTAGCAAGTATGGCATTGTGGAAATATGAGTCAAGGTAGAGATTTGTTAAATATGACTCCTATTTTCAGTGAAATTTAAAAAATAATATTTCAATTAAACTCTATTTACTTGTTTCAATCAAACACTGATTAGTTTAGATTATTTTATTATTATTTGACCTATGAATTTAGCCTATAAATATGCTCTTTTACAACCTTAGAAAAGACACCCATTAAAGATTAGGACTCATAACACATTTAGAGAATTTTGTGTTTACGTTTTGAGGGTTCTTTGTTTTATGGTTTTCGAGATTTAGTCTTTATCTCCATCTTTTGTAATCTTCGTTTTTTTGCCATTATAGTAAAATTATCTTTGCCCGTGACTTTTTATCCTCTTTGGAGGGGGTTTTTCACGTTAAATTTGTGTGTTCAATTTCTCAATTTTTTTCGCTATTTTTACTTGTTAATTGCTTAATCGGGTCGATTCCTAACACTGCTAAATCATAAGTCTAAAATCATTGGAGCTGATGGTTGTAGGCGTCCTCTTCCACTATAACTGGCTTATTCTGTTTGATAAGGATCACCTAAAAGTCGAGGATTGAACCCGAGGAGAATCGAAACAATCAGAGGCCGGAATCTCTCCATAAGAACTTTTTTTCCTCAACTCTATTTATCTCTACTATTTTAATTTTAATTTTCGTAATTTCAATTCAATCAAAACTTTTAATTCTATTTTTTTATTTTTTTCCAAGTAGGATTTCTTGGGCACGACTCTGTCTGAGATTTCAAGGAATAAGCACTTGTGCAAATCTAGTCCCTGAGGATTTGACCCTACTTCCCCTATACTATTCTTTTTTCTTTATTTTATAGGGATAGGATATTTTTGGTGCTCTCAATGATCGCATCAAATATCGACTTGTGGGGAAGAACCGATGAAGATTGGCTAAAATTCCATGCCAAATATATTTACATTTAGGAGTATAGGTATGATTTCATACCTATGCGCAAACCAATTCCCCCACCAGATTTGGCGACCTCTCCGAATTACATGACATGGTTTAGACTTCATGATAAGTCATATCTACTGCCGGAGGAGGAAAAGAGTAGACAATATTGTCGTAGGAGGCCAAGACAACCTCGCATGAATCCTAGGTCCGGAGTACATGCCTGGATGGAATCATCATCAGCTCCAACCCTACATGAGGCACTGATAGGTGCGCAACCTCCTGATCAATATGGTTCATAATTTTTTTGTGTTTTCACTAATCCCTTTTTTTTTTTTTTTTTTACACAAGCATCATATTATACACCATCATACTATGCATTAAAACCTTCTCTAGGTATATTTCTTGCACAACCTCCATCCCATGACCATATTACACGCCAATGCCGATAACAACACCGATGCATCTACCATCGTCGACAATTCTAACATTCTATTTGCAATCAGATTATACGCACAATACACTTATCCACTAATAGTGTCGCAAACACCCTCAACATCATTGTTCTACAGAGGTGGGTCATTTTTGCAACCACCTATTAATACAACGGGCGCTATATAATGGGAACCTAGGACGCAAATGCACTCTAGCACGGTAGAAGGAGATGAAGATGAAGATCAACATGGAGGTCGAAGTGAAGATGAAGAAGATGAGGAGCCAGAACTCCAACTATAATGAAATCCTCCTCGTAACCGACACCTACCAAGTTGTGGCACACATTCTGGCCGACGACACCGATGAATATTTTGTTTTAATTTTTTTCATGTAAATCATCATTTGCTTTATTAACTTTTAATTTGTATTGTATTGAATTTTTCCATCCATAATGTACTTATTCCAATTATATAAAAAAAAGTTGTTCTATTCTATTTTACATTAATAATATACTTATTTACAATCTAAGAAAAAATATTTTTTGTATTGTATTATATGCGATTTCTATGATTAAAGAACTCATTAATAACTACAACTACACCGTCTCGACTCGACTCGACTTGAGTTTCAACTCTTTCTCCACCATCGCAATCACTCCTCCCCCTAAAAGCCTTCTTGCTCCCAACTCTGTCATAAGTTATAGACAATGAGGTTAAGGATATTATCTTTAGTGGAGATGGAGAAAAAGAATAAGTTGATTATATTAGAAAGTCATTTTCCCCCCCTATGTTTATGATCTCATACTTATGTATGAGGTTTATAAAGAATTTTCTTTCGGTATTATAAAACTTGAACCCATGACCACATAACCACCATCAACTGGGGGCCCGACTTATACTTCAACCAGTGACCATATAACCACCGTGAACTGAGAGCCTGAGTTGCAATGCGATGGGCTTCTAAGGTGATGATTCTATCTCCACACACAGATAAAATGTGTGGGTCTCCAAGTGCTATCGCATCACTGTAAACTTAAACATACCTTAAAACTATCACAATGTCAAACTCAAACACTAACACAAATAAATTTTCTACCCAAATTTTCAACACCCAAAAAAAATATATCTATTTTTTAAAAAACAGAAAACATGTCTTGCAGGAAGCATTTTCTGTTGAGGTGGTAGCTGTAGGACACGCTTTCAGCCTCCTCAGCAAAAAAGGGGTCCTACAAGACGTGTTTTCTGTTTCCCTCTTCAAAATTAACCTATTTTCCTAAATTTGAAAAAAAATACATAAATCCCTAATTATTATTTTTAATTGGTGTTTCTCTAATTAACTTCTCCATTAAAAGTTTAAATTTCAATATGTAGATATTAATATGGTTAATTATGCATTTAGTCTAAGAACTTGATTTTTTTTATCAATTTGATTCTTATATTTTTATTTTTATTTTTATCATAACTTAATACCCAAACATACTTTTCATCCACTATCCTCATCAAAGTTTTGTGACCAAATGCATATTTAAGCTTTATTAATATTAACAAATAGCAAATTTGAAATATAAAATTTTATTTTTATTTTTTAAGGTAAAATATATATTTTTAAAATACTAAAATAATTTAATAAATGCATATTTAATAAAATACTAAAAAATACCACTTGAACTATAGCTCGATTGGCATGTGTATTGTTACCGATACATGAGGACATGGGTTCGAGTGCGCTAAAGTGCATTATCCTCCTATTTGTGGGTTAGGGAGAGACTATGAGTAGTTCTAAACGTTGTATTAAAAAGACAGATATGATCAGAACTTATAATGAGCTTGTTCAAAAAATATATATTTCAATCCGTAGGAATCAATAGAAAAGGAAAATCCCTTCAAATACACTAGATCCAGCTCGGTTATTGATAGAGTGAATAGATCTGTCATTTCTTGAATTCTCTCTCCTGATTCAAAATCGTGGCCCAATTCATCCTTTAGAACTATATCACATCCCAGATCTGATGAAATAGGATGAACTGAGACTGTATTTTGTAAATACGTAATTATCTTAAATATATTAACTATTTCTTTATTTTTCGATCGCCTGGAAGGGACAAGAGAAACATCTTGTTCTTTCTTCAACAATTTCTGATTTCTAGTGGACCTCTCAATAGGATTCGAACCCAGATGAAGTCCTGACCATTTATAAAAAAAAAAAAGAACGAATGGATCTTTTAGGATTCCCAAGAAATTCTTCAATTTCTTCCGGAAGCAGATGATTATTCATCATCTTCTCACATTCCGTGAATAGCCAGGACATTGAAGAATGTTCAGAAAGATACTTAGGGAATCGGTCTGATTCTATCTCCGTTCGTTCCGAGCTTATTCAAAAAAAATTATTAGAAAATAATTTAATAAAAAACGAGATATTTGATCATTTTTTAACATTGCCTATTAAATTAACATATATAAACTACTAATATAAAAAAAATTCAAATGTTGACCAAAGCATGAAAAACAACATAATTTTAGGTAAAAATTACATAACATAATCTAATGCCCTATTATTTTAATCATTCTGACCTTTTTATGGATATTATATTTAAAGTTTTAAGTATTAATTTAATCAATGGAACCGAATGTCAAATAAACACACGTTGTATTAGAGAATACATTTTATTAGAAAATACACTTTCTCCTACTATCATGTTAGTGGCTACTTTACCAACTTTTGGGAATTATTTATTAAATTAAATATCCATGTTTCTTAATAATTAAACACACACAAAAAAAGTTAAATCATCATTATTATAAATTTGTCCAAAAGTAAAACTTTAGAGCAGATAAGATTATATTTTAACAAAGATTATAATAAATTTAAATAGATTAAACCATATCACTTCACTTAAATTCAATGTACATATGTCGATTGTGTTTTAACTCGATTGGAATGGGCATTGTTGCCAATACAGGAGGATGTGGGTTTTAGTGTATTGAAACGCATTATCCTCTTATTTATGGATTGGGAGACTATGGGTAGTTTTCGGTATTGTGTCAAAAGGAGTAGATATGATCAGAACTTAAAATGAGATTATTCAAAAAAAATTAATAAACATGTAGAAAGATCCCATGCATTTATATATTTTTATAATGATAAAATTATACCTTACTTCTAATAATTTATGATCCATCTACGATCCTCCTAAAACAATTTTTTAACTTCATATCTATTTAACACAATTATACTACATTTATTTAGCTCATCTCCCATCGTAATAATTTATATTTGAAACATTCGTAGCTAAAAACAATTGAAAACTTTCTTCTAAGGTTATTATTATGTCTACTATAATATAAGTTTTAATTAAATTCGCGTAATCGAATATGAATTCAAGTAAAAATATTAAAGGTAGTAACGAGTAATACGGTAAGATATATTGTATTCACAAGAAATAATGAGTAATACGGTAAATATATTTTAATTTATTTATATTATTTATAAAATCAATAAAAACCCGTATATTTCTATTTCTTCATTTCAACTAAATCATTAATTATCGTCAACGACGGATCTTGACATTAAGCATTAAAGCATGAAATTTTTTGAAGAAATTATGGGTTTTTTTTTTTTTTTTGTTTTTTACATTGGTACTTTTTCTTTTTTTGTGGTAAACGTGTAATTGAGGTGGACCATGAACCCAAGCCACTTTCTGCCGTCCACCACAGATCAACCAAGCTTGTGACACGTGGGTTGATTTAAAGACTCTATGAAGAAGTAGCATGAAGCTTCACGATCTTGTAGGGCACAGTATAGAAACCACAGGAGAGAGAGCGAGAGCGAGAGAAAAATTTATCCGCGTGGGGTCTGTGCGTTTTAATCCCATGCCACGTGACTCCTCAGCATTTATTTTAAACGTGGACCACGCCGCCTGTTGATTCCATGTTATTTCAGTTGACTGTAAGCTGAGTATCTTTGACCCATCCCTGTTTAACCGATTATTTAATTTAATATGTGTTTACAGAAATTAATTATTTAATTAATAGATAAAATATCAGATTATTTAACTATATAAACGATATAATAATTTTATCTTTTAATTTAATGAGTAAATATTTATAAAAACAACGTAATCTTAACTTTTAACTTTTAACTTTCAAAAATATAAGATTTTTTTTAACTTAAAAGTAAAATTTTACTAAAACACGTAAGCCTAATTGCACATATAGATTGGTAAGCCATCACTTTCTCTTTTTATGGGAGGGATGTGATGGGATTGTTATTTTCGTATATTCATTATTAAAATTCGTTTCACTTTGATAATAAATTTAAATATTTATTATTAAAATGTTTATGGATAATAAATTTGGATATTCGTTCACTTTATTTTTTTTAGGTATCTATCAAAATGAATTCAGTAACTAATCCTTCACATTCTACAGACTCATTAAAACTCAGGGCGAGAATCAAATCCTCAACCACTGGTTAAGGTAAGAGAGACTATTGTCATCTCACCTAACTCCCGTGATTAAATAATCCCCACTTGCACGCAACAAGATTCAAACTTGGAACCCAAAGGTAAGCTAAAGCCTTACCATTGAATCAGTAAACTCATTCACTTTATTTTTATTTATAATAAATTTAGGTTTAAATTTTTTTTAGACTTAAGGTCTCTTTGGATTGGCATTTACCTCTAGTACGGTGCGCTTAGCTTTCTTTTTATCTCATACTACAATATTGTTACAATATCTAATCTCACCGCCACCGTTGGTTTTAAAGGGACTTAAACAAATCTTTTCATTTTTAAAGGGGCAAGGCCATTGCCTTCCCCATTAACACCATCACTGGGCATGTACTTCATAAAAAAATCATAAAAAAAAAATTTAAAATTTAGCAATGTCAACAATGAAGTACATGTGGATTGACACACGAGCTGCCACATCAATGCCGTTAACATTTTACCAATTCATTCAATTTCTTTATCTAACAAAAAGTAATTCAACAAAACTTTTAAGGTTAAGTGTCAAAATGTACTTCATAAAAAATGACAAAAGAAATATCTTATCACTTTCTTCTAATATAGTCCATAGTGAACTTTCTTGGAAACAAAAGATGATTTTATTTTGCAAACCATAAAAGTCAAATTCTTTTGGGGGACCTAAAGTAAAATTTTACCAAAACTCCTAAGTCTAATTGCACATATAGTTTGGTAAGCCATCACTTTCTCTTTTTATAGTAGGGATGTAATGGGTGTTTAATTTTCGTATAGTCATTATTAAAATTCGATTTCACTTTGATAATAAATTTAAATATTCATTCACTTTGTTTTTATTTATAATAAATACAGGTTTAAATAATTAAATTTTTTTTAGATTTACTAAATACAATTTTGTAATAATTTTATTATAGGTTCTAATTATATTTATTTTTTTTACTAAATATTTAGAACTATCCATAGTCCCTCCCCGACCAATAAATAGGAGGATAATGCGATTCAACGCATTCGAACTCACGTCCTTCTACATTAACAATAATGCTCATGCTAATCGAGTTAAGACTCAATCAACTTTTTGTAATAAACTTTTAAACGTTGAACAAACAACTTAATTAATTCAAATTTAAATAATAATATTCCATTTATAAAATAATTAATTCAAATTTAAATAATAATATTCCATTTATATTTTATAGTCAATTAAGTCCTAATAAGAGGTTGCTTAATGTGATGTCATGCCAATGATGCAAGCATGCACGTCAACATTGTATACGAGATGAACCGAGACCCTTTCTCGTTTATCTTTTATACAATAAAAATTAACTAAAAGGATTTTTTTTTTTATTTGTGAAATTAAAAATTAAATGTAAGTAAAATATAATACTTATAATATAATATAAATTTAACAAAACAAAATTCATTTGTGTTTGCAGTTCGAATTACATTTTTAAATTGATTAAAATAGGGGCAAAACCAGAATAATCTTTTAGGGGCCTGAATAAGATTTTAAATTTTTATAATTTTTATAAAATTAAATCGAATTTTTATAATTTTAGAGTGGTAAAATATAAATTTATCTTTATTAATTTAAAATTTTTAAAAAAATTTAAGGACTTAAATAATAAATTTACATTTTAGAATGGCAGGGGCCATACCAGCCCCTCTAAATTCGTGACTAGATTAAAATGTGTCATAATTCTATTAATTATCACTTATTATTAAAACTTTTGTTGCAATTATGGACAAATACTATTTTGGGCATCAATAATAAAACAAACTATCCTCTCTAAAGCCCAAGGGTTTCTAAATGGGCCAAGGATAGCCCATTATATTTATCTCTAAGTCCAAAGAAAGCAAAAAGGCAAAAATTTGACTCTTGAATTCCATTTTATTAATAAAATATTTTAATTTAATTTAATTTAATTTAAAATAATTTTGAGTTATTTCATCTAACATCCTCAAATTACAATCTTTATTTTAAATTAATCCCTAAATTTTAAGACGTTTTAATTACATCTCTAAACTATCGATCATATATCAATAAGGTTCATCCATTCTTGAAACTGTTAATTTAACAATCAAATTACATGTAAAATGGCATAATTTAAAATTAAAGTTTAAAAAAAAGTTTAATGTTGAGACATGAGTTTTAAAATTAAAAACTTAAAAAAATAAAATTGAATAAAAAAGAGTCGCCGATAACTTTCATAAAAGCTCTGAAAACCTCAAAACTAAAACTTTTACAACATCTATTTTTCTTAGACATTATTAATATAACTACAATATTTGCAGTTATCTCACTTTATAGTTCATTATATATTTTTTTACATATTTAATTTTTGACTATACCTTAAAGTTAACTTCTCGATTTTGCTTGTAAAGTATATGAAATAAAATAGTGTCATTATTTTAATCTACTTAAGCTTTTTTGGATGATTAACTTTAGCTTGTTTTAAATACAGTCATTTTGTTTTTTAAATTTTTTTATAAAAAAATTATACTATTTTTAGTTTAGTATTTAATAATTTAGTATTTTTTATTAAAAATTTAAATAAATTTTTAATTTTTACTTTACATTATTATAAATTTATTTTCATGTAATTTAAATGACATAATATATAAATATGAAGTAATCAATATATCACATAATAGGTCTAACTTTTTTTCTCTCAATTTCATTTTTTGCCTAATATTTTTATGGCATAATGACTTATTTAGTTATGTTAGCCCTCCATTTAATTTTTCATCTTTTTTAATCCTTAAACTTATGTTTTTTTTTATTAAATCATCCTAAAATAGATTAGAAAAGTTAAAGTTTGTTGACTTATCATGTATATGACACATCAACATTTAATTAATTTTTAAAATTTTAAAAAATTAATTAAATGTTGACATGTCATCTCCGTGACATTCCACGTGTATGCCACATTAGCAAAGTTAACAAACATTAACTTTTCCATCTATTTTGAGGTGATTTGACAAAAAAATACAAGTTCAAGAGATAAAAAAGACAAAAAATTAAATGAATAACTAAAATAATTTTTTTCGTAAAATAGAAAACCAAAAAATTATTATGCCTATAAAAAAATTTCAATTTTTTTATCAAATAACACAATCTTTTAACAGGAAATTTTTTATTCAAAACTAATCATGTAAAAAAAAAAAAAAAAGGTTGATTGGAACAAATAAAGTGAAACATTTAAGACAAGAACAAAGTGGAGATTTTATAACACAAAAATAGAGGATACAAATCCACTTAAAACACAAAAGGAAAACAACATTCAATTAAGACACAAGGGGGGGATTTCCTTTGTTTGTGTCCAATATAGATTTTTTCTTCTTCCCTTAGAGCTTAATTTCCCATTTAGAAAGCTCCTCTCTTGATAGCATCGTCATTAGCATTTCCAAGGGCAGCTTCACTCAAATATTTGTCAGCCAATTGAACCCTCTTCACATTCTCTTGTTCAGCAACAAGCATGTTTCCATACTCCAACAGCTTTTCAATGGTCATCGTAGGTTGCTCGAAAGATGGTGGCCCTTCCCTTGAGTTCACGAGCTTTTTCCCGACACCATTGACTCCGACCTCTCCGATCCATTTCCTCACTTCGTCATCGTAAACTCTGGCCCTCAGAGCACCGAAAAAGTCTACAAATCGAACCAACACACATGCAAATACATCATTAATGATAATTCCTATGGGATCTAACTATGGTTAATTTATGACAAAATTTGATACCTCTATTTTTATAATGTTATCAGAATGTCTAAATAGACTTAAAGATTTGGCTGGCATGTAAATTTATTGTAGATTGAATATGATGCTATCAATTTGGACTTATTCATAGGATTATAATCGAGCTGAGATGAGCTCATATACTGAGAAGTTCAAGCTCAAATTTAATTTAGAACTCACTGCTCGAAACTTAGCTCAAGCTCAATCAAATACTACTATATAAGCTTGAGGTCAATTAAGCTCATTCACACACAATTGTATAGTCAAACTCGAGTTTAAGCTTGACCTCGTGCTATATACCATTTTTTTTAGATGAACTAGTAATTTATTATCAAATTATTAAAAATAAATTAAAAAAATATACAAATTAGGCTCGCAAGTTGTTCCAATCAAGTACTAAAATACTTGAATTCGACTTACTCAATAGCTTGAGTTGCTTGAGAATGATTAAATCAGATTCGAATTTTTAAATCAAACTTGAATAGCTTGCGAGCACACCAGATTAGAAGGATTAACTTTTGAATTTTAGCATTGTGGAGGGACTAAAACAAAAACTAGACCTTTGTATAGAGACCACGAATTGAAAAAGTGTTGAACGAGAAGCTTACCAATGGATTGGCCCGGAAAGGTGTCTACAAGCTTAACAAGATCATCAACGGGAACATTGTCGGTCCTGAAAATACCTGTGCAAACACCGATCCTATCTTCCCTGGTGGGTGCCCAGTAAAACTTCTCCATACGACCGTCACGGATGAGCGGCGCGTACAGCGTCGAGAAATCGTTACCGGTGACGATGATTGGAACACGAGGGTTCTCTTCCTTGTTGTACATACCGGGGAGCTGAACGTTGGTGGGGTTATCAGCGATGTTCATGAGTGTGGCGTTCACCATTTGGTTGTTCACTGTGTATTGTGTGGTTCCTCCCATACGACCGGCTCCAGCGTCGAGATCGTTGATGAAGAGGCAACACATTTTCCCTTTCTTGATAATGTCGGCGGCCTCACGGTACCTTTGCCTGATCAACTTGGCTGGTTCTCCGGCGTTCCCACTTTCCAATTCTCCGGCACTCATCATAATGGGGCTGTAATGTTAATTCATTATAGTAATTCATTAGCATGTTTCTATTTGCACAATAGACCCTAAATATTTACACATTTCATTAATTTTGACTCTATAATTAAATTCTAAACCTTCTAAAAATAGTTAATTTATAATTTAACCCTCTAAAACTAGTAAAATTTTAAGTTAATACAAAATAAAATTGCATCTTAATATCTCTAGAAATTTATAGTTTAATTATAGCCCACAAAATTGTTTGACTTCACCCGTCGCCATATACTCAAGACCTTGAATTTGCATCTAAAAAAACATGAACTCACTTGATTCCCATCTTGGCAAAGACAAGCTCACATTGGAAAGATTTTCCTTGACCTTTGCCTCCCCAAATACCCAAGATAAGAGGAACCTGTAATTGAAACAATTGTAGTAAAATTTGGTAAATTTAATGCTATTTTATTAATAAAAAAAAAAAGATTTCACTATATATGTTATAGGTGACATACATACCTTAATGTTAGGAAGGGTCATGAAGTTCTTGGTGATGTGAACAACAAGCTTGTCCATGAAAGCTGGGGCAATGTAGAATCCATCCATGTTGTTGTCCAAGTCGTATCTATATCATCCAAACCATTTATAATTTAGGGATGAACAAAAAAATCGAAATGCGTATATATGATGTATATGTATATGTACTTACGTGCGAAGGCCTTGGCTAAGGTACTCATAGGAGCTCATGACAGCATAGTGAGTACCATCGTTCATGGGAGCTTGGAACAATGAGTCGACCATACCTTTCCCTCTGGTAATGTCTTGTTGGTCATCGGAGATATCATAAGCAAGACCCTTCCATCGGTCCTGGTCGGTCTGTGTGTCTTCGTCGATTTCTTTGGCAGCCACAATCTTGAAACTTCCTGCTGGAGCCTTGCCGTTGTTGTTGAACCTAGCGCTCACTTTCTTCAAGCTGTTCCCCATGAAAGCTGAGCTTGGAGCAGAAGCTCCGGCACCTGATCCATTCAAACTCAACTGCAAAAAACACAAACAATGATATCCTCAGAACATGTTTGGTTAGGGACACACATGTAATAAAAGAACCGAGGGTATGGAGTACCGGCGCTCGGTTGACAGCACCGATGGTGGAGACGGCAGCCGCCATTGGAGATGGAGAGTGAAGTTCGTGAAATGTTATGAAAGTATTGGGAGTGATTGGACTTTGATGAGCCTTACTGAGCTATGGGGCAAAACTTATAAGGATTATATATTGTGTGGGTGACAAATATTAAGGATTTTTTTTTTAATTTTAATATTTTTTCATTTGGCTATGGCCACACATATTACAATCAACGGATCAACGTGGCAGATGATGATTGCTGCATTTTGTATAATCTTTAGATCTTGGTCAAATTCCATAGAAGGTCCATGTATTATGCATTTTTGACACATTTAGTCCCCCCCATTATATTTTGATCAAATATAATCTTTTTATGTAATTTGGCAAATTTTGTGAATGCTAAGGTGTTTAGTTGCAATAGGATTTGGGTGTTTTTATGGGATTCCAATGCAATTTTTTTTAGTAATATATAATTAGAGGGTTAGTATTCACGCACTCACTTACTTCTCAAAAGTTCAAACTCGAGTGAGTTCTATAAATAAACAGCTAGCCTTTAATCATCAGGTCAATCACAAGAATTTTAATGTAGCTAATTTTGGTTCTTATAAGAGTTTTAATGTAAATTTTCGATAGGTGTTGTTGCAATGCTTTTGATGTTCATATTGTACAATTACTTTTACCCTTATGGGTAAAAAAATGTGCATTTATAATCCTAAGATCTATTTTTTTTTTACATTTTTTGTCCTTTAATTTTTTTTTTAAAAATTTAACTATACATAAATCTCTCTCTCTCTCTCTATATATATATCACAATTTTTTTATATAACTAAATGTGTTCTCGTTCATTTTACAGTCTAAGACTAATCCTATTCGGGACAGGTGACGACTTCAAAATTTAAATTCAATCCAAATGTTCGGAAGAATTTCACTAACACTCCTTCCAATCATCCAATCACTTGTTGGTGTATACATCTTGCAAAAACAAAAAATTAATAAAAATTATTAGTCTCTTAACATTTTGAAAAGCAAAAAGATAAAAAATGTTCAAATTATAATAAGACTAAATTTATTAAAAACACATAGTATAGGGACCTTATATAAAATTTAACCAAGTCAAATATGTTAGTCTGTTTTTCTTTCACTCATTTGTTGAAGGCCACACAACCCACAATCAGAGATTACATCATGATCCACGTGGCAGGTGATAATTGCTCCATTTTGCAAGAGTCTATCATTTTTCATTTCATCTGATAGAGGTTACCAGTTAAGGTGGTTTCTTTGCCACTAAAATCTGTTCCATTTATTACCACACAAAGATTTTCTTGTTTGGGGGACTTTGTTGGTAATATTTTTATTTGGGAAAAGAGATAATGAAAGATAAGGTGAATAAACTGTTTGTGATTCTAATTAATTTCATTATTTTTGCTCAAATTTTGTGATATAGGAAAATATATATTCGAGGTTGGTATCTTATTGGTATGGGTCATTGGGGTCCCATTTTATAAAGGAATTTAGATTGTGAAAGCTACAAACTTACAAAACATAGAAAGAAACTAAGGAATTTAGTGGATAAATTTATAAGGAAATTAATGGGAATTTCTAATTGTTTTCACTTCAAAATATTTTCTCTTTAAATATGCAATTTGATAGGTCAATGAGAAATAATATTTTCGATGTTCGTAGTTGTTATTCTCAACAATGTCATACTCAAGGTTTGAATTTGAATTTTCTTTTCAGAAATACAATGTGTCTTACTACTACACCCAACATGTGTTGGTGATAATCATCCTTGATTTACAACTCTTTTATACATTACCAGTAAAAATTTTAACTCCCCAAGTAGGATTTAGATAGTAACAATGAGGCCTTAATTTAGTTGGTAAAGACGAAGGTTCTGGGTTTTGAATATCTAAATTTGAGACTCATCATGCGCAATTAAAATGTATGGATATCCAATTAGTTCGTAATCTTTTGATATGCATTACATGGAATTTGATAGGTTAATAGTTTTATAGCCAATGAATGAATAATCTTTTCAATGTTCGTAGTTGTTATTCTCAACAATGTCATCTTCAAAGTTTGAATTTAAACTTTCTTATCATAAATGCAATGTGTCTTACCACTATACCCAACATTTGTTGGTGATTAATCATTCTTGATTTACACATTATTGTTTTCATGCTGTTTTATTTAAAAAATATTTTATACACTTTCAAAGAAAATTTTAACTCCATAAGTAGGATTTAGGTTGCTACAATACTCCTTAGGGTATAATAAAAAAATACAAATCAAACAGTGTTTGAACTTTACTTGTGTAGTTAAAATTTTCCTCTAATAACTAATGAGCCTTAATATAGTTGGTAAAAGCGGAGGCCTTAGGTTTTGAATATCCAAATTCGAAACCCATCATGTGCAATTAAAATGTATGAATCTCCAAATCACATCATGAGCTATTACCATATGTGGGTTTTAGTTTGATTAGTTAGTTCTTAATATGGATGGTTCCATTTCATTGTTTGTACCGTAATAGTTTGATTTTTTTGTTTCAATTCCTAATTTATTTGTGCTACAATAATTTACTTTTATACTAAGTGATTACTCATGCATACATTTGTATTGTATTATATTTGTAAACATAATATATATTGTATTAATTATGTGTGGTCAATAATTTTAATTCAAATTATTGAAGAAAAAAAGGGAAAAAAGAAATTAATTGGCATGGTATTGTCTCAAATTTTGAATTAATGCAAGCCTCAAATAAGAAACAAGAAGATTTTTTTTTTTTTTTTTTTTTTTGCATATATGAATTTTATTTTTGAAATTATCCAAATAGGAAGAGACAAATTCCAAGCTGGATGGGAAAATTTGTGGCAATAAGACCATGAAGCCCAAAATTTGAGATAGCATAAAATTTGGAGCCTTGGGCATGTCATTGTTAGCCCAGCAACGTGGCTTGATTTAGGACCACACAAAAAATTAACCATTTTCATGTGAGAAATGGTTTATTGAAAAGAGGTGAAATTAAAATTAACTTTTCCCATTTTTTAAAAAAAATATTTAGAATTGGAGATAATGTAATTGGATTGTATGGCCAAAAAATTCGGAAAATGTTATAGAAAGAAGCTTATAATATGATCGTGATAGATGTTTGATTTTAAATTTATTAAATGTCCAGAAATCTTAATCAGAGAGAAAATGGATTATTTAGATGTGGAAAAAAATAGAGAATATGGGAATACGGATATGGAAACTACCACTTTCCCTTTTGGGTAAGTTATTATTAACTTAAAAGTTAAAAAAAAGGATTTAAAGCGTGTTCGGAAGATAATTCAATAATTGAATTTGGATGTAATTACTTATAATTACATATATGATATGTTTGGAAAACATTTAGATGTTACTGAGTTGAGAATAATTGTAGCGTACATATTATGTGCTCCGGTTCTTATTCGTATGAGTGATATTAGAGAAATAGTTTGAATAATTAACCTAGTTTTTCGTTTAAATTTAGCCTATCACTTAATCTATTGTTTATAATTTGAATTTATTTTTATTGTTATTTAAATAATTGTTATTTGAATAATTATTGTTATCCTATTCAATTTTTATCAATGAATAAAGTATGCTTTCTTCTTTATCTTTACCAAAACTTTATATGGTATACAGAGCTAAACGTCTCTGAATGAGAAGAAGATTCTCCATTTTTCCCCACCCAATCAAACTTTCTACTAATGATTACTAACACCTCAACCTCATGGTAGCTTCAACTTTTCGAATTGGAAAGCACAATTTACCATGTTGCTAGTTGGGTATGATCTCCAAGGCTATCATGATGGTACAAAATCTACTCGGCCGATATATGATAAAGGGAATAACACCACCTAAACAAATCTTACTTATTGCATTTGGTTTTGCCAATGAACTCATCCTGCAAGGCATGATTGCTTCTGTTGATGGCTTAATTGCCTCCATTATTGTTGTTGCTCATACTTTACAAAAAGCATGGGCCCTTTTGCATTCCCTCTATGCAAACAGAAGCCATAGAGTCTATAGCCTCCGTGACCAACTAACTAGCATCACGAAGCAAACCAAGAGTGTTGTAAAGTATCTACAACAACAAATCAAGACCATCATAGACATTTTAACTATAATCAGTTCTTTGATTACTTCTGATGGACTTACAATCAAGATCCTTTATTGTCTTCATCTAGAATATTGAGAAGTTTCTACCCCTATTCAAACTCACCTAACACCAATCAAATATGAAGAACTCTTTTAGAAACTTATTGATTATCAACTTTTTCTCTAACATGAGGAGAAACAAATGTCTTCTTCTATCGTTGTTGCAATTGCACAACGCAACACCAATTCTTCTCAGTTTTATCGCAATACTCATAACAATTTACCTCAATTTTCTTGGTCATAAATTTTTACTCTCAACAACAAGCTCTCTGACGTACAGAGGTTTCTTATAATGCTCAAACACATGTTCAATGCCAACTTTGTGATAAATATGGTCAAACCACATGTGTTTGCCGCTCCAAGTCTCATAACCATTAGGATGCAAGGCCAATTTTGCATCTCGAACTGCAAGTCTCATAAACATTGGTGTTTTTCATCATCTCTTTGTCAATCCATATTGTTTTCACAATGTTGATTATCGATGCAATAAAATGGTTTCCATGGCGGATGGTAATATAATTCCCATAAACCACCCTGGTACTGTTATATGCAAGTATTAGATTCTCCTTTTAAACGAGTCAATACATTATGTGCTCCTACAATTAAAAAAAATCCTCTTTTTATTTCCCATTTTTGTAAGGGTAATTAACATCTGTTTAAATCTCTTCATTTCATTTTATGGTGAAAGATCTCAGGAACACAATTGATGTTCAGTCAGAGTAACAATGGACTTTATATGAGGCCTAACTTTACCTACCTCAGTCATACTTAGTTGCTAACAAGAACTCCTCATTTTGGTATTGAATATTAGGTCACCCTAATTCTCTCATTTTACCTTTTTTTGTAGAACTTTACTTTTTGTTCTAAATGAAAATTCCTTGTCATTATCTAAACAATCAAACTAAATTTCTTATTTATTGAAATATTGTACAACCGAGTTTATAAAATTAAAAGTCTACTCTTTTAACTCTGAAACCATAAAGAATCTAATTGGATAAAACGTGTTCACCCCCTTGGCGAAGTCCCTAATTGTGACCTCTATCCTATGTGCATGACACTGTACTAAGGAAATACTTGATTTATTCAGTTTGGCTTGGTCCCTCATCGAGTTCTTTATTCCGCAAATCATGCAATCATGGATCAAACCGTTTGTATGTTTGAATGAACTTAGTAAGTTTTTACATTACACAATACATACCCCACCTTGTCGAGGATTCAGATAAATAATATTAATAATAATAAAAATGATATCTCTTTGCTTGCTAGGAATATTTCTCCTAATTTGTTATAGTGGGTATTTTTCCTTTTTCCGATCCTATCCACTGGCGGATAGATTGTTGAGCAATTTCCTTCCTGTAATTCTATTGACCTTCAATCAGCCTTGGCAACTCCTCAAATCATATTGCCATCTTTGCGAACTCTTCTCATTTCTCTTACTTATACCCAAGTAGTTCTCATCCTCTCACTATCATGCCTCATCAATACCTCATTCTAACTTATCCTCCTAAAGGCTCTGGGTGAGTATCCCTAATCTATTTAGTCCGTAGCGAACTTTTTTTCGTTATCTTAATTCTGTGTGACTTGTTCGTTATCCATTCGTTGGTATGACTAACAAGGCCCACGCTATACTTGTGGACCAAAACCTCTCTTGGTTTGCATAGTGGTTGGACTACCTCTTCGTAGTTCGTCTTGTTCGTCTTACCCTTAAGCGGTGCACATCCTTTTGCTACGAACCACCATGGTCTATAATACTCAGTCACTGTCTCAAAGTGACCACTTGAATTCACGATATTTCTTTCATAATGCATCCCTACACAATTCGTCATTTGGTCGATACTTCCTTAATGGTTTCCCTTTTTAAGGGATAGCCTTGTTAGACGCTTCTGACCTTTTTGTACACTCTTCTTTGTCAATGGGTTCTAACCACCCTTCCCTTTCATAGGGCTAACCAGCATTCGTATGATACGCCTCTAGTTTATGGAGTATAGAACATTTACTATTCCTCATACACACCACAAAGAGTTGTTAATGTTGAATAACAACTTTACCACATCCTAAAAATAACAAAAAAAACCTCTTACAGCAAGCTTCTCTTCCGTGTAGTTGAAGTTTTACTTGTCACAATGTTGTACATTTGATTAACTATCTTTCTACCTTAAACCTCTAAAATAATTTGTTACATGAAAAATTGTTTAAAGAAGAACCCACTTAAACCAACAAGTCTGGTGTCTATATTATCCATGATTAAAATTACTCATGCAAAACAAATTACAACAATGCTCAAAATCTCGTGTATACTTAAGTTTCCCCTTAACTATTTTCTTCAATTTTACAAAAACATTTCAAACATTGACTGGTGCACACTTTCAGTGCTGAAGCACACCAAGTCCACCTAGTACTTTGCTAGACTCTCTAAATATCTAGTGTCGATTCTCATTGACAATAAATTGCAACCATCAATATCCCCAACACCTGGTGCACAATGTTCTTTGTTGCTTGGTTAACAACAATTGCATCAATTGACTTAATGTATGTCTTTCCAAATTTCCTCCAATCAGCCGCATCCACCAAACCTAAATTAACTCTTCTCACTTATATTCAACAACTTAGACTCATTAAATTATGTTAACCCAACTCTCATGCACTATATTCTCTTACTATAGCTCCAATCTAACTGGAAAACCAAATAACCTTTGAAACATTAATACCTCCATTAACCCAAATCACTCAATGCACCACCCTAGCCTCCCACAACCAACCTATTTATTCTCATCCACCACCCAATCATATGGTTACACGATCACAAAATAATATTTATAAACAAGGAAAATTAGTGATACATTGTTAATATTTCCTAACAAATTGTCCCCTTGACCACTAAATAAGATCTTAAAGTTAAATACCCTTATTGATAGGTCTCCATGAAGGAAGAATATGGTGTTTTGCTCAAAAATAACACTTTCAAACTAGTTTCTTACAACCCCAATATCAATGTTGTTACTTAAAAATGGATTTTTCAAATCAAGCACAAATAGTATGGTACTCTTGATTGCTACAAAGCACGTCTTGCATTAAAATAGTTCGCTCAAACAGCCGACATGGATTATCATTCAACCTTCAATTCAATAGTCAAACCCACAATGGTACATTTGGTTCTCTCTAAGGTTGTTCAACATAATTGATGTTTTACTTAATCTTGACACCAATAATGCATTTCTGTAAGGTCGTCTAGACGAACAAATTTTTATAAGGCAACCTCCAAGATTTAAGGATTTAGAATGGCTAATGCAAGTTTTTTGCTTTTATTTTTTTAAAAAAAATAACAACATATGGGTTTAAGCAAACACCCCAACAATGGTAGAAGGAACTTACCAAGTTTTTGCTATCTCTTAGATTCAAAAAATCCAAGCGTGACACCTCATTTTTTATTCTACAAACTTGAGTAGCTCAAATCTATCTTCTAATATATGTTGATAATATCATAGTCATCGACAACAATCCTATAGTTGTTCAATAAGTTATCTCATCCCTCTCCAAAAAATTCTCTTAAAGATCTTGGTGCACTCAAGTTTATTTTGGGAACAGAAGTTCCCCAAACAATTGATGACTTGTTTTTAATGTAATCCAAGTATCTTCTTGATTAGTTAAATGAAACAAATATGCAAGATTGTAAATGTGTGGTCTCTCTAATTGCGTCTTCTTAGCAACTGACTCGTCATGATAGGTCAATCTACAAGTATAGGCAAGTGTTGAAAAAAAATCCAATATTTGTCCTTCACTTGTCGGATATTGCATACCTTAGTTTATGCACTCTCTTATAGAAACTCATTGTAAACAATCAAAGGAATCCTCTGATACTTGAAAAACACTACACATTCTGGCCTATAAATCAACTGTTTATCTGAAAACATTTTTAACATACATGTGGATGCAAATTAAGCTAAAGATCCAACAGATTGTGCTTCCACCACTAGGTACATTCTTTTATTCAAACATAATCCATCAACTTGTAACCAAGTCCTCTATTGAAGCTGAATATAAGCTTGTCACTATTGTTACTATTGAAACACTTTGGTTGTTGCATCTCCTGCGTGAACTCCAGGCAACTCTCTCATGCTCCTTAAATTTTTTTTGTGATAATCTTGGAGACGCATATCATTGTCAACACCTTATTCTGTATGGTAAGATGAATCACCTCAAAGTTTATCTTCGATTTCTCCATGATAAAGTTGAATGTAAAACTTTCGAGATCAACCACATTCATCTAGTCAACCAACTAGTTGGTACACTCGTAAAGGCCTTACCCAAATCTACTTTTATTCATCAACATCCCAATTTAGATGTTGTTCCACAACCCATGTAACGCCCCTAACCCGTATACGCTGCCAGAATAGGGTTTCAGAGCATTACTACCATTTGCAGATCACTAAAAAAAATTCACTTAAATACTTATCAATTCAATGCATCAATAAATATATTACCATTCAATCAATGGCTTGGCACTTGCCTAAGCATCAACAATAACACTTGTTAGTGTACTTACACATATTTCATATAAATTCTTATTTTCTCAATATGTCATATTTGAATTTAATACTCGTCTTAACTTATATATTTTCCTTATGTTAACATATAAAAGATAATCTCATATGTACATGTCATGATACATATCATTCTCTTTACCGTTTCTTTAATAACATATATCATTCATTTCATTATATCAACATTTCATACACCATCATTTCCTTATATCTTAGGTATATTTATTTTGGTAATAGTTCAGTATTAAACTTAACATAATTTAAATTCCATATACCTATACTTATTTCATTTATCTATCTTATAAATTATTTCATACAACTATTTTGTACATTTATTTCCAGTATGACCAATTCCGTAAACATTTCACATTACCATTTTGTATAACCATTTCATTTAACCATTTGTTATATTACGAATATTAGTTGTTCAACATATATCTTGGCGTTTCTCTTCCACGATCTTATTTATCTTCGACATGATGCCATAGTGTCTTTCAACTATGGTCTTACTCATTTTTCGTCATGTTGCCATGGTATTTTTCAACCATGGTCTTCTTCGTTTTCAATCATGTTGCCATGGTATCTTTCAACCATGGTCTTACACATTTCATGTCACGTTGCCATGGTATCTTTCAACCGTGGTCTTACACATTTCATCTCAAAGTTGCCATGGTATCTTTCAACCATGGTCTTACACATTTCATATCAAAGTTGCCATGGTATCTTTCAACCATGGTCTTACACGTTTCATATCAAAGTTGCCATGGTATCTTTCAACCATGGTCTTATACGTTTCATATCGGGTTGCCATGGTATCTTTCAACCATGGTCTTACACGTTTCATATCGAGAGCACACTCCGCGAACCTCATCCTTACAAAGTGGGATTACCGGTCCCAGCTAAATCCCTGTAATATAAACTCATAGAGTATTGTCGGGATTACCACCCAGCTAAATCCTCGCAACGACAATTACTCTAATGAGCTTGGATCCAATTACGATCAAAGCTAAATTGCACTTAATTTGGATTACCCGTCCAAGCTAAATCCATTTTCCACATATTCTTCGGAGGGCTATATCAGGATAGGATCACCCGTCCGGGCTAGATCCTTTTACCGTCAATTCCTTTTCGAGAGATCCATCGAATTTTCCTTTTATTCAACCGGATTTCTTCCTTTATATCAAATATATCAATGTTTCATCAATTTTCATATAATGAACATTCAAATCATATTCACATCAATAACATACATTTCAAGTATTTAAGAATATAATTCAAGTTACATGAACTTACCTCATTGATTGTTCGTGTTTATGATTTCATTATTCTGATATATTTTCTTTTCCATGATCAAGTCTCGTATTTGTGTCGTCCGGATCTTTATAAATAAATTTGATCATCATTTTCATTCATTTCATATTCTAATGCATTTAATTAATGCTCTAAGCAAAGTTACCATTTTGCCCCTAAACTTTTAATTAATGACGATTTCATCCTTAGGGTCAGGAAAATAAAATTCTTGCAATTTAATCCTTATTTCCAACTATTATTCTCATATATATTGATAACAGTCCATGAATTCTATAAAATATCAAAATTTTCCATAATTTCAACACTTTTCAATTTAATCCCTAAAACATGTTTTTCCCGATCTTGAACTAAATTGATAATTTAGTTAAATTTTGTAATTTAAATAATAAAATAACCTATTTCATGCAATTTAGTCATTTCTGACACTTTTACAAAATTGCCCATAAAGTTTTACTTTTATTCAATTTAGTCCCTGAGCCTAAAACATGCAAATTAGCCATGCTAGATGAATATTCATACATATTTTCCTCCTCCTCCTCTCCATTCCACATCCTTAATTTATACAACATGCAACAAGTAACATTATCAATAATTTCACTATTTACTTATATGTACATTCAAAACTGTCCATTTGCGTCATAGTCACTAAATTATTTATATATTAAGCTACAGAACTCAAAATTAAGATCCGTTAATTTTTCCTGAAACTAGACTCACATGTATTCTTACCATAAAATTTTCAGAATTTTTGGTTTAGCCAATTAGTACAGTTTATTCATTAAAGTCACCCCTGTTCTGCTGTCTGACAGTTCTGACCCTTCTTCACTAAAAATTTATTATCTCCTTGTACAGAATTCAAATGATGTTCTAGTTTGTTTCTATTAAAACTAGACTCATTCAGGATTATATAAATATAAATTTAAGCCTCTAATTGTTTTTATTCATTTTTTTATGATTTTTCAAAGTCTGAACAGGGGAACCCGAATTCATTCTGAACTTGTCTCACAAAATTCATTATATCTCAAAATTTACAAATCCATTGCTTACACTGTTTCTTCTATGAGAAACTAGACTCAATAAGATTTAATTCCATATTTTTTTCATCTTCTAATTAAATTTATACAATTTATGGTGATTTTTCAAAGTTAGACTACTGCTGCTGTCCATAACTGTTTTAGTGCAAGATATTAATTACCATGTTATAACACCCTTATTTTCTTTTTCTACATCATTTCTCATCACTTTCTCTTATTTTCTTTTCACTAACATATCAAGAACATAGGACCTTATGTAAGAAAACTCTACTATAATATTATTTCCATGATTTATCAACAATAACAAACTTAAAAACATATTAAAATCTTGATGTACTTACCTTATTCTCTTGATACCAATCTTTAACTTGATTTTCTCTCTCCTCCAGCTTCTATTTCTTGAATCCAACTTGATATTCTAACTCCCCATGCTCTCCTTAACATTTTCTCTCTTGGTAGCTATGGAAATTCATTTGATTTTTGGGTGAAAATGGTGAATTTTTGATAAAAGGACCAAATTGTAAAGAAAGTAAAACTTTCTTTCTTCCTCTCTTTCTCTCACGTTAGTTTGCATGGAAAGGAAAGATGATGAAAATTCTTCATCTTTCTTTCCTTATATACTAAATAAATAATAATAAAATAATATTAAATATCTCATAAAATATTAATAAAATAATATTTATCTAATTAATTAATTTAAAATATCATTAACATAATCATTACATTCTAGAATTCTCTCTCTTACTAATTGACCATTTTGCCCTTCATGATCTTTTAGAATTCCATCCTTGAGTCATCATTTAATTTGGTAAAATTGCAATTTAGTCCCTCATAGTTCTTCACTTATTCAATTTGGTCCTAATTCATCCATTTTCCTTAGTTTCTAGATCATTCTACCCTTAAAATATTTACACTATTGGTCCTTTAACTTTTTCATATTTACACTTTAACCCTTTAAGTCTTGAGTATTTACTATTAGGCAACAAAACTTTTCTGACTTTTACAATTTAGTCCTTTCCTGAATCAAGATATCATAATTTACTTCCCAATGTTGCCATAACTCAAAACTTCCCTTTTTATCACTTTATTTCCTTATTTTATTATATCAAGAATAATATATTACTGTAAAGATTTTCGGGGTATTACAACCCAAACTTGAGAGGGTATATTAGCAATATTAGAAAAATAATTTGACTAATTGACCAAGTCTTCCACTTAGTTTTAGTTTATCACTTTTATCTTTTTTTTTATATATAATTTGAATTTGTTTTGTCTTGTTATTTAAATAATTGTTGTTATCCTTTTGTTATTTGAATAATTACTATTATCCTATTCAATTTTCTACTTATATCAATTCAATCAATTATCAATGAATAAAGCATGCTTTCTTTTCCATCTTTTAAAAAATTAACCATAATACTTTCATACTTTTTTGAGAATGCAACATCTTTTTTATTAATATTCTAATAATTACACTTTCTTTTTTTTAGTCAATCATATTATCCAAACACACACTTACATTACTTTTTCTTTCTCTGTTTTTCAAGAAATTCAAGGTGTTAATGGAATTGAATTGTAAGACAAATAATCTAAAAGATTATATTAGAACAAATAGTAATCTGAAAATGAGAAACTTTACAGTAAACATTTGAGGTTGTAAATGTTGTAGATGATTCTTTCAGTAAAAAAAATTGAGATAAGGATTTGGCTAAAAAATTTAACACCGGACATCTCTGACATACCCTTTTTTTTATTTCTTAAGGTATTTACCGGAGCGAGTCCAGTAATTGATCCTATGCATTCTGTGGGCCCATTAAGATGGTAGATGTTCGCTACAAGTTTTAAAGCTATTCCATACTTTGAACGAGAATCGAACCCTCGACCACCGATTAAGGTAGAAGAGAACTTCAGATAATTCAATTTCTTCCATCTAAACACAATTTTGTAACTTCATATTTTTTTCCTCCAAACCCTATAATTCAATTTCTTCTAACACAAATTTGAAAACACATTAAACAAATCAATTCTTTTTTTTAACACAAATTTGAAATTCTTGAAATTGACAAAAAAAAAAAAAAGAGGAAAGAAACTTAAAAAAATTGCAAATGTAGCCCTATCATTCAAAGTAGGGCAAAGACATCTGGGGACTTTAACACAGTGAAGTTATAAACCCCAACACACAATGGTCCACCTTTTTCCCCCAATTGCAGCAAAACGTGCAGCACTTGAGAACCCAAAAAAACTGTATCAGTGTCATCAGTCATCATAATTTGTGGGAACCCCTCCCTTTTGCTATCTCCTTATGCCAAATTCACAAACTTCAGAAATTAAGTTTAAGAGTGGAGTTATTGTTGTATAAAATATACACACTTGCAGTTCATGGAATTTTGCATTATACTATTCCAGATAGTCCCTGGAAGATATATGATCTTCAGTAACTTTTTCATGTTAGTTTTACTCAAAAGATACTTAAAACCCGAAAAAGACCGAGGTAAAGAGTTGCAGATGATAGAATTCGAATATGAAATATTGAAATTCTGTAATAGTGTTTCATGTAGCTCTTGGAAGATGTTTACAGTTTCAGTAACTTTTCAGTAAAAAGTATCATGGAGGCTTTTGTATTAAGAGTTCGATTGCATTTTGTCCCTTAAAAAATTGAGTAAATTAGTCCCTATACATTAGATCAAAAAGTAAATTGGTCCTTCTGTTAAAAGTTTCATCTATTTCTACTATTAATAATGGCCCGTGTACATCGAAATAGGAGAAATTGATGAAAGTTTTTAACAACAAGGATTAGTTTACTCTTTGATCTAATATATAGAGACTAATTTATTTATCTTTTAAATAAATGAGTCAAAATGTAATCTAACTCTTTATATAAAGACGTTTATAATACTTTCATCGTAACTTTGCCCTAGATATAATTTAGTAATTGGTGTTGTGATTCAAAATTACTTTTGAAAATCACCTAGCAACCAACTTCATGGTTTGGTATTGTAACGATTTCTAAAAATGTTTCCTTTTATGGTAAAAACCCTTTAATTAGCAGTCATTTTGATATTGAAAAGTACTTTAAGCACACCTTTATTAAAACAGTATTCAATCACTAAAAAGCCGGCAAAAAGTTATATGTTACTCACTTCGTCGGTTGAGAGTTCAATCTTTTTATTCATTAAAATGAAGTACATTTCGTAACCAATCATTTATCTCTTCTAAGAGTATTCACGGCGAGGGAATTAATCACTATTGTTGGTGATAGATACCTTAATTTTTTATCAAAAAAAAAAGAAGAAAAAATGGATGCAGGTGTTAAAATCCGAATCGTGCTAGGTGATCGCATAAACCAACTAAGTATATAATATGAAAACCCTTATCCAAGTTAAGACCCATTGTTCAAGATTTCACAGTAAAAAAAAAAAAAACTGAGTTGCAGACAGCTAAAATTTCGGATGAAAATGGAGATAAGTTAGGATAATCTTGTTACTGTTAAAACTTAAAAAAGTACAGTTGGGGAATGTGACACTTCCAACGAGAATTTAGCATTGCAAGGCCAAAGGCTATAGCAGACTAGCATTTCCAGATGGAAAGAAATGAAGAAACTTTGATAATTGAATAATTGAATCCATGATAAAGAAAGACACTATCATCGTTAAACTCGAAAGCCATTTCCACCATCTCATGCATAAGTTTCATTTCATTTGCACCAAAAACACAATCCCCATTTTCATTTTTCTTCAAGTATTTATAATCAGTATTATTCATATTCGAGAAAAGGGTATGAAGATACAAGTATACAATCCTTTACTCTATCTACACATGTATAATAGAACACAACATACCTGTTTCGAACACATACTCATACGAAAACCCGAATCATTGTCTGAAAAGACAGAATAAAAAGCGTAGGGAATGAATGTCACTAGCAAACAGCATTTTGTCTGCCTACCTTTCTCCTTTTTTTTTTTTTTTTCACTTCTCAAGAGAATTTAATTGATAAGCAAAAGTTGAATTTGAAGCACTTACCAATAACAACTGTGACTGATAGTCATATGTATGAGTTTTCAAACTCTTATTATAAATGGGTCAAATTATTTGGGAGGTCTCTGTATTATAGGTACTAGATCAAATTAGTCCATTTATTATTAAATGAATTAATTTAATCTCTATATTATTAAAAATAATTAAACAAGTCCAAATTGTAACGGAGGTGACATTTACACTATAGAAACATCTTTTTTTCTGATTACAATTCAACTCCAAATAAAAGATTTCATTTACAGAACTATAAAAACTTTTAAAATATTAATTATGTTAAACAGTAAATATTAACCTTATTCAAATTTAACCTAGACATGTCCATGGGTCAGGCCATCCGACTTCCCCGAAGAGTAGGAGGGTTTGGACAAAAAAATAAGGCCCGTTTAAAAAAAAGGGGTCGAGCATTGGGTAAGGTTTTTTTTGCCTAGACTTGGCCAAGCCCGAATTAGCAAAAAGACAAAAAAAATCTGATATTTTCTTGTTATTTTCTCATTGTTTTGCTACTATTTCACTATTATGTTACTACTATTTTATTATTATTGTTTGGATATTGTATAACTCTTATTTTATTGTTAATTTTGTTACTATTTTAGAGGCATTTGTTTGTTAAGTTATACATGTATTAGTGTTATTTAAGCATAAATATATATATTTTAATTTATTTTCAATTTTTTGATAAACATCTGTTTTAATGTTTTTAGTATTTTTGATGTATTATATTTTTATAAAAAAATTATATAAAAAATAATATTAAAAAATTAACTTGAGTGGGTCGGGTCAGGCTGGGCCTGAGTTTTAGCTTTTTATCCAGGACTAGTTTGAGCAAAATTTTAAGCTTATTTTTTAGATTGAGCCTGAGCTTAATAAATGGGCCTAAAATTTTGATAAGGCCCGATCTGATCCATAAATAAATCTAATTTAATTTTATTTAAGTCTTTTTAATAATATCAAGATTAAATTAATTCATTTAATAATACAGAAATTAATTCCATCATATTACTATAATAAAAATACTTAGAGAAGAAAATTCAGAAATGTGTTATTACCACCATTATTAAGTGGCAAACAACACAACCTGATTAAATGTAAATAATAAAATAAGCATAATAATGGAGTAAGGAACACAGACCAACCTTTGATAAATGTATTAAAAATTGCATAATTATTGGGAATTAGCCATATCCTGACAAATGAGTTGTAGCCTACATCCAATCCCTAAGCTAGGAATTTATGCATATAAAAAGGAATGTAATTTTGTTCTCATTATAGCAATGGAACTTTGTTTTTATTTTACTGAAAAGAGGTTAAAAGGTAATTTTTTTTTCCATAAATTCATCATTATTTCTTCATGAGAAGAAACCATGGAGTGATTGAAGCCAGTTCCCATCTCCTATGAAAAGGATAGATTCACAGGTAAAATAGTATTACTATTTGTGCATTCAAGCATATTCATATTTAAAAATATCACGAGTTGAATCAGGCTCAGGCGGAATCTAAGTATAACATTAATACATTTTATATTTGTTTAAGTTCGGTTCAACTAAAATTGTGGCTTAAAAAAAATTGTTCAAATATGCTCACTTTTGTAAATAGTTAACTTAAGCCAGTTTTAGGTCTACCCATATTTTTTTTTAAATTAGTTATTTTATATATTTTTTATTTATTAAATTTTATATATAGGCATCTTAACATTTTTTTAATATATATATTATAGTATTATATATTACTATAGATTTAATTTTTATGTGTTATAAATTAAAAAAACATAAAAAACGGGCCGACCTAAGCTTGGACCTTGAATGTTTGAATTTGAGCTCGAGCCTAGTCCATATTTTATACATGCTTATTTTTTTGCCCCAACCCCATTTGTTGAGACTAATGTTTTTGCCCGAACCCTCTTAAAACTTTTAGTAAGCCTTTGACTGGAGTATGGAGAACATGGTATAAAATCCAAGCCAATTAGTTCCATTGATCTTGATCGATTAAACCAGGTAAAACGTTAAAAGATTTGTATTCAAGTTTTTAATTGACACCGATCTCGAGTTTGATCATCAAACAACATAAGAGATTATTTTCATCTTCCATGCACTAGACCAATTTGAGAGATTGCATCTTAAAAGATCAGAAAAAGAGATGATTAGACCCAAACCATAAAAACAAAAATACATATTGTCATTTGTATTGACACTACCAAACAATTTGCACCACATGATTTGATTTTTGAGTTTTGCAATTGGTTGAAAAGAGAACAAGGACACTGATTTCTAGATTTGGAAATGAGTACATAACTATGTCACAAAGGAGATTAAATGAACTATAAACATTATTGTTCTCATTGAACAAACCAATCAAGTTTAGATGTTTTCAGACAAAGATTTGTCTTCTCAATCTTTTGGAGCTTGTAATGTCATACAAGGATCATGGATATGTTCAAAAATATGCAAGATTGAAAGAATAAAACTTTTTCATGAACAATCATATAAAACCATGTACTTTGTTTACATGATGACAATATTCTTCAATAATAACACTTTTAATTATCACTCAATTATCCCTAGAGCCCCAACTAATCATAATGATGATTGATTCTTCCATTAGAGTTATAGCCCTATTTGTGAAGAATCTTTATGAATGAAAAGCCCTTACAATGCATAAAATAAGAAACTTTCCAAATATAAGAAATGACAATGTAGGCCACTATGGAGACCCAAAAAGCACAACCATTTTAAACTAAAGTTTGATAATAATATGAATAATATCCCTTGGACTTAACAAAAGAACAAGTTCCAAACCTTTTAAAATGATGGTTATAAAGACCAAAATCTCATAACCCTCTTACACAAGCTTGGGAAAATGACAGGGCTTGGATCTTCATGTGGAGCATGCAAATTCTTGAGGAGAAAATGCACTAATGAATGTGTTTTTGCACCTTATTTTTGTTATGATGAGGCTGCAAATCACTTCGCCGCGGTGCATAAAGTGTTTGGTGCTAGCAATGTTTCGAAGCTGTTATTACACTTACCGATACATAACCGAAGTGACGCGGCCATCACTATAGCTTACGAAGCACTGGCTCGAATCCGAGACCCGATTTACGGTTGCGTTGCTCATATCTTTGCCCTTCAACAACAGGTTTCATTTGTTAACCAACATTACAAACTTCTCCGGGCATGAAATCATGCATTGATCACTTCCATCACCACTTTTTGCAGGTTGCTGGCCTACAAGAAGAGATTGAAACTCTCATTAACCAAATGGCAAATCATGCTGTTGAGGTTCCCATTGAAGCGGTACAATTTGGTTCCATTGATGAAACCATGAACACACTCTACTATCAAGATGAACAAGCTACCTTGCTCAACCTACAAGGATCTATAACTGGTAATCAAGTTGTTCATAGTCAATTGTGTGAAGAAGATTCAGCTCAACATTCATTCAAATGGGTGGAAGACTCAAAATTTCTCTCTAATATCCACGAAGACCCTTATGAAATAAGCTTCGAAGGACTCGAATTCGGAGACTTTATAGACTATCCATGCATGGGAAACACTGGGATTCCTTCAAATTGGGAAATCCCAATTCTCTGAATTCATGGCTTTAAACTAAGGAAAATTGGTTCTTTCTTCATATAAAGAACCATATGTTTCCACATGGGAAAAATTTTGTACCATGCATGATGTGGTAGTTTTATGTATGTTATGATTTTGAGTTTCCTAAATAAAAACAACTTTCTGTTGTAATTGTATGATGTTCCATGTTAAGAAAGTTCATGCAGATGAACAAAGAAATGAAAATTTATAAAGTTTCCTACGTTTTCGAATATAAAACAGAGTTGATGTTCAAATATGGATATATATTTAATACGAATATATTTAAATACTTTTTTATGTATATTCTTATACACATATTCAAATATATGTTGAGTGTATTTGTAGAACTCAAATCAACAACTTGTTGTTAAGGATTAACTTTTGTAGGAATTAGACCAAACATGGAGATGCATGAACTTGCAAGGAATCCTATGCAGAAGACAAAAGAAACCAAAAACCAAAACTTGCACTGTTTCTATAGGTTAGCTTGGATGCTCTACAAGGACTAAATCAGCAGCCATAAGGAGAATTTGGGCTCATGAAATTACAGTCTTGAGACTTTTGGGTCAAGTAAGAGATTAGGGTTGCACTTGGGCTTGTATATTGGACCATGGGACGTCAAATTTTCTATGAGAAATAAAGTTGAGATAATGACAAAGATTTACCTTTATACTTTAATAAAATTGTCAATGTGGTACGTGTATTTTTAATTTGTTCATTTTGGTACTTATTCTTTAATTCCGTTTGTGACAATAACACCATTAATTTTTTTGTTGACATGGCATGTTGATCAATCAAGAGGTACCACGTCACACATTATTGACTTTTTGACCAAAAATGGAGGGACCTCTTATCAATTAGTCTAAATTTTTCCCGTCTAAACTCATCTCTCTCTCTCTTTTTTTAGTACAAAAAGATTAACATAAACTAAATCGCAAAGAACTGTCGTCGTCGTGAACTCACCACCGCCAAAGGATTTCTCCATTCAGAATAACCACCAAAACAGTCATTTATTTCCTATCTATCTTTCTTACATGTTAGATTCTTCTAGATTCATCCTGAAATGAAAAACTTAAAATTTCAATTCAAATTGGGCCCATCAAGTCAAGTGGGTTATCCGATATTTGAACAGGTCTAGTCACGTTCACCCATCCCCCTTTTTTTTGGCATTGGAAAGTAAATATTTTAATTCATTTTTGGTCTTTTTATTCTGCAAAAATTTTAATTTAGTCCTTACACTTTAAATGGACTAATATTATTAATTAATCCAAATTGTTAGCACCATTAATTATTCTCATTAAATTGTTGACCTAATTTTTTTCTAAAAAATATTATATGTCAACAAAATATTAAGAGTTTTCAAACAACTTAACCTAATGAACTCATGCTTTAAAGTATTTTTTTTTTAAATCACATCGGCACGTTAATAAAAATAGTTAATTATGTGAACAATTTGGACAAACTAATAACAAAATAATGATTAAAGGATAAAAATTATACCAAATTAAATAAAGGAATTAAATAACAAACTGTTTCATAATAAAGGGATCAAAAACTAAATTAAACAAAGGAGCAGGGTGACCTCAACACTAGAGGATGAGACCGGTTTACGTATGACATTAACATAGTTAAAATTAACCTGAAATATGTATCTCAAACTTTGCCTAAACTATCAATATTTGTGAATAATTAATTCAAATCTATTTATATTTTAAATTAGTCTATTTTTTTATTCAAACCCTAATATTTTTATCTAAATTCTTTCAAATTTTGAGTTGAATTTTAAGTTTGGGTTCTTATCATATCTACTCTTCTTGATATAATGACTAGAATTACCCATAACCTTTCCCTAACCCTTAAATAAAAGGATAATGCGTTTCAGTGTACTCGAACCCACGTCCTCCTGCACTAACAACAACACCGATACTAATTGAGCTAAGACTCAATCGTCGATAATCCCACTATCCAACACCCCGTCACCTAGTAGAATGCAATAATTAAGTAATTAAATGAAAAGTGTTACTAGTTATAGCGTTGCTGAAATTTTCGCTAAAAAATTTTGTTGCAATAACAGAAGAACAAATTGAAATTTGAATGAAAGAATTTGAGTTGCAGAATTAATCTTTTTCCGAAATTCTGTATTGATTTTGAAATTTTCCTTTTTTAACTGTAATCTCAAAGTGAAGGGAATTGCTTTTTCTTAATGGAAATAGTGGAAACTGATAACCCATAAAATTTTGTTTTCCTTTTCTAAGACAAAAAAAGAAAAAAAAGGATATGTTTGGATACTTCGAAAACGACCTCCTCAACTATTGTCTTAGTGATTATTAATTTTTACATATTTTTATTTTCTATTTTTATTATAAAATATCATTTTATATCTGACAACGACTTCAAAAAAAAAAAGACACAAACATTTAGAGAAAGAATTCGGGTTGGAATTATTAGAGAGAATGTTATTAGGGTGAACAACCCTAAACCTTAAAAATATTAACCTTCAAAACTATAGAACGAACATAAAAGATACTTTAATTAAAAAAATAAAATTGATGACTTATGCACATAATTGATGTAGCTTTCACTAAATACCACCCAAAGATTTTGACATATTTCCAAATTGGGTAGGGATTATGACAACATGAGAATTTCTTTCAGGTATGGAATTATGAATTATCTCCCACTTTCTTTCCCCTCCACTAATTAAATTCCTTTGCCTCACCCAACACATATTCACTCAACTTGTCAAAATCTTACCCAAATATAACATATGCATGAACCCTAATTTCACTTTTATTTTCTCTGTTTCCTACTCGATTACGGGATTAAACGAGTTACGCAACTCATGAACAAATTTAGATAACCAAATTATGTATAACATGAATGATATAGAAGGTGTCTACATTCTTTACCTGGAAAAACAGTAGCAAAGGCCATTTCAAGAGGAAAATGGTTAGCTTTATGTCCTATCTTTAAATCAAATCAAACCCCAAAAATAAAAGATGAACATTGTTAATCAACTGTTAATTTGCTGAACTATGCAACTTGGAAAGTGCAGCTCCCATTTTCTTTCATAATGCCTAAGAATGTTTGAAACTAATACTAATGGAACATTGCATGTTAAAATACATGTAGTAGACCTTTCTGGAAACCAATTTTCATAGGCTCAACTTTCCCAAGAATGTACATGCGAGTGTTTTCATCAATTTTGCTTGGCAAAAATGATATTTGAATCGGACTGCCAGTCTGATTGATTGGACCAAAAATCGGTTGAGGTGTCGATCCGAAAAGTAGCTTTGAACAGGTAAAACCATGAATCGATACGAACCGCTGGAACTGATTTTTTTTTTAATTTTTAATATTTTTTTAATTAAACTAGTTGGATCAATCGAACCAACAAACTGATGACTTGACTGGTTCAACTACCGATCCTATTTAAAAAAATATTGCTTGACAACCTAATGTGTTTAAGAAAAAGAAGAAACATATTAGAATTTAGGGTTAAATATGGATATATATTCCATCCAGAATTCCAGATATATTTCTATGTTTTTGGGGGAATTTTTTTTTTAAAAAAAATCAAGTTCCATTCTAGATCTATTTAAAAGTTGGGTTACTCGTCCAAACTTAAAGGTCGAAAGATGAATTTAGATAATAATAAAAACTAGACTTGTTTAAAATATGAAGTGAGCTTGAGTTCCAACTTCCAAGACTAGGAGTCTAAGTTTGGTCCAACCCAATTTGTTTTCTAATTTTTTATATATTTTTTTTTAATTTTATATTTGTTATATTGTTTATATCATATAAATCTTAAATATTTTTAAAAAATGTTAAGATATTTGTTCAAAATTATAATAAATAATTATTAAATATTAAATAAATATAATTATATTTTAAAAATAAAATAATATGAAAAAACTTGAATGAATTTGGATTAATCATTTACATATATGTCTTTATAACAAAATGTGAAACCCATATTTCGAATTGAGCCACAATGTTGATACCATACATAGTTTTGACCAAACCTGACGCAAACCATTAACACTTGTTTTAATCTTTTGATGTAGTTTCATAATTGTGGAATTATAGCAAAAGGTCCAATGGTTGTATTAGAAATTTATCTTTAAAATTTATAATTTAATCCCTCATTTTTTTAGGGTAAATTATTTAATTGGTCACCTAACTTTTAAGACTCTTTCATTCTAGTCACCCAAAAAGCAATTCTTACAATTTCATCATCCAATTGTTTAGGACATTTGTCATTTTAGTAACTAAGCGTTGAACCATTAATGGCAAATAACTGTACATACTAAATCATATACACATGACACTTTCATTTTGACCACCGAAAAAAATTTAACATAAATAAAATTTTATTTCATTAAGAATAATTTAAAAGCATAAAATAAAATTTTCAAATTTAGAAAATTAAATTAATTAATTTCAATATTATAGTAACAAATCAGTTGACATTATCAAGAAATAAAAAAATCAACAATTTATTTAATTAATTTTGATGTTTCGAAATTTAAAATTTCAACATAAAAAAAAAAGAAAAAAAATTTAGAAATCCCAAAAAGATGATAAACAAGTATAATTCGACAAATTTCTAATGCATTAGGCCTAGAAGTTGAATAACCAAAATGAAAGTGTAACATGATGTGATGTGCACAGTCAATCTCTGTTAAGGATTTAATGCTTGGGTGACTAAAATGAAAACATCTTAAAATTTGAGTAATAAAATTGAATTCACTTTTAAGTAATCAAAATAAAAGTGCCCTAAAGTTAAGCAACCAACTATGTAGTGTACCCTATATTTTATAATGTCATTAGTTGATGTAAATTGATAACACTAATAATTATTTTCGTTAAACTGATGACAATTTTTTTTATTTAAGTAAAGAATACCTCAAAATAATATTTATCATAAAAATTTACGTCAATTCTTTAATAATCGCAATTAACAGTGTTATCAACTTATAATTTGAAATACTAATTATTTTATACTAAACACATGATTTATGAAAGAACTAAAGTTGTATTCAAACTTCAAATGCTAAGTGGAGGATTCAACTAAAAAAGAGCATTAACAATTAATGGTAATTAGCTGTCCTTCATAACTCAAGCAATTAATATATACAAAACGTCATACATACTAAATTATTAATCCCACACAAGTCTCAGTAATTAGTGCTTCAATTAAAAACCTAAGTAAAAATTCGAAAGATTGCTATCAACTATACTGATAATGAAATTAAAAAAATTTAAGTACAGTTGAGTAATTAGCATCGATATTAATATTAGTGCAGAAGGGTGTGGATTCGAGTATGTTGTAGTGCATTATCCTCTTATTTAAATGTTGAGAAAAGACAATAAATAGTTCTAAGTATTATATAAAAAAAACAGATATGATTTTTTATTTTCTAAAATATAATTTTAAGAAAATATGATAATATTTTAATGTGTTAATTAGACCCAAAGTGAGTAAAGCTTTGTATCACTATTGAATATATTCAATTTTTTTTTCTAAATTTCTCCATAATTTTTTCATATACATAGAAATCAGACTCTCATAAAGATTTGAGAGAGAAAAACCTACTACAAACATAAAGATTACAAAGAATTCAACACGGACAATAAATAAACACTAAACCGAACCCGAAACAAATCCATCTATGTGTTCCTAAGTGTATTATTTCTAAGGGCGAAGTCAAAAAATTATTTTAGAAAAATTAAAGATAAATTATAAATTTATGAAGAGTTAAAATATAAATTTACCATTATACTAGTAATTTCTTAATCTACTCCTTTATCTACGATGTTTTATCAGATTCTTTCTCGTATCCTTACAAAACCCATCTCTCATACAAAAATTCCTACAAGCTTACATCTCTCTCATAATTTAAAAAGCTAAAACCTTCAATATTTATAGAGTTTTATTGGTACTTTGGATCAACGGATATGAAGATCCAGGGGAGAGAACTTCGGTCCAGCTGTAGAGAAAAAGAAGATCCCCTTTAGAATGTCTGGAGCCTTTTATTATATCGGGTCGGACCCCAGATCAGGTTAATTTTATTATAACCATAGAACAAGCTTATTACTTAATCACCAAAAATTATTATTTCTTAATTGTCAATTAGAATTGGTCAATATACAACATAGATGACAATTAATGGAGCATAAGATTCCTTGCATGATCAACAACTATGTTCCTCAACAAAGTTCAAGATAAAGGCACAAAATCATAGAAAAGACAACATATCCAAATAAAAGTACACTTGTCTAGTGTTCTTACCAACAATCTTGCATTAGTTTGGTGGATTAGGATTGACTTTAAAAAAAAACATGATACCAAGTTTTGTTGACATCAAAATTTTCTTACACAAGTTATTAAGAAATCGGTGTAAAACTAGTTATCTACTCTCTTTTTTGATGCAATGTTGCTTTTATATTTCAATAACTACTGCCACAAAAATTTAACTTATCCTTTGCATTATGTCACCAACCATTGACTAAAGACTATCAAAATACAAGATTCAGACAAACCACTAAACCTAGTTCAAACCAATACAGCTTTGTCATCAAATGTCATACTAACCAGTGCCGATTAGGTCCCCGTCGGGCGGCGGCACGACACATACGACTCTCCACCGCGGTTGGTCAAAGATGACTAATTGTAGTATCTGCATTGAAGGAAAACTATTTTTAAGTTTTTCTTGTCATATAAATTTTGACATATCTCACAAGTTTATCATGTTGTATAGCATCTTCAATTACTAGCAAACAAAATGACAAAAGATCACACAATAGATAAGTTCAAACTTGCATTGCAAATTAGTCAATCAACTCTTAGGTCAGAGACAGCAGCAACCTCACAACTTTATAGATGCAAGAGAAAAAACCCAGTTTTTTCTAACTAGTCAAATTTTATTGGCGGCTGTTTGACAAGTCGTAACATGTATTAATGAAGCATATGAAATCAATTATTGACCATTTTGTATATATATAATATGAATCCAATTCAGTAGTCCAAAATGCTACAAATCTGGCAATTGACAAACAAAACAAGTAGCACACTGGTGTCAAATATACGTTCATATCCGAATTCGAGGAACATATATTGTATTAGAAGATAGTAGTACCATTGCTTCTTTTGTTACTAAATATTGTTTTTCAGCCGTATTCGTAATCGACATTTGTGTTCTCCGGATGAGTGTGAAAATATCGTATAAAACATATTTATATTCGACACCCAGAATCCAAAACTACTGAAAATGAACATAGGTTTTGATATATAAAAGTGGTAATTTGACATGCTCCTAGTGGAATGACAAAATATGGCAAATAATGCACACCCCCTATAGACCGACAGTTTAGAAGTACTTGATTTGGGCATATACATGTATATATATTCCCTACACAATTTGCAGAAAAGAACACATCAATGAATCATTATGATGTTATAATAACTTTCAAGTACTGAAAATCTGAAACTACTCATTTTGGGGAGATTCAGATGAATCAGGCCCCCAAGTTTTAACCTTTGGTCCCCCACCACATGCACTACCCCCTCACTCACAACTAATTATAGTGAAAACTTTGTTCCGACCCTTTCATTTTATTCAAATATTCCCACCTACAGATACTTGAATTCGAGTAATATAAAGTGAGTTTTTGGGTCAAAATCTTTGCCAAACATGACTAGATATTCATCTCAAACACATTGAAGAACTCTCTCATTCAAGCTTCTTATACATCATCAACATTTATTCAAAAAAAAATCATGAAATATTGAAGAAATAATGAAGATGAGTTTCAACAAGCATACCATGAACATAGAATGATATATGAATATCATACATCCTTGCAATTCTTCAACTCAATTCTTCAATCTTTTTCTCTTTTTTTTCCTACATCATCAAAATTCAATCCATTTTCTACCAAAAAAATTCATAAAATTGTGTTAAAACAATCACTAACCAAAAACAATTTGTTCAATAGGGTGAGAAACTTCATTGGTTTGCCTAATTCATCAAAAAGAGATACATTGCTACACCCAAAACAAAGTTTAACTAAGTTCTACAAAAGATAAGAAACAATATAAACACATATATATAAAAAAAAGCCCTACCTTTTGTCACTAATCTTACATGAAAAAAAAAAGTACCCCATAACATGTTTTTTGCACCAAAAACCAGGCTGCTTTCGGGTTAATAAGACGGGGGCGGCCGCGGTGGAGGTCCCCAAAACAGATCGTGTGGCATTTGTCCATTATGCATCAAATTAGGAGGCAAATTATACATAGGCATTGAACCACCTTGGTGGTGTTGATCTTGAGATTGAGACCCTGAATTCCCATCACCACCGTCATTACTACTATTGTTATTATTCTGCTCGCTGCCACCACCACCACCGCCGCCTTCTCCGCTAGTTTCTTCCTCGATAGGCAACTTCTCGTAAACCGCATTGGTGAATGTCGCCGCGATGACCATCACCGGCCCCGACGCTTCCAATACCCCGACGACACTCCCTCCGACCACTTGCCCTTGCCCGCCGGCTAAATACACCGTGATCCCCGTCGCACCCGGTGGTGACGGTGTAGGCAAAAACACACCGGATAAAGACAAAATCTCGAATCTTCCATGTAAAGTAATCACACCACTAGGAGCAGCTGGTTGGCGGAGGGTAACATTGATGACGACACCACTGCCGCTTAAAACCGAAACACCACAGTGGCGGCGCTGAGCAAAATTAGCAATACACTCAGCAATATCACTGCCGCTAGCGATTTCAAGGACATGGCTGCGAAGTGAATTAGGGCTTTCTTTTGTAATAACAACAGGTGGTTTAGGCTTGTTTTTTGAACCAGGTGGTCTACCCCTAGGACGACGAGAACCTGAACTTGAACCAGGTTCAATGGTTTCAACACCTTGGGTTTGGTCATCTGGTTCATTATTATCTCTACTATCTTCATTATTATCTTCTTGTTGATGATGATGATGATCTTCATTTGAAGGACGAATATTAGCTCTAAAAACAGCCATTTGATGATCTTCAGATGGGTTTCTAAGATGAAGAGATGGGGTTGAAGAAGGTATTGAACCAATACCACCTCTCATTGCTACATTACCAGCCCACCAAGCCATGTTTTTTTCAAGCCAAAAACAACAAAGAAGATCCAAAAAAAGCAATAAAATTCAAAATCGATATGGGATTTGCTTTGTTACCTTTCCTTATTTGTTTGATAGATCTCTCCAATGACAAAGAAACCCCCGAAATCTAGTTCATATACAAATAAAAGGTCCCCCAAAACCTTATCTATTATTACAAAACCAGACATTCAAGACATGGGTTCCCCTTGTTTTTGCATGAAAAAACCAAAAACAAACAAAAAAAAAAAACCCTAACCAGTAACCTCACAAATCAGATCCAAAAACCCCTCTTTTCAAAAAAAAAAAAATCAAAAGCCCAAGCTTAAACTATAAGAACAAGTTGGGTAATTTTTTCTCTTTTTTCTAGTACGTTTCAACATAAGAAAAAGGATCAAATCAAAAAAATAAGAACAATAAGATCTTTCAGCTAAGTACGGTGAAGAAAAAAACACACACGCGGAGACACACAAAGACTCGCTTGATTTCAGGAAGGTGAAAAAGGTGGTGGTAGGGGTCCTCTCGTTGTTGTTGTTGTTGTTGCTTCCTTTGTGTGGCAGAGCTGACCCTGGTTGTGAAAGTGTACGTTTTTTGAAAGCTAAATATCACTTAACTTCTTTTTTTCACACTGGGTATTTTTGGTACGATCATACCATTATTGTCGAAATCCCCATTTTTTTTTTCTATTGAATAATGGTGTTTATGGCAGTTTTGCAGAGGCTGGTTTTCTTTTACCGTTTTTGGTTTTTTGAAAAAGATTGAAATGGTGATCTCTCTTTTCTATATTTTAACAAGTTGTTGTATGGGGGATGCATTTATAATCTACTGCTCATAAATAAATGGTAACTGTTCATACTTTGATGTTTCATCAAGTGGTGATTGATTTTGATTGGGGAAGGTGGTATTTAATATTGATGAGTGTGTATATATATAGTGGAAATGGACAACTTTCAAATAAGCTTATGGGCATTTTATAAGCAAGGTGTTCTACTTAACATTGATTTAAAAAAAACTAGTATTTGGTTTTATTGTTCATAAAAATTAATTATTTTGAGATTAACGATTACCTTTTTCGGTAATGTTTTCTTTAATATTTGAATATGAATCTTCTTTTTGAGAACTCAATGTACAACTGCTTACTTATTTAGTCTATCGGGCTTAACATTGATTCAGGTATTTTTCATGTTTCGTTTTAATATTCATAAAGACTAATTATTTCGAGACTAGTGGCTACCCTTTGCAATAATATTCTCTTCAAATTTTGAACATAAGTTTTCTTCTTGAGAATACAAATCAAAAAAATGATATTATCATTGTTTGGGTTTGAACCTTGAATCTTAAGATGTTGATAAGGAGTTTTAACCACTTGTTCATAGTTAGGTTATTGGGTTTAACATTGATTTTAAGTAATTTTCATGTTCGTTTTACAATTCATAGATATTAATTATATCGAGGTTAGTAGCTACCCTTTGTAAAAATAATCTCTCAAGGATTAGAACATGAATCTTATTCTTGAGAATGTAATGTCCAACCCTTTTTGATTTTCTTTTTTTAACATTACAAATCTGAAAGCGATGTATCATTGTTTGAGTTTGAACCATGAATCTTATGACATTGACAAGGAGTGTCAAATCCTAGTTCATCAGTGAAGCTGAGGTATTGAAAATTTTAAAATTTTATATTTGAGTCTTATCGTATGTAAGTTTAAATACGGATTATATTTATACTTACAACATTCCCATTTACTACACTTGTGTTAGATTTGAAGGAATGAGTTAGTCGAAATATTTCAATTTTATCAAAATTTTTAAAATTCGAAAAATAAATTCAAAGAAAATTTTCAAAATTTATATGGAATTCCAGAAAGAAATTCAAACAACACAAACACTTATTTCGAAATTCTAGTTAGTTTTTCAAAGTTACGTAAGTTTGTCTTTATTTGACTCACATATCTACGTATAAAACAAAAAACTTATACCACAAATTATATTAACTTTAATATATATTTTTTTATATTTTTATATCATTAAAATAATATTACACTTTTATAAGTTTAACGCCTCATGTGTTGATTAAGGGTGTTCACCGTTCCAATTGTAGTTTAGATTTATTTTATATTTTTATAATTTTAATGATATCTAAATTACAAATTTATCGTAGATATATTTTTATTTTATTTTATTATCTCGTAAAAATCAAATATTCTTTCAAAAATATTTATTTAAATAAAATACTTATTCTAAAATAATATTTTTTAAGATACTTTAATCTTGAAAACCTAGAAAATATTTTGCGTTTCAAAACCTAGTTAAATTCACCAAATAAGAAGACAATTAAAATAAAAGAAGTGGAGAATTTAATTCCAATAATTAATATATATATATATATATATATATATACAAAAGTATAAAAACCATGTGCTAACTATTTAGAATGTTGCCACGTGATGGGTATTGATTGTCGTGAATGATTGGACGTGTTTATCAATTGGGTTGGACTAAGTCTGCATTAAATTTTTATAATCAGTTCTCCTAGCATTATATATTTTCTCTCTCGTTAAATATTTAAAATAATATTATAGTATAAATTTAAAATCGAATCGAATTAAACCGAACTCAAGTTTTAAATAATATTAAAACTTGATATTAATTTTTTATTTAAATCCATTTTTAACTTAATATTTTAATTAAAAAATCGAATATACATTTTTCAAAAAATATCCCTTAATTAACCTTTATTTTAGGAGTTGTTAGACTTACTACCAACTGAATGTACCCATTTCTCCGCATCTACCAAATAAAATTTAGGTTATTGATGTATAATTTTTTATACCATAGAATAATATATCATTTATGAATAAATAAATAAGCTAAATTCTAAGTTTATTGGATAAGCTCGGTAAATTATACTTAAAGTTATTAAACTATTGGTAAGCTTATGTTTTGATTTAGTAATTTTAAAAAAGTTACAAAATGGTTATTGAATTATTTTAAAGTTTTCATTTAAGTCACTGAATTGTTAAAATTGTTGTTGTACGGCCTTCTTTGTTTCTATTGTTTGCACCAATCGAAAGCTCATTTTCTCATTCTCTTTGATAGTTTAGTTTCTCTCTCTCTCTCTTTTCATGAAATAGCTTTAAATGCCAAGATTCTACGAATCAAAGTGCAAATAACTTTCTATTTTGATATTTGACATTAACTATCAGATCGATTTAGATCTAAAGTATGTTTTTCTACTCATCGATGAGTGCTAATCTACCATACTGATCGTTTAGTCGTTGCTTGGAGTTCGTTAATCAAACTTTAAAATAAAAATATTAACAATTAAATGACTTAAATAAAAATTTTAACAGTTTAGTTTCTCTCTCTCTCTCTCCCTTTTTTCATGAAATAGCTTTAAATGTTAAGAATCTACGAATCAAAATGCAAATAACTTTCTACTTCGATATTTGACATTAACTATAAGGTTGATTTGGATCTAAGGTATGTTCTTCTACTCATTGATGAGTGCTACTCCAACATACTGATTGTTTAGCCGTTGCTTGGAGTTCGTTAATCAGACTCTAAAAGAAAAACATTAACAGTCAAAAGACATAATCTTACTTAACAGTTTAGTGACCTCGAGCGTAATTTACTTTAGATATTATAACATATATAATATTGAGCTTAGATCAAATTGCCATTTCTATTACTACGTTTAAGTGTTTTATTGAGTTGGAGTTACCTTTAATTGAGTCGCCAACTCAGTAATGTATTTACCTAAACCCCCTCATCTATTATTATTGTATTTAAATGTTTTACTAAGTTGATGTCACCATCAACCAAATCACCAACTCAATAATGAATTTACCAAAAGCTCCTCATTTTTACTAAGCAATAGATATTACTTTGGGAGTAATTTCATATTTTCATATAAAATTTAGAAAAATATTTACACATAATGAGATTTGAATTCAAAATATTATATAGATTCTGATTATATTTGCTCTTTTTGACATAATGCCTAAAATTATTTATAACCTCTCCTCAACTCGTAAATAATAAGATAATATATTTTAACGCACTTAAATTCACGCCATTCTACATTGGTAACAATATTCACAATAAAGAATTATAATGTGATATGAATTTGTAAATTATTGACAATATAAAGTGAGGTAGCGTACAAGAGTTGAGAGGTGGTGGTGGGGTGGTGGGAAGACGTCAATGTCTTCAAGTCCCGACAAAAGTATCTAATGCCAACACAAACGAACCGACGTGGGTCGAGCCATAACGTATTCACTAATCAATAATCAATGGTCTAGTTCTAGATTTAGTCCCTCTGTTATGTTAAATTTCAGATTTCGTCTCTATACTATGTTAAATTTTATATTTAATATTTTACTTTAATTCGATCCGTTTGCTTTCGTAATGTTACTAGTAAGTCTAAATTGATAACACGATTGTTATTATTGAAGTAATGGCATAAAATTCTGATTAAATTTTTTTAAGAATTCGACTGAAATGTAAATTTATTATTAGTTAATAGTTAATTAGATTTTTATATGACTTTGATTGTATGATTGCAATTAAAGATATTGTTAATTTGGATCTACTAATAATATTATAAAATAAAAAATTAAAATTAAAAAATATCAAAAAACTAATAAATTAAATAAATAAATTATAGTAACATAATCATTTATTTTATAATAAAAATTTCAATCGATTTAAAATTTAATTTTTACGGATTTGAATATCCAAAAAATATTGAAAATTTTGAAATTATTTTTGTTTCTGATTTTGATATCCTACAATTAAAAATATTTACCCAAACAAATTTCCGCTTGAAATTACTTACAAGTTTTGAAATTCTCTAATATATTTACCCAAATAAATAAATTTATTTTTTAAATTTTGAAAACTTTAATACAAATAAAATCCTCTTTATAAATACCTCACCCAAACACGCCTTAATCTTTTTATATAATACCTAAAATTTTCTGTAACCCTTTTCAACTCTTAAATAGAATGATAGACGTATTCAAACTCATGTTCTTTTACACTGATAACAATGTTGATGCCAATCGACTTAAAGATTCAATTAACACGTCTTAAAAATTAAATCTTAAAATTTAAAATAGTAATTAGATTAAAATCATAATTAAACTAAAAAACTAAATGAAGAATAAAAAAAATATACCAATATTATTTGAATCAGATCAGTTGATCGTATTTTAATAAAAAGTTGATATAGATTAATTGAATCCGCAATTTAATTAAATTTTTAATCAAATTGATCAAATCAATCCAATCAACATATCAATAATCTTAAGTATTCAATTATGGATCTGATTTTTGAAAAATTAACATAGACAAACCTAGCCACTAGCCAAGCATAGGCATGAAAGGGCAGCACCCACACCGCCACACGAACCCATATTTTCTTCACTTTTAACAGTGGGGTTTTATTACAGTCAGACACTGTTTTTTGGCAGACTGACTGACTGCCCATTATCGGTGCACATCTATTCATTGTTTTGTCTTTGTTCCCATCTTTGAATCTTTTCTTTTGTTTCTTTTTTTGGGGGTTTACCAAAGCAGTTTTTTCTTTTAAATAAATAAAAGTTGGGCCTCCTCATAGTTTCTACATGTTTCTATGCATGGAGACTGTCGCTACACGATTGAAATCGAATCTAGCATCGTTTCTTCATAGCTTTCTTCTGCCCCATCAATTTAATCGGTTCATGGTTCCAATTCTATTTTATTTACATTTTAAATAATTTGATTTTGAGTTTTGTTGAAAGATTGTTTGAAATCGATGGTTGTTTTGGTGAGTTCGATATTATTTTTGGTAGTATAATCATGGACGAGGAGTATCGATTGAATTTTAAATCGATTTGTATAAATATTGTTATTAATGTATAAGGACGTGAGTTTGAGTGTATTAAAATGTATTATCTTATTATTTATATGTTGTCGAGGGACTATTAGTAATTCTAGGTATTATGTCAGAAAGAGTAGATATAATAATAGCCTATAATGACTTTAAATTACAATCCATCTCGATGAGATACTCTCAGTCTGTTAAACTCGTTGTTTCAAATATTAGAATCGAATAATATTGACCCTTTGAGGGATTTATCGATTTTAAGCGGACGACATTTTAAAGATCTGTATCGAAAGAATTAACTTCCACTAAATGAGTTTAAAATAAATATGGTAATTAAATAAATCAAGTTGATTTTAATTTGAGTTAATTTAGATCGAATTAAATTTTAAAAATTTGTTTCATTTTAGATTGGGTGAATTTTTAGTTTAAATCATTCCCGGTTTGAGTTTTATAAATTGTGTCAAATTGAGTTCTAATTATATTGGATTTGATTATTTCATGTTATTTATTCGAATCATTTAGGTTCAAATCCTTTTAAGTTAAAACACAACTTAAGTTTAGGATTCCGAATTATATTTGATATTTCTTATCTCTTTTAAATATATATTTCAAATAAATTTTATTGGATTGGTAATTTAAGTATTCTCGATTGAGTCTTAATTTGATTGGTATGAATATTGTTGGTAATGTAAGAGGACGTGAGTTCGAGTACACTGAACTTCATTATCTTCCTATTTATGATTTGGGGAGAGACTATGGGTAATTCAAAAAGAGCAGATATGATTATAACCTATAATGAGATCGTTCAAAGTAAAATTATTCACAATTATTCTATATGTATTGTAAAATTATATTTTTATAAGTAGTCATACGTCACGTATAATCCATCTCGATGACATATTCTCAATCAATTAAACCCATCGTTTCAAATATTAGAATTGAATAATACTGGCCATTTGAGGGATTTATTAATTTTAAGAAGACGTCATTTTAAAGATTTGTCTCGAAAGAATTAATTTCCTCTAAACAAGTTTAAAATAAATATGTTAATTAAATAAATCAAGTTGATTTTAGTTTGAGTTAAATTCAGATCGAATTAAATTTTAAAAATTCTTTTCATTTTAGATTGGGTCAATTTTTAGTTTAAATCATTCCCGTTTTAAGATTTGAGTTTTATAAGTTGTGTCGAATCGAGTTCTAATTATTTTGGATTTGATCATTTAATATTATTTGTTCGAGTATTTAGGTTAAAATATTTTTAAAATTCGGATCAATTGGAATGAAATCCAATTATTAGGGTTCTTCTACAAGTTGCAATCAATGCTTTTTGCCTAGATTCGGTTACACCCTAATGTACACGCAAACTCCAGTTTGTTGAAAAACATATGGGCCAATATGTCTATCAGACCGGCTCAGCCATAGACAGTTTGTACGCCCTATATCAGGCCGGGTCAGCCCACAATCAACCCAACCGAAACTCGAAACAGATCACGCCTAAAATCATAACAGAAAACAAATGTTAAAATATGCCTATAGTCCCTGTACTTTTCAAAAATTAATAATTTTGTCTCTATTCTTATATTTTCAAGAATGTAGCCCTTTAACTTTCCAATTTTCAAAATTCTGGTCGAACTGTTAATACTGTCAAATTATTTTTGTTAAATTCATATTAATGACAACATCTTTTTTAAATTACATGGCTATCAAGTGAATAGTTTTTTATTTCAAAATATCACAACATCAAATTTAATAATAATAATAATAAATTAACAGTGCTAACACTGTGGCCTGAATTTTGAAATATGAAAATTAGAGATTAAATTTCTAAAAATACAAGTATAAGGACTAAATTTATAATTTTTTAAAATTACAGAGACTACAAGCACATTTTAACCAAAAAAATCATTATCCATATTCTGCCATTTAAGCATTATCCACATCTGCCATTACCATTGTCTGAAATCAGACAATAACAGCAAACAGAAAAAAAGAAGATCATCCTCAAAGACATGGCTATGCTGTATAATTTCAACAATGTTTCTTTATATTCCAAAAAATTCTCTGTAAAAAACCCCTCAAAGTCCCCTCTTTGCTTCATCAAACCCCACTCTTTAAACTATCATAAACCCAAGGTTCTCTTTTCGACCCTTCTTTCCAATTTTTTCATTTTCTTTGATTAATTCAAGGTTGTTTGTTTTTTGGAACAGGTTTTTGAAGACAAACTTGAAAAGGGTTCTTTTTCATTAAGTGAAACATTCTCAAAAGCTGGCTTGCTTGCTCTTGTTTCGGCTTCCATTTTATTGGTTGATCCTGCACTTGCTTTCAAGGTAACATTTTTAATGAATCTATGTTATTTGGATTCGGATGTGAGTTTCAAATTCGAGTTTTTCTAGTTTTTTCATATAATTAGCGGTAAAAGTATTATAGAGACCCCGTAATCAGATTACATTTTCTCCTTTTTAATCAGAAAATGGGTAAATTAGTCATTAAATCTTAGATAAATAGCAAACTGATTTTTCTGATCGATTCTTATTATTAAAAATTGGCCCATGTACATAAGCATGAGGTGCATGTGGCATGTCATATATCGTTGTCTGGTTATTTCTCCTGTCGTGCTAGTTTTTAACGGTATAAATAAAAAATAAAAATAAAAAGTATTGATTTACTCTTTAATCTAATATATAGGAACTAATTTCTCCGTCAAAATGTAATTTGACTCTTAGTACAAGGGTCTATTATATCCCACACTGATATTAGGGGTGTAATCGAGCCGAGCTAAGTCCGAATACTGTCAAGCTTGAGCTCGAGCTTGACTCAAAATTCAGAATCCGATACTCAGCTTGAGATATAATCGAGCCAGTCGAGCTCAATTAAGCTCGTTTACCAATTTGAACTTGAGCTTGATTCAATAATTAAGCTTAAGGTTAACCATATATATTAAGAGCAATAACGTAATTTAATAATATAAAAATATGAAAAGCTCGATAAAGCTCGTGAGCCGTTCGAGCCAAGTATGACTAAGCTTGAATTCGACTCGATCGATAGCTTGAGCTCGGCTTAATAATTACCGAATCAAGTGCTTGCGAGCTACAATATCTCATTTACACCCCTAACCGATATACCTCGAACATGTTTGTTACATACGAATATTTAAATAAAATATAGAATTCAAGTGTAATGATTCGAATAGGTTTTCGATGTGACAATGTGCATTGTTAAAAGGGAGGAGGGCCTTATGGGTCTGAAGTAACAAGAGGACAAGACTTAACCGGCAAAGATTTTAGTGGCAAGACATTGATCAAACAAGATTTCAAGACGGTAATGTTCTTTTCTTTCTTTTTCAGTTAATTGATATCTGTATGTGTTGTTTACTTCGTTTTGCATTAGTTAATTTCAGTGTTCTTTTTGTTTTCCATTTCAGTCCATATTACGACAAGCCAATTTCAAAGGCGCAAAGTTGCTTGGTGCTAGCTTCTTTGATGCCGATTTAACAGGTTTTCTCGAACAATATTCGTTTAAGAACTGAAAGACAATTTCATTTTTGATAGGAACTTGCCATGGTAATTGATGAATTCCCCGTTTTTACGGTGTATAGAACATAGAATTTGATGTGACTAGTTTGAAGTATCGATGATTAAGCTCGTTTTTAAGGCCTTGGAACGGTTCAGGGTGATCAAACACATGACCGTCATATGGTCGGAATATCTGTGATGTTTATAGGCTGCTAAGGCCATAAAAGGTTGAAAGCACAGTTTGTCTTGAGCGACCTCCATTTACCTCATTGCAGACCTATGCATTGCCGATAGGCCTTGGATTGTATCGATTTTCATTGAAAATAGCAACTTGAAACTCGAATTACCTCATGTTTTAAGTGGCTTCTCATTTAACTTAATATTGATCTCATAACATTTTACAATAATGCAGGGGCCGACCTTTCCGAAGCTGATCTTAGAGGTGTGGATTTTTCTCTGGCAAACGTAACAAAGGTAAAGTTCCATCACATTTTAGATGCATTTTCTTTCGTATGGAAAAGATGTTTGAAAATTTGGGGTTGAGCTGCATTTGTTATCGGACTGATAAGTTATTCTTATTATCGGGTGATCTGTCCTTACAGATATTCACTTCGTTTTATTCCTTGCAGGCAAATTTAAGCAATGCTAACTTGGAAGGCGCACTTGCAACAGGAAACACATCCTTCAAAGGATCAAATATAACCGGTGCTGGTATGTCGATCTGATCAACAACTCTTGCAAATCTTATTACCGCACGATTGGCCAATTTATCCGATACGTTTTCATATGATCAGATTTCACAGATGTACCATTGCGAGATGATCAACGAGAATATCTTTGCAAAGTTGCAGACGGGTAAGAAACTATAATACCTCTTTTAACACATGTTTGATGTCTCTATCATTATTGAAACGGCATTGTGGCATTAGGGTGAATCCAACTACAGGAAACGCAACGCGGGACACATTGCTTTGCAACTAGGTGAAAATTTAAGAATTGACACTGCGGCTGTTATTATTCGAGGTTTGTAACTATTTTGCTGTAAACGGTTGTCATATTCTTTTGTTGAAGATGCATACACTTCGATTTGTACGACAAAGAAAGTTATATAAACTCTTTTTATAGCCTGTATATCGTGTTGAACCGATCAATAGCTTCTTAGGCAATATTTTCTATTTTTGGTAGATTTTAGCAAGGCTTGAGGTGAAGGGGATATACACTTGGAGTCTGATCCTCTGTATTTCGGTAAAAACTAACAATGATTAGGTCTAAATCTCACTTGGCAACCTAGGATCCGAACCCCGTATTTGTTGGACAGTTGCATAAAGACCATCTGGATTAAGTCCCGAGTTTTATAGGTCTCACATTGTTAGGTACTACCGTTTGATGGAAACCAAGTAAGAAAGTTTATTTCCCGGTTTCTTGCCTGATTTCCTTTTCTGGTGATTGTTTACTACATTCGTCTAACCGGTTTATACTTTTCGTTGTCACTAGTTCGGACCACTAGTTATCTTTTAGGGTTCTGAGTCCGAATCCTTTTGGTCTCATCCATGGTGAAGCTTTCACAGAGACCGCAATAATCATTTGTATTGACATTTTCTTGTTTCATTTCGTTTTCTTTCATTGAAACTTGTGTTTTCACTTGAGTTCATATGAGAAAAAGGTATTTTCTTTATACATATAGTTCTCCCGAATCACTTTCTCATAGATGAAAATTTCATTTCCCCACAACATACATGCATATGCATGCACAAACACGAACCGAAAATAACACGAGAAAAGAAAGGGGGTGTAGGGATCTCTATACCAAAGAATGGTTATTACTTATATATTGCTCCGACACTTCATTTTTCGCGAAATACTCATGCCCGCATACCGGTACATGGATATGGAGATAATAACCCTCCATACGTATTCGAGTCCGAGTAATATAAGATTATATTCTCTTTCTATACGAGTATCTACATAAATTGGCCCTCCTGCGTACCTCTACACACTAGTTGTTTCCCATTGTCTGCAATTCCGAATCCGAATTTGCATAGTTCCACTCTTGATACTTCCTTTATCCATGATCTCACAGCATTGTCTATGCGGTGCCTGCATATAAAAAAACGACGTTACCTTCGTTATTTTGTAGTTTCGACTCTTTTCATCATCGATAGTTTCTGTTATGATCGAAACTCACCTTTTGCCAATAATCAGGAGCCATCTTCATCGAAGTAACCACGATGTTTTTGACAGCCATTACTGGGGCATAATCTGTTATATTGTTACAGGCTTTTCCCAGCATTGATAGCTTGTACCTGGTCCGGGTTCCACTCGAGCCAACCTCCTCGACTCGATCCAGGAAATACAAAACTGGCTGTTCACACGGGTCATCTGGCACAGGTCGGGTTTTAAACGTGAACGGTCCATTGCTCCAACTCCTCCATGTCCTGAAAGTCTGCAATGGCATATGCAGATCAACTGCAGTCACCAACCATGGATATATTTGAATGGTGTATCCCCATGCAATGGTGATCGACCATTTCCGTTTGCTGTCGTAACAGATATATTGCTGGAGGATCCGGCTCGGGTCAAGCCAGTACGGTTCGATAAGGGCTCTCAATGAGTCAGTCCGGGTCTTGTTAGGGAACATGGGTGTTAAGGCTTCAACGTGGTGGAATGAGAGCAATGGTGCCATGGGATGTGCTGCAAGTAGTCCATACGGATCCCCTCTAATATCAAACTGAAATTTAATTATAATTAAAATACATAAATATTATTATCAAGAATTTTTAAAAAAAATTATATATTACCGAAATAACTAAAATACATCGAAGTTTTAATTAAAACGAGATTTAAGCTATTTGATATCAATTTAAGACCTAAAAAAAACCTAATAGGGTTCAATTACCAGTTTCAATCAGTTTTATCGATTTGCAAGTCAACCGATTTTACACTTTACAGAATGATCTGATTCAAACAACATCGGTTTTAGCCTTCTCACTTGTATCGCCTCGAAATATCAGTTAATGCTTTTATAAGATTAAATCAAATAAATATTATAGTATTAGAAAAAAATTAAATGATAGATATTTATTTGAATTTTTTAATGAAAATTAAATTTGTTATATCAATTTAAATTAATTCAGAGATAAATTTTAAATTGACTTGCAGACCATAATTTTAAACTAAAACAAAAATTAATTATTTAAATGATTTTATTTTTAGCTATTTTCTTAATTGATCAAATTTAGCCTTAAATTTATTCATGACTTAACTTATGAATCAACTAAGTTAAATGTGTCATTTAAAAGTAAAATGATTTTTCTCTAAATTGGATCACTATTAAAATAATGAAAATAAGAAAAATTATTTTATGGACCCTTTTCACCATATCATTTATAATATCTTCTTAATTATTTAATGATATTTTAATTTTTTTTTTCATGTCATTGATATATAATTTTGATAATTTTTTCACCCTGAACCTCGAAACCAAAATCTTGAATCTTGATCCTAAATTCCAAACCCCAAGTTTAAATTTTTAACTTAGGGTTTCAATTCAGGGTTTAAAAATTACTAAAACTATGTATTAATAACATGAAAAAAATTGATAAAATGTCATTAAATAATTAAAAATTGACTATGAATTGTATGACGAGAAAAGATGACATAAAATCGACTTATGACAAAAATAATATAAACACAATAAAAACTATAAAATAAATTATTAATATGTAAAAGTGTACAAATAAAAAAACTCAAAAAACAGAAAAATAATAAACAATGAAGAGACAGTTGTTAGAAGCTGAGCTAGGCACATTTACAGTCCTTGGTTACAGTGCCAATGTATTCTCATTTTTAAGGATAAGTCGTTACTTGAGTCTTAACTTGACAAATGTTCTCACATAAGGCTCGACGTTTAGGATTTTCAAGTACTAACTTTAATAATAAAAGAATAGTTGAAGTTTTAATGTGAGAATATTACCAAATTCAGGGCCTCATTTGAAGAAACAAGAGTTCAGACCTCAATATAAAAAAATTTGTCGAAGTTCAAATCCGAAAATATAATTTAATCTTCGTAGATATTGAAACTTATCAATTGGACTGGTTGAGTTTGTTTAATGTCACACGACCTAGATCGAATCAGTTTAGTTCTATTCGAGACAAATCATTTCAAATTTGATTTGTTCCGAATTTGAAATAATTCAGTTTAAGACTAGAGTGTTTCAAAATTAAATTGATACTTCTAGTTCCGATTTAAATTCAAATTAATTGAGTCAAATTCTCGAATTTGAGTCTAAATGGAGTGAAAAAACTAAGAGGTTTGAATTGTTTTTTTACTTAAAAGAGAGATGAAAAGACAAGAGAGACAATAGCTTTGAAGACAGAGCACAACAAACAGGAACCCAACACCAAACAACAAAAATGTATGGGCAAAAAACATTAAATTACAGACACAAAAAATCTTTAAAATATTTCAGATCCCTTTTCTCCACAGGGGACCAGACCAAATCAAATGCAGACCAGACAGGTGTAGACTAAAGTAATAATGTTTATGTTATATAGTACGTTCTTACTTTATTTTACTACCATTTTTTGTTCAAAATAATCAATAAATATTAAAAAAGCATGCTTAGTCATCACTCATCATGAAACAAAAAAAACAAAAGTAAATCAAACATGAATTTATAATAAAAATGTTGAATATACAAATAATATGCACATGCAAAACCATACAACTTAGAAATTCAAGAAGTATTTTCAAAGACATTTCATTCCGTATTAATCAGACGTATTCAATAACACTTTTCTTAGAGAAGAGAACATAGAAATAAATGATATCGCTAAACTGACTTTTAATGAAGGACTACAACTCTTTATATAGAATCCACCGAATATTACTAGTTAATAGAATTTAATTTTTCTGTTTGTTTTACATTAAAAAAAAATATTCTTAGTCTTTTTAACTTTTTGTTAAAAGAAAAGCATTTAATAAAGTGTGAATAAAAGGAAAACTTAATAAAGCCATAATATAAGGATTATTTTTTAGTATTATTTAATATAATTAAAAACTTTAAATACATATAGTAAATTCAAATCCTATGCAAATAATTGGGATATAAAATACAAAAAATATATATATATCCTTTTAATGAAAATATATAACTTAAAATTGTGATAAATAATAGATGCAAAAACTTGGTTAAATTCTGGTACCAGTTCTTGTATTATGTGTAAATTGTAAATTTAGTCCTTATATTTCTGTTATTTCCAAAATCTAGTATTGTGAATGTTGCTATTTTCACACTTTAGTTTTGCGTCAAAACTAAAATTTAAAAATTTAAAAAAGTATAGAGATTAAGAATGACCTAAATCAACAATTTTATACATCGTAGAGGACTAATAGCAAATTACATACACAAAAATATAGAGACTTAATAGTTACAGTTTAACCCTAAATCTTCCATGGAACAAAAGATAAGAGGAGCTCATGGTGGAGCCATGTTGTACTTTTTAAAAAAATTTAAAATTTTCTCCCACTGTTTAATTCAAGACTCATCATTATTTATAGAAAAAAGTTTGTCGGTATATCAAATATTTTAAAAATTTTATTAATATTTTATATATTTTATATATTATAAATGTAAATAGGATAAGGTAAGTTCCAAAATTTAGGGAGTTTTATTATTTATTTTTTAATTTACTGTGAATTTCCTTAAACAGTGAAGAAATCTTATCTGACTGATATTGTTTTCATTGTAAGGCCGACACGTTACCAAGACAACTTTCCTTTAGTTCCCATCTTTACAACTGTTCATGAAAAAAAACATAAAACACACAACATAAAAAATTGTAGGGTCTCTGTTTGTTTATATATACAGACAACCATCCTTTCAATAGTTTAATGCCACGTCAGAAAATATATTCTGAATTTCAAAATTTTTATTCGAATTTTATTTCTTTTAAAATAAAAATTCTGAAATTCAAGATGAAAATATTGATATAGTATAAAATTATTAAAAAAAAATATAGATGACATAGTGTCATTGTTTCGTACATTTCTTTCCTTATATGTGTCCTATTCCCTATTATTGCTATCTGAAGCAACAGCCACAGTTCTAAATAGTCCCCCAACAAGATGTTGCTTAAAAATTAAGCAATTTAAAAAAAAAATTTGATGAGATTCTACCATATTCGATATTTATATTAAATCTCGATTAAATTTAAAATTGATTTAAGCCTGATTTTTCGGAACTATTTTGATTTAAAATTTTCAATCCAATCATATTAATTAAGCTACTCGCATATGACATTTCATATTACCTACGAAAAATAAACATGTTAAATTAACAAATTCTAACAGAAACTATATGAATGGACTAAATTGAAAATTATAAAATTTTATAAAAATACAGAGTTTAAGCCTCCTAGAAACATTCAACTTTCTTTCTCAAAATAAAGACAGATAGATAATCCCATTTTACCTAATCATAAATTTTTCTAGATCCTACTTTTTCGGATCTAAGATTTAAGTTTAATATGTAATTAAATACGTTTGATTAAATAAAATATTAATTAAGAATATAATTAATATTTAGTTTATTACAACTAAGAGGTGAGTTTGCTTTATTATATATATTATTGAAATTAAATAATTATTAATATTTTAAATTCAATAGATGTTTGACTTTTTTTTTTATAAAAAGTATTAGAAATTTTTATATTAAGAGTTAAGATTATATATTTTCTCGTTAGATCAAAAAGTAAATTAATCTTTTTTTATTAAAAAACTAACGTAATTAACGAAATAACCAAACAGTAATGGTAACACATTACGTATTACTTGTAACACTAAAAAAGTTCCTAATTTAGATTAAGGTTTCTAATACTAACTTTAACAAAGGAATCTAATTTTATAACCTAAAAAATCTAATCTAACCAAAAGGTGGCAATAATCAATCATTAATCAGTGGACCAAATTCACCAACCAAAATCAAAGGCAAAAAATTAAAAAAGGGAACTCTACGTGGCACACAATGAATCGAACGTCAAAATCTACCACTAGAAAAAAGTACAGGGTAAGTCACCGGTTCTCCTCATCACACCGTGAAACTCGCCACGTGTAGACAAAAGTTTTAAAAGAATTAATAAAATAAAACGGGACGTACCTGATGAAAACCTGGTTCTTTAGTGAGTGGGACCCCGATCTCATAGATACAAGCCCAAATCCGTTGATCAGAACCGTAGAAATAAAAGTACCTGCTCAAACAACCGTCCAATGCTTTGACTAATTTCTCCGCCAAGGGATAACTCACCGCTATACCGCCTCCGCCAAACGCCATGTCGTATGCATGCATTACGTTTTGTTCTACGCTCTCTGATATTCCACCAATATACCACATTTCACGATGATCATACCTTTTTAAAAATAAAAAAAATATCATTATTTTTAAATACGAATATTTATTTTATTTTTTTTGCCTTTTAAACTAAAAAAAATACCCAAAATTTTATTTCTCAAATAAAATATAGAAAACATTTTTTGTAGCAATTATAATTTGCATAATGGAGAAGTTTGAAAATAATTAAAAAAGGTTAAAAAATAAAAAAAATGATAATAGATAATATATTTATAAAAAATATATATAATTATAAATATAAATATTTTCCTTTAAAAAAAGCTTATTTGAAATGCAAAAATTTCGGGGAATATACGAAAATAATAATAATAATAATAATATTATACCTCGCTAAGACGGAAACTAAGTTATGAGTGAAAAACACTGTATCGTCGTCACCCAACACAAACCATCTCACATTGGGCAACTTCAAATTAAAACTATCCAAAATGATTCGGGCGACCCGAACCGCATATCTGGAGCTCGAATATTTAAACCGGGTCCATTCCGGATTCGATACCCGATAAGGCAACGAGATTCCCGATTCCGTACCATAACTGTTAACCGCCGTCGCTTCGGGCTCTTCATCCAGCCAAAAGAACCCGCGTGTGAGGTTCACGTCCCACCATAGTGAACTCAAGGCGCGTCGCTCTTGCCACGTCTTGGCTGACCCGCCGATGCAGAAGAGGAGGTGGGAGATGTTGGTCGGTGAATTATCGGGCGGTCGGGGGAAAGCTTTCCTGTTAGGGGAAGCGAACCGGGAGAACGGGTGAGGCCGGTTCGAGAAAGATACGCAAAGGACGAGAGTAATGGAAGTGAAAAGGCAGAGGAGGAGAGCGGTTCGGGTGATGAGTACGGATATGTCTCGCGGTTTCTCCGGCGAGATGAAGAACGCCGTCATTTTGAGAAGGTCTTGCCTTGGACTCATTTTCTGAAGGGAACAAAAAAAGCCTGGTAAGAATGAAAATTAGAGATTTGATGTTTGGTTTTGGTCGAATCTTCGATGTTTTCAGGAAAGAAAAAGTAGAAATATGGTTCGAATGTTAAAATAAAAACACCATTGTTTTGGTTTTTGAAAAGCTTTTTGCTTTTTCAGTGTTTTGTAACTTTGTTACTCATTTTCAGGGTTTGGATTTTCGAACGAGTATAACTAATAAATACTTCAATTTACTAAATATTAGATAATAAAAAAACACATATTTTAAATAAAATTTTAATAAATTATATAAATTATATTTATAAATCTTGTTCAATTTTTTAATAATTAATATCTGTATTTAATAGTCTATTAAGTCTTAGCTCAATTAGTATAGACATTTTTGTCAATGTAGGAGAACGTGGATTCAAGTGCGCTAAAACGTTTTATCTTCTTATTTATAGGTTGGGAAGGGACTATAGATAATTCTAAATATTGTGTCAAAAAGAACAAATGTTATTAGAATTTATAATGAGTTAAAAAAAAAAAAGAGTTATTTTCACTCTTCAATGTAAGATATTTGGTATTAATTTTATAAAAAATTAAAAAATAAAAATTGAAAATTGAATGAAAATTTGAATTATTTGCCTCTTTAAATTTATAAAAAAAATTATTTTAACTTTTTATTTATTTTAGCTTTTAAATTTGCATCACTTATCAAAATACCTCGAAATGAAAAAAAAAAAAAAAGAGTTAATGTCTGTTAATTTTATTCTACACATGTCATCTAAGCAATTAATTAATTTTTTAAAATTTAAAAAATTAAAAAAATTAAAAAATAATTTTAAAAATCACATAATGATTTTTTTACCCTCCAACTTTATAAGAAAAGTCATTTAAGCCCTCATTTATTTTTTCATATTTTTTAGCTTTTGAATTTGATTTTTTTATCAAATCACTTCAAAATAGATAGAAAAGTTCCATTTTGTTAACTTTGCTAATGTGGTTTACACGTGGACTACCACGTGAATGGCATGTCAACATTTAATTACTTTTTAAAAATTATAAAATATCTTTTAAAAATCATTTTTTATATTTTAGAACTTTTTAAATAATTTTAATGATTTTCAATTTTTAAAAGACAATTTTTTTTTGAATTTTTAAAAACTTAAAAGGTAATTAAATGCCGATGGGTCATCCACACGGAAATCCATGTGTATGTCACATCAGCAAAGTAAAAAAACGTTAAGTTTTCTATATATTTTGGGATGATTTGACAAAAAACACAAGTTTAAGGGTTAAAAATGATGAAATTTTAAATGAATGGCTAAAATGATTTTTTTAAAAGTTTGAGGGCTAAATAAGTCATTATACCTTTAAAATTTAATCACAGAATTAAAATCCGATTGATAATACTATTAATAGATTTCAATTAAATTTGAATTTTAATATTCAAATTTAACAGCAATAGATAAAATTTTGAAATTTTGAAAAACACAGGGACTGATGGCATAAATAGACCAGAACTTTCTCACTTTTAAGGGTCATATATAAAGAAAGTTCAAAAAATAATTTTTTTTTTTAGAATAATAATTTTGGGACCTAAATAAGTTAATTAATCATTCAAGTTTATCATACTAAAGTATAATTTATTATTATTATTTTGCTTTAAAAAGTTTTCAAATATATATGATTTCAAATTGATGTACTCCAATATGGAATTAGTTATATTGTAATAATATTTTAATTTGGCATGTTTAATTTTTTAATTTAACTCGAACATTTCACTCATTTCAACTCAACTCGAATTTTATTTCACTCGCCTCGATTTGAAAAAATTTCAAATCGAGTTAGGATGATAAAATATGACTCATCAACTCGATTGACTCGAAATTTTTTGACTCGATTCGACTCGATTCATTAAGTACAACCATATATTAATTAAATGTTAGTTACAAATTAAACTTCATTAAAATTCATGTACCAAAATTAAATTACATTCAAAAGGTTATTAATTGGATTGAAAGATTTTCGGTTTAATTGTGCTCTCAATCCTGTTAATTTTTTTGGAAATTTAATCACAAAATTTAGTCTTTTTATTTATTTGATTTGAGAATTAAAATCCTATTGATGATACTGTTAATAGGTTTCAATTAAATTTGAATACATGACATTTTAATATTCAAAATTCTGTCCAATTGATAAAACATTTCAAATTTAACAGCAGTCGATTCAATTTTGAAATTTTGAAAAGTGTAGGGACTGGAGGCATAAATAGACCAGAATTTTCTCACTTTAAGGGTGCTATGTTCAAAGGCATAACTTAGATGCCTATATTGCTCAATCAAGGCCCAAATTGACAGCAATTTCAACCCAGTCCATCAAAGTCCACATGGTGGTTACGACATAGGATCAATTATGGCCCATTTTTATCAAAAAATAGCCTCTCAAAATTATGCATTCTCATTTTTATTAATTTAATTTACTTATTTAATTATACTCGACAAATTCTCTTCTTCTTCTTTTTTTTATTCATCTATATTTTTTTTTTATATTATGCATATTCGTTTTACTGTCTATGTTTGGAGTTCGTATCTGCCTCTCCTAAGGACAAAACTAAGAGATCTAACAGGGGCCTTGCCCCCCTTAAAATGAAAAAATTTTCATTTAGCCCCTTTAAATTTTTTAAAATTTTAAATTAGTAAAGGAAAAATTACACTTTTCCCTCCCTAAAAATATAAAAATTGATTTAATCTTTTAAAAATTATAAAAATATAGGCTATTAAAATGGTGAAACTCCATAAATTATAATTTAATTTTGGTCCCCTAAATTTTTTTTTTAATTTCACCCCTGACCCTCCCAATAATATTGTATCCAAAGTTTGAACCTAACTTATATAGTATGCATATCCAAGAATATTTAGGGAATAATTAATTGAAAATTTTTCAACTCCTATTTTTAGTTAATAGGTGTATTTTAGACACTTTCAATTTAATAAATTTAATTGAAAATTTTTCCTTATAGTTATTTGAATTTTAAATTTTCACTCCTAATCCAACGGTAGCAATTAAATCCATTTGGTTCAAAACTATCATTAGTCTTTTATTAAGTAAGGGTCTGTTCTGCGATGCTTAAAAAAATCACTTCTGGCTCCAAAAATACTTTTGGAAGAAAAATTGTGTGAAAAAGCTGCTTTTGGCTGAAATTTTTGACTTTTCAGAAGTGTTTTTCAAAAGCACTCCTGAAAAGGAGAAGCTAAAATTTTTAACTTTTCCTCTCTTAAAAGCACTTTTAGTGCTTAATTACTTTTTCACCCCTCAAATAACATAATACTTTCCTTTTTTTTTTCTTTATGCTTAATTACAAATGTGTTAAAATCATTAATTAAAAATAAAAAAATATTTTTTAAAATACTAATTACAAATATTTAATGGTTATATTTAAATATTTAAAATATAATTTATATATTCTAATTATATTTTATAAATTATTAATATTTGTTGCTTAAAAATATTTAAAATTTATATTTCATATATTAAAATATTAATTAAAATATTTTTTTATATTCTTACTAAAATATAATAATATTAACTAATTTAAATATTATTTAAATACATATTTGTTAATTGATAATAACATGTCTAAAATGAACATTTTATTTCTTAAAAATACCTTTTGACAGCAATGCTAAACACTTAAATTTTAAACCAAATTTTTTAAAAGCACTTTTAAAAAGCATTAAAAAACTAGCCTTAAGGCTTTGTATCTCGTTACTTTTCAAAAGTGCTTATTGAGTCAAAAGTATTTTTGGAGCCATAAATAATTTTAAATAGATATCTTTTAAAATCAAAATTGCTTTTGAATTCAAAAGCAAAAGCACTTTTTCCTAACTTTTGCGTATAGGAAAATCACTTTTGGAGTCAAATGACATTTTTAACCTCTGTGTATAATCTAATGTATTTTATGTATATTTGTATACAATTATTTTCCTGTTGAAATTTATTTCAAATATATAGCATTTTATATTTAAATTTGCAACAATTATATTGTAATATTTAAAATATAGTTTATATATTCAAATTAACTTTTACAAAAATAATTTTATTAATTGTTTAAAAATATTTAAAATTTATATATTAGATATCAAAATACTAATAATGAGTTACAATAAATTGTTTTTTATATTCTTAGTAAAATATCATAATTTTAATGAATTTTAATATTATTTAAATGGATATTTTTACTTCATGATATCATATTTAAAATTTACATTTTAATTGTTTAAATATATTTTGATAATAATACTAAACACTTAAAGCTTAAATTAAACTTTTTAAAAATATTATTTTACAACCTTTTAAAAAATAATAAAAAAAGTAACCCTTAATCTAAAATAGTAAGACGTAAATTAGAGGTGAGCATGGGCCGGGCGGAGTTTGAATAAAAATTCAGGCTCGTTTGCTAGGCCCGGGCCCTAAAAATGGGTCAAAATTTTTATCAAAACCCGACCCGGATAAAAATGCTAAAACCTGGGCTCGAACTAGCCTGCCCATATTAATTGTTATATTATTTTAATATATATATATATAATACATCAAAAATACTAAAAACATCAAAATAAATATTTCCCAACAAATTGAAAATAAATTTTAAAAAATATGTATACTTAAATGACAATAAGATAGATGCAACTTAACAAGCAAATGCCTCTAAAATAATAACAAAATTAACAAATTTCTTTAAAATAATAACAAAATTAACAATAAAATAAATTCTATACAATATCCAAACAATAACAACAGATTAGTAGCAACATAATAGTAAGATGGTAGCAAAATAGGAAGAAAATAACAAAAAAATAATATTAAAAAAATCAAATTTTTTTTGTCTTTTAGTGAATTCGGGTCGGGCTAGGCCCGGGCCAAAAATACCTTACCCGAGACCCTGCCCGTTTTTTAAACATGCCTTATTTTTTGTCCAAGTCCTTTTTTCAGGCCTATATTTTTGCCTAAACCTTTTTACATTTCGAGTGGCCTGACTCATGCTCACCTCTAGACGTAAACTAAGAAATCCTGTTGTTAGACATATTATAAAACATCTTGTTCGGTGCCCCATAGAACTATTAAAAGAAGTCGATGAAGACTTTAGAAATTAATTAGGTGGTAGGCATGGAGTCAACAAATTAATGTTGAGAGTTATGGACCAAGTATGATTAATTGGATGGGTCCTGGATGATAGGATTGGTGTGATGGAATCTAAAAGATGAAATGGGTAGAAAAACTCTCAAATAACATTTGAGATGTAATTGAAACAAGGTTGAGGACTGTTTAAGTTGATTGCTGGATTGATTGCAACACATCTCCTTTGGTGCAATTGAAAGAAGTTATGTTTTAGGTTGATGAAGACTTGAGAAATTAGTTGGTAGGGATGGAGCCAACAAATTAATGCCCAACATATTATTCATTGGGGAGGTCGGTCAAGATAGAATTTTGTTTGATTTTTCTTCTACCCCTCATGGGTACAAAAAATCTCCTTTCCCCACATTCAAATCACATTTAAGTGCCAATTATGGCCCTTTTTTATCAAAAAATAGCCCCATAAAATTATACATTCTCATTTTTCTTAATTTAATCTTCTTATTTAATTATACTCGACAATTTCTCTTCTTCTTTTCTTTATCATACATTATTCATATATATATTTTTTTATATTATGCGTATTCGTTTTACGGTCTATGTTCGGAGTTCGTTGCTACCCCTCCTAAGGGCAAAACTAAGAGATCTAGTAGGGACCTCGTCCCCTTAAAATGAAAAATTTTCCATTTAGGCCATTTTAAATTAGTAAAATGTTAAATTAGTAAAGGAAAAATAACACTTTTCCCTCCCTAAAAATATAAAAAAATTTGATTTAATCTTTTAAAAATTATAAAGATATAGGCTATTAAAACGGTGATCATAAAAATTATAATCTAATTTCGGCCCCCTAAAAAAAAATTTTGATTTCGCCCCTGATCCCTTCCAATAATGCTGTATCCAAAGTTTGAACCTAGGTTATATATTATGCATATCCATATTTCAACAAAAAGAATAATTAGGGAATAATTGATTGAAACTTTTTCAACTCCTATTTTTAGTTAATAGGTGTATTTTAGACATTTTCAATTTAATAAATAATATTTTTTTTGTTTTATATTTACATAATTTTATTGAAAAAAATATTTACAAAAATTTAATCAACTAAAATAATCAATTAATGATTTTGGGCATATGATTCAAACACGTTGGGCCGAATTTGTTCAATTATTTCCATAATTTTCTAGCCCATTAATTTGCTTAGGCTAACGGCCAAGCCCAATAATGGTTCAATCAAGATTATGTAACTCTTTAAATGGAGCACGAAAAAAGAGGAAAAAAAACTACGAATCCAATAGGTTCCGACTCGATCCGTTAGGGTCAGTTTTTTATTTTTCTTTGAGAAAATCCGGTTTGGGGTGGGTCGAGTCAGAGGAAATTAGAAAAATAGTCAAGTTGGGTTTGAGGTAAATCCGCCTTAAGATATATAAAAAAAATTCCCCTTATATGTATATATATATTAAGTTTTACATCTAAACTAAAAAAATCTTATTTACTTCAAAATAAAAAAATGAAACAATTAAAAATGTAATCTTACTTGCTTTAGAGTAAAAGATAAAACAATTAAATTAAATTAAATTTAGATCAAGTCAGAAATGAATTCGGGTATTCTTTTAAATTTTGGGTCCGAGTTTGGGGTAGATTATTTCTTAAGAATCAGGTTTGAGTTGAAATCAGGGCTAATTGGTCAAGTTTCCTGCCCCACCTTATTGCCATCCCTAGGAGCACCCCATAAAAGAAGGTTCTTTTTCTAAATATAAAAAGGAATCATTATAGATGTTAGAATTTGAAATTCAAAATTGTCGAATAATTAAGGTTTATTTTTGCAGAGTCAAGCTATAAATTGAAGGAGTGAAAATTACATTAACAAAGTTTAAACCCTAGTCATTAGGTAACCTATCAAGCCGAACAAATTATCTAATCCTTGGACAGGTCTATATGAGCTACTCAAATAATCTCTTAAACTTAAACTCCTAGTCTTTAATTTATGCCCAAATATTTCATTCTAAGGGATAATTTAAAAGCATCTCAAATTATAGGGATTTATTAGAGTACAACAAAAATATAGGGGCTTACTTTAAAAACTAAACTAGTTTAGGGGCTCATTTAATAGTTTAACCAAAATATTTATGTTTCCTTTGCAAAATTTCTTTCTTTCAACAAGTTGAACAATGAAGACATTTTAGGTATAATCTATAAGTACAAGACAAATGGATTATAGTTTTATTTTATTTTTTTTTTAATTTAAGAAAAAGGGTAAAGTCTTCAAATAGTGAAGGATTCATATTCTTATGTTATTTTCATTTCTCTTAATCTTTTAAGCTTTTGGGATTCTACAATCTTTGACAAAGCTACCATAAATTAATTAAGAAAGATTAAAAATGTGAATATTGGAATTATTTGGGCATTGGCTTTGCATGAAAAGGAATCATTTCTTGGCAAGTTGTCTCGATGTTATATTATATATATATATATATGTATGTATGAACAAAGATAAGGATCTTCATCAAGTGTTTGTCATACCTTATAGGCCATCCCTAGACCTTTCTTCTTTAACGCTAATACAAGAAACCCCAATTCCAATTTATTATACTTATATAACATGCAAATAATTGAATCTACACTTTAAATCAGGGGTGAAATGGGAGTTAAAAATGAATTATATATTTTTAGAGAGGGATCTCGGAAGTCTGGAGTTCGAATTTTAACATTGGAACTCTTTTTTTAGTTTTACGTTATGCCCTTCGAATAATAGTGATGATAATTGAATGCAAGTCTTCTTTGGTATTGAATTAAACATTACAAATTTTATAGCTATTGGGGAAAAAACTTCCGTACGTAAGACTTGCCAATAAACTTGAAACTCGCATAAAATTTTGTTACTAGACCAATAGCTTGCTAGCAATTGAATATACTTTTTGAATAATGTCAAAACACGAAATCTTATCTTATATTGTATATTTTATCATTTTCAATTTCGAGTTTAAAGTATATTCTTTTATCGTGACAATATTTTGAAAGTAAAATATTCAACATACCATTGCCAAATTGGATCAGTTAATATAAGTTAGTCCCTTTATTTTTATAGCTATTTTATAAGCAGCAAAAACGTGAGATATATGCATGAAATATTTATCTACTTGACACAACACACTTACAAGACTCTAATGAAATTTTTTTTTCGAGTATGATTCTTAAAGAATTTTTATCCTTATATCAACAACAAGCTTTGAGCATAATATAAAAAGTCAACGACTTAAAGATAATATATTTGAAAAGGCTTGAAAGAGATAAACTTCAAGATAAAACTTTCGAAATTAAATGAATTTGATCTCATTATAAGATATTCCGAGCTTGATCAAGAGAGATTTCACAACTTATATATAGAAGATTTAATTCGTTGAAAGGAATGAACCTGATGAGAGCTTGTATATTCATAGTAAGAAACTTTTATTGTTTATTCACATTCGAGTGATTAGTTAACTACTTTTAATCGAAAGGTTGCTTGAGGTTCATATTAAATATGTTAAGGTGAGGTCGCAATTATACAAAGAATTAGCATTAATTGGGCTTAAATTACTGTGAGTTTAGTAGTATACTTCTTTCCTGGGTAAGACCCCGTAAAAGTAGGTGATGCATTGAACTGCACTACTAATTTTACTGCTTTGTTTGTATTGTTGTGCTAATACTTGAGCCGAAGTTTATCACGATATTGTGTACCACAACAAGTTGTCATAACATAATCGGACTTACATTCACTTTTTAAATACAAAATAAGTAAATGAAATATTGTTAGTTGTATAATATTATATAGCGAAAAGGGATAAAGCACTTTTTAGGCTTAAATTTGGTAACTATTTTTATATTGGGGATTAAATTTTTTAGTGTTTAAATTAGTCTCTGAATTTGACCATTGTTCTTATATTGGGGTTTAAACTTTTTTTGTCCAAGTTAATTCTTGATATTTTCTTGAAAACCTTAAAATTCAAACTCCAGTATAAGAATAATTGCTAAGTTCGGGTCTCAAATAGTAATTTAACCCTATTAAAAGTGAACCACATTTCTACACCTTACTAAAAAATCATTAAAAATAAATACAAATAATGAAATTTATATGCACCCTATTAAAGAGTTACTTTCATGTTGTGCAAACCAAGCAAACAGTACTTTAAATGAAACAGTTATTGCATCCATCATGTAATTAATGACCCTTTGTTGCTTTCACACATGTGGATCAATGTCTGAGAGTTGCTAAAAAATGGAGTCCCATTGAAGAAAATTGCCAAAAATTAATATTGAATAACAATGACTGCATATCAAAACTCAGCTAAAAAGTAATTGAATAGCTTCACTGCCAAAGCCAAAGCAAAAGATAATTAAATTAAAAAACAGTCCCCCCCTTTCCCTTCCATAAAAGCTAGCAATTAGACTTTTTCAACTTGGCCTTTTTTCTCAACTTCCCTTAGATTCTCAATGTAGTTTTCAAGTATTTTTTTGGGTATAAAGAGAATGATTAAACTATAACTTAAACTATTTGGGGTCAAGTCACTCCGGAATAATTATCATATAGTAATAAAAGGATTTCATTCGACGGTTGCATGAAAAAATACCTACCCACACTACAGCAAAACAGACTTTTAGCGGCGCTTTTTTTAGCCTTTAGCGGCGCTTCTAAGCGCCACTAAAACTTTTTGCGGCGCTTCTAAGCGCCACTAAAACTTTTTGCGGCGCTTTTGAAAACGCCGCTATAGGCGGCGCCGCAAAAACTGGTGGCATTTATTAAAAAAAAGCGCCGCTAAAAGTCATGGCCTTTAGCGGCGTTTAAAAAAAAAGGGCCGCTAAAAGTCGTGGCTTTTAGCGGCGTTTGAAAAAAAAGCGCCGCTAAAAGTCGTGGCTTTTAGCGGCGTTTGAAAAAAAAGCGCCGCTAAAAGTCGTGGCCTTTAACGGCATTTGAAAAAAAAGCGCCGCTAAAAGTCGTGGCCTTTAGCGGCCTTTGAAAAAAAAGGGCCGCTAAAAGTTGTGGCCTTTAGCGGCGTTTGAAGAAAAAGCGCCGTTAAAAATCGTGGCCTTTAGCGGCGTTTGAAGAAAAAGCGCCGCTAAAAGTCGTGGCCTTTAGCGGCGTTTTTCCCACAAACGCCGCTAATTTTGGCAAATTTGCAATACATTTTTTCCACCAATATTTAGCCCTTCCTGCATTAAAATCCAACCAAATACAACAAATATAGCATAAAATGCAGCCAAAATACCAAATTTAGCATAAAAAAATACAACCAAAAATATTAATTCTAAATAATACTTCAAATTTAACGAAAGATATATGATGTAATTAATAAAGTATGATTTAAAATATTCTTAGAATAATGTTAAAAGTGACAACGTTAAAAATATTCTTACAACGAGAAAACTAATATCTAAGATGGCGGCTTTTGCGACTGTTGAAACATCTGCATCATCATCTGAAGTCAGTGTTTGGAGGTCATCGTATTTTTCCTATGCTCGCTGCCTCCCTGGCCTTTGCTACTTTGCCTCTCTCTCTCTTGCCTCCGCTCTAAGTTGTTGCTGGAGTTCTTCATATTTTCGTTGAACCTCGGCAATTTGCTCAACTGTGTTCGCTTGCATCCGAGCTATCTCGATCTCTTAACCTCTGAACTTGACTTTAGCTTGACTTAGGAAGGCATGTATTATTTGGGAGCGGATCCAAAATATTGGGTCGGGGTAACACCAGATCCTTGAAATCGAACCCGACCGTACCTTTCAGGACCCAAAACTTCAGTGATAATTCTATTATCAATGTTCTCAAGATTAACAGAACTATCAGTCGAAGTAGCCGCTTCATATTCCGCCTTCTTATCCTTTAGTTTCTCCTAAAAAATCAATTAAAAAGTTAAGAACGAAATATATAATAAAAAGGAATGCAACATAACATTATTTAAAACTACTAATGATGAATTGAATTAAACAATTATAAGTAAACATTATAAATATTTAGAATAAATCAAATATTATTAAGTAAATATACCATAATTTCTCCAGCTTCGGATGTCATAGGAGATCCATCTTTCTTCCTATGCGTAATCTCAAAAAGCTGAAGGCGCCCAACTTTTTGTCCAGATTTGACTTCCTACAATATAGTAGAAAAATATTATTTAATATTAGAAATAATAATATTTGAAAGAATTAATAAAATTTTAATACCTCGGCCTCATTTCTGAAGCAAATCTTCTCGACCTGCAGGTGTGCGTGAATTTTTTTTTTTTACTCACGCTTATTCCAACTCGCTCACGGTCCTACGTAATGAAATTATTATTACGTATATAGTAAACACTATATATAAGAGTTTGGAAATACGTAATACCTCTCCTTTCTTTGAATTCCAAAATCTAACCGCATCTTCCCATTGGTACCTCAGCATTCCCGGCGGGACATTTCTCAATTTTTCCTCGAGGCTTATGTCTTTCTTAAAATATTGTTTTTTTAAAATGCTTTTATTGTCTCTCCATTTTTTACCCAATGTCTTCTTGATATAATTATCGGAGACCTCTAAAGCAAATCTATCATACTTCTAAAGCAAATCTATCCTAAAAAACCACAAGTTTAGAATGTAAATATGAGTGAAACTTAAACCAAAATATTATAAATTACATTCACATTTTGTTACCTTAATATTAGCGAGAGCCTGATTTTTGTTGCTATCAGGCATGTGATGCCATGATTCGCAGTTGATAGGCAACATATTGGCATTTCGTGCTAAAATGCCAATATAGCCTGCTAAAAGTCGAGCTTCAGATCCAACAGGCTGGCCATAAGTATTTCTACTTACTTTGACACGGTCGGCATGATCTAAGTCGTATAAATCACTAAGGGGTGTACGTCCTCGAGCTCTGTGCGTCTTACCATTTTCAGCTGAAAAATGATATACTATTATTATATTAAAATTTACAAATAAATTAATAATAAAAGTCAACACATGTAAAATAAACGTAACATTACTTTGAAATTCTTCAGGCTCGTCAAGTGTCTCTGGCACATTCGAAGATCCAACAACTGTCTGCTGTTCACTATTTCCTTCTTCCGAATTTGGAGTATTTTGGACAATACTTAAACCACGTAATCTTCTTCTACGCATTTTTCCTGCAATACACATAAAATAGTTAAAGTTTTAGTAACAAATTACAACAATAATAGTACATATAAAATAGTCAAATTATATAACATGACCAAGATTAAAATTATAATATTACATATAATTAAAAAAACGTAAAATCTTACTACATCATTATTCAGTAAATATCTTCATTCACATCATCTCGAACCCATTGATATTGTGTACTAGTACTAGGGATATTTTCATCTAAGTTTTGTTACGGAAAAGGTAATGTTTCGATCTTTCGACAATGTCATCTCTACTTCCATTACCCATGTCAAAAAAGTCTCTAGGGGTGTTCCGGAGTACAACATACCAACCCTCATCAGTTGGATCTTTTGAATAAAAAACTTGTTTCACTTGAGAGGAAAATACATATGGCTCGTCCATCAATTGTTGTCCAGTGTGAATCAAGCGAGAGAAATTCACCATTGTAAAACCAAATTGATCTTTTTTAATTCCTCGAGCAGTATTAACATCAGCCCAATCACACCGAAATAAGATAACTTTCCATCTGCCATAGTAATTCAACTCAATAATGTCGGTAAGAAGTTCGTAATACTCCACATTACCCTCAACCGGATTACTATCCTTAGGACTAGCATAACTTGTAATTGAAGAATTAACAACAACTCCACAATTTTGAGTTCTCCTCATTCTCTCGCGATACTTTGTATGAAATCTGTATCCATTGATGAGGAAGGCACTATATCTTTTTATTACTCTGTTCGGACCTTGGGAAAGCCATTTAATTTCGTCATTGACGTCCTTTCCACTCCAAACCTATTGAATCGAAAGTAAATTAAATAATTATAAATGTATTATGTAAAAACATTCTTATTTGATTAACTAAATTTCGCGATTATATGTAACTTATTAACTTTAGTTACATACCGTTTGACTTATTAACTAAATTTCGCGAAGGCTACATGTCAGTCTCAATCAACTTTACATAAGGAAGCAATTGGCCAGAACTGCAATTCAGTATCCATTACACTCCACATGAAATTCGAATAGTGCTTCGCAGTAAGAAAATCATAATTCTGAAGATGCCAAATATATATTAGATGGCCCCAAATGCACATTTAGCATGCAAGTGGGTATCCACTACTTATACATGAAACTCAATCATTTGCAAGTTCCAAAATTGAAGTCATTATTTCCAGCCCGCTAATAAGTCAAAGTACAGCAAAACATAGAATCTTTCCAAATTGTTTTAGGTTTCATGGCAACAATAATATAAAGAAAATTATGTATATATAACATTTGCAAAAAGTAGCAGCAGAAAATGTTGAATTTGTTTACCCTACAAGGATCCACTGAAACTTCATTTACCTATGGTTGCGGGAGGAGAGAGCGGCGACTGATGCAGCGAGTGAGGACGCCGGACGACGATTTAGTAGGTGGTCGGATAGCCTAAGGAGCTTGGATGCTTAGGAATTTTGGGGAAAATTTAGGGATTAGGAAAATGTAGTAGATTGGGGAAATCATTAAAGGGTGGAAATGGCTAAGTGTCGAGTATGAAGGGGGGATAAAATGTTAGAAAATAAAACGACGCCGTTTTGGTAACAAAATTTTAAACGTTTGTGGCGCTTTGGAAAAGTGCCGCTAAACCCCATCTATTGCGGCATTTGTAAGGTAGCGCCACTAATCCCCTTACAGCTCAACTTAAAACGACAACGTTTTAGTTAAATATAAATGCTTTTTGTGGCATTTTTTTCAAAAACGCCACTAACCTCCATTTTATATTCATTTGTTTTGTAATTAATTTTTATTTGTTATCAATTTTTTTTTAATCTAATATTTAAATATATAAAGTTTATCTATTATCTCTTAAATAATTTAATCTAAATAATTTCATTATTTTTCAAAAACACTACTACTCTAATATTTTAAGATATTAAAATTAAAATTATCTCTTTTACAATTATATAAAAAATTATTTAATATATAAATTAAAAAATACTAATTTATCTAAACCCTGATACTCTAATTTCTAAACTCTAAAATCCATAACCCTACACATAAACCCTAAACCTTAAACCCGTAACCATTAACCTTTAAACTTTAAACCCTAAACCCTAAACTCTAAAACCTAAACCCTTAACCCTATACATTATACCCTAAACCCAAGCCATAAACCTTACACATAAACCTTAAACCCTAAACTTATAGCCCGTAACCTTTAACCCCTAAACCTTAAACCCTGACCCTTAAACTATAATTCACAAACCCTTAAAGTAGTAACTCATAAGCCTTAAAACCCTTAACCATATACCCTAATTTATAAACCATAAACCTTAAACTATAAAGATAATTAATTCAATATTTTAAAATTTACGTACACTATCCCTTTTTCAATTATATAAGAAATTATTTAATATATAAATTAAAAATTACTAATTAATTAAAACCCTAAACCCATAAACCCTTATCCATAAACCCCAAATCATAAAATATAAACTCTAAACCCCTAACCCCTAACCCCTGACCCTTAAACCATAATCTTTAAACCCCATAATCCCTAAACCTTAAAATAACAACTCATAAACCTTAAACGTCCTTTAACCATATACCCTAAACTGTAAATTAAGTACCCCAAACTATAACGATAATTAATTCAATATTTTGAAATTAATACAATCTCTTTTACAATTATATAAGAAAATATTTAACATATAAATTAAAAAACAATCAGTCATATACCAAAAATCTTTAAAATTATTTATACAAAGTTACATAACTTTAATAAAACAATTTCTCTATTGGAACACTCTAGTTATAGTGTCCACTCTGTAAGATATTTCTATGTTATATAAACTTGGAAATTATACATAGTTCAACAAATGCTGATTAATATTTAAGCTTGCCACAATCAAAATCACCCTTTCTTAATAGCATCCCAGGTAAGAATCTGGAAAGGAAATTATCTCTTAAGAAGTTAATAATATTGTCCCATTGTAAACTGTTAATAATATTGTCCCATTGTAAACTTCAACTCTAACCTTAATTTAAACCCTAAATCATAATCCCTAAATCCATAATTCATCATAAACCTTCAAATACTAACTAACTCCTAAACCTTAAACCCTAAACTATATATCTTAAACCATAGTTAACTCATAAACCTATTTAAACCCTAAACCATATATCTTAAACCATAAACCTTAAACTATAATGATAATTAATTCAATATTTTAAATTCAATACTATATCTTTTACGATTATATAAGAAAATATTTAATATATTGTATAACCATAAATTTTAATAATTATTGTTTTAGGGGTTATAGATTAGTGTTTATGATTTTTTTAGGGTTTAGGGTTATATAATTTTTGGCGGCGTTTTACCAAAAGCGCCGTTAATGCTGGTTTTTAGCGGCGTTCTACCAAAAGGGCCGCTAATGCTCTGGTCTTTAGCGGCGTTCTACCAAAAGCGCCGCTAATGCTCTGGTCTTTAGCGGCGTTTACCGAAAGCGCCGCTAATGCTCTAGTCTTTAGCGGTGTTTTACCAAAAGCGCCGCTAATGCTCTGTTTTTAGCGGTGTTTTTTGCTAAAATGCCGCTGTTGCTCTGTTTTTAGTGGCGTTTTTTGTAAAACGCCACTATTGCTCTGTATTTTAAAATTTTTGCGGTGTTTTATCATAAAACGCCGCTAAAAATGCCGCTAAAGCCCTATTTTCCTGTAGTGCCACCGGTCTTGAGAACGTCATTAATGCTAGCCCATCAACTACCTTGTTACTCTCTCTGAAGGTATAAGTAACTTTAACCATCCATGGAAGTTAAAACATATTCTTAATAGCACATGTCACAGCTGAGTAATACTGATCATCTGCATTTTTTTGAATCTTTTGAATAGCTTCAATGCTATCCAACTCAAGAAGTATTCAATGTCAACAGGTTGATACCTTTTGATTAAATTATGATTTTTATCCATGCACTATACTCATTTTAAAGATTTAGCCCATTTGCTTTAATTTGATATGATTTAGTCCTCCAATTAATAATGATACATTTTAGTACAAATCACTAACACCGTAATTTTTTTTTTGAAGTTTTAGGCTTGAACTAAATAAATAACTCAGCAACTAATTGAACTTGACTCAAACTAACTATAACCAGTTTAAATCCGCGGGGTTCAAACTAACTAATTAACTATAACTAGAATAATTATAAACGAATACCCAAACATTTACATCGGGTGGACTCGAACATCGGATTTAAAATTTCTGAAGCTTTAAACTTATCATTAAATCAAGACCGCACCAGTCGTAAGTTATTTTATTTAGTTGACTAATGTGAAATTTGATATGATTTAGTCCTCCAATTAATAGTGATACATCTTAGTACAAATCACTAACATCGTAATTTTTCTTGAAGTTCTAGGCTTGAACTGAATAAAACAACTCATGAATTTGACTCAAACTGACTATAACCAGTATAAATCTGTGGGGTTCAAACTAACTAAGTAACTATAACTAGAATAATTATAGACAAAAACTTGTACATTTACATTGAGTGGACTCAAATATCGGACCTCAAAGTTTCTAAAACCTTAACCTTACCATTAAATTAAGAGCGTATCGGTTTGAAAAAAAATCCAAATAATGAAATTGAACTAGAATTTTATTAATGACATAGTGAAAATAACTAACTTTAACCATAATTTCATCTTTTAAATGACATATGAAATTTGAACGAAGGCGTAATGTTAAAAATAGCAAGAAAACTAAATTATGCCAAATTAAAATGCATGACTAAATATCGAAATTGTGTATAGTTCAAGGAAAAAAATCAAAATTTGACCGAACCCTTTACTTCTATATATCTCACTTCCCCATTGAAATTGCTTCTATACATCATTTATTCGCTTGAAATCAATCAAAATTCCAAAAGCTAGCAGCCGATGAACAGTATTGTATATGGATGATGAAGAGGAGACCATCATCATCACAGCTTTTGAAGTCCCATTTTGAAGTATCAACGGAGTATTTAAATGATTCATGGGAAGAACAAGCATTTGCAGAAGATGCGGCCAGGTGTTTGAGGGGTTGCATTTGGCCACCAAGGTCCTATTCTTGCAGTTTTTGCAATAGAGAATTCAAGTCAGCTCAAGCCCTAGGTGGTCACATGAATGTTCATAGAAAAGATAGAGCTAAGCTCAAACAATTAGATCACTCCATTGATGATCATAAAGGACAGTCATTTGGGTCAGATTCTACACCAAGAAAAAGTGTTCTCAATGATGATGATGATGGTGAGACCAGTTTGTCTGTTGGGTTGAGTTCTGTCTTGTTCAATAACAAACGACCAAAGGTTGCTGTTTCAACATGGCAGGTTCTTGAACTTAAGCCAGTGACCTCCATGGAAGAAGACTTGGACCTTGAGCTTAGGCGTGGTGTTCTATAGTAATGGATGGATCATTAACTGGATCAAAGTGTTAATTTTAGTTCAAATTTGATTTTTTTTTTTATGTCAAGTTCTTTTGATATATCATCATTGGAAAATGAAAGAAGAAATCTTATTTTTCCAATCATTTAGTACTTTAGCTGTATATAATATTTATGTTTCCTTTTAAAAATTTCCTTTCTCCCAACAAGTTGAACATTAAAGACATTTTAGGTAGAACCTATTACTACTAGACAACTAGTTTATATATATATATATATATATATATATATACAAATAAGTAAATCTGTTCATAGGTCGGGCCCTAACAAAATTTCAAGCCTGTTTGATAAGGTTTGGCTTGACTCGAAAGATGGGCTTAAATTTTTACTTAAGCCCAATTCTGAACTTAGATTCAGAGTTTAAGGTAAAACAAATACTAAAATTATGTGTCAATGACATGAAAAAAATTATTGAATGTCATTAAATAATTAAAAAGGACCATGGATGATGTGATGAGAAGAGTCCATAAAATAATGTCTCCGATTATTATAGAGCACGATTGGACTGAAAATCAAAATATATTTAAACAAAACTTACACATTATAAAACTCAAACTTAAAATCTTAAAACTCCTGTAATCTAAAACCCTAAAGCTCATTGGCAACATTAGAATAATCTTTATTAAGGTGTTAATTACACTTCTAGAACCCTTTAATATTTAATATCTCACTAGATTTAGAAAAATTTATTAAGAAATAAGATTAGTTAATTAAATTAATTTTTATAATTATGATTTTGAGTGAGTTGAAAACTGGCCATACTGAGTCAACAACAAAGGCCCCATTGTAATTTATATTAACATAAAAAAAAAAACAAATTTATTTTATTCTTAGTTATCCTTCCATCAAATAGGTTAATAAGGTGTGGCTTGTCACTTCTCAATTGTCTCATATTCAACATAAATTAACTATATTTATAAGTTTAAGTTTGATTTTCAACACTTATCTTTTATTAAAAATTTTGGGTTTTTTTTAATTTTATGTTCGGAGTTTGTGATTGTCAATTTTAATAATGTCGTCTCTAAAGTTCAAACTTAATTCTTCCTCTTAAAAATACAATCTGTCTTACCATTGCACCCAACTAGAGGTGTGCATGGGCCGGGCCAGACCCAGACAAAATTTTAGATCCGTTTTCTAGGCTCTGGCACGACCCGGCCCGGCCCGAAAGAAAATTGTTAAGCCCGAGCCCTGCCCAGCCCGGCCCATATTAAAATTTTTAACTTATTTCATTAAATAAAAGATTTTAAAATATAATAAATCATCAAATACATTTAAAACAAATATTAAAACAAGAAACAAATAAAAAATGATATTAAAATAATTCTTAAAACAATACACAAATTGAAAATATAATAAAAAGTGATTATATTAAAATTAAAAATAAAATGTAAATATGATTAAAAATAAAAAATATATATATTTAGTATATAATTCGGGTCGGGCTGGGCCGGGGCCAGGGCCAAAAAATTTTTACCCGAGCCCATATTTTGGGCCCATATTTTTACCCAAACTCTCCCATTTTTCGGTCGGCCCGGATAGCCCGGCCCATACACACCTCTAGGTCACCCAACCACTTGTTAATTGAGTTTTTTTTATTTAAATTATGACCAGTTTTTATATTAAAAAATATTAAGTGGAAAAATCCCAAGAGGTATATATTTGATATATAAAACAAAATATTGTTTTAAGTCATTTTATAATCAAATTTTGTATTTTAGTATATTGTTTGAAGAACATGACCAAACCTTTTCTATATGTACATTTATCACACAATCATTTGACTGAAAAACCTTTCCTATATGCTTTTATTTAAAAAAAAGGTAAAATAGGCTCTAAGTCCCTATACTCTTCATACATTTAAAATTTAGTTTTCTATTTTTATTTTAAGAAATTTAGTCCCTCTATTTTTTGAATTTAAAAATGTAAGTCAAATTGTTATCACCATGAAATTTTTTATGTTAAATTCGTGTTCCTTACCTTACCCTTTTTTTTGTTATATCGCTATCAAGTGAGGTTTTTTTTTTATTTTAAAATATCGCACCAACAAATTTAATAGAGTTAATAATTGGATTTAACCTTGAAATTTGAAAAGTATAGAGACTAAATTCTAATTATACGAAGAGTGTAGAGACTTAGAGCATGTTTTAACCTTTAAATATATATATAAATATTTAATAAAAAAACAATAGATATTTCAAAAATGGGTAAATATTGAAGATTGTTCTATAAATTATAAATATATTAAAAATAGAAAGAAAAAGAAAAAGAGTTGCTTTCAGATTGTGTAAACCAAGCAAAGAGAACTTAATGAAACAGTTATTACATCCATCATGTATTAATGATCCTTTGTTTCTTTCTTACATGTGGCTCAATATGTAGGAGTTTTTAAAAGATGGGGACCATTTGAAGAAATTACCAAAAATAATACTGAGTAACAATGACTATGTATAAAAAATCAGCTAAAAAACAATAGAATAGCTTCACTAGATGTGCCAAAGCAAAGTAGAAGAGAATTAAATTTTACAAAAAAAAGGTTAATTTCACCAAAATTGCTCCCTAAATTTTAATGCATTCTAATTTAGTTCTTAAGGTATTGGTATCACATCAATCAAATCCTTCCGTCAACTTAATTGTCGCTCCAAATGTTAAATGTCAATTTGAATCTGACATGAAACACATTCAAAATACGTTACTTAAATTGTAAAAACACGTGCACCTACCATATGAATTAACATACAATGTCAACAAAATTTAGAAGAGTTAATTATTTTTTTTAATATATTATGCTGAACCACATGTTTTAAATATATTCTATGTCAGATCTAATTAGACATTTAACACTTAAACATCGGTATTTTGAAAATTCAATTACAACGTTTTGAAGTTTAGGACCAATTCCAAATCAAGGTCATGTTCTGAGCAAGCATTTATTTCCCTAGTTAATGGCTTATAGAAAGACTTGATTCGTAAGGTAATGATAGTTCAAAGATTGAAATACTACATTTTACATTTCGTAGACCATTTTAGAATATGAGTCATAGCATGAGGACTTCTGGTGAATTAACCCTTTAAAACCCACCACAAAAGCTAGCAATAAGACTTTTTCAGCTTAACCTTTTTCAACTCCCTCTTAGATTCTCAATGTAGCTTTCATGTATTAAATGTCAATAGGGTTGAAACCCTTTACTTCTATATAACCCCTCTTTGTATCTATATATATTAACAGTTCTAGGTCTTGAAATCCAATCAAATTCCCCAAAAAGAAATCCCATATGAAACAAGGTGATGAACAGTGTTGGATGTGGATGATGAAGAGGAGACCATCATCATCACAGCTTTTGAGGTCCCATTTTGAAGTATCCATGGAGTGTTTAAGTGATACATGGGAAGAACAAGCATTTGCAGAAGATGCGGCCAGGTGTTTAAGGGGTTGCATTTGGCCACCAAGGTCCTATTCTTGCAGCTTTTGCAATAGAGAATTCAGGTCAGCTCAAGCTCTTGGTGGTCACATGAATGTTCATAGAAGGGATAGAGCTAGGCTTAAACAATCCCTTCATGGTCATCATCAATATCCCAACAATGAAGAAGCTGCCTCTAAGCCTAAACCCCCAGTTGATGAAGCAGCATGCACTTTAGATCATTCCATTGATTATTCTACTGCAACAAAAAGGGCTTTCAATGATGTTGAAACCAGCTTGTCTGTTGGGTTGAGTTCTGTCTTGTTCCAAAACCGACCAGCTGTGACTTGTAATAAGGAGGCAGCCAATAACAAAAGACCCAAGGTTGCTGTTTCAACACTGCAATGCTCTCCACTTCAATGGCAGGTTCTTGAACTTAAGCCTGCAAGCTCCATGGAAGACTTGGACCTTGAGCTCAGGCTTGGTGTTCTATGATGAATGGAGTCTAATTAACTTTGATTTTCTTTCACTTTATGTGATATTATCATTGGAAAAGCCAAGGTCTACTATGAATTGTGCAGATAATGAAAGAAAAAACATCTGATTTATCAATTATGTTTCTTATATTCTGATATATAATAATCTTAGTTTTTGAGCTTTCTTTAGTATCCTGATATATATAACAGCTCTTACATTATATTTACATGCAATAAGAATCTGTCCTTCGGAACAAGATGACTGTAAATGCTGTTGCAGGTGGTAAAAATAAGCAGCTTTTTTACACTGTGAACAACTGTTAAACTGTAATCTATTGGGTTAATGAAGATGTAATAGTGGTTGGATCCATGGATTTGACTGTGGGGGCTTTATGGTGTGAAAGAACTGACTTGTGCTGCTACTGTGGGACATGCATATCACAACAGTAGTTCTGTTTTTTACCTGCTATTGTCATTACATATACATAAGTGTATATATATATATCTCATCTATGCATCAACCCCAAGAATTCTGAAGAAACTTTATGTTCCCATCCACTCACTTCTCAATGATCTGCAAAACGTCCAAAACCTTTCACCTAACACACAATGGAATCAACTTGAATAATTTATACACATCAAAACTATATACTAGGGGTAAAACTACTATATAGGTGACTGTATTACTCAAAAACTAGTATTGCCATATGTACCTCGTACTAATATGTAAGGATCTATTTTAAGAATAGACATGAATGAAATTTTTAATAAAATAATTATTATGTTCTACATTAAACCATTTTGTGTTCCAATGTATTTTGATTTTAAGTTTTCGAGTCCAACCATTATAAGTTTTGATCAATTTAACTTCAAGCATTTCGAATTACTCGTTCGAGATATTTCGAGTTTTGATTTTTTTTGTTTTTGAGTTTTAACAGATTTAGAGTAATATATAAAAATATGTTATTACTCTTTCCTCAACAAACCAAACCTAGAACCCTAAAAGAAGAAAAAAAATTCTGAAAAAATAATGAAAAAATTGAAACCTGCCCAAAGCTAGAAGAAGGTAGGGTGTGTTAGCTATTTAATAAGCTAAGTTAAGCTTGTGATGGCGATGGATCGTCCCAGAATACACGGGAGAGGTCTCTGACTCATTTCTTGTTGTTTCTTACTTTTTCTCAACGTTTATCCTTATAAGGAACACCCTCTTTTTGACTTAATGCTTTGCAGAGGGAAAAAAAGGGTTAATTCACCGATCATCTCTAGAGTAGTACTTGGATTCTAAATTGGTATATAAACTTTAAAATATTGTAATTAAGTCCTTAAAATATCCGTCATTAGCTTGGGCGTTAAATGCTACCTCAAATCTTTAAAAATACTTGGATCAAATTGTAAACATGTATGTAACTACAAAGGTGAATCTAAAGGGGTTAGGCAAGAACCTTGGCTGCGAAAATGGAAAATTTGTAATGTAGCTTTAATAAATGATTATATTATAAGTTTGTATATAGTAAAATTGTATTTGGCCTCAAAAAGTGAAAAAAAAAAATCTATTACGTCTCTTCAAAAACGATGAAACCAATAATACATGATAAATTTATATTTTGATCTCTAAAAAATTTATAATTTAATTCTAGTCCCTTAAGTTTTTTTTTTTTTGAATACATCTCTATGTATATTGCATGAAGAGTTTAAATCTAACATGTTTAAAAAAAAAATAGTGCTCATAATTTTTTTATTGAACTATCTATTTTTTTTAATACATCGTATCCAAATTATCAATAGCTCTATGCAGTTTGATTAACGTGTTTTAAATATTTAAATTAGTACTTAATATTCAAAATAATGGCTAGTCTGACGAAAGAACTTAATTGATATAATATCGATACTTTAAGAATTCAATTGGAACATTTTTAAAGTTTAGGTACTAATTTAAAATCTAACCAATAATTCGGGGATGTTAGGTGGAATTAAACACTTACAAGAAAAAAGAAAAAGCTACAAGTAAAAGACAGTTGCATAGCAATGCACGCAGGGAATTTATGTCATAACCCAACAAATTCTTCACTGTTTTGATGGTTTCTTTTCATGTTTTTGGAAGTGTTAGGGTTCTTTGTTTTTTCCACAAAAAAAAGGGGGGTTTAAAAGGCAGAAAAAGAGGAAAAAAGGAATTTAAGTGAGGGTTTGTTTTGAGGATTTAGGGTTTAGTTTTCCATGAAATGTACCAAAGATGTTTGAAAAAAGGGGGAAGCATTGGGTTAGGGAATGAAGGGGTTTTTTATGTGAAAATGGCAATGGCAGAGATGCACATGGAAGGGAGAATGATGGGTCAGTTTGTGGGCTGGTTTCAAAAAGATTCATTAATGGAGGATTTTACTCAAAAGGGGAATGAAGTATATACTATGAGAAATGGGTCTTTCAGAAGTCAACTTGAGAAACTGGCTTTTTTGGGACATTACTTGTTAATCTGCTGAGCTCAAGTATCGTTAGTCGTAATATTGTTAGGGAATCCTCAATTAATGAATCTTTTTGAAACCAATTCAATCTTTCGAAAGTTAAAAACCAACGGTTGAGATATTCAATTAATCATATGTTGTCATGTGTCATTCGAATAATGTCATAGTGACAAAAGTAATTTATAGTTGGTTGCATATTCTAATCATTTTTTATCACCAAAAACTACTTTCTTTTATGGAAACTACTTATTTTTCGGGATGATGACATGATTGTAACGTCAACATGTGCCATGCGGTATTTTATGATTGGATGGTATCTCGGACAATTTTTTAATGTTCAAAGGATTGAACCGGAAATGTCTGATAACGTTAGGGACAAAACTAGGAGCTTCAAATAATGTTAGGAATTAAAGTGGGTCAAAAAAAACTATTTTAGGATCAAGTGGGAAAAATTATATACTTTAGGGACTAAAGTGTGCATTAAGGGTGAAAACTTTTATTATCAAATATATTTGTTAAAAATAATATATAATTTTAATGAGGTTTTGGTTGAAATGGTAAAATTAAATATTTAAATTTTATTGTGTCATTAGTTTAAATCTCATCATAATTAAATTTTTATTAATTTTATATAAAAAAAAGACAAAAATATTGTCATAATAATATAACCTACTGTGTATATAGAAGGGTATTTTTATAATTTTTCAATTAAACTGATGTTCGGTTTACTCGTGACACCAACTCTTTCATAAGCTTAAATATTAGTATAGATATATGCACCTAACTTCACTATTTAGTAAAATGAGATGACGGCACATAATAATAAAAAATTAAAAATCAAATTCACTTAGGTTTCCATTTCAATGGTATGTTATCATTTTGTACACATACAATACACATAGAATTATACACTATCAGTGCATCGAATATTATTTCGGAAAAAAATTTACTGGTTTTTGAAAGGATAAATTATAATTTTGATCTTTTTATATTTATGTTCAAACTTGAAATTTAGTCCCAATAGTTTACTTTTATAATAACGTTGTCCAAATAATTAACATCTTTGATAATTTGAGTTAAGATATTGATGTGATTTGGGAGAAAAAATGCTTCCAACTCATCATATTAACACTTTTTTTTTCTCGCAAAGGGTGTTTTTGACAAAAAAGATTCTTCTTAACATTTTAACCAGAATTATTTGAACTAAATAAAATTATTATTAAAATAAAGATATCAAATTATATCAAATCAAGGTATAAGGACTAAATTCTAGCTTTAAGCATAGTAGCGAGACCAAAGTCATGACTTGACCTTGTATAGAAATAAACGAACTCGAAATTGAGGTTTTTTTTTTTTGGTACTATCATGAATGGAAGAAGGGGAAAAAGGTAACCAACAATGTTTTTTAAACCAAACCGGTAGTTGAATCGGCCAATCACTAGTTCGTTGATATGACCGGTTCGATTAATAATCGATTTTTGATCTAACCGGTTTAAAACCATTCTTTGAATCAATACCTCAACTAATTCTCTGTCCAACCAATCCAATCGATTAATCCAGTCGGTAATTTTTATAGGTATTTTTTCTTTGCATAAATATTTATATATTTTATAATTAAATTTAAATTAAAAAATATATTCCAAGAAGTGGGAAGAAAAAAAAAGAGAGAGGGTCTCAAGGTTGAAGAAGCCCAAATTAAAGCCCATTTAAACCCAATCATCAAGTTAGTTAGCCCAAGCCCAAGAGACAACCTTAAACCTAAGTGGGGTTAATGTTTTTTATGATAAACAATTATTGGACTTGTGTCCTACAAAATATTAGTCAAATAAATACTCATGATGCTCAATTGCTCTCCATCACATGGAGTTCTCAAAAACTTGTCCCACAACCTATATTATTTCTATTATTTTATTAAAATAAATATTTGTATTTTTTTATATTCTAATAATTAAAATTTTTTGAAGTACATGAAAAAAAAATTTAATTAAAAATATTTGTATAAAACACATATACATATTTAACATTTTTTTTTATAAAAAGAAGACATAGCGATGTCTGAAAATTAAACTTATGTCGTTTAAAATCAACGTTTTAATAATTGGATTAGTGATAGAACTGATCGAACCATCGATTTCTGACTCAAATAATGTTCCAATAACTAATTAAGTAAAATATACTAAATTTTATTGCACTTATGATGTGAAATTTTTATATAACAAATTTAAAAACGATATCATAATAAATGGTTTTGGTTGAAACGGTAAAACTAAAAGATAAAAATTATAAAATTTTTGAGCCTGAATCCCATTTTCTAAATTCTATATGAAACGATAAAATTACCCTCAAAGTAATATCGATTGCTTATTAAATTGAGGGCCCTGTAATAAAATCATTGTTGAGTTAATAACTCTGTAGTGGATGATATCAACTCAGTAAAACACTTAAATATGATAATATATTATATTTATTAGGTTATAAAAAAATAAGAAGTTTTTGGTAAATTTATTATTGAGTTGGTGACCCAGTTAAGAGTGACATCAACTCAACAAAATAGTTAAATATAGTAATAGATACGAAACATTTATAAAAACTTATTCTAACTAGTTTAACTGTTGATTGTTTATCTATTTTTTTTACTTATTCCGAACAATTCACTTAAAAACTAATTTAACTATTATCTTTAAATTAATATATTAACTTATTTCTAATCTAATCCGTCCAATTAATCAATTTAATTCGATTTAAATAATACTTATTTCCACAAAAATCTTTGGTGACTTATATCAAGGACTTGATTGACTTAACCCCTCAAAATCAAAGAAATAAATGATAAGAGGAAGGTAATCATTTAGACCCCACATTAGGTGCCATGCTTTTTGTAATTCAGCAATAGTTCCCACAATTCTTTTGCCCTAATCATGGCATCTAATAAAGTGCTAGTTTCTCCAAAAAAATCTCCATGTCTATCCCCTCTTTGCTCCTAAAACCTTGTAATTACTTTGAAAATAATGATGCAAAATTGTCAATGCACTTTTGGGGATTTTTATTCCAATGTTTGGACTTTGTGGATTATTTTTTAAAATAAGCCACTTTTTAGATTATTTTTCAAAATAATGTTTTTCTTGGGCTACTATTTATTTTGGTCAAATTTTAAAGGCTATTGTTCTTTTTCAAACATTTTTAAGGGTATTAATCTATTTTTAATAAAAATATAGACTTGAAAAATAAACTTAGGTAAAAAATTTACATCTATTTTTTAAATAGGTCGGGCCTTGAGTGAGTTTTCTTTTCCTGGACTCGGCCCTGCCCAACCAAAATTGCAAAAAAGAAACCTGTTACTATTTTGGTGTTGTTTTGCTGTTATTTCGTTATTATATTGCTACTATTTTTTTGTTATTGTTTAAATATTGTATAACTATTATTTTATTATTAATTTTGCTATTGTTTTAGAAGTATTTGCTTGCTAAGTTGCACTTATTTTAGTGTTATTTAAGCATAAATATTACATACTTTTTTAATTTATTGAGAAGCATTTACTTTAACGTTTTTAGTGTATTTAATGTTTTATATTTTATATTTTGTTTTTATATAATAATAATAATAATATAAACAAAATTAATACAGGTTGGTTGGGCCGAGTTTGAGAAAAATTTTAGACTTATTTTTTTGGTTGGACCTAAAAAATGGGCCTAAAATTATGTAAAAGCCCGACCTGACTCATGATCACCTCTAATTTTATTTCAATAATATAAAATTAAAACTTATTACTATAAAATTGATGCATTAATATTTTTGTTTAATTAATTGCTAAAAATCATAAAAATCCAAATGTGATTGTTATTTTCATTCAAAAATAAATTATAGATTAAAATTTTTAAATAATTAAAATTTTAAAATAGTTTATATATTTTAATTAAATTAAACATTTTTAATGATGTTACTTTACATTGTTTAAATCAAATGTAGTGTTTATTGAATTAAAAAATAAACACATAAGATCATAAGATCATAAGATCATCTATTGAATTAAATGTAGTGTTTACATTGTTTATTGTTTAAACTTTTTTTTATCTAGTTGGTATCCAAATTTGTATTCCGTCACATACATTGCCTCAATTTGTTAACGACATTAATTTTTAAAAGTTAACATGTAGTTTGCTCGCTAAACTTGTCCAAAAGTACTTAGTTGGTACCTGAACTTATCCAAAAAGTACCCAGTTGGTACCTTAAATTGTTAAATATATATATATAACTTTTTAAAATTACTTTATATTTTAAAAATATTTTTAATTTTTTAATTTATGCTTGCCACATGTCACTATAAGATTGGCCATCAGTGTCATGTCAGCACAAACTAATGGTATTAGTGTGAAGGTACTAACCTGGGTAACGGAATACAAATTCAGATACCAACTAGGTATTTTTGGACAAGTTTAAGGGGCAAATTACATATTAACCTTATAAATATTTATAACTTAGAATACATTATAAATATTAAATATAAATATATTCTTACATTTTCATTAGTAGAAAAGAAAATGGATAGAAAGGCATCGACACTATAAATGGTATATGCATCCTCACCCTACTTATAGGAGGAGGGTACAACAATTGTTTAATTTGACAATGTCTTAATTGGTCACCCTAGTAAGGTAAAAGACATGCAATGGCAAAGATAGTTAGATCATTGGACAACAACATTCCCTCGGTTATGTATAAGTATGTGCACACTCTAACATATTATTCAAAATCTTCATCGATCACGTTGGCTATTGACGACTCTTCAATAAATGTTTGTAGCCAGATGAACTTCCCTTGACCTTGTTTATATTATTCTTATCGATTGGATTATTCTTTATTAACCTCATCATTACATCTTCAGTAACAATTTGAGGCCAATTGATTACAACCACTCATGAAGGCCTATTATTAGAGTTACATTTTTAATGTGATTGTCGCTTCACTGCAAGAAAGGTGGAAGGTAAAGATCATTGAGCTCCAAAATTTCCATTATGGTTGCATGCATTAGTGGTCGTATTGGAAAATGAGGTATTTCAGCTACTTTCAAAAACATCAACTACTAATCTGCGTTGATCTTCATTCTGCATCGAAAAATTTACATTTCATCATATCCAAACATTTCATTGCTCATTCTAGCTAATAAGAGATAATAGATAATCCTATAATTGTTTTTTTATAATATAAAATTATTAATACTAAAAGTTTTGTAATAATAACAAATAAATTAAAATTTTAATGGTAAGTTGAAATTTTTCAATGTTTGTGGTTTGTTAAGTAATATGATTCTCTTCTCTCACAAGAGTCGTAACATCTATAGGAACTCAACACCTATGAGAGTAAAAGGTAAAATATAAGAATTTGTGGAGGTTTTAGGCCTAAGAACTCCGGCACTTATGGGTATAGATTTCAATATTGTGAAAAAAATGTGGATGGGTATTTATAGCCACGATAAAAATTTGATATTGGGACTTAACATCTATGGGTATCGAGTTCCATTCAATGCATATTTATTATGGTTTAGTTTTCCAAACGGTGAGAATTGAATTAATAAAGACCTCGATACTCATGTATGTTGAGTTTTATTCAATGCATCAATTAGAGTTAAGTTTTTCAAATAATAAAATTTTAATTCAAGCAAAACACGACACTTATGGTTGTCAAAATCTTCTTGCATAGATTCCCGTGTGTTAGCCTGATGATTTAGGTATTCACCGCCCTAAGTATAATCTGAGTTTGAATCGCAATAGTCTCGTTGCTGCTAGGACTTTATCTTCCTATTGTAATTAAAAAAAATTATAAAAAGAAATTAAAACTTAACTAACTCGAGTCAACTCGTGGAAACTGACTTAACCAAACATTAAATTAAATAAAAAATTAATTAATTAATTACAATGGTCAGCTCAATACTTTTATTTTATTTTTATTTTTCAAAAAGGTTAGGTCCGCTACCCTCAAATATTAAATAATACGCCTATCACATCACATGCTTCTGCCAGCCCCCAATCTTCTACGTGGCAGTATTTCACTGGTTTTTAACCTTCTTGTGGATCCCTAATATATATATATATATTAAGGTGGCCTATGAGTCTATGACTCTAGAGGTCTATTTCCACGTCTTTCGTAGAGGCATATTAAATTATCACTAAATCCTTGATTTAACCTTAGCCCTACACGTGTACTTTGGTTTTTATTTTTATTTTTCACGTGATCAGGCCCTTTTCTGCAATTATTTATTTTATTTGTAGTTTGCCGAAAGAACATTGCCACATTGTTTGCCTTCACAATTAATGTATCTTCTTTTTCGCCGAAAACACCAATTAAATTAAAAAATACAAATGATTAATTTCTCATTTCCATTATTTATAAAAAAAAATCAATTTTCATGAAGTTTTAGATTTTATTAGATTGATTTTTTTTTATAATTAAATGTAGTTATAGTTTGAATTTTTTAAATTTGACCTAACTCGATATTTAGATTTAAAATTTTGTTTAAGCTCCTATTAAAAAGTAAATTTATTTGTCGATAGTGAAAGACAAGTTTTCTCAACACAATAAATGTTTTAGCTTCAACATCAATAGAACATTATGACACGTTTATAATTGACTTTGTCACAACTCAAGTACTGTATATCTGGAGTAATTACAAGCACTTAATACGATAAGAAAATCAGCCCTGGATGGTCCAAAGCGGCCAGAAAAAATGACAAAATAATTGAGCATTCGCAAACTAGAAAGGATGACAACAAAATCATCCCTAACATCACTTGTAAAATGAAGATTACATGCATAAGTAAGAATAAAAAAAGTGCTACGAGAGCAGACAAAAACTTCTAAAATTGAAGACTTATTAAATAATAAAAAAACAAACAAAAAATATAAAATGTAAGATAACACGGGTCCAAATCGACTTGTGAAATCATTTATTATTCTGAAATGCTCTCAAAATAGAAACAGATTAAAAAGCTAACGAAGAGCCACCTGCTTTCCTAGAAAAACTGCTAGTGGCAAGTGGAGTTTTAGCAATGACAGGCACCGTCATCTGTCCATCACAACTTGTGAAAATAACAAAAATACCCACAACATAGATCTGTAAATTGAAAAAGAGAGAAGACACGTGGAGTGAATGAGAAGGACAAAAATAATTGGTGGGAGGGAGAAAAAAGAGAGCGATAGCCAGCCCAGAGGCTGGCATCGTCATTGGGCAAGACAAAATACAATTTTATGTTTACATTACATTATTATATTTCAAGGATTTAATTTTTATAGATCATAAATTACATAATATATTATAAACTTAGAAAATAAGTTGGATCAAGCTTGAGTTTCAAATGCTTGAGTTCAAGCCTGACTCAAATTTTAAACGAGCCTATTTTCGTCCAAACCCATTTTCCCGTTCTAATATTTTGACAAAATCTTTTCAAATTTCACACGAACCTTTAAAATTATGCAAATAACTTGGGATTTAAACAAGTCTAATTATAATTATATTATTGCGATGGTAATTTAAAATTTTTCTTTCTTTTCTATAAATAGGTTATTTCACTAAATATATTTATTTAAACTAAAAATTAAAGATTCGAAGTATATTTATAACAATTAATGAATATATTGTTTTTAGCTTTTCCAACACTTTTCTCGTCATTATTTATAATAATAATAATAATAATAATAATAGCAATAGGATGACATCATAAATTTGACATCATAAAGTAAATGACAGCGAACTCATGAGTCACGATGCTCATAAATATTTACATTTCTATTTATTTTTCATTAAAATGTATACTTGTATTGTTCTCTTCCTTTTTAACATTTATGTTAGTAATATATTATTTATTATTTCACCCATATATACGTAAATTATTAATTTTCAAGAGAAAAATATAATTTCATTATATGAACTAAGAGAAATCGAGGTTCTGTCTGTCTTTTTAGATTCACCCCTAATATAAATATTGTAAAAATTTTAACCGAACCGAATTAGTATTAATTGAACTTTTTAATTTTTTAACCGTTAATCGAATTGAAATATTTCGATTAATTCAGCTGGTTAACTGAAATTTATATATATTTTTGTTAAAACAAGTATAAAACATATAAAAAAATTGATGATATTCATTTGACCTAATTAACTGAGTCGATAATAGCTTAATACATATAATATATAATATTATTTATTAAGTTCGGTTAATTTGGTTAATTCAGTTAATTACTTGATTTCGAACCAAATTAACCATTAATCGAAATTTTAAAAAACCTTTAACCGACCTCTGACCGATTAACCAAATTAAATCGGTTCGGTTTGTTAATTCGATTTTAATCGAAGTTTGAACACTCCTAATTCATAATTACGTGCCTTATTTTTTTAATATTTTATTTTTATTTTTTACTACACCCTAAAAACGTGTGTCACTAGAAATGTGTCAAATAATTTTTATTGTACCAAAAAAGAATAATGTCTAATGTAAAATTTTATTATAATGGGATTCCGTGAGATTTTTTTTAAAAGCAGCAACTATGGTTAAAAGACTAAAATGAGAAGATTATAACCATTTGACCAAATCACTTCAAAATTTAAAAAATTATGCTGGTGACTTGAAACTTGTTAAATCAATTATCGAATACATAGCTTTTCTGTGAAAATTAATTTCTCTTATTTTTTTAATGTTGAAATCTGTTGAATTGGTTAAAACGTAAATATACGTTTCTCAATGTAAATTTTTACATTTTTATGCGTAGATCGATGTCTTTTTTTTTTAAATATTGGTTTCAGAAAAATCCCATGGCATCCCGCTACAATGGGGTCTTTAAACAGATGTAAAAAGAAAAATATCTTATTTTAATTAAATAAAAAATTGGTGTAGAAATTTAATAAAGTAAAGGGGGTAGTTATGAAATTTAGAAATTTAATTAGCTACGTGTTCAATTTGCAAACAAGGACGGCAAATTATAAAATTCCTTTTCAAGGCAATGCCAGAAACGTGTAATAGCCCTAGCAACGAGAAAAGAGGGGTTGGCGCGTGCGCACCTTCGGATCCAGGTCAGCAAAAGACACGTGTCAAATATTGGGACTAACAATGCCCTCAGATATTATGCTAAGGGCGTCGTCAATCGAAGTGGAACCTTGACATGTGGGCCCCACAGTTCTTCCATCTGTTACGTAGCTGAAATTTAATAAATACCGTCCTGTTTTAGATTTGTTCTTACTCTAGTCGCAATCCCTGGAGCGTGAACTCACGCTCCCTTCCATTGCTAACTACAATTAATTCAAATATTCATTTAAAAAAAATATTTTATATTTAATTTAACTACTTACAATTTTTTTATATTATGGATGTCCGTTTTATTATGTTTGGGGTTCGTAATTGTTCCTTCCAATAATAATTTCTCCAATGTTCAAACTTACTTTCTCCTCTTAAGAGTATAATGTATCTTACCATTACACCTAACTACTTGTCGATAATTATTTACAATTTTAATTCTTTTATAATTTATGTTATTGTTTTCTTCACTTAAAAAAAATCAATTATATTAATTGAGTGAAATAATTTAACTCGTATATTCAATTGAATACTTGTATTAACTTAAAAGCACCTTATAGCCCAAAGTTAAACTTTAGCATTACTTTTGAAATATGTTTGTAAAAAGTGTTATAAAGTATAAGATTTAAATGTTTAGTATTACCATTGAAAAATGATTTTTAGAAATAAAATATTTATTTTAGATGTAATGTAATAAAATAAAAAGTAAATATTTAAATTATATTTAAATTCGTTAATATTATTATATTTTAATAAAAATATAAAAAATAATTTTTTTGTACTATTATGATATGTAAAATATAGATTTTAAATATTCTTAAGCAATTAATATTAATTATTTATAATTTATAATTTAAATATTAAAATATAATAATTACAAATTTAAATATACAACGTTGTCTATTTGAAATAAATTTCAATGGGGATTAATTGTAAAATAAAAAAGGATAAAAATCTAGATCGTATGATTAACATCACTCTCTAGAAAAGCGTGTGGAGAGTTAAACCGAGCAAAGAATCTCGTATACCATGATCTCGACACGTGGTGATATCTCCGCAAAAGTTTATTTTTAAAGAATTTTCTAAAAAATAAAATAATTATTTTTAAAAAATAATAATAATAAACAGGAAAACAAAGAGCGACAAAGCGGGGTGGTCCCCACCTCTTCCCTTATGGACCACATGCGTGTCAGTAAAGGCAGGTCGTTTTACCTACTCGTGTCTCTAAATCATTGGTCCACGTTGCCCCCACACCTTCCCTATTAAAAAAGAGGCTCACCCATGTGTCATCTTTTTAACGACTCTGATTAAATTGACGGTGCCTGATTTACCTTCTTCCAATTTCAAGTATATCGACGTCACACCAACTGTACGTGTCGGGTCCATGTTGCCCGAACGGTGACGGGCAATCTGCCCGTTCTTTGATGCCAAAAAATTATAACGTAAAATTCTATAAAGGGTCCCTGTATTATGTTTTTTTCACGGACTTAATCTCTCTATTATAGTTCGATAATTTCTAATTTGTTTTACTCGAAATGTGTTTTTTTTTTTAATTTACTTCAATATGTTCAAAATTTGACATTAATAATGAAAATTAAATACACATTTTGAAAAATATAGGATTAAAAATGAATAAATTATAATTGAGAGGATAAATTCGCTAAAGGTATATAGGACAGGGACTTTATTTGAAATTTAACCAAAAATAGTGCTCCCACACTACAAAAGCACCCTCCTCTGACATTTTCATGGGTCCTTTAATTTCAATTCAAATCTGCAAAAAAAAAAAAAAAGGAAAAAAAATCTCTTGATTTTGAAACGAAGCTTGTTCTTTAGCGTAAAATAGTTTCGATATTTTTTATTCGTTTTATAGTAACCAAATGGCTGGAGTTTGCTGTGGAGTTGTTCCTGAAAGTGAAACAGCAGCTGCGGTCGAACAAACATCGAAATCATCTCGTCGCCGGAGAATGGAAGTTCGTCCGTTTAAGTTTGTGGCTGAAGCTGCCGTTCAACCGCCGTTGGAAAACGGCCGGAAACGTCAGAAGCTTGATCTCGATCTCGTTCTCCCGGCTTCTCCTCGTGACTGTGATAACGCTGTTGAGAGCTCCGGTACTAACAAGGTTAACGGAGATCATGAAATTAATGAAGGTTTAAATTCTAATGGAATAGTAGAATTAGAAAAGGAATTGCCGAAGTTTGGTTTGACTTCCGTTTGTGGACGACGACGAGATATGGAAGACGCCGTTTCAATTCATCCGTCGTTGTGTAAGCTAACCAGTGAAGCTCAAATTTCGTCGGATATTCACTTTTTCGCCGTGTTCGACGGCCATGGCTGCTCTCATGTACTTAACGAATCTCCTTGACTTGAAAATATTGTGAACTTTTCAAATTTTGTTTACTTATAACCAACCTCTGTTACCTTTTTTAGGTTGCGATGAAGTGTAGAGATCGGTTTCATGAGATAGTAAAAGAAGAAATAGAAGCCTGCGGAGGAGAAAAGGCGGTGGAGTGGAAGCGAACCATGGAGAGAAGCTTTGAGAGAATGGATAAGGAAGTTCAACAATCTACGGTGGACTCCGGAGAGAATCCGAATTGCCGATGCGAACTCCAAACTCCACAGTGCGATGCCGTGGGATCTACCGCTGTGGTTGCTGTTGTCACTCAGGATAAGATCATCGTAGCTAACTGCGGTGATTCCCGCGCTGTCTTGTGCCAAAACGGCGTCGCTCTTCCCCTCTCCGACGATCACAAGGTATTTTACCTTTTTCATATAATTTCACTTTTTTTTTTTAAAATTAAAATTTATTTATATTGATTAAAACTGAATCGAATATTGAAAATAACAATGAAACTGAACCGAATTGCATTGATAAATATTAGTTTGTTGATCAGCTTTTTTAAAATTCTTCTTGTTAATTTAAATATAAATATAAAAATCCAGTTTTTTTTCTCATATTAATTTATATATTTTTTATTATAGCCGGATCGACCCGATGAACTCCTCCGAATCGAAGAAGCCGGTGGCCGAGTAATTTACTGGGATGGAGCTCGAGTTCTTGGTGTTTTAGCCATGTCTAGAGCAATAGGTATATTTTTTTTTTAAGGAAAAAAAAACTTTATTTTTTAATTTTTTTTTCCTAATTTTTAGAATTTTATATCTAATTTTTATGTTTTTTAATTATCAGGTGATAATTATTTAAAGCCCTTCGTTATACCAGAACCAGAGGTAACAATAACAGAGAGAAGCAGCCAAGATGAATGTTTAATATTAGGAAGCGATGGATTATGGGACGTGGTGACAAACGAGACAGCTTGTGGGGTGGCGCGTATGTGTTTACGCGCTCAAAAGCCAGCATCACCACCTATGTCACCGGACAGTGACGCGGTGGTTCGCGGTGCTGGAGTCGAGAGTTCAGATAAGGCTTGTTGGGATGCTTCCATTTTATTAACCAAATTGGCTTTGGCTAGACATAGTACCGATAACGTTAGTGTTGTCGTTGTTGATTTGAAGGAAAATCAACAGTTCTAAATAAAATTAGAATTTTAGAGATTACTAATATTTAACTAAGAGAAGAAGAAAAAGTATTAATGAAAGAAAATATTGTATTTTTTTGCCATTTTAAGGGAATATTAAAATGTAAGATGTGCTTTTATTATTTTTGGCAAACTATAAATGAGTATATAGTCGGTTAATTGCAATTTCCTTCTGTAGTTATTTTTTAGATTAACACCAAAAATTAAAATATTTTACGAGTTAATAGATTTGAAGATTTAACACATAACATTTGGATTTGTGAATATGGAATATATTAAAATTAATAAAATGGATATAAATTATATTTAAAAAATTTATTGATTTAAAGAAATTTTAAAACGTTTTAATGAGATTATAAAATATTAATATTTTATCAATTACATTTTCCTCTTACTCCTACCTGATTTGGGCACGTGGCGGTGGGAGAAACAGCTTAAAAAACATTCCTAGACGGCCTTTCGTTTTGCACCACCCCAAGTGGTCCTCCATCGATTAGCCACTCGCATGTTTCACATCTCCATTAGATCACTGCTGTTAGTTGGTATGCGTTTATCCTCAAGGGACAACAATTGATGCATAACAAATTTTCCTTCTAATCAACTACACGAATGAGTCACCACTCGTACTGTCAATGATATGGCACTATTAAGCATGATTATAAAGGGATATCTTCTCTCTTTCAGCAGCCTTGGTCTCTCTTCTCTCCGCTTCTACTTCTCCTCTTTAGATATTTTGACGTTTTGCCTATCACAAGTGAATCAACAGCCTTATCACCACCATCATTTCCTCCTTATTGAACACCAATATCAACACTTTAAAAAAAACTTAAATTTAACGTGTTAAAAAGAAATCGACATTAAAACTACCATTAAGATATATTCTATGAGTGGAAATTTGAGCTAATATTTAATGACGATTAAATTAATGAAAATACTAAATTAATGTAATATGAATATTTTAAAGACCCAATCATAGCATATGAAGTTCGGGATAAATTTAGAATTTAAGCTAATATTTTTAAAAAGTTGAATATAATTAACCCTAAAGAAAAGTTAGTAGGAGATATAATTAATTAATCTTTGATTAGCGTTAAATTTCATTCAACAAAAGAAGCAGGACTATGGAGTCCACCATGTTTGACCAAATTAAGCTTTAATTAACTTTATTAAATCATTGATTAAAACTTTTAAATGTTATCCTTAGTTCCTTCAACTCGACCCTTTATTATTCTCTACGCAACAATGCACTACATAAAATGTTAAATAAAGTATAAGAGATAATTATGAATTAATCCAGCACTAATTGAATCGAAAAAAATATCTAAATGTTGTAACTGGATTATTTATGTCTTTTAATAATTAATACGTTCATTGAGTTTGGTCTCATTCATCAATCGAATCTAAACTTAGCTAAAAAATTATAGAAAAGTCGTTCATTTTATAAAATAACAAACATTACTATATTGGTATTTTTGTTGTTTTATATTTATAAAAAAAAAACACCATAATTTTTCATATCTTAATTTTATCATTTCGAGTAAAGTCTCGTTTGGAGTTTATATTAATTTTTGAAATATGTTTGTTACATAAATTTTTTCACTCGTATTGTTGGGTGTCATAGCATCTATTTAAAGATCTCATTATGGTAAGATTTCGTGAGATCCTTTTGAATCAAAGGTTGAAATAAAAAGAGAGAAAAAGAAAACATCAACCCATCGTTGATCATGCCATGTAGGATTCGCACTGAGTAATGTAAACATCAACCCATCGTTGATCATGCCATGTAGGATTCGCACTGAGTAATGTAAGTTTACGTTTTAACCAATTCAACCGGTTTCAATGCTAAAGAATGAGAGAAACTGGTTTCCAGATAAAAGCAACGTATTCAATAACCGATTTAAAAGATTCCAAGTCATCAACACAATTTCCTAATTTCTAACATGGCTTGATCAAACGACTATTGTCTCCCCATTTCTGTCTTTTAACAGCAACCATTGATTTAAAAAAAAGATCCCACTATAATAAGATCTCATCTTAGACGTTACCGTGCCATGGTCAATTTTATTAAAATCATTAAAAGAAACTACTTAAATATACTATATTAAGATTTAAACCTTGAACTTTACCCTGACAACAAAGAAATCTTTAATATCAAGTAATTATATTGAATCTAGACTAAATTAAAAGTCTAATTTCAAACGGGATAAATCTCTCCCGAAATTATATTTTCTTTATAGATAAAACTCGAATTTAAAGCATCGTTTAAAACGCATCAAATTCTTACTACTCGATCCAACATACTTTAGTTAATCAATCCTAATATATAAAACATAATATAAAAAATTAAAAACTATATACAATAAATATAAAATATCTTAATTTTAATTATGACACAATATAATTTAGATGACCCACTCACATGGCTTGTACGATTGCCAAGACGTATCATTGGTCCGCCACTTATTTTTTTTCCGTAATTTTTAATTTAATATTTTGAATAAGATGTATAACAAAATTATTTTTAATTTCGTGTTTATATATATATATATATATTACACTTATTCCTTGCTTATACGAAATAAGGATAATTAAGTAATCAAATAAAATCTGTAACTTCATCTAAAACGAAAACAAATTCATATTCTATTGCATGTTATAATCTATTTGTATTTAAGTATTCTACTAAATTGGTACTACGAATATATTGATTATTAATTCGGTTGAAAAATGATAAAAAAAATCTTATAATTTATTCAATTTATATGTAAAGTAAAATTTTAAAAAAAATAATCATATATGACATTTAAAAAACTACAAACTTCAAAATATTAATTTTCACCGTTTCAATTAAAGTTATATTTTATTTTATATAAAAATTAATAAATATATATATTTTCACCCGCTTTATGGATATGTTATGAGAAATTATTTTATGGGCCCTTCCCACCATATCATCTATTATCAATTTTCAATTATTTAATAATATTTTAGTAATTTTTCCCATGTCATTGACATGTAATTTTGATAAATTTTTTTATTTTAAACCTCGAATCTCAAACCCTAAACAACTTGGGTTCAATGTTCACTGTTTGGGTTCAAGGTTCGAGGTTTGAGTTTGGGTTTAGGGCATAAGGTTCAAGGTTCTGGGCTCGGGGTTTAGGATAAAAAAATTATCAAAATTATGTGTCAATGATATAAAAAAATTTGTTGAAACGTCATTAAATAATTAAAAATGAATCATGGATGATGTGATGGGAACGGTCTATAAAATCCCACCACATCATCCATGATTCCTTTCAAATTATTTAATGACATTTCAATAAAATTTTTCATACCATTGACACATAATTTTGATGCTTTTTTTACTCTGAACCTCAAACTTTGAGCTTGAACCCCAAACCCTGAATAACTTAGGTTCAAGTTTCACAGTTTGAGGTTTGAATTCAGGTTTAGAATAAAAAAAAATCATCAAAATTATGTGCCATATACATAGAAAAATTTATTGAAATATCATTAAATAATTAAAAATGAACCATGAAAAATATGATGAGAAAATTCCATAAAATAATTTCTCGAAATGTTACAGATAAATATTACTTTAAAGAATTTTAGTGATTAAATTTTATCCGTTCATTTTGTTTAAAAGATTTAATAAAATATATATATATAAAAAGGGAGTGAATAACTTTTGTTTCAAATCACAAAATCATTCAAAGGCAAACAAGAGATGGGAAAATCTCATATAATTGACTAAATGTCGACTCAATTTGTAGAAAAAGTGATATTCGTGTATCTTTTTTTTTATAATAATAATACGGTCCAAAATAAGGTTTGTTCAATATTGAATTGGATTAATAAAACCAAGCAAATCAAATATTTAATTATGCTTTTCATTGACTTGCTAAAATTGGTTGGTTGTTGCATTTTCCCTCATCTAGAATATTTTTATAATATTTTATTGTGTCTGGGTTACGATTTATGGGTTATTCAAATCTTGACTCAGTTGTTAAATGATTAAAATTTTGACTTTTTTTATAGAGTAACGAACATTATTATAAATGTATTTTTTTACCTTTATATTTTTATATAGAATTTATAATATCAATTTAAATCTGTAAAAATATCAAATATGATGAGATTTCAACCTAGTACGTTAGGAACTTAAAAGTTTCAACTTTACTATTTCAACTAAAACCTTGTTTTTTAATATAATTTTTTATAAAAAAAGATATTTTACAAAAAAAAAATTATCACTGAGGTTCAAATGTGTGTTATAATTTAGTGTGTATGTATTATTGTCTGATATATATTTAAATTTAGGTGATGCTTGTGTGATAGACATGTCAGTTGGTTATATCGGACCAGTTTTAAACATAGTCAATATGGATTGGATCAATTCGAGTGTTGAAATTTTCGAGTCATTTATGATTTTGATAGTTTCCAATTCATGCCATTTTAGTTTAGGATATTTAGTTTGAGAGTTAAGTTTTCTGGATAAGATCATTATGAGTTTGGGTTATTTTTGGTTCAAGTCAAATTGGGTTTAAGTAAATTCAAGTTTGAGTTTGATTAATTCGAGTCAGATTGAAGGAATGTTAAATTTTTTTGAGACAAATGTTTTTTGGTTGAAAATTCTAACATATATGCTGAAAATGACTCTCGAATTTTAGGTAACATAAATAATGCACTATATGATGCTGCATAATATGAAATGAGAATATGCTAAAGAATTTAATCCGAATTCCCACAGTATCAAATTCCTTCAATACAATATTTACTATGATCTTTTGTTGTTAATTTATGGTACATACTTTTTTAAAGTTATGAATTTGATAAATTTTAGATGAATAACTATTTTTCTAAATAAATATATTATCAACCTCTTAATGGTGGAAATCAGATTGAATTGACAGGTTGGTATATCAGTTTGACGTACGGAAGAAAACTATATTGGTAGAGTTGATTGAGTTTTAACTTGATTAGCATAGGTATTGTTGCCAATACAGGAGGATATGGGTTCGAGTGTGCTGAAACGCATTATCCTCCTATTTATGGGTTGGGGAGGGGCTATGGGTAGTTCTAGGCATTATGTCAATTGGCATGGGTATTGTTGCCAATATAGGAGGATATGAGTTCGAGTGTGCTGAAACGCATTATCCTCTTATTTATGAGTTGGGGAGGGGCTATGAGTAGTTCTAGGCATTATGTCAAAAAAAGTAGATATGATCATAATTTATAATGAGATTTTTGAAGAAAAAACAAAACTACATTGGTACTCAATTAACTATTAATAAATTTCTTTTTTGGCCACTTAATTATGAAAAGTTAGAAAATGGTCATCGAACTATTTGATTTTTTCTTTTTGGTCACCTGCCGTTAAATGGCTAATGAAAAATGAATTGTCACCTTTAAAATTGAGATAGTAGCAATATTAACCCTCAACGTTTACATATCGTGCCAATTTAGTCTTAAATTTAAAATTTAGTGGATTAATTGAATGAGTAATGAGGCTCTCTATGTTGGCCAAAGATGGTACTAACGAGGGCAACAATAACAAAAGAAGCTTAGCTGAACTAATGCCGAATGATTCAAGCACGAATATTATGAAATTGATAAAGAGTGAACCGGCAAAAACTAAGTCATCTCAGCCTTTAGTGTTCAATCCAACAATAAAGAATCAAAGTATTAGGAGAAAATGTGAAAATTATGATATTGAGTTTTACGTGCTTTTAGTTTTGATATTTTTTTATCAAATTAAGCTAATAATTTTTTTTTTAGCTTTTTAGGTTATACAATTACAAAAAAGAAGAAGAAGCAAAACTGCAAAAAAGAACCAAATTACATAATGTCGAAACATTGAAGGGTTAATTTTTTTAGAATTAAGACTAAACTTACACAGTGTATAAATGTTTGAGGGTTAAAGTTGTTATTATGCTAAATTTAAAAGCTGACACATCATCTTTCTATTAGCCAATTAACGGTTGGTGAACGATGACCAAAAAAAAAAAAAATCGAACAATTGGGAGACTATTTATAGTTTACCTGTAATTTATTTAATTGAAACCATCAAACGAGTGACTTGTCTAATTGATCACTAGTCTGATTTTAAAAACCATAATGGACCTATTCATATCTTAAAATAAAATTTCTACTTTGATGATACATAAGCCCTATTAAATTATGATTTGTTAGTCCAACTATGATATTTGCAATTTCATCCATCAAGCCCAATAACGTTACATGGAATTTGATTCATAAAATTACATAGCTCTATTTTATTTTAATTACCTTTTTCACTCTATTTTCATCATCATAACATAGCATTCATGTTTATGTTTCATTGGCATACCACTTTACGCTTCAAACTAAGCTTATAATGCCCAAGAAAGTCGAAACAAGAGGCTATTATGCTAAGAGTGTAGTAGAACGCTACACAAGAGCACTTACGCGTGCATAATGACATTTAGAGGTGTTTATAGGTTGGGTCGAGTCAAGTTTGATATTAATATACTTTGTGCTTGTCGAATCGCGGCCCGAAATATGGGCTTAAAATTTTGTCCAAGCTTGTCCATATTTGCAAAAAAATTAACCCAAGCTCATTTTAGGCCCAACCATATTGTTTTTAATTTTTTTTAAAATATTTATATTATATTATATTAATATTTAATGATTTAATATATTTTTTATTTATTGAAATTTTTTATATAGTCTTCTTAACATTATTTTAATGTTTACATTAGAGCAATATTATATATTTAGTATATATTTATTTTTTTAATGTGTTCTAAATTATATAATATATAAAAATAACATTATAAACTTAAAAATGAGTCGGGTACAGGCCTTAAATGTTCAAACTCGAGCCTGATCCATATTTTAAACGGACCTAATTTTTTTGCCAAACTCATTTATTGGGCCTAATATTTTTACCCAAATTTCAAGATGGATTTTGGGCCTAACCTTTGGGCTTGGCCCATACATTAGAGTAGTTACCCATAAATGCTTAGTGAAATTGTAGTGAGATTAGAGGTGTTCATATGATAGATTCAATTAATGTCCCGAGTCGGATTACTATTAACTAAATTAAATAAAATTTTAAACCTGTTAACTATTAATAAAATCAAAATTTTTTTAAAACTCATCAACTAAATCGAATTAATTTCGGTTAATTCAATCAGTTAACTGAAATTTAATATAATGAAAATACTCTTTTTCTTTGCTTTTAATTTAGAGAAGTTTACAAGATCACCAAAATAACAAATAACACAATAGCAATAATAAATTTAAAAAAAATCACAATAGAGTAATTTTTTTTGGTGAATTACAATAATAAAGTAAAACCCGAATAACAAATACAATTAGTGCGACTTAAACCCAGACCGACCATCAAGCCATCACATGATATTCAAAATAAAATGATTTGAAAAAAAAAAGTTAAATATTTTATTTTACTCGTATCTTTCATAATATTTTACTTTGGCCCATTTAGTTTATAAGTCCATTTAGTGTTTATATATTTGATAATATATATTTTTTTAAACTTTAATAAAATCCCAACCAAATTAATATTTGTGACCCATAAATTAATTATAGTTTAATAAGATGATTTAATCTTTATACTTTAATTTTTTTACTTAATTTAGTACTTCAATGTTTATAACGTCATTAGTTAATTTAAATATTTTATTCTGATTAAAATGTCGATATAAAATTTAAGAATTATTAACATCGTTAAACTTATTTGTTAAATTCATGTCCATTACAATGTCATTTTTTTTCAAATGATTATCGAATGAATACTTTTTAAATTTTAGAAGGTTACACTAGTAAACTTAATAGAAGAAGTGTAACGGTGTTAACAATTGAATCTAAATTTTAAATTCAAAAAATATGATAAAATCTTAAAAATAAAAATATAGGGACTAAATTTCAAATATACATAGAGTACAGAAACTTGGAGCATATTGTAAGTTTTAAATTTAAATTACGAATAAATCTTAAAATTATACATGAACTTTGATTTGATGCAATTATACACATTAAACTTTAGTCACGGTTCAAATGTATACATGAAATTTTAATTTTGATTCAATTATACACATTTGAAAAAAATAAATACATCAATTTATTTTTATATTGGATAAATATAATTACATGTGTATACAATAATTGTGTTAATAATTTATGAGAACTGAATCAAATCAAAATTTCATATATAAAATTACACAAATTTAAAATTTATGTACAAAATTACACATTAGACCAAAATTTATGTATAGTTTTGAGATTTGTTCCTTTTAATTATTAGTCCAAAAATAGTTAACGCGAAGCATGGGTATGAAACCATACTAATTGTTTTAATTAGTATAATACATTTATTTCTCAATACTTACAAATTTATCATATTGGTCCTAATTCTAAATAATTCAAAAAATTTAATTCCTTACAAATTCTATCAAATTGGTCATAAAAAATTTCAATTCGGTCACTAATATTTTCTATCTATTTTGATTTGGTCACTAGTAGTGTCTATAAGCGTTATTTTCCAAGCTTTTTTCTTCACCTTCTTTTCCTCTCAAGGCCCAATTTTTCTCGAGAAAAAGAAAATATATAGCCCAATGGAAAATGGAAAAAGAAAATAAGAAGCCGAATCCAACGATGAACAAAAGGTAAAACCCAAGTCTTCTTTTCTTTTTAATTTTCCGAGATTAAAAAAAAAAAAAAACCCAAATCCAGAAAAGAAAAAGAAATAAACCTCATCATCGTCATCAATTCATTATCCCTCTTTTTTTTCCCGCAAGCTTTACCACTCAGCAAAGCACTAATATTGACTCTTGGCTGTCTATTTATCTGTCTTAGTTTCCTCCTTTTTTTCTATTTTCTTTTTCTCTCTTTCCTTCTAAATTCCGAATCATTCTTTAATTCCATTAAGGTAAAGAAAAAAAAATTGAAAAAAGAAAAAGATTACCCCTTCCTTAAGGAAATAAAATCAAAGAAAAAAAACCTACCTTTTTTCTATACTAAACAGTTTAATGTCCATAGTCAAATAATAGTAATTTGTTTTGTTATTTCCTATGAAAGAGCAATGGGAAATATTTCTGGGTTTTGTCTTTTATAGGTATATATGTGTGTTTCTTTCTTTTTATGGTGCAGGATCTTCAAAATCTGAGAGAAGAAATTCAATCTAAAAAAAGAAAAAGAACCCCATAAGATGAGGATTAATGGGAGTTGGGAGTTGATTTTTTATTGATTTTTTCAAGGTAAATTCTTTGTTTTAGTTCTTTATTTTCTCTGTGATTATTTTATGTCTTCTAAGTGTTTGTTTAAATGCCTGAGTGTAGACTTTAGCTCTATTATTAAAAAAGGTTTTATTTTGATTTGTTGGGTTTAATTTAACCCAAAGTTTCTCATCTAATGTTCTGTAAATTTACATTTATTGGATTTAGTGCCATTATTACTTGTGAATTGATCAATGCCTGCATTTTTTTCTTGTACGATTTGATAATTAAGTCAATTAAGGTTTGCTTCTTTTTTTTTTTTTTTTTTTTTTTGTTAATATAACTTATGAATATTGATGCATATGATCTCTATGTGATCATTTCTCTTACTTCTTTTTTTCTCTGTGCGTGTTCTTTTTTTCTCTGTGTGTGTGTGTGTGTGTGTGTTTAATGTTTCAATTATGAACTTTGAGTTTAAAGGGAGCAAATTTTTGTTGTTGTTAAGTGATATTGTTGTATAGTAAAAAAAGATGAATTCAAAAAATCAAGTGGAGTCAACTCTCAAGGAAATACTCGAAGTGCTCAAGCCGTTGCATGAGGACTGGGTTACTCGGTTTAAGATCATCAATGAACTGCGTGAAGTCGTTCAATCTATCGAAAATTTAAGAGGTAAAATTTTATGTTTCTTTATTTTGATTGTTCCATGGGAAATGCTAATAGTGATTCTTAGTAACTTGTCTTACGAGTAAATCTACGCAAGTTTATTGATTGATATTGGCCGCAGAAATGCTATATTTTGCATTCCGTGATGGATGTTGCGAACAATTTGCAAACCAGGATAATTTTTATGTATACAAGCATAAAATGTTTGGCCCCGTGAAAAGAAACACGAACTAAACAAGTGGATTTTTTGTATATCATTCTGAATTTCTAGCTGATTTACGGCATTGAGTACTTACGGATAACTAACGTGCGTGTAAATGGCATAAACAGGTGCAACTGTGGAGCCATTTGGATCCTTTGTGTCTAATCTCTTTTCACGGTGGGGAGACTTGGATATTTCTATCGAGGTGTCTTTCGGTCAATGTGTTTCATCAGCTGGAAAGAAACGGAAACAGACTTTACTTGGAGAATTACTACGAGCTTTAAGAAAACAAGGTGATTTCGAGTATAATTTTCATGCTTTCATGTTCTTGTTGAAACATATACGAGGGGAGTAAAGAAAAACTTTTTTCTTGGGGTTGGAGGTGGTGTCAAATTGTTATTCATTGATTGTTGATTTTTTGTTTTAAGTAACATTAATCTACAGGTGGATGGTCGAGGTTAAATTTTATTCCCAGTGCAAGAGTTCCCATTTTGAAAATCGTAAGCAAATGGCAAAACATCTCTTGTGATATTTCAATTGATAATATCCAGGGCGAAATAAAGTCCAAGTTCTTGTTTTGGCTCAATGAGATTGATGGTCGATTTCGTGACATGGTTTTACTGGTAACTGTCGTTAAAACCGAACACTTCCTGTTATGGAGAGAAATGTATCTCTCATGTGTCCTTCATGCTATGCAGGTGAAGGAATGGGCCAAGGCTAATGGTATTAATAACCCGAAAACTGGGACTTTCAACTCGCACTCCCTCAGTTTGCTAGTGATTTTCCATTTTCAGGTGACTTTTATGATTAAATCTGTTATCAATCATTTTAGGAAAAGTTGTAGGATTACTTTGCTCCGAATTTAGAAAAAAAAATTGAACATACCCTTGTCGGATACATACCTGTAGTAGACACATGTTTGTTTTTCATTTCATTTATTTTCTTTTTCTTGCAGACATGTGTACCTCCAATTTTACCTCCTTTAAAAGATATATACCCAACGAATGTTGTCGATGATCTTACAGGTATTTTAATCTCAAATTCTATTTGATTTTCTCGTTTGTGCCCTGTTTCAGAATAGGGATTCATGTTAAGGTTTCAATGTCAGATCCTGGTAGGGAAGTTGGTCAAAAATACACTATGATTTGAAATTTTGAGCTCAGCTCTTAATGAAAAACAAATCATGATTTAAAATTGAAACATTGTTCTTGATTACAGGTGCCAAAGTCGACGCGGAGAGACGTATTGCACAAGTATGTTCGTCTAACATTGCCAGGTTTAAATCAAGCACAAGTAGAATCGTAAATCGAAGTTCTTTGTCCGAGCTGTTTATTTCCTTCATTGCAAAGGTATTGATTCCTATTACGATCATCTATTTTGCTTGTTAAAGCCGTATTTGACTTGTACAGCAACATGTTTCGTAGATCAGTTCTCCTCGGAAGCACCATATAGGCTTTGTTTATGCCAAGTTTTTAAATATTTTTCGCAGTTTTCAGAGATAAACTTGAAGGCCTCAGAGTTGGGAATCTGCACATTTACTGGACGATGGGAGTATATAGCAAACAATACGAGATGGTTGCCCCGGACTTATGCAATATTTGTAAGACCCTCTCCTTCTCTTTGTGTGATATTCTTACAACACTTCACGGCTTTGGCACCGAACACTAAAATGAGTATTTTTTTTTTTTTTTTTTACGTTTGTTTTAGATTGAAGATCCTTTCGAACAGCCCGAAAATTCTGCTAGGGCAGTCGGTCAGAAACAACTGGTAAAGATAGCTGAAGCATTTGAGATGACTCGTCGTATTCTAATCTCCGCCAATATCACCCGAAATACTCTCCTCCCCACATTAGTTGGACCACAAACATCACGATTCCTCATCAGAAAACACCCAACCGTGTACTCAAACAGCAACTACAGGTACTACCCAAATACTCCGCAGGTACATCGGGTCGTGCAATCACCTTTGCAAACGCAGTATCATCTGTGGCAGCCGCAGTACAAGAACTCAAGGCCTTCAACCTCGCAAATGCAGCATCAAGGTCCGAGAATGGTGCCCTTAACACCAAAACCGCAGTCTCAATTTGCGAGAATGAGGGTTCCGAATGGACCGAGCCTGCCAAACCATCAATTTCAGAAGCCAAACCCTTCGGTCCCACAAGATCAGGTTCAAGTGCAAGTGCAACCACAGATTCAGAGAGCAAGGACAGAAGGTTATAATGTAAAGTTTGGGACTAGAAGGCCTCATCAGGTGCAGCATAATCAAGGGCAAATGTGGAGGCCAAAATATGATAAATAGAGAGAGCTCATAAAAGATCATATTTTCAAATTACTATATAGTTAATGTTTTTCAAAACTTACAAAACAGTGTTATATGTATACACCTTGTGTTACAAAAGCATATTTTGATTTTTGAGCAAGTGTAAGAATATTTTTGCATTGAAGAATGAATAATGAAATGTTTTTGGTTAAAAGTATTTGAGCTTTGCCCAACACTCAACTTTTTTTGGAGTACTTGGCTTGAAATTCTTTCCCGCTCAATCTCGTGATGCTTTTGGCACGGTTGATTTATCTTGCCTACGCCATTTTTTGGAATGCTCGGTGTGAAATCGGACAATCCAGGATCGTTCTGATATCACTTATCATGGGGTCATTATCATCTTTTCAAAAGTGTCAAAAGTTTGTTACCCTTTCCTCGAGAAAGTATAATGGTCTCATGAAAAATGATATCAAAGCGACTTTTGGAGGTTTGATTTCACGTCGAGCGCCCTTATAAGTGAGGTAAGCAAGGTAAAATAACCATAACAAAAGAGCTAACAAGAAGAGCGTGACGAGATTGAGTGAGAAGAATGTCACACCAAGTGCTTTAAAGTAGGCAAGATGCGATAGTCTCATATAAGAAAAGAAATGGAAGATCCTTGGACATGTAATCGGATGCGCTGCACATCCTATCAAACATGTTTGGAAAGAAGCAATGACCCTATATCAGAATAAAATACAAAATACAATAATATGAGTTAAAACGAAAATATATTAAAATAGTAAATTGAATAATAATCATGTAAGAATATAATATTCGTAATTATTTTTTAAATCCATGAATTTATTTTTTGATATATATTATAAATTGAAAAATCTGAGGGATGATAACAATATGGTTTAAACTTTGGTTTTGAGGATATCAATGAGGGGCTAAACCTTGATGAATTCATACTTTTTATACTTTTTCAAATGTATATTATTTTAAAGCTAATTAATTAATTAATTAATTAATATTATATGCGTATGATTTTTATAATTTATATATCAAATTAACCTCTTTATATTTAAAATAAATTATATTATTATAAAGATATTTTTCCTTTTTTTTTATATTTTTAAAAAAATCAATAAAAAATTATAAATGATTGAACCCATAGCACCAACATCAATAACTCAATTGATTTCTTTTTATACATTTTAATATTATTATACATTGTTTATTTATTTTATTTTTAAAATCACTATCTATATTTTAAATATGAAAATTACTAATATTACTAAATTTATTTTTATATAATTTAAATAAAAATAATATATTTTTATAATTAAATGTAATTCAGGCAAGATTGTATCAACTTGAATTACAAGAACAGTTCTAATCTCACCCTACCATGAAAGGGTATCACAAAATCATACCAAGTAAAAAGGAATGACTATTTAACAAAAAAGGGAACTCAAAGATGAATTTAACTTAACAAATAAATATTTTTTGACTATATCTATCCAATGAAATAAAATAAATTAAAAAACACTGATCCTACCCCTACCCTGAGAAAACAATTTTAAGAGAAAAGTTGCATATATATATATATATATATATATATATATATATATAGTAGAATTAAGTTACAAAGGAACTGTAAAAAACCATACCCGGCTGCATTTTGGCTGAAGAAATCAAATCTCTCCAAGAACCTCAATGTGTCTGATGTCCTCCTCCATCCTCCTCCGGTCCGACGACTGCATGATATTAAGACACCTGTAATTGACGACTTGTATTTTATTTGGAAACAATCATTTGCAAGACTTGCTTTAGCTGTCTTCAATTTGCGGAAGGGGTAACGTTTCGGCTTTCGAGTCTTTAGTTCTGTTGGTTCAACTACGGAGTAGGCGCTTGTCACATACCAAGATCCTGTAACTTGCATGAGGACCCTCGGATGTATCGCGTAGAGTAGGATGCCAACCCATGGCTTTTGCGATATCTTGAAGTTCATCCATAACATCAAGAGAATCGCGGATGTAAACTCGTCCACCGGGTCGTAATATCCGGTCCATTTCAAGCATGATGGTAGACATATTGCATCTGATGTAAAAAGCAGAAAATAATCAAATTTATCAACAAACCCAGCCGCTTAAACATGTACTAACACTTCGCCTTGTCAATAAAACTTCCAAGTCATACATAGTGACAATGAACCTAACCAGGATATGCTAACCCATGTATTCTTACCATAAAATAAACAAATTTTGGTCCTTTAATATTTATGACGCAGGAAATTTTTCTTTTTAATTATGTTATTTATTATTGGTCTTATTTATTAATTATTGGATATAGAGAGAGATGACCATGAATAAACTTTATTTGCAAGAAAGCCTAATAAGTTTACTTGCAAGGAAGCCTATAATAAAATGTAATCTTTACGGGCAACATTATTATTATCCAATTAATAGAAAGAGGGTTCTACAAAGCTACATTTTCAAGATTTCCACTTCTTTCTTACTCGTTTTTCAGCCTTAATTCTATAATATTTTCTCCTACACCGCACCAATTTATTTATTAAAAAGTCTTCTATTTTCAGCAAAAACAATTTCTCTCAACTTGATCGGAAGTTATAATTGTAAGCTAGTAGTGAAAAATTGACCAGGTATAAAAGATCATAAGGGTGTTACCTTTTCCTCTCAACCGAGAAGAGGCCAGCTGCATGCAATAAGTCATAGGTCCTTGGGTATGTATCAAACGACTCACACCTGGAAAATTAGACACGATTTAGCTTATAACTCAGTTCAAGCAGTGTTAATAAACATAGCATACTTCAAAGTTTAAGACTAAAAATATTAAACAAGTATCCTTCAGGGTTTATTCAAAGGCATAGATAACGTCTCTGAGATCCTAAATAATGATCTTTTTGGCCACAAGACCCTAACTAATGATTAAAAGTAATCCATGAAAAAGTACAGCCATTACTGATTGAATCCATTTCTTGCTGATCGGAGTAATGGTTAAGACAACATACCAGTCATGCATGACCCCTATTAATCCACGATCATATATAACAGGCAAGGTATTGGGCCCACTAACAGGGACTACATTTAGAACCCAAGCATCGAGTTGATTGTCAATCATTGCTGCAGCAAATCTGCACAAAAATACATAAAACTGTAGATTTTAGAAAGACTGAAACATATCTTAATTGTAAACTGCAAGACAAGGTTTAATAAATTTACCCTCCAAAGCCAGCTCTCATGTCCATTACATTTCTTAGTTTATACTTCTTCCAATGTAGAGCACGGACATAGCTTCCCACTATTTCATTCCAGTATTTTGATTCAGCCTTGAAGAGTTCTTTTCTAGCTATGTAGGATTCGATATGTATGCTCTGCAGCCTGTCGGGTGGGGTTTGCAAACGAGCAGGCCAAGGAGCAATGTTTGCACCATATCCATTCTCAGGAATTCGACTAATACATGCCTTTAGATCAACATACCTGAGAGATTACGCAAACATCCCGAGACTAACTTAAAACTACTCATATTAAGCAGAAAGAAAATTTAAACCAGCACCCTAGAGTGCGGAAGACCTAAATAATAGGCAAGGAGTACTATGGCCTACAATAAGGACAAGAACAAGCAATTCCAGATTCCGAAGTAGGTTTAGAAATTAATCCAGAGAGACTAATGAAATAATATTTATGTGCAAGTGAAAACATTGTTCAACTGATGGAAGCCATCAAAAACAAAATCAGCATAGAAAATTTAAATCATGCCAGTGGTCAATCTCATACTGCTGTCAGTCAGTAAAACTTACAACGGTAAAAGAGACTATAGGCAAAACTCCAACATGTACTCAGAAAAGCAATTATATGCACATATTCCTTCAAGCAACAGATAGTTTCCATTCTTTTATATGTCATGTCACATACACTAAAAGCCAATACACACCAGCTAGAACACGGCAAGTTACATAGAACTAGAATCTGAAACTTCAAGCATTCAATTATATGATTGCTGATACTAAAATCATCGTCAGATGCAGGGAGGACATTTATAATTAAAAATCAGTCATTCTCCAATACAGCAAGTTGTATAGAACAAGTATCTAAAACACCTCCGATGCAAAAGACATGTATAACCAAAAATCAGTCATTCCAGTTTGATGATATTGTCAAATTATCAATTGTTTTTCAAATAAAAGGAAGAGTATGACATACCAAACATTATCCAGGTCATCATTTGGATCACACAAAGGAGGAATAGTCCCAGCTTCCCGGCTTAAATAACAGCTATTATTAAAAGGCTTCTGCCATATTGCAATGTACCCCTCCTTCTTTACAAGAGTCCAGCAGAGGCGAGTAGTAAGGTTAAGCATCTCTGGAAATAAAGAAGATCAGAAAATAATCATGCATAGCAAATCTAATATATAATTCTTACAAACTGCCACATGTTTCACAAACGAGCACAAGCCAAACAGAAAAAATGGTAAAGCAGGAAAAAAAATGTCTGTATAATTTAAAATTGAATTTGCAAATGCATAGTGAGTACATTAGTTATCACATTTCTTAAAACGCTTAACAGGAGTCTAGGTCCAGTGTTTCTACCTTCCCACTGTTCCTCAAGGGCTTGTTCGTGTTTGTAAACAGGCTGTGCTGCCCAAGCAAAATATCCACCAGCTCTAAGCATTCTGTTCACCTCAAGGAGCAAAATTCCATCTTCATTAAATAGCACAAGAACGGAAGGATACATCAGAAGATATTGCAGAAGTTGATCATATGACAGTAAAAGAGAATAATCTTCTATAAACATCAAATGAAGCATAATAAAATGTATGAAATATAGATGAGAAGTTTTTATTTACAAAGAAGAGGTAGAAGAAGAAAGAAAGCTTATTGGCAAGCAGAAATAAACTGGTATTGTGTTAGAACTTCCTTACTGGAAAAGAGAAGAAGAGACAAGAAAGAATGAGCATATAGGGTCGCCAGATCCCGGGCTTAGTGCGGAGATGATATTCAGAATTGTGCAGAAATTTTTAATCATATTTAAAATATTTTCCTTATTTTTTCTTTGCTATCAAAAGGTGACTAGATAAGACAGGAACAAAAAATTTACCATCACGGGTCCAATTGATACGACATCTAGAACAATGTATCAAATCAAAGGCTTGACTGGGGTACAATAAACGACGAGTTGCAAATGCAGCTGCCATTGCAGGCACTCCACGTTCAAGTGCAAATTGAATCTGGTTTTCATGGACATCTTTGGGAGCTATTGACATGGTTATAACATTCCGTGATAACAAATAAGCTCCAAAACTTGCCACACCACATCCAACATCCAGAACTACACGAATATGCTGACCAAATGTAATCTCAGGGACCATCTGGATATACAGATTAGAACTTGGTTTGTCAGAAACAAAATCCACAGGCCAAATTGCTTGAGTTTTTTTATGCATACATATAAGGTTTCAAGATTTTCATAACCTTAGAAATTTGATTCAGGTACTGATCTGCCCCATGTATGAATTGTGTGCCACCTCCAGGAAAGCTGAATTTATCCTTCCCTTTTTTGGAAATCCAATTTTGACCACCTTTGTCATCTACCAGTCGAGTATGGGGGACATTATAGAACCATACCTATCCATTGACGCAAGATATCCTATTAGAAAACTATGTATACTACAACTACGTGAAGGAATGAACAAAACAAACAGTATCAAAAGCAACTTCGAAACAAACTGTCAAGTAACAAAAGTTACCAGTGAAAGCGCAAAATGAAAAAGAAGGGTAAAAAGGAAAAAGAAAACACAGGGACTATCTTTTCCTTTAATCCCTCAGCAACAATAAATGAAAGAAGAAATCAAAACCAGCAAAATATAACCAAAATTTCATCTCTTTCTAGTTCTGTGCTTCTCAGGATCGGAAATTAAATCAAACCCAAGAAGCTTTATTCCCATTTCTCAAACAAAAAAACTAATTAAGCTTGTCTACATTTATCGTTTCTTGACCTAGGCTATATTTCCCTAAAAGTTCTAAAGATACCAAATCCTTCTTTAATGCTTTCACCGCATTATAACTTCCCCATAAACCTCGAAGTCTCCATATTCCACTGAACCAAACGATTTACATTTCCAGTTTCTCGACCTGGGCTATATTTCCATTATTGTTTTTAAACAAATCAAACAGTATCAAAAGCAACTCAGACTATCTTTTCCTTCAATTCCTCAGCAACATAAGGTGAAAAAAAGAAATTAAAACCAGCAAATTATAACAACCAACATTTCATTTCTCTCTCTAGTTTTTGCTTCTCAGCAACGGAACTTAAATAAACCCCAAAAAAGCTTTAATCTCAATTCTCAAACGGAAAACTAGTTAAGCTTAACTGCATTTCCCATTTCTAGAACAAAGCTAAATTTCTATTAACGTTATAAAGATAGCCAATCCTTCTATTAATACTTTCAACGGATATAATTTCCCAATAAAACTCAAATTCTCCATATTCCATTAAACCGAACCATTTAATTAGTCCTTCAAAAACACCCAAAACCTGAAAAACCTGACGAATAAACCCACCACCTGTTGTTTCTAATTCAGTAATTCTCAACTCGTAACATCAACTCAGCTTGATAGACAGCATGCAGAGCTTAGAGTTTTGTCCGAGTTGCGACAAAATAGTTAATTATTAAAAAAACAAAATACATAAAACATTCTATATTTCCATTTTCTCTCGCATAATTAATATATATTTGGAAATTAATTCAAATATTTTACCTCATCGCGGCTTCTAGGCCAAGGGATCGGAGGCCGGTACCCTTTCGGAGCCGGAACCAAGCAATTCAATCCTTTCCCTTTCTCCGGACAGTGCCGTTCAAATCTTTCTCCTTTTTCTGTCGATTTAAGCCTCTTAATCGCTTCCACATTATCCAAACAAGGAATATACTCTCTCATACTCTCATCACAAAGCCCAAACTTCTTAACCCTAAACGTAGATGTAGCACCTTCCGTTTTCGTTTCCTCCTGGATCTCCGTCCCATTTCCCCAATTCTCCACCAAATTCGGATCGAACTCCCCGATCTCGAACTCATCCGACATCGTACCATTCTCATCCACGATTCCGTAACTCTTTATCACCGGTGGCGGGGGCGGAGTCGTAGGTGGATGCTGAGGTGACTGTGCCTCCGATGCCGACACCGGTTTCCCATCATTTTTTACTGGATCAGCGGGTTTCGATTCGGTTTCCGGTTCTGTGGCACTAATGAGAGCGGAAATATTGAATTCTTGATTGAAATTGGGAGAAATACCGACGGTAGGTATATACGAAGCCGTCGCGGAAGGTGATTGGCGGGAGAAGAAAATGAGCTGGCGGGAACCGTCGGACCAGTGTTTACCTAAGTAAAAGAAAGAGACGGAGATGAAAATGAAGGCGACGAATTTGATAGCCGTTTGGCTCGTGAGGAGATCGACATTGCCGAGAAGTTTCATCGTTTAAAAAGAACCCACGGCGGTGAGCGGTGGCGGAGTTGCGTAGATCTGGAATTCTGGGGCGTCCTTTTTGAATCTAGAGCAATACAAAATATTTTGTACTACTGTGGCATTTTGGTGATTTTTGGAAATGGAGAAACGAGACCGTAGCGTGTCAAATAACGGAATTTTGGGGATTATCGAGGGATTTCTGTATTTTCCTTTTCATAAACCCACGTTTTAATTTAGTCTCCAAACTGTGCAACTTTTTTATTTTGATCATTAAACTTTGATTCCATTAAGATGTTATGTTTCCAGAGTATTAAGGTATTACATGAAAATTTTAAAAATTATATAAAATTTAAAAATATATAAAAATAAATTTTAAAAATGTTAACTGATAATATAATACAATTTCAAAATATCACGACATTCTAATTTAACAAGATCTAAGTTTAGAATCTAAATTAGAAAAATTTGTCAAGTTCTGTGACTAATATGAAACAGAAAGAGTTCATACGTCAAAGTAAGAAAAATTATCCAATACAAGAGTTTTAAACTATGATAGAAATTTAGAATGAGTTTGGATAGACGGTGAGTTTATCGGTGGTTACTGTAAAAACAACGGTGGTAGTAAGATTAAATATTCTAATAATACTGTAATGTGAAATAAAAAATAAGGTCACATCGCACCTAATCGCCCATCTAAACTCACCTTTAGAGTCTTTTTAAAATATTAAAATATTTTAATTAAATCCTTAAATTAAAATTACATCAATAAAAAGTTTTAACAAAAATATCAATTTTAAGTGTTAATTTAGAACGCATTAATTAATTTCTAAATATATTCATATTTATTATATGTACAACCTGAATATAATTTATTTTAAAAAAGCATGCATAATTAAATACTTAATCAAAACATTTAAAGTTAGAAACCAAATTAAATTCTAAGCAAGTTTGATGCAAAGGGGAGAAATTAGGGGCTCACATGGGCTGCCCTAAAATAAAAAATTTTCTATTCAAGTCTTTAAAAAGATTTTAAATTTCTAAATTAGTAAATATAAAATTATATTTTAACCCCTTTAAAAATATAAAATTTTGATTTAATTTTTTAAAAATTATAAAAATATAATAGTAAAATTTAATTTTTACTATCATAAAAATTACAATATAATTTCGATTCCTAAACAAATTTTATGGTTTCGCCCCTGAATGTAATTAACTTTTTCTTTTTATTTTTGGTTAATAATAATAATAATAATAATAATAATAAACAACTGAAAATAATAATGAAGGAAGAATTTTAGATAAAGACTTTATTTGATTGTTTGTTATTTTTATACTTGAATATTTCAAAAATTGTTAATACTTTTTTTCTCAAATTTATTTTTTTATAAATTTATAAATTTTAAGTATAATATAAAAGCACCAAAACCAGTAAACTCTAGACAACTCGAGTATAAAATAAATCAAATCCACAAGGATGAATCTTGGCGTTAAAGATTTTAGGGACCTAACTAAAATTTTATAAAAAATAAAAAAATAAAAGATTTAATGAAAAACTGGGAGCAAAAATCTTCTAGATTCTCATTAACATCCATAACAGTTAACCCAAAATTAACTTAAATTTGAAATAATCAAAATCGGAAATAATTTAAAATTTTAAAATAAAAATTAATTTATCCAAAACTAACTCATTTTATCAAATTTGTAGATATAAATCAATCTATTCTTAATAATTCTCTCTCTGTATATTTAGAAAAAAAATGTTTTTAAATATTAAAATTGATTTTTACCGATTGAGTTTTAGCCCGATTGACATGGGCATCGTTACCAATGTAGGAAGACGTAGGTTCGAGTGTGCTGAAACGCGTTATATTTCTATTTATGAATTAAGAATGAACTATAAATAATTTAAAATATTGTATTAAAAATAGCAGATATAATTAGAAATATTAAAATTAATTTTTAAACAAATTTGAACCACTTGAAAGGTCATCGAAGCAAGCCATAATCGGAATCTATGGTTAACTTTAATTTTATTTTTAAGATGAAGATATGATTAATTTCGCTTTATCTTTATAAAGAATATATGATTAATTAATGAAATAAACTTTGTTCCTTTTTATTATCTGGAGGAAAGAATTATTGGAAAATCGAAAAAAAAACAAAGTGCTATGCTCGAGTTGGACTTAATTGATACATTAAATTTTAAGTTCAAGCTTCAGTTTTGCTTAAGTTTTAATCGAGTCACTTGAGCTCAATTTTAATTAAACTTGTTTTTATCAAAATTTACAGTTAAAATCAAACTCGAACTCATTTAAATTCATTTTATATAACAAGTGTAATAATATAATTCATTAATATAAAATATATTAAAATGAAACGTTTGATTAGCTTGCAAGCCTTTCAACTCAAGTATTACAATGCTTGAATTCGACTCAACAATTATCGAATCAAATTCAAAATTTTCAAATAAAAATTGAATAGTTTATGAGCTCCAATATCTTATTTACATATTACCATAATAAGCCAATCTTATCAATATTATAATTTAACTGGACACCATATGCATGATTAAAATAAGTTTTTACCATGTATTGTTGTATAGTTTTGAAATTTCAGTTGTTTTTTTTTTTTTTTTCATTGATGAAAAATTCTATTTTTGAGAAAGGTTAATGCATACTTTAGCTCCTGAATTTGGTAATTTGTAACTACTTAATATCTAAACTTTTTTTTTTGGACCTAACTGAGATTTAAACTTGAAAAACGTTAGCCAAAGTAGTACTTTTTTAGTTACTTGAACTTTTTTTCATTTAGTCGGTTACCAAAAACAAGTATCAATTTAGTTAACAGTTTCTATGTGAATTTTTAACTAATATTTGTTGATTTTTTGGTTAACAGTTATCGAAACATCATGCATAATAAACAACAATTAGTTTTATCGTTTTAACCAAAACATCAATTAATTTCTATGTAAATTTTTAATAAATATATTTGTTGGTTTTTTTACTCAGATGGAGGCTGAGAGTATGGATCACATTTTGTTGTTTTGTCCATAAAAGCAGGTCAGTTTGTTGTTTTTCATTTGGTCAGTCAACAATGACTAACATATTTTGCAAGATTCTTGACCCGACAACTCCTGAGCATCTATAGCGTGTTTTGGTGCTATATTGAATGATATAGTCTAATCGCACTTATTTTATTTGGAAATTGGAAAATGAAAGATGAAGTCGCATTATCAGTCATTTGGGTTATTGATGCTTTTTAGACCTGTTGGTAGCAATCAATAGGAGTGTTTACTACGGCGGATGGGATGGGTGATTAAGATGAAGTGACTTGTAATCAGAGAATGGTTGATTGGGTACCTTCGAAAGGTGGACTGCTAAAATGTAATGTAGATTCTGCATCTTTCTAGTAAGAGAGGGCTACGGGGTATGTGTTCGTAGTTCGAGACTCTACGAGTGGTGTGCTTAATAGCTTTTCAAGTTTTATTTATGCTTGTCTCCATTGTTGAAGCTTTTGCCATTAGTGAGTCTTTGTCATGATTAAAATATTTGGCATTCGATAATGTTATAGTTGAGTCGGATTGTCTACTTGTAATTTCGATTTTGTCATGCCCATTATTTGATTTTTTTCGAACTAGGTGTGCTGCTACGTGATTATTTATTGATGAATAATTAGTTTCAACACCTATCCTTCTGTTAGACTTATCGGTGTGCCAACAAGACGGCTTATTCCTTAGCTCGAGCAACTTTGTTATATGCTAACCACATGGAATGGGATGACTTTCCCCTTGCTTCTTTTAATGAGAATGTTTCGTAAGTAACGAAAGATAGTGTGGTTGGAGAGTGCGGATGATAGGTTTGGGTGTACGAGGTGAGCCTCTTGGTTTGGATTTTAGTTTGTCCGTATCCTCAGTTTGTTTGTTGTTTTAATATTTTTTTTTCTCATTAATGGATTTCATTTTTTTCTTTATAAAAAGGTTGATCAAGTTTTAATTTAGTTGGCATAATTGCTATTACAATAACCGAGAGGAAGTGAGTTTGAACACTCTCAAATACATTTTCTTTCAGTTTAAGGGTTTAAAAATGAATTATAGATAGAAGTAGATATTATATAAAAATAAGCAAATGAGACTTTGACATAATTGTTAAAGGCGAAACTGTGGATCTTGAGTTATCAAGTTCAAAATTCCAAACTTTTCAGAGCCGAACTTATGATCGAATTGATTAGGCAAACGATTTATCAATCCAATTGGTATCTCTTTAAAAAATTCATAAAAATAAAAAAATATTTAAAAATTAAAAATAAAATTCAATTAATTTTTAGTCTAATTCAATTGGTCTATACTAATTCTTAGATTAACCGATCTAATACTTTACTTCAAATTAATACTTCAATCAATTCTCTATTTAACTTTACTTCAAATTGATACTTTAATCAATTCTCGATCCAACTAATTTTCCGATATTCAACTTATTTTCATAGTTGATTTCATTGTATGCTATCATTTTCGGACATTTGTAAGTGTACTAAAGAGTCAATCAAAGTCGGACACACATAATTTAATGTTTACATAAAAAAAAAAAAACATTATACTATTTTTTTTTCTTCCACAACTTATATAATTTTTGTCTGATCCAAACCAAAAACTCCACCGAAGGAAAAAAAGAATCTCAAAAGAAAAAAAGACAAACTATTTCACAATCTCCCTTCGGTCATTTTAGCACCGCCGCTGCCGCCACCGCTACCACGGTTACCTCCATAACCACAATTACACAATGTAAATTGCCCTGACCTCTTCAATTCTCCCCATTTTATTCTCACAAAATTGTCCAAATTTTACCCGAGAAATGAAATTTCTAGAATTAGGGTTTCGAGGAACTCAATGAGAAAAAGAAAGAAAAGCACCATGGACGATTCCAAGGACTCGGCATCGAAATCAGTGAGCGAGACGGTTAACGGTTCACACCAGTTCACGATCAAGGGTTACTCATTGGCGAAAGGGATGGGCCCCGGAAAATGTATAGCCAGCGATATTTTCACCGTAGGAGGTTACGATTGGGCGGTTTACTTTTACCCCGACGGTAAAAATCCGGAGGATACAGCCATGTATGTATCGGTTTTCATTGCGTTGGCTAGTGAAGGTACCGATGTACGAGCACTTTTTGAGCTTACCCTTGTGGACCAGAGTGGGAAAGGGAAACATAAGGTTCATAGTCACTTTGATCGAGCGTTGGAGAGTGGGCCTTATACGTTGAAGTATAGAGGAAGCATGTGGTAATAATTTTGTGTTTTTTTTGGAATTTAGGGTTTTGTTCTTAATTTTATGTTTGTTTTGAGAATGAATTTGATAATTTACGACGGTAATTGGTGTTTTTATTCGTGTTATAATTATTAAGTTACTTGCTGGGTAATTTTTTTATGGAAAATGGGGTGTTGAACTTGAGGTTGAGGGGATATAATTTGTTCACATGCTTTTGTTTAATGAATTGGTAAATATGGCTTCGGTTAATAGACATGGTTAGGGCAAATTCTTTTACATTTTGTTCGAGAATCTAAGCATTGAACTGAAATTTATTTAAATTGTCTAAGAAGTATCATTCTCGTAAAATTTAAATGCCACATAGAAGCTGTTAGTATGAACTGAAGTGAACCATGGACTAGACCCAATGACGAAAATGAGGAAATGAAAATGGGGACAGTTCTAGATGTAGTAACCTGTAACTTGGCTATTTTCAACAAAATGATATGTTGGTAACTTCCATTTGGTTTTGCTATAAATCTTATAAGTGTCCATTCATATTGTTATTAAAATATGTACATCTTATTTTCATGAGCTTGAAGTTTGTTGCGAAGATTCTTAAGATCATCCCTTAAGATGTTAAAATCATTTGTTACGCATAGATTCACTTCATAAGTACCTAAATGTTTCAATAATATAGGGAACCATTTGTCAGGTCTTATTTAATAAGGTATTGATTTATATATTTTCGTTCATGCAATTCAGGGGTTACAAGCGTTTCTATAGAAGAACAACTTTAGAAAGTTCTGACTATATAAAGGATGATTGCCTAATCATGAACTGCACTGTTGGAGTAGTCAGAACTCGCCTCGAGGGGCCGAAACAGTGTTCTATTCATGTATTGCCATCAGACATGGGTCAGAACCTTAAAGCTTTGTTAGAATCTGAAGTTGGTTGTGATATAACTTTTCAGGTTGGGGATGAGGCATTTAAAGCACATAAGTTGATCCTTGCGGCTCGCTCACCTGTTTTTAGAGCACAGTTTTTTGGGCTTGTTGGGGATCCTAACATTGATAAAGTAGTTGTGAAAGATGTTGAGCCTTCTGTCTTCAAGGTGATGCTTCTTTTTTACTTTCTTTCAGAATTTGAAGAATGAACCTAGAATTGATTATGTTGCGTAAGCAAACTCTTGATGTTAATAATACTGAATATTTGTTTCTTCTTGATTCACTGAATTAGAAATATGATCAAACTAATAGTGGTTATTATATTTCCCTGGATGCAATGATCCAAGTATAGATTGATTCTATAGATGTGCTATTTTCATTTATTGGCTAATTCATCCTTACCCTTGTGTGTGCTTCTTGTTCTTCCAGGCAATGCTCTTGTTTATTTACTCTGACAAGTTTCCAGATATACAAGAGATTACAGGCTCTGGGTCTACGTGTATGTCTACCAACATGGTGCAGCATCTTTTAGCTGCCGCTGATCTGTACAATTTAGATAGGCTCAAAGTGTTGTGCGAGGCAAAATTGTGTGAAAAACTTAATGCTGACACTGTGGCAACGACCCTTGCACTTGCTGAGCAGCACCATTGCTCACAGCTTAAGGCCGTATGTTTGAAATTTGCTGCCACTCCAGCAAACTTGGGAGGTATGTGTTTGTAGACACTACTGGTGCAAATTTCATGTTCTGTAAACTTGGTTTCTATTGTTTGCTCTTCAGAAGTCTTTTGGTGTTTCCCCATGCATCTCTAACTCTGGGAAGATGCGTATATTTCAAGTGCCAAACCTTAGGGTTAAGGCCTAAGGGATATATAATCCCTTAAATTTCAAGAGGCTTTGGCACTTGAGATTTTTTATTATCATTTATAACTTATTAATATTGAGTTAACCACAACTTTGTGAGCCTGGGAAATATAGATGGAGGAGGAAAAAAATAGACATGGATGTCTGACTATCCACCTCTGTACCACATTTTTCATGTTGTAATTCGGTTATTTGCATATTACATGCTTGTCTTTCAATTTTGGTCCCCTTGAAATCCAGACTATAGACTGAGAAAAATAGCAGTGTCTTCTTTATGATGTAATGACGATATTGGAAATGGTTTTCTTACCAAATGCTGAGAAATGGACTGGAGCTGGATATTTATCTTGCAATCAATTCTATTGTGTGTGCATGCACGCAGGCATATATATTTATATTTTACTTTTGGCTGGTCGATTAATTGTTATATTATAAACTAACATATTTTCTTGTTTGATAGTGGTGACTGCTTAAACTAATGTATTTTTCAAATGTTCTGCAGCGGTAATGCAATCAGAAGGGTTCCGGCACTTGGAGGAATCTTGCCCATCTTTGTTGTCAGAGCTATTGAAGGCCTTTGCATCCGTCGAGGAGTGTGCAACTATGCTATCAAGTAAGAAGAGGAGTGGCAGCAGTGTGTACGGGATAGATCTAGCAGCAGAAGTCCACGTGGCTGAACCGGTGAATCCCAACGACAGGCGTGTTAGGAGGCGATAAATCCCAGCAGTAAGTGTGTTTGAACTGTTTGTAGGACTAACATCCATATATTTCTCTGGACTGCAATTTTAACAAAGCCCCAATTATGTATTTCATGTTAATATTAGTTCTTGTACTGCTTCCCCCCCCCCCCCCCGGTGTAAAAAGTAACTCTGCTTGAAGGAGGATGAAATGTATATTCAGTCCAGTTTTTGCTTAACCAGTTATTTCTGGGGCAAATAAATAGCTCTGTTGTGTTTTACGGAACTATTTATCAACTGTTCATCGCTTCAATTTGGCAGTCTTTTATGAAAAATTAGTTGGAGTCTGCACCGTTTTCACCCGAAACATGAATACAATATGAATATAGAGTGTCAAAATCTATAAAGCACATATTTGCTAAGGGATTTTCAACTCCTTGTCCCCGGTCACTGTAATGATAACCTGAGTGCCTGAAGTTGCTTGAAGAGGTGGCGGGTTCAAGTGGTGCCTTATATGTTGAACCCTACCAAGCATAAATGCTCACATTTCCTTGGTAGGTAGCTGTGTGCTACGTATGGTCTGTCCCAGTAAAGTGCTCCTGCTTTGTTGAGCCTGTTATCTATTCTTGCAGCCTCAAGCACTTGAGCTTTCATTAGAGTCAAGAGACAAACTTCAAACTTCTATCAAGGGCGATATTGATCTGTTGAGGGGCCTGTCTTTTCGGGTGATACTCAAACTCGAGTATAAGTGTTGTATACAATAGATTTGATTTCTTTTAAAAGTTCTTTCATGTCCAACTATGCATCAAACACGAGTATACATGTTTTCATTAAAACACCAGATGATCAGCAAAGAACCAAAGACAGGTATACCTTTTTAGGATTCTTGAAGACATAAAACTAGAACATACAGAATTCAAGATTATGAAACAATACTACAAAACCTATATATATATGTATTATCGAAGGTTACTTAATAACCATAATAAGCCTTGGGCTTTTGGTTAGCATGGAAATCATTTGGCCAAAGAAAAGCACCCATTGCAAACTTTCTCTTATAATCTAAATCACCTGTAGCTGGCAATCCATATTCAGCCAAAAGCCTATCAAGCTTCCACTCAGGCATGTTGTGATAATCCTCCATAGTGTATCTTGGATAATGAAGGGGCATTTGAAAGTACCCGACTCCATTCATTTGCTGCTTCTCACTCTCCATCTCAGTTTCAAAGCTTTTAAGTTTCATATCAATGGCGGCAACACTAGTTAGAGGGCAATTTATATGACCCTATTGAGGGATATATCACAAGATTTGGTTGGTATACCATCTTGGATAAAAGCTCACTGCGTGTGGCAAATGGCAATACTTTTGTTGTGTGTGTGTGTGTTTTGGAGGCGAGGATTGCATGAATAGCACACATGCTTGCAACCATGGGACTGCTCACCTTCGATTTTCTTTTTGCAGGTTTCAGCCGTGGTTTAGCTGGTTTAACCGTCGAGGAAAAATGGGACAGTTTTGTCTTTGGGTTTTGCATTTTTAATGGTGAAAAAAATATGAAAGAGTTTGAGATTGGAAAGCTTCTGGTAACATAAGACGTAAGAAAAAAAAAAGTGGTTGAAGTTTCGATCTTGTGTGTTTAAGTCCGAGTCACCACTTATGAAAATTACGTATAGGTTAATTAGCTAATTGAGTTAAATTATTAAGTCGATGATTGTAATAATTTTTTTCTTCTTTGAAAGATATCTAGCTAGTTTTCACTAATAAAAAGAAGAAAGAACAGTTAGATTGTATCATAATAACAAAGTTGGTGGCCGTAGAATCACTACTAAAAGGCAAAAGTAAAGTCTCAAAGTTCATCTCTTGTCGAACTTTCTCTCTCCATCCATTTTTGCATATCATTGGAATAGTTTGACATCTTTGTTAAATCTCAAAGATTTATGAGTGAAATATGAATTAACTACAAGTATTAACATGCGGTAAAATGATTTTAATGATTAAACCTAATTCAAATTGTTAATATAATTAATTGTTAGGTGAATGTGAAATTGAATCCGAGGAGATGGGCAGAGGACTTACCCCAGAAATGAGAAATTTTCATTTTAATCTTCTTACAAATAATAAAAATAAAGATTAATATATGGTAAAATTATATTTTAGCCTTAAAAATAAAAATTTTATTTAATCCCTTCAAATGTGATGGAATTATAAATTAATTTATGATAAATTACATTTTAACCAATAAAATATTTATAATTAAAATCCCGGCTACCTTAAAAAAAATCTTTATTGCAACTAAAGAAAATGACAATACTATATTATTGTTGTTATTGTTATGACCCTCAAATCATATAATTGGAATCTCCTAAGACCTACTTTTTTTTTTTAAATATTGATCGAGTCGGTTTTTGATCGAGTCAATTCAGATTTTAAAGTTTTGATGCCATTTCGAGTTTGAAATTATTTTGGGCTTAGGTTATTTTGAGTTCACATAATTTGAATTTATTGATTAGATTTTTTCTATTAGGTTTTCTAGAGTTCACATCTTTTTGAGTAATTTTGAATCACTAGTTTGGGTCATTTCTTGTTTTAAGTCATTTTAGGTTCGGATTATTTCTTCTTCTTCTTTGAACATTAATCTTATTACATGTTCTTATTATGTCTGCTATTTTTGATACAATGACTAGAATTATCCGTAGCCCTTTTCCAACCCTTAAATAGAAGAATAACGTGCTTCAGCGCACTCGAACCCACGTCTTCCTGCACTGGTAACAATATCGATGTCAATCGAGCTAAGACTCAAGCGGCGGTTTGGATCATTTCTAACTTGAGCCATTTTCAAGTTTGGATTGTTGAATTTTTCTCATCAAAATCGAGTTGAAATTTGGATTAGATTCTAATTTAATTTAATCGAGTTATGAGATAAAATTAATCGATTGGTTCAATCGGATTATATTTCTTATGTTTTAATACTGGATTCAAATAAGTGTCAGATATAATTATATATCTATATTTAATCGTACTGGTATTCAACATTTATATATAATTATATCCTACTTTCAAATATATATTATATCCGGCACTTATTCGAATCGGATTCCGTAGCAACAATCATTGGACCAAATGATTAATTAAACACACGAGTGGCATACTAAAACCAGTGGTTTAAACTCAGCCCTCCAATGCCAAAGCAAAACCTACTAAAATTCAATGGTTTACATCATTTTTCACTTTCTCAGCTGCCTTTCTTCTTCTTCTTTTTTTTTTTGGCCACATCTCAGCTGCTTTAAACTGTGGTGCTTTGGTGGGGGAAAAAACTGTACATGTCTGGGACTCGAAGATAGTAGTCTTGTATATAAATTATAGATGTTGTGTTAAAATTCGAATTTAAATCTATAAGATGTTATCCAATAGCCTTATCAAATGGGTCGATTAGGTTAATTTGGGATTAGATCAAATTTTAAGTAGGAATGACAAAATTCGAACCGCATGATATATTTAAAATTAATCAATTTCAAATGAAGCTTCTTTTTTTTTTTTTTTTTTTGTGGAAAGAGGGATGTGAGATGAGATAGATTTTTTTTTACAGTGAGTATGATGCGATTATGACAATTGTTTGCCCTGAACTGTCCACCATATGAAATTATCATTTTACCTTTATAAATATACAATTATTCGAAGGGTAATGTTGAAAAAGTGTTGTATATAACTATAAAATGGGTGTTTTCCATTTCAAGTTTATTTTCTTTGGGGGCAAATAGAATAATGTTTGAATGAGGACAGAGTGGAGCGAGGTGGGACAGAGATGGATGTATCCAATAAGTGATAGTGGTTTTTAAAATTAGACATCCATCATGGAAAAGGGTGAGTAGTGGGGTAGAACATGCCAATTGTGAAGAAGTGATGGACTTGGCACAATCTGCCCCCACCTCTCTCCATTGTCATCTCTAATTTTGATTACGAGTCATTTTTAGATTCAAGCCTTTTTGGGTCTTGAATAATTCGAGTTCAAGTTATTTTGAATTTAACAAGTAATATTTCGGTTTACTTATTCAAATATATTTTTTTTTAAATTCAAGTTTCAATAAATCAAAATTTTCAAGACAAGTTGGAAATTATATTATTCAGCCAACATTTGCAACTTTTCTACCCTTAATATTGGGGAAATGGGAAACGTGTGCATTGCTAATCCAATAGTTTTAAGGCCCAACATGTTCCCTATGCAATCACATACGATCCAATCCACATCAATCATTTGATCCACGATGTGGGCCCAAACTCAAACAACAATGATTGGGCCTCACTTCTCCATCATGATCATTTGTGCCTAATGATAAGCCCATCAATTTCAACCACATGATTGTTGGATGGGCCCCCCAAATCAAAATCATCAAAGATTATATTAAAAAAAGATGCAAAAGCTATCAAGATCAACATCATTAGAGATTTTTGGGTCATCATGTTTCATTGCTTAAATATGGCCCAAAAAAACCTTGAGGTTTTGCTATGGACGGCTCAAAAATGTTTCTACCGATCATACCGATCAATTTTATCGATTGGATCGAAAACTAGTTAGAATGTCGATTCAAATAGTGATAAAAAAATCAGTTGATTCAAAAATCGGTATGGTTGAATTGATTATTGAGTTATAATTTATATATTATATATTTTTTGAAATTTTAATAATTTGTCTGCTTTGAACGAATTAATCAAATTGGAGACTGGTGGTCTAATTAGTTCGACTACTAATCCGATTTGTAATGACCCGAATTTTACCGATGCCGGAAAAGTGTATTTTCGGGTCTCCGTTTCTGAAAAATGGATTCGTAAATATTTATAATAAATATTTACGAAGTAAAATGAGTGGTCAATTAGAGTTTAATTAAGTGAATTTAATTTAATTAAGAGTAATTAAGTAAAAGGACCAAATTGAATGAAGTGTGAAAGTTTAATTATAGATTAAAAGAAATTAAAAAGGACCAAATAGACAATTATGCCTAATGTATGAATTTAGGCGGCAAAAGATGGAAGAATCTAGGATTATAATTTAATTGATATTGAATTATTTTATTATTTTATTAGGAAATAAAGAAAAGAAAGACAAGTGTATACTAATAATATGATACAAGTGTATGACAAAAATAAAATACATGTGAAATAATTAGTGTAAATACATTTGTAATACATGTGTGTATTTACTTATTATTTAAATAAATATTAATGTATTTATTAGTATTAAATTGATATTATACAATGAATAAATTAAAATGTGATAAGTGTATGGAAATGATTGGTACAAGTGTATAAATAAAAATACATACATTTGTAATACATGTATTTGATTATAAAAGATATTTATTAATTAAATAATTATAAGATTTTTATATATATAATAAATATATTAAATTGTGACAAGTGTGTGGATATAAATGGATACAAATGTAAAATAAATATTTGATATTAATTAGATATTTATTAAGTTATTATTATCATTATTATTATTATTATATATATAAAGTAAAGGAAATAAAAGAAAAAGGAATAGAAAAGGAAGAAAAGGATGAAACGAAACAGAGAAGAACAGGGGAGAAAGAAAGGAAAGAAACAAAGAAAGAAAGAAAAGGGAAAATCATGGTTTTGAAGCTTTAAACTTTAATAGGTAAGTCAATCAAGCTCTTTTTACTTAATTTTGATGTTTTAGAAGCTTTGGGACAAGGTTTTGATGAAATTAATTGAATATTTTGAAAGATATTAGATTTCCAAATATTGTTTATGTTGAATAAAAAGATGAATTAAGGGTTAGATTGATAGGAATTTAAGTTAGAAATGAAATAAGGATTGAATTGTACAGTAATTCATAAGTTTTATGTTGTAGGGACTAAATTGATGAAATTTCAAAATTAGGAAAATATGCTGGAAATTTAATAGTTCAGTATGAGTTTGGACAAAATTTGAATAGAAATGAAGTATGAATTGAGATAGCAAAAGTAAGTGAATTTAGTTAGGATTAATTTGAAATTAAAAGTAGAAAAATCAACATTTTGTACTAAGACTATTTTGGACAGCAGCAGTACTATAAGTTTGAAAAATTACCAAAAATTGTAGAAATTGATTTAGAGGATGAATAAAATATGGAATTAAATCTTATTGACTCTAGTCTCTTATAGAAGAAACGGTATAAGCAATTGAATTGTAAATTATGAGATATAATGAATTTTGTGAGACAAGGTCAGAATGAATTCGGGTTCCCCTGTTCTGACTTTGGAAAATCACCAAAAATTGGAGAAAAATAATTAGATTCCTAAAGTAATATGTTTAGAATTCCTAATGAGTCTATTTTCAGGAGTAATCAACAGGAATATTATCCGAGTTTTGTACTGTGAGATAATTAATTTTTAGTGAAGGAGAGTCGAAACTGTCAGACAGAAGAACGGGGATAACTTTAAAGAATAAACTGTACTTATTGGCTAAACCAAAAATTCTGAAAATTTTATAGTAAGAATTTATATGAGACTAGTTTCAAGGAAAATTAGCAGATCTTAATTTGGAGTTTTATAGCTCCAGATATAAATAATTTAGTAACTATGACACACATGGACAGCTTGAATATCCATAAAAGTAAATAATAAAAATTATAGATAATGTTACTTACAAGTGTGTTATATACATTAAGGATGTGGAATGGAGAGGAGGAGGTGGAAAATATATATGAATATTCAGCTAGCATAGCTAATTTGTATGTTTTAAGCTCATGGACTCAATTGAATAAAAGTAAAACTATAGGGGGCAATTTTGTAAAAATGTCAAAAATGACTAAATTGAAGGGAATGAATTGAAATTGTTTATTATCTAAATTAATAAATTGAATGAAATTATCAATTTAAGATTGGGTGAAAATTGGGAAAATGGTAAATTACCAATATACCCCTAAATCTTGGTATTTCTACAATTTAGTCAGGTAGGTTCGTATATCCTGAATGAGCATGTAAATATGACAATTTAAGTATTGTATCGTATTTTATATGATATTTTGAATTGAATATATGAAAAGGATGTTACATGAAACATGAAAATGAATACTATATAATATAAATTAATTGAAATTATTCTAAAAATCTCGGTAATGCCTCTATCCTATCCCGATCTCAGGTACGGGTATGGGGTATTACACGATTCCAAAAATATTGATTCATACCCTTAAAATTTCCGATTTGAACTTAAGCGGGGCGAAACTAAGGGGGGCTAGTAAAGGCCCTAGCCCAATCTAAAATGGAAAACTTTGGCTTTTTAAAATTTTAAAATAATAAAGGTAAAATTGTATTTTGCCCCCTAAAAATGATAAAATTTTGATTTAATTCTTTAAAAATTACAATTTAATTTCGACTCTCTTGAAAAAAATTTCTAGCTTTGCCCTGGAATGTAAGGTATCATGAATATCAATATTTGAATTTCATCATTTCAACAAGAACTTCAATTTTTTTTAATCAAATTTTATAAATATTACATAAATTTTTTTACCCATATCATAAATGTACCGTAATCTAATTAATTATTTTTCAATTTTCTATTTTTGCATGACTAGACTTGTGAACTAAATATGACCAAACTATAAATCATGGGAATGTTAAAGGTAATAGGATCAAATTGAAAAGAAGATAAATAAGTGGAATTGTATTATTATTTTTAACTAGTCCCTGTTCTTATATCTCTTCATATCGAGACATCACATTATCACCAATTATTGTTCCTCATTTGAAGCTAAAAATGGAAATAATCTTTAAAGTTCTCTGCCAATAATGCATGAATATTGTGTTCCTTTTGAAGTCCCCAAAGGTCATCAACTTTTATCTATTTTCATTTTTTATACTTTTTCTTTTCTATATGTAAAAGTAATTTAAATTTATTTTTAATTTAAATCGTTTTTATTTATCGAGTTAGGATTAAATTTTAATTTAAGCGATTTGATAATTGATTTTGTATATTTTTTAAACAATTTCATCGTAGGTTCTGACCATATCTGTTCTTTTTGAGACAATGCTTAGAACTATACATATCCGCTCCCCAACCGTAAATAGAAGGATTATGCGTTTCAGTGCACTCGAATCCACGTCCTCCTACATTAACAACAATGTCCATACTAATCGAGTTAAGACTATATCGACTAGTTAATTTGGTATTTTTAAATTCTCTTTAAATTTCACTACAATTCATAATTAGACCCTTATTTTTCAATAGTAAATAAGAGATTCTAGTAAATTCTATGGACCCTCCATTTTACAATATTACCCCTTTTTTTATTCTCATTTTTATCTTTAAAATAATTATTTTAATGGTTATTTTTTCTTCTTACCTCACCGTTAAAGTTGCACTTAAATCCAAAGAAGTATTTTACATATACAATATCTTATCTTATTACTATTAATAACTAATTTATTATCACTGTAATTTTTAATCTCGTTAAAATCAATCTCATTGCTTACTAAAAAGATAAATTTTACGGTTAAATTTTGCATATATACCATTTTTTGTTGTTAATTGGCTAAATAAGTCAAAATTTTTTAATATTTAAAGAAATAGGCCGATTTTGAAGAGAGTATGTGAAAGCGCGTCCAAAATCAACTTTTTCATACTCTAAAAAACGACTTATTGAACCAATTAAAGAAAAATAATGACATATATGGCTAATTTAACCAAACATTGTATCAAATTGTTATTATGAGTTATCCTTTTTAACTATTTCAAATTCAGATTCATTCATACATAAATTAATTTAATTTAATTTTTAATTAAAAAAATCCATTTGAGGGTTTTAAACATAAAATCAAATATTTAAATTAACAAACAATTTAAAATTTTTTTTATCAAAATTTAAAATTTTAAACCCCAAACATTTAAAATATTACCAAAAAGCCATAATTTCAACATAAAACATATTTAAAATGCAGTTTTTTTTTTATTTTTCTTTAAATTTCAAAATATTGTTTGATAATAAAAAATCATTATACCCAATTTTTCTTTAATTATTTTTTACTAAGATTTTCATGAAAATTTTGTCCATTGAATAAATTATTTAAAATTTATAAAAATTAAAATATTTATTAAAAAAGGAAAAAATTGTTCAGCAATTTCATTCGTTTGTGAGTCAAGTAGTCTATTTTTTTATTTAAAAAAATTTTCAAAATTTGTCCATTAAAAAAATTATTTAAAATTTATAAAAATTAAAATATACATTAAAAAAGAAAAAAATTGTTCAAATTTAATAATTTTTAGCTCAAATTCATTCGTTTCTGAGTGAAGTAATCTAATTTTTTATTTTAAAAAATACTTCAATTAATTTTCGATCTAAAAAAATTTAATCGACTCATCGGATTTGATTTTAAAAATAGTGAAAAGAAAATTTGTCCCTTTCATTTCAATGCTTAAAAAGAGAAAGAAAATACAAATAAGGAAAAGCCAACATTAATTGAGAGAGCAAACAATGGGACCCATTAATGACGTGTCAGGAGACTTTCAACAACACCATTCTAATTTATCGACACGTGTCTGACCACAATGATTAGACATTGAGCCCTATCGGACACGTGTCGTAAATTTAATCAAACACGCCATCAACCACGAGTGCTCTGTAAAGACTGTACATAACTTCACAAAAAAGAGGAGAACTTCCAGAAACTTCCTCTTCAACTACTGGCTAAGAATCGCTTATAAATCTAGCGGCTTATATTTTGCCACGTGGATTTTGAGCCCCGCGTGATCATCCTGCCCGTTCAGTTGAAAAAAAAATGATACACTTCCGCTTTTTATTCGCCCCAAAAATTTAGAGAGCTCCCCTCTATACACCCATTACGGAAATTGAAATTCTCCCAAAAATAAATAAATAAAAATAAAAAAGTATTTCTTTTTTTGTATTATTTTCTTTTTCTGGATTTCTTTTCCTTTCTCTGTTGGAGATGAATGGAGAAGGAAAAGAAAGTAAGGAAGTGAAAATGGAGGAAGCAGTTAACAAAGAGCGCGTGGTTTTCATGTGGGGATATTTGCCTGGCGCGTTACCTCAACGGACACCGCTTTTATCGCCGGTGAATGTACAGATTCCGGCTTCCGCAGGTTGTTCTTGGACCGACGTCTGTGGTGGTGGTTGTGGATTCGCCATGGCCATTTCTGGTAGTTGCTTATTTTCTTCTTTTAATTTCAGTTTTCTTTTCATATACGAAACGTTGTTTTAGTAAAATGACTTTTTGTATTTATGATATGTAATTGTCGATGTGTTTGGTGGGGATTTGGATTGGTACATTTTGATCTGTTTGATTGGTGAGAAAAATGTAGGAGAAGGAGAGGAAGAGAAATTCAAATTCTCCGTTGTTTTTTGTTTTGTTTTGCCTCTAAGTCAACTCAGTTGAGTTAAATTAGCTAGACTGAGTTCACTTGAGTTCTTTGTTTTACTGAGTTTTAATTACAGATCTGTTTTTGAGATAGCTTTGAAGTTTCAAGTTGTTATTGAGTTGGACCGACGTATGCGGTGGCGGTTGCGGATTCGCCATGGCCATTTCTGGTTGCTTATTATTAATACTTTTTAAATTTCAATTTTATTCCTATATGAAACATTGTTGAAAAGATTTTTTTTTTAAAATTTAAATTTTATGGTATGTAATCGTGGCTGTGTTTGGTGTAGATTTGAATCAGTACATTTTGAGCTGTTTGGTTGGCGAGAAAATGTAGGAGAGGAGAGGAACAGAAATTTCAAAATTTTCGTTGTTTTTGTTTTGTTTTGCCTCGAAGTCAACTCAGTTGAGTTAAATTAGCTAGACTGAATATACTTGAGTTCTCTGTCTCACTGAGTTTTAACTAGATTTGTAGTTGTTCTTTACATTGAAAAAAAGATAGCTTTGAAGTTTAAACTTGTTAATAGATAAATTTAAGTAGTGAACATTTTTTTTCTTCATTTTCTTGTTAAAAATGGGTTTAAGCTGTATTTTGGTATGTACAATAATATATTTATGCATTGCTTAACCTTATATGAAACTAATTGTTTTTTTGTTTAAAATTTTAGATTCAGGGAAGCTCATCACATGGGGTTCAACAGATGATTTGGGTCAAAGCTACGTCACATCCGGGAAGCATGGGGTATCTTAATGCACTAATTTTCCCATATTTTTCTTTTCCTTTTTATTGGGGTTATATTTGTTTAGAGAACTAAAATTTATATTCCTTTGTCTGTAATTGGCTTGTTTCAGGAAATTCCAGAGCCATTTCCACTTCCAACTGAAGTTTCTGTAGTAAAAGCAGCAGCTGGTTGGGCTCACTGTGCTGCAGTTACAGGTAATACTGAGACCGACTCTGATACCCTCACCTGTTTTACTATTCGTTACTTGTACTCGAGTGTATATCAAGTATGTGGGTATCAAATAAGAGTATATTCCTAATACGGTAATGTTCAGTTTTTTCTCCCCATTACATTTGTCCAGATTGTGTTGGATGACATGAGTTTGGGACATATACTTTGAGAATGATTAAAAGTTAGTTGGTATATGATTTGGGAAGCAACAGGCTAAAGAAGTGCATTTGGAAACGAAAGTGAATTTTTGTTACTAATAAGAAACATAAGTTTGTAGATTTGATGTTTCACTTGTTTGTTTATCAAATATGACTTGCTTTTTAGAACTTTAACTAGTAGAACTAGCAACTAGTCGGAGCCTTAGTAAAAGCGTGAGCTGATAAGTTGATTGACTTTCTTATTAACAGAAAATGCAGAAGTTTATACATGGGGGTGGAAAGAATGTATTCCCTCAGGGAAGGTATTTGGTGATCTACCCATGGGGACAAACTTAGAGAAGGATGTATTTGAAAGACAGAACTCACTTTTGGCAGAACAAGGTAAATATATTTTGGGTTAAGATAAACAGATTGATATCTGTTCTTGTTGGTATACTCATTTTATGAAGGGTGAAATCCTTGAAGTGAGCCCTCGGTCTCAAGGCTCAAGATCAAGTGGTGGGACATTTTCTGCTGCCGATAGTAAAGGAGGCGGAGAGGAAGGTACAAAAAGAAGAAGAACATCATCAGCAAAACATTCTGCTGAAAGCTCATCGTCCGGTGATGAAACTCTATCGGCACTGCCATGTCTAGTAACTTTGAATCCGGGAGTGAGGATTGCGACTGTAGCTGCCGGTGGGCGCCATACTCTAGCATTATCAGGTACTTTGTCCAGCTCTTGGACTACCAGTGAAATGTGGATGGTATCCTCTAGCATTACCTTTCAAGCTGTAAATGGTTTCTTTTCTTGAAGCTAGATACCGGATGTATCCTAATTTTCCTTGAGTTTCAGATACTGGGCAGGTCTGGGGTTGGGGCTATGGAGGTGAGGGACAGCTTGGTTTGGGTTCCAGGATACGTATGGTATCCTCACCTCATCCCGTACCTTGTATTGAGTCCTCTTCTTTGGGGAAAGATAGAGCTTCTGCACTTTCTCGAGGTAGCTTGAGTTCAGAAAGGCAGAGTTTTAGAGTTCCTGGAAGTTATGTGAAGGGGATTGCCTGTGGGGGGCGACACAGTGCAGTAATCACAGGTATGCCTTTATTTGTATTCCCTTGTTTAACTGGTTAAATTGCTATGGAAAAAAAAATAGTTTACTAGAAAAAGCTATTGTCTATGGTTACATTTGTTGGAGATGAAGCTGGTCTAAATTTTGATACCCTTTAGAAGTCCAAGAGAGATAAGGCAAGGTAATTGAACATAGTTTCATTAAAATAAGAAAAGCTTACGGTGATCAGTTGATCAGGTATGGCTCATCCTATATAGCAAATGCTTGAAGGCTCATTAATAACTTTGGAATTAAACCAACTCTACTAAAAATGCTTAGGATACTCAGTGATTCATTAAATCCACTGACCTGCAAGGCATCCATGGATATGTGTAAACTTGAAGTGTTAATAGTCATTCATCAGAATGTTGCATGGCATGAGAAGTTCTGTTCGTCCAATGTCTGATTTGCTTGTATATCTTTCTATATTTTGTTAATCTCAAATTAGATTGATAGCATTATCACATTAAGCAATTTTTTGCATGAACAGATGCTGGAGCATTGCTTACATTTGGTTGGGGCCTCTATGGACAGGTTAGATGCCATCATCATAATTTAATAGTAGCAGTTCACATTGAGTAGTCTGGTGACTTGGTTTAATTCTTCTTAAAGACATAGTCACTCGAGTTTCCTCAAGGCTTAGCCTTGTTTTTATTTTTACTTTGAGTTGGTCACACATCACATCCCCAGAAAACAATCCCCCAGCAAAAGCGAGGCACAGAATAGAAAAAATAACAGATGAGTTTGCTTTCCAAAATGAAAGGAGATTTTAGTGCTAATTTTTCTAAGGACTGCCCTTTTCCTCTTTGAGATCCTAATCACGTCATAGTTTTGGTGTTTGTACCAGCCAATAACATATCGGAACCATTCCCATTTGTCTGTTCTTCTTCATATTTACTTTTTCTAAAGATTTAATAGCTTAACAATAATCACCAAGATATACTCTAATACTGCTGTTTTCATCCAGTCCTCTCTCTATAGAATTGCCTCCTGAGGTTACTATTAGCTCTTATTGTTTAGTGCCTACAAGTACAACTATCTTTAATCATGGATGGATGTAGTCCACTTGAAGCAGACGTTTCACCTTTTCTTCTGTCGTTAAATGCATGATCCTTAATTAACCGTACGTTGAAATGCTTCAGGATGGTCCTCTGGTTATGGCCTTCAATCATTGTAACATTATAAAGTAAAACATATTCCTCTTCTTCCACTGGCATGTTAAATGTTTCAATCCTTATATCCATCCCTAACACTCATTGGAATTTCTCAAAGTTAACTGTTCTTCGGGATCGATATGTAGGTAAAGTAGAAATTGGTGGAGAAAAAAGCTCAGTAAAGTTGAAGATGAGGTTCAATCTAATAAGGGATAATCTTCTCGATTCCTTTTTCCTAAATTCATCTCTCCTCAGTTAGATAAAATGTTTGTTCTGTCCTCAAGTGTTGTGATATAGGGAGTTAAAATCTTTTTGATTTTATTGTTTTTTTCAAGTGTGGGCAAGGAAGTACAGATGATGAATTAAGCCCAACTTGTGTATCTTCCTTACTGGGCATCAGGATAGAGTCGGTTGCAGCAGGACTGTGGCACACAGTTTGCGTGTCCACTGATGGTGATGTGTACGCATTTGGTGGGAATCAGTTTGGGCAGTTGGGAACTGGAGGCGATCAAGCTGAGGTATGCACCAAGTTTCTATTCTTTGAATTCCTTTTAAGCCATCATAAATCAGTTACTTGATGCAGCTTTCTCGGGTGTTTTAGTGCAAGGATTAGATTCCTACCTTGTTTCAAATGATAATGAAAATGGATAACTTGGGTCCTATATGCTCTTAGCTCTTTTTCACTAGTTTTATGCGAAGAAAGGTTGTCCAATTAATCTTAGTGTTTGAATTTCAAATCAGACTCTCCCGAGACTCTTGGATGCTCCGAGTCTGGAAAATACGAATGTTAAAATTGTCTCGTGTGGAGCTCGTCACAGTGCAATAATCACAGGTATACCAGCAATGTATTTTTGAATATTTGAACTGTTCCATTCTTTGCTAGTTTGTTAACTCTATGCGTCCGTTGTTTGCAGAGGATGGCAAAATATTTTGCTGGGGATGGAACAAGTATGGTCAGGTATAATGCTCCCAGCTTGTCTTTATAACATTGGAATATCCTTTATTATCTTTCTTATTCCATTGTCGGGGGATACTCCCGTAGATTTTACACACTTTTATGTACTTTTTCGAAATAGGATCCATGGAAGTACATTTTTGCATATCTTTCCCAATGTTGTGGTGTCTGGCTGAAACTAAAAACTGAAATCCTGAGTTCTCGGTGTTTGAAACAGCTTGGTCTTGGCGACGTGATTGACCGCAATATTCCATCTCAAGTTACTATCGAGGGTTGCAGTCCGAAAAACATCGCATGCGGCTGGTGGCATACTTTGCTTCTGGCTGAATCACCCACCTGAGAGTACCTTGACCTAGGCCTCGGAACAGTTTTGTTAGGTTAGCAGTATTATTTAAGTTTATATGTATATATACATACCGTAGCTCATATACATATAAATAGACATGTATGCATGTTCTGATTCTTTCATGGCTGAGGTTCACCATGACTAGGTTTGACTTTTGCAATAGAGATGTAAAATATTAAGTAGGGTCCATTACTTCATTGTGTATATTTATATATCCCTTCGCTATATATTTATCATTAATCTTCATGTAAATGAAACATCTCTGGTAAAAGTCCAATACCATAATTATTTTCCTCATATATCAAAGTTTCTCCAGGATGATTTCGCATTTTACTTCCAGAAAACTAGGCTGCTCGCTCTCGACTTCAAATGGATGATTTCAGCTTTGTGTTTTTCACTTTCCCGGAAGCCAAACAGGATTTTTCATACAGGCAAGTGAAAAATAAATTAGAATGGAGAAAAGACAAAATAACTTGTTCATATATTAACTGCGGTTTTTTTTTTTCCCACTCATTTTAGTGTTGGAATCTCTTTGAATGTTTAGAATTCTAGAGTAGAATTAGGAACTCTGATATGATTAGTTGAAGGGGTAGTTTGTGGTTTAAGTTTTGGGGTTTGGCCTTTGAAAAATATGGAACTGATTTGTTTTTTTTAGTTGGTTCCACCGTTAATGAATCTTGATTACTAAAGAAATAGTATTTTTTATTATCAGTGCCTGAGGCTTGTGTTTAACCTATATTCGTATATAAATATGAGATATAATCATGGTTATAAAAATTGGATTCAACCAAGGTAACAAGAAGTTTTTGACGATTAAATCAAAATCGATTTAACCTTGGTTTATTTTTTAAAAGATTTTTTTTTCTTTTAACCAAAACAATAAAAGGAAAAAAAAAAAGAAAAGAAAAAAGAGTTAGATAGGGCAATGGACTTGATTATGGTAGTTGGTATTGTTTTGGTATAAAGGAATTTAAGTTGTTTTTGTCAAAATTCGATTAGTTTTGATTAATAACTAGGTACATAATTTTTATCTTATTTTTTTATTTTTATAATTATATTTAAAAATAATATATAATTTAATGAAGCTATTGAATTGAATTGATAATTTTAATTTTATATTTGTATAGAAATATATTTCTATGTATATAATGAAATATCGGTATTTGTATGTATTAATATAAAGGAAAATTACTTCCATTGCTATGTTAGTTGAAACTGTTGTTATCCTAATGATTAGGAGAACGTGACATGTAAGTTAGAGTATGCTTAATCGTGTGTTTTCTTTCAAATTAAAGGTTTAAAAAATTATAAGTACAAGTAGATATTATGTAAAAAATGCTTGAGTTGATTGTTTTTATTGGATATAATTTTGTCTTTAAACTTGGTAATTAGGTTTACTTGAGTACTTAAACTGGTAATTAGATTTATTTTGGTCTCTGAACTTGAAAAACATAAAAGATTGATAATGTGACACTTTAAGATTGTGTAACATATAGTGTTCTAATAATTGAATCAGTGACTAAACTAGTCAAATCATTAGCTTTTAATTCAGTTAGTTTGATCGGTTTAATAGGTCAATTGTTAGATCAAATTAAATAGGTAATATAAAATTTTATAAAATATTAAAAAATAAAAAAAGTTATTAAATCGGTTCAATCTGTTCAATTATTGGTTTTTGTTCTATTTTTTATTTTTATCATTTTGAGTAACTTTCGATTTAATCAATTTAGCTTCTTTGTTTGGAGTAGTATATTGGTTGTTTTTCGGTTCAATCAGTTTGATCGATTAATTCAATCATGTTCCGAGAATATTAATCACATCACTAATTTTAACAGAAATTGTTTAGTCTCGATTAGTTTTCAAATTTAAGTATCACGAAAAGTTTAAGTATCAAATTGAATTTAAAATCAAGATAAGGAGTCTAAAATTATATTATCTTTTTTTATTTCCTGGAACCCCGATTTAGCTAAAACTTCAACCATGCCCATTGTTTCAAAAAGCATGGCGACTGAGAAAATAATACCTACACAAAATTTAAAAACTTTACCATTTTTTCAAAAAAAAAAAAAAATTTACATTTACATGTCAAATAGCACCATCATTTTAATTTTGGTACGTGTTAAAAGAGTGTTTTAAGAATTGGATTAAATTGGTGAGTTGAGTCGGTACATCTATTTGGAGCAAAGTAAAAAAAAAAAAGAAATTCGATTAATTTATGAAGTAATATGAATCAAGTTAAAATTAATTAAATTGATGATTAAATCAATTAAAACAGATTTTATATAATTTTTAATAATTACTAACTTAAATCGAACGGATTAATTAAATCGAAAATTGATAATTTAATTAGTTTAACCATAAATTCAAATTCAAAATTACTTATGAAGATGCTAATGAGAATTTGATGAATTAAATAAATTGCCAGTGATTTTTTAAAAAAAATAATAATCAAATGAGGCTGCATGTAAGATTCCAACTTTGTTTAAAGTGTCAATGATATTCAAGTTACAAACGTTTAATAAAAAGGTAAAAGAAACAATACATGAAATAATTACAAGAACATTTTTTTTATGAAAATTAAAACAAAATGTCTACAATACGGTAGGTTGGACAGTTTGATTGGAATAAACATTTTAGTTAAGTTAAATTTAATAATATATAATTTGTAAACTCCACCATTATATTAAACGAAAATTATAAAGATAGGTTAAATATTAAATATAAACCATTAAAATAAAATTTATTCATAACGCAGGTTCTATATCAATAATTGGAGATAATTTTTTTTTTGATATAATGACTTATTTAGTCTTCCAATTTTACAAAAAAAAGTAATTTTAGTCCTCTATTTAATTTTTTTTTATTTTTTTAGCCCTTGAATTTGTGTTTTTTGTTAAATCATCTCAAATTAGATGGAAAAGTTATTGTTTTTTAACTTTGCTAACATGGCATACATATGGATTTTTACGTGGATGACACGTAAGAATTTAAAAATAAAATATAAAAATTATAAAAATATTATTTGATTTTTTTAAAATTTAAAAAGTTAATTAAGTATATATATGTCATTAACATGGCAACTCACGTGTACGTTACATCAACAAAGTTAAGAAATATTAACTTTTCCATCCATTTTTTAGTGATTTGATAAAATAAATGTAAGTTCAAGGGATAGAAGAGACGAAAAGTTAAATAAAGGACTAAAATAATTTTTTTATAAAATTGGAAGGTAAAAAAAGTTATTATACTTTTTTTTCCGATCATCGTCATTTAATATATATTTACTTGGCAAGTCCTTAATAAAAAATATATATGTATTTAAGAGCGTTCAAATTCACATTGTTTTAATTGTTATAATAGCAATGATAAAAATTGAGCTAAGATTTAATTTCACATTTTTCATAAAATATGAGGATCAAATTGTAATAAATTAAAATAAATGGGTTAATTTCTCAATTTTGGTTGAATAAAGGAATGAGATCAGAAATAGACCTAAAATTTTAGAAGTTGACTTCACTTTATAGCAGGAAATGTTGAAAAAAAAACCTAAAAAGGTCAAAATTTTTAGACAACTTAGGAATCTTCCTTAAGTTTCCATTTACAATTATACCTCCAAAATCCGACACATTTAAAAAGTCACAGATACAAAGCATTTTCAATTGAATCAAACATTCTCAACAAAAATGGCGGTAACGCTTAACCTCCTATCGACGGCGCTGCTTCTGCTAACGTGCGCCGTCGGCGTAACTGTTTCCGTCAACCGCTGTCCGAACTGCGGTTCCACCGCCGTCCCTTACCCTCTCTCCACCGGTCCCTCCTGCGGCGACCAAAACTACAAAATCCGCTGCGACGCTGGCTCACTGGTCTTCGATACACTTAACAACACCTACCCGATCACGTCCATCAATCGGTTCAATCAACGGCTTGTGATCCAACCAGCGAGTCTCGTCCCCAACACGTGCGTCACCACTGATCTCCGTTTCGAAGGCGTGCAGCTCAACAGTAGTTTGCCTTTCAACATCACCAGCAGCAACACCGTCTTGTTCTTGAACTGTACGGACTCGATCCTCCGTTCCCCGTTAAACTGTTCCTCCAACGGGTTATGCCACGAGTACGTCAACGAGAGTTCTAGAGCCGCGGCTTGCGAGGCAGCGCCGATCTGTTGTACGTTTAGAGCCGGCGGAGGAGCGACGGCGTATGCTATTCGGGCGAGGGAGACCGGGTGTAGGGCTTATACGAGCTTCGTTAACTTGCAATCGGATTTGCCGGTCAACCGGTGGCCTGAACCGGGAATGGAATTGCAGTGGGTTTCGCCGCCTGAACCGGTTTGTAGTACTCAAGCGGATTGTGATAGGAACTCCACTTGTGGATCCGACCCGAATTCGAATGGGACCCGGAGGTGTTTGTGTAATTCCGGCTTGTTTTGGGATCCGATTGAAGGGGTTTGTGCTGAGAGTAAGTTTTTATTTAATATTTTTTACTGTCGCGGTAGTATTTAAGTGTGGCATGATCTCATTGGCTGATTTGCGGAACCTTTTTCTTCCTTTCAGTTAATACGTGTCAGAATCCTGATGGTTGCAGCGACTCAAATCGGACTGCTTTGATCGCAGGTAAAACCAATTTTTTTAAAATTTTAATTAATTTTGAAATTTTTTTATTAAAAGATGCCAACTTGTTTGAAAATTGAGGCAATTTGGAGCAGATAAGAGCTGAAGAGACTTAAAAAAGGAGTTCTCTGAGAAAATATCTATTTCCATTTTTAGTGGAAATTCAGATATTTCTTTGGATTAATAATTAAGTTAGGAAGGTTGTTGGGTCATAATATGTCAAAATAGTGCTAAAAGATTTGAAAAAAAAATCGAGTCGAGTTTAAGTCGTTACTAGTTTAGTTCGAGTTCAATTGAATAAGTTCATGCTTGATAAGAGATAAAAATTAAGTTGTTTAAGTTAACTTGATTAAGTTCAAATAAGAATAGCTTGCTAGTTACTAGAATGGAGGTAGGGGTGAGTATTCGATCGAATCAAAAAAATTTGAGTTAAGTCGAGTTAACAAATTTTATTATTTATATTTAATGTTGCATTTACATGGATCGATTATTTAACTAGTAGGTGAAGTACAAGATTATTTAACTACATTAAAAATATAATTTACTTAATAATTACATTTAAAGAACTATTTTAGGCATGGAAAATAATTATACATAACGTTGCAAGACGATCATTGTGGTCATAATTCGAGTAAACTGCATAAGCTATTTACACAACATGCACAGTTATATTTACATAGTGCATAGTTATGTGTCAAGAACTACCCTATATACAAGATAACAAAATGATATACTAAAAATATGATATAGGGATTCGGGAAGGAAATGAAGTGTATTGGCAAAGTAAGGTTGATGGGTTAGTGGTTTTTACTTGTAACTTTAGAAAATGTAAATATTTATTAAAACGACGTAGTTGTCTTTTTCTATTCAGATTTTCAGATAATTCGAATTGTGTAATTCATATTCGACTTAATTCGAATAACTCGATTAACTCGAACTATTTAATTCAAAATTTGATTTTGTTATCGAATTTTTGCATCGAATCAGATTTTTCTCAGACCTATTTCGAGTCATAAACTTTCACACTTTATTTTGTTTTGCTTTTTTATCATTTTTTATTTTAAAATTTTATTTAAGATATCAAACTTTTTTATTATCCGACTCAATAGATATTATTTTCTTCTGAAAATTTTAGTACTATGTTATATTTTTCTCTTTTTATATGGGAGTGAGGTTAGAAAATAGATAAGCAGTTAGTATAAACGTAATTAATACTAATAAATTACAATATTTATGATTAAAAATAGTTGAGGATGAAGTGAGAAAGTTGAAGATGGGGTGTGATCCGATAACAACATCCCATGTTTGGTTTGGGAAACGTCACTTTTGTCTGATATCATAAATTTGGGGTTTGACCTTTGAATAGTCAAAAGTCATAGCTAAGCCTGTATGTCATGTTTTGTTTCAAGTTTCTAGATATGTTGTTAGGCTATTTGCAGTATATCTTTGACCACCGAACAAGTATTAAATTCCAACAATATTTAGGTGCATTCTCATTTACATCAAGTTATAAAGGCTGCTCAACCCTTTCATTGATTTTGACTCCTAAATCGAATCCTAATCCGATTCCATCTGTTCATAAAAAGAAAACAATGTGAAACTTGTTGAATGCTAAATTTGAATTGGTTCAATTTAAATTGACCCTGATCGAAATAGCCCGAGTCTATCATGATTGGATTTAAAAGTTCGAAATTTTAAAATTTTTATTGACTCGAATTTAAAGTGAGTTAAACTTTAAATTGATTTAAACTTAGAATAATTTAGATTAAAAATTGTTCTGAATTAATATTGTTTAAACTAGACAGAATTGGTTCAGAAAATGAGGTTAGATTGATTAACCCACAAATCGAGTAAACCAGACTATAAAATTGATTGAATTGATTTTCTTGTTTTTTTAATAAATTTTTTTATTTCTGAGTTTTTTTAATAATTTAATTAATTAAATTAGACAAATTAATTGAATTCGTCGTGAAGTTGGATCACCATTCCATATCTGAAAATTTTATCCTACAATGACTCAAAAATTATAAAACCCGATTTGACGTTATCTAAAACCAACTCGAAACGATAAATGACTATCAATTTAGCCCTTGAGTTTGGTAATAGTTATTTGTGAATGGTTTCTGAAATTGCTTCTTGTGTTAAGAACATCATCAATCCAATGTCTTCACTGCATTGAAAATCACTTGTAGGTTTAACAGCCGGGCTTGGTACGGCGCTTGTCGCAGTGATCATCGGCATTTTGCTCTACAAACGACATAGGCGAATAGTCGAAGCTCAAGAGCGCCTACGCAAGGAACGTGAAACAATCCTAAATGCTAACAATGGAGGCAAAGCAGCCAAGGTTTTCACGGGCAAAGAGATCAAGAAAGCAACCAACAATTTCTCGAAAGACCGAATCCTAGGTGCCGGTGGCTACGGCGAAGTCTATAAAGGAATCCTCGACGACGGCACTGCGGTTGCTGTCAAATGTGCCAAGCTCGGCAACACCAAAGGCACCGATCAAGTCCTCAACGAAGTACGAATTCTATGCCAAGTCAATCATCGAAGCCTTGTTGGACTACTCGGATGTTGCGTCGAACTCGACCAGCCTATAATGGTTTATGAGTTCATCGAAAACGGTAACCTCTTAGATCATCTCCAGAGCCCAAACATTAATGACCGAGGTCTACTCACTTGGACCCGTCGTCTCCAAATTGCTCGCGACACAGCCGAAGGTCTCGCATACCTACATTTCTCCGCAGTCCCTCCTATATACCATAGAGACGTCAAATCTAGTAACATCCTACTTGACGTGAAACATAACGCCAAAGTTTCGGATTTCGGGTTATCACGATTAGCTCACACCGATATGAGCCACGTATCAACTTGTGCTCAAGGCACCCTCGGATATCTCGACCCGGAATATTACCGAAACTACCAATTAACCGATAAGAGTGACGTTTATAGTTTCGGGGTCGTCTTGTTAGAGCTTTTAACTTCACAAAAAGCCATTGATTTCAACAGAGATGCTGATGATGTGAACTTGGCGATATACGTGAAAAGAATGACGGATGAAGAGAAACTGATGGACGTAATTGATCCGATATTGAAAGAAAAAGCGAGTCCATTAGAGATAGATACTATGAAGGCATTGGGATTTCTTGCATTGAGTTGCTTGGAAGAACGTAGACAAAATAGACCCTCCATGAAAGAAGTTACTGAAGAAATTGAGTACATCATTTGCATTGCTACAGGTAAGACTGTTTAAAACTAGTTTTTGTTTTTTCATAGAAAGTACCATGTAGCTGTTTATGCTTCACTTTTTTTTTTTGTTTTCATGTTATTTATGGTTTTTGGCGTATTAATTTTTAGTATGTGAAACTTTAATATATTTTTGTTATATATTTGTATATATTAATAGTCATATTTGTGTTTTAAATACAAAATTTTTATATGCTTACGCGTGTGATAAAATTTTTAACATTGATAATGTTGTTAATTGAGGCGCCGTCACAAGTCAATTTGATATTAACACAAGATTGATGATAAGATCATGATAAATATTTTTAATATGATGTATTAAGGTGTTTAAATTTCATTTTGTTCTCAATTCAGTCTATGAGACTTTTAATCTATTATTTTTCATTTTAAATGTCGTACATAGTTCATATGTTATTATTAATTAGTTTCAAATCATATATTTCATTATTTACTATATATTGTTTTTAACTAACCTCTTTATTTTAAATATATACTTTCCACGAGTCTAATAGGATTTATAGTATATTATTATAGATTTAATTTTTATATTATAAATTATATAATATATAAGTAACATAATGTATAATATTATAAACCTAGAAACAGACCAAATCAAGTTTGGGCTTTGAGTATTCAAGTTTGAATCTGATTCATGTTTTAAATGAGCTTAAATTTTTTGTTTAAACTTATTTTTTGAGTTTAATATTTTTATCCAAAACTTCTTAAATTTCAAATTATACTTTTGAGAGAGAACCGAAAGCATGAACGGTGTTACTGAGTGAAAACACAGAATTTCAGTTCCACTTCCACAAAGGAAAATGAAAAGGCCAAAAAGAGCTGATAATGATGGGATACAGACCATTCGCGCGCGCACACGCGCTAAAAAGAACAAGGGGCAAATTATGTGGCTGCCTAATTGCTTACCTTTTTGCCAAAGAAAATGAGTTTTAAAAAAACCCAAAAAGAATAAAAATAAAAAACCAATGAATGAATGTAGACAAAGATGGAGGAGAGACCACTGCTATTTTGCATCAAGCAAATTGCAAGCATATATTATAAAAGTTAATATATATATAAAAATTAAGGAAATATTTAGGGTTTTATGGGCTTTTAATATAACATGCTCAACTGGTAAACACAATCAGGATAACCAAGAATTCAACTTAAACAAATAATATCTCAAGTATAACAGTCATGCGCGAACGAAAATTAAAATTAAAAGAAAAAAAGGCCAAAATCTGCACTTCAGACAGTGAATTGCAACTGTTAACAATGTTTGAGAAAAGCTAAACACCATGAAGATGGTAATGTTCTAGTTTGTTCTTGGTGTGGCCCATTCGACTCGCAGAATGAGATTGTCGTAACCATATCCGTTCAGCTTGTTAATAGCTCTTTGAGCATCCTCTCTGTTCACAAAGTTGACAAAACCGAACCCTCTACTTGTGCCTGTCTTCTGATCCATAGCGACATACACACGCGTCACAGCACCGAACGGCCGGAAAAGTTCATGCAAGTCAGCCTCCCGAGTGTCCTCAGATAAGTTTGTTACCCTCACAGAGTTTTCATCGTTCCTACGTCTCATATCCGATCCGGTTGTTCTCTCTGCACCGGCTCTCATGCTTGGTGGAACGTAGGCTCCCTTTCCAGCTCCAGGAGCAGCTGCCGAGGTCTCGGCTGCCGTGGGTTTATCAACAAAGGATTCGACTGGAGCAGCAAGATCCTTGTAAGGACATTTGGAGGTCCAGTGATCACCTTTCTTACCACATGTTCGGCACACCATGAGAACAGCACCTCCTTTGCTAAGCTGAGCCAAGCCGTCACCGGAAGCCTTTGCTTCTTCCGGTTTGGTACCTGTAAACAACTCGATATTTCAAAAGTTTTCACATACAAAAGTCCAAACAAGGGACGAAAACCCAAAAATTTGGAAGTTTACAACCACAGAGTCCGCTTGTGTCAGAACAAAACTTTCAAGGTTTATGCTGAAACCACAAATTTTAAAAAATAAATGTTTCTTGGATGTTGTTAACGGCCTCGGAATGACACCAATTTCTTGGTTTCACAGTTAAACAACTGAATGCCGGCTAAGCAAATGTGCTACTCGAGACCCCGTGAGAATTACACATTAAACAAAAGCCATTTGATTAAAACATGATAGGCAGAACTTATCAACCATGTTCAAATGAAATACAAAAACCTATAAGAAACATAGAAGCGCTAATTTTTAAAACAAATAACCAAGTGATTGAACGGAAAAAAGAGGTTGAAGATCTGGTTTAGATTGCTAGTAGGGAGAGTGGCGAAATACCAATGAATGTAGTTAGTGGCTCAAAAGTGAAAAAAATAGACATGTTTCACTGTGAAAAAAAAGGCCACAAACAACTGCTATAGGTGGCTTACTGACCATTCACACAAATAAACAGCCACACAATGGCCGGTATGTGATTGGCTAATTGACCACCATAATTGCTAATTGACCAGCATAATCAAATGAACAAATAAAGTTCATATACCATTAATTGCTAGAAATGTTCTTAAAATTTATTATAAATATCGATGACGCGTAAATATGGGTTCAGTGGTTGCTGGCGGTTCACCCGGAGGCCGAGAGCCGCAAGTGGTACTCTACACGTGGCCCTTACACACCCCATACTTGTCCCACAGGACTTGAGGGCTATATAAGCCTCCCCTCGTGACCCAAGTGAAAGGACTCTCTCATTCCCAACTCAAGAGAAAATCAGGAGAAAGCGAAAGCGCCTCTCCCCCTTCTGTTAGAAGACCACTTGCAGCTCTCGGACTCTGGGTGAACCGACATCAACGGCCAAACCCATATTTACGCATTAACAAATATATAGAAATGTGATTATTGATTGAAATAAATAATATAACTGCAATGCAACATTAGTTCTATCATAATTAATCCATATAAAGATAAAATTATGCATTACATTACCCGATAAATCAATATCCTAACTTTTAATCCTTCAATTATGTTATTTCCTCAAACACCACTGCTAACAAAAATTGTTCTATAGAAAGATCAATCACAAATCTCTTCTTTACTCAATAAAATTACCCTTTTAGAAATTTATACCCAAAGCAAATTTAACAATAATCATACCCTAAATCAAAGGAAATTTAACCATAATCAAATCCAATAGAAGAAATCCAACAATAATATATTCAATTTCATCAAATCTATAATTAACGACAAAAGCCCAATAAAAAATTAACAAAAAAAGAGGGTGATTAGAATCGAACCAGGGGCTCTAGGTCGTTCAAGAAGGATCTCTTCAGTAGAAACCATAGTGAGCCGACTCCCAACATCTTCACGCACGGCGTCCCCGAACTTGTCCCAATTCCTTCTTTCCAAAGCCCGTTTACTCAACCGGGCTTTCGCCAGCTTTCGGACTCGGGTCGTCGTTGTTATTTTCACCTTGTTTCCTTCATCGTTAAACCTGTATTCTATCACCTTTTTTATCCCGTTTTCGTCCGGGCCGATCGCTTCTTTTGGGGGTAACAAAAAGTCCAGGTCGTCGTCTTCCTCAAGCTCTCCCCAACGGAGCTTGCTGGGTTCGTTTTTGTCGATCGCCATGGTTTTAGGGTTTCGAGTCAGAGAGAGCTTGAGGGCGGCGCCTAATAGGGCTATTGAGATTACACGATGTAAGAGAGAGAGAGAGAGGGGTAAATTGAAGAGATGAAAGGGTTTTGCTAGAGTTTATATGTTTGTTACGGCGTCGTTTCTTTTGTATCACGTGGGAATATACGGCAACGCATTCATTGTTGGTCGAATTCTCATTTGGAACTTTCTACTATGCTCGAATTTGAGATTTGGTCCCTAACTTTTGATTCGACATGATTTGATCCTCAACTTTTATAACGTGATTAGTTAACTCAAATAGTTAACATCCTTAACTATTTCATTCTAAATGATAATATAAGTTTTCCTAAAAAAATGATTTTCATCACAAAAAAATCATGGAATCTTAAATCTCGAATTTGAACTCAAACCTCGAACCTAAACTTTAAACCCTAAACCTCAACCTCACATTGAACCTTGAATCCTGAATGGGTTCAAAGTTCAAGCTCAGGATTCTAGTTTAAAGTTTGGGATTTGGAGTTCAGAGTAAAAAAATTTTCAAAATTATGTATCAATTTCATGAGAAAATTTGTTAAAATATCATCAAATAATTAGAAAGGAACCATTAATGATGTGACGAAAGGATCCACAAAATAATTTCTCCACATATACAACTTTTTCACAATACACGCACACATATATATATATATGTTAGCAAAAAAATAATTTAACTAATAATCAAGTATTTCCAGAAATAATAATTATAATAAATTATTTATAAACACTAATTTATATGTTACATATATTTCTAATTACTTAATGCTTAACAATCAACAAAGCCAAAGCTTAAACGGGTAACCCCCTTATAGCTTGGTTGTAATGACCAGGGAGACCAAACACGTGATAGAAGACATAGGTAACCAATAAAGTTGACCTGTAGAGCAGGTCGAACATTTGCCATGCCTCGTAAATTTGCTTGACCAAGAAGAAGGTCCAAACAAAAAGAATAAACCACCCAATTGCCGGGACGATAAGCAAAACTAATACAACGGTGGTGAGGCTTCCAGTAAAGAGACTGATTTTGGTAACTATGATGCGGTAAATTGATGAGTTATTGTTGTTGGTTTAAAGATGATGTTCGATTTCTCAAGCTGCAGCGTAAACAAGTATGAGGGTGATAAATACCGAAACATGGCATTGTGGGTCTGAAGGATCTTCTGAGGATACTTTAGTGGCATGAGAGCGAGGAGTAGACCTATCGCAAAGACCAAACTAGCATGCAAATTGTTGTTGGCTGAGCCCCTATTGCTACACTCAACAACAACAACAACAAAACATGTTATTTTGGGTAAAGAAACATTCCTTAAACAAGATTAAATATATTAATATAAAAAAAATCAATACGAATTTGGTTGAGAAATGATGAAACGTATCTTCGGATAAGGGCACCTTGGAGAGTTGCACCTCACCTCATATACTTGTATAGGCTTGCATGAAGAGGTGATAGAATGAATTACTTACCTTTGTTCATTATGGTGGGCATGTCGACCGAACATTACTTGATTGAATAAACCGAACGCAGTTGGAGTTGCATGGTATTGCTGACGAACCTTTCGAACTGCACGATATATTAGCTTAACGAAGTGAATGGTCCAGATGAAAAGAAGGAGCCAACCTAGACGGGGGAATAGGGTAAACGTAAGTAAAACCGTGGCAAGACGTCCAGCTAGGAGGTTGATGTCGTCGATAGCTCCGGGGAAATATGGAGTGCACAAAGTAATGGCGTACACAAGGATGGAAATCACAAATGTTGCCATTACACATTTTGCGTCTCAAACGGAGATTCAATATTACGTTCGGGTTTGAATTTGTGGTTCAAGAGAGCGAGGAATACAGCAATCTGAAAGCTGAAATTATTAAGCTTATGGTTGGCCATGGCGCTGTTTGTTGTTAATCCTGAGATAAGTCAATGATAATATACTTTGTTTATAACGTTAAAAAGTGGGGCATGAAAAAAGTGGAAGTGAAGATCTGAGTCACCCTAACGATGAAACAAGTGCTGCACTGCAGCCGTTACTGGACTCAAGGCAAAAAAAAAAAAAATTACTGAAGAATATACCGTTAAGGCTCTCTTTTCTAATAGCCATGCTAGAAGCACGTCTTTTTCATAATGTTTTCATCGAGAGTTCTTTATTAAGACCAACTAATTTTCTTTGCCACTTTGTTATATTCATATTCTTTACACCGTAACACCAATTTGTTTAAGTCCTCTCTTTAAAGTTGGTGTTGACGTAATAGTGTCAGCGTTAGTGTTGGGGGTTGTGGTGTCCCCAGAGCAGTTGTGATTACTTTTGGAATTGTTTTCCACATCTTGTGTTTTTCACTTTATTGAAGTGATTTACCATGGAGTGATCCATCAAAGATGGTGCGTGACAATTCTTTAAAGAATTTTTTTCTTTTTTTCTTTTTTTAAACTTTACGCAATTAATTCCATTATTATTAGTGAACAATGATAGAAAATTTAAATTCCTTTTATATTTGTTTTTTATTCACGGAGATAAGGGACATAATACATATAGATATAATAAGTCTTTTTTGGGCTGCTATAATGGTAATCTTTAGATTTTCTCTTTCACTTGTAGTATGGGAAAGAAGTGGGCTTTCGTCATTAGTGTTCTTTTTGATCTCTATGCATTTTGCCGCTCCATCGAAAATTTCCTCTACATTTATTGTACTCTAGCTTGGTAGTTTCCACCGCCTAACCAGGGTTAAGCATTGGGATTTGACGACAAACTTAAAAAGCCACCTATAGGCCCAATCATTTCGGATAACGCTTGCATCATTTGTATAAACCATGGCTGAGTCCTAGTGTGGCTGATCATCCTCTCAGAGTAGCTACCGATCATCGCCTTGGTAAACTATTGCCTCACCAGCTAGCTAATTGGACATGAGCCCCTCCTTAGGCGGATTCCTCCTTTTGCTCCTTAGCCAACGAAGTATTAACTACCATTTTAAGCTATTGTTGGGTTTTTATTATATTTACTTTTTTTGACACGATGCTTAGAACTACGCATAGCCTTTCCCCTACCCATAAATAGGAGGATAATGCACTTGACCGCACTCAAATTCACATCCTCCTACATTGACAACAATACACATATCAATCGAGTTGAGACTCAATCAATATATACATTTATATACTATGCAACTTGTGCAACCAAATGTGCTATATCAAAAAATTATATCCAATTGAGCAGAATCTTATCATGGGAAGTTTATATAATTGGCTTTCATATGATATATATATATATATTTTAAAAGTTGTCCAAAGGATGAAAAAAAATTGTCAATTCAGGGGTTATTATATGGTTAACAAATACATAATATGGTCTCATAATGTAGTAAACTATTAAATTAATTTATGTGATTAAAATTTTGAAGGCCTAAAAAGTTTATTTGGGAGCCCAATAAAAAAGACTGGCAGGCTCCTCAAACCTCTATGCCCAAACATACTTAATATTCGAAAGCTTTATTTTGTTATATGGATTTATTAAGATTTGCATGGGTTAATAATTATAAATAAATTATTGATTATGAGTCAACATTGGAAAGTAGGGAATGCATCATCAATAGGAAGAAGTAGGCAATGATGGGAACTTAAGACTAAAATCCACTTATTCTTCTACAATGGCTTTGTCACACTTTTGTTTAACCTAATTTTTTATTTATATTTTTACAGATTACAAGTTACATCTGATTTATTAGCTCACCTGCATGATGACTGTAAACATGAGCCTAAACCCCATTGTTTTTAGTCCTAATGAATAGATTTATATGATTAGTCAAAACGTCAATATCAACAAAAAAAAAATCACAAGGCTTTCTAAATTTAGGGTAAATTCCATCATTAAATTTTGCCAAAGTATATTAGGCTCGAGGTGTTTATGTTGGTAGAGTCGAGAGATAATCTAAAGATAAAACTGATAATAAATATCTATGACCCCTTATGGATTATCACAAATTTCAGAAATTCTCTTAATGAGTTTAATGATGCAATTTATCAGCAGACCACATTTTTTAAATTTATTCACGAGCAATAAAAATTCCTTCAATAAAAAATTATCATTTTTTAATTTGTTTCAAATCCATCCATTAATCTATTGCTAAAGTTTGGGTATGCAAAACACGCCAATTTGCTATAAATTTAATTTGACCATCTGTAATTGAATAGTCAACGAAACAGAAACAAAAATCAAAAGAGATTTTGCACAATTGTTCGTTAATGCAGTTCGGAAGCAATCTTATTTTGCAGAGCCTTGCTCAGTGAATGGTTTCATTCTACAATTAATCTAGTCATCTATTGAGAAAAGTTCAATCTACCCTTGCACAAATAAGTAATTATAGGTCCAATAACGAATCCTAATTTATTACAACCACTCAACTACAAAAATTTAATCTCTCATAAAGAATGCCTACTAATGGAGTGCGGAAATACAAAGAAAAATAACAAAGATAGCTTAATCCAATCAACGCAACATCCCTTCAAAAGATGCATCTTCCATGTGTTAATTGGCCGCCAATTTATAGACTTAATATGGCAACCTATTCGTTCAACATAGTCCAAGATAGATTCTTCTTCTTCAATAAAATAATTAGGATAAATAGTCTCCAATCTTATCTCAAGATAACTTAAGATTAATCTCCTTAAAATTAGCCCATAAATTTATCAGGATAAGTGCAAAGGATAAGCACAAACCTTATTCACAAAATTAAGTCGATCTCAACTTCTTTAATACGTTAAATGGATAAATAGCCTCCAATCTTATCTCAAGATAAATTAAGATTAATCTTCTTAAAATCAGCCCATAAATCTACGATGATAAGTGCAAAGGATAAGCACAAACCTTATTCACAAAGTTAAGTCGATCTCAACTTCTTTAATAATCTAAATTTAACCATGATTATGATGCACAATAAATATCATCCCTAAATCACATCTTGACTGGTCAGACATCAAGTCTTTAGCCCTAAGATAGCCTTGGTACCAATACATATTATCACGTGAGATATTTCTAAGTATGTTTTTTTTTTTTCAAAATTTAATATTTTTATACTTTAAAACCGATTAAATCTTAACTTAGTTGACATTGTTACTATTGCAACAATATATTTTTATCTGATTTAAGGAATTGAGCCAAGTTTATAGATAGAAATAGACGTTATATTTTTATACTTTAAAAAATCATTTTAAACAACAAAAGTGTAAATCGTAAATAAAAACTCGTGTATTTTTATTAATCATAAAAGAAAGTAATTTTTTTATAAAAAAATGCGATTTATTAAAAAAATTGGTATATTTCCATGTTTTAAAAAAGGATATAATATATAATAATAAAAAACCTAAAAAAGTGAAAAGAAAATGCTTACAATACAAGGATTCATTGGCATACAAAGCAAAATTGTTGCTGCAATAAGCGCAGTGCATATTTTGTGAAAAAATACCGAAAAGCAAAGGCAACATAAGTTTACGTAATAATATTACATAATGCACGTGGGAAATTTGCTTCATGTTTTGGTAACTTTGATGTGGTCTGAACTGTGAGCTGTCTTTGGCCTAACACCAGTGTCGGTGGCACCAACCCAAGCTCTGCCATTATGGAATTTTTTTTTTCCTTTTCCTTTAATCTTTCTTTATTTGTTAACTTTTTTTATTTGTCCCTGTATTATGCATAAATTATAAGTTTAATCCTTGTATTTTAATCTGGTCTTTTTTAGTATTTGTTCTTTTCAAATTTTGAAATTTCAGTTCTGGTCCAAACAGTGGTAGCTAAATTCGTTAAGATAAATTATGTTATTTCCAAAATCTTATACGACAAATATATTATTATATGAGTAGTGTCATGCCAGCAGATAAGTTATTTTAGTTAATTGATTTAACGATTACCATTTGAGTTAGGATTTAGTTTTCAAAATTCGAAAAATATAGAATTACAATAAACCAAACTTATCATATAAAGGTTCAATAAATAATTTACATATAGTATAGGGACTGATTGTTAATTTTAATCTACTTTACTTGTTTATTTGGGAATCTAAATCCTTGATGTATAGGTTATTTTATAATTTTTGGAGTGAATTTCAATTTATTCCTTTTTGACTCCTTTGAAGATCCTTGATTATATTTATTTACTTGAATGGTTAGAATCTATATAATAATATTAAAAACATTTTTTTATCAAAAATATTTGGGGAACTTAATAATTCTTTTCCAGCCTAGTTTATTTTTTGTTGCAAGTCAATTTTGGGTTTAGGTCATTTTGAATTTAGATATTTTTAAGTTTGATTTTTCGAATTGAATTGTTATGAGTTCGAATTATTTTGAATTATAATCACTTTAGGCTTGAGTCATTTCACGTTTAAATAAATCTGAATTCGAGATAGATTTTCGAGTTCATACTAATTTTTCTCTCACATGCATATATATATATATATATATATATACAATTTTTTCACAATACGCGCACATATGTTAGATTATAATACTCATGACTTGGATGAAAAAAATGATGCAAAATAAGTAATCATTAAAATTTTATATAAAAGGTATAGGAATCATTTATTAAAATAATAAAATTGAAGGTCTAAAAGCCATAGTAACCTATGCCCAAGTCCCATTATGAGTGGGTTTTCATTGATTTTATTTTTAGGTAAATTATGTTATTAGTCATTAAATTATGGTAAGTTTTCATTTTGATCATTTAACTAAAAAAAGTTACAATTTGGTCACTAAGTTATTCAAAAGTTTTCATTTAAGTCATTGAGTTGTTAAAATCGATATTATATAGCTTTCTCTATTCGCATTGCTTGCTAAATTGAAACTCTCTTTTTCTTTCTCTTCTATTATTCAGCTTTTTTTTTTTTTCCTAAAACAACTTCGGGCATCACGAATTTTCGAGCCAAAATTCAAAATTTTTTTCTTTGATATCTGACACTGACTATTAAATAGACTTGGATCTAAGGTATGTTTTTCTACTCATCGATAGATACTGATCTACCGTACTGATCTACCGTACTGATCGTCAAAACGTTGCTTGGAGCTCATTGGCGGAACTTTTTTTTTATTAAATAACTTAACAACATAATAACATAAATGAAATTTTTTGAATAGTTCAATGACCAATTTATAACTTTTTTTTAGTTAAGTGACTAAAACGAAAATTTACCATTTATTTTTATATAGAAAAATAAAAATATTTTCATAATAATATATGATTTACTTTGTAAAAAGAATAACTTTTAGTAATTTCGAAATTAAATCGAGTACCCGATTAACTCTTAAAATAAACTTAAGATTTTAAAATATTATATATTTAAGCAAATGGCAAATGACTCTCTTTTTAGTATGGTTTTAGTATAAGTTTATTTCTTTTAATTTGTTATAAATTACTAATATATAAAAAACAACATAAAGTATTATAAACTTAAAAACGAACTGAGCTGGGCATGAACTTTAAATGTTCAAGTCTAAGCTCAATCTATATTTTAAACGGGCCTAATTTTTTGCCCAAAATCATTATTCGGATTTAATACTTTTACCTAAACCCTCCTAAATTTTGGACAGACCCTCCAATTTGAACGGATAACCTAACTAATGAACAGATCTACTTATCAACTCTCTAATTTTTTTTTTTTTTTTTAAGTTCTAAAACCTCTATACGGTGGCTTTAGATTGAATTAAAGAGGTACAAAACTTAGAAATGTTAGGCCAATTCCTTAAAGATAAAAAGAGAAATATTAACTGAATTAGCCATTGATTTCTGACTTCAAAATTTGTCAAAAAGGCAAAAAAATATATAAGAAAACCATGTCAACGCGGCAATGGCACGATACGCCTTTTTCTTATTTTGGCCATTTCAAGAACCGAAACTTCGAGTTTTGTCATAAGCTCACACAAATTTTTTTTTTTACTACTTTATTTTTTATTAAATTAATTTTAGATTTTAAAGGAATCAATTGGTCACACGTTTTAAAATATTGGTACCCACAGATTTTGGTTTGGGTTGGAATTTTAAACATTTTTATTTGGGAAGCATTAATTAAGCATTTTTAATGTTGGTGAGATTTGATTTGGTGCTCAGTTTCTTCGAGTCTCGTGGGGCGGGCTATGTTGCTCTCTGCGCATATGTTCAGCCGTAATTATTGGTTTCCCCTTATAACTAACTAAGTCAATTTACGTGGAATCAGATTTGAATGTTTAATGGACGAGGAATTGGATTTAACGTTGAAAAATCCGACCCATGTTGAATTTTTACATTATAATTTTACGGTTTGATTGATTAAATTTTCGAGTTCTTTTGTCTTGATTTCTGGTTTTGGGTAAATTGTAAAAATAGTTACTTTTGTTTGTTTTGGATTACATTTTAGTCATTTATGTTTGAAATGTTATGTTTTAGTCACTTACGTTATCATTTTGTTACGAAGTAGTCACTCTACTGTTACCTCTCTAATGGTAGTCCAAATGAGTTTTAAATGCCAACTTGAATGTCCAGTTGCTGGGATGAAAATATATTTTTAATTAAATAAATTTAATTTAGACTGTCACGTAGGACATCTAACTTAGCATTTAAAACCCATTTGGACTGTCACGTAAGACCGCCGTTAGGGAAGTAATAGAGCTTAACGGTAGAGTGACCACTTTATAACAAAATGATAACGTAAGTGACTAAAACGTAACATTTCAAACATAAGTGACTAAAATGTAATATGAGGCAAACATAAGTGACTATTTTTATAGTTTACCCTTCTAGTTTTTAATAAGTTGATAATAATTTGTTTTATGTATGATTTGATTTATATTATTCATCAATTGGATTGAATTATTTATTTAATCGATTGGTTTGATTTGATTTCGACATCACTTATTAGATTTTGATTACGATTTCTCAATTTTCAACTATATAAAATCGAATTACAAGTTAATCAAAGTTGTTTAAAAATCAAAATGTTAAAGCCAATTGAGTCTTAACTCGATATTGGCATTGTTGCTAAAATAGGAAGATGTGGGTCTGAGTGCGTTGAAGATCATTATCGACTTATTTAAAGGTCGGGGAGAGGCTATGGGTAATTCTAGGTATTGGATCAAAATAGCAGACATGATAAAAACCTATAATGAGATTAATATTAAAAAAAAAAACTAATATGTTGGTTAAACTAGAGGTGTTCGAAAGATCAGTTCGATTATTAATGGAATTGAATTACTATTACTTGAATTATCCGAAATGTAAAAATATTTAACCGTTAATCGAACTGAATTTTTTCATCAAATACATTAATCGAACCGAAATATTTTGGTTAACTCGGCCGGTTAACCGAAATTTATATATTTTTATCTTTTGGTTAAAATAAGTATAAAACATATAAAAAAATACATTACTAATATTAATTTTTTTAATAGTTCTAAAAATAATTGTTAATATAAAATATATATTATATACAATATATATGATTTATTTCAGTTAATTACTTGAAATTTCAAAAAATCATTAATCGACCTTCGATTGAACTAAATTTAATCACCGACAAATTAACCAAATCAGATCAATTCAGTAGATTAATTCTATTTTAACCCAACTATTAACGCCCCTAAATTAAAACCTTAGATGTTGTTTTCATCATTCCTTACCATCCATTTGTAATGTGTAACCAAAGAAGTCATTTTTTTTAATTACTGCTCATTTTATTTCATGTCAAAATATGTCTCGATCCCTATACTTTAGAAAATTTTAAGATTTAATCCCTAAACCACTTTCTAATAAATTGTAGGCGGTAAGGGTTTTCCAGGGATCAAATCTAGAATTGGTGTTGACTGAAAACATGAACACAAATTCTTTACCACTCTACTACTAATTCAATCGCCATTTAATCCTATACCTGAAAAGTTTGAAATGAAATTCTCTTATTTGTCAACCTACCACTCGTTCAACCAACGTTTAATTCCCAAACCTAAAATAATTCAGTCATTATACCATTAGTATTTTTTGCTGAAATTCACTTATTTGTCAAGTATATTTGCTATTTATAAAATCAGTGTCAACAACAAGAACGATATTTTTAAATTGAAAAAAATAAGAGAATTTAATGTTTAACTTTCAAATACATGGACTTAATTTGAAATTTCATTCAAATACAAGGACTTAAAACAAAATTTTCCTTTTATTTATCATTGATCCTTTAATTGACATTTGATAAACCTCGCTCATATCGTTCCGGGAGACAATAAATTCTCGTCGTAAGCAAAATAAAATAAAATAAAATAAAAAGTAAAAAATTCTAATTTTCTAAAGATTCACTGACTGTGACACTTACTACAATGAAAGCCAATCATCATTTACCATTTTCCATCATTAGATAACCACACACCTTCGCTCCAACTAAAATCCGAATCGTACATTTTTATCCCCGACCCGTAACCCATCCAAAACCCGAAACCACCTCGAAACATCCCTTACAATTTACAGCCCGTCACTAAAAACCTTTATTTTCAATAAAAAATTGAATTTAATAAATTAATTCAAATCCGCCAAAAAAAAAAAAGATAAAGAAAGCTTCACGTTAGTTATCTTCATCACATTCTCGCCTTGGTGAATATAAATACCGCTCTCCTTTCCCATAAACGATGCCCCAGTTTTTTTCCTCTCTAAGCTGCCACCTCAGCTTCCGACGCCAAAAGAAAAAAAAAAAACTGAAAAATTACAACTCGTCCTTGTTGACTCGGTTCCCCGCCTTTTTTTGTTGTCTCGAATCGGTCTCGAGTTTTTGGAACTCAGTTCGTGCTTGGATCTGGTAAGGCTTTTAAGGTAATCAATGAATTATGGTGTTTTCGAGCTCTGTATGGAGTCGTTTTCTCAAGGTTTATATTAGTCTAGCTTTGAATGTTTCAGTGGAGTTGACAATGTGATTTCCTGTTCGGCGTTTTTATTTTATTTTTGTTCGATTTCGTTGCTTTAATTGCGTTTTTGTGGAGAATTTTAAAGTTTGTTTTGATTTGCAGTGTTGTATTTTTGTTAGATCTGAGGTTTTGCATGGTTAAATTTGAGAAAAAAACAACAGGGAATTTAACTTAATTTAGTTAATCTCGTTCTTGTTTAGCCACAGAATCCAACTTAAGAATTTTACTGAAGTTTTTCGTTTCTTTTTTGATATGTTTGTTGTTAAAATGCTTTGTATAAAGTCAAGAATTTGCGTGTCGCTAGATCAAGACTGACTCGGCTTATATTTTCTGGCTAAGTTTTGATTTCTTACTTGGAATTGTCAAATTCAAATGCTTCCTTTTATTTTAACCTTCTACGCGTGATTTTGTGGTGATCTCCTGTTTTTCATGGCTCGGTGGAAGCGAGAAAGGCAGTTTCTATGGACATTTGAATGGTCTTTTTTTAATTAATAAAAAACACTATTTCTTTTCCCTTGAAAATTATTAAAATAAAGTAGCTTAAACCATGTTCCATTACTTGAAGCAGGGTTTACTCTATGGCTGGATTTTGTTTTAAAGTCATTCCAATCAATGTATTTGGTAGGAAGGAAATAAAGGGAAAAAAAATCAGATGGTTGACTATCGCATCAAGGCTTATGGCGTGTGTTTTAGTGTTTGGTTTCCTTGTTATGTACAAGTAGGAGAGTTTTGGGGGTTTTATTTGGGATCTGAGTTGGGTTGCTTAAGTTACTGATTATATTATTTGCAGGTAAATCAGAAACTGTATCAGAATGAAGGCACTTATTCTTGTTGGAGGATTTGGAACTCGATTGAGGCCATTGACTCTCAGTGTTCCGAAGCCACTTGTCGAATTCGCTAATAAACCCATGATCCTGCATCAGGTATTTTTCTGGTTTATGATTGTTGGAAGCAGTTTTTTTTGGGTTTATGATTGTTGTTTTCTCAAGATGGTATATATTTGGATTTTTTTGTAGATTGAGGCTCTCAAGGCTGTTGGTGTAACTGAAGTTGTGTTGGCTATTAATTACCAACCTGAGGTACATGAGAGGTTTTTAATGTGTAAAATTTGATGCAATGATCTGAAAGTTTTAGTGGCTATAAGTGTTCATAGGCTGACTGGTGGGCAACTTGATTTTTTGTAGGTGATGTTGAACTTCTTGAAGGAATTCGAAACTAAACTCGGGATCACGATCACGTGTTCTCAAGAGACTGAGCCGCTCGGCACTGCTGGTCCTCTTGCTTTGGCTAGGGACAAACTCGTTGACGAGTCCGGCGAACCTTTTTTTGTCCTTAACAGTGACGTTATCAGTGAGTATCCATTCAAAGAAATGATTGAATTCCACAAAGCTCATGGTGGAGAAGCTTCCATAATGGTAACCAAGGTAACAATTCGGCTCTTTTAAGATTTTCTTTGTTTTCATTTTTGAGTTATTTTCTATGGAGAGGTTGTAATAGTCGAGTTGAAACTATATAGGTGGATGAACCATCGAAATATGGTGTGGTGGTGATGGAAGAATCAACAGGACAAGTGGACAAATTCGTGGAAAAACCTAAATTGTTCGTTGGGAACAAAATCAATGCTGGGATTTATCTGCTGAACCCTTCTGTTCTTGATAGAATCGAACTGAGACCAACCTCGATTGAAAAAGAGGTCTTCCCGAAGATTGCCGCCGAGAAGAAGCTGTATGCAATGGTCCTACCAGGGTTTTGGATGGACATCGGTCAACCAAGGGACTATATTACCGGACTAAGACTCTATCTAGACTCCCTTCGAAAGAAAGCTTCACCTAAGTTGGCCACTGGTCCAAACATTGTAGGAAACGTTTTGGTTCATGAGACTGCCAAAATTGGAGAAGGATGTTTGATCGGACCGGACGTGGCAATTGGTCCAGGCTGCGTTGTCGAATCCGGAGTTAGACTTTCTCGTTGCACGGTGATGCGTGGAGTGCGCATCAAGAAACACGCATGCATATCCAGCAGTATCATCGGATGGCATTCCACCGTTGGTCAATGGGCTAGAGTAGAAAACATGACCATCCTTGGAGAAGACGTTCACGTATGTGACGAAATTTACAGTAACGGCGGCGTGGTTTTGCCTCACAAAGAGATCAAATCGAGCATCTTGAAGCCGGAAATCGTCATGTGATGATGTCTTTTCGTTTTCTAGGTAAAATTAAAGAATGTATTTGTTCTTTTTTCATTAATTCCTTCTTTTTCACTCCAACAAGAAGTATTGAATCCCAGTTTTCTGCTAAGTCTCAAGGGTCATTTTCTGTTTGTCAATTGCTTAAGTTAATCATTGGTGTGAATGTGCAACTTTAATGTGTATATTACAAATAAACATTACAGCTGTTGGTTTTATCCGGGATTTTTTCTTTTTGTAACTTATTAGCGATAATTTGTATATTTTTGTATATTTTATTGTTATTTCACTATTTTCTGGTCATCTTGGTTGATGATTGAAATATATCCAAACCTATACTAAAATAAATTTGGAAAGGATCTACACTTAGCGGACTTGATTATATTTATATGCAGCTTAAAATATGATATAAGTTCCGGTACTTATTAATAATTTGAAATTTAATTCTTATATTTTTATTTTTAAGAATTTAGTCTATTTATTTTTTAGATTTTAAAATTTAAATTCAACTATTAATATTGTTTTTTTTTTTGTTAAATTTATTGATGTAACATTTTAGAATAAAAAAGTACACACATGGTAGTCATGAAATTAAAAAATGACATATAATTTACTTGAATTTAACAACAAAATTTATTATATTAACAATTGAATCTATACTTTAAAATCTGAAAATAAAAGAACTAAATTCTTAAAAATAAAAGTAGATTAACAAAACTACATGACATTTTTTAACTTGATATGCATACTTTAAAAATCCGAAAAAAAAGCCCAATCTAATTTCTAAGTAATTCAAATCCGAAGACCTAAACCACAACATCTAGAATAGAAAAATATCGGATTATATAATATGAAATGACTTAATTTGAAAAGCTTAATTCTCAAACCAAAATAATCCGTAAATTTCAAAATCCGTGACCCTATTTCATCCAAAACCAATCTGATTCATCCAAGTGATAAGTCTAAAATGCACCTATTCTGTCGGCAGCATAGGATAAGAATTCTTTTTCCCCAATCTTGGAGGAGCTAAAACGACAAAAGAAAGAGCATTATTTGCATATTACCATTTTTCTTTACTATAAAAAAAATGTGGGCAAAATGGTAACAATGTTAATCCCACCCAGTCAATGATAATAATTCAATGGGTGTTAGGCAAAAAAAAAATAAAAAAAAAAATTAAAGTTGATAGGTACTAAAGGTACATATTCATACGGACCCAAAATCAAAGTTAAATTTTGTGGCCCCTAAATTACTATGGACAATTATCACTAGTTGTAGATAATGTTTCAAAATTAAAGTGGTTGTTATTATTATTATTATTTATATTTAAAATTTATGATTTTTTTCTTTTAATAATATCATCTCCAAAATTCAAATTCGATGTTTTCTTCTTCTTTTTTTTAGTAGAAAAGAATAGCATAAAACGATTAAAAAAACACACACATCTTAGGGATTATGAAAGTTCCTTTTATCAAATTAATAGAAGTCCTTGGACTGAAATTGAAGGTTCTTCAAAAATGACTAAATTTGAAGGATTAGATACTGCAAGCCTTGTCATATGATCAGCAATCGTGTTGTGGGATCTAGAAACATGGCAAATGCGTACCACCTTTCATTCATGATTAAGGATACCATGAATCGAACGTAGTTCCACCAGCCAACAATAATTCCACTAAAAATGCATTATCACATTTGAACTCGATCCTAATTGATTATCATCATAATTATTATCATTTATACTGTTAGTTAATTGTGTGGGCCAAAATTTGGTTGCACGTAGTGAATGACGTCAATAAAATTTTAAATTTTAAAAAAGGATAATTAAATATTTTTAAAATTTTAAACAACTTGTCCATTAGTTTGAAATAACTATCTATTCACCTAAAAATTCAAAATTTTAATTAAACTAATAAAAAGTCATTAAAAACAAATAAATAAATGTCTAGTGGAAAATTGGGTTTGTTTATTATATATGAGGACTATAGCTTTTTAGTTATCAAAATCTTCTAAAGATTTGATAATGGAATCCTTTAATTGTCATTTATCTAGTATATTCTTCAACAAGTCATTTTCTTATATATATTCAATAAAAAAAATATAATGATTTATTTGGCCCTCCAACTTTATAAAAAAATTCATTTTAGCCTTCTATTTAGCTTTTTTTTTGTCTCTTTTAACTTTTAAATTTGCACTGTTTGTCAAATTACTCCAAAATGGATAGAAAAGTTAATGCTTGTTAACTTAGCTGCATTGGCATACATGTGGCAGTTGATGATTATGCTATGTTAATAATTAATTATTTTTTTAATTTTTATAAATTGAAAAAAATATGAAATATATTTTAAAAATTAGAAATGATTAAAAAGTATAAAAATTATAAAAAAATATATTTTTAATTTTTAAAGATTTGATAATTGCTAATGTGTCATACATATGGATTATGACTAGTGGCATATCTAGGGGGCCGACGCCCTAAAATGGAAAAATATTCATTTAGTTCATTTAAAAATTTTAAATTAGTAAAGGTAAAATTATACATTGGCCCTCTTAAAATTGATAAAATTTTAATTTAATTCTTTAAAAATTTTAAAAAAATATAGGCTACTCAAATAGTGAAATTACCATTTTTACTATCGTAAAAATTATAATTTAATTTCATCCCCCTAAAAAAAAATTTCTAGCTTCGTCCCTAACTGTGACATAAATGTTATGTTAGTAAAGTTAACATACATTAACATTCCTATCCGTTTTGGGGTGATTTGATAAATAATATAAATTTAATAGTAAAAAAAATAAAAAAAATAAATGAAGGACTAAAATTAAAATAATTTTTTATAAGGGGAAAAAAAGTTGGATGAAATAGAGCGTGTCCTACCATGTGAAGAATTGGATCATGCATATGTTTATTTCAATATTTTTTTTTTCATTAAGTGATGTTGAAAATTAATTATTAAAAATTGTAGTTGGTAGACCTACCTTCTTAGAAAAAAAAAGAAAATATAATTTTCAAGCATAAAATTCAAATCCAATTTTAGATTTTTATGACGAAAGATAGAAGAATAATTAAGTAAATTACGTCAGCATATATTATTTTTATTCAAATTAATCATATTAATCACATTTATAAAAGAAATTATTTATTTATTACATATTAAGTGGAAAAAAAAATACCCACCATATCCTTTTATCACTTTAAAGATGTTTTCCATTATTTATCAAAATAGACCTTAAATATTCGATATTTGTCTTGGACTATTGGGTATGAAATAGCTTTAAAACTCGTAGCTAATATCTACCTTTTAATGAACTTACAAAATGCGAAAGATTAGTTACTGGGCTTACTCTAGTAAATATCTTGGGACATAATATAATTTTAAACTAATGGTCCTTGAGTTAAATTTTGCTTTAAGTCCTTGTACTTTTTTATATTTGAAACTTAATTTTTCTACTTTTGAAACTTTAAAATTCGGGTCTAATTTAGTAACATCATTAATATTCTTTTATAATTTTGTAATGAAACTGGATTTAATAGAAGAATTTAACAATGATTCAATTGAAGTACACGGATTAAATCTAACAACTTTACGTATAGTACAAGATTAATAGTAAAATTTAACCAACTGATTTAACTCTTACTATTTGAGTCAAGACTGAAAATTTAAAATTCAAGAAGTGCAGGGACTGAAATTGATCAATTTGAAAATGTTTATGCAATGGCGGAGCTAGGATGTTAGTCTTGAGCAGCCAAGCTAAAATTAGACGTGCTACTTAACAATTAATTCAAAAGAAGTAATATTCCAACATAACAATCGATTAAGCAATATTTCAACATAACAATCGATTTAAACATACTACTTTCCTATTGCTTTATTTTTTAATATTATAAAAAATATTAAATATATATACAGAGGGGAAAATTACAAGAAATTTAAACCTTGGAGGCCCATGGCCCCCTTAAGCCTCTACTACACTCCATCATTGTGTCTATGGACTAAATTTGATTAAATGGAGACTAAATTAATAATTTACACATAGTGTAAGAACTAATAATAAATTTTAATTTTTTTTAATGTGGAAAAAATACCGATTGGAAACCCATGGTCCTTAATTATTGAGATTGAACAATCATAATATAAAATTAAATAAATTTCACTTTCCCATATATATTTTGCTGACCAAAAGGGAAAGGATAAAAAGAGGCTAAATAGCATATTCTAAAGTCATTATCCTCACTATAATATTATAGGACCACAACAAGGGAACATAAAATTATCAAGATATTGACTTTGTTGAAATTGTTGTTTCCAAAAAAAAATATATTTTTTTCTTGTTGGTAATGGAAAATTGCTAAATTTCATGTGACAGCATAGCTGTAATTCCCTTTAGCTGAGTTGTTTCCATCATGGCTGAGTTACAGGCTCTTTTTTTTTTCTTCATATTTTTGAAGCTAAATAAATAACCCAATTTATTTAATTTTATGTAAGAGATTTGGAAATATAAATATTAAAATTCGAATTTTAAATTTATTCAATATTTAATCAACACTTGAGCTGTATAAATAAAATTTAATTTCATAATAAAAAGTTAATATTTTTAATTTGTTCAATTCGAACTTGAAAATGATCTATACTAGATGCGATTCAAATCTAGAATGCATTATACTTTTAAATGATTTGAACTCGAAATGGCTTCAAAAAGTAACCTAAAATGATTTGATTGAAAAACTCGAATGATCCAAACTCGAAATAGCCAAACCCAAAACTAACTCGTACTTAAAAACTATGATTGAAGAATTTTAAAACTTGAATTAACTGACCTTGTATTTTTTTTTGGTGTAAATTTGGAATTTAGTGCACTTATTACTATTGTTAAAATTTTTTCTTTTAAATTTGTTGGTGTAAGATTTTGAAATAATAATAAAAAATATCAGTTGGTAATCATTACACTGAACTTGAATTTGACAAAATAATTTTAATTGTGTTAATAATCAGACTTAGTATTTTTAAACCTAGAAAGTAGAGGAACTAAATTCCTTGAAATAAAAATAGGACTAAATTTTAAATATATGAAGAATAGAGGACTTAAACTATATTTTAACCTTTTTAAATGGTTGATGGAAAGAATAAGTTGTTGAAATTCAATGAACATATATATATATATATATGTATATACATGTACAAGAAGAAAAAGAAAAAATCTATAAAACTGACAAAAGATTACCAACTATGACAAGTTTCCAAGAAAATTGGAACTATTTTCAATGGAAAAGGGGGAATTGTAACATAAATGGGATGGATTTAAACAGCGGCCAAAAGCCAAAATGTGACATGGGAAGATATGGCAAGGAGGAACCATGAGATGAAGGCAAATAAAATGGAAGCTTTGAAATGGGAGCATGGTATTTGTGGTGATTTGCAGTAACCTAAGTCTCTTGAATAAAGAACTGTTACACCTGCAGATGAACATGCTGCTGCAAGAGATAATATGGCTGTTACCTGCACTTTTCATTATCATCATTGTCATTAACCAGTTAGATTATCAGCATGAATATGTATGTATGTCCTGCATTCATGTTCGTTTGCAGATTTGAACATGAGTATGGTGATCTGACCTTCTAAAGATTACATGGCAATTCGCTCATTATGCAATTTTCATCATCATCATCATGACGACATCCATTTTTGCTGCATATTTGGACATGATATGGTGATATGACCTTCTAAAGATTACATGGCAATACAATCATTCTGTAGCTTTCATCATCAGCAGCATCATGACATTATCATTAACCAATTAGATTATCAGCATGAATATGTATGTATGTATGTATGTATGAATGAATTACATCCATGTTTGTTGCATATTTGGAGTTTGGACATGAGTTTGGTGGTATGAACTTCTAAAGATTACATGGCAATATGATCATTCTGAAGTTTTCATCATCATCATCATCATCATCATCATCATCATCATGACATTATCTTTAACCAATTAGATTGCCAACATAAATCTTTATGTATGTATGTATGTATGAATGACATCCATGCTTATTGTCTATCTGGACATGAGTATGGCGATATGAACAATTTCGTATTTAACACATACCAATATCAGACACTCATCCAACAGCAAACAAAGTAAATTTTAGAAAAGAAAGTTAAAATTATTACCCAATCACCAACAACAAACAAGCTTACTAAGACAGGATTGTGTAGGTTTGTCTTTGACCTCAAAGCATGGAAATCAAGACATGCAAGTCCAAAGCTCCATAAAACTTGAATCCCCATTGACGCAATCAAATAGCTGAAACCAACAAAGATATGCACAACCAATTGAAAAATAAAAAACATCACAAACAGACAACATGCCATTTCAAGTATCTAAGCTACACAGACTCGGGTGTAATTGTCATACATGAGAGCCTTGAGGGGTTATGTCTTTATACTCATGTTAGTATATATGTACGGATATTAAACACGAAAATACGAAAAGAAAAATTTTAAAAATCCAAAAATCTATAAGAGTTGGTCTTTCAAATGAAGAAAACAAAGAAATGCAATATGGTAATCTTGATTTTTCATTTTTCTTAAAGTACTCGTGTATGATATCCATACATGATGTATATCTAGATGGTAAAAGTATCATGGTAACTTCTATATTAAGAGTTGGGTTGCATTTTGCTCATTCTATTAAAAAATAGATAAATTAGCCCATGTACGTTAAATTAGTGAGTAAATTAGTCCTTTTTGTTAAATCTATTTTTAGGGTAAAAAACTGATGTAGTTAAGAGAATAACTAAATAATTACGCGTGACATCTATTGTGTATCTCATAATGAGGTATAAATAGTAATTTTTAACGGTAAAAATAGATGAAATTTTTAACAGAATCAATTTATTCTTTGATTTATTGTATATGAATTAATTTACCTATTTTTTTAATAAATAGAGTAAAATGCAATCAACTCTTAATAAAAGGATTTTCATGATATTTTTACCCTATATTCTTCAAGTACTCTCAGAAATATACTCGAACAGGTAGCGTGCCTCACATTCACACTCGAACCCAAGCCACATGGATTAATCAATAGAATCATATACAAATAATCATCAATCTAAGTGAAGATATACCAAGATAATAGAAGGAAAACAATACCAGAAAGCAGTGGAGTTAAAAAAGCCATGAGCAGAAACCATGAAACCAATTGAAGCAGCTGCAGAAAAACACTGCCCCGTTCTTAATAACAGTCCACTTAACTTTCCTGGACTACCAAACAAGGCCATATGAACATGTCAAAGGTTTCTAAAGCATGAACAATGAAGAAATGGGATGATAGGGTTGTTTTAGCTTTAGCTTAACTACCATTCAAGAGATTTTTTTTTTTTTTATTTTGCAGATTTTTGGGTTTAGTTTTGGAATCTATTGACTGCAATAACAAATGCTCTTTCTAGGAAAGTGACATTGAGATTTCATGTTGGATAGTGACAGCAGCTTGACCATTTGTGTTCTCTTTATCACTTTTTTACGGATTAAAGCTGTTTTTTTTTTTTTGTTTCCATTTAATTATTTTTGGTTGGTGATTGGTAAAGTTGCATTCATCTTTTTCTTTTCATGTGAAGTATATATACAAATATATAAATATATATAAATTCAAGTGTGAATGTCTCGAATGAGCATGCTTGAAAGTATGAAAGTATGATGGACACGGATATTTTAAGAAATAACAATGGTTCTTATAAAATTACCATGCGAGCATAATGATTGAATTTTAACTCAATTAATATAAATATTATTATTAATATAAAAACAAGTGGGTTCAAGTATTCTCACGAGGACATGAGTAATCCTTATATGTCACTACAGGGACAAAGCCTAAAATTTTTTTTGGATAGAATTAAATTGTATATTTTTACAATAGTAAATATATAATTTTACCATTTTAATAGCCTATATTTTTATAATTTTAAAGAATTCAATCAAATTGTTATCATTTTTAAAGGGTTAAAAATATAATTTTACCATTATTAATTTAAAATTTTATAAACTATACAGGGACCTAAATAAAAAATTTTCCATTCTAGGAGGCTGACGGCCCTGCCAGCCTCCCTGAATTTGCCACTGCGTCAACATATCACATGTCACTATTTAATTAATCTATCAATCATGCCAGTTTTTAATAATACAAATAGTTAAAATTTTTAACAGAACTAACCATTTACTCTTTAATGTAATGTACTAGGACTAATTTACCTGTTTTTTTGAATAGAGGGAGCAAAATGCAATATAGCTCTTAGTACAAGGTCTCCATAGCATTTTTATCCTATGATTTCATAACTATGATTGCATACTTGAAATTTTTATTTGCATAGAGAAACTAGCAATCATGGCACAAGTTACAACAGATTTCATTTTTTAATTCACTTTGATTTTCATGGAACCTATAGTTCTTGTTTATTTGCAGCTTGAGGAATACTGTTTATACTTTTCCCGGACAAAAGCTTCAAGAATGGTGTTCTTCTCCTGAACATCTTTGAACTCGATTCTCCGACCATGACCTGTAAAAAATAGATGTCAAAAACTTTCAAGATTGACCGTTACGAACATTAATCAAATATGAAAAGGATGAAGACAATGAATCCAACTTATGTTTTCATGTGCAAAATGTGGTTACAAGGAACAATGGAAACATGTTAATGTTTCAAAAGTATATAGTTCGGATCGGATGACATGTGCAGCAGGCTGTTCTTGAAAAGCATGCAAAGTTTCCATAAATACTATCAAAATAGTCCGAAAATTTTACGAGACAACTGATACCAACCTGGTATAATCCAATCGAAATCGAATTGTATCAACTTTTGAACACTATCCACCTGTTTAGGAACTGTGAAAAATAAAGAAATAGTGAGCGCAAGTGAAGAAAATGGTAATTGATGAAAGTGGAATCTAGTGAACTGTTAGAAAGACAAGCTCCCTAAATAACATATCCAGCTAGATGATGATGATTTGTTGACAAGGTGGCTGCCTATGCTGTCATGTTCATGTTCCCTAAGATCATATTCATGGCTCATGTTGTTTTTACTCATAGATGTAATCGTATGATGAAATGCCGGCATTAGTTCAAAGTCAAATGATACAAGTTTATGTGATCAAATCTTGTATAAGTTGGATAAGATCAAGTGTCTTGCATCCAACACACTCGAGTTCAAGTAACATAGGCATATAAACCAGAAAATATAACTTACCAAACATTTCCATGCAATAACATTTTTTTGGGACAAAGGAAGCCGTGTTTACGTAGTATTACCAGAGTATTTGTTGTACATTTCCGCTATGCTGAGTCCGAATTCAGTCATAATCAGATGGTCACCCGTAAATAGAATCTTCAGTGGCTTATAAAGCAAGCAAACAGTACCCTGCAACAAGTTACAAAAAGTATTATTATAAGCCTTGTTCATCTTTAACTGTTTAAGAAATTACTGAGATATCCGGAATTGAATTCGTAAAACTTTATTCATATTTAGTGACTATATGCAGATGTTAAAAAAAGACATAAATATTGAAATGTCAACCAAGAATTGATGGAAGTGTTTCTCAAAGCCATATGGAAGTCGAATGCATTTGATTAAGAACTCACTTCTGTGTGGCCGGGAGCATGTACAAGCATAATGTCATCTCCGAGGCTCCATGGACCATTCCCTTCTAGCTTCATCTCAACATCAGCAGTACAAATTTCTACCTACAGAGATGAAGTACACATAGTATAATAGCTTTAAAATTTGCACTCACGGTCCGACTAATGTTTGATATAAAAAATACAGTAACTTTCATTCATGGGCTTTCTAGTAAACTCAAGCGAGCTCTCATAATTTAGAACTTGCAAACTGTGAAAGATTTACGAACATAGAAGGAACCAAAGCAAGAATAAGATCACTTCTGTCTAGTAGAACTAGCTAAGATCCTTAAATAGACGAAAGTGCATATCAGAGGTTAAGGATGATGAAACTAACATCTTCCAAGTGCAGAATTCGATCACAGCTAAACCGTGTTGCCCACTTTGCATGATCTGCAACATCATCCCTGACCATAACAACATGGATCAGAAACCTCAAAAATAAACAATAAAAATTAAAATTATGGACATACTTGTGGGTTAGGAACAAATAGCGTACTCCACCCATTGTCTCAATCTCCTTTGCAAGTTTCTCTGTAAATCTGGGGCTGCAGAGAATTATATTAGACAAATTAGTTCAACCTAACATGCGAAGCGATCCTAGTGGGGAAAAAAAGAAGCATTTCTATGCATTTGGAGGGTCTTTAGAGGGTCATATCCCATACCCATGCTCGGAAATATCAGGTATAGGTGTTAGACATGAGTACTATAATATTACCTATCTATAAGTATATTTCCACCAGGGTGAATGATCAAGTACGAAGCAGCTCCGTATGATTTCTCAGAATGATATCCACAGTGATAAACACCCTGAAAATAATTATATCATAGACATAGTGATCGGGTTGGCATGCTAATCCAAGAATGTATAATATAAAAATGCAAAATAAGAACACACTAATGATATGATTTACAGGTAGTTTCTTCTCATCTACTGGAATCGGAAATGTCTTTTGAGCTTCTAGGATATCAGGAGGAGGTACTTCGGTACGGATTGAGCTTGTTGGACAGGAAAGCAAGGCCTGAAAATATCAAATGTTTATGATAACATTGCAGTTTCTTCTGGAAAAGAAATCAAACTAACTTATCTCGGTAACAAACAGGCTGTATGATAATTGATACAAACAAAAATGAGAAATGCATAAAGGTGTGCCAGCGTATGAATGTGTGAAATTATGATATATCATGTTATAGATATACAAGAAAGGGAACCAATAAAGCGGCACCTGGAGAGCCTTTAATCGATCTTCGCTATAAGTTGGCTGTTTATAAACTGCAGACATTTCAGCAACTCTTGTGAAGACTTGCTGAAAAACAAACAAGAAATAAAGAAACATTAAAGTAAGAATATTGTTATGCAGCATAGTTAATAACTCTCAGCAGGTGGTCTGCGGATCTTGTTATTATATGGAAAGTGATTAGGCAAAGAAAGGAAGAAATCGTTTATTGGCAAGCGCAATGCCTTCCATGACTCTCAGCTTATATATATACCGTTGCTAATCAAACCATTTTTATTTTCAATTCATATTGCCATATGCCAACATCTCGGACACAGTAAAAAACAACAATTCGAAGAGTTAAACATAGTTTTCATTTCTTCAAGTCTCAATGCATTCAGAAACTAAAATTGTTGATGAACAATCTTGTTCTATACCTTGTAAACCAGATCATTGAAACTTATATTCAACTAGCTGGAAACTGACATTCATCTAATCCAAAAAGTTAACTCCAAAAGGAAAAAAGCTTGATTGTTAAGCGATTACCGGAGCCATCCAACGACAAGTATCACAATCTATGCATGTATGATCTGCAAAATAGATTAAAAACCAATATACCAAAATTAGCAGAGATGGCACTAAAAAATAATATACTTTTTTCCTATAGGTATCCTCACTGTCTATGCTGCTCGGACTCTTTATTTTTCTTAAAGTATCCGTGTCCGACACAAGAATACGAGATATCACCTCCAAAGATTCTCCAAATACATGGAAAAACATAGAAAAAAGATTAACCATACTCGTATCCAAAGGTGTACCAGGGGAAGGCAGGGGCCTTGGCCGCTTGGGCAAATGGTGAAATTGCTATATAAGGCCCTCCAATAAGTAAAACATTAAATTAAGCATTTTAAGCCTTTAGTTAAATGGAAAAATTAAAAGTTTGGCCCCTCTAGAAAGTAAATAATACTATATATCTAGCTTTCCCCCTCTCAAATTTTACAAATTTATTTCGGCCCCTAAACAAAATTCCTAGCTTCGCCCCTGCCCGTATTCAACACTCACACAGTCAGAGTAACATAGCTTCCAGTATCTATTAAGAGTCAAAAACATATGTTTAACACCTATATCCTATTCATTTTCCACCGTAAGAACTAAGAATATACTATCCTACATAAAAAAAAAAAATGTTAACAACCCTTCAATCAATGAACTAATTCAGTAACAATTTCCCACCAATTACAGTATCTTATAAAGAAAAAAAGCTCCCCATAAAGATGAAATTTTCTGGGAAATTATCAAAATATGATATTTACCTACAAAGAAGTCGCCATCTACATTCTGGGGTCGTCTTTTTCTAGCCCATTTTCCAGTATCTGATTCCACAGATGAGCTCTGAACTGCTTTAACTAATGAATTTCTCGAGACCCTTAAGTATATTTGAGCTTTAATTGATGAATTCTTCAGCTTATCAATAGAAGAAGGAAAATTTGAGCCAACACTTGCGAGATTGATAGCTATGTTTGCTAAAGCCATGGTGGATTTTCTCACCCTTTTCTCTCTATTTAAAAAAAAAAAAAATCAATGAGATGCAGACTAAGAAAAAAGCGAGGAAGAATATGTAGAATTTGAAGAGCTAACTTGCGGAGTGATATTGTATTTGGTGTTTGCTGATGTTTACTTTTTACCATGAAAATGGATAAATGACGAAATAAAGCAACGATGTTGACAGTGTAATTGCAAACTTTTGGTTTAATTTTGGTTTTTGTCCCTCAAATTTTGATATTTAACTTTTGAGCAAACTACACCTAAGGTAAATTTACTTTTTGATCACTTAATTTTAAAAAATTATGAAATGATCATTCAACTATTCGAAATTTCGGGATTGATTTCCCCTGACCTTGCTAAAAAAATCATCAAACTTAAACCTAACCTTTCTAAAAAAAACCTTATGAAATATAGTTCAATTATTTGGCCCTCCAACTTTATAAAAAATTTCATTTTAGCCTTCAATTTAACTTTTTTGTTCTCTTTTAACTTTTAAATTGCACTGTTTGTCAAATTACCCTAAAATAGATGGAAAAGTTAATGTTTGTTAACTTAGCTGACATGGCATACATGTGGTAGTTGACCATTATGCTATGTTAACAATTAATTATTTTTTTAATTTTTTAAAATTGAAAAAAATATGAAATATATTTTAAAACTTAGAAATGATTAAAAAGTATAAAAATTATAAAAAAATATATTTTTAATTTTTAAAAATTTGATAATTACTAATGTGTCATACATCTGGATTATGACTAATGGCATATCTAGGGGGCCGGCGCCCTAAAATGGAAAAATATTCATTTAGTCTATTTAAAAATTTTAAATTAGTAAAGGTAAAATTATACTTTAACCCCCTTAAAATTAATAAAATTTTGATATAATTCTTTAAAAATTATAAAAATTATAAAAATATAGGCTACTCAAATAGTAAAATTGTATTTTTACTATCGTAAAAATTATAATTTAATTTCATCCCCTTAAAAAAATTTTCTGACTTCATCTCTAACTGTGACATAGATGTTATGTCAGTAAAATTAACATACATTAATATTCCTATCAATTTTAGGGTGATTTGATAAATAATATAAATTTAAGAGTAAAAAAATAAAAAATTAAATGAAGGACTAAAATTAAAATAATTTTTTTTATAAAATTAGAACGGCGGGAAAAAAAAGTTGGGTGAAATATAGTGTGTCCTACCATGTGAAGAATTGGATTTGACATATTATGGGGCATACATATGTTTATTTCAATATATATATTTTTTTCATTAAGTGATGTTGAAAATTAATTATTAAAAATTGTAGTTGGTAGACCTATCTTAGAAAAAAAAGAAAATATAATTTTCAAGCATAAAATTCGAATCCAATTTTAGATTTTTATGACGAAAGATAGAAGAATAATTAAGTAAATTACGTCAGCATATATTATTTTTATTCAAATTAATCATATTAATCACATTTATAAAAAAAATTTATTTATTTATTACATATTAAGTGGAATAAAAAATACCCACTGTCGAAACTATTTTTTTGAAAACAGGAAATTAACTTTTGAAAACAAAAAGTTGTGAGTCGTCACCAATCATTTTTAATATAGTGTGATTGGATCACCTCAAAATACGGTCGTTTTTAATAAATAAATAAATTTTTCAAAACGACGATTTTGGTCTGCGAAAATAGAAAATCAGTTTGGAAGTCAGTTACGTACAAGGAATGATTAGCACCCTCGACACGCCCAAAATTGGTACTTGATTGATTATCTAGTGTCTTAATGTCAAAAATTAAAGATTTGGATAGAGTTCAAAACGCGATCCTCCTTTTATTGGCTTTTAAAACATTTAGGTAAGTCAAATATGTATTGAAGACCATCTCACCTCAAGGTAAAACATTACATCCAGTACTTTAGGACACAACATTTTTGACCCTCAATTGTGAGCTTGCCTTTAAAACGTGCGTTTTAGCCTTAAGAGGATATTCGAATATTCAAAACAAACAAAGAAAGCAAAACCCAGTACGTTAGGGCACGATTCTTCGAATTCTTTAAATACCGAACATTGCCTTTATTTTGAAAATTTTTGAGAGTGAACTGGTAAGAGGATATTCAAATATTCAAGACAAACAAAGAAAGCGAAACCCAGTACGTTAGGGCACGATTCTTCGAATTCTTTAAATACCGAACATTGCCTTTATTTTGAAAAATTTTGAGAGAAGATCAATGGATAAATAATTAATGACATAGATTTTTTTTTTAAAATGATGATAATAGACAACAAGAAAATAATAATATGAGAATAATGCTAACCATATATAAATAATAAAAAATAATAATAGTAATTAATAGAAATAATTAATAAAACAGCAGTAATAATAAATACAATAATGTAATAAACATTGTGCTAATAGTATTAACAATAACATTAAAAACATGATGATAATAACAAAAATATGTTGACGATAACATTAAATATGGGGGATAATAGTAAAAAAAATTGGAATGACAATGTTAAATTTGTAATAGTGAGAAATAGTAAATAATAATAATTTGATATAAAAATGGTAACCGATAATAAACAATGGTATAAAAAAATAATATAATAAGTCTATGTATAATAGAAATTTATATTTAAAATAATTAACTTCGCTTAAAAATATATATTTATATATATTTACATAATAAATATATAATAATAAATAATATAATAATATGAAACATAACTCAAATTAATTAAATTAATAGAAAATAAAAAAACAAATATAAAAATAATGAGAATAAAGCTCAAATTAATTAATTTAATAGTAAAATAACAAAAATAAAAAAGGGGTTAAATTGAATTAAAAATGAAAACTTTGGGGCCAAATCAGAAAGAAAATAAAATCAGAGGTAAACTCCCTCTCTTTTCCCTTCTTTCGTTTGTGTAAAGAAAAAATGTGAACGCCAAAGTAAACAAAATTGAATAATATAAAAAGTTACCTTAAAAATTTAATTTGTATTCTCTTTGATTTCGTATGTGTATTCTCTAAAAAATTTCCCCCCTTATAATAGTTTTTCCCCTGGCTTTTATAGTTAAATTTTACAACTTATAAAAAGTAGGGTGATGGAGTTAGTGGGGGTGATGGAGGTAGTGGATGGTTTAGTAAAGTGTGGGGGTGATAGCGGTAGTGGATGGTTTAGTAGGGTGATGGAGTTAGTGGCCGGTTTAGTGGGGTGTTTAATTTGGGTTGGTTTGATTGGGCCCGGGCAGAAATTGGGCTTAACAGCTGCCCCTCTTTGCTTATTGTCATGTAATGGGAACGAAGCAAATATTACAAAGGCCAATTTTGCCCGGTCCTGTCAAATATTGGCTTCTTGGTGTAACTCGCCGCAACCCACTCGCATCATCGCCGCTTCCAAATGCCTCATGCATTTGTTTCATGAAGATACGATTTGTTGTAATTTGATCCGCTTTACTCCTTTCAAGAAAGATAAGATTCGGTATGTTTAGCCTGCTCCACTCTCGCTTTCGGTGAAGATAAGGTGATGATTGGGAATCGCTCCATTGCCGATACATAGAGATAAGATTCATCAAAATTTGATCTGCTCCGCTCCTGCTCAGCGAAGATAAGATCTAGTATATAGCCTGCTCCACTCCTACTCAGTGAAGATAAGACTGGTGGCTGAAATCTGCTCCATTGCCGATACATGGAGATAAGACTAGCCAAAATTTGATCTGCTTCACTCCTGCTTAGTGAAGATAAGATCTAATATATAACCCGCCCACTCTCTTTCGAGTGAAGATAAGGTGGTGGTGAAATCGCTTCTATTGCCGATAGATGGAGATAAGATTCACCAAAATTTGATCTGCTCCACTCCTGCTCAGCGAAGATAAAATCTAGTATATAGCCTGTTACCCTACTGCTTAGGGGGTTAAGGCGAGTCTTCGACCTGCTCCACCATTGTTCGGAGAGCCAGGATCTGTAAATTTTAGCCTGTTACCCTTTTACTTAGGGGGTTAAGGCGAGTCTTCGACCTGCTCTACCACTGTTCAGAGAGCCAGGATCTGTAAATTTTAGCCTATTACCCTACTGCTTAGGGGGTTAAGGCGGGTCTTCGACCTGCTCTACCACTGCTCGGAGAGCCAAGATCTGTAAATTTTAGCCTGTTACCCTACTGCTTAGGGAGTTAAAGCCTACCGTATTCAGCTTGTTACCCTACTGCTTAGTGAGTTAAAGCCTGTTGTTTTTTATCTGCCTCACTATTGCTCCGAGAGATAAGATCTGTAATTTTACCGATATTGCTACATTATCCTCTGGGGAATATGCCCTGTAGACCCGGTTTCATGTCTATGTTTATGCCAAATAATTAGGATGCTATGATCAAAATGAATCAAATGCTCCTAACTAAATGTATTAGGAATGACATTTGTATGAATGCTGAATGTAGAAGTGTCATGAGAATGATTCTTTTTAAACGCTTAAAGTGACATCACTCGTTATTCATCAGAGTTTTATCACTATCGTATTATGCTGCCTTCTTGCTCGGCTAGCATTTCTAACAACCAATTTTGCTCAACTGGCTTGGCCCACTGTAGTTTCAAAGTCTCTTCCACTGTACCTTCTAGGACATAAAGTTTATACTTCCCACCGCAACTTCAAATGAATAATCATTTGATTTCTTCTATCCATCCTGCTGCAACTCAGAGGTACAGGATTTACATCATCTTCAATCAATTTGATTTGTTACACCATTCCTAGGTGTAATGAAAAGATATATATGCCTGATATCTACATGAATACAGAATACCATTTTCTTTTTCTTGAGAATAATCCCATTACTCGTTCTTTGCCAGGATTACGACACCAATGTAATTTTCTTTTTGGCCAACCAATGTCTTTGATAGGAAACCTAAAGAGATAATTTCAATTTGGGCTTAAATATTTCCAACCCTTAAGCTTGGTGAGTTTTAAACAATAGTCCCGTTTCAGGTTCTTATATTATTTAAAACTTCCAGAGTAATATGCAAAACTCATTTTACGAAAGTGTTATTAGTCCATTAATTATCATTTCAATGCAAAATGCTTAAAAAATGTCATAACAATGAACCAAAAAATAGCTCGAAGCAAGTACCAATGATGGAAAAATACAATTAATAAGGAAATTTATTGGAATGTATCTTGGAAAGAATAAGACAATCAAAGATATCAAATCCAAAAATGGGTAAAACGGAAAACTAGGTGCCCAAGATATCGCAGCTTGAGCTTCTCTGTACCAACTTCTTGAGGACCATTTTGATTTCAATCTATGTTTAGAGAATCCAGAGTACTTTGTCAATGCCCCCAGACGTGGCATACTTCTTCATTGTTAATTTAGGCATAGCAAGACTACTGTATACCCCATTTTGATCCAAATTTGAGTCGCCCTTTTCGGGTTTTCAACTCAAATCCCCTTTGGTCTCAAGGCGCCCTTTGCGGGTTTTCGCCTTGGCCTCTCCTCTTTCTTTTTCTTTTCTTTTTTGTGTTTTTTCTTTTTGAAAGCGCTAATCACACTAAATCTGAATTCACCAGATTGGGCAAGTTTTTGCCATCCGTCTCGGTCAATATCAATGCTCCTCTAAGAAAGGCTTTCTTTACTACATAAGGTCCTTCCCAATTTGGGATCCACTTTCCTCTGAAGACCTTTTATATAGAAATCTTCAATGTCAGGTCCCCCTCGCGGAGTTCTCTAGGGCGAACCTTTCTGTCGTAAGTTCGCATCATTCGTTTTTGGTATATTTTGACCATGACGGGTAACTTTCACCCTCTTCTCTTCATTTAAGTTCATTGAATCTTTTTGCTTCATCCAGTTCTCGACTCAATCAAAGCTTGGAGAGAAAGAATCTCGATTTCAATATCATTTTTATCCCATAAATCAATGAGCAATATGTTGCCCTAACGAGTCCTGGTCGATGTTCGATAAACAAAGAGGGTAAATTATAACTTCTTTACGCCAATCTTTATAAGTTTCGGTCGCCTTTCACTTTGTTTTTTTTTGGGGGGTTTGATGACTTTGTAACATTGGCATATGAAGTAACCTTTACCCTCCTCTTGAAGTAATCAACGACTGCCAAGATGAATAAATGTATATTAGTAGGGAATGACCTGATAACATCCATGCCCCACATAGAGAAAGGCTGTGAAGAAATAAATGAGGCAAATGGATCTTGTCTCAATAGTACCCAAACCTCATGATTAGTGTGGCTACGTTGAAGCCATTAACATATGTCCTTCTAACACCCATATAGACATTTTCTGCATCTCTAGGTATATCTTGATATGGTTATGAGAAAACATCTTTGAATTCTTGGAATAACTAAATGACGATTCGCTTTGTCTTTACGGTGACTTAGACTCCGATATTTGCCTCCTGCTCACAATGTCCATTGACACTTCGTAAAGTAAGATCTATTTTTCATATTTTACCATCCTTAACAAAATCAATAGATAAGCTACAATCTCTGTCATCTTCAAAGTCCTAAGATCCGCTTAAACACATATCTCACCCCAAAAGGGAGTCAGTTACAGCGTTGCTCCCATCGTTGATATCTGGGAACCTATTGTAAGTACAAAAGCATATTTCCAAAGAACAAATAATTCTAAGGATGTTATGAATATGGCATGATCATGAATGAAAAATAAAACATATTCAAAAGAGAGTCCAAAGAATAAAATAATATGTCACGAATGAAAGAACATTTATTCAAAAAGATACATTTTGATTGAAATAAAGACTTTGAACACAAGCCTATTTCACAAAAAGGATTCTTATTGCTTTTAGGCTTAAAGCAACAAGCGTGTTTTGATTATTAATCTAGATTAGCTTAAAAATGCAGGGATCTCTTCCACAGTCCCATTATTCAAAAACACTCCTAAGTATGCAAAGGTTTGGAGACTCTTATTCCCCGATTTCCTCCTCGAATAGGACATTTAGATTTCCCAATATGACTCTGATACAATTCCCTATATGACATCGGGATAGGCGTAAACTTTGTCCTTAAGTTGAATTCCTGCGTTGAAAAGCCTTGATAACTAGTGATTACAGCCCTTGACTGGTCTATGTTGACCAATTTGGAAGGCATGCTCATGATGTTCACTTTATTCTCTTTATTTCTCGGAGTTGGCCTTTTAATACTTTCTGCCACATCTATCATTCCACTTCTTATCGCATTTTCAATCATCTCACCGGACATTATTATATCTGAAAAACTCAGAGCAGTGCTTCCCAACATATAGTCAATGAACGGGGCTTTTAGGGTATAGATGAAAAGCATTAAGGTCTCCTTTTCCAAGAGAGGCGGTTGGACTTGTGTTGCTATCTCTCTCCATCTTTGGGCGTATTGCCTGAAACTCTTATTCGGTTTCTTTTCCATGCTTTGTAAAGTAATGCTATTAAGAGTCATACCCGTCACATAACTATATTATTTTATGAAAGCTTGTGCTAGATCTTTCCATGAATTGATCTGGGTACGGCTCAATTGGTTGTACCGTTTGGATGCTGCCTCAACCAGACTCTCTTGAAAACAGTGAATCAGTAATTGGTCATTATTGACATACCCAGTCATTCGTCTACAAAACATGGTGATGTGAGCTTTTGGACAGCTAGTCCCGTTATGCTTTTCAAATTCAGGCATTTTAAACTTGTAGAGAAGTATTAAGTCCGGAACCAAGCTCAGGTCCCTGGCGTCAATTCTGCGATAATCATCAGCATTTTTCATCGCCTTAAATTTTTCCTCCAACCACTGATACCGATCCTCGAGTTGTTTTGGCAATTCCATCTTTGCTTTTCCTATTTTGTTCAAATCAGGAACTACAAAGGTAGTTGGATTACCCCCCGGATTAGAGTGTGAGCCTATCAAATAATTCACTGATGCTGAGGTACTGGCCTGATTTTGCTAAGCTCTGATAATTGATAGACCTTGCAAACATGCCTGTGCATTTGTCGGAGTGAAACCCAAAGGGTAGAGAAGCTCCTCATTATCCACCCCAGTACTAATCATGGAGCTTTCCCTATTTTTTAGCCCCTTAGTCAGCAATTGGGACAACTGGTTCATCATATTCCTTTGAAACTCTAGCAATTGGTCTCTCATATCTTGCTGTATCCTCATCAGTTGCTCTTGCAATTGCATTTGTAACTGGTCATGCATCTCTCTTTGAAGTTGTTTAAGTCTTTCCAATCTTTGGTCCATATCTTTTGTCATAGCACGGTACAGATGCGATGCGATGCTTGGTTGGTAAGTTTTTATCGGTTTCAGATTAATCGAAATGATTTCAATTAATTAGGGGCCTTTTGTGAAAATCTAATGCACATGATGCAATGATGCAATGTAATGCAAATGCATGGAATGAATGCAAAAGAAAGAAAGGCGTTGATTCTGAATTCAATTCTATTGGAACAACTTTTCCAGAAAATAAATTTCTTTACATAAAACGGATTACATATGCGGCCCTACCCTCATGTTCTAGGTGAAGACACCAATTTCTTTTCTTTGAAAAAGTCAAATCTCTCAAACTTTCAATAGATGCCTCCACTAGCTCCTTTTTGCTTGATCCAGACCGCGACTTATTATCCTCGCGATGTTGATTAGCTCCTTTAAGAAAGTCAGGACGCGACGGCTCTCGAACAATCTTTATCAGCTTGAATCCTCGGGTAAAGTCTTGTTTTCCTCCACGAATTATCAGCTTTCTTTCATTGTTCTTACTTAGACCATATTCAGACAACCGTATTATAATTCACTTTATCAAGAAATTTATTTTCTAATGACAAACTGTTCTATTTAGCAATCGAATATGAATCAACACCTCATTTCTATGATGATGTAATGCAATGCGGTTATAAACAAAACAAAACAAGTTAGTATCGAAAAATAAAAATCAAAGCAAATAGAAAATAATCAAACACCTAACTGGGTAATCGTTAGGGTTCAACATAGCTCTACCTAGGGCGGGATCCTAGAGTTCACTATATGTGGCTCGGTTCTAAGAAAAGGGTACCTGAACCAGCAGATTCCTCAACCCTCACCCATTATAGGCTCATGTGGATCGAGGTCGATTCAGGGGAATACATTTCCCTATGGCCATGCGGAGGTGAAAACCTCACGAAGACATAAGTACGGATGTATTCCGGAAGCGATCCCCTAGCCCATGCGGAGGTGAAAACCTCACGAAAGCATAGTTTCTCACTCCCACTTAAAAGGTGTGACCACAACAGTCATTAGACATGATGCGAGAGTACATAGAGAAATTCAACATAAAAACAAACTCAACAAGGACACAGGAAATGCAAAGCGAGGATCGTGTATTTTTAGAAAAACTAAATTTCTAAATTTTGACAAGAAGACAGAAAATAATCAATTTACAGCTCGACTCTCTTATTGTTCCCTAGTGGAGTCGCCAAGCTGTCGAAACTATTTTTTTGAAAACGGAAAATCGACTTTTGAAAACGAAAAGTTGGGAGTCGCCACCAATCGTTTTTAATATGGTGTGAATGGATCACCTCAAAACACGGTCGTTTTTAATAAATAAATAAATTTTTCAAAACAACGATTTTGGTTTGCGAAAATAGAAAATCGGTTTGAGAGTCAGTTACGTACGAGGAAGGATTAGCACCCTCGACACGCCCAAAATTGGTACTTGATTGATTATCTAGTGTCTTAATGTCAAAAATTAAAGATTTGGATAGAGTTCAAAACGCGATCCTCCTTTATTGGCTTTTAAAACATTTAGGTAAGTCAAATGTGTATTAAAGACCATTTCACCTCAAGGTAAAACATTACATCCAGTACGTTAGGACACAACATTTTTGACCCTCAATTGTGAGCTTGCCTTTAAAACGTGCGTTTTAGCCTTAAGAGGATATTCGAATATTCAAAATAAACAAAGAAAGCGAAACCCAGTACGTTAGGGCACGATTCTTCGAATTCTTTAAATGCCGAACATTGCCTTTATTTTGAAAAATTTTGAGAGAAGATCAATGGATAAATGAATTAATGACATAGATTTTTTTTAAAAATGATGATAATAGACAACATGAAAATAATAATATGAGAATAATGCTAACCATATATAAATAATAAAAAATAATAATAGTAATTAATAGAAATAATTAATAAAACAACAGTAATAATAAATACAATAATGTAATAAACATTGTGCTAATAGTATTAACAATAATATTAAAAACATAATGATAATAACAAAAATATGTTGACGATAACATTAAATATGGGGGATAATAGTAAAAAAAAAGTTGGAATAGCAATGTTAAATTAGTAATAGTGAGAAATAGTAAATAATAATAATTTGATATAAAAATGGTAACCGATAATAAACAATGGTATAAAAAATAATATAATAAGTCTATGTATAATAGAAATTTATATTTAAAATAATTAACTTCGTTTAAAAATATATATATATATATATTTACATAATAAATATATAATAATAAATAAATAATATAATAATATGAAATATAACTCAAATTAATTAAATTAATAGAAAATAATAAAAAAACAAATAAAAAAATAATAAGAATAAAGCTCAAATTAATTAATTTAATAGTAAAATAACAAAAATAAAAAAGGGGTTAAATTGAATTAAAAATAAAAATTTTGGGGCCAAATCAGAAAGGAAATAAAATCAGAGGTAAACTCCCTCTCTTTTCCCTTCTTTCGTTTGTGTAAAGAAAAAATGTGAACGCCAAAGTAAACAAAATTGAATAATATAAAAAGTTACTTTAAAAATCTGATTTGTATTCTCTTTAATTTCGTACGTGTATTCTCTAAAAAATTTCCCCCCTTATAATAGTTTTTCCCCTGGCTTTTATAGCCAAATTTTACAACTTATAATAAGTAGGGTGATGAAGTTAGTGAGGGTGATGGAGGTAGTGGATGGTTTAGTAGGGTGATGGAGTTAGTGGTCGGTTTAGTGGGATGTTTAATTTGGGCCGGTTTGATTGGGCCCGGGCAGAAATTGGGCTTAACACCCACCATATCCTTTTATCACTTTAAAGATTACATGGCAATATGATCATCTTGAAGTTTTCATCATCATCATCATCATGACATTATCTTTAACCAATTAGATTATCAACATAAATCTTTATGTATGTATGTATGTATGAATGGCATCCATGCTTATTGTATATCTGGACATGAGTATGGCGATATGAATAATTTCGTATTTAACACATACTAATATCAGACACTCGTCCAACAGTAAACAAAGTAAATTTTAGAAAAGAAAGTTAAAATTATTACCCAATCACCAACAACAAACAAGCTTACTAAGACAGGATTGTGTAGGTTTGTCTTTGACCTCAAAGCATGGAAATCAAGACATGCAAGTCCAAAGCTCCATAAAACTTGAATCCCCATTGACGCAATCAAATAGCTGAAACCAACAAAGGTATGCACAACCAATTGAAAAATAAAAAACATCACAAACAGACAACATGCCATTTCAAGTATCTAAGCTACACAGACTCGGGTGTAATTGTCTTACATGAGAGCCTTGAGGGGTTATGTCTTTATACTCATGTTAGTATATATGTACGGATATTAAACACGAATATACGAAAAGAAAAATTTTTAAAATCCAAAAATCTATAAGAGTTAGTCTTTCAAATGAAGAAAACAAATAAATGCAGTATGGTAATCTTGATTTTTCTTTTTTCTCGAAGTACTCGTGTATGATATCCATACATGATGTATATCTAGATGGTAAAAGTATCATGGTAACTTCTATATTAAGAGTTGGGTTGCATTTTACTCCTCCTATTAAAAAATAGATAAATTAATCCATGTACGTTAGATTAGTGAGCAAACTAGTCCTTTTTGTTAAATCTATTTTTGGGTTAAAAACTTATGTAGCTAACAGAATAATTAGATAATTACGCGTGGCATTGATTGTGTATCTCATAATGAGGTACAAATAGTAATTTTTAATAGTAAAAATAGATGAAATTTTTAACAGAATCAATTTACTCTTTGATTTATTATATATGGATTAATTTATCCATTTTTTGAATAAATAAAGTAAAATGCAATCAACTCTTAATAAAAGGATTTTCATGATATTTTTACCTTATATTCTTCGAGTACTCTGTGAAATATACTCGTACAGGTAGCGTGCCTCACATTCACACTCAAACCCAAGCCACATGGATTAATCAATAGAATCATATACAAATAATCATCAATCTAAGTGAAGATATACCAAGATAATAGAAGGAAAACAATACCAGAAAGCAGTGGAGTTAAAAAAGCCATGAGCAGAGACCATGAAACCAATTGAAGCAGCTGCAGAAAAACACTGCCCCGTTCTTAATAACAGTCCACTTCAACTTTCCTGGACCACCAAACAAGGCCATATGAACATGTCAAAGGTTTCTAAAGCATGAACATTGAAGAAATGGGATGATAGGGTTGTTTTAGCTTTAGCTTAACTACCATTCAAGAGATTTTTTTTTTTTTTTTGCAGGTTTTTGGGTTTAGTTTTGCGATCTATTGACACTAAAAAATAATATACTTTTTTTCCTATAGGTATCCTCACTGTCTATGCTGCTCGGACTCTTTATTTTTCTTAAAGTATCCGTGGCCGACACAAGAATACGAGATATCACCTCCAAAGATTCTCCAAATACATGGAAAAACATAGAAAAAAGATCAACCATACTCGTATCCAGAGGTGTAGCCGGGGGAGGCAGGGGCCTTGGCCCCTTGGCCAAATGGTGAAATTGCTATATAAGGCCCTCCAATAAGTAAAACATTAAATTAAGCATTCTAAGCCTTTAGTTAAATGGAAAAATTGAAAGTTTGGCCCCTCTAGAAAGTAAATAATACTATATATCTAGCTTTCCCCCTCTCAAATTTTACAAATTTATTTCGGCCCTAAACAAAATTTCTAGCTTCGCCCCCGGTATTCAACACTCACACAGTCAGAGTAACATAGCTTCCAGTATCTATTAAGAGTTAAAAACATATATTTAACACCTATATCCTATTCATTTTCCACCGTAAGAACTAAGAATATACCATCCTACATAAAAAAAAAATGTTAACAACCCTTCAATCAATGAACTAATTCAGTAACAATTTCCCACCGATTACAGCATATTATAAAGAAAAAAAGCTCTCCATAAAGATGAAATTTTCTGGGACATTATCAAAATATAATATTTACCTAAAAAGAAGTCGCCATCTACATTCTGGGGTCGTCTTTTTCTAGCCCATTTTCGAGTATCTGATTCCACAGATGAGCTCTGAACTGCTTTAACTAATGAATTTCTCGAGACCCTTAAGTTTATTTGAGCTTTAATTGATGAATTCTTCAGCTTATCAATAGAAGAAGGAAAATTTGAGCCAACACTTGCGAGATTGATAGCTATGTTTGCTAACCATGGTGGATTTTCTCACCCTTTTCTCTCTATTTAAAATAAAAAATCAGTGAGATGAAGACTAAGAAAAAAGCGAGGAAGAATATGTAGAATTTGAAGAGCTAACTTGCGTAGTGATATTGTATTTGGTGTTTGCTGATGTTTACTTTTTGACCATGAAAATGGAAAAATGAAGAAATTAAGTAACGATGTTGACAGTGTAATTGTAAACTTTTGGTTTAATTTTGGTTTTTGTCCCTCAAATTTTGATATTTAATTTTTGAGTAAACTAAACTTAAGGTAAATCTACTTTTTGATCACTTAATCTTAAAAAATTATGAAATGATCATTCAACTATTCGAAATTTTGGGATTGATTTCCCCTGACGTTGCTAAAAAAATCATCAAACTTAAACCTAACCTTACTAAAATAAACTCTATGAAATATAGTTCAATTATTGTTAGGATATACAAACCCTAAAAATAACCTATCAGTTCAACAAAACTATGGTGGTGGCATGTCAAAGTCAGGATCCGAAAGATATTCATCAACCGAGAAATCAAAACCAGTGTTGACTCCTGAAAACTGCAGCGGTGGTGACGGCGGCGCCGGCCAATGTGGCTGAAATTGCAGCGACGGCGGTGACAAGTTAAAACCAGCATCGCCCATGGACTGAAACTGATTATCAAGAGGAAACATTGAACAAAATGGAGCAGGGGCCGCAGCAGCAGCATTTGTTACAAAATCATCATAATTTGGAACCTGTTGGAACACTCCACCATGTGTTGGATTATTATCAAACATATAATAATTACCGTATTCATTGGAAACAGGCATTAGATTGTCTAGTTCAGGAAACCAATTTGTGTCTTGTCCAATGTTCATGTTAACTGGTTGCTGTTCATATTGATCATAAACAGGTGGTGCAACCATATTTTTGGGTTCACTAACAGGTTCAGCCATTTTGTGAGGTTCAACTTTCTCTTGACATTCAAGACAGTTCCCTTCTTGTGGGATTCTTTGTTTTTGCTTTGCTTCCCTTCGGTTCTTGTATAATCTACACAAGACCCAATTATCCAGCTGAAAGAAAACAAAAATTTTTCGAAACTAAGTACTAATAGATACAAATTTTCACATATTTGAAAGATGATACCTTCATGTCTTCCTTGCCATGTCTTACTCTGACAGGAGCATCGCTTAATACATATTCATGCATGGCCCAATTGGTTTTAAACCCTCTCGGTGGTTTCCCTTCGTAAAAGACTAAAGTCTTTTTACATCCGATCTTCTTTCCTTTCAAAATGACCTCCTTATCGGCTCCGGTCGCTTTCCAGTATCCGTTACCGGCTTGCCTCGCCGGCCTTGATCCGTTTGTATATTTCCGTTCTCGCGGCGTAAAAAAATACCATTCTTTTTCAACTTCATTCGACGATATGTAATTGTTCCTGGCTATTTACTCAAAACAAAATCAATAATACAAGATTAAAAAGAAAACCAATGTTTTACAGTTTCAGAAAAAATAAAGAAACAAGAATCAAAACCTGTAAGAGTTTCAGGATCATGTCTGTAGAGATTAACCTCTCTTATTATATTGGGCGGCAATGGAAGCCCCGAAATTTTTAATCTTAAGTAATAATTAATAAGCTCTTCATCCCTTGGTTTGAATCTATAACCGGGAGGCAATGACCTGAAGTATTCTTCTCCCTCTTCTTCCTTCTGCTTCTTCAACATTGAATCCTGGAAAATTCCATTATTCGACATTGCTTTGTGCCCAGAGAATGATTTCCGGTACAGAAAGAAAAATGTAAATATTTTGTTAGTTGATCTTGGGAAGAGTTCAGGTTGAGTTCAGCAAATTAATTTTCTTATATTTAATTGAGAAAAAATAAATTATTTTAAATATATCAATTTATAAAATAATATTAGATAAGAAATTTGATTTGAGATAGACTTTGTATTCTTAATCTTATATTTTGTATTTTTTAATTAATTATTAGTAACGGAGGCACTTAATTTTTTAATATTTAATTGAGAAAAAATAATTATTATTTTAAACATATTAATTTATAAAATAATATTAGATAAGAAATTGGATTTCGGATAGATTTTGTCTTCTTAATCTCATTTTATGACAGAGGTTGGAATTTAAAAAATTAATTATCAATAAAACTAAATTAATATTTTATTTTATTTTCATAATAATTTTTAGGAATTATCTCAATTATTAAAAATTTAATTTTTCATTAAATGATAAATATTAATGTGCATAAAATCAAACTAATCAATTACGCTCGCAAATTAACTGCTAAACCAATTTACTTTTCTGCCCCTCCCTTCTTCCTCTTTTTTTTTTTTTTTTTTTTTTTTTAATTCTAGCAAATTACAAAAACGATACAACTTAGGAAATATTAATTTTCAAAGTACTGTAGAATTGGATCAATCAGTTTAACCGATTTAATTTAATAAATTAATAAAAATATTTAAAACATAAAAAAATTTGATTCGAATCGATACCTCAAGCAATTTCTGATGCAAGCAATTAGCCTAATCGATTAGTCTGATTTTGAAAATAGCGATACCAAACTCATCACCAAATTCAAGAAAAATTAAGCAAAGAGTACATAAATTCATATAGAGATAAAATAATATTTAATCCTTGAATTTGATATTTTCTTTTCAGCTTGGTCCTTTTTTTTTCTTTTTTGCTCCATGTTGATTCCAAATAATGGATTTCGTCAAATAATTTAATACTTTTAACACCATTAAAAGTTAATGACACGATACTTTGAAAGAGTGTCATGTCATCACTTTAAGTTTTTATATAAAAAATAAAAGTAATTATAAAAATATATAAAAATAAGGAAATTATAAAGATATTTTTATAATTTTCCAATCTTATAATTTTTAATTATTTGTAGATTTTTATATAATTTTTTAAAATAATTAAGTGATGTTATGGCACAAACTCAAAATGCCGTATCATCACCTCTTAAATGCTTTGGAAACTACTAAATTGTTCTACCATATCCAAAATTGGTCTAACTTGAACTAAAAAAATTTAGGACCAAATTGAAAAAAAATTGAATTTACGAGTTAATTGTTGTTTTATCCTATTCAAATACAAATATGTTTCATGAATAGTGGTGATGAAAATAAAAGCATCAACCACTGTTGTCTGAATTAAATTGGATCGACCAAACACCCCACACTCGACTCAAGGTTATTTTAGATAAATGACCTAAAAAAATTAAACATTTATGAAAATGACCCTAATATTAGATTATTTAGAAAAGTAATTTAGTTTTTACCGTAAATGTGAGTTCCCACACCTCAAATGGCGGCACCACCCCAAAACCATTGCATCATCATTACAAAAAATTATAGGAATAAAAAAAATTATTTTTTTCTTGGTGCCGCCACTTCCCAATGCAGCACCAGTATCAAATGTGGTATTTTTAACCATATTTCTAGAGTTGTAAGAAAAAAAATAAAATATATTTTTTAATATTTGTGGTGCCGCCACATTATTTGGAGGCACCAAAATGAAATAAAAAAATTAATTTTTGTTGCCACCACATTATTTGGAGGCACCCAAATTGAATAAAAAAATTTGTAATTTATTGGTGTCGCCACTTCATATGTTGTATCCAAAATAATTTAAAATTATTTTCTATTGTTGCCTACTATAAATGTGGCGGCACCACAAAATATATATACTCCAGCTTCAACTTAACACATGTAGAGGTCTTAATTATTTTTTGTTATGTTGAAAGAAAAAAAAAAGTGATATGTTGAAAAAATGAGAGATATTCTTATTATGTTGTTTTTTAATGAAAAAAATTATTTCGTCGTGACCGTTATATATAAAAACATGAAAAGTATGTCGTTTTTATGGTAGTAGTTATGCGGTTAAGAGTTTTTGTTGGTAGTAGTTACGCGGTTAATAGTCCATCCCCCTATCAAAATACCCCATTTAACACTAAGGGATATGTGCTTTTAGTTGGTAGTGGTTACGCGGTCAAGAGTTTCTGTTGGCAGTGATTACGCGGTGACGGCCGCAAATTGGTTATGCTATGAAGGGAGAAGAGTCGACATGAAAAGTGCTCTCAGGCGGGGGAAATGCTGGCGGAATGTCGTACCCCAAGAGAAACCAAAGACGAATATCGTGGGGTTCCTGATCGACCTGATTTAAGTAGAAGCTGATGGAATTGAGCAAAATATTTATTTTACTAGATTACCGACTCTATAATGTGATGATTTCAATTGAAATTTTATTTTTATTGTAATATTTGAAATGTTATTGTGTTAAGAAATATTTAATCCACTAATTATGTATATAAAATATGATTAGTGGAAGGAAAAAGTATTTAGATGATGAGAAAAATAAATTTATTGTTCCACATTATCTGATACATAAATAAAAATATGTTTGTCTTTTAGAATTATTTTTTTTGTTTTAAAAAATGTAAAAAAAAAATTGGAGTTCAATAAAATAAAATCGAGTTAAATAAATAAATTTAAAAATAATAATAGAAATAAAAAATTTGAAAATGAATAAAATATAAAAATTTAATTGAAAAAATTAATGTATTAAAAAATAATTAATATGAAGATATTAATAAGTGATTAAAAATTAGTTTTTTTTTTTTTTTACAAGAAAACGACCCGGAGGTCAACTCATTTTATTGCATCACTGATAATAGCATCGTGGATTTCCATAGGATAATCCATATCAAACGTTAAATCACATCTATCCTTAATAGCAATTTTGCTAAGCATATCTGCAACACTGTTACTCTTTCTATCAGTGCAGTTAAACTGGATCGTATCAAATTTGTTAAAATCCCTGCATTCTTGCTTCACACAGCAACCCAGTATAGTAACATCCTTATCACCGTTTTTGAAGGTATTAATGAGAGTAGCATTGTCAGACTCCATGATAATCTTTGACAAGTTTAACCTTGAAGCCAGCTTCATTCCAATGGTCACCGCTTTCAATTCTGCCCACACAGCATCAATGGCTTTATTTTCATAAGCATAGCATCCAGCAGTCACGAACCCGTCAGCATCTCTTACTATAACTCCGTAGCCGATATTCCTGTTTGAGACAGCAGCATCAAAGTTGATTTTGAAAAAATCTTTAGGAGATTTTTCCAACCTTTGTACACCAAGGTCAAAGGGATAACGAGGGAACATTTAAGTTGAAGACTCTAAAATCATTGACTATGAGCCATTTCCCAGACCATTCTAGCCAGATCCTCTTTTTTCTGGAAAACCAACATGTTTCTACTATTCCAGCAATTCCAGAGGAGGGTGAAAAAATCGGCAGTAGCCTTTGAGTCTAGCTTGTGGAGGATATCTTCCATCCAGTCGATACGTCGGCCGTAACTTCCATCAAGAAATCTATTGTTTAAACCTCCAATAGTAAGGATTTCACGAACCTTCGGACATTCTTTCAAAGCGTGGATGAGAGACTCCTCATTATTTTTACATCTCGGGCAAGTAGCAGAAAAGTTATGGCAAATGCTAGCTATATTTGCATAAGTGGGTAAAAGATCATGGCCAATTCTCTAGCTAAACACCTTAATCTTGGGGAGCATTTTAAGTTTCCAAATAATTCTCCAATAAAGACGATGAGGGCCATAACAAATCCTTTTCAGAGAGAGCCAAGAATAAGCCGGATTAAAAATTAGTTATTATGTAAAGAAAAATGAAGAAATAAAAAATATTTTTTATTCAATTTGGGTCCCTTCAAATAATACGGCGGCACCAAAAAATAAAATTTTATTTCATTTTGGTGCCTTCAAATAACATGGCTGAACCACAAATATTAAAAAATATATTTTTTCGTGTAACCTTAGAAATACGGTTAAAAATACTATATTTTATACCTGTGCCACCTTAGGAAATAGTGGCACCAAGAAAAAAATTATTATTTTTTTGTTCCTATCATTTTTTGTAATGATGATACAATGACTTTGGCGTGGTGCCACTATTTAAGGTGGGGGAACCCACTTTTACTGTAGAAACTAGGTTATTTTTTTAAACAATTTAGTATTAGGGTTATTTTCATAAATTTTTAATTTTTTAGGTCATTTATCTAAAATACCCCTCGACTTAATAATTGGATTTTTTTACTTAAATAATATAAAAAAAATATTTTTTACTGAAATAGGATAATGTAGAAATTAATTACAAATATATTTTTTTAACATTCAAATTATTACAAATGATTGGTGACAAGTGAGGGTGGTGTCGTCGATTGCTCAGACTGCACCGGTGAAGAATTGTTTCATGGAAATGTTTTCATGTGATTTGCAGAAAAAAGTTTTCATCTTGATGCACTTTTTGCTAAATCAGCTAAAAAAATTTCTAGTTGTAAGTGCTTTTCCTCTAATTTTTTTTCACGGTTAGGGTTTTTTTAAAGTAGGATTTTGGGTATGTAAAGTAGAGTTATTTGGATTTTATGGGTTTAGGTTTTTTTTTTTTTCTACTTTTTTTTCAGTTTATTATATATTATTTATTTTTTTAATAATTTTTGGAGATGTTAAATAATAATGATTTAATTTGAAATTAAAAATCATTGTATTTACACTAATTGTATATTCGAATTGGATTTTCCAATTCGACTCATAATCAAAACTTAGACTACTCAATAGTGAAGAAAGTTGTATAATTTATTGATTTGTATTGTATGGCAAAAACGCCTGAATCTATCTATTTGAAAATAATGCACTGGAATAATTAATTTACTGAAAAATTGGATCAAACTAAAATTAACAAAGAAAAGAAAAACAAATATTTCATCCCTGTCGAGTAGTTCGAGTTTCGATTATGAATCGAATTGAACTTTCCAATTCAAGTATACAATTGGTGTAAAATCGATATTTTTAATTTTAAATTAAATAATTATTATTTAACATCTAAAAAATATTAAAAAATATATAATATATAATAAACTTTAAAAAGTAAAAAAACCCTAAACCCATAAAATCCAAATAACCTTACTTTACAAACTTAAAATCCTAATCCTAAAAACTAAAATCCTACTTAAAAAATCCTAATCCTAAAAAAAATTAAGGGGAAAACACTTCTACCCGGAAGCTTTTTTCGGCTAATTTAGCAAAAAGTAGTTCCAACTGCAATTTCTCTCCTGTAAATTACTTGAAAACGTTTCTAGCTAAAAGCATTTTTTTAAAATTGACCTAATCCCGTAAATTTTTTTCAAAAATAACTTCTTTTTTTTTTTGACCTTTTTAAGTAAATTAGTACACAACTTGTCCAGTGAGATTGTATTTGATATTTGCTAATGTTTTGGCTTTTTGGCCGTGAAAATGGATAAATGAAAAAAATAAATCAATGATGTTGACAAGGTGATTGTCAACTTTTGATTTAATTTTTGTTTTTGTCCCTCAAAATTTGATATTTAATTTTTGGGTAAATTACACTAAAGGTCACTAAATTATTAACAAATTTATGTTTTAGTCACTCAAGTTTAAAAAGTTACAAGATGGTCACTGAACCATTCGAATTTTTTCATTTAGGGGGCATTTAGTTATCCGAATATAATATTACGACCCGTAATGTTATATTATAAAATGAGATTATGATGTTTGGATTGCAACATTCCTACCATCTTGTAATCTCACATTATAATCATCTCATTATATAAGGTATAATTTCATTATGACCTCTTTCTTGAGTGTTCTTAAACTACGGGCGGAATCTGAATTTTAGAACAAAATTACCCTCAATTTTTAGATCAATAATAAGGAAGTTTGTAAATTCAATGCTTTAGTTTTATTCAATTTTTATTCAAATTTTACACAAAATTCAAACGAGATGCTTAAAATGTACGATGGCCTGTCTTTGAATTATTCAAATTTTATTTTATATTTTTGTTAATTTTTTTTGGCAATTTAAAGTAAATATACACATACAATGTATATGTATAAACCATAAATATATTTTCTATCCAAACAATAAATATGGATATGAAACTTTTAAAAGGTGTGGATACTTGTTTATGGCCCGGGCTACCCGCTCGAGCTCGAAAGTTGGTCCGAAATTTAAAAAGATTTGTACAAAAATATTAGGTCTGAAAAATGAATTTGAGAAAAAAATTCAGCTCGATCCGACCCGACTCGTTTTAAGTTTATAATACTCTATATTATTTTATTTTTATATATTATGTAATTTAGAACACATTAAAAAATAAACTTATATTAAATATATAATACTACTCTAATATAAATATTAAAATAATGTTAAGATTACTATATAAAAATTTTCAATAAATAAAAAATATATAAATTTATTAAATACTAAAATAAAAAAATTTTAAAACAAATTTAAAAATGATATGGGCGGACCTAAAATGGGATTGGGTTAGTCTTTTACAAATAATGACAGATTTGGGCAAAATTTTAGACCCAGATTTCTTGTTGGGTGAGCTTGGGTAAACATCAAGTATATTAATATCATGTTCCGACTCAACTCAACCCATGAGTACCTCTATTCGTGTACCTATGTATTATTCATTTTATAACTATAGTTAAATATATATATATATATATATATATATATATATATATATCATTCATATCATATTTGCTTTATTAGCATCGACATTTGTAACCAATTTCAAATTGAGAAATCATATAAATAAATTTTATGAGGACTCAATTGAATTCATATGATCCTTCAAAAGGTGTAATACAAATGAATTTATTAAGTTATTTTAATATTATAAAAAAATTGAGAAATAAGTGAACTTGTAAAAACAAAAAAATTATAATTTTCTTTTAGTTAATTTTATATTTCGTCGACCATAATATTTGAATCTTACGTTCCAATAAGATAAACGTAATCTAAGATTTGATGAACCAAACGCCCCTCTTAAGTAATTGAGTTGTTAAAATCATTGTTGTATGATCTTTTATGTTTATATTGTCTACACCAATATAAACCTCTCTCTTTCCATTTTCTTTTACAGTTCAGTTTTGAATGTCACGAATTTGTAAATCAAAATCAAACAATTTTCTTCTCTAATCTTTGACACTGACTATCAAATCGATTTGAATCTAAGATATGTTATTGTACTCATCAAATAGTATTGATCCACTGTATTGATCGTTGAATCTTGTTTAAAGTTTGCTAACTGATCTTTATTAAAAAAAAAAAAAACTTAACAACCCAGTAATTTAAATAAAAACTTTTGATTAATTCAATAATATTTTATAATTTTTTAAAGTTAAATGACAAAAAACGTAAATTTAGTAATAATTCCATATAGTTTACCTTTAATTTTTATTTTTTAATTTTACATGATATTTTTTTTATTAGGGTCAAATTGATAATATTTTTAGTTTAAGCATTTGACTAACAAATATATTTATCATTAGTTGATTGGATTTTCACTTGGCCATAATTATGTGAATAAATAACAGTAATGAATGCGAATTTACAATATCACTTCAATGACAACAGCTAATTGTGATTATTTTGTAATTTTTTGAAGTTGAGTAACCAAAATATAAATTTATTAATAGTATAGTGATTTTAGATGTAATTTACCCTAAAATAAATGGTGCAAAATCAAGCCCAATTATGGCCCAACTTTACAAAAAAGGGGCTAAAATATTTGCCTTTTAAAACCTTAAAACCCTCGATACAAAGAATTAAGCTTTTTTCTAAAACCCTAGAAATCCCTCTTGTTTTCTCAGCTCAGTTCCCATGGCTTTCGCTTCGGTTTTCCGTAAAGCAGCTAACTCGTTGGCTCCACTCGCGATTCGGCTCACCCGAGTCCAGAGGAACTACCACTCCTCCATCTTCAGGGCTTTGAACCATGGGTTACAGTCTCAGAAACCGGCCGTTAACCGTTTTTACCCAAATAGCTTCCATTTCTCTACCGCCGTTGCTTCCAAGAAACCCTCTTCTGATGAGTCTCTTATCCGAGTTCTTCAGTCCGAGATTCAGTTTGCTGAGGGTGATAGCTCTGATCAGGTGACTATTTATTTTACCTTTTTTTTTTTTAAAACGTTTTCTTTTTGTTAATGGGGAATTACGGGTAAAGAATGAGTTTTTTAATTTGATGTATATTGGGTTTTTATTTTTAAAATTTATTTGATAAAAATGGGAAAAATTGCGTCCTTGTTGAAAATCAGAAGTTTCCTCTAAAAGAACTTGAAGGTGCTGGAAAAAGATATTTGTAATTTCAGTATCATTTTCCCCTTATTTTAAACTAAATTTAGTGGAAGGATAGTAAATCGTTTTGGGGGGGGGGTTTAAAAGAAATTCTGTTTCATGTTTATGATTTTAATTCTTTGAAATGAAGATGGTGATGATCTTCATAAAAATGGTAAAAGAAATGCAATCTTGTTTAAAAAATCATTATTTTCCTGAAGCTGCTGAAAATAAATTCTGAACATGCTTGTTTAAAGTTATGCTTCCATTTCTACATAAATTTTGTAATTTCAATAGTATTTTTTGAACTAAATTTGCTGTAAGCATAGAAAATTCTTGATGTTTTTTTTTTGTTTCTTGCTTTTGGGTTTTTATTCTTTGAAATGAAGATGGTCATCATATATTAAGCTTTGTTTTTTTTCACAGGTTGTAGGAACTCCTAGTGGATTCCCTTTTGAAGTCGAAGATAACCCTGGGACTCAAACTGTGACATTGACAAGAGAATATAATGGTGAGCTCATAAAAGTTGATGTTCACATGCTTGATCTTAACGAAGACGAGCAAGATGAAGATGAAGGTGAAGACAATGATGGGGATAATAAAAATGCTAGAATCCCGTTCGTTGTCACGGTTTCAAAGAAAGGTGGTCCAAGTTTGGAGTTCAGTTGTACTGCTTTTCATGATGGGATCGGAATCGACAGTTTGAGTTTTAGAAATCCCAACCCTGAGGATGATGAACTTGCTTATGAAGGCCCTGATTTCAAGTAAGCTTCCTTTTTCCTTTGGGTCAAATTATGGTTATGGTTCGTTTGATATACTCTAATTTGAGATTTAGTGTTTGTACTTTAGTTTGCATATAACGTAGTTAGCCCAAATAGTTAATATCATTCCAGTTAAAATGTCTGGATTTTTTACATGAAAAAGATTTATGTCATAACGATGAGGTAGAAATATTTTTAGAAGTAGCTCACATCTGCAATTTAATCAGAATAGTTAATTGGTGCTGATTATTTAGACTAACGGATAGACATTAGACCTTATAAAAATAGATAAGTTTAATATAACTTTTAGTTCCTGAACTTGGCAATTAGGTCCACTTTGTTGCTTGTATATTTTTTTACTCAAAATAGTTAATGGTCAGTTATTTGGACTTACTGATAGATATTATAAAAATAGATAGGGTTAATATAACTTTTAGCCCCTGAACTTGGCAATTAGGTTCACTTTGGTTCCTATATTTCTTTTCAATTTTGGTACTTGAACTTGGATTCCATCAAGAATTTGATGACGACTGGTGATGATGTTGCACAATGCTTTTACCTTTACCAAAGGGACCAAAATGGACATAATTGCTAAGTTCAGGTAAGTATAGGTACCAGAGTGGACCTAATTACCAAGCTTACAGACTAGAAGTTATATTAACCGAAATAGATATTAAACCAGATGGGTTAAATCTCAAATTGGAGTATTGTAAAGGGACCAAGATTGTAATTTGATCTTTTTTTCTTATAATTTTGTGTAACTGCATGGGAAAGTTTGGATATTGATTGCTTTTTTATTGTTTCATGTGTGATTTGCAGTGATTTGGATGAGAATTTGCAAAAGGGTTTTTACAAATACTTGGAGGTTAGAGGAATCAAGCCAAGTACAACAAATTACTTGCGTGAGTACATGGCCGATAAGGATAACAGAGAGTATCTTTTATGGTTGAAAAATCTCAAGAAATTTGTTGAAGAATGAAGGGTTTATAATAGTTTCTTATATTATTGTTTATGAAGAGAAACTAGGATTATGAACTGAAGTAACACAATATGCAGATTGTTTTATATTATGGCTCAGAGATTTTGCTTTGAGTGGGAACATTGTTTACCTTTTGAATAAGAAAAAAAGCAATTTTTGTGGAAGTATATATGCAGTAAGGATTTGAGGTACTGTTTAGTCTTTGTTTGATGGGAATTATAAATCAATTGATTGACATTGGTTTTGGGTTTTTTTAGTTTGATTAAGTGATTTTATTTCAAGTTACTTTTGAATAAATTATTTGTTGTTCATGTTCTAAGTTTTTAAGTCCTTTTGAATTCAATTCATTTTAATTTAATTTTACACTTTTTTTTGGAACTGGATTATCCGGTTGAATTGCAGCTTGAATCAAATTTAAATTAATTTAAATATTTAATTGAATTTCTATAATTTAAATATATGTTTACATTTCTTTTATTATTTATTATTCTTCTCATTTTTATAAATTTTTTAGTTATTTTTGAATTTTGTTCAATCCTAATTTTCAAAACATTAAATTTTAATTTTAATTATTGATTTTTTATGATAAATTGAATCAACTTCAATTTTGAATGGAGCTAGGAAATCCCAAATTCAAATGCTTTTGCATTATAACAGAAATAAAATTACATCAGAACACTTTAACATTCTTATTTTTCTACTCAAATTCTCCTGACACAAATTACTCAAATCCTAAATTCTAATTATCACACTTGAAAAGAAAAGAATCTACTTCCTAATTTAAAAACATAAAGCATTAGCAATAATTTCACAATATTATAGTATAACAATTAACACCCTAACAAAACACTCTTATCCCAATTCAATCCCCTTCAAGAAACCAATTCAGCAGCTTCAGCCATTTTCCCCTTTGCATTTTAGGGGTCTTTTCTGATACATTTTCAAGAATTTATAGGTATGTCTCTGTGGGTGTAAATGACCCCTTTATCACCATCTACTACCTGCCCACTTCCTTTCAGAATCCTGTATTTCGGGAAGAAAAATGCGGATTTGTAATACAGTAATACGCACATGCGCGGTTTATTTCTTTTTTTTTTAGGGTAAATATTAACTTTAGTACCTGAACTTGGCTTCAATGTTCAAATTAGTACCTAAACTTAGCCTCAAGGATCAATTTGGTACTTAAAATTCTTGAACTTAGTTTTTTGGTTTAAATTAGTAATGGAACTTGGCTTAATAGTTCAAATTGATTCAAATAAGTCATTTACTGGAAGTACTAATTTGGACCAAAAAGGCAAGTTCAAGTACCAATTTGAACCAAGAAACCAAGATCAGGTATCTAATTAGAACAAAATATACTTTAGGTACCAAATTGAACCTTAAAGCCAAGATCAAGTAATTAATTCGAAAAAAACAACCGGATACCAAATTGAACCTTAAAGCCAAGTTCAAGTACTAAAATGAATATTTACCCTTTTTTAACTAGGGACCTTACAATGTTATCATCAATATTAAGATCAGTCAACTTTATGTTACCAAAAACGGTTTCCTATAGGGAACTTATATGTACAAATGCATATTATATAGAATGTATGCAGTTTAATAGATCCATACCATCTTGTTGTTAGCAATCCTTCAACTCCAACCGGACCCCGAGCGTGAATCCTACTTGTACTTATCCCAACCTATAGGTTATTTAAGAAAAACCAAATGCTTAACTAATGAACTTTAACATATTAAAAAGGTACTGAAAATGATAGATGCAATACCTCAGCGCCCAGACCAAATCGAGCACCATCACAAAATCTTGTGCTTGCATTGTGGAAAACAGCAGCGCTGCCCATTTAAATACAGAACATATTTCATGGTGACCAAAAATCAAAGGGAGCCGGTCTAAGTATAGAGCAAGATAATTAAAGTCTTACCTGTCAACTTGATGCAGGAAGATTTCTGCAGTTTCTTGGTCTTCGGTGATGATACAATCTGTGTGTGCACTGCAAAAAAGTAAAAGGCAATTCATGTCCATTGGCTCATGGAAACAGTCATACAACACACATGACACATAGAATTGCAGACAAAGAGATGTCAATAGGAGAAAATAACATGCCTGCCATGGTGATGGATGTGATCGATGGCTGCAGCCACTTCGTCCACTATTTCAACAGTGCATTCCATTGAATTGTATTCATGATGAAAAGAGCGTGCTTGTGGGATATTCAACAATAAACTTGCCCTTGGTCCACCATATAAAGTAACACCTGCAAAAGATGCATTACTGTTGGTTATCCATTAGATATTCCAAATATTGTGTTACAATATAATGGAAACGTGTGGAAATTGGTGAAAGTACCTGCCAAGTCCCTCTATTATAGGGACCAGATTGCAATAGAGTTAACATTTACTGTTTATAAAATGCCGTGAAAATTAATTTTTTCATTTGCAGAACCATAAAATGTTTTCAAAATATTAACTCTGTTGAAATTTGAACTTATTTGGTGATCATGGATAATTGAAGTTTATTTCAAAAACATTTCGGAGTACCATATATAATAAGTGAAGATATTTGCAATGTACCTTGTATACGAAGATCAACAATTAGCTCATTAAGTGCACCGTTTGTCACTAAATCTTTGTGTACAAGAAGAGTTTCCTGTCATAAGTAAAAGAGAAGCATTAAAGAACTACATAATGTGCTCGGCATAATCTGAAAATATTCAAACAAAAGAGAGCGTGAAAGAATAAAATCGACAAATGAATGATGAATAACCATTGCATTGCAAGCAGCTGGGTAATCTATTTTTGCATCCAAAACAACCCGCTTTGCCATATCCATATTAGCAGACTTATCAACATATACATGGCAAATTCCATCTGAAACAAACAGTATACTTTCACTACATGAGAACCGGGCAGCGGTATCCTTTAATCAGGCCAAGCATATGATGAATGTTTAAGACAAAAGTAACCCATCTAACCTGCATGACCAAGAACAGGAATTTTGGTTGAACTCTTGATTTGGGAAACAAGCTTGTTGCTGCCTCGTGGGATCACAAGATCAATAACGTCATCAAGCTGAAGCATAAATTTAAAGCCAAGTTACAAGTTGAACTGTGAACTGTTGTTGTAATAGTATCTGTTCTACTAATTGGTTACTTTAGGATCTACTAACCTTTAAAAGATCAGGAATCTCATCTCTTGAAGTTACAAGTCCAATAACTTTACCCCCAACAATGTCTGGAATGGCTTCAGTTATTACCTATGAATGCAAAAGGAGGTGATAAGATACCAGAAAAGAAAAATAAACAAGAAATTACATTTCAGTACATTCAAGAAAACTCATATTAGAATCCAAACCTTATGCAAAATAGCATTGGACCGCTTGGCCTCCTTTCCCCCTTTCAAGAGGAGCCCGTTACCACTTCGGATAGCTAATGAGGCTATCTATTCAAATCATACATAAAGCCAGATGGGTATATTCAGAAATAGAAGCATATAAATTTAATAGGCAAACAAGAAATAGCTCTTAGCTCCACCTCACACAATGCAGATAGCATTTTCCTGCCTTGGTCAAGCCAAATAATGGTTAACATACGAGGGGATATGAACATATGTCCACCTCGGTAATTAAATAATTTATTTAAACATTTTTCTTACTACACCATCGAGAATAGTGAACTGATTTTCCAAGTTGTAGTTCTATTTGTTTACCTGCACAAGCGCATCAGGTCGAGATTCAAAAACAATCAAAAGAACACCCAAAGGACTTGAGGTTTTCTCTAAAATAAGTCCATCTGCAAGCTGAATGCAAAGACAACCATTAGATAACTATCAGTTCAAAAAGTTAAAAGCATTTCGTTAATAGCTTTGGCTAAAACCAAACATAGTTTTGTCTCTTATATAATCCCCCTAAACCTAAAAAAGGAACCCTTCTTTCCCCATTTCTTTTTAAAGGTTTAGAAATTAAACAACCATATTTCAGACCAAATAAATCTCCAGATACTACACACCTTGAGGTATAAACCTACTGAACATATAAATTACTTCTTACCTGTGTTTTCTTCAAAACACGGCCGATTGGGTCTTCCATGTTCGCAAGCACACGAATTGACTTTGCAAGGCTTGCAATCTGGGGAGTATAGGAATAAATTCAATAGTACAGAACATGATCATAACCATAAATTTATCTGAGAAGGCATAAGGCACAGTTGGAATTTGATACACAAGTTATGCATCAGCTTTTCGTACTTGCAGACAAGGTCAAAGCTGAGAGGTAATAACCAGCAATAGTAATTCAAATTCAATAAGCAAAAATGGGCGAATTAGATTTAGCACCCAACCTTTCCAGGCTTCAGAGCTAGTCGAGATATCAAGGATTTCTCATATCCAGCCTGTTGTGCAGCAGCTACATCAGCTTCATTCTCAACAGTGATCAATTTTTCATTTGCTTCAAGGGCATCAGCTATGTCTAATAAAATCTTTTTTCGCTCTTGTGAGGACAATGCCTGTAGACCAAATGCTATTAAGTTATTTTCCCACTAGCCAAGAAGGTATATCTGACTCTCAACATTATAAGTTGGCAGCCGGAACCACAAGGAAGAAGTAAAGGAATGTTCTCAAAAATTGAGCACATAGAACATTTGGAGCGACAAAGCATCACAATATTACCTGAAGTCGTCTGGAACTGTCTCTTGCTGCAACTGCCATTTCACGGGCACCGACTTCTTTAGTTGGTTCCCACAAATGTGCATCCTGGTGAAAGAGAGTACCAATTCGTTGACCTTGGAGGACTCTTATGATGTTCTCAGGAGCACTTCCACTTCATAAGAAACAAAAGAAAAAATACTCACGGTTAGGCAGAAGGCAAGTGACTGACACTAGAATGGCAACATAGCATATAAATGCAGGAAGAATAATCCTATATAGGAAAAGCTACAAGTTCCAAACAAAATAAGTTTACAGTCTTTTTCCTTGAGTAAGAATACATATAACAATGCATGAAGATTTTTAGATGGGATGAGGCAAGAGGGTTAAATTGCTGCAATTTTCCTAACTCTCTATGTAATTACTGGCAGGATAGTAGCCACTATGTTAATTTCATTTTAAATGATTATAATCCTAACGAAAACAGCATTCAATCATCTCATTAATCCTATTTATTATATATAACATGTGTCAGAACACGATAAAACATTGCACAGAACCAAACCTGGAATAATGCATGAACCATACCTGGTGATAACAACAGGAATGCCAGCATAAGCTGCATTCACAGCAGCTTTTACTTTTGCAGTCATACCCCCTCTACCTACCCTTGACTTGTCTCCAAAGGTAATCTCACCCTGATGCTTTTCTTTAATGTATGTGTGGATTAGCTTTGATTTTGGATCACTTGGAGGGCCACTGTAAAGACCCTCAACATCACTCAATAAAACAAGAAGATCAGCTTTTAGTTCCAAAGCGAGTAGAGCTGCTAAACTGTCATTGTCCCAAAATATACCAGAAGAATCCTGAAAAAGTGCTCACATTATGAACTTCAAGATGAGCCAAAGCTTTTAAAGCATTATTTTACCAACTTTACAAGATGCATTGGAGGCTTGAGAAAGAAACTTCTATTTACAATGCATTAAGTGTATTGGTACAGCCTTCTAAGACTAAGGTTCTACTTATGAATATGAAGAACAGCAGTTTAGAATGCTGCAGGCAGAGGGAAAGTATTCATCCAGGTATTGATTAATATATTCATTAACACTCATTGAATGTAATGTGTTAATATGCATTGAATGTGTTGGTACAGCCTTCTAAGATTAAGCTTCTACTGATGATGAGGAACATCATTTTTCATTATAGCTTTGCACAAAACTACTAAAGGTAGAATGGGATAGCATTAGTCCAGGTAATGATATAAAGAGACACCATCACATAGAAAAAATTATCAGCATAATACCTCGTATGGAGCTTTCCTGGTACTGACAGCATCGTTTTCATTAAATATAGGAATAACTTTCAACGATAATAAAGACTTCACTGTCTCATTTAGTTGCTTTCTAAAATCTCTATCTCTAAAATCACTGTCTGTTACAAGAAGTTGAGCTGATGAAATATCCAGCTGCAAGAAAGAAAAAGAAAATGTATTTCAAATAAGTTCCAAGCACTTGTGATATAAACATGCATATTATGTTCTAGTAAAGAAAGAATGAACTTTGGTAATGAACTTCAAAACAAGGTCTGATGCAGTCATGAAATAGAAAATGTGTAAACACCTCACTGAACAATGTATCATACAAAGCCATAAGACTATTTTGTCCAACGGCTGCACATGCCTTCCCATCAAGTTCTACTTGTGGCTTCTGAAGATCAGCAAAACTGCAAAACATGAGACAAGAATGAATAAGAATAATACCAAGGTAAAAGAGTTCACATCTCAAATACTAATTTTTCCCCTTTTCTTTTTTTGATGCATTGCATCAATATTGATTTTCAGGCTCAGAAAATACATCCAAACATCACTATTCATAGCTGAAAAGGAGAAACAAAAAACCTGCTGTTGACTAGTCTCCTGTATCTAAGCCTTTGGCGACCTAGGCCAACAGCACCTGATGACACCAAAATGATCTCATATCCTTGAGAGTTCAATTCTTTTATCTGCACGTTGTTAGAAGGTTTTACCATGTTATTTCGAGGCAAATAAAACAATAAGTGCAACCACCCAAGCTTTATTCACAATGATGCATAAAAAAATAGCATACCTGCTCACATAGTGCTCCTAATCTTCCAAGTGCTAATCGTCCATCATTTCGAGTAACAACAGCAGTCCCAACCTTCAATATAAGTCAGTTCACTCAATTATCAGAACTCCAACCATCTAAAATATTAAGTTCTCTCTCATTTGATGCTAAGATGTTTAATCTGTAACTATTATATCGAGACAAGTGTTCTTGCTCTTGATCAAGCCATAAAAATAAAAATAAAATTAAAATTAAAAAATTAATTGTAAAAATAATAAAGGGCCCACTTTAGTGGCAGAAAGTGACAAATTTCTTATCTAAAAACCATTTTATTTTAAAGTAGACATCACTTTCAGGGCAATTTCCAATGATTAAGAATCCCAAGATTCCCAAAAGAGAGATCTTGAACTCTTTTAAAACATACTTTTTAAAAAGACTAATATAAATCTTCATAAAATGTACTGTGCCATACACAGTTCTACATATTTTAAGTTTTTCCCATCTTCATAAAAATGATTTCCATGGCAATGTCAAAGGCCTAATTTTCATTTTCTCTTTTAAAAATTTAATCTATGTTAACCCAATTTTCAGTTTTTCTGGTTCTAAAAAAACATATAATCTTATTCTAAAGAAAAAAATATTTTACTTCACAATCTGCAATGAAACAAACACAGACTCTATTTTTAGATTTTAATATCCTTGTACCCATTTCAAAAAAATAAAAAATAAAGTACTGAGCTTAGCTTAGCTTAGCTTAAAATAGCATCCAGCATCCTTAATCCCATTTTAAGATCTTCAAAAACTATATAAATACTTTTAGCACAATTTAGGAGAAAGCATTGGAAAATGCCTTGTAAAAAAATACTTCATTTTACCTATTTTAAGTGTTCCTATCTCTTTTTTTTCGTAAAAGAACTCATGTTTTAGATACTAAAAAAACCCACATTTTCTTAGTTACAAAAGACGCATAAAGAGTAAGAAGAAAACAATCAAGGCATCCATTTTTCTTTGCAATTCCACATCTTTCCTAGTACCTAAACACCCCCTCCCCCCAAATTCAAAAACCAACATAAACCCACTAAAAAGAGAAGTACAAAAAAGAAGAAGAAAAAAAAACTTTAAAATCAATTCATTTCTTTATCTCTTTAAGCTAATCAAAAGTCAAAACTTAAACAATGTTAGGAACAGAACAGAATGAAAGCGAGAGAGAAAAGAAACAAACCTTAATGACGATACGCTTGACGTCTTTAACAAAAGCTCTTGAACTATCCTCAGCCATTGGTTGCTGATTGGATTCGACTCAGTGACTCAGTTGTGCGTTTTTATTTCAATTCGGCGATGGGTTTTTAAGGTAGGGAGGCAGAGGAGAATTATTTGGTAATTAGAAAACGGTGCACAAAGACATGGATGGTTTGAGATTAGTGGGCTTTGGATTTGTTTGGGTTAAATCAGTCGGCGGTGGATGAGAGGTCACATGGGACAACAACAAAAAAAAGTTATTTGGAATTTTCTCTTTCTTTTCTTTAATTTCTTTTTAATTATAAAAAAATGTAACTACTTTATTGAAGCTTTAAATTTGTTGAAAAAAAGTTTTCTTTTAGTATCATTTAACATTAGTATCTTCTTAAAAATGCTATTAGTTCGGATTAATTAGATTAAGAATTAATTAAGATATCGATTTAAAAAAAATATTAGTTCAATTGTTTGAACTAAAAATTGGTTGAATCAAATGATTAAATTAAATTTTTTTGTGAAGTTTTAATAATTTATTTAATTGAATTGATTGGACCGATTAGATTGATTTAGACTAATGAACCGATGGTTGATCGATTCGACTATTAATTTGATTTAAAAACCTTGTAATACTGTCATCTTGAATGGAAAGTTTTTTTATTGTATCAATTAAATAGGAGAAATTATTTTATAGGTTATTCCCACCACATCATACATTGTCTCTTTTTAATTATTATAATTTTGGTATTTTTTTTTACCCTGAACCTTAAACTCTAAACTCAACACCTAAATTTTAAGTCATAAACTCTAAACTCTAGATTCAAACCCAAGATTCAAGGTTTGAATTTCGAGTTTAAGATTTGAGTTTAAAGATAACTTAATGAGATAAAAAAATAAATTAATTTTAAAGGTAATTTTTTATATCCACAAGCAAATATAGAAAATTGTTATATGTCCTAATAAAATTTAAAAAAAAAACACATGATAAAATTCTAAACTTATATGTGAATGTAATAATTATTAATTTTTATATTTTTTAAATGATACGCATGACAAATTTTTAGTTTGCTCGTAAAATAAAAAAAATTACCAAATAATAATTTTAATTAAATTTAAAAACTAATTTCATCAATTCAAACTAAATACTTCACCAGCAGAATTAATAAAATGGTACATAACCTCACTAATCTACTTGCCAAGTTTATAAAATAAATTTCCATAAATTAATATTTACTTGCTGGGTTTTTTTTTTTAATTTTGAATCTATATTAAACGGTGGTAATAATATTTAATTTTGTTTAGCTTGATTTGTTTTTCTTTCTTGAAAATTGAAATCAAATACAAGCAAAAAAACAGCTTGATTCAGAAAGAAGGTTTTTAAAATGAGTTCAATACCAAATCCACCTGCATCACCAACCAGCACCTTATGAAAATAATAATTGAATAATTATCTAGAATTTTTAAAAAATATTTTTTTACTCCTGCTGATGACCAATAAATATATAAAGGATATAACTAAAGCCAACCAGATTTAGATTAAATGAAGGGAAAACGAAAACAAACACTGATTCCAAAGTCAAAAACCCTTGAATTATTTAATTAACTCTGAATATTAGCCTATTGGATAGGACTACCCAAAATTCAGGCTTTCCTATCAATTATTGATATTCGACTACGTGAAGTCCCGTTTTTGGGTTAGTAGGGATTTTATTATTAATTAATTTGAACAATTAAAAGTAGAACATTTAGTCTTAAAATTTGATAATTTTTTTTTCAATTTAGTCCTTGAACTTAATAATCATGTGGTGATGTGGTATTCTAAAAAAAAATGAAGGGATGATATGGCACAAACATCATCACATGGACCAAAATTAGAAAAAAAAAATCGAGTTTAAGCTAATAGGGATAAGAAAATCAAGGACTAAATTGAAAAAAATTACCAAATTCAAGACTAAATATTATTTTTATCTCTTAATATAATATATTCTTCATTCTTCAACCAATTAATTAAAAGAATGAATTGAATATCATGTATGGAATAGGTCTAATCTATGTGATATAAGACCTACCCAACCAACAAACCATTAGCCATGAAAGATTGGGCTCAAGCTAGATTGGGCTGACAGCACCAACTGCCACCATTTGTTCTCCCTTCCTTATTCTGTGGTCTGCACAAGTTTTGAAAAATCCCTACTAAACTCTAAATCCTAAATTAAACGAGCAAAAATCAATATAAATTGACATATCCAATTATTTTTTATTGAGTCGGTTCAACCAATTCGGTTATAATGGTTAAGGTGATTAAAATAGATTAGTCAGTCGTTTTTTCTCTTTAAATTTTTAACCGAATCAATCAAACTGACAAGTCGTTCTCCCCCCTTTCTAATGAAGGACTATTGTGGTTCCAAAGAATCATTGCTTACCTATCTCTGACCCTCATTGCCGGACCTAAAACTGAACAACTAATGCATTCCACTTATTGAACAAAGTTCCATAGTCGATCTATGAACCTTGATGCTCATGGTTCTCCTAGGGCAAATGAGATAGTCTACGTAGTCATGTCATGCTACTTATTGTTTATATTTCAATGGAGCCAAAATATTTGACGCAAAAAACTGCTTTATGATGCTAGGTAACAATTACAGTTGACAAATGAAAACAGTGACAACCTATATTTACATAACCAAGTGCAAGAGAGAGTACTTCCAAACTTAAAAAAATCATATTGACATTTACTTCTAGTTGTTCTAATGATGTTGGTCTCTTAATAGTAGGCCAACACCACCTTTGTCAATTAGATCAACCAACTCCAAAACCAGATTAGTGGCACCGCAACATCTCACCGGAAAACATCTACTCCCGGGACTCACTTCTGCTACATGTTCCAATATCACTAAAACTAGCTGAACAAGGAATTCCACACACACAAGCTTTTCTTCAATAGGAATTTTGCTCAAACTAAACTCATTTTTGCGTAATTCACGGAAAAGGAGAATCAACAGCAAAGTTTGGACCATACATGATGACTTAGTGAGGTTTAGGGAAAGAACCAGACCTTGATGAAGATTGAAAGGGCCATTTGCAACAAGAATGCAGCAATCACTATTATCGTAAGATCGTTCCCTCCTTCGATATAAGATCTTAAATTCAAAGCAACAAAGCATGATGAAGCTGTACCAGTAATTAGTATAATTATCCATCGGAGAAACTCAACTGGAATAAGCAATAGGAACTGCAAATATGTCATATAATACAGCTCAGATGATTGTAAAAGAAATTATGAATGATTAATAAAATTTTTTTTTTTGGTGAAAAGAAACAAAAGGACCAACTAATTAGTTATATCCATATGAACAGAAAAAGAACCTCTAGACTGATCCTCCTCTAAAAAATTCCGAATTATAAAAGGAGGAAAAACAAAATATTATTATGTTCTGCTTCATAAGAATGCATGATATAACTCATGCTCTGTTTGGGAACATGGATTTGGATTTCATTATTATGTAAATGGTAAAAATGAAATGCATATATTATGGACGAATTAATTGGAATTCAGTGTAATATACATCTAAAAGGTATAAAAACATGGATTTGTTAAATCTAAAAATATTTTAAGAATTTCGAATTCATTACTAAATACGTATCTAACAAATCCATGGAATTGAGAAATTATTATGGATGTTACGTTTCTAAATAGTTTCCTACTCAATTTACATTACTTTTTAAATCCAAATCCGAATTCTAAAATCCAAGTTCCCAAACACTACCTTAAGGTTTTCTAGATGTGATCAACAATTACAAAATCTTGGACGCATCAATGAATATGCTAATCCTTGGTCCATAAATACTTCAGAATTAGCAATTAAGGTTCTCTAATAAGGAGTGAATAAATTAACAAGACGATGGCTTTTTGGAGTTGAATGGCAAACTAAAACCATAAAGGGAAAAAAACTTACCGCAGTTGGCATGAAAATGGAGAGAGAATAACCCCACATGCACCAAAATCGTATAAGGCTAGCGTTTGAACCCAGATACTGAAGAAAGAAGTAAAATGCCATTGGCACCGCAATTGCATAACCATAGACTCCAGAAGCTGCTACATTTACATAGCCAACATCAAAGCTCCAAGTAGTAGTCCCATCAGTGTGCTTTTGCATAAGGTACGTGGCAAAGTTTCCGAAGCAAGAAAGCATAAAAACCAATGTAGTTGTGATCCAGATAAGCCCATACCTAATATATGCAAAAAAATCAAGACAAATAAAGCATTTTTCATTTTTAGCATGCTCCCTTCAATGCTTCTCACATTCATGTCAAAATAAAGAACCAAGTAACTAAGACTTTCTAACTTTTTAAGTTTATGAACCAAATTAGTTAGCTCGTCCTGATTTCCCCAAAGCTTGTTTCTTGCAAATGGAAGAATGCCTAGGTCAACGGGTGCTTTGATTGCTTTCTATACTACTTTTTTTTCCCATACTATACTGCTAGAGATAATATGCTTCTATAAGGTCAAAGAACTCCATAAACTTTTCTCTTCCAAAGGATAACTTTCAATTCCAAAAATAGAATGATGAAGCTTCCAAGAAAACAGCTTTGCATGTCTCATTTCATGATACAATGGCATCAAAGGAAGAATCGAAAGGGGGAGGGAAGCATACTCACAAATCAGGGTTAGCCTCGATCTTGTTGAAAAAATCTCCAGCTGTAGGATGAAGGGAACTTATCAGTCTGTTTATTACAACATCTGTATCCACATTAAAGTACTGCGTGTAGGATGAGATATTAAACACTCCCTTCCAGTTGTTTGGTGGCTGTTGTTCAAAGCTTTCTGTATAGGATAGACAAAGGGATGATCAAACATTAAAATTCCTTCAGAAACACTAAATAAAAGCATTAAAATGTTACCATAAGTGAATTAGCCACATATCCTAAGCCCAAAGGTATTTCAGAACATGAACGCAAAATCAGTGGTTTATATTCCTTAGTTAAAAGAGGTACACACACAATTCAATAACAGCAAATGTAGAGGATTGAGTATTCTCTACGTCCTAACTTACAGGCATGTAAAACATAAATCTTCCTCGAATAAATTTCCCTAAGATACCAGATGTAACTTCCAATAAGAAGATCCATTCAGTTCAATGATCAAATCTCCAATATTTCAACTTTAGATGCTGTGATTTTGAAAGTTTCTGTTTCATTCAATTAATATCAATAACAAATTTGGCTTATTAAAATCATTCACTGAGACATTAATTGTTGCAAATATAGCAGATTTTCAATTCTATCACCAAAATATTAAGAAATAAAAAAGAAATATCACTTCAATCATAACATTTCAGAGTAAGAAACAAAGAAGATTGATAAATTTAACTAAGATTTCTATAAAAACAATAAAAATTAATTTTAAAAAATATCATATACCAGCTGGAGCTTCAAGAGTTTGATAACCTCGGCCACTACCATTATTTGGAGGAAAATTTTGCATGCTTGCTTCAGGAGCTATAAAATTTCAATTAAAATAATTAATAAAATCAAATTCGCAATTAATGTAAACAAACTTTTCCAGAAAAAAAAAAATCTAAAAGATAATAGAAAAAAGCACCTGCATATGAGGATTTCTTTTCTTCATTTATAACAGACTGAAACCCAAAATGAAAAAAAAATCAAAATTAAATTACATAGAAAATGCCGAATCTTAACAATTTAATTCGAAAAAAAGAAATAAAATCGTAAAATAAACCGAAAATTGGAAGAAAAAAAAAAGAGAAGAGAATATTAAGAAGCTTACTGGAACTGAGCCGAGTAAATGACTGGTTGGAAGATTTGAAAACAATGATTCATCCATTGAAAAATGAGAGGTGGAATCGAGAAATTAAGAAAAGTATTTTTTTTTTCTAAGCAGAAAAGTGTATTTTTTAAAAGAAAATTTGGGAATTATTTTTTTGGAAAGTGGAAATCAGTTTAAAGGAGAAAAACGATGCGTTTTGCCGTAAATTGGAGGCAACGGAGACGACGAGGGAAGTGAAAATATCAAAATACTTGACTGATCAACGGCACATAACTGAAATTTCTCTCTCTTGTTACGCGCCATTTAGGAGCGCTGAGTTTCACGCGTTTGTTGCTTTTGTTCCAGTTTTCCAGCAAGGTTCATATGATTTGGATTAGAGCTGATCATGGGCTGGGCGGCCCGCCCGGCCCGAAGGTCCGCCCGAAAAGTGGGAGGGTTTGGGTAAAAATATAGGCTCAAAAAATGGGCTTGGGCAAAAAATCGAGGCCCGTTTAGAAAATGGGCCGGGCTCGGGTAAGAGTTTTTTTGCCCGGGTCGGCCCGGCCCGAATTATATATTAATATATATTTTTTATTTTATTTTTAATTATTTTAAATTTTTAATGTAATTATTTTTTATTATATTGTTAATTTGTGTATTGTTTTAAGAATTGTTTTAGTATTATTTTTATTTGTTTTAATATTTATTTTTATGTTTTTAAATATATTTGATTTATTATATTTTTAAATTTTTTTATTTAATGAAATAAGAAAAAAAAATTTAATATGGGCCGGGCCGGGCCGGGCTCGGGCTTAGTAATTTTATTTCGGGCCGGGCTTAGGCAAAATTTTAGGCCCATATTTCGGGCCGGGCCCGGGCCTAGCAGACGGGCCTAAAATTTTGTTTGAACCCGGCCCGGCCCGGCCCATGATCACCTCTAATTTGGATTGATAATGAGTCTTATTGTATGATTTTTTTAAAGAAAAGAATTATGTATAATCTTAAATTTTCTTTATATTTTTGAAATTTTTACCAACATGACATACAACGTCTAAATATCAATCCATGTGATGTATCACGTGTAAATATGTTAGTATTTTTATTTGTAACATCAGCATTAATTTAACTATTAAATTAATCACTGTTGATTTTTGTTAATAGAGAAGTTTGATTAATTTAAAATTTTTTATTCTCCATGTCCATGTTGTAGTTCATATTCGAAGTTTGTGATTATCTTCAACAACATCGTTTCTAAAATTTAAACATACATTTTTTTTTAAACACAATATGTCTTAATAATACATCTAACTCATTAATTTAATTTCCGTAAATGAATTTTATTTTTTATTTTTACTTTTGGGCTCATTTGCCAAATATAAATACATAATTAATATAATTTTCGGATAAATTATATTACTAATCACTTAACTATTTAAATTTGTCAATTTTTATTATTTGTCGGCTAACGATGGTAGCTTTTAAGATTGACATGATAACAACTTTAACCGTTAACATTTATACATTTATATCAATTTAGTTTCTGAAAAATTTAACTCTCGACATTCAATATTTTCATTCTTTTTTCCGTTTAGATCTTCGTCTGGTCTCTCCAATTCTCCACCAAATTGATATTGAAGTCATTGATCTCAAATTCATTTCATTTGACATTGTACCATTTTCACTCATGATCCTATAACTCTTGATGCCACAAGTTAATCGAGTAACAACTCAATTAAAAAAAACAAATATATCTTTTTTAAATGATAATTAATGTTATTACGATAATGTTTTTATCTTTTCATACTTTAAATAAAATAATTAAAAATCAAATATTTAAAGATTGAACACGTACTTAATAAGATTTATATATAAGTTCTTTATTATTCCGATTACAATAGTTGTTGAATAAAATTTAAAATAAAATATTTTTTACATAGAATGTTTTCTTACACTCACATCATGAGTGTGACATAATCTGACAATATTTAAAAAATATAATAAAACCAATATTTTTGGAATTGAATAGGTGGTCAAATTCAATTTTAATTAAATAGATTATTAAAGATTCATAAAATTTTAAATAAAAAATTATAAAAAAATCTAATTCAATTGCCAACTCAATTAGTTTTTTAATCCGGTTCAACCAATTCATACTAGTCAATCAATTCTATCCCTTGCTTTAGACTGACGTATCAAGGGGTGAGCATTGTAACACCCCTAACCCGTATCCATCATCGGAACTGAGTTACGGGGCATTACCGGAGTTTAAAGATCAAATAGACAGAAATTTCAAACACTTCATATCATACAATATTCATGTCAGAAACCAATCAAACTTCTATATATTGTCCCGTATTTGAGCCCTCCAGGCTCAAAATATGCGTTAGAAACATGTCGGGACTAATTTGGAAACTCAGGAAATTTTTTGGAATACATTAAAAATTTTCAAAGCTGCAGAGTTCACACGGCCGAGTCCCAGCCCGTGTAACTCTCTGACTTGGGTCACACATCCAAGCCACACGCCAATGTGCCAAGCCGTGTATCCTTTCAAAATGGCCTCACACGCCCGTGTGCTAGCCATATGGACCTAAAATGTGCCTTAAATTACAAGTTTACCATTCCATACAAGCTTGAACTTTAATCAATTTAAAAACCATTTGTTTAACCAGTTTAAAACATGATCAAACATATTCAAAACATGTCAAAACAATCATCCTAGGTGCCTAACCAATGTACCCTCGTTGGTACTGTAATACCCCTACCCGTATTCATTGCCGGAATAGGGTGCGAGGCATTACCGGAGTTTACGAATTAAATTTTTTTTTTCAACATATTCAATATAGCCCTTTTATAAATATCTAACCTTCCCTGTAATATTAAATCGAGACCAATCCACATCAACCAAATTAATTCAACATATTTTCATGATAGATTCATGCATTTATATAAGATAACGTCATCACATATCTATAACCAGGTTTGTTAACCATACTAATGGCTAACTTTACATTCATTTCACGTTAACATTTACTTTGTTAGCTTATACATGCCATTGGTTCCCAAAATAAAGTTCCTTTATATACCGAAATCCTGAGGTTGATAGTGTGATGTGTCTCTGACCAAATCCGACCTCCGAGCTCTTAACACTACAAAACAGGGGAAAAGGAAACAGGGTAAGCACTTTGTGCTTAGTAAGCTCATGTAACAAGAATTATACTTACCTAATATTTTCAGTACAATACAATAAACATTACATATATCCATTCAATGCATTATTACCCTAACATGCACAAACTCAACATTCAAGTTAGTACAATAATCTCCATGTATCAATAATATATATCATGATTGATGAGCTCATCAATACCATGATTTCCATTCCCTTGTTATTATTATTATTTTTTTAAATTTATCCCGTTGAATTACTCGAAATTTCGATGGATTTTTCAGAGGTACACTTTTAGTGTACAAATCCGGGTCCGTCAATTCATTTCATGTGCGCACATTTCCATTTCAGAGCACACTCTCGCGAACCTCAACCTTGCAGCGGGATTACGGTCGAGCTAAATCCCTACAATATAAACTCATAGAGTATTGTCGGGATTACCAGTCCAGGCTAAATTCAGACCCTAATTTGGATTACCCGTCCGGGCTAAATCCATTTTTCACATATTCTTCGGGAGGGCTATATCAGGATAGGATCACCCGTCCGGGCTAGATCCTTTTTACCGTCAATTCCTTTTCAAAGATCCATCGAATTTTCCTTTCATTCAACCGGATTTCTTCCCTTTATATCAAATATATCAATGTTTCATCAATTTTCATACAATGAACATTCAAATCATATTCACATCAATAACATACATTTCAAGTATTTAAGAATATAATTCAAGTTACATGAACTTACCTTGATACTTGTTTGTAAACAATAAAAATCTACTAATCCCGAACTTTTTCCTTTCCTCGATCTAGCTTCGTATTTGAATCTTCCGGATCTAAATAAATAAATTTAATTATCAATTTAATACATTTCATGTTCATATGCAACATTCTCTATAATTCAACTATTATTTATAGTTCATTCAAAGCTGTCTACTTGAGTCATAGTCACTAAATTATTTATAACTTGAGCTACGGAACTCCAAATTAAGATCCGTTAATTTTCCCTGAAACTAGACTCATATATATTCTTACCATAAAATTTTCAGAATTTTTGGTTTAGCCAATCAGTACAGTTTATTCTTTAAAGTCACCCCTGTTCTGCTGTCTAACAGTTCTGACTCTTCTTCACTAAAAATTAATTATCTCCTTGTACAGAATTCAAATGATGTTCTAGTTTTTTTATATTAAAACTAGACTCATTCAGGATTCTATAAATATAAATTTAAACCCCTAATTATTTTTCTTCATTTTTTTATGATTTTTCAAAGTCAGAACAGGGGAACCCAAATTCATTCTGATCTTGTCTCACAAAATTCATTATATCTCAAAATTTACAAATCCATTACTTACATATTTCTTCTATGAGAAACTAGACTCAATAAGATTTAATTACATATTTTGTTCATATTCTAATTCGATTCCTACAATTTTTGGTGATTTTTCAAAGTTAGTCTACTGCTGCTGTCCAAACTGTTTTAGTGCAAGCTGTTTATTACCATTTTTCCCCTAAGCTTTTAATAAATGATAATTTCATCCCTACTCAATTAGCTTCTTAATTGAGATGATTTTTCTCAATTAACATTTTATTCTATCACCTTAAACTAGTTTACAACCTTTAGGAATCAGAATTTCAGCAATAGACTTTAATTCCAAACATTTTCACAATTAGGTCCTAAAAATCATTTTCCATTGAAATTGCCTAATAAAATCATCTCATAAATAATTTAAAGCTTTAATTTCATTCTATTTCATCATAAACTTACAGCACTCAACCATGGTGACTTTCAATTTCATTCATGAAATCCAAAACTAATGAATTTAATATTAGGACCTAGTTGTAAAAGTCTTAGAAACACAAAAACTACAAGAAAAAGGCAAGGATTAACTCACTTGGTGCAAAAATTATGAAATACCAGTTTAGAGAACCCTCCTATGGCGTTTTTAGCTGCTGGAATTGAAGAGAAATGAAGAGAAATCTAGATATTTCCTATTTAGTCCTAGTTTTATTTAGTTAATTTTGCAATATTCCAATTTTACCCTTAATTTATCAATTTTTCTGCTGATTTCATACCCTTGCCGTCCAGCCCAAATAACTTTTGGGTCTAATTGCCTTTTAAATCCTTTCTCATTAGACTCTTAGCTATTTAATCACTCTAGCAACTTTTACACCTATTACAATTTAGTCCTTTGCATTTAATTGACTACCCAAACATTAAAATTTCCTAACGAAATTTTAATACCACATTAATAACATTTCATAAATATTTATAAAATTATTTTTGACTCGGTTTTTACGAGATAGAGGTCTCGATAACTTATTTTTACCTAATTTCTTCAATAATTTTTTTTTAACTAGCCACTAAATCGATAAAATTTTTCTATCAATATTTTCATACGACTTTCCTATCATATAAATTTTCATGCAAAAATATTGAAATAAATTTCTCTTTAAATCGGATTTGTGGTTACGAAACCACTATTCCGATAACCTTGAATTTAGGCCATTACAGGTACCACATTTTTATCTTCAAAACATATCATCAAAGCATCATTCAAATCCAAATTATAAACTTACCAAATTCAATCCATTTTTGCCTAGTTCATAAACACTTAAACACTTACTTAAATTCACATGCACATATCTAGATTTGGTTCAACTTGTCATGCCATAATATGACTTCAAACACAAACATATGTTTATATATATATATATATATATATATATATATATATATATATATATCAAACTAATATTAAACTTATAACCTTATTTACAATCAATCCACAAAATAACTATTATCTAGACACCCTAGGTACATGCCGACATAAAAGATAGACATCACCACATTTGAGTTCGGGATCGTTGTTGGATGCTATCGATGATCAAAAGTTAATTACCTAACCTACGCATGGAAAACAAAACCGTACGCTGAGCAAAACTCAGTGGTATTTCTATAATCTGAATATTTAGAGATAAGATAATATAATATGCACATACTAATTATAAGCGCAATTGAATATTTAAAACCACATTTATTCATACAATGGCATTAGCCATTCAATACTCAATTCATAAATACACCATTTCATACTATACTCAATTCTCATCACCTGCTATATAATAGTTTTTCACAACTTGATCCACATATCATTTAATCAATAACATTATCTATTCCACATCCAATTCATGAATACATAATTCATGTATCTCATTTTCATGTTTCAGTTCACTATCCCATTTTCAATTCACATACAATATCAGCCAATATCAATCATAATACCGTTTTATTTAATTACCCTTATTAACACGACTCGGGCTCAGACAGATACACGAATCCAACCAACATACCAGTTTGGCACCCAGTGCCTCATCAGATAAATCCAAAGTAATAATTGCACCCAATGTTATATAAATTTGACACCTAGTGTCTCATCGGTTAAACTGAAGTAAATTGGCAACCAGTGCCTCATCGACTCGAAGTCAAAGAAATTCTTGAACTCTTCTTATCCTATGGCATGCCATTTATATTCGACTCAATCTGATACAATTAATAGAGTTCCAATTCACTTTCCAAATACAACAAATATCCAATTATCATATTTGCACATTATCACATTTACACATATATATTCATAATATATATATATCAATTCAATCCAATTCAATCAACTTTAATTCAATTCAATATCAAAGTACCAAATATATTTTTCATATAATCCCATATATACATGAAATCAATTCAATAGTCAAAATGCCAAATAATCACCTCAACCACTTACCATATACATTAAATCAAAATATAACAATTAACAACTAGGTTTGGATTATAGAGTTACAAACCAGGAATTCCGAGCTATTCGATGTCAATTTTATCTTTCCCCTTTTTAGTCAAAGATTCCGATATGACGTTAGCTACGAAATTAAAACAATTGAAATTCACCAATATAACACAATTTAATTTCATATTGAATATTTTAATTTTGACTCAATATTTGCCTAAATTTCAATTTAGTCCCTAAACCGAAACTAATTTTTATTCTTCACAATTAATCTTATATTTTTACACAAATTTCAATTTAAACTAAATTTAACGCCCTATTTTCACTTAAATCCATAAATTTCAAAATTTTCACAATTTAGCCCCTCTAACTCAAAATTTATAATTTTTTCTACAATTTAATCCTTTTTCACTTCTAGCTTAAAAATATATCAATTTAATCCCTAATACTAAAATTATTCAACATTAACAACATTTAAAAACTCAATCATTGCTAAAATTTCAACATAAATCAGGTAATACTTAACATCGATATTCTAAAAATATAAAAATTACAAAAAAAAAAAACTAAATTGACTAACCAATTGAACTTGAAAACTTTTGAAACCCTTTCTTTTTCTTTCTTTCTTTTCCTTTTAATTTGTTTAGCTTTTGTCTTTCTTTATTTCTTTTATTACTTACTTTATTTTATTATTATTATTATTATATAATATAATATTAAGTAAACATATTATAATATATATAATAAATTTACAAATATCTTACCTAATACGGTCCCACTAAAGAAATAATAGTGAAATTCTTCTTTAGTCCCTTTAATTATTTTTAATCTATAATTCAGCTTTCACCTTATATGCAATTTAGTCCTTATACCTAATTACTCTTAATTCATACAAATTCACTTAACCCAAAAGTAATTAACTGCACAACTAGCTTTGTAAATATTTATATAAATATTTATGAGTCCGATTTAAGGGAATGGAGTCCCGGGAATGCATTTTTTGACAACCTCGACGGTTGGGTCGTTACAAGCGTTCGATCAAATTGAGTAAAAAGAAAAACGAGTTAATCAAATTGACAAGTCCTATTTTATTATCCTAACTTGATTTGAAATTTTTTTAATCGAGTTGAGTGAAATGAAATTTGAGTCGAGTTGAGTTGAATTGAATCGAGTGGAATTGTTTGAGTTAAATTAAAAAAATTAAACATGTCAAATTAAAACCTCGTTACAATATAACTAACCCATGTTAGAGCACATAAATTTGAAAACTTTATCAAAGCAAAATAAGAAGGAAAAAAAAAAAAGACACTTCAGTATATAAACTTGAATCGTTAATTACCTTATTTAGATCCCAAAATTATTATCTTAGAAAAATTTTAACTTTCTTTATATATTTTTTAAATTTTTTAATAAACTTTTTTAAAAATATAAAATATAAAATTTGAAATTTGTATAAATATTTTGAATTTTAAAATTTATTTTAAAATTTTTATTGAGAGAAACCAATTTGTTAATTTTTAAAATTGATAGGGACTTAAGGGGAATTTATACTAATATATTGTTAGACTTGTAAAATTTAACTTGACTCGAAATCAAATTATTTATTCGATTTGACTCAAAAAAATTGAATAACTTAAATTCAAAATTTTTTAAATTTTTTTCAATCGAGTCGAGTTTTACTCACCTCTAAACGTATCGACCGATTTCCGATCTAATCAATTCACAAATCCTGTACGATTTCAACACCTATGATAAAAACTTTTCATAGTATTTAAAAGAAATTAAATCATTTACCTTTCGTAATATTTATTTTGTTATAAAAACATTTTTAATTTTGTAACGATCCAAATCACTATCAAAATAGACATTCAAGTAGCCCAATTTTCACGTGCCATCACATTTCACGTAATTAAATTTAAAATTCTCCTTTTTTTAAACCCTCCCAAACAATTCCCACAATATTCAACCCCCCCAAATTTTCCTTCTGTTTCCTTCCCGTTTTCCTTCCTCCCAAACAAGAAAATGTCTTTCCCCTCTTTTCTCTGTTTTTTCTTCTTCGTTTCTTTCCTTCCACTTTCCACTCCTCTCACTTCATCCCCTTACCTTTCCCCCACTATCCTCCATCCAAATTACCAAAAAATGATCCAAAACTTCAAAATTTACGCTTACCCACTTCCGGAAACGCTGTCGTTTGACTCCAAAGTTGAATCCCTCTTTTACTCTTCTCTTATCCACAGTCACTTCATTACTCAAAACCCTGAAGAAGCCCATTTGTTCTTCATCCCTTTCTCTTTCCACTCCGGCCTTTCCACACGAGACGCTGCGTATGTCGTCGGAAATTACCGTACGGAGTTTATTTATTGGAATCGGACTCTTGGAGCTGATCATTTTTTCCTTTCCTGCTCTGGTATTGGTCACGGTGCGGACCGGAATGTTGTGGAGTTGAAGAAGAACTCGGTTCAGGTCTCGTGTTTTCCGACGACGGCTGGGTTGTTTATTCCTCATAAGGATGTTAGTTTACCACCACTTGCTAACGTTCACGCTCCGGTACACGCGCCGGCTAGTAAGAGTTCGAGTTATTTAGGTTACGTGAGGTATAATTGGGTTAAAGAGTCGAATCTAATGGAACAGCTATTAGCTGATCCCGAGATTGTGGTTGAATCTGAACCGTCGGATCAGTTGACTTATGAGGAAAGACTTGCCGGGAGTAAGTTTTGTTTGTTCGAGTACGGGCCGGAGATATCGGCGATCGGTGAAGCGATGAGCTTCGGGTGTGTGCCCGTGGTGATTACTGACCGTCCGATCCAGGACTTGCCGTTGATGGATATGCTTGCGTGGCAACAGATCGCGGTGTTCGTGGGATCAAGCGGTGGAGTTAACGAGATCAAGAGGGTTTTGGGGCGCGTGGTGGTGGAAGAGTACGAGGATATGAGGGAATCAGCTGCGGTCGCGAGTAAGCATTTTGTGTGGAACGATACGCCACAGCCGTGCGATGCGTTCCATATGGTGATGTATCAGTTATGGTTGAGAAGGCATACCATCAGATATGCTGAGAGAGAATGGGCTTAAGAGAGCTTAAGGATTTAAAGAGTTCTAGCCCGTTGATATGTTGTTGACTTCTAAACTTTGGACGGTGGTGATCACGTAATTCTTTTGTGAATTAATTTTATAAAAATAAAAACTAAAATAAAGCTCCACATTGAAATCATTAAAACCGTTTAAAAGTAAAGGATTTAGAAAAAATACGAGACTTAAAAAATAGATTTAAGTTTAAGTTTGTCCCGATTTATTTTACGTTTTTGTAATATATTTTAATTTTATTTTTATATTACATAAAATTAAATATATATTAGTATAATACTGTGTTAACATTAAATTTTTAAAATATAAATTTATGTAAATTTAAAATTTTAATAAAAGAAAATTATCTAATATTAAAATCGTAAAGTTAATGGCTGACGGTTAAAGTTAAACCGTTTTTAATTTTAATAAAAATTATAAAAAATAAACTATGTTGTGATATGTGTCAAAAAATGATAAAAAATAAAAATAAATAAAAGCTATAAAAATTATTAAATTTTAATAAAAAATATATGAAATATTTAGTTTTCATTAAAAATTAGAAAAATATTATAAAAACTGTAAAAAATTATAATTTTTTTAAAATTTTTATAAAAATCGTAAAAAAGTTATAAAATATATAGAAATATAGAAAGAAAATGATAACAAATGTTAAGAAATATAAAATTCATAGAAGAATTATAAAAATTATGGTATCAAAAATAAACATTTTATAATTTTTCAATAGCTTTTATTGATTTTTACTTTCATTTTATCATTTTTAGCCACATGTCATGTTGTGTTGTGACATGTGAAAAAAAGTCGTTAACTTTAACGATAAACGGTTCAAGTTAATGGTTACACGAATTTTTTGATGCATCTTATAAATTTTTTTATGATTTTTATAAAATTTTATAAGTTTTTTTATTTTTTTTCTAATTTTTAGTGAATTTTAAATATTTAAATATAATTTATTAAAGTTTAATAATTTTTATAACTTTTATTAATTTTTATTTTTTTATAATTTTTTTGCCACATGTCACACCATGGTTGTGGTACAAGTGACTTTAATTGAAAAAATTAGGTACAATTAACTTTAACGCTCAATTGTTAAAATTTACGGTCAAATGGCCTTTTTGATGCATTTTGACAATTGAATGAAAGAAAATAAATAAGGACTTGATTGCTTTGTTATTATTATTTAAATTTGAGGGTTTTTTTGATACATTTTGACAATCTAAGTACTCGATTGAGTGCAAGAAAAAAGCATTAGCTTAATTGCTTTTTTTGAAAAGTTTGAAGGTCCTTTTAATACATTTTGAAAGTTTAAGTACCAAATTAAGTGAAATAAAAAAAAATTAACTGATTATCAATGATTAAAATCCATTATGAAGAATTTTTTTATAGAAATAAATGGTAACTAATTTTCATAAAATAATTTTACTAAAATTGGTCTTATTACATTTTACTCCTTAAATTCAATCCAATTAAATTAAAACGTATTAAGTTTAAGTGTGTCCAAAGATTGAATTAAGATTATTGAACTAAACAAGGAATTTAACTTAATTTAATCAAGGAACTCCACGGATGAATTATATAATCAATATATAACTTAATATTTTAATCAAACACATAAAAAGTACTAATAAAACATAACACTATTATTATAAAGGGTACCCAAACTTGGCTTAAAGGTTCAAATAGGTCCATAAGTTTTTTTTTTCCAATTCAATTAGGTACCTAAACATATTTTTTTGATCTAATTTGGTACATAAACTTGGCCTCAAGGTTCAATTTGGTACCTAAACTTTTTTTTTGTTCAATTAGGTACTTGGACTTAGCCTTTCGATTCAAATTAATAGCTGAACTTGGCTTCATAGTTCAAATTCGTTTAAATAAGTAATTAATTGTAAATATTAATGGGACCAAAAAATCAAGTTCGGGTATCAATTTGAACCGAGAAGTCAATTTCAGGTACTTAATTAGACCAAAATAAACTTTAGGTACCAATTATTGAACTAATTTAGACAAAAAAACAACAACCAAGTTTAGATACCAATCTGAACCAAGAAGCCAAGTTCAAATATCTATTTGGACCAAAATAAACTTTAGGTACCAAATTGAACCTTCAAACCAAGTTCAAGTGTCTAATTAGATAAAAGAAAACCTTAAGTATCAATCAGAACTTTGAAACTAAATTCAAATACCAAATGTTTGGGATTTGTTTGCAAATTTCGGCCAGTGGTATTATTGCTACATGAAAATTAATATGACATCGATTCATTGATGAATTATACAAAACCCAATAATAGTTTTAAGGGTAAACTACATCTATGGTCACTTTAATTTTTTTTCTCAATTTAATCATTTTAATTAAGATAATTATTTGAATTAATTATTTCTGTTAAAAGTTTCGTTAATTTAGTAACTGATTTTTGACGTGGCACATTAGCCCATTGAATGATTGACACATGACTCATTTTTTTTTGTTACTTTTGGCTAAAACTGAGTATCTCTTTATAATTAGTTAAAAATACTTTTTTTTTGTTTATTTGCAACATGAGGACTTTTTTTTTTTATCTCTTTATTTCTCTTTTCTATTCTCTCTTTTTAAAGCTCGACCACCAATTCTCATCACCGCCCAACATCCTCCATCACCGTACAACATCTTCAATCACTTAATAGACTAATGTGCTACATCAACAATCCGTTAGTGGATTAATAAAATTTTTAACGATAATGATTAATTTGAACAATTATCTTAATTAGAATAACTAAATTGAGAAAAAAATTAGAATAACTAAAATAAGGCAACCTATTTTAAAATGAACATAAAATGTAATTTTCCATAGTTTTAATTCAATCAACTGAGATTTTGTTCCAATTATTAAATTTTTTTTGATATTGTGAATTTACAAAGCAATAAATTAAAATAATTGATACTGAAGGAGCATAAAAAAAATCAAAACAAATTAAAGAATATCCAAGTCAATAATGAAATGTTAAAATTTTAATCTAAATGAATAAGAGACAAACCTGTAGAATGCAAGGCAAGAAGTAAATTGGAACATGCAAAATTATATGAAATTAGAATTTTTAAAATCCAATTACTTGGTCTTCAAGCAATCAACACAACAATATAGAGGTATAAATACTAATAAAATAATTATAAACTAGATAAATATACTATAGAAGCACTTGTACTAGGAGTTAGATTATATTTTGCTTCACATACTTAAAAGATAGACAAATAAGTCATTGTATGTAAGATTAAAAAGTAAACTGATATTTTCAGTTAAAAAATTAGTCTATTTCTACTATTAAGAACTGGCGCGGCTAATAAAATAATTAGACTGTTAGAGTTGTATGACCTAAATTCTTGTTAAAAAAAAATAGATGTATTCTAAACTCCTCTTGTATCATTTGAATTCGATATAGTGAATTTTCTTTTCTTCTACCCGTGGTTTTTTTCCTGAGAGGGTTTTCACGTAAAATTTGTGTGTTTTATTTTTCTTTGTTTTCTTTGCGATACATTACCATTATCAATGTTCAATTTTAACATAGACAATTGTACATAGAGTGCCACATGTACTAACGTATAAGGACCAATTTTTAATAGTAAAAATGAATAAAATTTTTAATAGGACCAATTTGCTCTTTGATCTAATACATAAAGACTAATTAACTCGTTTTTTGAATAGAAAAAACAAAATGTAATTGGCTCCTAATATAAGCGCCTAATATAAGAGCCAAATTTTTTGATAGTATTATATTCTACTATGTCTGTTTTTTGTTCTTTTATATCCAAGCTTTAGTTGTTTCTTGTATATCGTATTAGTTTTGATTCACATAACACTAAAACTGAAAAAAAAAAAATCTTTGTATTGCTTTCACTCAGTTATATTAATAAATTGGGATAAATCTCAAAATTATACATAAATTTTAGTTTAATGCGTAATTTTATAAATGAATTTTGATTTTGTTTAATTTTATATATGAAATTTTGCTTTAATCCAATTCTAATAAATTATTCACACAATTATTGATATAATATTATTTTATGTCTATATATTGCATACACAAATAATCATATTGACCCAATATCATAATAAATTGATGTCTTTATTTCTTCAAATGCCTATGATTGAATCACAATCAAAGATTCGTGTCAAAATTTATGTATTAAATTACACAATAAATTAAAATTCATGTATAATTTTAAGATTTTTTCCTAATAATTTTAAAGTTAAGTCTCGGAACAAAAGAAAGATGTTGCTTATTTTTCCATTTAAGTTAATGGTTTTAAGTGTTAGCTATTAAACTTCCATGATAATTGTAATGTTAATTTTTTTTGGGGGGTCAATGGGACCTAATTTAGATTAGTGTTTGTAATTTTGTCATTGTATTAATTATATCTTTATGGTTTTCAAAAAGATTAAATTGAAATTCTAATATATTTTTCTAAGAGACAAAATTTAATATTTTATAAATTTAAAAAAAAAAATCTATTTTTAGGAGGATCGAGGACTTAGCTCCTCCCTTTGTCCCCAGTCACAATCTCTTGGAAAATTGAAGAGTTTACACACTTCATATACCTTCCATGTGGAAATTACTTTGTAATTCCAAATGTTGTATTGCATATTGTAGTGGAAGTTCCCCTTTTAATGTGGATCAAAGGAGATTTGCATTGGCAGCCAAGCTTGACTTTTCTAGATATTGAAACTTTGAAGTACATAATGGTGAACAAGAAGCTTGTTGAAAACAATGCGATGCTTAGGATCACTAATTCTCGGAGTTTAGGTATAGTATTTAAGAGCACAAAATATACAAAGCATATCTTAATGTCGCTGATCAAATTGCATTGCCTTGGTCATTGTACATAGAGTTTTATGTGGCCACAGTCCCAATATCATATTCAGACTTGGAACATCTTTCTCGGTGTCATTATCTCACCAAACTGCAATTAGTAGAGAAGGTAGAATAATATCAGCATCCGAGCCATGATGTTTTGAAATTTCTACTATCAAATATTGTCTAGTTAACTTTATTGTTTAGTTATATGAAGTAAGATTCAATGGGTGTATTGCAAAAGTTGCGTTGAAGATTCTCAGCTTACAGTAATTCGCATTTATGGGGAGAAAAAATAAAAATCTTTCCACTTGATTAAACTTAACGCAGCTTCCTCCAAATTTCCTATGATTTTCTCCTCCGTCTACTTTGAATACATGTTATGCTATTTAAAAAATTATGTTCAGCTTTTTCCTGTCCAAAGAAAAATAATCAGCAACCTCAACCCCACAAACGGCTCTTCATAACTTCTGATAAAGAGAAATACTTCCTCCACTTCTCGACCAGCAGGAGAAATGGCAGAGGCTATTGTGTCCTTATCTGTTGAAAGAATTTCGGATTTACTCATCCATGAAGCAGTTTTCCTCAAAGATGTGAAAGATCAAGTTGAAAGCCTAAAGGATGAACTGAAGCGAATGCAGTGTTTCTTGGAGGACGTTGACCGTATACCAGAACAAGACAAGCGTCTCCATAATCGGGTGTCGGAAAACCGGAATCTTGCTTACGATGCTGAAGATGTCATCGACTCGTTTATTCTTAAAGCAGCACATCAACGGGGTTTTCATGGGATTGTCAAGAGATTCATCTCCATTTTCACCAAACCTTCTCATCTGCACAAAATCGGCGTGCAGGTCAAAGCAATCTAGACCAAGCTCCAAAACATTTCCAGGAATCTTCCAGCTTATGCGATACCCGGTGATGGAGAAGGCTCTAGTTTAATTTTCAAGGTGCAGCAACGGTTAAGGACATACTCACATGTCAAGGAAGAGGACGTTGTTAGCTTGGAGGTTAGCACCAAGGAAATTATGGCCAAGTTGATGATAGAAGAAGATAGACTCCATGCCGTAGTTTCGGTAGTCGGCATGGGGGGCATCGGTAAGACTACTCTTGCCAGAAAAGTTTATAATCATGTTGATGTGAGACGCCATTTTGATTTCTTGGCTTGGGTTTATATATCTCAACAATGTAAGCCGAGAAAAGTTTTGCTTAGTGTCTTGATGAAAGTTCTCTCTCCTTCTAAAGATGAAAGAGAGCTAATTGAGAAACTGGACGAGAATGAGCTGTGGAAAAGGCTTTTTGACGCTTTGAAAGAAAAGCGGTATTTGGTAGTCCTCGATGATATCTGGAGAAGCGAGGATTGGGATATTCTTAAACCTGCTTTTCCACGAGGAAGAAAGGGAAGCAAAATATTGTTCACAACACGCAACAGGAATGTGGCTTTATATGCCGATCCTTGCAACACTCCCATGGAGCTCTCATTTCTTACAGATGATGGAAGTTGGAATCTTTTGTGTAGGAATGCATTCCCACTAAGCGAGACAGATTCTCATATCTACTCAGAGGAATTAGAGAAACTCGGACGAGAGATGGTGAGAAAATGTGGAGGTCTACCTTTAGCAATTGTTGTCTTGGGAAAGTTGCTAGCAAGAAAACAATCACTGGATCAGTGGGAGACGGTTCACAAAAACATTTTCCATGGAAGATTAAAAGGGTTCCAACAACATGATCCTCAATATGGTGCGGTGAACAGGATTTTGGTTTTAAGCTACAATGATTTGCCTTATCATTTAAAACCATTCTTTCTGTATCTTGCTCATTATCCAGAAGATTGGGAGATATCGAAAAAGGAGCTCATTCGATTATGGATCGCTGAAGGTTTCATTTCACCATTATTGGGAAGCAAAGAAATCTTGATGGAGGATGTAGGTGAACAATTCCTAGAAGACCTTATAGACAGAAGCTTGGTTCAAGTTTGGAGGCGAGACTCTACAGGGACAAAAGTGAAAACATGTCGAATACATGATCTCTTCAGAGACTTGTGCATGGAGAAAGCAGAAGAGGAGAATTTCTTAAAATTTATTCAACCTTCATTAGTTGAAAACTCTGGAAATTCTCTTGATGTGACCTTGGTAGCATCTGTGCCACGAAGAATTGCTATACATCCTGGCAAAAGGGATGTCCATTTAAAAGGAGGGCATCCGCAATTACGTTCTTTGCTGCTGATTCAAGAAGAGGTATTCATAAATTTCCATATTTCAAATTTCAAGAAATTTAAACTTTTAAGAGTGTTGAAACTTACGAGGAATGTTAGGAAGTGGCATGTGTTAGGTGAAATTGGTAATCTCCATCATTTGAGGTATTTGAGGTTAAAATGCACCGGGGAAATGATCTTGCCATGTGCTATTGGAAAGTTGAAGAATTTACACACTTTGTACCTCCAATGCCTTTCTCGCAGTGTAGTTCCAAAAGTTGTATTCAAGTTGGAACGTTTAAGGCAATTTGTGATGAAAGGGGATGCATACCCTAGGATCAAAAGTGGTTTCCATTGGTGGCAAAGTTTTTCTTCAAAAAATATTGAAACTTTGAAGTACATGTCGGTGGACGAGAAGTTGATTGAAAATAATGAGGCGCTTAGGTTGCCTAATATTCAATGTTTAGGAATAATATTCAAGAGTTCAGAAGATGTTAAGCTTATCCTACTGTTTGCGATCAAATTGGATCGCCTTAGGTCATTGTCCATGAGTTTGTCTGACTTTCTGAACGATGACAAGTCAAGCTCATTTTCAAATCTAGACTTGGAACCTCTTTTTCAGTGTCGTGGCCTCTCTAAATTGAAGTTAATAGGGCCTATAAAAGAATATCCACATCAGAGCCATCATGTTTTGAAATTTCTTCCACCAAGTATTGTCAAGTTAACTTTGCGTTTCTCTGAGCTAACTCATGATCCAATGGGTGTATTGGAAAGGTTGCCTTGTTTGACAATTCTTAACTTACAAGGTTTTGCATATGAGGGGAGAAAAATGATTTGCTCTGCCAATGGCTTTCCTCAACTTGACTCTCTTTGCATGGACTATGCAAAAAATTTGGAAGAGTGGGAGATAGAAAAAGGTGCAATGCCACGTCTTCGAAATTTGGAGTTAAGATTTATTTTAAAACTAGAGATGTTGCCGGAAGGATTGATGTTTATTACTTCTCTCCAAGAATTGAAATTATCAGCAATGAGCCGTTCATTGGAAAAGAGGATTCAAGTGAAGGATGGAAGAGAAGGAGAAGATTTCTACAAAGTGCGCCACATTCCCTCCATCCAAATCACATACTATAGATGAACATCTTTCTACAACGTCAAATTTCATTTGATTTAGAAGAGTTGGAGCCATCATCACGAAAACTCGTTTTATTAAAGCTCTTGTCAGACACTCGTTTAATACATGTTCAAACCATTTAACCTCATCCCTACCTTTAATATTGTATTAAAAAATAATTTTATACATAATTTAATTCTTTTGATTTTTTAGCTTTAAAATTTATAGTTCCTCGCATTATGGTGCTATAATAGTCATATCTCTATCTTTATTGTTTGTGATTTCATAGGGTTTAAATGCTTATCTTTGATTACACCTATTCTAACAGGTAAATGATTGTATGAAATAGTGACGCCATGTTATCTGTATTCCTTTCCAATAGTTTTATGTCACATCAGTACTCTTATCCTAAATTTCAAGATCTTTTATATAATTTTTCGTTACGATCCTCCCACCTAAAGAATTAAAAAAATGAATTTATTAACTAAATTTGGTTTAAAAAAAAAAAAAAGAAATCACTCAATAACATGTAGCTTCCTCCAAATAATGTATGTTATTTTATTTAAAAAATTAAGTTCAGTAATAATAATAATAATAATAATAATATCTTCAGCTTTTTCCTGTCCAAAGAAAAATAATCAGTAACCTTATCAGCTCTTCAAAACTTCTGATAAAGAGAATTAATTCCTCCACTAATACATAAAATATTCTACAATTACTTATCGATCAGTTTGTGGAATCTGTTCTCCACAGAGGAATGGAAGAAGCTATTGTGTCCTTAGCTGTTGAAAGAATTTCAGATTTACTCATCCATGAAGCTGTTTTCCTCAAAGATGTGAAAGATCAAGTTGAGAGCCTAAACGCTGAACTGAAGCGAATGCAGTGTTTCTTGGAGGACGTTGATCGGAAGCCAGAACAAGACAAGCGTCTCCATAATCGGGTGTCGGAAATCAGAGATCTTGCTTATGATGCTGAAGATATCATTGACTCTTTTATTCTTAAAGTAGGACATCAACGAGGTTTTCATGGGATTGTCAAGAGATTCACCTCCATTTTCACCAAACCTTATCATCTGCACAAAATCGGGGTGCAGGTGAAAGCAATCCAGACCAAGCTCCAAGACATTTCCAAGAATCTTCCAGCTTATGAGATATCCGGTGATGGAGAAGGCTCTAGCTCAATTATCAAGGTGCAGCAAAGGTTAAGAAGGACATACTCACATGTCGAGGAAGAGGACGTTGTTAGCTTGGAGGTTAGCACGAAGGATGTCATGACCATGTTGATGACTGAAGAGGATAGACCCCACGCCATCGTTTCCATAGTCGGCATGGGGGGCCCCGGGAAGACTACTCTTGCCAGAAAAGTATATAATCATGTTGAGGTTAGACACCATTTTGATTTCTTGGCTTGGGTTTATATATCTCAACAATGTAGGCCTAGAGAAGTTTTGCTTAGTGTCTTGATGAAAGTTCTCTCTTCTTCTAAAGATGAAAGAGAGTTAATTGAGAAACTGGACGAGAATGAGATGTGGAAAAGGCTTTTTGATGCTTTGAAAGAAAAGCGGTACTTGGTAGTCCTCGATGATATCTGGCGAAGCGAGGATTGGGATATTCTTAAACCTACTTTTCCACGAGGAAGAAAGGGAAGCAAAATATTGTTCACAACACGCAACAGGAATGTGGCTTTAAATGCCGATCCTTGCAACACTCCCATGGAGCTTTCACTTCTTACAAATGATGAAAGTTGGAATCTTTTGTGTAGGAAAGCATTCCCACGGAGCAAAATGGGTTCTCAATGCTGCTCAGAAGAATTTGAGAAGCTTGGAAAGGAGATGGTGAAAAAATGTGGAGGTCTGCCTTTAGCAATTGTTGTGTTGGGAGGCTTGCTAGCAACAAAACAGTCCTTGGCTCAATGGGAGATGGTTCACAAAAACATCCATGGACACCTAAAAGTGCTCCCACACCAAGATCATCAATATGGTGCGGTGAACAGGATTTTGGTTTTAAGCTACAATGATTTGCCTTATCATTTAAAACCATGCTTTCTGTATCTTGGTCATTATCCGGAAGATTGGGAGATATCGAAAAGTGAACTCATTCAACTATGGATCGCTGAAGGATTCATTTCACCATCATTAGAAAGCAAAGAAATCTTGATGGAGGATGTAGGCGAACAATTCCTAGAAGAGCTTATAGATAGGAGCTTGGTTCAAGTTTGGAGGCGAGACTATACAGGGACAAAAGTGAAAACATGTCGAATACATGATCTCTTGAGGGACTTGTGCACGAAGAAAGCAAAAGAGGAGAAGTTCTTGGAAATTATTCAACAATCATCGGCTGAATTTGATGTGACACTGGCAAAACCTATGCTACGAAGAATTTCTATTCATCCTAGTGAAAGGAAAGTTCATTTGAAGGGAGAGCACCCAAAATTACGTTCTTTGTTGTTGCCTCAAGACGTTGAATTGATAGAATTCTTCATTTCAAAATGCAAAAGCTTCAAATTTTTAAGGGTGTTGACTCTTCTAAGAAGGAATGTCATAAAGTGGCATGTGTCAGTTGAAATTGGTAATCTCCAACATTTGAGGTACTTGAAGTTAGGATGCTATGGAGAAATGATTTTGCCGCAATCTATTGGCAGGTTGAAGAGTTTATACACTTTATACATCAAGTATGAAACTCACATTGTAATTCCATATGTTGTGTTCAAGTTAGAGCGTTTAAGGCATATTATATTAAAAAGGACTAGATGGTGCGAAAGAGGATTTCGTTGGCGGCTAGGGTTCACTTCAAAAAATATTGAAACTTTGAAGTACATAGAGGTGGATCATGAGAGGCTGATTGAAAATAATGTGGTGCTTAGGTTGACTAATATTCAGAGTTTAGGATTAGTATTTACAAGATCAGAATATGTGAAGCCTATCCTAATCTTGCTAACCAAATTGCAACGCCTTCGGTCATTGTCCTTTGATATTTTAGACAATTCAATCTTATCATATCTAGACTTAGAACCCCTTTCTCAGTGTCATCACCTCTCCAAACTGAGATTAATGGGGGGGATAGAAGAAGTTCCAAATTCGAGCCATCATGTTTTGGAATTTCTTCCACCAAATATCGTCAAACTAACTTTGGATTCCTGTAATATGAGTCAGGATCCAATGGGTGTATTGGAAAAGCTATGTCATTTAAGGATTCTCTATTTGTCTGAAGCATATAATGGGAGAAAAATGATTTGCTCTGCGAATGGGTTTCCTCAACTTGATTTTCTTCAGATAGGGAATCTAATAAAGTTGGAAGAGTGGAAAATAGAAGAAGGCGCAATGCCATGTCTTCGAAGATTGGAATTAGTTAATGTTAATAGTTTAGGCATGTTTCCAGAAGGATTAAGGTATATTACTACTCTCCAAGAAATGTCATTAGTAGGATTGAGTTCATCATTGGAAGAAAGGATTAAAGTGAAAGATGAAAGAGAAGGAGAGGATTTTTATAAAGTGTGCCATATTCCCTCCATCGACTTTGTAAAGTTACTGGATTCAACATCATTTGAGGTATTTATTTATGTAAAATAATAATCTTTTCATTCTTTTTTTCTTTCTTTCACCCATATAGTTAGATACTGATATAAATTTAGTAAAATAACAAAAAAGAAAAATACACATATTTAATTAACATAAAATTGTAATTAAAATATAAAAAATAAGGATTTCAAATATTTTTCTAGAAAAACTAAATTTTTAATATCATTTACCATAATTTTCATTTCATATTTTTAATTAGTATACATAAGAGATGATGATATGTTTATACCATTTTCTTGTTGATGCAGGTAATTACACTTCACTGAGATATTCAACCCCATCAAGTGTGTGTTTTTAAATTGGATTGTTATATAATATGAACTTGAATAAAGTGATGTTTATCAATAATTTGATTAGAGTATAGATTTTCATTAATGAAGAATGATTAATTATGCAATGTTTTTTTTAGATTCTATATATTTTTATGTTTTTTTTTATGAGGTATCTGTTTGATACGAGTTTCAATTATATGACGTCCATCCCCACCGGAATATTATATAAGAAGAGTCATACATTAATCATTTTGAAACTTTTAACCGTTTAATCAATGATATTAATCATTTCATAAAGTTTTTTTAATCAAAATTACCATGAAATATTAAATACTTTTTACTCATTTACTATTTACTAAGAACAAACCGATAATTAATGGATTGGGATATTCTGGAGAAGAGAGGATTCGGATATTCTTAAACCTGGTTTTCCACGAGGAAGAAAGGGAAGCAAAATATTGTTCACAACAAGCAACAGGAATGTAGCTTTACATGCCGATCCTTGCAACGCTCCCATGGAGCTCTCACTTTACAGATGATGAAAGTTGGAACCTTTTGTGTAGGAAAGCATTCCCACGGAGCAAAATGGGTTCTTAATGCTGCTCACAAGAATTTGAGAAGCTTGGAAAAGAGACGGTGAAAAAATTTGGAGGTCTGCCTTTAGCAATTGTTGTGTTGGGAAGCTTGCTAGCAACAAAACAGTCATTGGTTCAATGGGAGATGGTTCACAAAAATTGTAACGACCCAATAGTCATGGGTGTCGGAAAATATATTTTCGAGACTCTATTTCCATAAATCAAAATCGTAAATATTTATTAAAAATATTTACAAAGCTAATTGTGTGATTTTTGGTTAGGGGTGTGACAAAAATATCCACTGACACTTAAAAGGAGGCTTTCAAGGAGGCTTTCAAGGAATCGTCAAGAGATTCACCTCCATTTGCACCAAACCTTCGCATCTGCACAAAATAGGGGTGCAGGTCAAAGCAATCCAGACCAAGCTCCAAAACATTTCCAAGAATCTTCCAGCTTATGAGATATCCCGTGATGGAGAAGGCTCTAGCTCAATTTTGCAGCAACGGTTAAGAAGGACATACTCACATGTCGAGGAAGAGGACGTTGTTAGCTTGGAGGTTAGCACGAAGGATGTCATGACCATGTTGATGACTGAAGAAGATAGACTCCATGCCGTCGTTTCGATAGTCGGCATGGGGGGCATTGGTAAGACTACTCTTGCCAGAAAAGCATATAATCATGTTGATGTGAGACGCCATTTTGATTACATGGCTTGGGTTTACATATCTCAACAATGTAAGCCGAGAGAAGTTTTGCTTACTGTCTTGATGAAAATTCTCTCTCCTTCTAAAGATGAAAGAGAGCTATTTGAGAAACTGGAAGAGAGTGAGCTGATGAAAAGGCTTTTTGACGCTTTGAAAGAAAAGCGGTATTTGATTGTCCTCGATGATATTTGGCTTTATACACCGATCCTTGCAACACTCCCATGGAGCTCTCATTTCTTGCAGATGATGAAAGTTGGAATCTTTTGTGTAGGAAAGCATTCCCACGGAGCAAAATGGGTTCTCAATGCTGCTCACAAGAATTTGAGAAATTCGGAAGAGAGATGGTGAAAAAATGTGGAGGTCTACCTTTAGCAATTGTTGTCTTGGGAAGCTTGCTAGCAAGAAAACAATCATTGGATCAATGGGAGACGGTTCACAAAAACCTTTTCCACGGACACTTAAAAGGGCTCCAACAACATGATCATCAATATGGTGCGGTGAACAGGATTTTGGTTTTAAGCTACAATGATTTGCCTTATCATTTAAAACCATGCTTTCTGTATCTTGCTCATTATCCAGAAGATTGGGAAATATCGAAAAAAGAACTCATTCAATTGTGGATCGCTGAAGGTTTAATTTCACCATTATTGGAAAGCGAAGAAATCTTGATGGAGGATGTAGGCGAACAATTCCTAGAAGAGCTTATAGATAGAAGTTTGGTTCAAGTTTGGAGGCGAGACTTTACAGGGACAAAAGTGAAAACATGTCGAATACATGATCTCTTCAGAGACTTGTGCGTGGAGAAAGCAGAAGAGGAGAATTTCTTAAAATTTATTCAAAAATCTGAAAATTCTCTTGATGTGACCTTGGCAGCATCTATGCCACGAAGAATTGCTATACATCCTGGCGAAAGGGGCTTCCATTTAAAAGGAAAGCATCGAAAATTACGTTCTTTGTTGCTGATGAATCAAGAAAAGGTATTGATAAATGTCCATATTTCAAATTTCAATAACTTTAAACTTTTAAGAGTGTTGAAACTTACTAGATGGGTTGAGGAGTGGCATGTGCCAAGTGAAATTGGCAATCTCCATCATTTGAGGTATTTGAGGTTAAGATGCATAATGAAAATAATCTTGCCAAGGGCTATTGGAAAGTTGAAGAATTTACACACTTTGTACCTCCGATGCCTTTTCGCTTTGTAGTTCCAAATGTTGTATTCGAGTTGGAACGCTTAAGGCAATTTGTGACGAAAGGGGATGAGTATCCTGAGATCGAAAGATATTTTCATTGGTCGCTAAACTTTTCTTCAAAAAATATTGAAACTTTGAAGTACATGTGGGTGGACAAGAAGTTGATTGAAAATAATGAGGTGCTTAGGTTGACTCATATTCAGTGTTTAGGAATAATATTTAAGAAATCAAAAGATGTTAAGCCTATCTTACTATTGGCGATCAAATTGGATTGTCTTAAGTCATTGTCCATGACTTTGTGTAAAATTTTCTATAGACAATCAAGCTCATTTACATATCTAGACTTGGAACCTCTTTTACAATGTCGTCGCCTCTCCAAATTGAAGTTAAAAGGGCCCATAAAGGAATATTTACATCAGAGCCATCATGCTTTGAAATTTCTTCCAAGTATTGTCAAGTTAACTTTGCAGTTCTCTCATATGAGTAATGATCCTATGGGTGTGCTGGGAAAGCTGCCATGTTTGAGAATTCTTAATTTACAATATTTGGGGAGAAAAATGATTTGGTCTGTCAATGGGTTTCCTCAACTTGATTTTCTTAAAATGCATCATCTATTTAAATTGAATGAGTAGGAAATAGAAAAAGGCACAATGTCATGCCTTCGAAGATTAGAGTTGGCCAATATTGAAAGTTTAGGGATACTTCCAGAAGAATTGATGTATATTACTATTATTCAAGAACTGTTAATAGTAGGAGTGGATTCATCATTTAAGAATAGGATTAAAGGGATAGATGGAAGAGAAGGAGAAGATTTCTATAAAGTGCGCCATATTCCCTCCATCCAAGTATTTACACGCATTTGCCCGTGAGGTATTTATTTCTGTAAAATAATAATCTCTCCATTCTTTTTATTTTTCTTTCACCCATGTAGTTAGAGATTGATAAAAAATTGGTAAAATAACAGAAAAGATACCATTTTATTATTAAAATATAAAAAAATATAAAAAAATATTATTTCATAAAAATTAACATAAAATTATTATTAAAATATAAAAAATAAGGATTTCAAATATTTTTCTAGAAAAACTAAAATTTTAATATCATTTTATTAATTCATAATTTTTAATTCATATTTTTAATTAGTATACATAAGAGATAATATGTATATACTATTTTCTTCTTGATGCAGGTATGGCCGAACTCCATCAAGTGTGTGTTTTTAAAATTGGATTGCTATATAATATGAATGAAGTGATTGTTGATTATTAATTTGATTAGACTATAGATTTTCATTGATGAAGAATGATTAATTATCCATTGTTTTTTTTTTCTTCTAAATTCAATAAATTTCTATGTTTTTTTCTTATATTTCGAGACATTAGTTCTCATGTTTACAATATTAGTTTTGAGATCAATTCAATATTTTCTTCCATTGTCTTTTAGCACTGCTTCTGCCTTCTCTATTTAAATTAAAAATTAGATGATACAATGTGAATGAAAACATATATACTTTTATATGATATAACGAAAAATATTTAAGATTTCTTATAACAAAAATTCCTTATTATTAATACCTTTTTTTCATTTAATAATGTATAAAACAGATTTATATTCTCTTGACTTATATAGAACGATGATTAAATTTTTTATTATATACCTGTTTGACACGAGTTCAAGCTATATGACGCCCATGCTCACCCCAATATTGTATAAAAAGAGTCATACATTAATTATTGTGTAACTTTTAACCATTTAATCAATGATATTAATCATTCCATAAAATTTTTTTAATCAAAAACATGATAAAGTATTATATATTTTTTAATCATTTACTATTTACTAAGAGCAAATCGATAATTAAATATCTGAGTCTGTAATTATTTCAACTTCTACCTTGAACCAAGCATGGTATTGTAACATGTTTAATAATGTACTAATTGTCTGGTAACAATATTACCAAAGGTAATCAATCATTTTATGAACTCATTTTATGAACAAACACCCCCCAATCTAAATTCACAAAAGTTCGTGTGTTTGAAAGTTGAATTCACATAATTTATTCTTCCTATATATAAACAATAAGAAGAAAGTAGGACTCAACTTTCTATTGAAGACTTGTTTTAATAAGGTTACACAAATCAAAATGTAGTAAATTCAGGGAATTCTATGTAGAAAATTCAACTTTCCATTGAAGACTATTGGTGATGAGGTCTTGGTCTATCTTACTAGTGCTCGTACCAGCTATGATGTATGGGTAGCCATTGAAAAGAAGTTTGCAACTAAATCTACTGTCAAACTCTCTAGTATGCGACATGCGTTGTGTTCTCAAAAGAAGGGCTACTTATCTGTTAAAGAATATTTGTCCAAGATCAAGTCGATGAGTGATATGTTGATTGTGGCAGGGAGTTCAATTCCTAAACAAGAACATGGTAGGACAGTTCTTGAGGGCCTTTCGGTCGAATATAAGTCTATACGGGTAGTAGCTTCAGCTACTTGTGTTTCCTTTGATCTTTTGACAGAACTGCTTTTTGATTGCGAAGCAAGGGAACTTAAGTTCTTGACTAGTGTTCCAATACAGGCAAACTTGGCTAGTAAACAAGTTCATGAAGGTGGTGATCAGGAAAAAGGGTCTGACAGATATTATCAACAGAGTAAATAATCGTATAAAGGTGGTTTTCAACAAAGTAGAAGTTTCCATCATGGTAAAGGATGTGGGGGCTCGTTTTCACATAATCGACCCCAATGGCCATTATGTGGTAAAGTTGGGACATGTTCAAAAGTGTTATTATCGATTTGATGAGAATTTTGTAGGTATCTCTAATGACGATAGGTCGATGTTAGTAAATCATTATCATCTTTTCAATCCAAGACAGAGCGCATCTAACTATGGGGTGCATCACTGTTGTAATAAATTTCCTAGCTTTCAAGGAGGTAGTGGTCAACCATCGAGATCTTCAACTAGCTGGGATGATTAAATGTGGTACCCCAACTTCGAAGCCACAAATCATGTTACCAAAGATCTCTCTTCACTTAGTCATCATACTGAGTATACAGGTACAAGTCAACTCTTGATGGGCAATGGGACTCCTATCCCTATCAATGATGTAGGGACCTCTTCGATTACCACTAATAATATAGCTATGGTGAGTGGGAAGATCGTATCCACGAGGACTAAAAGTACTAGTAATTACTGTTTTGTTATTATTTAGCCGACAAATTAGAGTGATTTGTTTTAATCTAAAATTACTAAACTAATTTAACTAAGAACACAACAAAGAATGAATCAAGGAAATAATCAAATATTAACCAATGAGATAGACAATACCCAGGCCACCTAGACTTCACCTATTATTATAAATCTAAATTAAACAATTTATTCATTTGTGTCTTGATTCGTAGAAATCCCTAAATTATGCTAATATCTCTTTCGAGAGTAAAAACAACTGACTTTAGGTTGATTAATTGAAATCTCTTTCTAATTAAAACCCTTATCGTCGCATTAACTCGATCTATGGATTCACCTATTAGATTTGACTCTAATCTGGTAGATTTATTTCGTCTTATTTCTAGGATTGCATGTAACTCCACTCAATTATGCTAAATCTACTCTTAAATAGAGACTTTTGCTCCACTAGATTAAGCACATGAAGCATGAATTAATATCCCGAAAATATTAAAACAAGAAATTAGTACACATAATTGAGAATAAGAATCAAATATTTATCATGTAAATTGGAAATCGAATAATAAGATTCATCATAGGTTTCATCTTCCCTAGGTATCTAGGTAATCAAATAATAGAAACATCTCAAAGTCAGAATAACCATAAGACATAAAGAAACTCAATAAAACTTTGAAAGAAATTAAAGGGAGATCTTCAATCTTGATAGAGATCCGCTTCTGAGTTGATTCCGATGGCGTTCTTCGATCTTCTTTAATGGCCCCTTTATGTTTTCTTCTAATGGGTATTTATAAAATTTAGAATACTCAGAAAACCTAAAAATTGGGTTTTCCACGTATTTAGAAAGTAGGGTGTGAAATCGACACGAGTTGGCACATGGCATGGGCGTGTGGCCAGCCCGTGTAGATCCTAAAAATAACTCTTTTTGTCAGATTTTATCTCGTTTTTTACTCATTTCACTCCCAAATGCTCTCCTAAGTATAAAATCATGAATTTAAAGGATTAGGAGCGTCAAATACACTAATTTGCATAATTAATCATCCAAAAACACATTAAGAATGTGATTAAAATATGTTGCTTTTATAGCTTATCAAATATCACCACACTTAGGTGTTTGCTTGTCCTCAAGCAAAATCCTCAACTCTCATTAAAATTAATCTTTCTCAATTTATAATTTTCATCAATAATGTCTCAAAACAATTCACAAATAATCATGCATTGGCTATTCAACTAAAAGGGGACTAAAGTTCCAAACAATCCAAGTTGAAAATTTTTAAAGCATAAAAACATAGGTATTTCCCCTTATCTAAGTAATTACCTTTAATTCAAAATCAACAAGAGTCGACATCCTCACTAAAGATTCACTCAAATCACTCAAAGTGTTTAAGGTTCAAGGATAAACACTCAAAATTCAAACAAGAAAGGTCATTACCATATGCTTGCATGAAAATCAAATCTCCACCACTATAAAATGATATGATACACAAATCAAAAAGTCTTTAAGAGGATGTAATGGGGCTTAGGTTAAGCGTGTGGAGAAAGGCACAAATACTTCATTAGTAATTTCAATATCCTTCCTGATCAACCTACCAAACCATCTATTTGCAATGTTAACAAACTCCTGTGATTGTCGCGTGTAAAAAAAAAAAAAAACCACAAATAGAAAGAGAATATAATTGAACTGCCTTCGCTTTTCATCTTGAACATCAAGCCCTAGTCTCTGCAACCAAAACACAAACACCTTGTCTACAATAACATATTTTCCAGCAAACTACTAAGAAGTTTTAGAATTATAAAACTTGCACTTCCTTAAGTACCTTAACTATCATTAAAGCATCGAAAACATATTGTTCGATAGAAGACGCTCTAAACATCCGCATCGCAAGAGAAATTAAAATAAATAAAATGTTAGCTTTTAGTATTATACCATTTGATTTGAAATGTTTAAAAATATTTTTTAATAAATATATGTTTGTAGGTTGCATTGCACCTAGGGATACATTTGATTTGAGGTGTTGAGAAGGAAGTGAGGTCCATGCCCCAACGGACGGTACGACGAGCCTCGTGCTTCTTCTGGTTGTGGCCCTTTTTTACATCGGGTTTCGAGTCGTCACTGATTTCGTTTTCTTGGAGATCAGATGAAGATGGGGCATAGGGTAATTTGGTTTCGCGTAGGAGGAAGGAAGTTTTTGACGGAGGAAGAAAGAAAGAAGAAAGATTGTAGAACCATGCCCATAAAAAGAAAAAGGAAGATAAGAAAATAAAAGAAAAAGGGAATGTAAGGGAAAATAAAAAAGGCAAGAAAAGAAGGCATAAGAAGATGCCACATGGCAGCGTGCGATTGGCTAGAGCTGCCACATCAGTAAAAGAATTAATGCTATTAGTCTCACGTACTAATTTGAGACAAAAGAAACCATAAGTATCAATTTGGGAGAAGTGGATAAGTTTGAGTAATAATTTTATATTTAACCTTTTTTTCATACAATTTTTTTTTGGGTGAAAGAGTAGAATTAAAAACAAATTACAAAAACTAGACCATCCCCTCCAACGGAGAGGTCTCAAACAGACATAACCCATAATCTCTATGTTGGACCAATTTGATCAAATGGTCAGCTTCCTGATTTTCCTCTCTAAAAATGTGCCTAATGTCCCATTGTTTAAACTGCGACAATATTTGATGAATTCTTCAAACCAAATAAGGATTGGACCCTTCAGTAGATCCCTTTTAAATAGCTATAACTGCTTCAAATCAGTCAGATTGAATCACTACACTGTCATATCCTCGCTTCACAATCAAAGACAGGCCTTTCATACTACCCCACGACTCAGTGTCAAAAATAGAATAGTTCCCCAAATATTTATTGTATCCAACAATCCAAATTCCGCCTCGATCACATATTATTCTCCTTGCTGCCGTGAATCCAGCTTCCTCCAGAATGGAACCATCTGTACTCAAAAGGACATAGTTATTATTTAAAAATAGAGACAGGAACTTACCTTATGAGTCATTTGTTTTGCCCCTTTTAGTAGAAACGTATTGCTTTACCCAGCTATTTGGCACCTTGATAGTTTTACTATCGCTTTATGAATTACTTTGAAAAATTAAAAGATCCACAAGTGCCAAACGATGATCCCAAATAGACATTGCCAGTCAACATCTCCCAAACACCAATTATGCTGATTTTGCAAATTTAGAACAAGCCACTCATGTAGATTTCCTACGTAAAATCTAGGAAACTATTCCATCGGAATTAAGTGGTCCCAAACATTCCTCGCAGCCTTGAAATCTCTAATAGCATGAAGTATATCCTCAGAATCCTAGCCACAAACCCCACATACTGGATCATAACCTATTCCCCTCCGAGCTAATTCAACCTTGGTAAGCAGATGTTGGTTAAAAGCAAGCCAAAGAAAGAGTTGAACCCCTTAGGGTCCTTGGAACTTCCACGGAATGCGCCACATTAGCTCTTTCAAATTCTGCGACCCTTCTCAAAGCTTCTCATGAGCATTTTTAAGGGAAAAGCAACCTGATCAGGTACCTCCCCAAATGATTTTATCAACCCCTTCAGCCGTATGCGGCGGGGGAATCCCAACAATCTTTCGAATCACATCCTCAATGAGCCATAATTGGAAAATGTCAAGGTTCTATTCACCATTCTCATTTACCATGTCCCTTAGATGACATTTCATATCCATGAGGAACGACTAGGAACTGTGACAACCCGAATTAGGGCCTAATCGGAATAGTGATATTTTGACCATAAATCAGGGATAGAAATAATTGTTTTATAATTATTTTGAGGATTATGATATGATTACGTGATTGTGTGAAAATTTCGTGATAAAATTCTATGCCTAAAGTGCTTAAATTGAAAGTAGGGACTAAATTGAATAAGTTGCAAAATTTGCATTCTAGAAGTTTTTAGTATGAAATTGCTTTGGAATATTAATTAGGAGGTCTTAAATGGAAATTTGACCAATTTTAAGTTTATGGACAAAATTTAGGACATGGATGGAATTTTTAGGAAGTTTAGTAGTAAGGGCATTTTGGTCATTTGCATATTAAATGAAATAAAATGGGAAAAATAACACAAAATTGGTTATCTTCTTCATTAGTTGCTGCCAAATTTTCCTCTCCTCCATAGCTAGGGTTTCTTCAACTTTCAAGCTTCATAGTAAGTGAATTCGAGCCCTGTTTTTAATGTTCTTTACATTTTTGAAATCCTCGTAGCTCTCGGTTTACCTATTTCCACCATTATTTCGAGTTAGGGTTTATGTTTAAAAATTTACCCATGGATGATATGCATGGATTTTGATGTTTTATGGTAGAATATGAAGTTTGAGATTGTGTTAAACATCTTTTGCTAAGTGATTTTTCAAAAGCGAGTAAAACGACATAATCGGTAAAAATACTTATTTTTCATAACTATATGTTAGAGTGAGAATTTGATGTTGTTGTAGAAGAGAAAAATGTTCAGTATGTCATAAAACATAGGAATAAGGGCTGAAATTAAATTTCCGAGCCTTGGGGCAAAAGTGCAAATATGCAAAAGTTTAGGGGTCAAAATGCAAATTCGTAAAAATATGATTTTTGGACTCATATGAATAGTGTGATTAATTATTGGGCTAAATGTGATATTATAGATCAAGAAAGGCGTGGAATCGATCTCGAACGGGGAAAGAAAAGGCTTTGGACTAAATTGCAAAAATTCCACATTTTGTACCGAGGTAAGTTTGTACGTAAATATTACATTAATTTCATGTATATTCTTACATTTCAGTTTATTATGTGAATATATTAGCGAATGTTAAAATATAAATAGATCATTGGAAGAATGGAAATAAGTAATAGAGGGAGAGATCCCGGTTGAACATTCGGAAGAGTTCAATAATATTGATGGAATGTAGCTAGGTCACATGTATGATGCCGAGTGCACATCATGTGTACAAGAAAGCTACACGATGCTATGTAGTAGCTAGGTCACATGTGTGATACAGAAGTATCCCATGTAGACAAGAGAGCTACGGAAGAGATAAATGTAGCTAGGTCACATGTGTGATACAGAAGTATCCCATGTAGACAAGAGAGCTACGGAAGAGATAAATGTAGCTAGGTCGCATGTGTGGTTCCAAGTGAAGGACACCATGTAGACAAGAGAGCTACGGGACAAATCGGCTAGGTCACATGAGTGGTCTTGAGTGTTCACTATGTGTACAAGAGAGCCGAATTAAATGAAGTATGATGGTGGAGCTGTGTCTTTGAGACCATTAAAATCTAGGATTGATCCGAATTGTTCAACGGGATGACTTAGTGGTGAGATTGTAGTCATGGACCTACATTTGTGATGTATGAAATGTGATGAAATTGATTTGTAGCATATATATGTAAGTTAAAAATGAGGTTGGTGCAAAGAATGGGTGAAAGAATGAAAGTAGCATTAAATCTGTTTTGGACAGTAACAGTGACGTGATTTTGAAAAATCACCAAAAATATAAGGAATTTAATTAGAGGTTGAATGAGATGTGGAATTAAAGCTTAATGAGTCTATTTTTATATAAAAGAAACAGGGCAAGCAAAAGAATTCTATATTTTGAGATATTTACAATTGTGTGTGACTGGCTCAGAATGACTACGTGGTCCCCTGTTCCAACTTTGAAAAATCATTAAAAATTGTACAAAACAAATTAAGAAATATAGTTTATATTCCTAAACTCCTTATTGAATCTAGTTTTAAATGAAACAGATTTCATGGTTATTCGAATTGTGTACTGGGAGAAATTTAATTCGTAGTGAACTGAGGTCAGATCAGTTGAGCTGTGTAACAGGGGAAACTTTAACTAATAAACTGTACTAATTGGCTTGACCAAAAATTCTAGAAAAAAATTAGTGAATAGATATATGAGTCTATTTTCAAGGAAAATTTACGGAATTGGATTTTGAGTTTCGTAACTCGAGTTATGATTTATTTAGCGAACATGATGCACAGAGACAGCATTAATCAAATTGGAGTGAATATTGAAATTGAAGTAGATATACTTGAATTGTTGTATAAACATATTTAGATTCTCTCATTAATATTTACTTACCTACTTACTAAGCTATAAGCTTACTTTGTTTTCTCTCTTCTGTTTTATAGTGTCATTCAGCTGCTCAGGAGTTAAGGATCGAGAAGATCTGCCGCACTATCAATACTTTAGGGTAATTGAACTAAATATTTTGAATTATGGCATGTATAGTAGACTTAATTATTTTGTTAGGTGTCATAATTGCCTAAGTTTAAAATATTGGCTACAGTATTCGATCAACTATGTTGTATAAGCCATTAAAGTTGGCTAATATTGTTCAAGACATATGTTATGACGATACACTATTAAATTAGATGACATATTTCTATTTCGGTTTTTTTGTTTAATGATATGTGCTATGTTTTAGTAATACCTTGTACCCTGTTCCGGCGACGATAACGGGTAAGGGGTGTTACAAGGAACGGTCTTAGCCAACAACCTACTCTCGAAACCCATGGATTGCGCTAGCACCTAATACTTGTGCTATCTCCTACTGACCAAATCAAATTTCTCGAATAAATGGCCCAGCTTTAGTGAGAGCTATCCATTAAAAAAGAGCATCTACTCCACGATAAAGATTTTAGTAAACCACTAGATATTCCATATTTGTTCCTTAGAACCTTGACCAAAAAGGCCTTAGAATCGCCTACAATATTATAGCCCAATTTCATCATAAACGAGGTGTTATCATCTTGCAGTTTAAAATTGGATCCTTTGCATATCTATGGCAGGTGATTAATCAACCATATATCAATTCAAGTGGTTGTTTAATCTTTAATGTACATTCACAAAGCGTATATTGTTGAAGCTCTCTCAATTTCGGCCCGCCTACTTTTTTTAAGTTAATGGTGTTATGTGTTAACTACTAAACTTCAATGTTAATTGAACATTGCTTTCCTTTTACCTAATTTGGATTAGTGTTCATTAAATAAAAAATATTTGTTTCAATTAAATATAAAAGATACCTAATTATTAGTAAATTAAGGTAAACAACACTAGTAGTCACTCAATTATTATTAAATTTCTTTTTTGATTGTTCAACTATGAAAAGTTATAAAATTGTCATCCAACTATTAGTAAATTTCTTTTTTGTTGATCCAACTATAAAAAGTTACAAATTTGTCACTTAACTGTTCAATTTTGCCTTTTTTGAGCACAAATTGGCTAATGACAACAACATTTAAAATTGACAAAATAGCACATTTAACCCTCAAAATGTATACATTGTTTCAATTTAGACTTGATTCTAAAAAATCAATCCCACAATATTTGCACATTGTGTAGTTTGATCTCTTATATAGCTTTATTTTTCTTTGCGACCCTTTCACCTAAAAAATAATTATTAACTAAATTTGATTAAAAATATAAAAAAATAGAAATACCCAAAAATCTTACATAATAATTTTAATCTTATACCATTATTTTAAAATTAGCTCTCGATATCACAAATAAAAGTAAAACTACAAAAAATATAATAAAATATTTAAAAAAAATTAAAACTAAATTAACATAATATGTAAATATTGAGAATTAAATTTACTATTACACTAATTTTTAAAACGATTATCCTATAAATTATTTTTAAAATTTTGGGCCCGACTTGGACCAAGCTTTAAGAGAGCAGACGAATTTTTGTAGCCTTGGCCTAGCCCCCTACTCCAATATTTCCCCACTAATACATAATATAATATATTTCCCACTAATACATAAACTATTAATATTCCACCACTAATACACAATATATTCCCCCACTAATACATAAACTATTCCTCCACTAATACTTACCGATCAGTTTGAAATCTTAGGTAAAAAATAATGGTTGAAATTCATTAAACATTTTTTTTCTGTAACAAAAAAATAATGGATAAATAAAAAAAATAAATTTAAAATTGTTTACTTCACATAGTATAAATAATTAATTTTTTTAAAAAAATCATGATATTTTATTATCTTATCATCAAAAAAATAGGGTAAACTGAAAAAATAATCACTTTTGTTTGCCTCAAGTTGCATTTTAGTCACTTATGTTTGAAATGTTACGTTTTTGTCACTTATGTTATTATTTTGTTACGAAGTGGTCACTCTTCCGTTAAGTTCTGTTATCTCCCTAACGGTAATCCTACGTGGCAATCCAACTAGATTTTAAGTGTCAACTTGGATTTCCTAATGGGATAAGAATAGATTTTTTATTAAATAAATTTAATTAATTAAAATTTTTAAACCTTAAATCTTAGTTAAAAAATCGTTCATTTCCCCTCTCTTTTTAGTTTTTTTTTTCAATTGACTAAAAAAGCTATTATCATCAAAATTTTTTATTCACGTACAAAAAACAAAAGAGGATTCAATGGAGGGTCCAGGTATGTCTTCTTCACCGAAAAACTTATATTCTAAGACTTAAAATGAAGTGGTTGTCGACAAATAAGAAGATGGTAATCGTTTTTGTTCCTAATCATTGTATTTTCCAATTCTTCACGTTCTTGAATAATTGGTTTCTGAATCCGATTTTTTCTAATCTGAATCGGCTTGTTTGTTCACAATCCCTTTGTGGGTATCCCTTTTTTCTAATCTAAAATTCTTTTAGTTGTTAATATTCATATCAAGAATTTTAATTTAGGGTTTTCATTAAACAATTAAAAATCTAATCTTTTGTTTTTCAGTATTGAATAAAAGAGATAGAGGAATGCAAAGAAGACATACCCAAACCCTCCATTGAATCCATCTTTATGAAGCAGTCAATTTGATTACAACTATTTTGATCTTAATAATAGATTTTCCCGTCAAATTAAAAAAAAAACCATTGAAAAAAAGAAGAGACTGAAGAAAAATTAAAAAGAGGAGATGAACAGTTTTTTTAGTTAAGGTTTAGGTTTAAAAATTTTAATTAATTAAAATTTTTAATTAAAAATCTACTTTCATCCCATTTAGAAATCCAACTTGGCATCTCAAATCTAGTTGGACTGTCACGTAGGATTATCGTTAGAGAGATAACGGAATTTAACGGTAAAGTGATCACTTCGTAACAAAATAGTAACATAAGTGACTAAAATGTAACATTTCAAACATAAGTGATTAAAATGTAACCTGAGGCAAACAAAAGTAACTATTTTTATAGGTTACCCAAAAAAATAATATTCTAACTTTCATCGATGTTATTATTGTTTGAATATGATTCGATGATTCCTTTTCGAATAATATTACTTTGATGTTTCCTTCTTTTTTATATAATTTTAAGTTATTATTACTAACAATCTCCAATTTCTTACAAGTGCATTTTCTTTAATGCTACTTGATTAAAGATACCTAATTAGGGAATGTTTTTTATAAAGCTAAAGTTAAATTTTAATTGGTATATAATTCTAATACTAATTAATTGATAATTAAAATTATTAAAGTTCTATTTAACTAATAAATTTATTTTATATAAATAAAATTAGCACTTTTTTAAATAAAAATAAAGTCATTTTTTATAATAATGTCAAATTTAAATTATAATTTTAATAGCTAATTAAGCGATAATTGCATGGAACTAAATCTTATGAGTGCATTAGAAAAGCTGCCTTGTTTGAGGATTCTTACCTTACAGGATGAAGCGGACTAAAATGACTTGTTTTGCCAATGAATTTCCTCAATTTGATTTTTTTTCATATATGCGATCTAAAAGAGCTAGAGGAGTGAGAGATAAAAGAAGGCGCAATACCACATCTTTAAGTTTATATTTGAGTTTCATTTCAAAATTGGAGATGATTCAAGAAAGGTTGAGATACATTACTACTCTCCAAAAATTGAAATTAAAACTAATGAGAAAATCATTGGTAGAAAGAATTCAAGAGATAAATGAAAGAGAAGGAGAAGATTTCTATCCTTCATTAAAATACGGTCTAATAATAATAATAAACTACACCCAAATTCACTAAACTATTAGTAAGTTAACGTTTTGGTCAATTAACTTCAAAAAGTTACAAAATTGTTACTAAACTATTCAAAAGTTTTATTTAAGTCATCGGGCTATATGGTCTTCATTGTTTGCATCCCCTGCACTAATAAAAAACTCTTCTGCCCCTGCTTTTCTATAGTTTAGGTTTTTTTTTCATGAAACAACTTTAAACGTCATGTATTTACGAACCAAAATCCAAATAGCTTTCTTCTCTGTTCTTCGGCACAGATCATCAGATTGTCTTGATGTAATATATGTTTTTTTACCCGTCGATGAGTATTGATCTATCGTACCGTTCATCGAATTGTCGCTTGAACCTCAGACTTTAACAAAAAGAATTTAATAGTCCAATGACTTAAATAAAAACTTTTGAATAGTTCCATGATTTAAATGAAGACCATTGAATAGTTCAATGACTATTTTGTAATTTTTTAAAGTTAAATGACAAAAATATAAATTTATTAATAGTTTAGTGATCTTGAATGCAATTTACCCAAATAATAATAATTATTTTCTTCTGGTCTTATCCTATGAATTATGAGCAATGACTGTTGGGTGTTCAAATAGTTGTTATAAGGAAGAAATGAAATTGAGGGTTGGCCTCCTAATGTCACTCATCATAACTTTTCTTCACATGCCATTTTACTTTATTGATTTTGTATCCCAAAGTTTTCTTTATTTGATTTTGGAAAACCATAAAATAAAAGAATAAATGAATGCAGTTATTTAATGTCACTTTCCTACAAATTTATTGCATGCCGTCCTATTTGGAAAATCTCTTATGCTTTTGGAATTTTGTCACCCATCACTTTTTTGTCTCCACCTAACGTTTTTTAAAAATAAAAATTTATGACATTATTATATATTTCATAACAACAATTTATTTTTTTATAAAAAAATTTAAACTTAATTATAAGTTGGATTTATTAAACTTTCTATTTTGAATTTCTTGCTATTATTCTGAATTTCATAAATAACCACAAAAAAAAAAAAAAAAACCTTCGCCCTTAGTTAAACTTCAGGTAGCTTCCTCCAAATTTCCTATTTCCATCTACTTTGAACATATGCTATTTTATTTTAAAAATTTAAGTCCCAACGAAAAAAAATCAGCAACCTCGCCCCCAAAAACAGCTCTTCAAAATTTTGATAAAGAGAAATACTTCCTCCACTAATACATCAAATATTCTACAATTATTTGCCGACCAGCAGGAGAAATGGCAGGGGCTATTGTGTCCTTAGTTGTTGAAAGAATTTCTGATCTACTCATCCATGAAGCAGTTTTCCTCAAAGATGTGAAAGATCAAGTTGAGAGCCTAAAGTATGAACTGAAGCGAATGCAGTGTTTCTTGGAGAACGTTGATCGTAAGCCAGAACAAGACGAGCGTCTCCATAATCTGGTATCGCAAATCCGTAATCTTTCTTGCGATGCTGAAGATGTCATCGACTCTTTTATTCTAGAAGCAGCACATCAACGACATTCTCATGGGATTGCAAATCCGTGATCTTTCTTGCGATGCTGAAGATGTCATCGACTCGCCGAGTCGATTTTTTTATTCTGTTGATTTTGACAAGCAAAAAGCAGCACATCAACGACATTCTCACTCTTACACTCAAACCCCAACAATTGGGCTTTTATCTTAGAGGATTGTCAAGAGATTCACCTCCATTTTCACTAAACCTGATCAAAATGGGGTTAGTGAAAGAAAGAACAAGAGCTTGATGGATATGGCCGGATGCTTGTTGTTTGAAAAAATCTACCCAAGACAAGACAATGTGAAAGGCGCCAACACACTTGTCTACATTCGAGAATAGGCTTCCAACCAAGCACTCGCTCACAAGACACCTTTTGAAGCCTGGTTCGGGTTCAAGCCATCATTGGCTCATATGAAAGTCTTTAGTTGTCTATGTTCTGACCAAGTACCCGGTTTAAAGAGGGACAAGTTGTCTAAAAGAGAGTATTCTGAGTATTTTAACGGGTATAGTATGGTTAAAAGGGTTATAGGATCCTGGATCCTTTAACCAACAAAATTCAAGTGAGCAGAGATGTAGTGTTTGATGAGAAGGCTTGTTGAACCTGGGAAAGAAATGAACACAAGCCATTCTGAAGAACTTGTAATGATCGGTTTGAAGTCGATCAAAATGATCAGAGATGGATGTTGATGATGAACCAGTCAGGGGTATAAGGACTTTGGCTGATGTTTATGAAAGGGCTCATGTTGCACAAGAAGAACCATGCTGCTTTGAAGAAGTTGAAGCACATCAAGGCTGGAAGCAAGCTATGGATGATGAAATTGCCATGATTGAGAAGAACAAGACATGGGAATTGGTTCCTAAACTAACCAATAGAAAGGTTATTGGAGTGAAATGGGTCTATCGAGCCAAGCAGAATGCGAGATGAGAGCCTAAACAAGCTTAAAGCTAGGCTAGTTGTGAAGGGCTTTAGCCAAAAGTATGGGTGGACTACATAGAGACATTTGCACGGTGGCGGGCTAGACACCATCGATTGCGATTGCCTTAGCGGCTGTAAGCGGTGGAAAATCTACCACCGGTGGATGTGAAGTCTGTGCATTTCTCAATGGCTTTCCTTGAAGAGGAGATCTACATTGATCACCTCAAGGCTTTGTTGTGTCCGGCAAAGAACAAATGGTGTACAAGCTCAAGAAGGCATTATATGAATGCAAAAGCAGGCTCTCAGAGCACAGTATACTAGAATTGTGACTATTTGCTAAGCTTGGGATTTGAGAGAAGCATCAGTGAGCCAACTTTGTATGTCAAGAAGAAACAAGCTAAAACACCACTTATTGTGTCTCTCTATGTTGATGATCTTTTGGTGAGTGAGAGAGGAGACAGAAATATCTTTGGGCCGATTTTAAAGCCAAAATGAAAGACACGTTTGAAATGTCGACTGGGACAGATGATCTACTTTCTTGGAATGGAGGTGCAAGCAAACTCATAGTGGAATCTTCTTGGGGCGTGAAAACATTTTTGCTGCAAAATTCTAAGCAAATTCTCTATGAAAAAGCGCAAACCAACAAGCACACCTATGGTGTTGGAGCAAAACTATCAAGTCAAGAAGGCTATGAGCAGTCGGTGGTGATTATAGAAGTCTTGTTGGTTGCTTGTTGTATTTAACGACAACGGACCGGACATCATGTATTCCGTTAGTGTCTTGTCAAGATTTATGCATTCCAACAAACAACACCTTCTGCAGAAAGAGTGCTTAGGTACATCAAAGGCACCTTGAGTTTATGGATTGAAATTCAAAGGGTGCAGGTCAAAGTTCAGGATGACAGAAAACCAAGCTCCAAGACATTTCCAAGAATCTTCCAGCTTATGAGATACCCGGTGATGGAGAGGACTCTAAGTTGCTCAATTTTCAGTTCTTGTTGCAGCAAGTTAAGGAAAGAACTTGGGTTAAGAAGGACATACTCGCATGTCGAGGAAGAGGACGTTGTTAGCTTGGAGGTTAGCAAGTTTTGTCCCAATGTATTAGTGGAAGTGTAGATTAGTTGACCAAGTTGATGACTGAAGAAGATGGAGCCCACGCCGTCATTTTTTCCATAGTCGGTTAAAGGCATGGGGGCATTGGTAAGACTACTCAATTTTTGCCAGACAAAGTATATAATCATGTTGATGTGAGAGTCGGCATGGGGGCCACTTTTGCCAAAAAGTATATCATCATGTTAATGTGAGACGCCATTTTGATTTCTTGGCTTGGGTCTATATATCTCAACAGTGTAAGCTGAGAGAAGTTTTGCTTAGTGTCTTGATGAAAGTTCTCTCTCCTTCTAGAGATGAAAGAAAGCTAATTAAGAAACTGGACGAAAGTAAGCTGATGAAAAGGCTTTTTGATGCTTTGAAAGAAAAGCAGTATTTGGTCGTCCTCGATGATATTTGGAGAAGCGAGGATTGGGATATTCTTAAACCTACTTTTCCACGAGGAAGAATGGGAAGCAAAATACTATTCACAATACGCAATAGGAATGTGGCTTTTGATGCCGATCCTTGCAACACTCCCATTGAGCTCTCAGTTCTTACTGATGATGAAAGCTGGAATCTTTTGTGTAGGAAAGCATTCCCACGAAGTAAATGGGTTCTCAATGCTGCTCAGAAGAATTTGAGAAGCTTGGAAAAGAGATGGTGAAAAATTGTGGAGGTCTGCCTTTAGCTATTGTTGTGTTGGGAGGCTTGCTAGCAACAAAATAATCATTGGCTCAATGGGAGATGGTTTACGAAAACATCCATGGACACTTAAAAGGGCTCCCACACCAAGATCAAAATGGTACAGTGAACAGAATTTTGGTTTCAAGCTACAATGATTTGCCTTATCCTTTAAAACCATGCTTTCTGTATCTTGGTAATTATCCAAAAGATTGGGAGATATCAAAAAACGAACTCATAAGATTATGGATCGCAGAAGGTTTCATTTCACTATCACTGGAAAGCAAAGAAATCTCGATGGAGGATGTAGGCGAACACTTCCTAGAACAGCTTATAGATAGGAGCTTGGTTCAAGTTAGCAGGCAAGGCTATACAGGAACAAATGTTAAGACATGTCGAGTGAATGATCTCTTGAGGGACTTGTGCATTAAGAAAGCAAGAGAGGAGAAGTTATTGGAAATTATTCAACAACCATCGGCTCAATTTGATGTGACTTTGGTCGAACCTATGCTACGAATAATTTCTATTCATGCTAGCGAAGGGAAAGTTCATTTGAAAGGAAAGCATCCAAAATTACGTTCTTTATTGTTGCCTCAAAATGAGACATTGGTAGAATTTTGCATTTCAAATTGCAAAAGCTTCAAAATTTTAAGGGTATTGACTCTTTTAAAAAGGAACGTCGAAAAGTGGCATGTGTCAAATGAAATCGGTGATCTCCTACATTTGAGATACTTGAAGTTAGAATGCTGGAACGAAATGATTTTGCCGCAACCCATTGGCAGATTGAAGAGTTTATACACTTTATACATCAAGTATCATACTGACATTGTAATTCCAGATGTTGTGTTCAAGTTGGAACGTTTAAGGCATATTGTAATAAAAAGGATTGCATTGTTCGGAAGAGGATTTCGTTTGCGGCTAGGGTTCACTTCAAAAATATTGAAACTTTGAAGTACATAATGGTGGATGAGAAGCCGATTGAAAATAATGTGGTGCTTAGGTGGACTAATATTCAGAGTTTAGGAATAGTATTTACAAGAATAGAATATGTGAAGCCTATCCTAATCTTGCTAACCGAATTGCCACGCCTTAGGTCAGTGTCTTTGGAGGTTTTAGACGATTCAAACCTATCATATCTAGACTTAGAACCTCTTTCTTGGTGCCACCACCTCTCCAAACTGAGATTAGCTGGGGGGATAAAAGATGATCCACATCCGAGCCGTCATATTTTGAAATTTCTTCCACCAAATATCATCAAATTAACTCTGTTTTGGTGTAGGATGAGCCAGGATCCAATGGGTGTATTGGAAAAGCTATGTCATTTGAGGATTCTCTATTTGGAAGGAGTATATAACGGGAGTAAAATGATGTGCTCTGCCAATGGGTTTCCTCAACTTGATTCTCTTCAAATGATTGGTCTAGAAGAGTTGGAAGAGTGGGAAATAGAAAAGGGTGCAATGCCATGCATTCGAAGATTGGAGTTGGCCGATGTTGATAGTTTAGGGATGCTTCCAGAAGGATTGAAGTTTATTACTACTCTTCAAGAAATGATATTAACAAATATAAGTTCGTCATTGAAAGAAAGAGTTAAAGTGATAGATGGAAGAGAAGGAGAGGATTTCTATAAAGTGTGTCACATTCCCTCTATCCACATTTTTTTATCTCAAGTAATTGGAGCCAACATCACGCGAGGTATTTTTCTTCTGTAAAATAATATATTTTTTATTTTCCTTTCACTCATATAGTTGGAGATTGATATAAAATTAATAAAATAACCAAAAAAAGAAAAATATTGATATTTAATTAACGTAAAAATTGTAATTAAAATTAAAAAAATAAGGATTTCAAATCATTTTTCTAGAAAAACTAAAATTTTAAATCACTCTATTAATTCATAAATTCCATGTTATATTTTTAATTGATATACATAAGAGATGATGATATGTGTATACCATTTTTTTTTCTTGATGTAGGTAATCTAATCAACATTGAAATGCACTTCGTCGGGATATTCAACTCCATCAAGTGTGTGTTTTTAAGAATTGGATTGATGATTGAAGTGACTGTTTATATTAATAATTTGATGAGAGTACAAATTTTAGTTATCCAATGTTTTCTTTTTTCTAAATTCTATATATCTCTATGTTCTTTTTTCTTATATTTCGAAACTTTAGTTCTCTTGCTTAGGATATTAGTTTTGAGATCAATTCAATTGTCTTTTAGCATTAGTGCTTGCTTCTACCCTCCCAAATTGCTTCTTCTTCCTTTTTTCTTATTAACTGGTTCGTTTGCATCTAATTATGACAGGTGATGTTTTGGTTGAGGTTAAACCAAACAAAAGAAAAAATACTTACTAATAATACTTATTTTCATTTAATAATATATAAAATAGATTCGTACATGCATTGACTTATATGGACCGATGATTAAATTTTTTACCAAATCACCTGTTTGACGCGAGTTAAAACCTTATAACGCCTATCTTCACCCAATATTGTATAAAAAATAGATTCATACATTAATTATTGTGAAACTTTTAATCGTTTAATCGATGATATTTCAAGGAGGGAACGCACGTACAAACCTATACATTAGAAGTGGAGTACTTCATTTGGGACTGGTAGCCACCAATCCCGACTATGGACCATAAAACAAATATGGAGAATACAAAAAAAAAAAAAAGTGGTATGAGAATTACTCATTTTATATTTTTTAATTATTATTAACATAGATAAGGTTATATGTGGAAATATGTCTCGTATTTTGACCAAAACAGTGTGTGACGTCGCAACGAGAAGAAGCTCTTTGTCTTGATGAGGAGCTGACGTCACGACAAGAAGAAAGTCCTCATCCCAACGACGTGATCCTCTTTCGTCCTGACAACCAAACACCACATCACAATGTGGCAACATGTTACTTAAGTTTTTTGGCTTTCTTCTCTCAGTTAAATTCTGTTTTAGTTTCCTACTTAAACTTTGATTAACCTAATGATATTGTAGTCATGTATGCTATGAAATTCAGCCTATAAATAGTCTTAGTTACTCTAGGTTTTATACAACAGAAATATTATCCTTTTTAAGGAGTTTTTTCACGTAAATTTGTGTGTTCATTCTTTTCGATTTCTACTTTATTTATTTGTTCGTTGCATACACCGAGGTTAATTCCTAATAAACTAATATCAGAGCTAGTTTGATTTTCACAATATTTAACTCATTTGGAGATTCCTGCATCAAGGTTTGATATTAATAAGTTTGACGACATCGGAAATTTTCAATATGTGGTAAGTTCATATGTCAGCAATACTGATTCAGAGGGATCTTGAAAGAATACTTACAGAGAAGATGTCCCCACAGACATGGATCAATCAGAATGAGATAGGTTAGATAAAAAAGTTCTATTCACAATTCAGTTATGTCTAACAAATAATATGTTAGAAGAGGTTCTGAAGGATAAAACAACATATACATTATTGAAGAAACTAGAAGCCTTCGGCACAACGAAATCCTTGGCCAACGGGTTAGTGTTAAAACAACGTCTCTACATGTTGAGAATAACCGAAGCATAGTATCTTGATAAGATTAACAAATCAAAATATAGTAAGTTCAGGGGAAACTAAGATAATGAGTGTTAAATGCTTCATTTTCAATCAACGAAAAGCATTTATATACATGGTTATGAAAAATAAAAATCTTAGCCTCACATTTATCAGAAGTTTTACTCTAATATGAGACAAAAATTACCGCGAGGTGATTAGAAGAGGCATTCACTAACCTCACACGATAATGTTGTTTAATAGGCGCTCAAAGTAGCTGATGAAGCTGCTGATTTTCTTTCCGGAGAGACTCAACCTCTTCCATTAGTTCAGCTTTGTTCTGTAATATGGAGCTCATCACACGAGACATCTCCATCTGTTCCAATGATTTTCGTGAATTAAAGAGCAATTGACATGTCGTTCTCGTGCCTCGTCAATGAACATGTTGCCGAATTTGCCGGTGGATCAAGGTGTACGAAATTACTTGCTTCAATGCATGGCGCTGATTTCATTACGGTTTTCTATTACAGTTTTAGAGCATTGTTTTTTTATGCTTAATAAAATGGACTTTCTCTGAGAAAATAAAAGAAAACATTTAAACAATGCTATGGAATTTGATTAGTCTAATTAATACATCATTTTTGTCTTAAATGTTTAAATTTAATAAAAAATAAAAAAATTTTTAAATACTTTAATTAATAAAATATTAATTAAAATAATTTAATATTAGCATCTAATATGTTTTATATATACATGATGCTTTAACCTTGAGCTAAGTGGGCTCAAATGATAAGAAACATTTGTATTCATTGGAATTCATCAAATTATTACCGTATTATCTATTAGGATAAATAAATTATACATAAATTTTGATTTAATATATAATTGTTAATAAATTTTAATTTGATGTAATTATACACTCGTTTCTGTTCATTCGTTTGCGCAAGCGTTGTTTTTGCTGTGGAGTATGATTTAATGTCAAGTGTCTCTCACGATCCCTCCGACTTACACAATCTATTAAACTCATCGAAATGAACTCTAAGCTTTCATTGTGCGTGGCGGAGGTATTTTATTTGTTTTCCGTCATTTTCAATCATAATTTTCAAGACTTAAATACAAAAACAATCGCTTTTTGCTTCGGGAAGAACGCTCAAAGGAAAAAATCAATAAAGGTTAGCATATAATTAGCTCCACCTTTGAAGGCACTACGGATGGTCCCACAGATCGTAATGAATATATTCCAACGTTCCTTTGTGTTATGGATTCCTTTGGTGAATCAAACTCTCTTTGCTTCCCAAAACAGTACTCTGAAATTTTTGCAAATTCCTTGCCCATCAAGAAGTCCTCTTTTGCTCAATTCTACCATGCCATTCTCACTCATATGCCTACATGCCAAAGTTTAGTAATATCATTTGCAAAATGCATTAAATTGATAGAAACGCAAGAAACATTAAAATTCATCACAACAAGGGACCCTTTGGAAATCTTTAAAAACTTTCATGTATGCTCTGCAAAATCAAGAGTATTAAATTTAACCGGAACATTCACTAAGTGTTCCGGACAACTCCATCAAACAAATAATTGTTCCAACACTCTGCGATCTTACAAAGTATTATAATCAAATACATATTCAGACACTAAGTAGTAAACCAATCCGTTGGGACTTATATGGAAAGAATCAAGTATCCACTCCTCACTTACTTTAGAATCATTGATGAAGCGATTAGAAAACTCTAATTGTAGCTCAAATATATACTTGAAACTTTAATTTTATTTTAATTATATACATTTAAAAAAATAAATATATCAATTTATTTTTATATTAGATAAATATAATTATCTATGTATTCAATTTATAAATAAAAAATGATATTATATCAATAATTATTTTAATACTTGACAAGAATTGGATCAAATCAAAATTTTATATATAATTACACATTAACCCATAGTCCATGTATAGTTTTAATATTTATCCCTATCTATTAACTATCTATTAGTTATTGATAATTTTATTAATTATTCATAATTACTATGAATTATGGACTCGAATTTAGAAAAACTAAAATTGTTTCTAATTTTAATGCTATACTTAATAAGGTTGAAACCATTTGATCTAGATTTGGAACCTTTTTTCAGCGTCACGGTTTTTTTAAACTAAAAGTTTTCGGGGAATATAAAAGAAGATTAACATTTGAGCCTGAGAAAGGAAATACAGATAAATTAAAGTATTCGAATGGTTAACGAAATACAAATTTTAAAAAATGGGTGTAATAGAATTGAATTGAACCGAATTTTATTTTTAATTTAATTTATAGTTATTTCTAATTATAATAATTTGTAAGATATTTGAAGGGGTATGAGGGTTGCTTCAGTTTCAGAAATAGTAAAGCTTTGGGAATTCATTTGGGGGTATTTCATTGCTAAGCAAGGAATCAAGGAGTAGGGAAAGCTAGAAAAAGAATCCCCATTTTCTTAAGCAAAGAATTTAATTAAAAGAGGAAAGAAGAATCTGCTTTTGCTTTCTTCCTGTTCAATTTTAATTATCATTTACTTTTGATAGACCAATAACAAAAAAAAGGAATCAGCAAATACACACAGGCTGATTATCAATCTGTTTGACATCCAAAAAGAAAGAAATTCAGGCTTTTTTTTTTAATCAGCTAGAGAAATGGCAGAGGCTATTGTGTCCTTAGCTGTTGAAAGAATTTCAGAATTACTCATCCGTGAAGCAGTTTTCCTCAAAGATGTCAAGGAAGAAGTTGAGAGCCTAAACACTGAACTAAAGCAAATGCAGTGTTTCTTAGAGGACGTTGATGGGAAGGCGGAACAAGACACGCGTCTCCGTAATCGGGTATCCGAAATCAGAGATCTTGCTTATGATGCTGAAGATGTTATCGACTCCTTCATCCTTGAACGTGCACATCAAGGAGGCTTTCAAGGAATCGTCAAGAGATTCACCTCCATTTGCACCAAACCTTCGCATCTGCGCAAAATCAGGGTGCAGGTCAAAGCAATCCAGACCAAGCTCCAAAACATTTCCAAGAATCTTCCTGCTTATGAGATACCCCGTGATGGAGAAGGCTCTAGCTCAGTTTTCAACGTGCAGCGACAGTTAAGAAGGACATACTCACATGTCGAGGAAGAGGACGTTGTTAGCTTGGAGGTTAGCACGAAGGATGTCATGACTAAGTTGATGACTGAAGAAGATAGACTCCATACCGTCGTTTCGATAGTCGGCATGGGGGGTATCGGTAAGACTACTCTTGCCAGAAAAGTATATAGTCATTTTGATGTGAGACGCTATTTTGATTTCTTGGCTTGGCTTTCTATATCTCAACAATGTAAGCCGAGAGAAGTTTTGCTTAGTGTCTTGGTGAAAGTTCTCTCTCCTTCTAAAGATGAAAGAGAGCTAATTGAGAAACTGAACGAGAATGAGCTGTGGAAAAGGCTTTTTGATGCTTTGAAAGAAAAGCGGTATTTGATAGTCCTCGATGATATCTGGAGAATCGAGCATTGGGATATTCTTAAACCTGCTTTTCCACGAGGAAGGAAGGGAAGCAAAATATTGTTCACAACACGCAACAGGAATGTGGCTTTACATGCCGATCCTTGCAACACTCCCATCGAGCTCTCACTTCTTACAGAAGATGAAAGTTGGAATCTTTTGTGTAGGAAAGCATTCCCACGGAGCAAAATGGGTTCTCAATGCTGCTCAGAAGAATTTGTGAAGCTTGGAAAAGAGATGGTGAAAAAGTGTGGAGGCTTGCCGTTAGAAATTGTTGTGTTGGGTTGCTTGCTGGCAACTAAACAGTCAGTGGCTCAATGGGAGATGGTTCATAAAAACATCCATGGACACTTAAATGAGCTCCCACACCAAGATCGTCAATATGGTGCAGTGAACCGAATTTTGGTTTCAAGCTACAATGACTTGCCTTATCCTTTAAAACCATGCTTTTTGTATCTTAGTCATTATCCAGAAGATTGGGAGATACGGAAAAAAGAACTCATTCGTCTATGGATCGCTAAAGGTTTCATTCCAGAAACTGAAGAATTCTTGATGGAGGATTTAGGCGAAAAATTCCTAGAAGAGCTTATAGATAGGAGCTTGGTTCAAGTTAGCAGGCGAGACTATACAGGAACAAATGTGGAGACATGTCGAGTGCATGATCTCTTGAGGGACTTGTGCACGAAGAAAGCAAGAGAGGAGAAGTTCTTGGAAATTATTCCACAACCACTGCATGAACTTGAAGTGACATTGGCAGAATCTATGCTACGAAGAATTTCTATTCATCCTAGTAAATGAGAAGTTTATTTGAAGGGAGAGCATCCAAAATTACGTTCTTTGTTGTGTTCTCAGAATGAGGAATTGGTAGAATTATGCATTTCATCAAAATACAAAAGCTTCAAATTTTTAAGGGTGTTGACTATAGTAAAAAGGGACTACTACAAAAAGTGGCATGTGTCAACTGAAATTGGTAATCTCCAACATTTGAGATACTTGAAGTTATACTACAATGGAAAATTGATTTTGCCGCGATCTATTGGCAGGTTGAAGAGTTTGTACACTTTATACATCAAGTTTCGTTATCACATTGTAATTCCAGATGGTGTGTTTAAGTTGGAACGTTTAAGGCATATTGTAATAAAAGTGGATGAGATATTTCCCGTATGTGGATTTCGTTTGCGGCAAGTGTAACACCCCTAACCCGTATCTGCTGCCAGAATAGGGTTTCGGAGCATTACTACCATTTGTAGATCACTAAAAAAAAATTTTACTTAAATATTTACCAATTCAATGCATCAATAAATATATTGCCATTCAATCAATGGCTTGGCACTTGCCTAAGCATCAACAATCAACACTTGTTAGTGTACTTACACATATTTCATATAAATTCTTATTTTCTCAATATGTCATATTTGAATTTAATACTGCCTTAACTTACATATTTTCCTTATGTTAACATATAAAAGATAATTTCATATGTACATGTCATGATACATATCATTCTCTTACCGCTTCTTTAATAACATATATCATTTATTTTATTATATCATCATTTTATGCACCATCATTTCCTTATATCTTAGGTATATTTATTTGGTAATAGTTCAGATTAAACTTAACATAATTTAAATTTCATGTACCTATACTTATTTCATTTATCTATCTTATTAATTATTTCATACAACTATTTGTACATTTATTTCCATATGACCAATTCTCAGTAAATATTTCACATTACCATTTTGTATAACCGATTCATTTAACCATTTGTTATATTACCCTAATATTAGTTGTTCAAAAGATATCTTGGCGCTTCTCTTCCACGATCTTATTTATCTTCGACATGATGCCATAGTGTCTTTCAACTATGGTCTTACCTCATTTTTCTGTTATGTTGCCATGGTATCATTCAACCATGGTCTTATTCATTTCCGTCGTCGCGTTGCATATGGTATCTTTCAACCATGATCTTACACATTTCATATCAGTTGCCATGGTATCTTTCAACCATGGTCTTACACATTTCATATCAGGTTGCCATGGTATCTTTCAACCATGGTCTTACTCGTTTCATATCACGCTGCCATGGTATCTTTCAACCATGGTCTTACACATTTCATATCAAAGTTGCCATGGTATCTTTCAACCATGGTCTTACACATTTCATATATCGAGAGCACACTCCCGCTGAACCTTATCCTTACAGTGGATTACCACCCAGCTAAATCCTCAGAATATAAACTCATAGAGTATTGTCGGGATTACCAGTCCAAAGCTAAATCCTCGCAACGACAATTACTCTAATGAGCTTGATCCGAATTACCACCCAGCTAAATTCAGACTAATTCGGATTACCCGTCAAGCTAAATCCATTTTCCACATATTCTTCGGGAGGGCTATATCAGATAGGATAGGATCCCGTCCTAAGCTAGGTCCTTTTACCACAATTCCTTTTCGTAGATCCATTGAATTTTCCTTTCATTCAACCGCGATTTCTTCCCCTTTATATCAAATATATCAATATTTCATCAATTTTCATACAATGAACATTCAAATCATATTCACATCAATAACATACATTTCAAGTATTTAAGAATATAATTCAAGTTACATGAACTTACCTCATTGCTTGTTTGTGTTTATAATTTCATTGATCCGATATCTTTTCTTTTCACGATCGAGTCTCATATTTGAGTCGCCGGATCTCTTTTAAATAAATTGATCATCATTTTCATTCATTTCATATTCTAATGCATTTAATTAATGCTCTAAGCAAAATTACCATTTTGCTCTTAACCTTTAATTAATGACGATTTCATCCTTAGTGGTCAGAAAATAAAATTCTTGTAATTTAATCCTTATTTCCAACTATTATTCTTCTATATATTGATAACAGTCCATGAATTCTATAAAATATCAAAAATTTCCATAATTTCAACACTTTTCAATTTAATCCCTAAAACATGTTTTCCCCCGATCTTGAACTAAATTGATAATTTCGTTAAATTTTGTAATTTAAATAATAAAATAATCTATTTCATGCAATTTAGTCATTTCTGATATTTTTACAAAATTGCCCGTAAAGTTTTACTTTTATTCAATTTAGTCCCTGAGCCTAAAACATGCAAATTAGCCATGCTAGATGAATATTCATACATATTTTTCCTCCTCCTCCTCTCCATTCCACATCCTTAGTATAAACAACACACTTGTAGGTAACATTATCCATAATTTTCACTATCTACTTATGTGAATATTCAAGCTGTCCATCTGTGTCATAGTCACTAAATTATTTTCATCTTAAGCTACAGAACTCCAAATTAATATCCACTAATTTTACCTGAAACTAGACTCATATACCTTCTTACCATAAAAATTTCATAATTTTTGGTTGGGCCAATTAATACAGTTTATTCATTAAAATCTCCCCTTTTCTGCTGTCTGACAGATCCGACCCTTCTTCACTAAAAATTAATTATCTTCTTGTACAGGATTCGAATGATGTCCTAGTTTGTTTCTCTTGAAAATAGACTCATTCAGGATTCTAAAAATATAAATTTAAGACCCTAATTATTTTTATCCAATTTTGATGATTTTCCAAAGTCAGAACAGGGGAACTCGAAATCATTCTGACCTTGTCTCACAAAAGTTATTATATCTCATGATTTACAATTCCATTGCTTACATAATTTCTTTTATAAGAAACTAGACTCAATAAGCTTTAATTTCATATTTTATTCATCCTCTAATTGATTTATATAATTTTTTGGTGATTTTTCAAAGTTAGACTACTGCTGCTGTCTAAAACAGTTTTAGTGCAAAATGTTGATTTCCATTTTGCCCCAAATTTCACAATTCATACAATTCAGTCCTTGATCAATTAACCCTCAATTAAGATAATTTTCTCAATTAATACTTTTTCTAGACATTATAAGTTATTTCATAACTATTGAAATTCAGAATTTCCATATGGAACTCTAACTTCAAACTCTTTTACAATTAGGTCCCAAACATTCACTTTCTATTCAATTCTTTCAATAAAATCAGCATATAAATAATTTAAAGCTCTAATTCCATGCCAAATCATCATATACTTCCAGAACATATTCATAGAAACTTTCAATCTCTTTCATAGAATCAAAAACTAATGAATTCAACAAGTGGACCTAGTTGTAAAAGTCACAAAAACATAAAAATTTCAAGGAGAAAGAAAGAATTAACTTACATGAAGCTAGATTATGAAAACCAGCTTGAACCCTCCTCCATGGCTATTTTTCAGCTGATGAATATGAAGAGAAATGAAGAGAATTCTAGATATTCCAATTTAGTCCCATTTTTATTTAGCCAATTTTGGCAATTTTCCAATTTTGCCCTTATTTCATCCATTTCCTGATTTTTCTCAGCTATTGCTGCCCAAAATATCTCCTTTAGGATTATTTGCACTTTAGGTCCTTCCTCATTTGACAATTGAGCTATTTAATCCTTCTAGCAACTTTTATACCCTTTTCAATTTAGTCCTTTTATTTAATTAACCACCCAAACGTCAAAATTTTCTGACTAAATTTTAATACTACTCATTTAACACTCCATAAATATTTCTAAAAATATTTATGGCTCGATTTATGAAGTCGAGGTCTCGATACTTCACTCTCGACCCAATTTACCTAATTAATTTTTTTAAATCACCAAATTCACTAATTCAAAATGCTTTTATATTCGCATTTGACTCATAGGTATTAATTTATTAAATTTTTAACTCACCGTCGGATTTGGTGATCTCAAATCTCTATTCCCGATACCACTTAAAAATTAGTACATTCATAATATCTCTAGCATCATTATTACTTTCTAGATTTCTCTCTTCCAATTGACCATTTTGCCCTTCATTATCTTTTAAAATTCCATCCTTGAGTCATCATTTAATTTGGTAAAATTGCAATTTAGTCCCTTATAGTTCTTCATCTATTCAATTTTGGTCCTAATTCATCCATTTTCCTTAGTTTCTAGATCATTCCACTCCTAAAATATTTACACTATTGGTCCTTCAACTTTTTCATATTTACACTTTAATCCTTTAAATTTTGAGTATTTACTCTTGGGCCACAAAACTTTTCTCACTTTTACAATTTAGTCCTTTCTTGAATTAATATATCATAATATACTTCTCAATATTGACATAACTCAAAATTTCTCTTTTTGTCACTTTATTTCCTTATTTTACTATATTATCGATAATATTTTATCAGTAAAAATTTTTGAAGATACAGCAAAAGGGTTTACTTCAAAAATATTGAAACTTTGAAGTTCTGAGTGGTGGATGAGAAGCCGGTTGAAAATAATGCAGTGCTTAGGTGCTCTAATATTCAGAGTTTAGAAATAGTATTTACCAGAGCAAAATATGTGAAGCCTACCCTAATCTTGCTAACCAAATTGCAACGCCTTGGGTCAGTGTCCTTAAGTCTTTTAGATGGCTCATACCCAGGCTTAGAACCCCTTTCTCAATATTATCACCTCTCCAAACTGAAATTATTGGGGCGGATAAAAGATGAGCCACATCCGAACGGTCATGTTTTGAAATTTCTTCCATCAAATATTGTCAAATTAACTTTGGTTGACTGTATGCTGAGCCAAGATCCAATGGTCGTATTAGAAAAGCTATGCCATTTGAGGATTCTCTATTTGAAAGAAGCATATATTGGGAGTAAAATGGTGTGCTCTGCAAATGGATTTCCTAAACTTGATTATCTTAGAATGATTTTTTTAATTAAGTTGGAGGAGTGGGAAATAGAAGAAGGTGCAATGCCATGCCTTCGAGAATTGAAGTTAGACTATGTTAATAGTTTAAGAATGCTTCCAGAAGGATTGAGGTATATTACAACTCTCCAATACTTAAATTTAAGAAAAATGTGTTCGTCATTGATAGAAAGGATTAAAGTGATAGATAGAAGAGAAGGAGAGGATTTCTATAAAGTGTGCCACATTCCCTCCATCCACATTATTTGATCCCAAATAATAGGAGCCAACATCATGCGAGGTATTTATTTCTGTAATATAATAATCTTTACATTCTTTTTCTTTTCTTTTCACCCATTGAGTTAGAGATTAATATAATATTGATAAAATAACAGGATAGAAGAATATATCTTTAATTATCATAAAAATTGTAATTAAAATATAAAAAAATAAGAATTTCGAATCATTTTTCTAGAAAAACTAAAATTTTAATATCATTTTATTATTTCATATTTTTAATTATTATACATAAGAGATGATGATATATACATAACATTTTTCTTCTTGATGTAGGTTATCTAATTAGCACTGGAATACACTTTGCCGAGATATCTAGTTTCATTAAGTGTGTGTATGTATTTTTTATAAGAATTAGATTGCTATATACTATGAGCTTTCATTAAATGTATGTATTTTTTTATAAGAATTGGATTGCTATATAGTACAAGCTTTGAATGAAGTGATTGTTTGCTATATATCTAATGCTCGCTTCCAGCCTCCCAATTTGCTTTTTTTTTTCAAAAAATTATCTTCTTATTAATTGGTTCTTCATTTGCATCTATTTGATTGAAATTAACCAATTTAAACCAAAGAAAGAAATTCTAAATAACTCATTAGATGTTAAATGGTTAAATTCATTATTTAAATAGTAAAACAACTCTTTTAAATTTACAACTCACTATTTCAATTAAAAATTAGATGATAAAATGTCAATCAAAACATATAACATGTATACTTTTATATGACATAACAAAAATATGTACGATCTCTTATAACAAAATGTATAAAATAGATTTATGCTAAAATTGACTTACGTGGAATGATGATTAATTTTTTTTATCAGGTACTCGTTTGACACAAGTTCAAACTATATGACGCCCATCCCCACCCGAATATTATATAAAAAAGAGTCGACATTAATCATTTTGAAACTTTTAACAGTTTAATCAATGATATTAATCATCCCATAAAATTTTTTTTAATTAAAATCATCATAAAGTATTAAATACTTTTATATGACATAACAAAAATATTAAAAATTAGATGATACAATGTCAATCAAAACATGTAACATGTATACTTTTATATGACATAACAAAAATATGTATGATTTATTATAACAAAATGTATAAAACAGATTTATACTATATTGACTTATGTGAAATGATGATTAAATTTTTTTATCAAAAATTCGCTTTGTAATGTACCTTTAATTTCAAGTGGTATCGAACAATGATTCGAGATCACTAAATCCGACAAATGAGTAGGAAATATTATTAATTTAGTGAGTATAAGTTAAATGTTAAGTTAGGAAAAATTTTGAAATAATGAATAGTGTACAAAATATATATATATTAAAATAATTAGAATCGAAAAACGAGGTATCGAGACCTCAAAAATTTTTAATCGAGCCATAAATATTTTTATAAATATTTATGGAGTGTTAATAAGTTAGTATTAAAGTTTCGTCAAGAAATTTTAAAGCATCGATAGCTAATTAAATAAAAAGGACTAAATTGAAAAAGGTGTAAAAGTTGCTAAAATGATTAAATAGCTTAATTGTCAAATGAGGAAGGACCTAAAGTGAAAATAAGCCCAAAGGAGATATATTTTGGGCGGCAATAGCTGAGAAAAATAGAAAATGGGTGAAATAAGGGCAAAATTGGAAAATTGCCAAAATTAACTAAATAAAAATGGGACTAAATTGGAATATCTAGAATTCTCTTCATTTCTCTTCATATTCATCAGCTGAAAAACAGTCATGGATGAGGGTTCAAGCTGATTTTCATACTCTAGCTTCATGTAAGTTTAATTCTTGCTTTCTCCTTGAAATTTTTATATTTTTGGACTTTTACAATTGGGTCCAACTTACTATTTCATTAGTTTTTGATTCCATGGCTAATTTTTGAAGTTTTTATGGATGAGTACTGGAAGAATATGATGAATAAACATAGAATTGAAGTTTTAATTTTGACATATGGTGATTTTATCAAGTAAAATTGATGAAAATTGGTTTAGGACCTAATTGTGAAAGAGTTTGGAATTAAGGTCTAGTGTTAAAGTTCTGGTTTTCAAGGGTTATGAAGTAGTTTAAAATGATGAAATAAAGTATTAAATGAGAAAAATTATCTCAATTTAGGAGTTAATTGAACAAGGATTGAATTGTATGAACTATGAAATTTGGGGCTAAATGGAAATCAATATTTTTCACTAAAACTGTTTTGGGCAGCAACAGTAGCCTAACTTTGAAAAATCACCAAAAATTTTAGAAATCTAATTATAGGATGAATAAAATATGAAATTAAAGCTTATTGAGTCTAGTTTCTTATAAAAGAAATTATGTAAGCAATGGAATTGTAAATCATGAGCTACAATAACTTTTGTGAGACAAGGTCAGAATGATTTCGGGTTCCCTTGTTCTGAATTTAGAAAATCATAAAAAATTGGATAAAAATAATTATGGTCTTAAATTTATATGTTTTGAATCCTTAATGAGTCTATTTTCAATAGAAATAAGCGGGAACATCATCCAAATCTCGTACGATGAGATAATTAATTCTTAGTGAAGAAGGGTCGGAACTGTCAGACAGCAGAACAGGGGTAAATTTAAAGAATAAACTGTACTTATTGGATAAACCAAAAATTGTGAAAATTTTATGGTAATAAGATATGTAAGTCTAGTTTCAGGGAAAATTAGCGGATCTTAATTTTGAGTTCTGTACCCTAAGATATAAATAATTTAGTAACTATGAGGCAAATGGACAGTTTTGAATATACATATAAGTAAATAGTGAAATTATTGATAATGTTACTTGTTGCATGTTATATAAATAAAGGATGTGGAATGGAGAGGAGAAGGAGGAAAATATGTATGAATATTCAGCTAGCATGGCTAATTTGCATGTTTTAGGCTCATGGACTAAATTGAATAAAAGTAAAATTTATGGGCAATTTTGTAAAAATGTCAGAAATGACCAAATTGCATGAAATGAATTATTTTATTATTTAAAATTACAAAATTGAATGAAATTATTAATTTAGCTCAAGATCGTGGAAAAACATGTTTTAAGGATTAAATTGAAAAGTGTTGAAATTATCGAAAATTCTGATATTTTATAGAATTCATGGGTCGTTATCAATTTGTTTGAGAATAACGGCTGGAAATAAGGATTAAATTGCAATAATTTTATTTTATTTTAACCTAAGGATGAAATCGTCATTAATTAAAAGTTTAGGGGTAAAATGGTAATTTTGTTTAGAGTATTAGTTGAATGTATTACAACATGAAATAAATGAAAACGACGATCAAATTTCTTTATAAAGATCCGGATAACTCGAATAATAGACTTGAACGTGGAAAAGAAAAGATATCGATTAAAGAAATTATAAACATGTACAAGTAACGAGGTAAGTTAGTATAACTTGAATTGTATTTTTAAATGCATGAAATATCGATATAATGAATTCCCTAATTTTATGTTTACGAAGAAATGGCAAGAGAATGATATTTATCATGACATGTAAATAGGTGATTATTTTTGATACGTTGATACAAGGAAATTAATTAAATTGAGACGAGTAATAAATTCAAGTAAAACATATCGAGAAAAATAAGTACGTGCGTTAAGGACAATATGTTTGATTTTAATTGGTTCCAAATATGAACGTTAGATAAAAATGAAATATCCGATAAATAAATCGGTAACTCTGTGAATGCTCCATAACTCTATTTCGCAATGATTCGGGTTAAGGGCGTTACACGCTTGACACAAGTTCAAATTATATAACGCCCATCCTCACCCGAATATTATATAAAAAGGGTTGACATTAATCATTTTGAAACTTTTAACCATTTAATCAATGATATTAATCATTACATAAAGTTTTTTTTAATCAAAATCATCATAAAGTATTAAATACTTTTTACTCATTTACTATTTACTAAGAAGAAACTGGCAATTAAATATCTTTGAGTCTAAAATAATTTCAACTTTTACCTTGAATCAAACACGGTACTGTAACATATCTAGTAATGCACTGATTATTAGGTTAATCAAACATTTTGTGAACTAAACTCCCTTTTAATCTAAATTCACAAAAGTTTGTGTGTTTAAGAAAGTTGAGCTTCACATAATTTATTCTTCCTATAAACAATAAGAACAAAGTAGCGACTCAACTTTCTATTGAAGACTTGTTTTAATAAGGCTACACAAATCAAAATATAGTAAATTCAGGGAACTCTGTGTACTAAGATAATCGTGTTAAATGCTACATTTTCAATCAACCAAGAAGCATTTATATACATGTTTCTGAAACGTAAAAATCTTAACCTCACATTTGTAAGCAGTTTTACTCTGATATGAAACAAGCCTACTGATGAAACAGAAGTTACGGCAAATCTTTTTTTAAACTTTTTGTTTTATTTGTTCCATCCCCTATCCTTGAATATCTAGTTTATATATTATTTTTGCTCAATTATTAATAAGAATAAATTTACTAGTTTAGTAATAAAGTTTCAACTTGCTTAGAGATCTTGTGTTTGAATCCCGTGCAAAGCAAAATTTATTTTTGCGACACCCTAAGTGTACTGCTCATGTGTTAGTGGTTTAGTTAAATTCGAATTCTGAATAAATTGATAGGTTATCAAAAAAATTATGTTGGTTAGGATAATATTTTTTAAAGAAAAAATTAATCAAAAATATTTCTCCAAAATTCTCCCACTCTCCATCCCATGTCCAACTTCCCCACTTTCCCATCTTTTCCACTCTTCTTTTGTTTTCACATTAGTTTTGTTGCTGCTAGTTTTTTTCTATCTCTGTTGATTCTTTTGTTTCAAATTTTCCCTTTCAATTTCTCAATTTCACGTTAGTTTTTCCATTCTTGAAACTTACGAGGAATGTTGAGGAGTGGCATGTGTCAAGTGAAATTGGTAATCTCCATCATTTGAGGTTAAGATGCAAACTCAAAATACTCTTGCCATGGGCTATTGGAAAGTTGAAGAATTTACGCACTTTGTACCTCTAATGCCATTATGACTCTGTAATTCCAAATGTAGTATTCAAGTTGGAATGTTTAAGGCAATTTGTGATGAAACGGCATACATACCCTTGTTAAAAAAGTTGTTTTCTCCTGTGGCAAAGCTTTTCTTCAAAATATATTAAAACTTTGAAGCACATGATGGTAAATAAGAAGTTTATTGAAAATAATGAGGCACTTAGGTTGACCCATATTCAATGTTTAGGAATAATATTTAAGAGTTCAAAAGATATTAAGTTTATCCTACTGCTGCTAATCATATTGGATCGCCTTCGGTCATTGTACATGTGTTTGCTTGACTATATTAACCATGACAAGTCAACTCATCTAGACTTGGAACCTTTTTATTAGTGTCGTCACCTCTCCAAATTGAAGTTAATAGGGCATATAAAAGAAGATCCACATCAGAGCCATCATGTTTTGGAATTTCTTCTGTCAAGTAATGTCAAGTTAACTTTAGATGGCTCCATGATGACCCATGATCCAATGGGTGTGTTGGAAAAGTTATCTTGTTTGAGAATTCTGAAGTTAGAGAATTCAACATATGATGAGAGTAAGATTATATACTTTGCCAATGGGTTTTCTCAACTTAATTCTCTTGAAATGAGATTTCTACCAGGGTTGAAGGAGTGGGAAATAGAAGAAGGCGAAATGCCATGCCTTCAAAGATTGGAATTGGTCAATGTTAATAGTTTAGAGATGCTTCCAAAAGGATTGAGGTATATTACTACTAGAGCTGATCATGGGCTGGGTGGCCCGGCCCGGCCCGAAAAATGGGAGGGTTTGAGTAAAAATATAGGCCCGAAAAATGGGCTTGGGCAAAAAAATGAGGCCCGTTTAGAAAATGGGCCGGGCTCGGGTAAGAGTTTTTTGGCCCGGGCCCAGCCCGAATTATATATTAATATATATTTTTTATTTTATTTTTAATTATTTTAAATTTTTAATGTAATTATTTTTTATTATATTGTTAATTTGTGTATTGTTTTAAGAATTGTTTTAGTATTATTTTTATTTGTTTTAATATTTATTTTTATGTTTTTAAATATATTTGATTTATTATATTTTAATTTTTTTATTTAATGAAATAAGAAAAAAAATTTTAATATGGGCCGGGCCGGGCTGAGCTCGGGCTTAGTAATTTTATTTCGGGCCGGGCTTGGGCAAAATTTTAGGCCCATATTTCGGGCCGGACCGGGCCCGGGCCTAGTAAACGGGCCTAAAATTTTGTTTGAGCCCGGCCCGAACCCAACCGGCCCGGCCCATGATCACCTCTAATTACTACTCTCAAGAAATGACTATGAGTTAGTCATTGAAAGAAATAATTAAAGTGCTAGATGAAGGATGAGAGGATTTCTATGAAGTACGTCACATTCCCTCTATCCAAATACAGTAATTTGCTTATATCTAAATAGGTGCATTAGGAATTTATTTCTCTAAAATAATAATCTCTTCTCTTACTTTTTTTTTTTTTCTGGTTTTTTCTAAAAAAAAACTTGCAATATCATTTCATAATTTCTATTTTATATTCTTTTTTTATCATTATTATTAGTATAGATAAAAGATGATATACCATTTTCATGTTAATGTAGCGTTGGATACTTTCTTTCATCTCCAAATGCAACCCTGCAAAGAAGCTCAACATTAATCGATTCTTCATCGATTTAAGTTTATGGATTTTAAGGAAATTGATTTATATTTAAATTTTAGAAATTTATTTATTGTTTATTGTACTAGTCAATTTTCTCTTATTTTCTTTCAACATTCTTTATTCTATATTTTCTAAGTGGTCCTTTCATTTTTGATAAAAAAATTTATTAGTCGGGCAAAAAACATTTGGGGATGCGGGTTTCAACGTTAATAAGAGTGTAATATCCGCATTGTGAAATTTATTTATGAGTAATTTAAGTATTGTATAAAAAAATATAACACAGTAAAAATAATAAATAATTGGAGTAAATAACATCAAAGGGCATTAAATTACTATTTTGGTTAATTAACTTCAAAAAGCTACAATATAGTCACTAGACTATTCGAAAGTTTTTATTTAAGTTATTAGACTATTAAAATCATTATTATATGGCATTTATTGTTCACATCGCCTGTACCAAATAATAAACTCTTTGCCCTTACTCTTCTACAATTTAGGGTTTTTTTAAAATGAAACAAATTTAAATATCATGTATCTACGAACTAAAATCCAAACAGCTCTCCTCCGTTCTTCGATACTGACTATCAGATTGACTTGATCTAATATATGTTCTTTTACTCGTTGATGAGTATTGATCCATCGTACTGTTCATCGAATTATCGCTTGAACATCGTTAGCCAAACTATTTTTTTTTTTAAAAAAAGAACCTAATAGTTCAATGACTTAAACAAATTTTTTTGAATAGTTTAATGACTTAAATAAAAACTATTGAATAGTTTAATAATTATCTTGTAATTTTTTTAAGTTAAATAAACGAATATAAATTTATTAATAGTTTAGTGAACTTGAGTACAATTTATCCAAATAATTATCTTTGTTTTTTCTTTTGGTCTTATCCTATCACTTATGAGCAACGACTGTTGGGTGTTCAAATAGTTGTTATTTGGAAGAAATGAAGTTGAGGGTTGGCCTACTAATGTCAGTTTCCTACAACTTCATTGTATGGCTTCCGATGTAGAAATTGCAAACAACTTTTACTTTCAATGTGTGGAAAATTTGTTGGCGCTTTTGGAATTTTGTCAACCATCGCTTTTTGTGTCCACCTAAAGCTTTTTCTAAAAGCAATTTTGTTTTTCTTTTAAAAAATTGCTTCTTGATTTGGAATTTTGTTTTTGTGGAAAATCTCTGGTTATGGCTGCTCTACTGGAGTGGACTGTGGCTTTTCCGAGTGAGGCTAAAACCTAGTCTTGTTTGATTGAATAGTTTGATAATTGGTGTCTGTTATGGTTTTGATTGATTTGGTAATTGATGAATTATCTATAAGGCTTTTTTATAAAAATAATTCAAAGAATTTGATTATCTATGAAAATGACTCTTCTTTTTATTAAATACATAAATGACATAAAAAAATGACATTTCAAAAATAGATGACACTGGTAATTTTGAAAATTGGTAGCGTCAAATTATTTAGCTTCACCAGAAAAAGTTTTTTTTTTTTTAAGATCCTCCAATTTTTCAGAAATAGTGGTATTTTCCTAGTATTTATATAGGTGATGTCATTCTATATTACTCTACCAAAAAAATAATTTTTTTATCCCGATTACTGATGTGGTATGTTGGCGACGCTAAACTATTTGACACCATCAACTTTTACTATAGGTTTTAGATTATTTACATGTTTAATAAAAAATAGATTATTTTCATAAATAATTAAAATTTTTAAATTATTTTTATAAAAAAGTCGCTATTTATGAAATGATTTATTTAAACTCGAAGGTCCATCTTATACATAAAAAAAAAAATCGAATAAAACAATTTCCTTTTTCTACAAGAATTTCCATCAAGGATGCTAAAAGTATAGATCATTCCAAGGTGGAAAGATGGTGGTAGATGAAAGAGTGGATTGCCATAGGAGAAATTGATGGGTTTTTTTTCTTCTAAAAATTAAGATGTAGTTGATTTTTAGGGTTTGATTCTTTGAGGTTGTCTCTTTGTTTCTTTTAGGTCGGATGATTAAAGTCCCTTAGGAATTGAGTAGGATACAACTTTTGCATTAATTAAGAACTACTTCACCGATTAACGGATGTAGGAGAGTAGGATGCGTGGCATCTATTTTTTATTTCTCAAAAAAATCTAAAAAATGGACTAAAGTAAAAAAAGAAATAAATAAACTTGATTCCGGTTAAGCTTCACTTTCTCAAACCTAACCCAATCCACTTTAGACTTGTAGCGACGTGAAAATTTTAGCTTCGGTCGCTAATTGTGGCGAAATTTAATTTTGAAATAAATAGGGAGTCGCCACCGATTTTTTTTTCTAGGTGTGATCGGACACCAATTAGATTTCTTTTTTCTTTAAAAGCGAGAAAAAGGCCGAGTTAAGGTCTACGTTAAAAGCCAAAGAAAGATTAGGGTTCGGGAGTCGGTTACGCGCGAGGAAGGTATTAGCACCCTCGCGACGCCCAAAAATTGGTATCTCATAACCACGTGTTGTCTTGATTTTCAAAAATATGAGTTCAATATAAAATTTAGTCGTGATCCGGTTAAAACACAAGAATTTTTAATTTTTTTCTATTTTTGAGAAAGACACACCGTTTAAACACGAGTCAATTGATGTTCACCCAACATAGCGATGAACTCGGTGACTTGATGTTAAATCGGTGCATTGCCTTGATTATTGAAATTAATTCGTAAAACGGGAATAAGATTCTCAAATAACATAAAACAAGTTGATATGAAATAGAAATAAATCAAAGAGCCAGAAATATTTTGGAGCGAATAATGAATATGACAATATTATTAAAAAATAATAACGGTGCATGCGAGATTAAATGTAATTATAGTATCAAATACGAGAAAATAATGAATATACATACATAAAAACATTAAGAACATGTACGTCAAAACACATCTATATATAAGCAATGATAACGTTAGAAATCTATTATATATATTATTTGAACTATACATGAAGTGATTTAAAATGTATATAACTATTAATGTTAAAGTATATACATAATAATAGGAATAAAAGTATTTACATGATAGTTTTGAAAATATGTATATGGAAATGTATAAGACATATACATAACAAGCAATATTATTGAAAATATATATATAGAACATATATAGAACATATACACTACATACATACCTTTAGAAATGATAATAATAATAAGAAAACTATTTTGTACACTACACGTATACTAATACACACACACATATATATATATATATATATATATATATATATATATATATATATATATATATATATAAATGATAGTATTAGAAACATACAATATAATATTAGAAGTATACATATAATAGTATAAAAAAATATAACTAATAATATTAAAATGTATATAATAATATATATATATATAAAATATAATATTAAAAACTTATATACATAACATATATAAAAATACATATAATATAATATTAAAACATTTACATAATATACATATTAGAAATAAATAACGACTAATAATAATAATAATATTAGAAATAATAATGAAGTATATAAAAAAACAAATATAATATAATAGTAATATTAAAATAAAGTAATTAAAATAGTACTATATATATAAATGTATATATACATACATATATAATATACATACATTAATATTAATAATAATAAAACTAGAAATAATAATTATTAGTAATAATAATACTTTAAAAATAATTAATATGTTAATAAAAATAAAAATAATGAAAATAATACTAATAGTAATAAATAAGATAATAATAGAACTAAAATAATAGTAATAATATTAATAATATGTAAAAAAAATGAAAATAAACGAAAAAGGATTAAATCGAACTAAGAACAGAATTTGGGGCAAATTTAAAAAGAAAACAAAAGAAAGGGGCCAATTTGCACACGCGAGAAAATAATGGGGACCAAAATCGCAATATTCCCTGTTGTTCTAAACACTGCGCATTGAAAAGTACCAATTTATAAAATCGATTTAATTTCAGGGCCGAATTACAAAACATGAAAAAACTTAATTGTGAAGTCTCAGAAAAGCGGAAGAGCTAAATGCGCAATTTGCCCTTCCGCTCAAAAACACATGAGACTTACGACCTGGAGTGGGTCGAGTCGACCCGACCCGTACCAAAACGACGTCGTTTTATTTATAAAAGGGGGGGACCCAAAACGGTGCGTTTTGGGTCCCTGTATAAGTTAAAAAAATTTAAAAAAAACTCATTTGAAACCTGGAGAGAAAAAAAAAGAAAAAAAAAAGAAAGAGAGAAAAGGGAGAGAGAGAAAGGGAGAGGAGTTCCGCGGTAGGGTCGCCGGTCCGTCACTGGACCACCGTCGGCTCCGGCGCCGACCACCGCACGCGGTGGCCGGAAAGGTAAATTTCATATATGTGCATGTATAAAAGAGATAACTTAAAAAAGGAAAAAAGGAAAAAAAAACAGAATAAGAATCACCTCGGATTTTTCGGTTTTTGACTTTGGATCTATTAGTTTTCCACTTTGGTGTTGTTCTTCAGTTTTGGCCTTGTTAAGATTTCTATTTTCGTTTTAATGTTTCTATTTTTTCGTTTTCGAAAAAAAAAGGTCCCTTTACAAACTGATTTCTCTACTTATATATCCATTTTTTACAAACTTTTCAATACTTTATGCATACTATCTTTCCTTTTTGCAGGTAATGGGCGATGGGACGGGGTTGAGGCGTCGTCAGGCGTCAGAAGGCAGGTGTGGTGCTGGTGGCGGTTGGTGGCCTTGGCAGAGACAAGTGGGGAGGGTTGCGGCGCTGAGGTGGTTTAGGGGCTAGGGTTAGTGGAATCCGAGTCATCAAAAGAGAAGTCATGGAAGATGTGCTTTGATGGTGCGTCAAATACTTTAGGGCATGGAATTGGAGCAATCCTAGTATCACCAGACGGGAATCATTATCCGTTCACTGCAAGACTGAACTTCTTCTGTACCAATAATATCGCAGAATATGAGGCTCAGATCATGGGGCTTCGCGCAGCTATTGAATGAAACATCAAAATCTTAGAGGTATACGGAGACTCAAAGCGTTGGTGATATACGGATCCGTGGAGATTGGGAAGTGAGGACCCAAAATTGATTAAGTACACAGTGATTTAGTGGATCGAATTGATCAAGGAATTCAAAGAAATAACTTTTCATTATTTCTCACGAAGAAAACCAATTGGCTGATGCCCAGCCACTTTGGCTTCAATGTTCAAAGCAAGTAAAGAAGTTAGAAATAATGCCTCAAAATGAGCATATACGAGGTCCCTGCACACTGTTGTAGCATTGAGAAAGAAGTAGACGGACGGCCATGGTTCCATGATATCTTAGAATATATCAAGAATCAAAGGTATCCCAAACAAGCGAATGAAAACGACAAAAGAACAATCCGAAGAATGGCAGTGGGATTTGTTCTTGATGGGGATATCCTATATAATAGAGGGAAAGATCAGATGCTCTTGAGATGTGTGGATGATGTTGAAGCTAGGAAAATACTTGAAGAGGTCCATGAGGGAATTTGCGAAACACATGCCAATGGTTTCAATATGGCCAGAAAGATCATGAGACTCGGTTATTATTGGTTGACGATGGAAAGTGACTGCATCAATTTCGCAAGAAAATGTCACAAATGTCAAATCTATGGCGATAAAATTCATGTAGCCCATTCTCCTCTTCATGTCATGACTTCTCCGTGGCCTTTTTCTATGTGGGGTATGGATGTTATAGGGCCAATTTCTCCAAAAGCTTCAAATAGACATCGATTCATTTTGTGGTTATCGATTACTTCACAAAGTGGATAGAAGCCTCGCGTTTGCCAATGTGACAAAGAAGGCGGTTTGCGTGTTTTGAAAAAGGAAATCATTTGCCGATATGGTTTGCCCGAAAGAATCATTTCGGATAATGCCATGAATCTGAATAACAAGATGATGAAAGAAGTGTGCGAGCAATTCCAAATAAAGCATCATAACTCCTCGCCCCTATCGCCCAAAGATGAACGAAATTCGTTGAAGCGACCAACAAAAATATTAAGAGGATCATTGGGAAAATGACCCGAGACATATAAAGATTGGACGAAGCTACCATTTGCTTTGTATGCATATCGCACATCTGTGCGGACATCTACTGGAGCAACTCCTTTCTCTCCAGTCTATGGAATGGAAGCCGTGCTACCTATCGAGATTGAGATCCCCTCTCTACGAGTCTTAATGGAATCAAAGTTAGAAGAAGCGAGAATGGGATCGAGCTCGATATGATCGATTGAACCTCATCGAAGAAAGACGTCTAAGGGCAATTTGTCACGGCGGATGTACGAGTAAGAGAATGATCATGACCATGACAAGAAGGTGCGACCAAGAGAATTCCATGAAGGAGAACTCGTCTTTGAGGAAAGTTCTCCCAATACAAAAAAAGACTGCGAGGAAAATGGGCACCAAATTGGGAAGGACCATACGTTGTAAAGAAGGCATTCTCGGGGAGCTTTGATCCTTACCAAGATGGATGGGAAGGAGTTACCGAATCCAGTGAACTCAGATGCTGTGAAGAAATATTACGCTTGAAAAAAGAAAATCAAGATGAAAACACGAAAAAGAGCATAAAAAAAAAAAAAAAAAGGATCAAGGCAAAAACCCGAAATGGGCGCTTTGATTAAACACAAAAGATTAGGATGAAAACACGAGAGGGCGTCCTAATGAAATAAACACGGCGGTCGAACGATGGGTCAAACAGTGAGACTACAGTATTTGAAGAATTTCTGAAAGCTCGAAATCTTCTACGCGAGAAGCTATGCTCGAAAAGATTCTTGATTGAGGAACGTGGAAGAGTTCATGTGTTGAATATCTAGAGTATTTGTATCCATTGAATACGATCCTTTCTTTTTCTTTGACATTTTTACTCTCATTGGTTAACTTTCTTTGTTTACCACACTTGAAATAAATGAATATAAGATATCATTTTTGTCCCTACCTGACCTTTTTCATGCATCTCATTATGTGTTTATTTACATGACAAATAGTGAAATAACATACTCTAAACAAAAGAAATGTTAAGCATTACCTGGATGAAAATTTGATAAGCACAAGAGTCTCAAAGTAAGAACAAAGTTCAATCGGGGGCAGAAGAGTGATATCTGAGAAACATTGATTACTCGTGAAGCTTGAATACGGATACGAGGCCTAAAGAAAAGTCGAGAATCAAAGTAATGAATGTAGATCCTCAACAATCGTGGCAGAAAGGACATACGACAAACATGCTTAAGGATCACTGCATAATCATGTAGGCATAAAGGCATTTAAGACAAACATGTGCATATCATGATAACATCATGCATGGCATATACAGGTAATCCAGTAGAGCAAAAGGACGTGATGATAGTTGTATTGAATCAAAGGAAAAGACTCATGAGTTCTACCAAATGATAGGTTTTGGTGTTTTTGATGTTTAAATTCTGTTCTTAGAAATCAACTCATATTGCGAGAGGTGAGTTGAGCCTGTGGCACGCTGAGAGGTAATTTCAATTTCTGTTTTCCAATTGGTTTTTTAAAAACCAACTCATATTGCGAGAGGTGAGTTGAGCCTCGGGTCACATACCGAGGTATTTTCAAATTCTATTATTCAAATTCCGTTTTTAATTCTTACTTTTCCAAAAATCAACTCACGTTATGCGAGAGGTGAGTTGAGCCTCAAGACACGTTGAGGTAATTTCAATTTATGTTTTAAAAATCAACTCATATTATAGTAGAGGTGAGTTGAGCCTTGGGGCACTGTTGAGGTATTTTCAATTTACGCTTTTCAATTCATGCTTTTCAAGAAAATCAACTCATATTGCGAGAAGTGAGTTGAGCCTTAAGACACGTTGAGGTAATTTCAACTTATGTTTCAAAAATCAACTCATATTGCGAGAGATGAGCTGAGCCTCAGGCACTATGTTGAGGTATCTTCAATTATTGTTTTTTTAAAAATCAACTCATATTGCGAGAGGTGAGTTGGTCCTTTTAATTTATGTTGTTCAAAAATCAACTCATATTGTGAGAGGTGAGTTGAGCTTGTTAATTTCTTTTTTTTAAAAAAAAATCAACTCATATTGCGAGAGGTGAGTTGAGCCTCGTGACACGATGAGGTACCTTTAATTTCTCATTTTCAATTTATGTTGTTCAAAAATCAACTCATATTACGGCAGGTGTGAGTTGAACCTTTTAATTTCTCGCTCTTAATTCTGGTTTTTCAAAAAATCAACTCATATTATGAGAAGTGAGTTGAGCCTCTGGCTCACGTGATGAACTATTTCCAATTTCTATTTTAATATCTCTGTCCTTAAAAGAGTCAATTCATATTGCAAGAAATGAGTTGAGCTCAAGAACGCATGCCAAATAAAGAATAATGATCAAGCCGATAGAAAACACCGTAGGTGGATTCCCTGAAGTTGCAGTGGAGCAGGTCAAAGCTGCAAGCCTTGTCCCCTGAAGTTGCAGTGGAATTGATCAAAGATATCAAATTTGTCCTTGCTAGAGTTACAGAAGAGAAGATCACAAATCTCATCTCACTGAAGTGATAGAAGAGCAGATTGAAGCTGTAGATCTTATCTTTACGAAGTTACATTGAAGCGCATCGAAGCCACAAATCTCATATCCTTGAAGTCATATTGGAATAGATTGAAGCTACAAGGCATATCTCCGAATTTGCGAGTGGATTGAACCAAAGCTACAAGATGCGGTGGACTGGAAAAAGACTACCTGAGCAAGAAAAGCATCAAAGCAAAGTCAAGACTCGGCAAGACTGGGAAAATTTGGTCTTCCTTGAAAGTCTTTGCTCTATTCCTGTTGCACAGCAATGAGCAAAGAGGGGCAACTGTAGAAGCCCAAATTAGCCTAGGCCTTCTACAAAAATAAACCTAATACTAAACCAAACCCCAAATAAAATTTGACCCACTAACTTAAATCAGCCCAATACCCCACTAACATAAACAAATTTCCAACACCCAAAGCCCAAAATCAGAAACAGAAACCCTAATCCCACTAACCCTAGCCCCTAAACCACCTCCGCGCCGCAACCCTCCCCACTTGTCTCTGCTAAGGCCACCAACCGCCACCAGCACCACACCTGCCTTCGACGCCTCTGACGATGCCTCAACCCCGTCCCATCGCCCATTACCTGCAAAAAGGAATGACAGTATGCATAAAGTATTGAAAAGTTTGTAAAAAATGGATATATAAGCAGAGAAATTAGTTTGTAAAGGGACCTTTTTTTTTCGGAAATGAAAAAACAGAAACATTAAAACGAAAATAGAAATCTTAACAAGGCCAAAACTGAAGAACAACACCAAAGTGGAAAACTAATAGATCCAAAGTCAAAAACTGAAAAATCCAAGGTGATTCTTATTTTTTTTTTTTTTCTTTTTTTCCTTTTTTAAGTTATCTCTTTTATACATGCACATATATTAAAAAAATAAAAAAACTAAAAAAAATATATGAAATTTATTTTTCAGCCACAACACATATGGTGGTTTGTGCACGCTGGAGCCGTGGCATTGGTCGATGACGGACCAAACACCCTCCGGCCGGAACTCCTCTCCCTTTTTCTCTTTTTCTTTTTTTCTTTTTTCTCTCTGTGTTTCAAATGAGTTTTTTTAATTTTTTTAACTTAGTATAGGGACCCAAAACGCACCGCTTTGGGTCCCCTTTATAAATAAAACGACGTCGTTTTGGTGCAAGTCTGGTCGACCGACCCGACCCCGCTCAGTCGTGGTCCGCAGTGTTTGAGCGGAAGGGCAAATTGCGATTTAGCCCTTCCGCTTTTCCGAGACTTCACAATTAAGTTTTTTCATGTTTTGTAATTTCGCCCCAAATTAAATCGGTTTATAAATTGGTCCTTTTCAATGCGCAGTGTTTAGAACATTGAGGATATATTGCGATTTTGGTCCCCACTTTGTTTTTCTCGCGTGTGCAAATTGGCCCTTTCTTTTGTTTTCTTTTAAATTTGCCCAAAATTTTATTCTTAGTTCGATTTAATCCTTTTTCGCTTTTATTTTTTTACATATTATTAATATTATTACTATTATTTTAGTTCTATTATTATCTTATTTATTACTATTAGTATTATTTTCATTATTTTTATTTTTATTAACATATTAATTATTTTTAAAGTATTATTATTACTAATGATTATTATTTCTAGTTTTATTATTATTATTAATATTAATGTATGTATATCATATATGTATGTATATATACATTTATATATATAGTCTGTTTTAATTACTTTATTTTAATATTACTATTATATTATATTTGTTTTTATATACTTCATTATTATTTCTATTATTATTATTATTATTATTATTATATTATTATTATTATTATTATTATTATTATTATTATTCGTTATTTATTTCTAATATGTATATTATGTAAATGTTTTAATATTATATTATATGTATTTTTTATATATGTTATGTATATAAGTTTTTAATATTATATTTTATATATATATTATTATATACATTTTAATATTATTAGTTATATTTTTTTATACTATTATATGTATACTTCTAATATTATATTGTATATTTCTAATACTATCATTTATATATATATATGTGTATTAGTATACGTGTAGTGTACAAAATAGTTTTCTTATTATTATTATCATTTCTAAAGGTATGTATGTAGTGTATATGTTCTATATATGTTATATATATATTTTCAATAATATTACTTGTTATGTATATTTCTTATACATTTCCATATACATATTTTCAATACTATCATGTAAATACTTTTATTCCTATTATTATGTATATACTTTAACATTAATAGTTATATACATTTTCGTCACTTCATTTATAGTTCAAATAATATATATAATAGATTTCTAACGTTATCATTGCTTATATATAGATGTGTTTTGACGTACATGTTCTTAATATTTTTATGTATGTATATTCATTATTTTCTCGTATTTGATACTATAATTACATTTAATCTCGCATGCACCGTTATTATTTTTTAATAATATTTTCATATTCATTATTCGCTCCAAAATATTTCTGGCTCTTTGATTTATTTCTATTTCATATCAACTTGTTTTGCGTTATTTCGATAATCTTATTCCGCTTTTACTAATTAACTTCAATAATCAAGGCAATGCACCGATTTAACATCAAGTCACCCGAGTTCATCGCTATGTTGGGTAAACATCAATTGACTCGTGTTTAAACAAAGGTGTCCTTCTCAAAAATAGAAAAAATTAAAAATTCTTGTGTTTTAACGGATCACGACTAAATTTTATATTGAACTCGTATTTTTGAAAATCAAGACAACACGTGTTTATGATATACCATTTTTGGAGACAAGACTTTTATATATTTTTTATTTAAACATAAAAAGTATTGTATAAATTTAAATTTTAATAAAAATTTATTAAAAATATTAAATATTAAATTAGGAATTATATATATTTAAAAATTACAGGTTTAAAATAGAGTAGCATATGCCAGTTATAATTATAAATGGACATAACAAAATAAGTTATTAAATTGAATCAATATTTGGATGGACGGTGTGTTTACCTTTGGTTAGTATAAAAATAGCGGTGGCTGTGAGATTAGATACTGTAGCGACACTGTAACGTGAGACACAAAATAAAATAAACGTATTGTACCGCACTCTACCGCCCATCCAAACTCACCCTAAAAGAGGAATGAATACGAATCCGTACATGATAAACTCTAATAAAACGGTTGTAGGTACAAACCAAGTAAAAATTATTGAACAACTTTTTTTTTTCACGGATAAGATTGAGTCGTTATGAATTTTGAAATTCTAAATTTAAATTATATATGGAACTCCCTCAAATAAATAAATTTCTCTTCTTAAAATTTTTTTCACCATTAAAATTTATAAAAAAATTCGTGTTTTATTTTCTCAATTTTTTTCTTATTTTCTTTCAACATTCTTTGTACTGTTGTTTTCCAAGTCGTCCTTTTGTTCTGGATAAAATTTTTTATTGGCCGAGCAAAAAAGAATGGGAGGACATGGGCTTGGACGTTAATAAACGCGTACTATACTTCACTTTTTGGAATTGTGAAGTTTATTGATGGGTAATTTAGGTAATGTATAAAAAACAACATAGTAAAAATAATAAATAATTGGAGTAAACTACATTCAAGGTCATTAAACTACTAATAAGTTTACGTTTTGGCTGTTTAACATTAAAAAGTTACAAAATGGTTACTAAATTATTCAAAAGTTTTGTCATTAAGTTGTTAAAATCATTACTATATGTCCTTCATTGTTTGCCCGCTACCTCTTCTACCCCTGCTTTTCTATAGTTTAGGTTTTTTTATTTATGAAACAACTTTAAATGTCATTTATCGACGAATCAGAATCTAAATAGTTTTGTTCTCCGTTCTTCGGCACCAACCATCAGATTGACTTGATCTAATATATGTTATTCTACTCGTCGATGAGTATTGATCCATTGTACCATTCATTGAATTGTCACTTTAACCTCGCTAGTCGGACTTTAAAAAAAAAAACTAATAGTCTAATGACTTAAATAAAAATTGTTGAATAGATCAGTGACTAAAATGAAAACCTTCAAATAATTCAATAATCATTTTATAACTTTTGAAAGTTAAATGATCAAAATATAAATTTATTAATAGTTTAGTGACCTTAAGAACAATTTACCCAAGTAACTAACCTTTTTTTCTTTTGGACTTATCCAACCAATTGTGAGAAATGACTGTTGGGTCTTCAAATAGTTATACTTTGGAAGAAATGAAATGAGGGTTGGCCTACTAATGGGAGTGATTATAACTTTTCTTCACATGCCATTTTACTTTATCAATTTTGTATGGAATCCAATGTGGAAATTGAAAACAGCTTTTGTTTTCAACGTGGAAAATCTCTTGTGCTTTTGGAATTTTGTGTTCACCTAACCTTTTCCTTCTTAAAAAGATAATAATAATAATAAGCGAGTTTTCTTTTTCTTTTTTAAAAATTGCTTTTTAATTGGAAGAAATTATTTTATAATTGTTATGAATTTTTCATTATTAAATCAAAATAAATTTGATTTACTCTATATTTTACTGTTAATCAATAAATATATGTTGCTTATTATAGAAAAACAGGAATATGTTTGTGCTTTCCGATAGTTATAGTTTTGTTCAAGATGTGGTAGAGACATGTATCAATTAGACAAGAAGTTATTCATCACCCTTGATGGCTATGTTCCATAGCTCCGGAAAGTGGTTGGGTTAAGCTTAATGCAAATGATGCAATTTCGTCTAGCGCTCACTCGGTTGCAATTGAAGGAGTCATTAAAAATGCTAATAGTAATTGGTTATGTTGTTACTTGATGACATTAGAGAAATATGAAGTGTTTAGAATTGAAGCGAGATCGATATTAGAAGGGTTTCGACTAGCTTAGGACAAAGGTTATTGACAGGTTGAGCTTAAATCTAATAACGTTCTCTTAGTAAAACTAATATTAGCCGGTAACTCTATTATTAGTCATATTGTAGAATTACGGGCTATTCATAAGTTATTACATAAAAATTGGAAGGTTCGAATCCGTCACATTTCTAAAGCACACAATAAAGTTACAAATTTTATGGCCAATCATGTTGCTATAAGATTTACAAGTATCTAAGTATTCTCCATACCTCCTCAAATTATGCAAAATTTAATTCAAAAAGATATTTTTGAACTTTTAATTTTATATTTTTTATTGTAATTGCATAGTGCTTTTTTTTCTATAAAAATTAAGTACTTTTTCTTTTGCCCTCATTTCTTATTTGCTTTTACTCTTCTATTTTTTATTATTATTTACTGTCATTATTTATTTCATAACTATAATTTGTTTTTATAACATCTTCTTAATCCTAATTATAAGTTGGATTTATTGAACTTTCTGTTTTTAATTTCTTGTTATTATTCTTAATTTCATAAATAACAAAAAAAAAAATCTTTCCCCAAATTTCCAATTTCACTAAACACGTGTGATTTTGTCCTCCGTCCACTTTGAATATATGTTAAAAAAAGGTTACGTTCCATATAAAGGTGTGCATGGGCCGGGTCGAGCCGAGTTTAGGCTGGGCCCAGACAAAATTTTAGGCCTATTTTCTAGGCTCGGGCCCGGCCCGGCCCGGCCCGAAATATGGGCCTAAAAATTTGTCCAAGCCAGCCCGAAATAAAATTGTTAAGCCCGAGCCTGGCCCGACCCGGCCTATGTTAAATTTTTTTAACTTATTTCATTAAATAAAAATTTTTAAAATATAATAAATCATCAAATACATTTAAAACAATATTAAAACAAGAAATAAATAAAAAATATATTAAATCAATTCTTAAAATAATACATAAATAGAAAATATAATAAAAAGTGATTATATTAAAATTAAAAATAAAATATAAATACAATTAAAAATAAATATATATATATTTAGTATATAATTCGAGTCGGGTCCAGACCAAAAAAGTTTTACCCGAGTCTAGTCTGTTTTCTAAACAATTCTCGTTTTTTTGTCCAAATTTTAAGGTGGGCCTTCGGGCGGGCCGGATAACCCAACCCATGCACGCCTCTAATTCGATAATAATAAATAATAATTTCAGCTATTCGCCGTCCAAAGAAAAATAATTACCAACCTCACCCCCAAAAACAGCTCTTCAAAACTTCTGATAAAGAGAAATACTTCTCCACTATTACATAAAATATTCTACTAATACTTGCAGATCAGTTTGTGGAATCTGTTCTGGACCAGCAGGAGAAATGGAAGAGGCTATTGTGTCCTTAGCTGTTGAAAGAATTTCAGATTTACTCATCCATGAAGCTGTTTTCCTCAAAGATGTGAAAGATCAAGTTGAGAGCCTAAGGGCTGAACTGAAGCGAATGCAGTGTTTCTTGAAGGACGCGGATTGCAATCTTGAACAAGATGCGCGTTTCCAGAATCGGGTGTCGGAAATCAGAGATCTTGCTTATGATGCTGAAGATGTCATCGACTCTTTTATTCTTAAAGCAGCATATCAACGAGGTTTTCGTGGGATTGTCAAGAGATTCACCTCCATTCTCACCAAACCTTATCATCTGCACAAAATCGGGTTGCAGGTCAAAGCAATCAAGACCAAGCTCCAAAACTTTTCAGAGAATCTTCCAGTTTTTGAGATACCCGATGATGGAGAAGGCTCTAGCTCAATTTTCAAGGTGCGGCAACGGTTAAGAAGGGCGTACTCACATGTCGAGGAAGAGGACGTTGTTAGCTTGGAGGTTGCACCAAGGATGTCATGACCAAATTGATGACTGAAGAAGATAGATCCCATGCCGTAGTTTCCATAGTCGGCATGGGGGGCCTCGGTAAGACAACTCTTGCCAGAAAAGTATATAATCATGTTGATGTGAGACGCCATTTTGATTGCTTCGCTTGGGTTTCTATATCTCAACAATGTAAGCCGAGAGAAGTTTTGCTTACTATCTTGGCGAAAGTTCATGGAAGAGAATCAAGAGAGCTAATTAACAACCCGGAAGAGAGTGAGCTGGTAAAAAGACTTTTCGATGCTTTGAAAGAAAAGCGGTATCTGATAGTCCTCGATGATATTTGGAGAAACGAGGATTGGGATATTCTTAAACCTGCTTTTCCACGAGGAAGAAAGGGAAGCAAAATATTGTTCACAACACGCAACAGGAATGTGGCTTTACATGCTGATCCTTGCAACACTCCCATGGAGCTCTCACTTCTTACAGAGGATGAAAGTTGGAATCTTTTGTGTAGGAAAGCATTCCCACGGAGCAAAATGGGTTCTCAATGCTGCTCAGAAGAATTTGTGAAGCTTGGAAATGAGATGGTGAAAAAATGTGGAGGTCTGCCTTTAGCAATTGTTGTGTTGGGATGCTTGCTGGCAACAAAACAGTCATTGACTCAATGGGAGATGGTTCACAAAAACATCCATGGACACTTAAATGAGCTCCCACACCAAGATCGTCAATATGGTGCAGTGAACAGCATTTTAGTTTCAAGCTACAATGACTTGCCTTATTCTTTAAAACCATGCTTTTTGTATCTTAGTCATTATCCAGAAGATTGGGAGATACCGAAAAAGAACTCATTCGTTTATGGATCGCTGAAGGTTTCATTCCGGAAAACAAAGAATTCTTGATGGAGGATTTAGGCGAAAAATTCCTAGAAGAGCTTATAGATAGGAGCTTGGTTCAAGTTAGCAGGCGAGACTATACAGGAACAAATGTAAAGACATGTCGAGTGCATGATCTCTTGAGGGACTTGTGCACGAAGAAAGCAAGAGAGGAGAAGTTCTTGGAAATTATTCAACAACCACTGCATGAACTTGAAGTGACATTGGCAGAATCTATGCTACGAAGAATTTCTATTCATCCTAGTAAATCGAAAGTTTATTTGAAGGGAGAGCATCCAAAATTACGTTCTTTATTGTTTTCTCAGAATGAGGAATTGGAAGAATTATGCATTTCAAAATACAAAATATTCAAATTTTTAAGGGTGTTGACTCTTCAAAAAGTAATATACGGACATGAAGAGTGGCATGTGTCAGCTGAAATTGGTAATCTCCAACATTTGAGATATTTGAAGTTATACTACAATGACAAAATGATTTTGCCGCGATCTATTGGCAGGTTGAAGAGTTTGTACACTTTATACATCAAGTCTGGTTATGACATTGCAATTCCAGATGGTGTGTTTAAGTTGGAACGTTTAAGGCATATTGTAATAAAACGTAATGGGATGTCCCTCGCATATGGATTTCGTTGGCGGCAAGGGTTCACTTCAAAAAATATTGAAACTTTGAAGTCCGTAGTGGTGGATGAGAAGCCGGTTGAAAATAATGCAGTGCTTAGGTGGACTAATATTCAGAGTTTAGGAATAGCATTTACCAGAGCAAAATATGTGAAGCCTACCCTAATCTTGCTAACCAAATTGCAACGCCTTGGGTCAGTGTCCTTGAGTATTTTTGATGGCTCACACCCAGACTTAGAACCCCTTTCTCAATATTATCACCTCTCCAAACTGAAATTATTGGGGCGGATAGAAGATGAGCCACATCCGAACGGTCATGTTTTGAAATTTCTTCCATCAAATATTGTCAAATTGACTTTGGTTGACTGTGAGCTGAGCCAAGATCCAATGGCCGTGATAGAAAAGCTATGTCATTTGAGGATTCTCCATTTGGACAAAGCATATATTGGGAGTAAAATGGTGTGCTCTGCCAATGGATTTCCTCAACTTGATTCTCTTCGAATGGCTCATTTATATATGCTAAAGGAGTGGGAAATAAAAGAAGGTGCAATGCCATGCCTTCGAAAATTAAAATTGATCTATGTTGATAGTTTAAGAATGCTTCCAGAAGGATTGAGGTATATTACTACTCTCCAAGAATTGAATTTAATGGTAATACTTTCGTCATTGGAAGAAAGGATTAAAATGATAGATGGAAGAGAAGGAGAGGATTTCTGGAAAGTGAGCCACATTCCCTCCATCCACATTTTTAATTGATCCCAAAGTAATAGGAGCCAACATCACGTGAGGTATTTATTTCTATAAAATAATAATCTTTACATTCTTTTTCTTTTCTTTACACCCATAGAGTTAGAGATTGAAATAATATTGATTAAATAACATGATAGAAGAATATATCTTTAATTACCATAAAAGTTGTAATTAAAATAAAAAAAATAAGAATTTCGAATTGTTTTTCTAGAAATACTAAAATTTTAATATTATTTTATTATTTCATATTTTTAATTATTATACATAAGAGATGATAATATATACATACCATTTTATTTCTTGATGTAGGTTATCTAATCAGCACTGGAATGTATTTTGCCGAGATATCTAATTTCATTAAGTGTGTGTATGTATTTTTTATAAGAATTGGATTGCTATATAGTATGAGCTTTGAATGAAGTGATTGTTTGCTATATATCTAATGCTCGCTTCCGGCCACCCAATTTGCTTATTTTTTAAAAAAATTATCTTCTTATTAATTGGACATTTGCATATATTTGATTGAAATTAATAAATTTAAACCGAAGAAAAAAATTCTAAGTAACTCATTAGATTAATGCGCTAATTGTCAGGTTAATCAAACATTTTGTGAACTAAACTCCCTTTTAATCTAAATTCTCAAAAGTTTGTGTGCTTAAAAAAGTTGAGTTTCACATAATTTATTCTTCCTATAAACAATAAGAAGAAAGTAGCGACTCAACTTTATATGGAAGACTTGTTTTAATAAGGCTACACAAATCAAAATGTAGTAAATTCAGGAAACTCTATGTACTAAGATAACCGTGTTAAATAATTCATTTTCAATCAACCAAGAAGCATTTATATACATGTTTCTGAAACGTACAAATCTTAGCCTCACATTTGTAAGTAGTTTTACTCTGATACAAAATAAGCCTACTGATGAAACAGAAGTTATGGCAAATCCTTTTTTAAAATTTTTGTTATTTTTGTTCCATCCCCTATCCTTGAATATCTAGCTTATATATTATTTTTGCTCAGTTATTAATAAGAATGAATTTACTAATTTAGTAATAGAGTTTCAGCTTGCTTAGAGATCTTATGTTTGAATATGGTGCAAAGCAAAAATTATTTTTGCTACTCCCTAAGTGTGCCGCCCATGTGTTAGTGGTTTAGTTAAATTCGATTTGTGAATAAATTGATAGGTTACAAAAAAATTATGTTGGTTAGGATAATGTTTTTTTAAGAAAAAATTAATTAAAAATATTTCTCCAAAATTCTCCCACTCTCCATCCCATGTCCGACTTCCCCACTTTCCCATCTTTTGTTTTCACATTAGTTTTGTTGCCGCTAGTTTTTTTCTATCTCTGTTGATTCTTTTTGTTTCAAATTTTCCCTTTCAATTTCCCAATTTCACGTTAGTTTTTCCAGTCTTGAAACTTACGAGGAATGTTGAGGAGTGGCATGTGTCAAGTGAAATTGGTAATCTCCATCATTTGAGGTTAAGATGCAAACTCAAAATACTCTTGCCAAGGGCTATTGTTCTGGAATCTGTTCTGGACCAGCAGGAGAAATGGCAGAGGCTATTGTTGCCTTAGCTGTTGAAAGAATTTCAGATTTACTCATCCATGAGGCTGTTTTCCTCAATGACGTGAAAGATCAAGTTGAGAGCCTAAGGGCTGAACTGAAGCGAATGTAGTGTTTCTTGAAGGACGCGGATCGCAATCTTGAACAAGATGCGCATTTCCAGAATCGGGTGTCGGAAATCAGAGATCTTGCTTATGATGCTGAAGATGTCATCGACTCTTTTATTCTTAAAGCAGCATATCAACGAGGTTTTCATGGGATTGTCAAGAGATTCACCTTCATTTTTACCAAACCTTATCATCTGCTCAAAATCGGGTTGCAGGTCAAAGCAATCAAGACCAAGCTCCAAAACATTTCCGAGAATCTTCCAGCTTTTGAGATACCCGGTGATGTAGAAGGCTCTAGCTCAATCTTCAAGGTGCAGCAACGGTTAAGAAGGACATACTCACATGTCGAGGAAGAGGACGTTGTGAGCTTGGAGGTTAGCACGAAGGATGTCATGACCAAGTTGATGACTGAAGAAGATAGACCCCACGCCGTGGTTTCCATAGTCGGCAAGTATATAATCATGTTGATGTGAGACGCCATTTTGATTTCTTGGCTTGGTTTTCTATCTCTCAACAATGTAAGCCGAGAGAAGTTTTGCTTAGTGTCTTGAAGAAAGTTCTCTCTACTTCTAACGATGAAAGAGAGAAAATTGAGAAAATGGACGAGATTGCTGACGAGAACGCTTTTTGATGCTTTGAAAGAAAAGCGGTATTTTGTGGTCCTCGATGATATTTGGAGAAGCGAGGATTGGGATATCCTTAAACCTGCTTTTCCACGAGGAAGGAAGGGAAGCAAAATATTGTTCACAACACGAATAAAAAATGTGGCTTCACGTGCCGATCCTTGGAGCACTCCCGTGGAGCTTCACTTCTTACAGATGATGAAAGTTGGAATCTTTTGTGTAAGAAAGCATTCCCACGGAGCAAAATGGGTTCTCAATGCTGCTCAGAAGAATTTGTGAAGCTTAGAAAAGAGATGGTGAAAAAATGTGGAGGTCTGCCTTTAGCAATTGTTCTGTTGGGAGGCTTGCTAGCAACAGAATAGTCATTGGCTCAATGGGAGATGGTTCACAAAAACATCCATGGACACTTAAATGAGCTCCCACACCAGGATCGTCAATATGGTGCAGTGAACCGAATTTTGGTTTCAAGCTACAATGCCTTGCCTTATCCTTTAAAACCATGCTTTTTGTATCTTAGTCATTATCCAGAAGATTGGGAGATACCGAAAAAAGAACTCATTCGTTTATGGATCGCTGAAGGTTTCATTCCGGAAAACAAAGAATTTTTGATGGAGGATTTAGGCGAAAAATTCCTAGAAGAGCTTATAGATAGGAGCTTGGTTCAAATCAGCAGGCGAGACTCCACAGGAACAAATATGGAGACATGTCGAGTGCATGATCTCTTGAGGGACTTGTGCACGAAGAAAGCAAGAGAGGAGAAGTTCTTGGAAATTATTCAACAACCACTGCATGAACTTGAAGTGACATTGGCAGAATCTATGCTACGAAGAATTTCTATTCATCCTAGTAAATCGGTAGTTTATTTGAAGGGAGAGCATCCAAAATTACGTTCTTTGTTGTTTGCTCTGAACGAGGAATGGGTAGAATTATGCATTTCAAAATACAAAAGCTTCAAATTTTTAAGGGTGTTGTCGTTGACTCTTGCAAAAAGGGACAGCTACAAAATTTGGCATGTGTCAGCTGAAATTGGTAATCTTCAACATTTGAGATACTTGAAGTTATAACAGAATGATTTTGCCGCGATCTATTGGCAGGTTGAAGAGTTTGTACACTTTATGCATCAAGTCTGGTTTTGACATTGTAATTCCAGATTGTGTGTTTAAGTTGGAACGTTTAAGGCATATTGTAATAAAAGTGTATGGGTTGTACCCCGTATATGGATGCCGTTGGCAGCAAGGGTTCACTTCAAAAAATATTGAAACTTTGAAGCTCATAGTGGTGGATGAGAATCCGGTTGAAGCTCATAGTGCTAATAGTAGCCAACATCACCTGAGGTATTTATTTTTATAAAATAATAATCTTTACAGTCTTTTTCTTTTCTTTTCATAGAGTTAGAGATTGATATAATATTGGTAAAATAATAGGATAGAAGAATATATCTTTAATTACCATAAAAATTTTAAGTAAAATATAAAAAATAAGAATTTCGAATAATTTTTCTAGAAAAACTAAAATTTTAATATCATTTTATTATTGCATATTTTTAATTATTATACATAAGAGATGATGATATATACATAACATTTTTCTTCTTGATGTAGGTTATCTAATCAGCACTGGAATGTACTTTACCGAGATATCTAGTTTCATTAAGTGTGTGTATGTATTTTTTATAAGAATTAGATTACTATATAGTATGAGCTTTCATTAAATGTATGTATTTTTTTATAAGAATTGGATTGCTATATAGTACAAGCTTTGAATGAAGTGATTGTTTGCTATATATCTAATGCTCGCTTCCGGCCTCCCAATTTGCCTTTTTTTTTCAAAAAATTATCTTCTTATTAATTGGTTCTTCATTTGCATCTATTTGATAGAAATTAATCAATTTTAGATGTTAAATGGTTAAATTCATTATTTAAATAGTAAAACAACTCCTTTAAATTTACAACTCACTATTTCAATTAAAAATTAGATGATAAAATGTCAATCAAAACATATCACATGTATACTTTTATATGACATAACAAAAATATGTACGATCTCTTATAACAAAATGTATAAAACAGATTTATGCTAATATTGACTTATGTGGAATGATGATTAATTTTTTTTATCAGGTAACCGTTTGACACAAGTTCAAACTATATGGCGCCCATCCCCACCTAAATATTATATAAAAAAGAGTCGACATTAATCATTTTGAAACTTTTAACAGTTTAATCAATGATATTAATCATCCCATAAAATTTTTTTAATTAAAATCATCATAAAGTATTAAATACTTTTTCCTCATTTACTATTTACTAAGAACAAATTGATAATTGAATATCTTTGAGTCTAGAATTATTTCAACTTCTACCTTGAACCAAACACGATACTGTAACATATCTAGTAATGTGCTAACTGATCGGTTAATCAAATATTTTGTGAATTAAACTCCCTTTTAATCTAAATTCACAAAAGTTTGTGTGCTTTAAGAAAGTTGAGTTTCACATAATTTATTCTTCCTATAAACAATAAGAAGAAAGTAGCGACTCAACTTTCTATAGGTTACACAAATCAAAATGTAGTAAATTCAGAGAACTCTATGTACTAAGATAACCGTGTTAAATGCTCCATTTTCAATCAACCAAGAAGCATTTATATATATGTTTTTGAAACGTAAAAATCTTAGCCTCACATTTGTAAGCAGTTTTACTCTGATATGAAACAAGCCTACTGATGAAACAGAAGTTACGGCAAATCTTTTTTTAAAATTTTTGTTTTATTTATTCCATCCCCTATCCTTGAATATCTAGCTTTTATATTTTTTTGCTCAATTATTAATAAGAATGAATTTACTAATTTAGTATTAAAGTTTCAACTTGCTTAGAGATCTTGTGTTTGAATCCCGTGCAAAGCTAAAATTATTTTTGCTACTCCCTAGGTGTGCTGCCCATGCGTTAGTGGTTTATTTAAATTCGAATTTTAAATAAATTGATAGGTTATCAAAAAATTATATTGGTTAGGATAATATTTTTTTAAGAAAAAATTAATTAAAAATATTTCTCCAAAATTCTCCCACTCTCCATCCCATGTCCAACTTCCCCACTTTCCCATCTTTTGTTTTCACATTAGTTTTGTTGCCGCTGGTTTTTTTTCTATCTCTGTTGATTCTTTTTGTTTCAAAATTTCCCTTTCAATTTCTCAATTTCACGTTAGTTTTTCCATTCCTGAAACTTACGAGGAATGTTGAGGAGTGGCATAAGGAATGTTGAGGAGTGGCATGTGAGTGAAATTGGTAATCTAGCTTTTCTTCAAAATATATTCAAACTTTGAAGCACATGATGGTAAATAATAAGTTTATTGAAAATAAGGAGGCACTTAGGTTGACTCATATTCAATGTTTAGGAATAATATTTCAGAGTTCAAAAGATATTAAGTCTATCCTACTGTTGCTAATCATATTGGATCGCCTTGGGTCATTGTACATGTGTTTGCTTGACTATATGGACCATGACAAGTCAACTCATTGTTCATATCTAGACTTGGAACCTCTTTATTAGTACCGTCACCTCTCCAAATTGAAGTTAATAGGGCATATAAAAGAAGATCCACATCAGAGCCATCATGTTTTGGAATTTCTTCCGTCAAGTATTGTCAAGTTAACTTTAGATGACTCCATGATGACCCATGATCCAATGGGTGTGTTGGAAAAGTTACCTTGTTTGAGAATTCTGAAGTTAGAGAATTTAACATATGATGAGAGTAAGATTATATGATTTGCTAATGGGTTTCCTCAACTTGATTCTCTTGAAATGAGATTTCTACCAGAGTTAAAAGAGTGGGAAATAGAAGAAGGCGCAATGCCATGCCTTCAAAAATTGGAATTGGTCAATGTTAATAGTTGAGAGATGCTTCCAGAAGGATTGAAGTATATTACTACTCTCCAAGAAATGACTATGAGTTGGTCATTGAAAGAAATAATTAAAGTGATAAATGAAAAAGGAAAGAATTTCTATGAAGTACGCCACATTCCCTCTATCCAAATACAATAATTTGCTTATATCTAAATAGGTGCATTAGGAATTTACTTCTCTAAAATAATAATCTCTTCTCTACTTTTTTCTTTTTCGTTTTTTCTAAAAAGAAACTTGCAATATCATTTCATAATTTCTATTTTATATTCTTTTTAATCATTATTATTAGTATAGATAAAAGATGATATACCATTTTCATGTTAATGTAGGGTTGGATGCTTTCTTTCATCTCCAAATGCAAGCCTGCAGAGAAGCTCAACATTAATTGATTCTTTATCGATTTAAGTTTATGGATTTTAAGGAAATTGATTTATATTTAAATTTTAGAAATTTATTTATTGTTTATTGTACTAGTCAATTTTCTCTTATTTTCTTTCAACATTCTTTATACTATATTTTCTAAGTGGTCCTTTCATTTTTGATAGAAAAAATTATTAATTGGGTAAAAAACATTTGGGGATGTAGGTTTCAACGTTAATAAGAGTGTAATATCCGCATTGTGAAATTTATTTATGAGTAATTTAAGTATTGTATAAAAAATAACACAGTAAAAAATAATAAATAATTGGAGTAAATAACACCAAAGGTCACTAAATTACTATTTTGGTTAATTAACTTCAAAAAGCTACAATATAGTCACTAAACTATTCGAAAGTTTTCATTTAAGTTATTAGACTATTAAAATTATTGTTATATGGCATTTATTGTTCATATCGCCTGCACCAATAATAAACTCTTTGTCCTTACTCTTCTACAGTTCAGGATTTTTTTTTATGAAACAACTTTAAATATCACGTATCTACGAACTAAAATCCAAACAGCTCTCCTCTGTTCTTTGATACCGCCCATTAGATTGACATGATCTAATATATGGTTTTTTTACTCGTTGATGAGTATTGATCCATCGTACTGTTTATCGAATTGTCAATTGAACCTCGCTAGTCAAACTATTTTTTTTAAAAGAACTTAATAGTTTAATAACTTAAACAAAAACTTTTAAATAATTTAATGACTTAAATAAAAATTATTGAATAATTTAATAACTATCTTATAATTTATTTAAATTAAATAATTAAAATATAAATTTATTAATAGTTTTGTAAACGTGAGTATAATTTATCCAAATAATTATCTTTGTTTTTTCTTTTGGTCTTATCCTATCAATTATGAGCAACGACTGTTGTTATTTGGAAATTAATGTCAGTTTCCTACAACTTCATTGTATGGCTTCCGATGTAGAAATTGCAAACAACTTTTTACTCCCAGTGTGTGGAAAATCTGTTGGCGCTTTTGGAAATTTGTCACCCATCGCTTTTTGAGTCCACCTAAAGCTTTTTCTAAAAGCAATTTTGTTTTTATTTTAAAAAGTTGCTTCTTGATTTGGAATTTTGTTTTTGTGGATAATCTCTGGTTATGACTGCTCTACTTAAGTGGACTGTGGCTTTTTCCGAGTGAGATTAAAACCTGTCTTGCTTGATTGGATAGTTTGATAATTGGTGTCTGTTATGCTTTTGATTGATTTGGTAATTGATGAATTATCTATAAAGCTTTTTTATAAAAATAATTTAAATAATTTGATTATTTATGAAAATGATTATTTTTTTATTAAATACATAAATGACATAAAAAAACGACATTTCAAAAATAGATGACGTTGATAATTTTAGAAATTGGTAGTGTCAAATTATTTAGCTTCACTAAGTTTTTTTTTAAGGTCCCCCAATTTTTCAGAAATAGTGGTATTTTCTTAGTATTTATACAGGTGACGTCATTTTACATGGCTCTACCAAAAATAAAATTTTTATCCCGATTGCTGACGTGGTATATTGGTGACGCCAAACTCTTTAATTCTACCAACTTTTACTATATGTTTTAAATTATTTACATGTTTAATAAAAAATAGATTATTTTCATAAATAATAAAAATTTTGAATTATTTTTATAAAAAAAGCCGCTATTTATGAGTTAAATTATTTATTTAAGCTCGAAGGTCCATCTTATATATAAAAAAATCGAATAATACGATTTCTTTTTTCTACAAGAATTTTCATCAATGATACTAAAAGTATAGATCATTCCAAGGTGAAACGATGGTGATAGATGAAAGAGTAGATTGCAAAAGGAGAAATTGATGGGGTTTTCTTGTAACACCCCTTACCCGAGTTCGACGCCAGAACAGGATACTAGGTGTTACCGTACTTAATGCATACATTCACTCACTTTCGGGTCGTAAAATTTCGTCCAAACATAAAACTTTCAAAATACCACTTAACGTCCCTAATATGGGCCTACGAGGCCCAAGACACACTTTGAAAAAAATTCGGGACTAAACTGAGCGCTCTAGAAAACTTTGGAAAATTACAATGCAAACAGGGGCACACGCCCGTGTGGAAGGGCGACACGCCCGTGTGTTCTTTTTAACATGGCCATGTTGAAGGCTCGTGTAGCTCATACAGCCTGATCCTCTCGAGACACGCCCGTGTCCCTAACCCGTGTAGATTTAATTTTCAAATCAAACCTACAGAGGTTTTCACACGGCCTGGCACATGCCCATGTCCATGACCCGTGTCCTTCACACGGCCATGACACGCCCGTATCACAGACCGTGTAAAAAAAACTTGACATTCTGTTTCTTACGTCATCAACCATTTAGAGGTACACGGCTAAGGCACACGCCTGTGTTCTAGGCCGTGTCCTCCACACGGCTGAGACACACCATTGTGTCTCTATCCGTGTGTTTACTACCATGCATAGTGACTTGTAAAGTTAGGGTGCAGGGGACACACAGCCAGACTACATGCCCGAGAGGCAGACCGTGTGTCACACACGGCCTAGACACACGCCCGTGTGTTTGTCCGTGTGGACAAAACAACACTATCTACCAAGCTTTTTTGCCACCCTTATTTGCACCAACTTACACAACATCGAACATCTCCAATCCATACAGCAATACAAGATACGACCCTCACTACACTTTAACAATCCAAATATGCACTTATTCATTCATGCAATTTGCTCATCCATGAAAATATCATCATTTGTATATATTAATAATGAATATTAGCCATTGTCCATGACCTTATACAAAATGAAAAATTCCATGACAAGCCAACACATTGGCCCCAAAATAATATGACACTAACAAAAGACTAGTCCTTATACATGCCATACTCAAAATATAAAAATTAACTATACCAATAGTAAACACTTTTCCCAACTGTCTTGAAATTCAAGCACACAACACCGCAACATATCTTTAAGAATCAGAATCACTCTCTCCGACTGACCGTCGGTTTGCGGATGGAAAGCCATGCAAAAATTCAACTTTGTCCCCAAAGCTTCTTGTAACTTTTTCTAAAACAGCGAGGTAAATCTAGGATCTCTATCCGAAATAATCGACAAGGGCACTCCGTAAAGTTTCACGATCTCGAAAATATACAGATCGGCCAATTTTTCAAGTGAGTAGTCGGTACGCACCGGTATAAAATGTGCCGACTTTGTTAGCCTATCGACAACCACTCATACGGTATCCTTTTTCTTTGGGGTCAAAGGTAACCCCGATACAAAATCCATGATTATACAGTCCCATTTCCATTCAATAACCATTACGAGTTGAAGTAAACCCGAAGGTACTTGGTGTTCAGCCTTCACTTGCTAACAAACTAGACACTTAGAAACAAACTCTGAAATGTCTCTTTTCATCCCCGACCACTAATACATTGTCTTCAGGTCATCATACATTTTCATACTACCCGGATAGATAGACATACAACTGCTATGCGCCTCATGCAGAATTTTTCGAATAAGCTCATCGTCTTTAGGGACACAAATTCAGTTTCGAAACATTAAACAGCCATCAGAACCAATCCGAAAGTCTAATTCTATACCCATCCCGCACTGTAACACCCTTTACCCATATCAGATGCTAGGATAGGGTACGAGGCGTTACCAAAAATTTACTCAGGTAATCATGTAAAACCAGGCAATAAAAATCCGTCCCAATGTAAAACTGATCACTCTTATTCATAACAACCCTATTGTGGACCCACGAGGCCCAAAACATACGTTGAAAATGGGTCGGGACTAAATTGAGAACTTAAGAAAAATATTAGAAAAAATACCTAGACCAAACCTCACACACCCGTGTAGAGGTAGTACACACGCCCGTGTACTTTGGGACACACTTGTGTCCAAAACCCGTGTTGAATTTATGAAAATTATTTTTCATGTTGAACCTACAGGGATTTTCACACAGTTAAGCACACGCCCGTGTCTCTAGCCCCTGTCCCTCACATGGCCTAGACACACCCGTATGATTGCCCGTGTATAAAAACCTGGACATTCTATTTATGATGTCAACATGCATTTAGGGGCACACGCCCGTGTGCTAGGCCATGCCTTCCACACTGTTGAGACACACGGTTGTGTCTCTACCCATGCGTTTACTACCATGCATTCTGATTTAAAATTTCTAGGTGCATGGGACACACGGCAATACCACATGCCCATAGAGCTAGCTGTGTGTCTACCCGTGTGGACCTTGTTGGGCTATTTTCTAAGCCTTAAGTCAACCTTTAACATCCTCACACACTTATAGACTTTAAAAGTACTTAACATGGCCTAATTATGCTTTTAAATGACCTTGGCAAACTTCATTGCATGTAAACCTCGTCTCATCAGTTTTTTACATGCTAGGTTGTTTCCTTCGCATTAAGGATTCATATGTCTTATAAAGCATTTAAGGTTGGCTCATTATTTAAACTCATCGCCAATTATGATCTAATTATCTCATGTGATTTGGTTACATTGCATGTGCCTAATTGTGATATACCATACTTAATCATCATAAGAGCATTTGAACATAAACATGTACCGATTGGTAGGTCATAACCTACATTAAAATGAGCCAATTCCCATGATCATATACAAGTGAATAGATATACCATAATAAGCCTTCATATTGGCTAATCAAATGACACATATAACAAAATAAACAAAAACCCTATACATGCCATTGAACGAAAGTAAAAATATCTATATACCAAAGCTAGACAAGGTGATAGTGTGTTGATTCTCCAACCGTCTTCCAATCTCTACAAGTCTTCGAGCTCTGTAAGACAGGAAAAAGAGAGAGGTAAGCATTTACATTCTTAGTAAGCCCGAATAACTAGAAAGTAAACTTACCAATTAATTAGCATACATCCATATTTGGCAATAAAACCATCAAGCATGAAATAGTCTCCCTATCACATGCACTCAATCAACAAGTTAGTCCCATAACAATACACCATTTAATTTGTCTTAGATGAGCTCATCATCCAAAATTTTAAATTTTATATCTCATGTTAATCCCGTTGAGCTTCTCAGAAATCTCGATGGATTATCTATTTACCGTCAAGTCATAAGAGCGATCATCTCGTGCATGCGCTCCTGTAAACCTCACATCTTACGGCAGGATTACCAGTCCAAGCTAAATCCCCCGTAATATAAACTCATAGGGTGATGTCGGGATTACCAGTCCAGGCTAAATCCCTTATAGTAACAAACACCCTTAATGAGCTCGGATTTGAATTACCAGTCCAGGCTAAATCCAGACCTTAATCGGATTACTCGTCCGGGCTAAACCCACAATACACACATATTCTTCGGGAGGCTCGATCACTTAAGGAACACCAGTCCAGGCTAGATCCTTTTCTATATTTGAGATCAACGGATTACCCTTCTGGGCTAAATCTTTTTCTGCAACACATGCAAGATCTCAAGTCATATAAGCCATGGTTTATCCATCGAATTTCTCTTTTTGACTTCAACCGGGACATTTATTGCCATATCATTATTGTTAACACATTTCATGGATTTTCATACCATTATTATATACAAATATCATACATTCATAAAACATGCACTTAGGCATATTAATAGTTTACTTAAAGTTATTCGAACTTACCTGGTACTCTTTTCGATTATTCTGAAACCTTTCGTTTTCCTCGATCGACCTCAGGAATTTATTTCTCGGGGTCTATAACAATAAAAAAGAATTATCAAAACCTCACATTATTCTTTTCGAGTCTAAATTTTACCCCAGACAAAATGACCATTTTGCCCCTAACCTTTCACATTATTTACGATTTAGTCCCTAGGCTCGTATGATGAAATGCATGAAATTTTTATATTATTCAAGCCTAGCCGAATGTTTTTCCCTCTTATGGCAGCCCACATTTACCATTATTTCTCATTTTTCTACCCACTTTTTGCAACTTTTACTATCTAGTCCTTTAAGCCATTTTCATGAAAAACCACTTAGTAAAAGTTGTTTACCATCCTTTAAACTCTTATATTCCTCCATAAAATATCAAAATACAAGCATATCATTCATGGTAGTTTTTAAACATGAACCCTAGCATGAAATATGGGTAGAAATGAAGAGATTAAGTTACCGGGACTTCAAAAATACGAAAAACATTAAAAAGGGGGTTGGGAATACTTACTATTGAGCTTGGAAAGCTTGGAAACCCTAGCTATGGAGAACCCTAATTTTCAAAAGCAACATGGAGAGAATGAGCTTATTTTTGGATTATTTTTCCCATTTTATTTCATTAATTAGCCAAATGACCAAAATGCCCTTAAGCCATTTTTTTAAAATTTTATCCATACATGCCTATTTTTGTCCAAAAACTTAAAAATTGGGTAAATTACTCTCTAAGACCTTCTAGTTAATAATCTAAAGCAATTTCATACAAATTGCTTCTAGAATCCAAGTTTTAAAATTTATTCAATTTGGTCCTTATTTTCCAATTGGACACCTTACTCATAGAATTTCTTCATGAAACTCTAACACACGCACATTTTCATATTCTAGACCTCATAAAATCATTAGAAAAAATATTTCAACGTCAGATTTGTGGTCCCAAAATCACTATTCTGACTCGGCCCTATTTCGGGATATTACACGCACTGAGCCATCTTGGTTTGCAAATCTTTATCACCTTTCTGAACTTTACAGATCTCTCGTAAAAATATTGGTTTCACTCTCAACTCGGTTGAAATTGAACCATCTTTAGTTATAGACAATTGAGTATTCAAAGCTTTTAAGACAAATAATAATTTCATGCTCAATGCATCTACGACCACGTTCGTCTTCCCCAGGTGATAGTCAATTACCAACTCGTATCAACTCTAGCCATCTCTGTTGGTGGAGGTTCAATTCCTTTTGAGTCATCAAATACTTTAGACTTTTATGGTCGATGAATACTTATAATTTCTCGTCATATAAATGGTGTCTCCATATTCTCAATGCGAACACAATGGCGGTCAACTCTAAATTATGTGTCGAGTAGTTTTTCTCGTATGGTTTTAGCTATCTTGAGGAATAAGGTATTACCTTACCTTCCTGCATAAACATGCACCCCAATCCATTCAAAGAGACGTTGCTATATACCACAAATTCTTTTCCCAACTCTGGTTGCACTAAAATTGGGGCTTCAGTCAATAAAGTCTTTAATGTCTCAAAACTCTGTTGGAATTTATCTGTCCATTCGAACTTGACCTCTTTCTGAAGCAACCCAGTGATAGTAGTAGCTATCATAGAGAACCCTTTAACAAACCGTCTGTGATATCCTGCTAAACCCAGAAAGCTTCTAACCTCTGACACATTCCTAGGCGACTTCCACTCAATAATAGTCGAGATTTTACTTGGTTCTACTCTAATCCCATCACCTGATACAATGTGTCCTAGAAATCCGACCTCTCGAAGCTAAAACTCACTTTTACTAAACTTAACATATAATTGTTTATCTCTTAATGTCTGCAAAACAGTTCTTAAATGCTTCGTGTGTTCGTTCTCATCACAAGAATAAATTAATATATCATCGATAAAAACAACAATGAACCTATCCAAGTATGGCCGAAAAATACGATTCATTAAATTCATAAAAAAATCAGCAAACAACATGAATACTCTCATGGAAAAACCCTACACTTTCAATCATTTTGCAAAATAGTCCCCCTATTAGCTAGAGTAAGCTATAAGGGTTCCAAAAACACAAAAATCAACAAAAATGGCCATCAAAATCACTTACTTGCAAGGGTGAAGAGTTGCTGAAATTTCAAGCTTCTAAAACCCTTATTTTTGCTAATATTTTTGGTGGAGAGGAGGAAGATGAAAGGTGATATCTTTTTCTCTTTATTTTATTTTATTTCTAGTCAAATTAGTCACCAAAACCTCACCTAGCCTTGACCATTTCATTTTTTTTGTCTCTATGGCCGGCCATCCTTAATGAAATGGGTCTATTTGCCCCTTAAAGACCCCTAATTATGGCTCTCTAGCTATTTAACATCATTTGCTAGTAAAATAAAACTTTTGTCCCTTATGCGATTTAGTCATTTTTCTCAATTAAGCATGCAATCACTAAAATTAATTCACCAAAATTTTCATGCACTCATACAATCATGCTATGACACATAAAAAAATATTAAAAATAATTTCTCTTCTCTCGAATTTGTGGTCTTGAAACTACTTTTTCGACTACACCCAAAATTGAGCTGTTACATTTCTTATTTGCCCTCATTTCTTAATTGCTTTTACTCTTCTATTTTTTTTTATTTAGTGTCCTTATTATTTATTTCATAACTATAATTTGTTTTTATAACATCTTTTTAATCCTAATTATCAGTTGGATTTATTGAACTTTCTGTTTTCAATTTCTTGTTGTTATCCTTAATTTCATAAATAACAACAACAAAAAAAAAAAAAAACCCTTTCCCCAAATTTCCTATTTCACTAAACACGTGTGATTTGTCCTCCGTTAAAAAAAAAAAATCTTTCCCCAAATTTCCTATTCCACTTTGAATATATGTTATTTTATTTAAAAAAAGTTATGTTCCATAATAATAATACCAACCTCACCCCCAAAAACAGCTCTTCAAAACTTCTGATAAAGAGATACTTCTCCACTAATACATAAAATATTCTACTAACACTTGCAGATCAGTTTGTGGAATCTGTTCTGGACTAGCAGGAGAAATGGCAGAGGCTATTGTTGCCTTAGCTGTTGAAAGAATTTCAGATTTACTCATCCATGAAGCTGTTTTCCTCAAAGATGTGAAAGATCAAGTTGAGAGCCTAAGGGCTGAACTGAAGCTAATGCAGTGTTTCTTGAAGGACGCAGATCGCAATCTTGAACAAGATGCGCGTTTCCAGAATCGGGTGTCGGAAATCAGAGATCTTGCTTATGATGCTGAAGATGTCATCGACTCTTTTATTCTTAAAGCAGCATATCAACGAGGTTCTCATGGGATTGTCAAGAGATTTACCTCCATTTTCACCAAACCTTATCATCTGCTCAAAATCGGGTGGCAGGTCAAAGCAATCCAGACCAAGCTCCAAAACATGTCCAAGAATCTTCCAGCTTTTGAGATACCCGGTGATGTAAAAGGCTCTAGCTCAATCTTCAAGGTGCAGTAACGGTTAAGAAGGACATACATACATGTCGAGGAAGAGGACGTTGTTGGCTTGGAGGTTAGCACGAAGGATGTTATGACCAAGTTGATGACTGAAGAAGATAGACCCCACGCCGTCGTTTCCATAGTCGGCATGGGGGGCATCGGTAAGACTACTCTTGCCAGAAAAGTATATAATCATGTTGATGTGAGACGCCATTTTGATTTCTTGGCTTGGGTTTATATATCTCAACAATGTAAGCCGAGAGAAGTTTTGCTTAGTGTCTTGATGAAAGTTCTCTCTCCTTCTAAAGATGAAAGAGAGCTAATTGAGAAACTGGACGACAGTAAGCTGATGAAAAGGCTTTTCGATGCTTTAAAAGAAAAGCGGTATTTGGTAGTCCTCGATGATATTTGGAGAATTGAGGATTGGGATATTCTTAAACCTGCTTTTCCACGAGGAAGAATGGGAAGCAAAATACTATTCACAACACGCAATAAGAATGTGGTTTTTGATGCCGATCCTTGCAACACTCCCATTGAGCTCTCAGTTCTTACTGATGGTGAAAGTTGGAATCTTTTGCGCAGGAAAGCGTTCCCACCAAGCAAAATGGGTTCCCAATGCTGCTCAGAAGAATTTGAGAAGCTTGGAAAAGAGATGGTGAAAAATTGTGGAGGTCTGCCTTTAGCAATTGCTGTGTTGGAAGGCTTGCTAGCAACAAAACGGTCATTGGCTCAATGGGAGATGGTTTACGAAAACATCCATGGACACTTAAAAGGGCTCCCACACCAGGATCAAAATGGTGCAGTGAACAGAATTTTGGTGTCAAGCTACAATGATTTGCCTTATCCTTTAAAACCATGCTTTCTGTATCTTGGTCATTATCCAAAAGATTGGGAGATATCAAAAAACGAATTCATAAGATTATGGATCGCTGAAGGTTTCATTTCACCATCACTGGAAAGCAAAGAAATCTCGATGGAGGATGTAGGCGAACACTTCCTAGAAAAGCTTATAGATATGAACTTGGTTCAAGTTAGCAGGCAAGGCTATACAGGAACAAATGTTAAGACATGTCGAGTGCATGATCTCTTGAGGGACTTGTGCACGAAGAAAGCAAGAGAGGAGAAGTTATTGGAAATTATTCAACAATCATCGGCTCAATTTGATGTGACTTTGGTCGAACCTATGCTACGAATAATTTCTATTCATCCTAGCGAAGGGAAAGTTCATTTGAAGGGAGAGCATCCAAAATTACGTTCTTTATTGTTGCCTCAAAATGAGTCATTGGTAGAATTTTGCATTTCAAATTGCAAAAGCTTCAAATTTTTAAGGGTGTTGACTCTTTTAAAAAGGAACGTCGAAAAGTGGCATGTGTCAAATGAAATCGGTGATCTCCTACATTTGAGATACTTGAAGTTAGAATGCTGGAACGAAATGATTTTGCCGCAATCTATTGGCAGATTGAACAGTTTATACACTTTATACATCAAGTATCATACTGACATTGTAATTCCAGATGTTGTGCTCAAGTTGGGACGTTTAAGGCATATTGTAATAAAAAGGATTGCGTTGTTCGGAAGAGGATTTCGTTTGCGGCTAGGGTTCACTTCAAAAAATATTGAAACTTTGAAGTACATAATGGTGGATGAGAAGCCGATTGAAAATAATGTGGTGCTTAGGTGGACTAATATTCAGAGTTTAGGAATAGTATTTACAAGAACAGAATATGTGAAGCCTATCCTAATCTTGCTAACCGAATTGCCACGTCCTTGGAGGTCGATTTGTCTTTGGAGGTTTTAGACGATTTAAACCTATCATATCTAGACTTAGAACCTCTTTCTTGGTGCCACCACCTCTCAAATTAACGAGATTAGGTGGGGATGAAAGATGATCCACATCCGAAAAGCTGTCATATTTTGAAATTCCTTCCACCAAATGCCAATCGTCAAATTAATTCTCTTTTTGGTGTAGGATGAGGAGTGGGAGATAGAAAGGGTGCAATGCCATGCCTTCAATGGGTGTATTAGTTTAGGGATGCTTCCAGAAGGATTGAGGTTTATTACTACTCTTCAAGAAAGAATTAAAGTGAGAAAGAATTAAAGTGATAGATGAAAGAGAAGGAGAGGATTTCTATAAAGTGTGTCACATTCCCTCTATCCATGTTTTTTGATCTCAAGTAATTGAAGCCAACGTCACCTGAGGTATTTTTTTCTGTAAAATAATAATTTTTTTATTTTCCTTTCTGATATAAAATTAATAAAATAACAAAAAAAGAAAAATATTGGATTTCAAATCATTTTTCTAGAAAAACTAAAATTTTAATATCACTCTATTAATTCATAAATTCCATGTCATATTTTTAATTGATATACATAAAAGATGATGATATGTGTATACAATTTTTTTTCTTGATGTAGGTAATCTAATCAGCATTGAAATGCACTTCGTCGGGATATTCAACTCCATCCAGTGTGTGTTTTTAAGAATTGGATTGGTGAATGAAGCGATTGTTTATATGAATAATTTGATGAGAATACAAATTTTAGTTATCCAATGTTTTCTTTTTTGTAAATTCTATATATCTCTATGTTCTTTTTTCTTATATTTCGAAACTTTAGTTCTCTTGCTTATGATATTAGTTTTGAGATCAATTCAATTGTCTTTTAGCATTAGTGCTTGCTTCTACCCTCCCAAATTGCTTCTTCTTCTCTTTTTTTTTTCAAAAAAAGTTATCTTCTTATTAACTGGTTCGTTTGCATCTAATTATGACAGGTGATGTTTTGGTTGAGATTAATCAATTTAAACCAAACAAAAGAAAAAAAATACTTATTAATAATACTTATTTTTATTTAATAATATATAAAATAGATTCGTAGATGCGTTGGCTTATATGGACCAATGATTGAATTTCTTACCAAATCACCTGTTTGACATGAGTTAAAACCTTATAACGCTTATCTCCACCCAATATTGTATAAAAAATAGATTCATACATTAATTATTATGAAACTTTTAATCGTTTAATCGATGATATTTCAAGGAGGGAACGCATGTACAAACCTATACATTACAATTGGAGTAGTTCACTAACATGGAGAATACAAAAAAAAAAAAAAAATGGTATGAGAATTACTCATTTTATAGTTTTTAATTATTATTAACATAGATAAGGTTATATGTGGAAATATGTCTCGCATTTTGACCAAAACAGTGTGTGACGTCGAAACGAGAAGAAGCTCTTTGTCCTGATGAGGAGCCGACGTCACAACAAGAAGAAAGTCCTCATCCGAACGACGTGATCCTCTTTCGTCCCGACAACCAAACGCCACATCACAATATATGGCAACATGTTACTTAAGTTTTTTGGCTTTCTTCTCTCAGTTAAACTCTATTTCAGTTTCCTACTTAAACTTTGATTAACCTAATGATATTGTAGTCATGTATTCTATGAATTTCAGCCTATAAATAGTCTTAGTTACTCTGGGTTTTATACAACAGAAATATTATCCTTCTTAAGGATTTTTTTCACGTAAATGTGTGTGTTCAATCTTTTCGATTTCTACTTTATTTACTTGTTCGTTGCATACACCGAGGTTAATTCCTAATAAACTAATATCAGAGCTAGTTTGATTTTCACATTTAACTCATTTGGAGATTGCTGCATCAAGGTTTGATATTAATAAGTTTGACGACATCGCAAATTTTCAATATGTGGTAAGTTCATATGTCAGCAATACTGATTCAGAGCGATCTTGAAAGAATCCTTACAGCGAAGATGCCCACAGACATGGATCAGTCAGAATGAGATAAGTTAGATAAAAAAGTTCTATTCACAATTCAATTATGTCTAATAAATAATATGTTACAAGAGGTTCCGAAGGAAAAAACAACGTATACATTATTGAAGAAACTGGAAGTCTTCGGTACAACGAAATCCTTGGCCAACGGGTTAGTGTTAAAACAACGTCTCTACATGTTCAGAATAACCGAAGCATAGTGTCTTGATAAGATTAACAAATCAAAATGTAGTAAGTTCAGGGAAACTAAGATAACAGTGTTAAATGCTTCATTTTCAATCAACGAAAAGCATTTATATACATGGTTATGAAAAATAAAAATCTTAGCCTCACATTTATAAGAAGTTTTACTCTAATATGAGACAAAAATTACGGCGAGGTGATTAGAAGAGGCATTCACTAACCTCACACGATAATGTCGTTTAATAGGCGCTCAAAGTAACTGATGAAGCTGCTGATTTTTCTTTCCGGAGAGACTCAACCTCTTCCATTAGTTCAGCTTTGTTCTGTAATATGGAGATCATCACACGAGACATCTCCATCTGTTCCAATGATTTTCGTGAATTAAAGAGCAATTGACATGTCGTTCTCGTGCCTCGTCAATGAACATGTTGCCGAATTTGCCGGTGGATCAAGGTGTATGAAATTACTTGCTTCAATGCATGACGCTGATTTCATTACGGTTTTCTATTACAGTTTTAGAACATTGTTTTTTTATGCTTAATAAAATGGACTTTCGCTGAGAAAATAAAAGAAAACATTTAAACAATGCTATGGAATTTTGAATAGTTTAATGACTACATCATTTTTGTCTTAAATGTTTAAATTTACCAAAAAATAAAAAATAATTTTTTAAATACTTTAATTAATAAAATATTAATTAAAATAATTTAATATTACTAAGATGTTTTTTTTTTTTTTATATATATACATGATGCTTTAACCTTTGAGCTAAGTGGGCTCAAATGATAAGAAATTTTGTATTCATTGGAATTCATCAAATTATTACCGTATTATCTATTAGGGATAAATATCAAAATTATATATAAATTTTGATTTAATATATAATTGTTAATGAACTTTAATTTGATGCAATTATACACTCGAAACTTTAATTGTGGTTCAAATATATATTTGAAACTTTAATTTTATTTTAATTATATACATCTAAAAAAATAAATATATCAAGTTATTTTTATATTAGATAAATATAATTATCTATGTATGCAATTCATAAATAAAAAATGATATTATATCAATAATTATTTTAATACGTGACAAGAATTGGATCAAATTAAAATTTTATGTATAATTACTCATTAACCCATAGTTCATGTATAGTTTTGGTATTTATCCCTATCTATTAACTATCTATTAGTTATTCATAATTTTATTAAATTATTCATAATTACTATGAATTATGGACTCGAATTTAGAAAAACTAAAATTATTTCTAATTTTAATGCTATACTTAATAAGGTTGAAACCATTAGATCTAGATTTGGAACCTTTTTTCAGCGTCATGGTTTTTTTAAACTAAAAGGTTTTGGGAATTTAAAGAAGATTAGCATTTGAGCCTGAGAAAGGAAATACAGATAAATTAAAGTATTCGAATGGTTAATACAAATTTTAAAAAATGGGTGTAATAGAATAGAATTGAACCGAATTTTATTTTTAATTTAATTTATAGTTATTTCTAATTATAATATCATAGGTTTGTAAGATATTTGAAGGGGTATGAGGGTTGCTTCAGTTTCAGAAATAGTAAAGCTTTGGGAATTCATTTGGGGATATTTCATTGCTAAGCAAGGAATCAAGGAGTAGGGAAAGCTAGAAAAAGAATCCCCATTTTCTTAAGCAAAGAATTTAATTAAAGAGGAAAGAAGAATCTGCTTTTGCTTTCTTCTAGTTCAATTTTAATTATCATTTACTTTTGATAGACCAATAACAAAAAAAAAAAAAAAGGAATCAGAAAATACACACAGGCTGATTATCAATCTGTTTGACATCCAAAAAACAAAAATGAAATTCAGACTTTTTTTTTAATCAGCTAGAGAAATGGCAGAGGCTATTGTGTCCTTAGCTGTTGAAAGAATTTCAGAATTACTCATCCGTGAAGCAGTTTTCCTCAAAGATGTCAAGGAAGAAGTTGAGAGCCTAAACACTGAACTAAAGCGAATGCAGTGTTTCTTGGAGGACGTTGATGGGGAGGCGGAACAAGACACGCGTCTCCGTAATCGGGTATCCGAAATCAGAGATCTTGCTTACGATGCTGAAGATGTTATCGACTCCTTCATCCTTGAACGTGCACATCAAGGAGGCTTTCAAGGAATTGTGAAGAGATTCACCTCCATTTGCACCAAACCTTGGCATCTGCACAAAATCGGGGTGCAGGTCAAAGCAATCCAGACCAAGCTCCAAAACATTTCCAAGAATCTTCCAGCTTATGAGATATCCCGTGATGGAGAAGGTTCTAGGTCAGTTTTCAACGTGCAGCGACAGTTAAGAAGGACGTACTCACATGTCGAGGAAGAGGACGTTGTTAGCTTGGAGGTTAGCACGAAGGATGTCATGACCAAGTTGATGACTGAAGAAGATAGACTCCATGCCGTCGTTTCGATAGTCGGCATGGGGGGCATCGGTAAGACTACTCTTGCCAGAAAGGTATATAATCATGTTGATGTGAGACGCCATTTTGATTTCTTGGCTTGGTTTTCTATATCTCAACAATGTAAGCCGAGAGAAGTTTTGCTTAGTGTCTTGATGAAAGTTCTCTCTCCTTCTAAAGATGAAAGAGAGATAATTGAGAAACTGAACGAGAATGAGCTGTGGAAAAGGCTTTTTGATGCTTTGAAAGAAAAGCGGTATTTGGTAGTCCTCGATGATTTCTGGAGAAGCGAGGATTGGGATATTCTTAAACCTGCTTTTCCACGAGGAAGGAAGGGAAGCAAAATATTGCTCACCACACGCAACAGGAATGTGGCTTTACATGCCGATCCTTGCAGCACTCCCATCGAGCTCTCACTTCTTACAGATGATGAAAGTTGGAATCTTTTGTGTAGGAAAGCATTCCCACGGAGCAAAATGGGTTCTCAATGCTGCCCAGAAGAATTTGTGAAGCTTGGAAAAGAGATGGTGAAAAAATGTGGAGGCTTGCCTTTAGCAATTGTTGTGTTGGGTTGCTTGCTGGCAACAAAACAGTCGGTGGCTCAATGGGAGATGGTTCATAAAAACATCCATGGACACTTAAATGAGCTCCCACACCAAGATCGTCAATATGGTGCAGTGGACAGAATTTTGGTTTCAAGCTACAATGACTTGCCTTATCCTTTAAAACCATGCTTTTTGTATCTTAGTCATTATCCAGAAGATTGGGAGATACCCAAAAAAGAACTCATTCGTTTATGGATCGCTGAAGGTTTCATTCCGGAAAACGAAGAATTCTTGATGGAGGATTTAGGCGAAAAATTCCTAGAAGAGCTTATAGATAGGAGCTTGGTTCAAGTTAGCAGGCGAGACTATACAGGAACAAATGTGGAGACATGTCGAGTGCATGATCTCTTGAGGGACTTGTGCACGAAGAAAGCAAAAGAGGAGAAGTTCTTGGAAATTATTCAACAACCACTGCATGAGTTTAAAGTGACATTGGCAGAACCTATGCTACGAAGAGTTTCTATTCAACCTCGTCAATGGAGAGTTATTTTGAAGGGAGAGCATCCAAAATTACGTTCTTTGCTGTTTCCTAACAAAGAGGAAGGGGAAGAATTATGCATTTCAAACTACAAAAGCTTCAAATTTTTAAGGGTGTTGACTCTTGCAAAAAGTGACTACAAAATGTGGCACGTGTCAGCTGAAATTGGTAATCTCCAACATTTGAGATACTTGAAGTTATACTACAATTACAAAATGATTTTGCCGCGATCTATTGGCAGGTTGAAGAGTTTGTACACTTTATACATCAAGTCTGGTTTTGACATTGTAATTCCAGACGGTGTGTTTAAGTTGGAACGTTTAAGGCATATTGTAATAAAAGTGGATGGGATGTACCCCGCATGTGGATTTCGTTGGCGGCAAGGGTTCACTTCAAAAAATATTGAAACTTTGAAGTTCATAGTGGTGGATGAGAAGCCGGTTGAAAATAATGCAGTGCTTAGGTGGACTAATATTCAGAGTTTAGGAATAATATTTACCGGAGCAAAATATGTGAAGCCTACCCTAATCTTGCTAACCAAATTGCAACACTTTAGGTCAGTGTCCTTAACTTTATTTGATTGCTCACACCTAGACTTAGAACCCCTTTCTCAATATTATCACATCTCCAAACTGAAATTACTGGGTCGGATAGAAGATGAGCCACATCCGAACGGTCATGTTTTGAAATTTCTTCCATCAAATATTGTCAAATTAACTTTAGCTGACTGTGAGCTGAGCCAAGATCCAATGGCCGTATTAGAAAAGTTATGTCATTTGAGGATTCTCCATTTGGAAAAGGCATATATGGGGAGTAAAATGGTGTGCTCTGCCAATGGATTTCCTCAACTTGTTTCTCTTCGAATGGCTAATTTATATATGCTAAAGGAGTGGGAAATAAAAGAAGGTGCAATGCCATGCCTTCGAAAATTGGAGTTAGCCTATGTTTATAGTTTAAGGATGCTTCCAGAAGGATTGAGGCATATTACTACTCTCCAAGAATTGAATTTAATGGGAATGCTTTCGTCATTGGAAGAAAGGATTAAAATGACAGATGGAAGAGAAGGAGAGGATTTATGGAAAGTGAGCCACATTCCCTACATCCACATTTAATCGTGAGGTATTTATTTCTATAAAATAATAACCTTTATATTCTTTTTTTTTTCTTTTGACTCGTAGAGTTTGAGATTGATATAATATTGATAAAATAACAGGATAGAAGAATATATGTTTAATTACTATAAAAATTGTAATTAAAATATTAAAAAATAAGAATTTCGAATCATTTTTCTAGAAAAACAAAATTTTTAATATCATTTTACTATTTCATATTTTTAATTATTATACATAACTGGTGATGATATATACATACCATTTCTTTTTCTTGATGTAGGTTATCTAATCAGCACTGGAATGCACTTTGTCGAGATATCTAATTTCATTAAGTGTGTGTGTGTATTTTTTATAAGAATTGGATTGCTATATACTATGAGCTTTGAATGAAGTGATTGTTTGCTATACATCTAATGCTCGCTTTAGGCCTCCCAATTTGCTTATTTTTCTTAAAATTTATCTTCTTATTAGTTGGTTCTTCATTTGCATCTATTTGATTGAAATTAATCAAATTTAAACCGAAGAAAGAAATTCTAAGTAACTCATTAGATGTTAAATAGTTAAAGTCATTATTTAAATAATAAAACAAACCCTTTAAATTTACAACTCACTATTTCTATTAAAAATTAGATCATACAATGTCAATCAAAACATATAACATGCATAAACAAAAATATCTACGATTTCTTATAACAAAATGTAAAAAACAGATTTATATTAATCTTGACTTATGTGGAATGATGATTAGATTTTTTTATCAAGTACCCGTTTGATACAAGTTCAAACTATATGATGCCCATCCCCACCCGAATATTTTATAAAAAAAGTCGACATTAATCATTTTAAAACTTTTAATCGTTTAATCAATGACATTAATTATTCCATAAAGTTTTTTTAATCAAAATCATCATAAAGTATTAAATACTTTTTACTCATTTACTATTTACTAAGAACAAACTGATAATTAAATATCTTTGAGTCTAGAATTATTTCAACTTTTACCTTGAACCAAACACGTTACTGTAACATATCTAGTAATACGCTAATTGTCAGGTTAACCAAATATTTTGTGAACTAAACTCCCTTTTAATCTAAATTCACAAAAGTTTATGTGTTTAAGAAAGTTGAGTTTCACATAATTTATTCTTCCTATAAACAATAAGAACAAAGTAGCGACTCAACTTTCTATTCAAGACTTGTTTTAATAAGGTTGCACAAATCAAAATGTAGTAAATTCAGGGAACTCTATGCACTAAGATAACCCTGTTAAATTCTTCATTTTCAATCAACCAAGAAGCATTTATATACATGTTTCTGAAACGTAAAACTCTTAGCCTCACATTTGTAAGCAGTTTTACTCTGATATGAAACAAGCCTACTGATGAAACAGAAGTTACGGCAAATCTTTTTTTTTTTAATTTATGTTATTTTTGTTCCATCCCCTATCCTTGAATATCTAGCTAATATATTATTTTTGCTCAATTATTAATAGGAATGAATTTATTAGTTTAGTAATAAAGTTTCAGTTTGCTTAGAGATCTTGTGTTTGAATCCCATACGAAGCAAAAATTATTTTTGCTACTCCCTAAGTGTGCCACCCATGTGTTAGTGGTTTAGTTGAATTCAAATTCTGAATAAATTGATAGGTTATCAAAAAAATTATGTTGGTTAGGATAAAATTTTTTAAGAAAAAATTAATAAAAATATTTCTCCAAAATTCTCCCACCATCCCATGTCTAACTTCCCCACTTTCCCATTTTTCCCCTCTTCTTTTGTTTCCACATTAGTTTTGTTGCTTCTAGTCTTTTTCTATCTCTTTTGATTCTTTTTGTTTCAAATTTTCCCTTTCAATTTCTCAATTTCACGTTAGTTTTTCCATTCTTGAAACTTACGAGGAATGTTACCTTTAGATGATTCTATGATGACCCATGATCCAATGGGTGTGTTGGAAAAGTTACCTTATTTGAGAATTCTGAAGTTAGAGAATTCAACATATGATGAGAGTAAGATTATATGCTTTGCCAATGGGTTTCCTCAACTTGATTCTTTTAAAATGAGATTTCTACCAAGGTCGAAGGAGTGGGAAATAAAAGAAGGCACAATGACATGCCCTCAAAGATTGGAATTGGTCAATGTTAATAGTTTAGAGATGCCTCCAGAAGAATTAAGGTATATTACTACTCTCCAAAAAATGACTGTAAGTTGGTCATTGAAAGAAATAATTAAAGTGATAGATGAAAGAGGAGAGGATTTCTATGAAGTACGCCACATTCTCTCTATCCAAATACAGTAATTTGCTTATATCTAAATAGGTGCATTAGGAATTTATTTCTATAAAATAATAATCTCTTCTCTATTTTTTTTTCGTTTTTTCTAAAAAGAAACTTGCAATATCATGTCATAATTTCTATTTTATATTCTTTTTTATCATTATTATTAGTATAGATAAAAGATGATATACCATTTTCATGTTAATGTAGGGTTGGATGCTTTCTTTCATCTCCAAATGCAAGCCTGGAAAGAAGCTCAACATTAGCTGATTCTTCATCGATTTAAGTTTATGGATTTTAAGGAAAGATTTATATTTAAATTTAAGACGCTCAACATTACTATTTTGGTCAATTAACTTTAAAAGTTACAATATGGTCACTAAACTATTCGAAAACTTTCATTTAAGTTATTGGACTATTAAAATCATTGTTATATGGCATTTATTGTTCACATAACCTGCACCAGTAATAAACTCTTTGCCCTTACTCTTCTATAATTTAGGTTTTTTTTTTTTCATGAAACAACTTTAAATATCACGTATCTACGAACTCAAATCTAAACAACTCTCCTCTGTTCTTCGATACCGACCATCAGATTGACTTGATCTAATATATGTTCTTTTACTCGTTGATGAGTATTGATCCATCGTATTGTTCATCGAATTGTAGCTTGAACCTCGCTAGCCAAACTGCTTTTAAAAAAAAAAAGAACTTAATTGTTCAATGATTTAAATAAAAAATTTTGAATAGTTTAATGACTTAAATGAAAACTATTGAATAGCTCAATAACTATCTTGTAATTTTCTTAAGTTAAATAATCAAATATAAATTTATTAATAGTTTTGTGAACTTGAGTATAATTTATCCAAATAATTATCTTTTTTTTCTTTTGGTCTTATCCTATCAATTATGAGCAACGACTGTTGGGTGTTCAAATAGTTGTTATTTGGAAGAAATGAAAATGAGGGTTGGCCTACTAATGTCAGTTTCCTACAACTTCATTGTATGGCTTCCGATGTAGAAATTGCAGACAACTTTTACTCCCAATGTGTGGAAAATCTGTTGGCGCTTTTGGAATTTTGTCAACCATAGCTTTTGTTTTTATTTTAAAAAGTTGCTTCTTGATTTGGAATTTTGTTTTTGTGGAAAATCTCTGGTTATGGCTGCTCTACTGGAGTGGACTGTGGCTTTTCCGAGTGAGGCTAAAACCTGTCTTGTTTGATTGAATAGTTTGATAATTGGTGTCTGTTATGCTTTTGATTGATTTGGTAATTGATGGCTTTTTTATAAAAATAATTCAAAGAATTTGATTATCTATGAAAATGATTTTTTTTATTAAATACATAAATGACATAAAAAAACAATATTTTAAAAATAGATGACGCTGGTAATTTTGAAAATTGGTAGTCTCAAATTATTTAGCTTCACCAAAAAAAAAAAGTTTTTTTTAAGGTCTCCAATTTTATGGCGGTATTTTTCTAATATTTATACAGGTAACGTCATTCTACATGGCACTATCAAAAAAATAATTTTTTTATCCCGATTGCTGACATGGTATGTTGGTGACGCCAAACTCTTTAACTCTACCAACTTTTACTGTATGTTTTAAATTATTTACATATTTAATAAAAATAGATTATTTTCATAAATAATAAAAAAATTGAATTATTTTTATAAAAAAAGCCGCTATTTATGAGTTAAATTATTTATTTAAGCTCGAAGGTCCATCTTATATATAAAAAAATCGAATAATACGATTTCCTTTTTCTACAAGAATTTCCATCAATGATACTAAAAGTATAGATCATTCCAAGGTGAAACGATGGTGGTAGATGAAAGAGTGGATTGCAAAAGGAGAAATTGATGGGGTTTTCTTGTAACACCCCTTACCTGAGTTTGACGCCGAAATAGGATACGAGTTGTTACCGTACTTAATGCATACATTCACTCACTTTCGGGTCATAAAATTTCGTCCAAAAATAAAACTTTCAAACTGCCACTTAACGTCCCCAATATGGGCCTACGAGGCGTAATACACACTTTGAAAAAAATTCGGGACTAGACTAAGCGCTCTGGAAAACTTTGGAAAATTACAATGCAAATAGGGACACACGCCCGTGTGGAAGGGCAACACGCCCGTGTGTTCTTTTTAAAATGGTCATGTTGATGGCTCGTGTAGCTCACACGGCCTGATCCTCTCGAGACATGCCCGTGTCCCTAACCTGTGTAGATTTAATTTTCAAATCAAACCTACAGGGGTTTTCACACGGCCTGGCACATGCCCGTGTCCATGACCCTTGTCCTTCACACGGCCATGACACGCCAGTGTCAGAGATCATGTACAAAAACCTTGACATTCTATTTCTGACGTCATCAACCATTTAGAGGCACACGGCCAAGGCGCACGCCCATGTTCTAGGTCGTGTCCTCCACACGGCTGAGACACACGGTCGTGTCTCTGTCTGTGTGTTTACTACCGTGCATACTGACTTGTAAAGTTAGGGTGCAGGGGACACACGGCCAGCTAAATGCCCGAGGGGCAAACCATGTGTCACACACAGCCTAGACACATGCCCGTATGTCTATCTATGTGGACAAAACAAGGCTATCTACCAAGCCTTTTTGCCACCCTTATTTGCACCAACCTACACAACATCGAACATCTCTAATCCATATAGCAATATGAGACCAAATCAACCACAACATGACATTTAAATACGACCCTCACTATACTTTAACAATCCAAATATGCACTTATTTATTCATGCAATTTGCTCATCCATGAACATATCATTATTTGCATATATTAATAATGAATATTAGCCATTGTCAATGGCCTTATACAAAATGAAAATTTCCATGACAAGCCAACACCTTGGCCCCAAAATAATATGACACTAACAAAAGACTAGTCTCTATACATGCCATACTCAAAATATAAAAACTAACTATACCAATGGTAAATACTTTTCCCAACTATCTTGAAATTCAAGCACACAACACTGCAACATGTCTTCAAGAATCTGAATCACTTTATCTGACTGACTGTCGGTTTGCGAATGAAAAATCGTGCTAAAATTTAACTTTGTCCCCAAAGCTTTTTGTAACTTTTTCCAAAACCGCGAGGTAAAACTCAAATCTCTATCCTAAATAATCAACAAGAGTACTCCGTGAAGTCTCACGATATCGAAAATATACAAATCGGCCAATTTTTCATGTGAGTAGTCGGTATGCACTGGTATAAAATGTGCCGACTTTGTTAGCCTATCAGCAACCACTCATACGGTATTATTTTTCTTTGGGGTCAAAGGCAACCCCGATACAAAATCCATGGTTATACAGTCCTATTTCCATTCGAGAACCATTACGGGTTGAAGTAAACCTGAAGATACTTGGTGCTCAGCCTTCACTTGCTGACAAACTAGACACTTAGAAACAAACTCTGAAATGTCTCTTTTCATTCCTGACCACCAATACATTTTCTTCAAGTTATTATACATTTTCACACTACCTGGATGGATAGACATACAACTGCTATGCGCTTCATGCAGAATTTTTCGAATAAGCTCATCGTCTTTGGGTACACAAATTCAGTTTCAAAATATTAAGCAGCCATCTGAACCAATCCGAAAGTCTGATTCTATACCCGTCTCGCACTGAGCCATCTTGGTTTGCAAATCTTTATCACCTTTCTGAACTTCACGGATCTCTTGTAAAAACTTTGGTTTCACTCTCAACTCGGCTGAAATTGAACCATTTTCGGTTACAGATAACTAAATATTCAAAGCTCTTAAGACAAATAATGATCTCCTGCTCAATGCATCTGCGACCACGTTCTCCTTCCCGGGTGATAGTCAATTACCAACTCGTAATCTTTTATCAACTCTAGCCATCTCCGTTGGCAGAGGTTCAATTCCTTTTGAGTCATTTAATACTTTAGACTTTTATGGTCGGTGAATACTTAGCATTTCTCGCCATATAAATAGTGTCTCCATATTTTCAATGCGAACACGATAGTGGTCAACTCTAAATCGTGTGTCAGGTAGTTTTTCTCGTGTGGTTTTAGCTGTCTTGAGGCATAGGGTATTACCTTACCTTCCTACATAAGCAAGCACCCCAATCCATTCAAAGAGACGTTGCTATATACCACAAATTCTTTTCTCAGCTCTAGTTGCCCTAAAATTGGGGCTTCAGTCAATAAAGCCTTTAATGTCTCAAAACTCTTTTGGCATTTATCTGCCCATTCGAACTTGACCTCTTTTTGAAGCAACCTCGTCATAGGAGTAGCTATCATAGAGAACCCTTTAACAAACCGTCTGTAATATCCTGCTAAACCCAGAAAGCTTCTAACCTTTGACACATTCCTAGGCGACTTTCATTTAATAATAGCCGAGATCTTACTGGGTCTACTTTAGTCCCATCACCCGATACAATGTGTCCCAGAAATCCGACCTCTCGAAGTCAAAACTCACTTTTACTAAACTTGACATATAATTGTTTATCTCTTAATGTCTGCAAAACAGTTCTTAAATGCTCCGTGTGTTCGTTCTCGTCACGAGAATAAATTAATATATCATCGATAAAAACAACAACGAACCTATCCAAGTATGGCCAAAAAATATGATTCATTAAATTCATAAAAATTCAGCAAACAACATGAATACTCTCATGGAAAAACCCTAGACTTTCAATTATTTTGCAAAATAGTCCCCCCATTAGCTAGAGTAAGCTATAAGGGTTCCAAAAACACAAAAATCAACAAAAATGACCATCAAAATCACTTACTTGCAAGGGTGAAGAGTTGCTGAAATTTCAAGGTTCTAAAACCCTTATTTTTGCTGATATTTTCGGTGGAGAGGAGGAAGATGAAACGTGATATCTTTTTCTCTCTATTTTATTTTATTTCTAGTCAAATTAATCACCAAAACCTCACCTAACCTTAACCATTTCATTTTTTTGTCTCTATGGCCAGCCACCCTTAATGAAATGGGTCTATTTGCCCCTTAAAGACCCTTAATTACGACTCACTAGCTATTTAACACCATTTGCTAGTAAAATAAAACTTTTGCCCCTTATGCGATTTAGTCATTTTTTTCAATTAAGCATGCAGTCACTAAAATTGATTCACTAAAATTTTCATGCACTCATATAATCATGCTATGACACATAAAATAATATTAAAAATAATTTATCTGCCCTCAAATTTATGATCTCGAAATTACTTTTTTGATTAGACCCAAAATCGAACTGTTACATTTCTTATTTACCCTCATTTCTTAATTGCTTTTACTCTTCTATTTTATTATTATTATTATTTAGTGTCCTTATTATTTATTTCATAACTGTAATTTGTTTTTTGTAACATATTATTTATTTCATAACTGTAATTTGTTTTTTGTAACATCTTTTTAATCCTAATTATCAGTTGGATTTATTGAACTTTATGTTTTCAATTTCTTGTTGTTATCCTTAATTTCATAAATAACAACAACAACAAAAAATCTTTCCCCAAATTTCCTATTTCACTAAACACGTGTGATTTTGTGCTCCGTTAAAAAAAAAAATCTTTCCCCAAATTTCATATTCCACTTTGAATATATGTTATTTTATTTAAAAAAAGTTACGTTCCATAATAAGAATAATAATAATAAGTTCAGCTATTTGCTGTCCAAAGAAAAATAATTACCAACCTCACCCCCAAAAACAGCTCTTCAAAACTTCTGATAAAGAGAAACACTTCTCCACTAATACATCAAATATTCTACTAATACTTGCAGATCAGTTTGTGGAATCTGTTCTGGACCAGCAGGAGAAATGGCAGAGGCTATTGTGTCCTTAGCTGTTGAAAGAATTTCAGATTTACTCATCCATGAAGCTGTTTTCCTCAAAGATGTGAAAGATCAAGTTGAGAGCCTAAGGGCTGAACTGAAGCGAATGCAGTGTTTCTTGAAGGACGCGGATCGCAATCTTGAACAAGATGCGCGTTTCCAGAATCGGGTGTCGGAAATCAGAGATCTTGCTTATGATGCTGAAGATGTCATCGACTCTTTTATTCTTAAAGCAGCATATCAACGAGGTTCTCATGGGATTGTCAAGAGATTCACCTTCATTTCCACCAAACCTTATCATCTGCTCAAAATCGGGTTGCAGGTCAAAGCAATCAAGACCAAGCTCCAAAACATTTCCGAGAATCTTCCAGCTTATGAGATACCCGATGATGGAGAAGGCCCTAGCTCAATTTTCAAGGTGCAGCAACAGTTTAGAAGGACATACTCACATGTCGAGGAAGAGGACGTTGTTAGCTTGGAAGTTAGCACGAAGAATGTCATGACCAAGTTGATGACTGAAGAAGATAGACCCCACGCCGTCGTTTCCATAGTCGGCATGGGGGGCATCGGTAAGACTACTCTTGCCAGAAAATTATATAATCATGTTGATGTGAGACGCCATTTTGATTGCTTCGCTTGGGTTTCTATATCTCAACAATGTAAGCTGAGAGAAGTTTTGCTTACTATCTTGGCGAAAGTTCATGGAAGAGAGCTAATTAACAACCTGGAAGAGAGTGAGCTGGTGAAAAGACTTTTCGATGCTTTGAAAGAAAAGCAGTATCTGATAGTCCTCGATGATATTTGGAGAAAAGAAGATTGGGATATTCTTAAACCTGCTTTTCCACGAGGAAGAAAGGGAAGCAAAATATTGTTCACAACACGAAACAGGAATGTGGCTTTACATGCCGATCCTTGCAATACTCCCATGGTGCTCTCACTTCTTACAGATGATGAAAGTTGGGATCTTTTTGGTAGGAAAGCATTCCCACGGAGCAAAATGGGTTCTCAATGCTGCTCGGAAGAATTTGTGAAGCTTGGAAAAGAGATGGTGAAAAAATGTGGAGGCTTGCCTTTAGCAATTGTTGTGTTGGGTTGCTTGCTGGCAACAAAACAGTCAGTGGCTCAATGGGAGATGGTTCATAAAAACATCCATGGACACCTCAATGAGCTCCCACACCAAGATCGTCAATATGGTGCAGTGAACAGAATTTTGGTTTCAAGCTATAATGACTTGCCTTATCCTTTAAAACCATGCTTTTTGTATCTTAGTCATTATCCAGAAGATTGGGAGATACCGAAAAAAGAACTCATTCGTTTATGGATCGCTGAAGGTTTCATTCCGGAAAACGAAGAATTCTTGATGGAGGATTTAGGCGAAAAATTCCTAGAAGAGCTTATAGATAGGAGCTTGGTTCAAGTTAGCAGGCGAGACTATTCAGGAACAAACGTGGAGACATGTCGATTGCATGATCTCTTGAGGGACTTGTGCTTGAAGAAAGCAAGAGAGGAGAAGTTCTTGGAAATTATTCAACAACCACTGCATGAACGTGAAGTGACATTGGCAGAACCTATGCTACGAAGAGTTTCTATTCAACCTCGTCAATGGAGAGTTATTTTGAAGGGAGAGCATCCAAAATTACGTTCTTTGTTGTTTTCTCAGAATGTGAAATTGGCAGAATTTTGCATTTCAAAATACAAAAGCTTCAAATTTTTAAGGGTGTTGACTCTTGCAAAATCGGACAACTACGAAAAGTGGCATGTGTCGACAGAAATTGGTAATCTCCAACATTTGAGATACTTGAAGTTATACTACAATAGCAAAATGATTTTGCCGCGATCTTTTGGCAGGTTGAGCAATTTGTACACTTTATACATCAAGTCTGGTTATGAAAGTGCAATTCCAGATGGTGTGTTTAAGTTGGAACGTTTAAGGCATATTGTAATAAAAGTGGCTGAGATATACCCCGCATGTGGATTTCGTTGGCGGCAAGGGTTCACTTCAAAGAATATTGAAACTTTGAAGTTCATAGTGGTGGATGTGAAGCCGGTTGAAAATAATGCAGTGCTTAGGTGGACTAATACTCAGAGTTTAGGAATAGTATTTACCAGAGCAAAATATGTGAAGCCTACCCTAATCTTGCTAACCAAATTGCAACGCCTTAGGTCAGTGTCCTTAAGTATTTTTGATGGCTCACACCCAGATTTAGAACCCCTTTCTCAATATTATCACCTCTCCAAACTGAAATTATTCGGGCGGATAGAAGATAAGCCACATCCGAACGGTCATGTTTTGAAATTTCTTCCATCAAATATTGTCAAATTAACTTTGGTTGATTGCGAGCTGAGCCAAGATCCAATGGCCGTATTAAAAAAGCTATGTCATTTGAGGATTCTCCATTTGAAACATGCATATATTGGGAGTAAAATGGTGTGCTCTGCAAATGGATTTCCTAAACTTGATTATCTTCGAATGATTTTCTTAAGTAAGTTGGAGGAGTGGGAAATAGAAGAAGGTGCAATGCCATGCCTTCGAGAATTGGAGTTGTCCGTTGATAGTTTAAGGATGCTTCCAGAAGGATTGATGTACAGTACTACTCTCCAAGAATTGAATTTAATAGGAATGCCTTTGTCATTGAAAGAAAGGATTAAAGTGATAGATGAAAGAGAAGGAGAGGATTTCTATAAAGTGCGCCACATTCCCTCCATCCACATTTCATTGATCCCAAAGTAATAGGAGCCAACATCACGTGAGGTATTTATTTTTGTAAAACAATAATCTTTACATTTTTTTTCTTTTCTTTTCACCCATAGAGTTAGAGATTGATATAATATTGATAAAATAACATGATAGAAGAATATATCTTTAATTACCATAAAAATTATAATTAAAATATAAAAAAATAAGAAATTTAAATCATTTTTCTAGAAAAACTAAAATTTTAATATCATTTTATTATTTCATATTTTTAATTATTATACATAAGAGATGATATATATATACCATTTTTCTTCTTGACGTAGGTTATCTAATCAGCACTGGAATGCACTTTGCCAAGATATCTAATTTCATTAAGTGTGTGTATGTATTTTTTATAAGAGTTAGATTGCTATATACTATGAGCTCTGAATGAAGTGATTGTTTGCTATATATCTAATGCTCGCCTCAGGCCTCCCAATTTGCTTATTTTTCTAAAAAATTATCTTCTTATTAATTTGGTTCTTCATTTGCATCTATTTGAATGAAATTAATCAATTTAAGAAAGAAAACTCTCTGACTAAGTTTTACAAATCCGAACAAAAAATAATAAATGGATTCCTTTGACATACTGGGCACAGCGTATTATTCACTAACCTGTGGATTTTCAAGTTAAACAGAAACGGCATATACTTCTTAGCCACTCTCCATAAATGCATTCGAATCTTGCTTGGTACCTTAATATCCCAAAATCTCTTGTAAAACTTAGTTAGAGAGTTTTGATGTATATTGGGTGTTTCTATTATATTCCTCCATTTGTACCCTTTCTTTGCTGTATATATCCCTGTATTATCCCCCCTCCAAACTAAGGCATCTTGAAGCCCAATGTTCGCCAATGGGATTGCAACAATTCTCTGCATTTGTTCTTCACCAAACAAAGATCGTATTTCCTCATGTTTCCAGGTAACAGCATCCCTATCTATTAAATCCGACACCATAGAATACCTTATATTAATTTGCTGACATTGAACTCTACCATTTTCAACTCCAGGCAACCATGCATCATTCCATATATTGACACTCTGCCCGTTCCCAATTCTCCAACCAATCCCTTCTTTTAATAGGCATCTAGCTCCCCAAATGCTTCGCCAGGTATACGAAAGGTAAGAACCAACTCTTGCACTCATACAATCCCCTTTTGGAAAATACTTTGCTTTCATTACTCGTGCCAACAAACAATCAGGTTGCGTAATAATCTTCCATCCCTGTTTCACTAACAAGACCGTATTGAACTCTGATAAATTTTTAAAACCCAACCCTCCCTTCGTTTTGGGGACACACATATCACTCCACTTACACCAATGAATCCCTTTATTATTTTTTGGATTACGCCACCAAAATTTACACATAATATTTTCAAGATCTTGACAAAAAGAAACTGGTAATTTAAAGCATTACATCGCATAAATTGGAATAGCCTGTAGGACAAATTTGAGAAATACCTCCTTCCCCCAAGCTAACAAAACCCGAATACTCCAACTGTTTATCAATTTGTTAAAACGATCTTTCATCTCAGTGAACGCCTATTTTTTCCTTCGGCCCACCATTGTAGGCAGCCCCAAATACCTCTCCGGATTATTAGAAATTCGCACTCACAAAATACTACCCACTCGTTCCTTTTCTTCCAATTTGACATTTCCACTAAAATAAATCAATGATTTATCGAAATTGACCTTTTGCCCTGATATCGCTTCATACTTGTTGATTATAGCTTTCATGTGGTTAGCACCATCAGTCGATACCTCTCCGAATAGCATACAATCATCAGCAAAAAATAGATGCGTTATTGAAATATTGCTTCTGCCTACCCTGGTCCCTAAAATCTTTTCCTCTCTCTTCATTTTGTCCAATAGTCGTGAAAAACTTTCAGCATAAATGAGGAATAAATATGGACTTAGTGGATCGCCTTGCCTTAACCCTCTAGCCGGTTGAAATTCTTCCCTATTTTTCCCCTTAGTCACTAACGTATACTTGACACTAGTGATACACCTTATTATTAGCGTTATCCACTCTTCACAAAAACCCATTTGGTGCATCATTTTTTCTATAAAACACCACTCAACCCTATCATAAGCTTTACTCATATCGAGTTTTAAAGCGAAGCTTTTATTGATCCCCCTCTTTTTTTCTTAAATGAGTGAAGAATCTCGTACGCCACTAATATGTTATCTGTAATTTGCCTTCCTGACAGAAACGCCCCTTGACTGTCGTCAATACAATAATGCAAAATAAGACGAAACCTGTTGACAATTACTTTTGAAATTATCTTGTATATCACTTTGCAAAGACTAATAGGTCGAAATTTTTGGGAAAAAACGAACAACCGAAACAAAGCAAAGCACAACCGGTGTTCTTTCTCTCCCTATAACTCCTGTCAGAAAATTATGGCAAGCATAATAGCACAAAATATGTTCTCTAGCAACCTTAATCAACCACAAATCAACTAATGCAACCACAACAAAAATAAATAGATAGAGACACCGATATTTTTACGTGGAAAACCCCTCTAAATCAAGGGTAAAAACCACGGGACTTTAGAGTCCGAACAAAAAGCTCCACTATCATCAAATGTTCAACTACTAGATCACAATATCAAGCCTACAACGAGCATTCAATTCCAACAAAGGCTAACAATATGTAATCTTTAGCAAAAGAGAGAAAAATGGGAGAACATCACCAAAAATGCAACTGCTAAAAAATAGGTATTTTCGACGCTACAAGACTCGGATGAAAAATCTGACCGTACAAAGTCAAGAACACCTTATCGCCTAGCTGCTGTCCAAAAATCAGCTCAATCGAACCACGGATGGATCTCCGATCAAAGAGTTGATCACTGCTGCACCAAACTTGAAAAAACTGATTTTTTCTCTTCTCTCTTCTGCCGGATGAGCCTCAATCTTTCTATGTTGTAAAATTTGATTTTTTTCTCTCAATAAATGGCTGCCCACATCCACACGTAAAAGCCAAAAAGAATGGCTTTTTGTCAAATCCAAAAAGGTGTAATAAAAATGTGGTAGAAGCTTCCTTTTGTAACCAAACAAAAGAAATAAACAACCCATTTTAAATTGGGTTGACCGGTGTAGGGGTTCCCCACATAGTGGGACCCACACCTAACAAATCTCTTCCTCCAACTATGTAGGGAATGCCTCCATGCCGGAGGTCAAACAACATGCTTCAAACTTTTCTCTTGGTAAGGCCTTCGTCAACATATCAGCACCATTATCATTAGTATGTATCTTCTCAAGCTCTAACAGCTTAGCTTCAAGAACATCTCGTATCCAATGGTACCTCACATCAATATGCTTAAATCTAGCATGAAAAGTTGAGTTCTTACCAAGATGAATAGCACTCTGGCTATCACAATACAGGACATACTTCTCCTGAGTAAAACCAAGCTGATGCACAAACTTTTTCATCCAAAGCATCTCCTTACACGCTTCGGTTGCTGCAATGAACTCTGATTCGGTGGTGGACAATACAACACACTTTTGCAGTCTTGATTGCTATGCCACAGCTCCCCCTGCATAAGTGATTAAGTAACCTGAAGTAGATCTCCTCGAGTCAATGTCTCCAGCCATGTCTGAATCTGTATACCCAACAAGAGCAAGTTTCTCATTGCCGAAACAAAGTTTCATGTTAGAAGTGCCACGAAGATATCTCATAATCTATTTCACTGCATTCCAATGCTCTCTTCCTGGATTAGAAAGAAACCGACTAACTGTACCAACGACATAAGCTAAGTCTGGTCTCGTGCAAACCATTGCATACATCAGACTACCCACAGCTGAAGAGTAAAGAATTTTCTGCATCTCTTCCTTCTCCTTTTCTGTGGAAGGACTATGCTTAACACTCAATCTAAAGTGCATAGTAAAGGGAGTATTCACCGCTTTAGCTTTGTCCATACTAAACCTTTGAAGTACTTTCTCAATGTACCTCTCTTGTGATAACCATAATTTCTTGGCCTTTCTATCACGTGTCAATCTTATGCCAAGAATTTACTTTGCTGGCCCTAAATCCTTCATTGCAAAAGATTTACTCAACTCTTGTTTCAACTTCTCAATTCTAGAAGCATTCTGTCCAACAATAAGCATATCATCAACATAGAGCAAAAGAATAATAAAATCATCACCAGAGAATCTCTTAAAAAATACACAATGATCAGAAGTAGTCTTCTTGTAGCCTTACTCCCCCATAACAGACTCAAACTTCTTGTACCATTGCCTTGGAGCTTGCTTCAAACCATACAAGCTCTTCTTCAATCTGCACACATAGTCCTCTTTCCCTTGTACAACAAAACCCTCTGGTTGCTCCATGTAAAGCTCTTCTTCCAAGTCACCATGAAGAAAAGCAGTTTTCACATCCATTTGTTCAACCTCTAAGTCATAACAAGCTGCCAAACTTAGTATAGTTCTGATAGAGGACATCTTCACAACCGGAGAAAATATTTCTTCAAAATCAACCCCTTTTTTCTGAGTATAACCCTTGACGACCAATCTAGCCTTGTATCGTAGAGATGAAGACTTCTCTTCTTGCTTCAACCTATAAACCCACCAGTTCTTCAAAGCTCTTTTGCCCTCAGGCAGTTTCACCAACTCAAAGGTATGGTTTTCATGCAAGGATTGAAGTTCATCTTTCATCGCTTCAACCCACTGATCTTTGCATTCACTCTCCATAGCCTCTTCATAACATTCAGGTTCTCCCCCGTCAGTCAAAATAACATATTCATCAAAAGAATACCTGACAGAAGGTCGTCGATCTCTAGAAGACCTTCGAAGTGAAACTGCTGGTGGAGCTATAGGTGCTTGTTGTTGATCATTCACAGCATCATCCATGGGAGCATCAAAGTCACCTATATCCTAATGGTCATCACTAACATCACCATGCACATCATCTTGAATAGGATCTGGTGAAGAGTCTAGGGGAACTGGATTCACATCGATCAAGTCACCACTATCTTGTGAATCCACTTTCTCCGTCTTATCAATGTCATCAATGGCCTGATCCTCAATGAAGACAACATCTCTGCTTCTCACGAGTTTCTTCTGAACTGGATCATAGAGTCTATAACCAAACTCACCATCTAGACCATAACCAATAAAAATGTATTGTCGAGTCTTGGCATCCAACTTGGATCTTTCATCCTTTGGAACATGAACAAATGCTTTACAACCGAACACACGTAGGTGATCATATGACACGTCTTTACCAAACCAAACTCTATCTGGTACATCACCTCGTAAAAAAACACTAGGAGAAAGATTTATCACATGTGCAACTGTATTCAAAGCTTCAGCCCAAAACGATCTTGGCAACTTTGCATCTGACAACAAACATCTGACTCTATCAATCAATATTCGGTTCATTCTTTCAGTTAACCCATTTAACTGTGGAGTTTTTGGTGGTGTTCTCTGATGTCTGATTCCCTATCGTAGACAATACTCATGAAACAACCCTGTGTACTCGCCACCATTATCAGTACGAATGCACTTAAACTTCTTCCCTGTTTCCCTTTCAACTGATGCTTGAAACTGCTTAAACACCTCAAAGACTTGATTTTTAGACTTCAAAGTGTAAACCCACAGCTTTCTTGAACAGTCATCAATGAAAGTCACAAAATAAAGTGCACCACTATGTGATCTTACTTTTATCGGACCACAAACATCTGAATGGACCAACTCTAGCAACTCTAATTTTCTATGAGGAGGACGGCTTCTAAATGAAACTCTTCTTTGCTTTTCTGCTAGACAATGAGCACAATTCTTTAGTGTAGCATTCTTCAAACCCGAAAGTTAATTCTTCTTTGCTAAACAGTTAAGCCCCTTCTCACTCATGTGACTGAGTCGTTTATGCCACAACTCAGTTGAGCTGTCATTTACTGTCACATTCACATTCTCTTGAGAAGTCGAAGCTTGCATCAAGTACAAATTTGAGCTCTTCTTTCCTCGAGCCATAACCAATGAGCCTTTAGTCAGCTTCCACTGCCCCTCACTGAAGGTGTTACAGAATCTCTCATCATCAAGCTTTCCTGCAGAGATCAAATTCAAACGGATATCCGGTACATGTCTGACATCCTTGAGAGTTAACTTTGTTCCATTGTTACTCACCAAGCTAACATCTCCCATACTAATAACCGAAACCAAACCGTCATTATCCATCTTCAATACCCCAAAATCACCAGGAGTATAAGATGTGAAAAAATCCTTCCTTAATGTGACATGAAGTGATGCACCAGTATCAATCACCCAACTGGTCTCGTCACATGCTAGGTTGACCAAATTCTCATCACAAATAACCAACAGATCTTCACAAGTAACAGTAGCAACACGCTCAGATTTTTCATCATCATTCCGATCGTGTTTATCACCACCACCTTTGTTCTCTTTCTTCCACTTGAAGCAATATTTCTTGATATGACCTTTCTTACCACAATGATGACACTCAAGATTCTTGTATCTCGATCTTGACTTACTTCGACTTTTATCTCTACCCTTTCCATCTTTGTCTTTGTTCCTCCCCCTGTTGTCGATAACTAGCACCTCGGACTGTGATGAAGAACCCTGAGATCTTCTTCTAACCTCTTCATTCAACACACCACTCTTAGCCAAATCCAAAGTAATAATACCCTGTGGGACAGAATTAATGAGCGAGACCCGAAAGGTCTCCCAAGAGTCTGGTAGAGTAGCAAGTAACCAAAGCCCTAAAATCTCGTCATCAAATTTGACACCCATACTAAGCAACTGATTCATCACACTCTGAAATTCACTAACGTGTTCAGCTATAGACGTTCCTTCTTTGTATTTCAACGCTATCATTTTCTTCAGCAAAAACAACTTGTTATTGCCCGACCTCGAAGCATACAAGCTTTCAAGCTTCTCCCACAATGTTCGAGCATGTGTCTCCTGATCAATGTAGTTGTAAACATTTTCTTCAACAAATTACCGAATAAAGCCACACACTTGTTGATGCTCAAATTTCTATTCTTCATCACTTTTCGAATCGGGTTTTTGAGTAGTGAAGACCGGAAGATGCAAAGCCTTCACAAACAACAAGTCCTTCATTTTATTCCGCCAAAGTTGATAATTTATGCCATTCAACATAATCATCTTACTCGTATTGATTTCTATAATTATCTGACACAATAACCGAGCTCTGATACCAGTTTTTGGGAAAAAATAAACAACTGAAATAAAGCAAAGCACAACCGGTGTTCTTTCTCTCCCTATAACTCCTGTCAGAAAATTATGGCAAGCATAATAGCACAAAATATGTTCTTTAGCAACCTTAATCAACCACAAATCAACTAATGCAACCACAACAAAAATAAATAGATAGAGACACCGATATTTTTACGTGGAAAACCCCTCTAAATCAAGGGTAAAAACCACGGGACTTTAGAGTCCGAACAAAAAGCTCCACTATCATCAAATGTTCAACTACCAGATCACAATATCAAGCCTACAACAAGCATTCAATTCCAACAAAGGCTAACAATATGTAATCTTTAGCAAAAGAGAGAAAAATAGGAGAACATCACCAAAAATGCAGCTGCTGAAAAAATGGGTATTTCTGACGCTACAAGACTCGGATGAAAAATCCGACCGTACAAAGTCAAGAACACCTTATCGCCTAGCTGCTATCCAAAAATCAGCTCAATCGAACCACGGATGGACCTCCGATCAAAGAGTTGATCACTGCTGCACCAAACTTGAAAAAACTAATTTTTTCTCTTCTCTCTTCTGCCGGATGAGCTTCAATCTTTCTATGTTGTAAAATTTGATTTTTTTCTCTCAATAAATGGCTGCCCACATCCACACGTAAAAGCCAAAAAGAATGGCTTTTTGTCAAATCTAAAAAGGTGTAATAAAAATATGGCAGAAGCTTCCTTTTGTAACCAAACAAAAGAAATAAACAACCCATTTTAAATTGGGTTGACCGGTGTAGGGGTTCCCCACATAGTGAGACCCATACCCAACAGAAATTGACTCATATTCTTGGATAAAGTCACCTTAGGGATCAATACTATACTTGTCTGATTCACCTCCTCTATATTTCATTGACCATTCAAGACCTGCAAATAATACCTCGTAATATCGTCCCCCACACTATTCCAATATTTTTGAAAAAAGATCGCCAGAAACCCATCAATCCCTGAAGCTTTAAGAGGAGCAATAAATTTCAATGCTTCTAAAACTTCTGCTGCTTGAAATTCCTTCTGTAAATTCTCGTTGAATTCTTTCGTAATACAAGGACATATTGTTGAAAGTAAATCATCACTTCTACTAACTACACTTGTTGAAAACAGATTTTTAAAATAATCAGTTGCTATTGGTTAGATTTCATTAGCCTCATTCACCCATCTGCCAGATTCATTCTCAAGCCCTTTAATTCTGTAATTTTTCCTCCATAAGAAGCCCATCTATGAAAGAAAGTCGTATTCCTATCCTCCATATGCAACCAATTAACTCTCGCTTGTTGTTCCCAGAAAAGCTCCTCCCTATCAGCTTCTAAGTTCATCTCTAATCTAATCTTCCTCATCTCTGCTAAGACTTCATCACTGATCCCTTTGGAACTCAAACTTAACATTCTGTTGTTTAAGGCTTTTGATCGGCGTTCTCTAGCTCCTTTTTCTTTCTTCGCCCATTTACTTAAATGTATCCCCAGTTCTTTGAGTTTCTCAGCGTTTCTTCCTCGTTAGACAACCACTCTTGTTTTACTTACTCTTCTAATTCTTCACTTAGCAACCAATCAGTATTAAATTGAAATTACTTATAGCTATCAAAAGTTTGTGTGCTCTCATCCCCTCTCGTATAAACTATCATCGAACAATGATTCGATAATCCATGTTGTAAATATTGTACCGAATAATTATTAAACAGATTCCACCATTCTTGATTAGCTACTCTTTTATCCAATCTTTCCAGTATTTTATTCCCAGCCAATCTACCTCTTTCCCAAGTGTACCACTACCCAAAAAACCCCAAATTATTTAGTTCACAGTCTTCAAGTGCTTCCTTAAAAGCATTCATTTGTCTTTCCCCTCTTATTCGTCCCCCTTATTTTTCATGAGCAAATAGAATCTCATTGAAGTCTCTCAAAACTAACCAAGGCTTGTCACTTCCCTGTTTCAGCGGTCTCAATAAGTTCCATGATTCTTTCCGATTATTCTCCACAGACTCCCCATAAAGCCTTGTTAATCTCCACAATGTTAGATTCTCTTATTCTTCTACCTCTACATCTATATGCGATTTGGAGTAACTTTTCAACTTTAAATTCATCCCTTCTCTCCACCCTAAAGACAATCCCCCTTTAGTCCCCTCCGCATCAACATCTATACCATGCTCAAATCCACATTTCCTTCTTATTACCTCCATACGCTTCCTATTAACATTTGTTTCCATTAGAAATAAGATTTGGGGCTGAATCAGTCTCAATTTATTTTTGAGACGATTTACTGCTGGTGACCGCCCTAAGCCATGAACATTCCAACTTAGAATTTTCATTGTGCTTGGTCGGCCTGTTTAAAAGTGGCCGCCGATAATAGATTATTTATACCTTCCTCCAACTGTCCCCAATTATTGTCCGAACCATTCCTTTCAATGTTATATCTTTGCATTTTCTTCCCATCCACATAATCCAGTGCCATTTCTTCCAATTCTGCTTCTTCCCCCTTCTCCTCAACTTTTCCCGTATCATCGCCCCTCCTCCACTTAGTTGACTTCTTTGTATATCTCGTAGCTCTCCCCTCCTCTCCCAAACCCTTAAATTTTCCTCTTTGATTTATAACATCCTCATCGAACCTCTTTATCTTTGGCTCCCCATCGATCTCCATTCTTACCCATCGTCCATTATCAAGATTCTCCCTTAGTTATCTACTTGTCGCTTGCCCCCTTCCTTGGCGTGGTTTTCAGTGTAATATCCCATCTGAATTCCACTTGTTGTTCTCTTAGGGTTAAACGAACTGGACAAAAACTCTCCCCATGCCCAAGACGCCTACAAAGAAAGCAAAATAAAGGCAATTTTTCATATTGAAATGTCACACATATGAATTGATTATTCCCTATGTTTATCTTTTTCTTCCTTTTGAGTGGGCTCTGCACATCCAGTTGTACTCATATTCGCATATACTTATTCATCCCCTTTGTAATCAATGTTGCATCATACTAATAAAAAACACCAAAAAAATTCCCTAATTGTCATGCCATTCCTTCTGTAATAAAGCCTACCGGTAAATTATGAACCTGCACCCAAAATACCGTATTCCACAATGGGACCACTGACGGATTCTCCCCCCTGAGCACACTATGGAACACAATTAAATGTCGATTGAAAAACCATAGCATTCCATCCAAAACCCATTTCAAGCCAACTTCACAGTAGAATCTAAAGAGAATACGCTTATCCACCATTTCTCTAATTGAAACCCCTCTTAATGGATGCCACAAATCTGCCAACGTATTTTTTAGAGAAAGAAAATTAACTACACTTTTTGTAAGTACTCTCCCTACCAAACATAAATCGTAGTTTAATTCTGAAACTTTGTTTCCAACCATTTCTATTTGCCCTCATTTCTTAATTGCTTCTACTCTTCTATTTTTTTTTAATTTAGTGTCATTATTATTTATTTCATAACTATAATTTGTTTTTATAACATCTTTTTAATCCTAATTAAAAGTTGGATTATTGAACTTTCTGTTTTTAATTTCTTGTTATTATTCTTAATTTCATTAATAAATAAATAAATATCTTTCCCCAATTTTCCAATTTCACTAAAAAATCTTTCCCCAAATTTCATATTCCACTTTGAATATATGTTATTTTATTTAAAAAAAGTTACGTTCCATAATAAGAATAATAATAATAAGTTCAGCTATTTGCTGTCCAAAGAAAAATAATTACCAACCTCACCCCCAAAAACAGCTCTTCAAAACTTCTGATAAAGAGAAACACTTCTCCACTAATACATCAAATATTCTACTAATACTTGCAGATCAGTTTGTGGAATCTGTTCTGGACCAGCAGGAGAAATGGCAGAGGCTATTGTTGCCTTAGCTGTTGAAAGAATTTCAGATTTACTCATCCATGAAGCTGTTTTCCTCAAAGATGTGAAAGATCAAGTTGAGAGCCTAAGGGCTGAACTGAAGCGAATGCAGTGTTTCTTGAAGGACGCGGATCGCAATCTTGAACAAGATGCGCGTTTCCAGAATCGGGTGTCGGAAATCAGAGATCTTGCTTATGATGCTGAAGATGTCATCGACTCTTTTATTCTTAAAGCAGCATATCAACGAGGTTCTCATGGGATTGTCAAGAGATTCACCTTCATTTCCACCAAACCTTATCATCTGCTCAAAATCGGGTTGCAGGTCAAAGCAATCAAGACCAAGCTCCAAAACATTTCCGAGAATCTTCCAGCTTATGAGATACCCGATGATGGAGAAGGCCCTAGCTCAATTTTCAAGGTGCAGCAACAGTTTAGAAGGACATACTCACATGTCGAGGAAGAGGACGTTGTTAGCTTGGAAGTTAGCACGAAGAATGTCATGACCAAGTTGATGACTGAAGAAGATAGACCCCACGCCATTGTTTCCATAGTCGGCATGGGGGGCCTCGGTAAGACTACTCTTGCCAGAAAAGTATATAATCATGTTGATGTGAGACGCCATTTTGATTTCTTGGCTTGGTTTTCTATCTCTCAACAATGTAAGCCGAGAGAAGTTTTGCTTAGTGTCTTGAAGAAAGTTCCCTCTCCTTCTAACGATGAAAGAGAGAAAATTGAGAAAATGGACGAGATTGAGCTGAGGAGAACGCTTTTTGATGCTTTGAAAGAAAAGCGGCATTTGGTGGTCCTCGATGATATTTGGAGAAGCGAGGATTGGGATATTCTTAAACCTGCTTTTCCACGAGGAAGAAAGGGAAGCAAAATATTGTTCACAACACGAATAAAAAATGTGGCTTCACGTGCCGATCCTTGGAGCACTCCCGTGGAGCTCTCACTTCTTACAGATGATGAAAGTTGGAATCTTTTGTGTAGGAAAGCATTCCGACGGAGCAAAATGGGTTCTCAATGCTGCTCAGAAGAATTTGTGAAGCTGGGAAAAGAGATGGTGAAAAAATGTGGAGGTCTGCCTTTAGCAATTGTTGTATTGGGAGGCTTGCTAGCAACAGAACAGTCATTGGCTCAATGGGAGATGGTTCACAAAAACATCCATGGACACTTAAATGAGCTCCCACACCAAGATCGTCAATATGGTGCAGTGAACCGAATTTTGGTTTCAAGCTACAATGCCTTGCCTTATCCTTTAAAACCATGCTTTTTGTATCTTAGTCGTTATCCAGAAGATTGGGAGATACCGAAAAAAGAACTCATTCGTTTATGGATCGCTAAAGGTTTCATTCTGGAAAACAAAGAATTATTGATGGAGGATTTAGGCGAAAAATTCCTAAACGAGCTTATAGATAGTAGCTTGGTTCAAGTTAGCAGGCGAGACTATACAGGAACAAATGTCAAGACATGTCGAGTGCATGATCTCTTGAGGGACTTGTGCATGAAGAAAGCAAGAGAGGAGAAGTTCTTGGAAATTATTCAACAACCACTGCATGAACTTGAAGTGACATTGGCAGAATCTATGCTACGAAGAATTTCTATTCATCCTAGTAAATCGAAAGTTTATTTGAAGGGAGAGCATCCAAAATTACGTTCTTTGTTGTTTTCTCAGAATGAGGAATTGGTAGAATTATGCATTTCAAAATACAAAAGCTTCAAATTTTTAAGGGTGTTGACTCTTGCAAAAAGGGGCAACTACAAAAAGTGGTGGCATGTGTCGACTGAAATTGGTAATCTCCAACATTTGAGATACTTGAAGTTATACTACAATAGCAAAATGATTTTGCCGCGATCTTTTGGCAGGTTGAAGAGTTTGTACACTTTATACATCATTGGTTATGACACTGTAATTCCAGATGGTGTTTTTAAGTTGGAACGTTTAAGGCATATTGTAATAAAAATATATGGGATGTCCCCCGTGGGTGGATTTCGTTGGAGGCAAGGGTTCACTTCAAAAAATATTGAAACTTTGAAGTGCATAGTGGTGGATGAGAAGCCGGTTGAAAATAATGCGGTGCTTAGGTGGATTAATATTCAGAGTTTGGGAATAGTATTTACCAGAGCAAAATATGTGAAGCCTATCTTCGTATTAGAAAAGCTATGTCATTTGAGGATTCTCCATTTGAAAGATGCATATTTTGGGAGTAAAATGGTGTGCTCTTCGAACGGATTTCCTAAACTTGATTATCTTCAAATGATTTCCTAAGTTAGGTTAATGGTTAATTCGGTTCAAAATCAGTCGGCTAATCGAATTAACCGAACAAACTAAACTTAATAAATAATATTATAATATATAAGTATTTTGTTAGTTCAATTTCGTTAATTTTTGGGAGTATAAATTAATCGGTCGGTTAATTCGGTTAGTTTTTTTTTAATATGTTTCTACTTGTTTTAACCAAAAATTTAAAAACAATATAAATTTCGGTTAATTCGGTTAACCAACCAAAATAATCGAAAAAGCTTGGTTCAATTAATTTTTTTTAAAAATTCGGTTTGATTAACTATTAAAAATTTTAAAAAATCAATTAATAATAATTCGAATCGATCAACCGATTAAACACTCCCTTCGAATCCATACGTGATAAGCTCTAATATAACGGTTATAGGAACAAACCAAGGAGAGCCAATGAAAGATTTAGATTTAAATTTTAGAAATTTATTTATCATTTATTGTACTAGCTTTGAGTTACGAAAATCTACATTGGTCACTTTCAAAATGGTTAGTGTTGCTCAGAAGTAAATTTGAAAAATGAAATGATTGATTGAATAATTTTTTATTTCATCGATTTAATCGAAACAAAGCACAAAATAATTTGGTCATTACTTTAAAATGCTTTGTTAAATTCTTCTTCCTGTATGGACAACATTTTCTTTTGTAGAATTCCCTTCTTTTCATTGTCAACAAATCTTCAAGGCTTCCTCAAAGATAAGTGCTGCAGAAGCCACTCTAAACCAGCAAACAGAAAATGTTATTGCCTAGAATCATGCTCTGAAGAGAACTGATAAAAAAATCTCAACTGTTGAAGCAAAGGTAGATGACAACACCAAGATGAAGCTCGCCAAGTCACTGATAAGATTGAGTTGCTAGGAATTTTGAAATTCTAAACTCTAAATTTTATTTTGTATAGATTATATATGGAACCCCTCAAATAAATAAAATTCCCTTCTTAAAACCCTTTTTTCACCATTAAAATTTTAAAAAATTCGTGATTGTTTTATTTTTTCAATTTTTTTTATTTTCTTTCAACATTATTTGCACTGTTGTTTTCCACGTGGTCCTTTTGTTCTTGATAAGATTTTATATTGGCCCAGTAAAAGAGACCTGGAGGACGTAAGTTTGAACGTAAATAAGCGCGTACTAAAATTGTGAAGTTTATTAATGGGTAACTTAAGTATAGTATAAAAATATTAATACAGTGAAAAGAATAAATAATTGGAGTAAAGTACACTTAAGGTCACTAAACTACTAGTAAATTTAAGTTTTGGTCGATTAACATTTAAAAGTTACAAAATGATCACTAAACTATTTAAAAATTTTCTTTTAAGTCATTAGGTTATTAAAATCACTGCTATACGGCCTTCATTGTTTGCCCACTAACTCTTCTACCCTTACTTTTCTATAGTTTAGGCTTTTTTTCATTAAAAAACTTTAAATGTCACGTATCTACGAATCAAAATTTAAATAGTTTTTTTTTTTCCGTTCTTTGGCACCAACAATCGAATTGACTTGATCTAATATATATTCTTCTACTCGTCGATGAGTATTTATCCATCGTACCATTCATCAAATTGTCGCTTTAACCTCACTAGTCGGACTTTTAAAAAAAATAATAGTCTAATAATTTAAATAAAAATTATTGAATAAATCAGTGACTTAAATAAAATTTTTTAAATAATTTAATAACCATTTTATAATTTTTTAAAAGTTAAATAATTAAAACATAAATTTATTAATAGTTTAGTAGCTTCCGGTATAATTTACCTACGTAATTATCATTTTTCTTTTGGTCTTATCCAATCAATTATGAGCAATGGCGTTGGGTCTTCAAATAGTCATACTTAGGAGGAAATGAATTGAGGGTTGGCCTACTAATGTGAGTAGCTTGTCTTTTCTTCGCATGCCATTTTACTTCATCGATTTCCAATGTGGAAATTGAAAACAGGTTTTGCTTTCAATGCGGAAAATCACGTGCTTTTGAAATTTTTGTCCCCCATTACTTTTTGTGTCCACCTATCGTTTTCTCTTAAAAAAAATAATAATAATAAAAGCGAGTCTTTTTTCATTTTAAAAAATTGCTTTTTTATTTTTCTTTCCACAAATTTCCTATTTCACTAAAAACGTGTGCTTTTCTCCTACATCCATTTTGAATATATGTGAAGTTTATTTATGGCAATTTAGGTATTGTATAAAAAATAATACAAAAAATAATAAATAATTGATGTAAACTATTCTAAAAGTTATTAAATTACTAGTAAGTTTACGTTTTGATCAATTAACTTCAAAAAGTTATAAAATAATTACTAAACTATTGAATATATTTATTTAAGTTATTGAGTTCTTAAAATCATTGTTATATGGTCTTCATTGTTCACACCGCCTGCACCAATAAAAAAAACTCTTTTACCCTTACTCTTCTACAATTTAGGTTTTTTTCATAAAATAACTTTAAATGACATATATGAACTATAATCTAAATACTTTTTTCTTCATTCTTCTACACTAATCATCATATTGATTTGATCTAATATATATTATTTTACTCGTTAATGAGTATTGATTCATCGTAATATTCATTAAATTGCGCTTGAACTTCGAGAGCCAAACTTTTAAGAAAGAATTAATACTTCAATTATTTAAATAAATTTTTTTAAATAATTTAGAGGCTTAAATAAAAATATTCTAATATTTGACTAATATTTTGTAATCTTATAATAATTTGGAAGAATTGAATTGAGGTTGGCCTACTAATGTAAGTTATGATAACTTTACCTTACGTTTTCTTCACATTATTAATAATAATAATAATAATATGTTCAGCTATTTACTGTCCAAAGAAAAATAACGACCAACCTCACCCCCAAAAATAGATCTTCAAAACTTCTGATAAAGAGAAATACTTCCACCACTAATACATAAAATAATCTACTAATACTTGCCGATCAGTTTGTGGAATCTGTTCTGGACCAGCAGGAGAAATGGCAGAGGCTATTGTGTCCTTAGCTGTTGAAAGAATTTCTGATTTACTTATACATGAAGCTGTTTTCCTCGAAGATGTGAAAGATCAAGTTGAGAGCCTAAGGGCTGAACTGAAGCGAATGCAGTGTTTCTTGAAGGACGCGGATCGCAATCTTGAACAAGATGCGCGTTTCCAGAATCGGGTGTCGGAAATCAGAGATCTTGCTTATGATGCTGAAGATGTCATCGACTCTTTTATTCTTAAAGCAGCACATCGACGAGGTTTTCATGGGATTGTCAAGAGATTCACCTCCATTTTCACCAAACCTTTTCATCTGCACAAAATCGGGGTGCAGGTCAAAGCAATCAAGACCAAGCTCCAAAACATTTCCGAGAATCTTCCAGCTTTTGAGATACCCGGTAATGGAGAAGGCTCTTGCTCAATTTTCAAGGTGCAGCAACGGTTAGGAAGGGCATACTCACATGTCGAGGAAGAGGACGTTGTTAGCTTGGAGGTTAGCACCAAGGATGTCATGACCAAATTGATGACTGAAGAAGATAGATCCCACGCCGTGGTTTCCATAGTCGGCATGGGGGGCCTCGGTAAGACTACTCTTGCCAGAAAAGTATATAATCATGTTGATGTGAGACGCCATTTTGATTTCTTGGCTTGGTTTTCTATCTCTCAACAATGTAAGCCGAGAGAAGTTTTGCTTAGTGTCTTGAAGAAAGTTCTCTCTCCTTCTAACGATGAAAGAGAGAAAATTGAGAAAATGGACGAAATTGAGCTGACGAGAACGCTTTTTGATGCTTTGAAAGAAAAACGGTATTTGGTGGTCCTCGATGATATTTGGAGAAGCGAGGATTGGGGGAAGCAAAATATTGTTCACAACACGAATAAAAAATGTGGCTTCACGTGCCGATCCTTGAAGCACTCCCATGGAGCTCCCACTTCTTACGGATGATGAAAGTTGGAATCTTTTGTGTAAGAAAGCATTCCCACCGAGCAAAATGGGTTCTCAATGCTGCTCAGAAGAATTTGTGAAGCTTGGAAAAGAGATGGTGAAAAAATGTGGAGGTCTGCCTTTAGCAATTGTTGTGTTGGGAGGCTTGCTAGCAACAGAACAGTCATTGGCTCAATGGGAGAGGGTTCACAAAAACATCCATGGACACTTAAATGAGCTCTCACACCAAGATCGTCAATATGGTGCAGTGAACAGAATTTTGGTTTCAAGCTACAATGCCTTGCCTTATCCTTTAAAACCATGCTTTTTGTATCTTAGTCATTATCCAGAAGATTGGGAGATCCCCAAAAAAGAACTCATTCGTTTATGGATCGCTGAAGGTTTCATTCCGGAAAACAAAGAATTCTTGATGGAGGATTTAGGCGAAAATTTCCTAAAAGAGCTTATAGATAGGAGCTTGGTTCAAGTTAGCAGGCGAGACTATACAGGAACAAATGTGGAGACATGTCGAGTGCATGATCTCTTGAGGGACTTGTGCACGAAGAAAGCAAGAGAGGAGAAGTTCTTGGAAATTATTCAACAACCACTGCATGAACTTGAAGTGACATTGGCAGAATCTATGCTACGAAGAATTTCTATTCATCTCAGTAAATCGAAAGTTTATTTGAAGGGAGAGCATCCAAAATTACGTTCTTTGTTGTTTTCTCAGAATGAGAAATTGGTAGAATTATGCATTTTAAAATACAAAAGCTTCAAATTTTTAAGGGTGTTGACTCTTGCAAAAACGGACAACTACAATAAGTGGTGGCATGTGTCGACTGAAATTGGTAATCTCCAACATTTGAGATACTTGAAGTTATACTACAATAACAAAATGATTTTGCCGCGATCTATTGGCAGGTTGAAGAGTCTGTACACTACATACATCAAGTTTTGTTATGACATTGTAATTCCAGATGGTGTGTTTAAGTTGGAACGTTTAAGGCATACTGTAATAAAAGTGGATGAGATAAACCCCGAATGTGGATTTCGTTTGCGGCAAGGGTTCACTTCAAAAAATATTGAAACTTTGAAGTTCGTAGTGGTGGATGAGAAGCCGGTTGAAAATAATGCAGTGCTTAGGTGCACTAATATTCAGAGTTTAGAAATAGTATTTACCAGAGCAAAATATGTGAAGCCTACCCTAATCTTGCTAACCAAATTGCAACGCCTTGGGTCAGTGTCCTTAAGATTTTTTGATGTCTCACACCCAGACTTAGAACCCCTTTCTCAATATTATCACCTCTCCAAACTGAAATTATGGGGGCGGATAGAAGATGAGCCAAATCCGAACGGTCATGTTTTGAAATTTCTTCCATCAAATATTGTCAAATTAACTTTAGTTGACTGTAAGCTGAGCCAAGATCCAATGGCCGTATTAGAAAAGCTATGTCGTTTGAGGATTCTCCATTTGAAAGAAGCATATATTGGGAGTAAAATGGTGTGCTCTGCAAATGGATTTCCTAAACTTGATTATCTTAGAATGTTTCTTTTAACTGAGTTGAAGGAGTGGGAAATAGAAGAAGGTGCAATGCCATGCCTTCGAGAATTAGAGTTAGCCTATGTTTATAGTTTAAGGATGCTTCCAGAAGGATTGAGGTATATTACTATTCTCTAAGAATTGAATTTAACCAGAATGCCTTCGTCATTGAAAGAAAGAATTAAAGTGATAAATGGAAGAGAAGGAATCCTATAAAGTGAGCCACATTTCCTCCATCCACATTTAATTGATCCCAAAATAATAGGAGCCAACATCACCTGAAGGTATTTATTTCTATAAAATAATAATTTTTGCATTCTTTTTCTTTTCTTTTCACACATAGAATTAGAGATTGATATAATATTGATAAAATAACAGGATAGAAGAATATATCTTTAATTACCATAAAAATTATAATTAAAATATTAAAAAAAGAATTTCTAATCATTTTTCTAGGAAAACTAAAATTTTAACATTATTTTATTATTTCATATTTTTAATTATTATACATAAGAGATGATATATATACATACCATTTGTTTTCTTGATGTAGGTTATCTAATTAGCACTGGAATGCACTTTGCTGAGATATCTAATTTCATTAAGTGTGTGTATGTATTTTTTATAAGAATTGGATTGCTATATAGTACGAGCTTTGAATGAAGTGATTGTTTGCTATATATCTAATGCTCACTTCCGGCCTCTCAATTTGCTTATTTTTTAAAAAAATTATCTTCTTATTAATTGGTCATTTGCATATATTTGATTGAAATTAATCAATTTAAACCGAAGAAAGAAATTACTAGGTCGGATAGAAGATGAGCCACATCCGAACGGTCATGTTTTGAAGTTTCTTCCATCAAATATTGTCAAATTAACTTTGGTTAACTGTATGCTGAGCCAAGATCCAATGGTCGTATTAGAAAAGCTATGTTATTTGAGGAGTCTTTATTTGAAAAAAGCATATATTGGGAGTAAAATGGTGTGCTCTGCAAATGGATTTCCTAAACTTGATTATCTTGGAATGAGTTCTTTAATTAAGTTGGAGGAGTGGGAAATAGAAGAAGGTGCAATGACATGCCTTCGAAAATTGAAGTTGTTTAATGATTATAGTTTAAGGATGCTTCCTGAAGGATTGAAGTTTATTACTACTCTCCAAGAATTGGAGTTAACAGGAATGCTTTGGTCATTCGATGAAAGGATTAAAGTGATAGATGAAAAACAAGGAGAGGATTTCTATAAAGTGCGCCACATTCCCTCTGGCCATATTATTTGATCCCAAAATAATAGGAACCAACGTGAGGTATTTATTTCTATAAAATACTAATCTTTACATTCTTTTTCTTTTCTTTTTCACCCATAGAGTTAAGAGATTGATATAATATTGATAAAATAACAAGATAGAAGAATATATCTTTAATTACCATAAAAATTATAATTTAAATATAAAAAATTAAGAATTTCGAAACATTTTTCTAGAAAAACTAAAATTTTAATATCATTTTATTATTTCATATTTTTAATTATAATACATAAGAGATTATGATATATACATACCATTTGTTTTCTTGATGTAGGTTATCTAATCAACACTGGAATACACTTTGCCGAGATATCTAATTTCATTAAATGTGTGTGTGTATTTTTTTATAAGAATTGGATTGCTATATTCTATAAACTTCGAATGAAGTGATTGTTTGCTATAAATCTAATGCTCGCTTCAGGCCTCCCAATTTGCTTATTTTTCTAAAAAATTATCTTCTTATTAATTAGTTCTTCATTTACATCTATTTGATTGAAATTAATCTAATTTAAACCGAAGAAAGAAATTCTAAATAATTCATTAGATGTTAAAGGGTTAAAATTCATTATTTAAATAGCAAAACAACCCCTTTAAATTTACAACTCACTATTTCAATTAAAAATTAGATGATACAATGTTAATCAAAACATATAACATGTATACTTTTATATGACATAACAAAAATATGTACGATTTCTTATAACAAAATGTATAAAAGAGATTTATACTAATCTTGACTTATGTGGAATGATGATTAATTTTTTTTTATCAGGTACCTGTTTGACACAAGTTCAAATTATATAACGCCCATCCCCACCCGAATATTATATAAAAAGAGTTGACATTAATCATTTTGAAACTTTTAACCGTTTAATCAATGATATTAATCATTCTATAAAGTTTTTTTTAATCAAAATCATCATAAAGTATTAAATACTTTTTACTCATTTACTATTTACTAAGAACAAACCGATAATTAAATATCTTTGAGTCTAGAATTATTTCAACTTTTACCTTGAACCAAACACGGTACTGTAACATATCTAGTAATGCGCTAATTGTCAGGTTAATCAAACATTTTGTGAACTAAACTCCCTTTTAATCTAAATTCACAAAAGTTTGTGTGCTTAAGAAAGTTGAGTTTCACATAATTTATTCTTCCTATAAACAATAAGAACAAAGTAGCGACTCAACTTTCTATTAAAGACTTGTTTTAATAAGGTTACACAAATCAAAATGTAGTAAATTCAGGGAACTCTATGTACTAAGATAACCGTGTTAAATGCTTCATTTTCAATCAACCAAGAAGCATTTATATACATGTTTCTGAAACGTAAAAATCTTAGCCTCACATTTGTAAGCAGTTTTACTCTGATATGAAACAAGCCTACTGATGAAATAGAAGTTACGGCAAGGTGATCAGAAGAGGCATTCACTAACCTCACACGATAATGTTGTTTAATCAGCGCTCAAAGCAATTGACGAAGCTGCTGATTTTCTTTCCGGAGAGACTTAACCTCTTCCATCAGTTCAGCTTGGTTCTGTAATATGGAGCTCATCACACGAGACATCTCCATCTGTTCCAATAATTTCAGCAAATTAAAGCTGAGAATATGTACATGAAAGCCAAAGCAATATAAAGGAAAGGATGATAAAAAATACCTCCTGCATGTGGAATTGTCTTAAAATTTCAATATGCAAGTTCCTCATATCTCCATGAATGGATTTCTGAAATGAATCGAGGGTTTCTTCTAGAGTTCGTTGAAATAGCTGAAGAGTAAAGTTGCTTCCTTGTTGGGGATCTTGTTGAGATGCCTTGGGGGGTTGTAATGTTCCTCCCTATTATGGTCACAATCAATGCAGTGTCATGCCCGGAAAAAAAACTATGAAATATATAAAAATTCGTAAAAATCCTTCATCCAGGATGACTTCACTACTCAAATGCATAAAAAGACCAAAGTGAATAGAGAAATTAATGTAGTGAATAGTTATTTAACCAAACCAGATATCATACATTCATTGCTGGAAGAACTCCCGATGCCGCTGCAGTCAATGAATCAGACCTCGATAACAGGCTATTAAACAGCTCTTCTCTGGTTTCAGCTCCTGTTTTCTTTGTTTTTGGAGAAGCCACCAAATGGGATGTTCCATCACTAAAAGCAGATGTAGTACTAATTCTCTCCGCATATGTTGAAAACCTTCGAGGCGGTGCTAAAGATGCTAGTTTTGGTGAGTCAAGGCTGCCAGCTCTAGTAATCCCTTTTGAACCAAAAGATAAAGCAGACATGGAGCTCGAGGAGAAATGTTCAGGAAATCCCAATGAAGAAGTCTCCTGATTTGAAGAGACATCTTTCGTGTGCAAATTTTCATAGCTCAGGTTAGAACTGGTCTGACTGAGCATTGAAGACTGATCTTGTCCAGCATAAATAGAGCTCGTTGTCAGACCACCAGAAGCTGGCATCCCAAAACGAGATGGCAGCTGGCGAAGGTGAGCAAATTTGTCAGATATCTTCTCACCACCCCAAGCTTCTGGAGGAGTGATGGAGGTCTCTTCACTCTTGCAAGATGGTGTAGGGGTAGATTCCAATGCCGTAAAAGACTTCGTCACATCCTGTAAAGATAAGTGGTGTACAAACATCATTATGGGGAAAAAGACTGAAAAGCCATATCAATTGCTCTCAAAAAACCAAATTAAGTATCAGAAACAGTTCTATGACTAAAGAACATAGGATATAATAGCCTGTGATTCATTTATTAAGAGAAATGAAAGTTGTTGGAAATGACATCCCACTGCAGATGATAATAAGTTGTCTGCAATTGTAAATCAGAGAAATCCTCAAAACATGCAAAGCCATACTAAAACACAGTTGATCTATTGGACTTGTTAATACAAACACTCATAATGCTCCAAACATACAACATAATGCACAAAAAGACCACACTCCCATTCTATGCGAAAATGACAACTTAGGATCAACTCATATACTTGCATGAAACTAGCAGAACATTATTATGAAGATTTAAAGTAATATCTTGTACAAAAAAATCAAAATAAATATGTTATGCATTACTGTTATCAATAACAAAAAAGCAAAAAGCAAAAAACCTGTTGAGACATTGAACTGGATTTCCAATCAAGTATTGGGTGATCACTGGCTCCATCATCAGCAAAAGCAAACCTCCTGCTAGAAGGAAACAGCAGGGAGGATGGCTTCTTATCATTGGGTAGGTGCTCTTTCTTTGCACCATCATGACCCTCCCACAGCTTATCCAGCGAGGGTGTAATAGGATGAACATCCACAAGAGGGGAAAATACCTCCATATCATCCTTGAAATTGAATGTAGAACGAGGAGCATGTAATCTTGTTAGTGTTCCACCTGGCCATAGATGGCTTCTAATTGGTGTTTCGAGAGAAGAAGAGAGATTGAGTGTGCTTGATGTTGATCCACTACTACTAGTAAGAGAAGATACTTCTGCAGGACCTGAACGGCCAGTGATACGAGAACCAGAAACTGCTGTGGATGATGAAAGGCTTGTTGATGTCACAGATGGAAGTGGGTCTGGCATAAGAACAGATTCCTCCATTGCACCTCCCAAAAGAGCAGTCTCAGCAGTGCAAGTACTCTCATTAACAAAGGCTGGTTTTGATCTTTGCCAACATAAACTTGAAACAGCCTGATAGATGCTATAAACACTTAGGATTTAAAATGATTAAAGGAATAAGACTTATTACTTTCCATTTACACAAAATACGTTGAAGTTGGAGCACAAACAAGCAAGCAGTGACATCCAATTAATACCATTAGTTCCATTATAGAACATAATCTTTTATACAAATACCGTTCAAAATTCCATATCAAGTTAGAGTTCTTGAGGAAAAATAGAAAGCAAGTGCAAACTACAAGAACTTATCAGCGCCTGGGTCTCTTTTTATATTAAAAAGTGATAATAGAGCAAAAGATAACCAACCTCCGAACTACTATAAGCACGAAGAACAGTAAAAGGCTGTAGTTTTCCCCGAATATCATAGAACACCACCCTACCATTACCAGTACCAGCTGCCAGTGTCCAACCATCATCTTTAAATGCCAATGAAGAAAAAGGTGCCTCATATGAAATGAAAGCTGAGGGTCTTCTAGACCCTGAGTCATAAGTGTATAGCTTCTTATCCAACCCAACACTAGCAATAATCTGTTGAAAAGGAAAAAGAAAATTGAAATATCAGAATATTTAACAATTTTTGAAAGATGTCTTAACCATTAAAAAAAAATTCCTTTATCTCAACCTTCCAGAAAAGCTCAGCCTATTCCTTTAATTAAGCCTTAATAAGGAAAAGAAGAAACAATGAGACCTTATCATTGGAGGGTGAGAAACTAATGCCAGCTGTCGGGGCAGAGTGCTGTTTCAACCAAGAGACCTGTAAAAGCCAGTGGATTACATATATGCTTAGAACATCAAGAATATTAAGACAGACAGAGAGAAGAGAACCTTTGGGCTACGACCAGTGGTATCCCATAAATGGACAGATCCATCATCACCTGCAGTCACCAAAATGTGTCGACTAATCCGCGAATAATCAAGTACCTTTAGTTCCTGGTCTTAAATCCATCAGAGGAAAATTAGCTTGCAAACATGACTAAGAACTTAACATAAGCACCCAAATGCAACAAACTCAACAACCTGTGCATCGGGATCTTTTAATTCAGCAGCCTTTGCCCCAGAAGCAAGGTTGTGAAGTATCAGATCCCCACTTAGGCTGATGGAGGCCAAGTGTTCGTCTTTGCAGTTATACATAACACCTGTTATTGAGCTGGTATGACCCCTTAACCATTTGATACAACGCTTCCGCTGCAAATCCCATATTCTTACAACTTGACCACTTCCTCCTGAACATATGTATCTGGATCCCTTGTTGCTAAAGCTAATAGCTAAAATGGACTCCTGTAAATAAAAGGGATATTCTGCTTGTTAAATTTGACAAAGAAGGCCATGGAAATAATTATATATAACTTCAGTAACTATGTAAACTAATCAAGGCCTGACATTAATGAATAAACAATTTCAGGTGTCATCAATGAATAATCAATTTTGGGTGTCGAGTCAAAAACTTGAGGATTTTAGTTTCACAAATGAGGCCACAAACTCGTTTTCCTTTTTTCCTTTTTTTTTTTTTTTTGCATAAAGCATTATGACATCAAATTTGAGGAAAAGGACATCATTCAAATGCAATGCAAAGTGCTAAATGTTTGAAGCAAGCTTATCTGTCCATGCTACTTAAGCACATCCTCCTCTCTTGCTAAGTACCTCCACTAATGTCAGCTAGAAACATATGGTAATTGTATAGACAGAAATTTCAAGTCACAATGATATATTGTTCATTATAGTCCTACACTACAGACAATAATGCATAGCACAACTTGTCCACATTAATAAAGAAGAAAGTTCAGAAAGCATAAAATTTCTCCCTTTTGTTCATAAGTAACTCAATTTACTACATGATTTAATAATCTAAAATGAGTTTTATTCAAAATATCTTTTAAGTCAGCTGCCAATCCACAACACACATCCTATTGGTAACTTCTATTTCGTGATGTATGCGTTCACAACTAAAAACCTTACGCATGAAAATATGGTTAGAAACATAAAGTATAACAATTTTGGAATTTAACATGCATTATCTACCTGGAAATGAACATTATATCCAACTCCAAAAAAATTTTCGCTTCGATTCAAAACAATAAAACTAAAAGTATTTCAACAATATTCATCAGTTAACTAAGTTTAGAGAAGGATCAACAGTTAACTAAGTCGAGAGAAGGATTACCTCAATGTTATCTCCACTATCAGTCCCATCAACCGGAATTGTCCCAATCCTCTGCCCATTTTTCCGCCACAAGGATATCTTCTTATCCTCTCCAGCACTCGCCACCACTAAATCTGCCATAACATTTGCTCAGCCAGAATCAGTTCAAACAACCATATACAAATAAATCCAAAAACAAAATACTTAAAATTCCCAGCGTAATAGCTAAATTCATCCTACGTAATGTTCTAAATTTAAAAATTCCACTTATTTAAGTTAAAATGCGAACTTAATCCGTTCAATTCAATATATTATTAATTTCAATTTACATTTTTTATCCAATAAAAAAAAAAAAAAAAAGAAACCACATTTGCAGCAACCAAATAGATCGTAACAGCAGAAATGTGAAAAAATAAATAAATAAAAAGCTCTAATTTTAAAATAACAAAAGAAAAACGAGCTTACTAGTGTGGTTCCATTTAACCGAGTTGACAATGCAACTCGGAGAAGGCGAGTAACTTAAAACGCAAGGATCGTTCGGTTCAAGCTTGATGTCGAATATCTTCACGGTGTCGCCGCCACTCGCTGCTAGTAACTCCGACGACGGATCCGGTAGATTCATTATAATCTCTTTCGTTTAGTAAAAGGAAAGATAAATTTTTTCAAGTAAAAACTTAAAATTTAAACGAAAATAATAAGAAATGAAGAAGATAGAATGGAAATTAATTTGAAAGAATATTTGATTTAAATTGGAATCTGGTGGTTAGAAAAAAAAGAAAAAGAGTGTAAGTAAACCCTACGTCAAAGCGCAAAAGAAAGCGAGGGGGTCGAAACAAATTTAAATTTATTTCCCTTTTTTTTTCAACTTTTTAAATTGAATTTTGAAGAGTGTAGAAAGGATGGGAAAGAGTGTAGGCGCCCTTTTTTTTTCATTTTCTAATTTTTTTTTGAAGAAAATTATTTTTATTTAAAAATGGATTTTAGAAAATATTGGAGTGAGATTAATTATTGTAATGGTGAGATTAAAGGATATTTTACTAAAAAAGACTTATTTCCAACATTATTTACGAAAATTGGCCATTTAAAAGATTATTTATCGAAATGGGACAAAAAATTCAAAACGTGCCTACCTAAAAGCGTTTTAAAGAGAAATTTTAAAAAAACGTTTTCTCATGAGAGCACTTTTGTCATGTTATCAAAAGCACTTCCACGTCAGTGTGTGTTTCCTGACATGACAAAAGCACGCTGACGTGGGTGCACTTTAGCCCATGTTTTTTCTAGAGTTTTTGAGTTATTTGTATGTTATTTGTCGTTTCCACTTCAACGCGCTTTTGTTGACATGGTAAAAGCAATCCCACAAAAATGCATTTTTCTAAAATTTCCCTTTAAAACACTTTCACATAAGCATGTTTTGCGTTTTTTAAACCATTCCAATAAATAATACTTTAAATAGCTCATTTCCGTAAATAATGTTAAAAATGAGTCTTTTTAGTAAAATACTAGATTAAAATCAGTAATGAAAAATATTTTTGAATTCAAATGTAACAATGACGATATTAAAATAAAAAATAATTATTAAAGACTATTCAAATTTAATACGATAATATAAAATATATCTGTATTATACTTACATTAAATAATAAGATATTAAAATCATGTTATATTATTACACTAGAGAAATAATAATAATGGAGTAAAATGAAAATTTCTTTTATCCATTGGAGGTTCAATCTGTGCACTGGACCTTCTGGGATACAAAAATTACTCAAACAAGACCAATATTAATTGACTAATCAAAAATCGGTTCGTACCAATTGAATTTAAAAAAATAAAAAATAAATCAATTAGATTAATTTTTTTATTTTTTATAACCCTTTAATAATTTATTTAATCAAAACGAATAGACCAATCGAGTCAACATCTCGACAATATTGAAAACCTTGATTCCTTGACCAACCTTTAGTACTCCAATTAAATTTCAAATCAAGTTAGACCCTAAAATAAAATTAACTCTTAATGTTTTATCCACTCACAATACTCGGACTTAAAACCTTGCTTAAACAACATCCACTTCCTAATCATTCGATCCAACAAAGGTTAGTATTGGACCACATCAAAGAATACAACAAAAAAAAAAAAAAAAAAAAGACAAATCAATTAGCATCTCAATTACTAGACCTTTGGGTTTTATCAGGCAAAAACACCTCACAAGTTGAAAATGATGCCCACACTTGATTATATATTACAGACTTTGACACATTAAACCTTACAGTTACGTAAACAAAACACACCTCACAAGTTGACCATAGTGTGAACACTTAAAATACTAAGTTGAATACTAATAAAAAATCAATAATAGATTCATGATTTTCTTTTGAAGATCATGACACAGCACCCAGTTCAACACATTAGGAAATCCCCTCCCACCATGCATTCCAAGGAAGCCCCCCCAATCAACACCAATCTACAAGATATTACCCGCTTTGACCCCTTACACCTCATAGTTTGAACAGCAAGACACACCTCACAAGTCAACAAAATTGTAAACACTTCCGTACCTAGTCGATATGAGATTCATGGTTCGTTTCTAAGATCATGACAGAAAGCACGGCGGGAGGGAGAGGAACGCTTCAACAAGGTGGGAAATCCCTCCCATCCCAACATGCATATTCCAAGGGAGCCCCAATTAGCAAAGAGCACTGAAAATGCTATCCTATACTTCTCTGGCTATGAGGTTTCTATATAAAACTCGCAATAAGATGCTCGAAAAATAGCTCCGGGCATTTTCTTTACCCCTTCTTACCATGTAATAACAGGGTCACCATGTAGATTCATGATGCTACCACTTAAGCATTAGTCATTCTCAAACACCAAAGAGACAGATAAATCTTCAAAAACAAAATTAATCATTACAAGTGAGCAATAGGCTCTTAATTGCAGCTAATCATCTCATAACATTTGATTGCACCTAAACATATCCAATACAAACATCTCAATTAGCAAAAAGTCTGCGAAATACGAAAAAATCCTTTGAAGACGAAAGCGGCCATATTTTATTGTTCCAACAACTCAAAGCACAACTATGAGCTGTCAGACCAGATATATCTATACATGAACCGCAGATTAACTGCTATAAAGAAAAAAGATAGAACATGGAGGTGGAAAATAAAGAAGAATTAAGAGAAATACAGTGGCGGCTTATGCTACACGAAAGCAGACTTGTAAACCTTTTTACCCTACAATCGGTATCCATAGAGCCATCACTTGCATCTCCTCTAGCAAAAGTTTGGGTGCCAGCAGTCCTCAGTTTCAACCATTTTTGGAGGGTGATGGATAACTACATCAGAGAAAAAAGAGACCATAAATAATACAAAGTAGCACTGATTGTTGTTATGACATTTAATATCAGTAAAAGTACCATGAAGAATTTTGCCCTCAACTCAAAAAATGGGCAAATTAGTCCCTGTACGTTAGGTCAAATAGCAAACTGATCCTTCTATTAAAAATTTCAACCATTTTTACTATTAAAATTGGTCCCATACGTCAACATGAGGTATTATGACATGCCATGTGTAACTGTCTGGTCAGCCACACCGGTTTTTTTACAGTAGTTATGGATCAAATTTTTAACAGAAAGAATTATTTTGTTTTTTTATCTAACATACAGGAACTAATTTGCCCATTTTTTGAATAAAGGGGGCAAGATGCAATTTGACTCCTAGTACAAAGGCCTTCATGGTACTTTTACATTTAATAACCAAATGAATAGCAAATATAGGTAAATAAAGAAAATCAGAAACATAATTAACAATTACAATAAGCATCATATGACTTTAAGGAGAAAAAAGATTCATTGTTTTGAATGTTGCATTATGAAAATAAGAAAACTAAAATCTCATTACCAATCACCAATATTCAGAACCGACAAAAGAGTACATTGAAGGAGAAGAAGGTGGACAATCCAGCAAGTAGATACTGAGGAGAGGGGGTTGATCACTAAATTATACAATAGAAAGAAAATCATTTCCATTCTTCCCCATTAGAAGCCTTTTTTGACTTTTGAATATTCTCTACTTAGGTGATCCAGATAATCATAAGCCTGAATCTTCAAAGAGAGAAAGAGAGGTCAAAGAAGGTATTTTCTTTAGTTTCTGAAGTTGGACCATCAAATGAAATTATGAACATTTCACGATTGGTTTGAATAAAAAGTGCTTTATGATAACAATGATTCTGATAATGACTCAATATTATTGCCACCTAAAAGCCTTTGTTAACATCATAAACATAAGAGATGCCTGAAAATGCTGAAAACTTCTAAAGTAAACACAGAGGAAAGTAACAACCATTTATGAATAAGGATATCTCGAACTCTCTTCTCTCATAGCACATCTTTGCGATGTACATCAGAGTTCAGACAATAGTACATACATTAAAATCAATATGTCAGCTGAAGTCACTAACTTGATTTATTCCTACACTCACAACCACATAATTGCAACACTTGATTGATATGTTGTAAATGACAAACAATGGCAGCCAGCAGCCAAAAAAAATCATCAATAAGAAGGAAAAAAGAATTTAAAGAAAACAAAAAAAAACTCTATTTAGCTGACCTTCGTAAAGACTTGCAAGCCATTAAATGTTGATAGCTGCAACCATTACATTTTAGTGGACATGAACTTTGCTTTTTTCTCTGCTGGCTTGAGAATCTGGAAAGAACACATCAGGTTTTCATCGACACTCATCATCGCACCAGCATTATCAAATTCACCACAATAGTTAGGTGCTGAAAATATTGTAACAAGTTGCCTATCAGCAAAGAATTCGTAACCATCCTCCACAACCTACACAAAAATAACCAGTTTACCATCAAAATTAAACAACACTAAATAGACAGGTGGAAAAAGTGTAGACAAGTAACAACCTGATGCGCACGGCAAACAAGATCTAAATCATGCTTTGCTAAGAATTCAGACACCTTATCCGCACCAAAGGTGTACGAAACTCCTCTGTCATTCATTCCCCATCCTTTAACATCTCTATCAGGGTCAGACCAGAGCAAATCACACAGCAAACCGGTGTCAGGAATTGCAGTTGGACGAGATAAGCTTCTAATTTGATCCAGGTTTGTCAAGTCAGGGGAAAGACCACCATGCATACACAATATTTTGTCATCTATAAGAGCCGCCACAGGAAGACAGTTAAAGCAATCAGTAAAGCTTTTCCACAGCCTCACATTAAACCGTCGTTTGCATTCATCATAAAATCCATATATCCGATTAATAGATGCACATTCATGGTTTCCTCGCAATAGAAAAAAGTTCTCAGGGTACTTAATCTTATAAGCAAGTAAAAGACATATAGTTTCCAAACTCTGCTTGCCACGATCAACATAGTCGCCTAGAAATAGGTAATTAGCATGAGGAGGAAAACCCCCATACTCGAACAGCCTTAGTAAGTCACTATATTGCCCATGTATGTCACCTAAAAACACAAACAAAAAATTTACAATTAAGATACAGGAAAATGGTGCTAGTACTATTAAGTCCCATTTGAATGATATCTCCATTTCCATTCATTTGAGTTTACAATCGTATTCAAACATGTCATATATATGATTTTATTTGCTTCATATATCAATCAAACAGTTAAAACAAAACAACAGGAACCCAATTTCCACCTCCAAAAAAAAGGATAAATTAAGCTTTAAAAAGGTGAAAATCACCTCTATCTGGTTCAAAAATCTTAAATATTGAAACCCCATTTTTTTAAAAAGAATCTTATTCCCTAAAACATTATATATTTAACACTAACAAAACTACAACCTTTACCGAATCTATCACGACCTATTTAATACGTGTTAAATCCTCAGCTTTCCTTCAAAACCCACAAAATATTTTCTAATAACAAACCCCAACCGAAACATAAAGCTAAAAAAAAAAAAAAAAAAAAATTTAAAAAAGCCCAAAAACTTTACCGCAAATTTTGATGGGTGCTTCGAGTTCAAGCAAATTAGGTTGTTGAACGAAGATATCTTTCGAAGCAACACAAAGCTGTTTGATCTCAGATTCAGATAATTGCACTTGTTTCCCTGGCCTGGCTGATCGGACTTCCGTCAGCCGTCTGATTATATCGTCTAGTACCGCTGGGTCCATCCCTTGCGCCGTCGCCGCCGCCATTAAATCGTCCTCCTTCAACGGCCTTTGATTAAACGAAACCCTAAAAAAACCGAAACGAAACAAGATAAACGATCCCTTTTTGTTAGGGAGAGAAAGAGCTTGGGGAAAATGGTAATAATCCTTTTTTAGAGAAATTAAATATAAATTTATTTTTTTGAGAAACACAAAAAAAAAAAAAGAGTGGGAAAGATAATGGAAAATAAAATAATAATTAGAATTTTTTTTTTTTTTGGTTGGGGGCAGGGGGTTTCAGGAGAGAAATATCTTAGTGGTTTCCTTTTTCAAATGAATAATGGAAGATCGATGACTAAAATGATGTCGTTTTCAAGGAGTTACTGTTTATTAGACCGTTTGGGCCGGTTCATTTCTCGTGTGATGTGGGCTTGGGTTCACGTTTGAATGTTGTTTTTTTGTGTTTTTTATTGAGATAAAGAACTTAAAATAATAATAATACTGAGATAAATTTTAAGTATAGTGATAAAGATTTTTGAGATAGGATTTATGTTTAGATTTTGATATTATCTCGAATCGATAAATTTATATTTTTTAACACGTCTTTTTACTTTGATAATAATGTTTATCTCAATCGAATTAAGATTTGATCAACAATAATTTCATATATTTAATAGTGAATTAAGATTCAATGAAATTAATTCATGTCATATCCAAAGGAATGTGCGAATTATGTGAATAATTTGGTAGATTATTTTTCACTCCTACGAAAGATTACTAGAGCGGCACTATCAAAAATATTCTTTTTTAAGGTTGTAAATCTTAAAAGAGTATAAAACAGGTATTACCTTGCTAGAATTGTGTGGGAAAATAAAAGAAGCCGCCAAAGCCTTCAAACATCAAGTATCGACAGAAAGTCAACAAGAAAGCTCAATTTTTTTTTCTTTTTCTTTTTGCTTGTTTCCTTTTTTCATGATTAAGTCTTTTTTTTCTTTTAAAAAGTTTTTCCGTTTTTCCATTACTTGAAAATTTCTATTTTATTGTTGATAAAGAATTTGATTATTTATTCATTATTATTCTTTGTTGATAATAATCTGGCTAACTATTAATCAGGAAAAACTTAAAAAAAAATTAGAAAATCATTTTTTTATTTTAAGCATAAAATGAATAACTTCGAATCTAAATTAGATGGGTCAAATATTTATTCCTGATTAAGATATGAATATACATAATTACCTTTGAGTAACCAAAATTGGGTTGTTCTTAATATATTTACTCTAAATTATCGACGTATGAATATAGCACAATAATTAGATTAAATTAGTTATTTAATTAAAAAAATTAAGGGAACTTTAATATCTAAACCAGTAATCAACTTTATTAAGATAAATTAGGTGGAGATATAACGATTAACTAATATAGTGAATAAAATTGTAGTCCTAAATTTTTATTATTGATTGATTATTCATTCGAGTTTTGCTCTATTAATTTTAGTTACTAGTTTTAGTTTCCAGATCCTATTATTGGTTTATTTGGAAAAGTTGTAGAGTAATAGTTGGTGATAAGCATTATGATCAGTAATAACTCTATGCGAGAACGACTTTTTTATACTACTTGTTACGATACATACTCTATTAATTAAAGTTAATGTCGTTTTGATCGGTGGCGGAGTTAGAATTTTTTTTGGCAGAATTAAATTGTATATTTTTACAATAATAAAACTGTAATTTCATCATTTTAATAGCTTATATCTTTATAGTTTTTTAAGGTTTAAATCAAAATTTTATCATTTTTGGGAATGCAAAGTGCGATTTTACCATTACTAATTTAAAATTTTATAAATTATAAACGGCTTAAATTGAAAATTTACCATTTTAAAGAGGTGATGGCACCATCGAAAATCATATATTAAGTTACCAACGAATCATAACATATATAAAATATGGTTAAATTCTAATATCAATCTTTTGTATTATGCGTAATTTGTGCATTTAATTATTGTAGTTTAATATTGTTATTTTTAGTCTTTATATCTTTCGAATTTTGAAATTTCAGTCTGATCAAAAGATAACTATTAAATTCATTAATTTGAGCTATGTTATTTCCAAAATCTTATGCGGAAAATATATTATCATATTTGTAATGCCATGTCAACTTATTATTTCCATATATTACTCACAAATGTTTGTTAATGCATTTAACGATTGTCATTTATGTCAAGATTGAAGTTTCAAAATTTGAAAAATATAGAAACTAAGAATGATCAAATAGGAAAACTTGGACTAAATCTACAATTTAGGTATAGTACAGGACCAATGACAGAATTTAACCTGACAAATTTAATTGTTATCATTTGGATCAAAACTGAAATTTCAATTTTCAAAAAGTTTAGTGACAAAAAATAAATGGACTAAAATTAAGTAAATTATTATATAAAGATTAATATCATAATTTGACCTTAAATATATCTCGAATACAATTAAGACAAATGAAAATAAAAATTTCGACTCCTTGTGATTTGTTCTTTTGGAGAAGTAATCTAAAGTATTCTTAGAATGTGCTTTTAACTTTTCCATCCATTTTGAGGTGATCTCACAAATAAGGTAAGTAAAGACATAGAAAAATTAAATGTAGAACTAAAATAATTTTTTTGTAAAGTAGAAGGACCAAACAAGTGATTATGTCAAAAAATTGTCTTAAGAAAAGGGGGTTTGGGGGGGTAATGTTTGTCTTCATTGAGACATGTTTGAAACATCATCCACAAGTGTGTAAGAAAGACAAAACTCAAAGAGACAATATGTGGGTTCGCTTATGAACTCCATTATCAGAATACACACACTTATCTTAAACTTTCAATTTCCAGCCAAATTTCATAGGCAGCAACAGCAACAACAACATGTTCTATATGTTCTGTCTAGATAATTTTCTTCACTTTTGTTAAAAAACCGACACGAATCACCTTGTCAGCTACATCCCCCTATAAAATAAAAAAGAAAATGTTCAAAGGATACAAATATATATATATATGTAGCAAGGATCATGCAGGAATGGGTGGATAACAAGGCTGTGGAATAAAGCATATGAACCAGGGAGGAATGGAAAAGGTGACAACTAACGACCTAAAAAGTAGAAGAAACCTATAACATAGATATACCTGTTAATTGAATGGTTGGTTTGGTTTTAGATCGGATCAATATGAATCGTATTCGTTTGGGTATTAAAATTTGTGGTAAAAAATCTTTTCGGTCTTTTTTAATTTTGAAATTGAGTAAACTAGTAACTTTCAAAAAATTTAGAGTAGTTTAACTTGTTAATTTATAATTAAGGGGTAATTAATCATAATGTTAATGTTTTTTGTATATTTTTTTTATTGGCATAATAGCAAATTTAGTGCTAGAAATTTATTCATTCTGTCAATTTGGTCTTGATTGAACATATTTAATTAGCATTTAATACGTATACACTCTATCAATTTGGTTCTAATTTAACAATTTTTCTACAACATTTACACATTTTGTTAACATTTACTAGAATACTAGGGTGAAGCTAGGAATTTTTTCGGGTATAATTTTTTATGGGAGTTAAAATACAATTTCACCGTTATATTAGTTTATATTTTTACAGTTTTTAGGACTATATCAAAAATTTATTATTTTTTGGGCCAAATTATAATTTTACTATGTATTAACTTATAAACTTATATATTTTAGGGGGTCTAAAACATAATTTTTTGATTTCAAGGGATAGGGCCCTTGCCTAGCCCTCCTTTCACCCTTAACAGAATATATACATGTCAAAGACTAACTTTATTATTACACCAATCAAAATTACGTACAATTGTCAAATAACATTGACATCGTGAATAATTACATCGTGAATAATTCTCTTTAGTTGCTTATTTTCGAAATTAACACGAATTAAATTACTTTGATTTTTTCGAGAGGAATCAATTTACTCACTATCAAAATTGAAAGGAACCAAAAGTATCTCTTTACCGAAAATTTTAATACTCGAACTAATTCGATTCATATCAATTTTATCAAATCATTTCGAATCGTAGTTTAAATTTTAGTTAAGGATTTGGATCAATTTTCAATTTGGACCGTTAAGTAAATCAAAGGATGCAAAAAGTACTATTCTCTGACTCAGACTGAATATGTTCTCCATAACTTTAAACAACGTCAATTAAGGGCAAGACCCAAAACATGATCACTGAAATTGAAATCCAGAAAGCTTCTTAATTTGAAATGAGGTATGCAAATACTATATTTTAATAGCTATTTCAATTTTTGGTAAACAAGAACAATTTTCCATTAACATTCAATTCAACACATTTTTTGTATTATTTTCATGTCTCACAAGAATCGAATTCATTCTCACTTTCGTTTTGGGTTATTGTTCATCAGAATATATCACTGTTCATTATAAATTAACCAAATAAGTTAAATTCTCTAATCTTTTGAAGAAAATTGGTTTTTCTATAGTGGCAAACATGGAAAACTAGGTATAAGGATTCTAAGTCAATTTTAAAAACTTAATTAAGGTTTAATTATACTCTTACTCCTTGTATTTTTCAAAATCCTTCGACTTTTAAGTCTAATTGAAAATAGTGTTAACTAATTATGTGTTTGTTGATATAAGGAGAGGGTTGTAGTAGTTTATGACGGTTCACCTAATGGGCGAAGTGTCATAGGAAGGTTGAGATGATTGAAATGTGGGTACAAGGAAAGGATGGAAGATGAGAAGAGAGAGCAGAGAGTGTTGGAGGAAAGAGTGTCTTGACCCCTTTTTTGACTACTAATAAGCTTGTAAGGGTTTGTTTTTTTATAGTCCCAAGGTGCCATATGTCATCTATATATTTGTTTAGGATTTTCTGGAATTTAGTTAATTTATAGATATCTTGTCATCGTAGGTATAAATTGTCAAGCTTGGGACATGGATATGCGTAATGTGAGAATGACATATATCTTGTTCATGTCAAGCACGTGGGCCCATCAATTTAGGCTCATGAATGTCCTAACTCACAAGGTGTTCTTCTTAATCAAAGGCGTTGACTTATAAAGTTATAGGCTCGTGACTCTGTGAGGTTTAAGTGCAATAGAATTGTTAATCAAACTTTAATTTTTTAAACCATTATTAAAATTCTACAGATTCAAATTTAACGAAAACTCATTAACAAAATCGTCAATTAGACTTCGTTTTCAAATCAAACAAATAACAAGACTAAATTCTTAACAAAATAGAAGTAAAAGGACTAAATTGCAAAACCCCACAAATATAAGGACCGAGAGCATATTTAAAACCCCTAATTAAAACACAAAGTTATGTCTTAACAGTGGTTAAATATTAATTACGAACACGTTTGAATTTCCTAGAAATGTCAAAGCAAAACCCTCACTCCCCCCTTTCTAAGAACTATAGAACTGTTTTTTTCTTCCCCCCAAAAGCAATGGTTCATAAAATTTTGGAACAAGCAATGGGAATATATATATATTTATCTTTTATGTTTCTAATCATAGGCAGCCCCCTATATAATCCAAATCTTGCTTTTTGGTACATTTGATTTAAGCATTTAAACCCAATAATTTTCAATGTTCAGCAAAAATTGTTGTAATTAGAAAGATTAAAGATGCTTAAAGGCTCAAATATGGAAAAAAGAACCCATCAAAGTCAAAAAAAAATGACCGAAAGTCCAATTTAAATATCAGTTTTTCTTTTTAATGTCAATGGTGCATAAGAATTGGATACACTGCCACTATCTTATGAATATTTGTATCCAAAATCTTTATGATTTTTTTTTTAATTTAGATACATTTATATATAATGTATGTTTATGGCTGACAGTTATGTTGTAGTTCATAAATGGTCAAAAAAAATGTTTTTTTAGAGATATTGGCTGAGAAAGGTGTTTGGGTTGATGTGTGTCTACTTTGAAACATCTTTCCCAAAAGTGTGTTTGACTATTCAATAATCTAATGGAAACACTTCTTAGTTGACATATATCATGCTTTCTGTTATTTATGGATATCTTATTCCAAGCTCTTTATTATTATTATTTTTATATGTTTGATAAATTTTGAGAGGTTTAATTAAAATTTTTAAAAATTTAAGGAGTTTAATGAAAATTTTAGAGAATTTAATTAACATTTTCAATAACTTTAGGGGAAAAAAAAAAGGGAGAGCAAGCCCTTCTAGCTTCCTCTTGATATAAGGAGCAGACGAAGATAGATGGTTCATCCTATTTTGATAGGTGGAAGAGGTGGTTGGTAGGTTGAGTGGAGCAAGAGGAGAAGGTCAAACTATGAGTGAGGCAATAAGGTGGTGATGTAAATTGCTTGCTTTCGACTTCCTCAAGCCTTATATACATGTTGTCCCTTGCGGTTTGGTGTCGTAGGCTTAAGTAGAGTGGTGCTATGATATGTTTTGGGTCACTTCAGATGAGACGTGATAGTTAAGATTTGATGTAATAATTAATGAATGGATAATTCGCTTCCTAAGTAAATTACTAGGTGGAAAGTTCTTACAAAGGGTTCCTCTGAAGATATTGTCTGCAGACTTGACTATCCAGGCCATCATATAGGGGTACGACACTCTATTATTATCCGTCTGAGAAACAAAGTAAAGTCTTTTAAGTATATAAAAGAATTTAGATAAAAAATTAAATATAGTTGAATTTATATAACATAGATTATGCCAACCATCTTGATTTTCTATAAAATTAGAAATGTCCACGAAAATTATTTTTGTCCGACACATATTTAAACATAAACATCGAGGCATAATTATCGATTTGTACTTTATATTCTACACTTATATTCGAGATTCAAGAATTGAAACTTGCAAGTTGGAAAAATAATAAAGTGATCTAAGATTTCCCCATTCAAAAAGGAAAATGAAAATTATACCCATCATCTGTCGAATAGTGAAGAAAAAAAAAAAGGTGGCCGAAATATCAGTTAAGATACCCAAATAGCTGGTTATATCTCAAAGGGAACCTTTCCGTTTTTTTCTTCATTCCTTTTCCTAGTTGCTACCTATTTTATTTGTTTAAACTATGTTATTCGAATTTATGTGTAATTCTATTAAACTCGTAATACAGTTACGGATTTCATGGCCAAGCATGCTACTATAGGTTTCACCAGTATTTAGGTGTTTTTCGAACCCCATATGCTATGTGGAAGCTAGTTCAAAAGGATATTATGAGTTTTTTATTTCCTATTTGTTATTGTAATCGCTTAATTTTGTTATATATATATATTTTTGGTATAACTGATATTCGAATTCAAATTATTTCTGAGAAAGGTGAGCATTCGACCAATAAGCTACAACTCGGGATTACTCCTTATGAGATTACGCCTTATGAGTTAGATTATGTATTGGGCTTATGAGTTAGGTCTAACTCGAATTATTATTTTATTAAAGTCATATTATGGTATTGTCCCTATACTATGCATATGTTGTGGATCTAATTAATGCACTCTAACTTGGTTAATTTTAGTCTTCGTATGTTTCGAATTTATCAATTTTAGTCCTCGTACTTTTCAAATTTTAGTCCTGATCCAAACTTACTTTTTGAAAATTTAATTAAGATTTTAGTCTTGACACAAATAATAACCATTAAATCCATTAATTAAATTTTTTTGGGGGGAATAATTTGTGGAAATGGAATACACTAGTTAGTAATTGACTTAATTTTTCTACTTTAATCTACATAAATTGGTCTTGTCAAATTGATAATATTATTAACCATTGCAAGCTTACAAAATTGAAAGAGGGGATGTAATACCCAAAACTCGAACCTTCAATTTTGAGGTGCTAATATAAAGCTTTAGTCACTCGCTACTAAAGACCATTGGCATTGCTACTACCAAAGTGATGACATGAATTTTTACTATACGAAGTTATCAATAGAAAAATTCACAATATCATTGTAACAACAACAATTTAAAGTGTTATCAGTTTGGGTATGCTAATAACATTATAAAGGTAGAGTTTATCTCTAGTACAGTGTATTTAGCTTTATTTTTATATTACAGTTATTTTTACACTAATCGCAGATAAAAATACCGCCAATCCAAAGGCCTTAAAACAAACTAAAGTAAACGAACTAAATTCTAAAACTTGAAAAAGTAGACAATCAGTCATTTATGTAACTATATTCTTTTTCTAGTTACTTTTATATGGAACAAAAAGAAAAGAAACACATGCAACGTTGTAAAACAACTTTGCTCATCATGCTGATGCAAAACATGTCTTCCAACAGGAAAGAATCTTTTTTTTTTTTTTAGTTTTTTCATATCCTCCAATGGCGACATCATCAGCCTTTTCAAACATAATTTAACAAAAGAATCTATCTGTTTTATTTATTTATATAATTTTTAAAAAAAATCTTGTGTTGGATTTTTATTTTATTTTATTGAACACATGGCAAGCTCTGTCAAGGAATATGATTCGATTTCAGTTTTCAAAACAATCTAAAAAGATTTTTTTTTTTTTTTTTTTACGTTAGATTTATTAGCAATGGCTTATGAAAAAGATCCCCACAAGTTTATTTAGGATGAAAGAAAGGAACTTTGATTTATTTATTTATTTTTTATTTTCATAGAATATTATAGAAAAAAAATGTTTGATCAAGCAATAAATCTGCTTTAAAAAAAAAGCAATGGCTAATTGATAAAGTTATGGAACAAGCTAAAGAATATATTCATGCCTATGTCTTAATAATATGCGAGTTGCCTTTAATTAACCCTAAATTAAGTTTAATATTTTTGTTGTTTATAAACAATTAGAAAAGCATGTCTTCACTCTTTCGGAATCAACCGATATGATCATATTGATTAAAAGTTATAGAGATAATACACAAAATCAAAAATGGATATAAGAGTTTGGTTATGCAGTTTAGAAACTTTCCATGTTTGCGGAGCTTTACTCAGAGAGTAATCTACTATAAACTAAGTTGCAACATCACTCGTATGCTCTTTCATTAAGAAATCCCCTAGAAAGCTTAGCTGCAAACTGACCAATACAAGCTTGCTTACAACAATTTTGTGTTATAATAAGTTCCTCGTTAGAATAAATAAGTGATCTCTCAATCTCATATGGAAAGTATTAACAAGTCTTCTCTTAAACAATCGCATAATGGCTTGCAATAGAGCGTTCCGCCTTAGAGGGAAGCACCTGCATGAGCAGAAGTAGACGAAGCGGAAGCGAGAATATCAACTTGAGTAACGCAAATATTGGTGAGAATCTAATGCCTCGAAAACCCAAGGGTTCCTTTGCAAGGTTCGTCCACGGAAGGTGAGTCAGGGCCTAAGATCAGGTCAAAAAGCATAGTCGATGGACAACAGGAGAATATTCCTGTACTACCCCTTGTTGGTTTCGAGGGATGGAGGAGACCAGGTTAGCCGAAAGATAGTTATCAATTCAAGGACGCAAGGTGCATGAAAATCTCTAATTCCACAAAAGTAGCTTTTGGATATGTCTTCAATAAGGAATAAGATGGCAAAGATCTTCTAGATATAAAGTCCCTAGTAAAACTAACCTCTTCATTTATGGAAACTTCAATTACATTGAAAGTTTTCATATGTTTGTTGCTTGACTTAATTTATGCACGATACATCTTCAAGATTACTAGTAATCCTCAAAGATTTCAATAAATAGTTCCAACAATTTTAGTTAAAATATGCCGAGCAAATACGTCAAGTTACAATTGAGTGGTAGATATTTATTGAGTTGACAAATTAACCGATTTATCCGATTTGATTTTTAGTGTCTTGAAACTGATAAGCAAAACTAGATAAATTCAATCAAATTAACACTATTTGGTCTACTTTAGGGCCAAAATTTTCATGTCCAGAACATGGTGGACACTGTATTATCTTGGTGGCCACCAAAGATGAAATAGTTGGAATCAAAAAGTGAAATTATTATAATAAATTGAAATTAAAATCGAGAAACAGTGTTGGTGTTTCATTTAGCTGTCATTGTTCCTAACATTCTCGTAAGAACTCAGAAAAGTATCCATCATTTGACTTTTCAAGAATCAAAAGAGGAACCTCCCAAAACAGCATACTTTCTTTTTTGTCAAATTTATATTCCATAATTTTAAATAGGAACAAAGTAACATTTAATTTTTTTTCAATTTGATCCTTCAAGTTAGATTTCTTTCAAAAGCCATGACGTGACATTCTGAAATTGTATTATGTCATTACCTGGAATTTTTTCATATAAAATCTAAAAAATACAAAAAATCGTTAAAAATTATAATTTTTTTTTCAAAATATTCAAGACATGGCATAATTTTAGAGTGTCGCATCGTCATATTTTGACAAAATCTAAATTCAAATACCAAATTGAGAAAAGCTACCAAATTTTCGAACTAATATGGACCCAAAAAAAAGTTGAAGATCAAAATGGAAAAGTTACCAAATTCCGGGATTAAATGTTATTTTATTTCTTTTAGATGCAATGCGAAAATGATTAATATTATAGGAAAGAAATTAAAATATGATAAATTATCTATAACATGAATTAGTAATTTATTAAAGTTTCTTTTTAAGCTTAAGCCATAAAAAAAATCAATTGGACTGGTTGAACCGAAAAGAGTATTTTTTTGCTCGATGATTATGTAAAAACTAGATTTTGAATGAATTAATTAAAAATTGGTTTGATCGATTAAACAAGTAAGTTTTTTTAATATTTTATTTGTGACTAGCATGACTCGAACCAAAGCCACACTTGGGGCAGTAAACACCCTTGACCATTAGGCCAAAAATAAATATAATATTTTATATGATTTTAAATGGTTTTGGATGAAAAATAAATATAGTAATTTGAATATCTCATTTTTTTAACGCATAAAAATAACATGAATATAAAAAGGGGATAAATCTCAAAATTATATATAAACTTTGGTCTAACGTGTTATTTTATACATAAGCTTTAAATTTGTACAATTTTATACATGAAATTTTAATTTGATTCGATTCTCATATATTATTAATACAATTATTGATATAGCATAATTTTTATGTTTACAGGTTGCATATTATATTTATCCAATATAAAAATAAATTGATGTATTTATTTTTTTAAATATATATGATAGAATCAAAATTAAAGTTTCATATGTACGTTTGAACCACGAAAAAAGTTTCATGTGTATAATTATATCAAATCAAAGTTCAAGTATCAGATTGCACATTGAATCAAAGTTCGTATATAACTTTGAGATTTATTCAACAAAAAAATTGGGAAAATTGCACTCAAGATCACTAAACTATTAATAAGTTTACATTCTAGTCACTCAACTTCAAAAAGTTACAAAATCGTCACTGAACTATTCTAAAGTTATCATTTAATTCATTGAAATATTTGAAAGTTTTTATGTAAGTCACTAGATTATTAAGTTTTTTTTAAATGTTCGGCTAGCAAGCTTTAAGCAACAATTTGATGATCAGTATTGTGGATCAATACCCATCAATGAGTAAAAGAGCATACTTTAGATTCAAGTTGATCGGACGGTTAATGTTGAAGATTGAAGGAGAAAACTATTTATATTTTGGTTTGCAAATTCGTGGTATTGAAAGTTGTTTCATGAAAAAGAACTGAGCTATAGAAGAGAAGGGGAATGAGAGCTTTCAAAACATAAAAGGCCATACGATAGCTATTTTAATAGCCTAGTAACTTGAATTAAAACATTTGAATAGTTAATTGACTATTTTGTAACATTTTGAAGTTGAATGACCAGAACATAAACTTACTAATAGTTTTGTGACCTTGAATATAATTTACCCGAGTATTTGACACATAAATATGACATGAGTAGAAGGAAGAAGAAGTTACAATGGCAATTATGTAAATGAAAAGAATTCGAGGGTCCTTTTCCATCAGATCGACCTTTTACCCGGCAAAAAAATTCCTTTCAAATAAATCCATCCATCTCACCATTAAAAAGAAAACCGCTAAAGCATAGCACCTGATCTGTAAAAACACATACAAAATTCCCTTCTCCCAGCTCTGATTACAAAAGAGATAACCTTTATTCATGGAAGACCTGCAATTTTCTAAACCGTTCGCAAAGTTCCATTTTTTTTCTTCCATTATTAAATTTATATATCTTCTTTACTCAAATATTCCTTCCACTTTCTCAAGCCAAGAATCTCTTCTCTCCCTTCTCTCCCCCCTTTGCTTACTTTCTCCCCTTCAGATTCTTTCTTTTCTTTCCCTTCTTTTAACAATGGTTTCTCTCCTCTCACTTCCTTGTTTTCTCTCTCACCCTTCTACTTTCCCCTCTCTCTCTCCCCCTCTCGTTTTCATTCACAAATTTTGGTCTTTTTTTTTTTCCAATAAAATATATACCCCATGGCTCCTCCACCGCCGCCGCCGCCGCCTCCTCCTCCTCCCTCGGGTGTTAGCCACTTCTCTCATCCTTGTATCTATGGTGGGTTTTTTTTTTTTTTGAGTTTTGATTTGAATCCTTTGATATGACTCTTTTTTTTTGGTTTATGGTATTTTGAAGTTTTTTTTTTTATGGAAAAAGCAGGGGACTTTAACAATTCATATCCGGAGAGAAAATCAAGGATTATGAAGTGGTTGAGTAAGCTTTTTAAGTCAAGTTCAAGTGGTCGTCGTGGCGGCGGTAGTGGTGGTTATAATCCTCATTGTCTAGGTGAAGAAAACATGGTTGTTCGTGCTCCGGTTAGGATGCCGGTAACTTTACTATTCTATATTGTTCTCTAAGGAATTTGATTTACTTTCAAGCATATGAACATAATATTAGATTAACTTTTACATGAAAAAAGGTGCCTATTGGGATTGAATTTTGTTGAGGGGAGGTGAGACTCGCTTTGGGAGCAGTCTTAAAGTGTGTCCCTATGATGGAGATATTGTGCCCGGGATATCTATGCTTGGTTTTATCTTTCCACTCCACGGAGAGCTCTCAACGGGTTCATGGAGTGGGAGCACCTTGCCTGCCAAGGGCCAATGTGAGCCTGTCGATGGCTCTTCGTGGAGTCGGGAGATAGACTAAACACAGACACTCCAAGCACAATTCTTCTCCCGAAGGACGACACTTTGAAGTCTTTTCCCAAAGAAGTCCAACCTCCCCTCAACAAATTTGTAGACTTGTGTTAGAACATTGTGTTCCTTTGTTGGGGTTAGATCATTTAGGAATGTTTTTGAGATCAAGTTTTGGTTTTATGTCAATAGGATGAACGTCCTAGGACAAAGAAGGAACAAGAAGAATTAGATCATGCAATTGCGCTTTCTTTATCTGAGGGAATGGGAAAACCAAACGGTAAGTTTTTTGATAAATAAAAAAATCATCCTACATGACCCTCATCAATCTTTAATTCTTTCTCCTTGTAACCTCTTGATCTTTCACTTACTTATTTGGTGTCATGGTGTTTTAGGTTACAATGAATGGCGACGAGACAATAATTATGGTGGAGCTTTACCTAGGGGAGCTGATAATGGTGGCTTGAATTCATCTGCATATCCTCCTTATGGCAATATGCAGTACCATCCTGTTGGATATAGGTAAAAAAGCTTTAACTCATAGTTGTAAAGCAATGTGAGATTATATAAAAACTGAGTTCCAAGATGTCTTCTCTTGTGCCGTCCCACAGCCAAATCCCGGTTACTTAATGGGGAAGGTATCTTGGAACCAAAACTTGTATCTGATTAATTTATAATTGATGCCTATGACTTGCAGAGTATGTGCTGGCTGTCATCGTGAGATCGGATATGGCAATTACTTGGGATGCATGGGAGCATATTTTCATCCCAATTGCTTCCGTTGCCATTCCTGTGGGTATCCGATTACCGAGCATGAGGTAGTTTAATTCATTTTTTGTGTGTTCAGCTTTTCAAATATCATATTGCTCTTCATATAGCTCTAAACTTGTGTGTTTTCTTGTGGTGATTCAAGTTTTCTTTATCAGGGAGGGATCCATATCACAAAACTTGCTTCAAAGAACTGACACATCCTAAATGTGATGTTTGTCTCCAATTTGTAAGAATCTTTCTTCGTCATATCATTTGAATTATTAGTTCTGAGTCACATTCTTATTTCCGATTATGTCGAGTTTCAGATTCCGACTAACGGAGCCGGTTTAATAGAGTATAGATGCCATCCATTTTGGTCCCAAAAGTATTGTCCATCACATGAACTTGATAACACAGCTCGTTGCTGTAGTTGCGAGCGTTTGGAGGTATGGATTCTCAGAACTGTTTGATTAAATGTGTGTTAAAGCTTCAAATTTATTGTTCTGTTTTTCTCCTTGAAACCCTGTTTTTCTTCACAATTTTTGTCTCGTGAAGTCTTGGAACGTAAGATATTATTCGCTTGAAGATGGTCGGAGTTTATGCTTGGAATGCATGGAATCTGCAATCATGGACACTGGTGATTGCCAACCTCTATACCATGCCATTAGAGACTATTATGAAGGAATGAACATGAAACTAGACCAGCAAATTCCGATGCTTCTTGTTGAACGACAAGCACTTAATGAAGCTATTGTTGGAGAAAAGAATGTAACATTATGAGCCCTTGTTCAATTTTTTACACTTTCGTATGTTTCATGGAATGGCTTTGATGTTTCAGTTTTGGTTCTTTCCAGGGATATCATCATATGCCTGAGACAAGGGGGTTATGTCTGTCTGAAGAACAGACAGTTACCAGTGTACGTCAACTGAACTAATTCCATGATTTTGCTTTGTTGATTGACATAAGTCTGACATTGATCTTCGTTTCATTTGTTGCAGATACTAAAGAGACCGCGAATAGGAGGCCGACAACTTATTGGCATGAGAACTCAACCTCAAAAGCTGACCAGGAAATGTGAAGTCACTGCCATTTTAGTTCTGTATGGTCTTCCAAGGTAATTCTTGCTTATGTTCTTTATGATTCAATTTATCTCTTACTGTTCAGACAGTAATATTTGCCGGAATATGCAGACTGCTAACTGGGGCTATTCTGGCACACGAGTTAATGCACGGCTGGTTACGCCTCAAAGGTAGAATAAAACCGTAATCAATCCTCTTTCCTGCACGAAGTTTTTCAATATTCTTCCATTTTTATGTTGTGTTCTCCTATACTGCAGGTTATCGGAACCTGAACCCTGAGGTTGAGGAAGGAATCTGTCAAGTGTTATCATACATGTGGCTCGAGTCTGAAGTACTACCAGGATCGAGCAGTAGAGCATCTACATCAGCTGCTTCATCATCCTCTTCATCGTCTAAGAAAGGAGGGAGATCTAATGTTGAAAACAAGCTTGGTGAATTCTTCATTCACCAGATTGCTCATGATGCTTCCCCTGCCTACGGTGGAGGGTTTCGAGCTGCCAATGCAGCCGTCAATAAATATGGTTTACGTCAAACCTTAGACCATATTCGCCTGACCGGGGAATTTCCCGTTGTAAAAACCTGAGTGTTGAGTCAGCTTGTCAAACATCTTGGAGGTCATGACAGAAGATTGAAACAGCTTCTCCCCAAAATTTTCATGGGGTTTACATGATCAACATTATGTTAAAGATTATGTTTTCTGGTTCAAAAGTAACTTGGTTTTAACATTTATTATTGTCTAATAAGATGAGTTCCTCTTTCTTTTTTACCTTTGGCTCCTTGCTGTAACTTCCAATGGCATAAAAATGCTCAAGAGCTTTCCTGGAAAATCATATTTGATATTTACAGAGATCAAAGCTGCCTTTAAGTTTGCATACTGATTTTTTTTCATCATCGCAAGTTTTTCAACCTGGATTTATAATACTGTCACTTCAACCGCGGTTATATCAGCAAATTGCATATCAATTTAAGCTCAAGTGCCAATTAGATTCCATTTCATCTTTTTATTAAAAATAGACAAATTAAGATCAAAGTACTAAAAATAGACAAATTCAGATCAAAGTACAAATTATCCTTTTTGTTAAAATGTTCATCTGTTTATGTTGTTAAAAACTAATATGATTGATAGAATAATTAAACAGTACCACGTGACGTGCTGAATTTATCTAGTACTAATATACAAGAATTAATTTGCCCGATTTTTTAAAAAGAAGAACAAAATGCATTATAACTCCAAATAAAAAGTCCTCCTATGGGACTTTTACCACTGAGATCATAATTCTTCAAAGACGACAATGATCTGAAAAGCACTACAATTTATGCATGAGTAAAGTTGCAGAATTTTCAGCACCTGCAACTTTTAAGATTATTGATAAAATTACAGCAGATATAATCCAAAGACTCGTTGTAAGAGGTAAAATATTACTAAAAATTTAAGTTGTGAATGTAATGATACATGCCAATGTTTTCTGCAATTAAGTAAAAACTTGAACCTGGGAAAAGGATGTTCGTAGATGACCACCATCGATATTGAATCTGTAACGATGCAGACATCATAGGGTACACTTGAAATGTATGTCACCATCCATCTATATACATGGAAAAATGTATTTATCACAGAAGCATAACAAAATCTGCCACTGCAAAATGAGCTATGAAAGTTAAATTGTGTTGTGCTATCACATAAACCAATTCAACCAATCTGTAGTTTCAGTTGCGGTTCGAACGGTTGGATTTAAGGAAACGAACTATAATTTTGTGGTAACATCTGCTAAAAGGGTCTTCAATGTTTCATAGGTCATGAAACATATACCGACACCGGGTACCACTTTGTAATATTCAGGCAATATCCCTCTATATAAGCCACGAAAGCCTTCGGTCTGGAATATGTGTTTAAATGTGCCAAAAAGCCCTGTTTTGTAAACACGGGCTCGTCCGCCAGCTCCCTCTAACTGTTTCCGTCGCCTAATGAGATCCAATGGAAATATTGCTGCATTTATAGAGAACACAAATGAAAGAGTCATGAATTGCTTTATCCAACACATTAAAAGGCAGTTCATAGATGACAATATCACCAAGAGGCTCTACTTAGAAACACAAACCAGCCAAACAACGTAATCGCACAGAAAATTTCTCGATAAATATGCTAGTTTCAACTGCTAAAGTGAAAAAATCCAAGCTATCAACAAACAGCATGCTATAACATTTATAATTTAACATTGAAAACAAGCTTTCAAACGACGACTTCCCTGATAACTAAGGAATCCTTAACTTGAATGCCAGAAACCGATAATTGAACATTTGATCATAAAAAGGAGAAAGCAATTAAATTGTGTTATGGTCAACATGATTTAGTAAGAAAGTCAACAAGAACTACCATTGGCAATGTAAGTAATATTAAACACGGGTTTAGACTGACCCGAATGGGTATTACACTCAACCCTTATAGATCTTTTGCAGCAAGTAAAAAAGACCTATGCAAAAGCTAGAAACCTGGTTACAACATGAGTACCCCAAGGAAAACCTAAGAGATGAGAGATAAACACAACACCACAAAATATGACCGAAACCATGTCAAGGCTGCACAATCTCACCCACAATTGTCTTTTTCATAAGGAATAATGATTAGCTTCCATTAATAGAAGCTAGTAGTTTGACCCTGCTCACATGTTTGAATCAGTATTTTGTTAGTAAAATATCTGGCCCATGAAAATTATTGACTTTACTCCACATTTGGTACAAATTAATGGAGAGTTCCTGGAAAAAAGCACCAGCAACGTCACAAGGACTTTGATCCACTAAGCCTAACCGAGAAGCATACCTCAAGGAGGATACCTCTCTCACACTGATATCTTGAGGAAGCAGTATTAGTTCACCTGAGAGTAGAGCATTACGGGACAAACTGCAATCCTTCGGGAGAAAAGTTGTTGAAAAAAAACCGTAGTAGAGTGAAGTTATAACCAAGTTTGACATAAGAATAAATAACGGTAGAGGAGAAAAATGGTAAATTTCTTGTTGACTTCCTTACTAAACCTCTCATGCCATTACAAAAAACAACTCCGGTTTGGGTCACGGCTCTAGGATGCAATCTGGTTTAGATTCTTAATGCAGAGCCTGCACCGTAACCTGCTTCTCTGCACCAAAAGCATAGTAAACAGCTAAAAGTATTAACCTCTATAGTTAAATAATGACATTGTTAGATCAAATTAACTTTTAAGCATTTCAACCAAAAATGTTTCTGCCAAAACAGCATTACGAACAAGAAGTTACGCAACATGATCTAGCAATATACAACTGAAAATAGAGAAAACATTTACCTAAAAGATAGTTATTCAGGAAAAATAGAACAATGCAGTGAAGAGGATCCACACAAGTGTAAACTATCTCGAAGGCAACATCAAATTAAGTGCTCGTTTGGTAAATAACCAAAAAAGAAGAAAATAATGAAAATAAATCACAGATTTCAGAAATTTGCAATGTATAAAAATTACTCACCTGTTGATGATGCAATCCCAGAAAGACTGCCACAAGTTAGACTGACCAGGACAGTGGAATCATGGGGCCTAATGTGAAGTTGATTAAAGGAAAAAAGAGAGAAACGAATTGAGCTTAGAAAAGTAATGGTTTATGAAATAATAATTAGAAGAAGACACCATTTATTGTTCTAAGATGATTAATTACCTGCGTGACTGCCAAAAAGACCTCAAGCTCTCATATACTGAAAAGCTAATTGCTATGCTGGGTCCAACACCTAAGAGAGTCGTTCCAAGTCCTTTGTATAGGCCTAAAACCCCCTCATCTTTGCAAATAGTTCGTAAAGCATGCCAAATGCCTCTGTAGTATGTATCATTTGTCTGTATATATAGAAGAAAAATAGAGATGTTTAAATATCACTCCTAGTTGTAAATAATGTAAATCAAGAAACCCTTTAAGACCCAAATGGAAGCACGTGCATGCATCTCCGTCATGTATACTAGCCATTGGTGATACAAGTTCAGTCGATATCAGGAAAACAAGAACAAACAAAAATGAAAAAAACTATTAACCTATGTAAAGCAATGAAAATTATTTTGTTAAGGGCATATGAATATAACCTGGGCGGCGAGACGTGTTCTAACAAGATCCAGTGGATATGTAGCAGATGCAGCAGTAATTCCTGCCAAGCCACCGCCTACAAAATGTATGCAAATGTCGGCACTCATACTCTTACCATGATTTTCCAATCCTGGAAGCATATATAGTAACTGAAACAAAGAATAATTATCAAAATGTTAGAAGAAAAATGCTGAAAAGAAACAGAGAACGTCAAAGAGTATGGTGTCTAGAATCTTAGTACCAACCTTCTTATACTGCTCATAGGCATAGAAATTTAAAGAAGAATACGGCAGACGATGTGCGATAGTGACAAGATTCCCTTTCCAGAAGGCTCTGAAACCTTCTTCACCAACAATTCGTGATGCTTCACGCCATATACTAGCTTTTCTTAATGTGGCAACATCAGAGTGCATACCTTGCACCTACAAGATATGATGAAAAAAAAAAAAAAAAAAAAGGTTATCACAGGGTTGCCAATTCATGGAAAGGCAAAAACACGATAAGATAAACTAGTTATGATAGCAAGCAAATGCCATGAAGATTGGATGACGGAATCTAAAACAAGGATTCAACAAATAATGGCTGGAGAATAACAACATTTTATCAGTATCCACGCATGAAAGGCTCATTGCATAGACATTATACATAGCACATCATATGGTTTAACCCAACTAATTTGAAATGCATAAGCTACCCTATCATATTATTGTTTCATACACAAAAGGTGAAGACAATATCGGTTTCCAGAATTCATAGACATTCATATCACCCTCAAAGATAATTTAACTCCATATTTGTATAAACAATTTGTGCAATGACTTACGAATACATAACCAAAGCATACTAAAAGGTAATCAGAGTTTTTGCTGCCCTATACACTTCCATCAATTGACAAAACATACATCAATATTTCCCAAAGTTATCATCTTTAATGCAAAATTCATCAAAATACTACCAAACCGTCATTTTTTAAAATAAATTAAATCAAATCAAAATACAATTAACCCCAAAACCATCTCAAACACCCCCAAGCTATCTTTAAAAAAAGGTGAAAAAAATAGCTAAAAAGAACCAAAACCTGAAAGAGAATGGTGAGACGAGCAAGAGGAGCAGTACAAGTCTTGCTTAAAGCACCAGCAACCCCACCAGCAAGCAACTGAGAGACAGTACCGATCTGGGTTTTTTGTGCTTGTAATAACTCTTGCTGTTGCTGCTTAAATTTCAAGCTTGTTGTTTCAACCCCACCATTTGTTCCCCCTCCTCCTGGACTTGAATTTACCACACCAACTCTTGCTTCCGTCTGCATATCTAAATGTAACCCAAAAATAGTTGCAAAATTTACCAAAGATTGCAAATTTATTAGGTAAAAAGAAACAGAGCTTTGGTTTTAATAGGAACAAAAATCAAAGCTTGAATTTAAAGATTTTTGCTTTATTTGTTGTTCTTTTTCTTTATGCTTCTTACAAAAGTTTCAGTCTTCGCATATTCTTTTTTATTTTTTTACGACAGGTTGAGTTAGACGATGCCGTTTTAATGTTAATCAGTTACTATCTAAATCTACCGAACCGACTTCCCTCTTTGTTTACAGCCGTTGATCTATCTGACTTTTCTATCAAGTCAATCATTTCCTAAAACACTTTTTTTTTAATAATTATTTCCTTATATATTTGTTTGATAGATTTTTTTATTTTACTATTATAAGTATAAATACAATCATAAAGTAATACATATATAATAAAATCAACTACTATAAATACTATTTAATTGATAATTAAAATATGTGTTTATAAAAAAATCAATCAGGATCAAAGTGATAATTGAAATATATTTGGATCTTAATCGAAAAGGTTAAAAACTATTTAGGGCTTAAATTTGGTAATTATTCTCATATCGGGGTTTTAAATATTTTCTTTGGTCTGAGTTAGGCTTGAACTTTGATAATTATTTCAACTTTGAGGCTTAAACTAGACAACTGTTCTCACATTGGTATTTGAACTTTTTTCCAAGTTAGTCCCTGAATTTGGTAGTTATTCTTATAATAAGGTTTGAACTTGGTAATTATTCCCACATTGTGACTTGAGCTTTAATTTTTTTAAAGATTAACTCGGACAAAAAAAAGTTTAGACCTCAATCTAAGAAAATTTACCAAGTTCAATGCCTAATTTGGACCAAAAAAAAGTTTAGGTCTCAATGTGAGAATATTCGCTAAGTTCAAAGCCTAACTTGGACACACAAAAAAAATTAGACCCCAATATGAGAAAAGTTACTAAATTCAAGCCTCAAAAATGATTTAACCCTTATCAAAATAAATCAAGATAGGGTACATGTAGGACATATTTAAGGCAAATCGATACATGTTACAAATAGGAATAGTGAATGCTAATAACAAGATTTGAACCTTAGTTTTTAAGGTACCGACAAAAGATTTAGTCACCTCTCTTTATGCTATTGATATATAACTTGATAAAACGAGGTATCATCTATATCCATATTAATACTAATTGTTTAATTCAGTTTGATGTCACGTGTGATGTTTACTTTATTTTTAAATCGACATAAAAAGCTTATATTGTAATGAAATAAATAATAATCTTTCTTCTCTTAAAAAACTGTCTCCATTTAAAAACGATAATTCTTTTAAAAGCATTTCTTAAAAAACTAATTATATATTTTAAAAATTATTCACTATCTTATAAAAATTAATAAAATAATAAAAATAAAATCTAAAACATGTCTAATTTTGATATCAAAAACCCTTTCAAATAATAAAAATAAATATTACTAATATTTATCAAAATAAATACCACTCAGAGGGTGGTATCATGGTAACGGTTGTAGGTGGTTTTTACTTCTATAGGATATACTGGAACGAATATGCTTTCAGTTTGGAATTTTCTTTTTCTACAACGTGTTGGATATTAAGGTCGGTTAATATTCTTCTCCAATCAGATGCTTCCACGCGTATCCCTCGCCGGAAACACCGTCGTTTTTTGTTTCTCACGCGATAGCACCGCCCTTCTTGTATGCTTTTCTTCACTTATAGGAAGATCAGCTGCGGAAGTGATTATCTTTATTCTCTTGCAATCGCCAGTTGATTCATAGGAAATTTAATTTAATTTTTTGTTAATGAAAATAAGAAAAGGATTTTGTACCCCTTCAATTTAAGTTTGAGTTATTTTATTATAAATTGTAAAGCTTATTATTTTTTTATTATTATGAAATAAAATATAAATTTTAAATTTTTATATTAATTAAGACGGAGAAAAATCAGAAAATTGAGAATCGATCCGAATCGGTACTATTTGAATGGTTTTAGTTCACAAGTTAAAAAAATTTGCCTTAATGAAACTAAACTTGATTCCATTTTCATTTAATCTTAATTTTTTATGATGTAAAATTTAATATTTTATATTTAAAATAGTAAAAAAAAATATTATGTAAAAAAATATTTCTAAAATAAACTATATAAGAGATATTGAATTTTTTTTATCTACTTGGAATATTAATTTTTTAAAAATATTTATGGAAAACTTTAAAACTTTATAATAAATTCTAAATCAAAAGATCAGCCACACACCATGATTACATGCAAAGGAAACTATTTATAAAGACACTCAAATCACCCACCATAATCAATTTGATGGAGCTGTGGTGGTTCTTCAAACAAGGCAGCTGCCTATCTCCGCTATGTGCATCCCAAATCGCTTAGTGCCTTAGTGAGTTCCTTCATCAAGAAGAAAATGGAGTATACATATCATCATCATCATTTTTCTATACTAGTAATAATTAATCAAATATATGAAAATGAAAACTATGAATTAATAATTACAGTATTTGGATGGAGGAAATGTGGCTCACTTTATAGAAATCTTCTCCTTTTGTTTCATTTTTCACTTGAATCTTCTCTTCTAGTGACCTCCTCATGTCTGTTAGTTTTAATTCTTGGAGAGTGGTAATATACCTTAGCCCTTCTGGAATCATTTTCAAGTTATAAATGTCATTGAGATGCAAACTTCGGAGACGTGGCATTGCCCCTTTTTCTATCTCCCACTCTCTTAACTCTCGTAGAGAAATCATTTCAAGAGAATCAAGTTGAGGAAACTCATGGATAGAGCAAATCATTTTAGTCCCCACATAAGCATTGTCCCTTAATCTAAGGATCCTCAAACAAGGCAGATTTTTCAGTACTCCCATTCGATCATGAATCATCTTGGAGGAACACAATGTTAACTTGACAATGTTTGGCGGAAGAAAGTTCGAAACATGATGGCTCGGACATGGATCTTCTTTTATCTCTCCTCTTAATTCTAATTTAGAAAGGTGATGACATTGAGAAAGGAGTTCCAAATCTGAAAAAGATATTGAGATTGGACCCAAATAAAACTCCATGTACAATGACCTAAGACGATGCAAATTAATCAGCAACATTAAGATAGGCTTCATATCTTTCGGTCTATTAAATACTATTCCTAAACGTTGAATGTTAGTCAACCTAAGCACCATATTGTTTTCAATTAACTTCCTGTCCACCACTATATACTTCAACGTTTCAACATTGTTTGAACAAAACCTCGACCGCCATTGCAATGCTTCTTTCATCCACGACTTAGAGCCTCGAGCATATAGTAAAATATGTCTTAAACGTTCTAACTTGAATAGAACATTAGGAATTACTAATTTTGACCCCCATTGGAGATATAGAGTGTGTAAACTCTTCAACTGGCCAATAGTGTGGGGTAAGATGATTCGATTACCTTGTATCTTCAGGTACCTCAAATGATGGAGATTGCCAATTTCAGATGAAACATGCCAATTGTCGACATCCCTTCTCACAAGATTCAACACCCTTAAAAACTTGAAGTTTTTGCATTCTGAAATGTGGAGTTTTATCAATTCCGCATTCTGAAATAGCAACAAAGAACGTAGCTTTAGATGTTCTCCTTTCAAAGAAACATGCCTTTTGCTAGGATGAATAGCAATTCTTCGTAGCATAAATTCCGCCAATGTCACATTAAATTCAGTCAATGGTGGCTGAACAATTTCCAAGAATTTCTCCTCTCTTGCTTTCTCTATACATAAGTCCCTCAAGAGATCATGCATCCGACATGTTTTCACATTTATTCCTGTATAGTCCCGCTTAACAACTTGAACCAAACTTCTATTTATGAGCTCTTCTAAGAATTGTTCGCCTATATCCTCCATTAATATTTCGCTGCTTAAGGCTCTCAACTTGATCTTTCACATCTTTGAGAAAAACTGCTTCATGGATGAGCAAATCTGAAATCCTTTCCACAGCTAAGAACACAATAGCACCTGCCATATCTCAAACTGATTGATGAACTCTGGAAAACAATCCTGGAAATTGAAAGAGTTTCAGCAACAGTGGATTTTGTGAATTCTCATAAAAGACTAAATAAGCACTTTGAATTCATACAGTAAATTAATATCAATCAACACATCACCCACCATTATTAGATTATCAAGGAAAAAAAACTAATATCAATCAGACAAAACATTGGATAACTAAGCTTCATTAATGAAAATCTATAGAACCTGATCAAATTACTAACCAATCACTTCATCAATGAAAACTGGTTCAACAGCTACAGGACACAACATTAGCATCTGCCATTTCTTCTGCTGGTCGAAAATTCTGAATTGATGACTATTTTGAATACCCACAAGTATATGTAGAAAATTGCACAAATTTATGTAGAAAATTCTGACTTGATAATTATCTCAAAGTCCCACAACTATTTGAAGACCCAAAAGTCATTGCTCATGGTTTATAGCATCCAAAAAAGAAAACGTCAATATTGATTATTATTTGGTTAAAATTTGTTATAAGTCCTTACATTTTTTGAAAACTTAGAATTTAGTTTTTATATTTTTATTTGTAAAAATTTGGTCTCTTTATTTTTTAGATTTTAAAATTTAAGTCTTAATATTAACATTATTATTTTTTTCTGTTAAATTGAAGTTCATTATGATATTTTTTTAGTTGCATGACTACCACATGAGTATTTTTTTCATTTCAAAATATCACATCAATAAATTTAATAAAAAAGTTTAATAATGTTAACCGTTAAACTTGAACTTTGAAATTTAAAAAATATATTAACTAAATTCCTAAAAATAAAAACATAGAGTCTCGAAATATGATTAGGCTTGCCAAAGCTTGAAAAATGAGATTGGACAAAAAGTGTAAGCTCATCTTATCATTCGAGATACGGTTGTTCAAGCGGTTAACCGGACAAAACTAGTATTTACCGAATTAATTGAAATTTTTAATCCTTTAACCGTTAACCGAACTAAATTTTTTTCAAAAAAAATTAACCGAACCGAAATATTTTAGTTAATTCGGTCGGTTAACCGGAATTTATATGTTTTTTTTGTTAAAACAAGTATAAAACATATATAATTTTTTTTGATAATGTTCATTTGACCAAATTAACTAAATTAATCGAATTAATTGAATTAGTAATAGCCTAATACATATAATATAAAATATTATTTATTAAATTCGGTTAATTACCAAATTTCAAACTGAATTAACTATTAACCAAAATTCCAAAAAACCTTTAACTGACCTCCGACCAAACTAGATCGGTTAACCAACTGATTAATCGAATTAGATCGGTTTGGTCGATTAATTGCTACAATTTATACTTTCACTTCAATCGGAAAAAACCATTATGTCGAGTTGAGCTAGGCTTAAATTACTCTATTTTATATAGGGTTGGACTTGAACAAAATATCAAGCCCATTATTCGGATTAGGCTGAGACAATGCTTAAAAACTCCTTATCTAGGTTCGACCCCAGTTCGATCTGACCATATGTCTTCTAGAAAATTTAAAATACTTGAAACAATTTATATAATAATAATTAGATATATTTTATAAATAAAATAATTATTTATTTAAAGGAAGAAGTATTGCAGTTCTAGGCAGTCCAACAATCAAGCAAATTGGGAGAATTTGAGAAATAACACAAATTCTTCAGAATTTGCATAAAAGATTAAAGAAGCACTTTGAATTGAAAGAGTTGATTAAATGATCTCAACGAAGACATCATCATGCACCACCATAATTACATGCAAATTAAGGAACCATTTGTAAAGAGAATCAAAGTAAGCAGATTACTAGGGAAAACACAGAATCTAGAAAAGATGGTGGATAAATAATCTTCATCAATGGAAATCTATCATCTTCAACCTCACATTATATAGTATTTCATTTCTTAAAAGAGCACACACACTCGCTTGAAGGAGCTGAATATCAATCATCCCCTTTTTTGTTCTTGCTTGGTTGATCAAACAAAGCAGCAGCCAATCTCGACCAAGTGCATTTCAGTGTCGATCATTAGGTTACATTCATCAAGAAGAAAATGGTATATACATATGATCATCATTTTTTCTATACTAGTTATTAATAATTGAATATATGAAATGGAAATCATGAAATAATAATTACCTGTCACATCGATGGAGGGAATGTAACATACTTTATAGCAATCCTCTCCTTTCTATTAATAACCTCTTAATTCCTTTTAATTTTAAGTCTTAGAGAGTAATAATATACCTCAACTCGAGTGACAATATCTCCAAATTTAAAATGCCATACAAAAGTAAACTCCGGACAAGTGGCATTGCACCTTCTTTTATCTCCCACTCAACTCAAGTAGAAAGCACATTTCAATAAAATCAAGTTAAGAGAACCCATTAATAGAGCAAATCATTTTACTCCCCATATATGCTTTAAAATATAAGTTGGGAATCCTCAAACGAGGCAGCTTTTCAAAATTAACTTGACAATGCTTGATGGAAGGAATTTCAAAATATGATGGCTTAAACTCGAATCTTCTTTTATCTTCACTTTTAACTCTAGTTTAGAGAGGCAATGACACCTCAAAAGCGGTTTCAAGTTTGGATATGATATTGGGACTATATCAACAAGCTCCATGTACAATGACCCAAGGGGATGCAATTCGATCAACGACATTAGGATAGGCTTTACACCTTTTAATCTCTTAAATGCTATTCCTAAACACTGACTATTAGCCAATCTAAGCAACTCATTATTTCAATAAACATCTTGTCCACCATTTTCAATATTTTTTGAACAAAACCTCGGCTGCCAATGCAATGCCCTATTCATCCTCGACTTAAAACGCCAAGTAGATAATACAGTATGCCTTAAACGTTGGAATTTGAATAAAACATTAGGAATCACTAACCTTCAATCCCTTTAGTTTCAAATACCTGAAATGATGGAGATACCACTCACCGACATTTTCTCTCACAAGATTCAACGCCCTTAAAAATTTGAAGATTTGCATTTTGACAAGTGGAGTGTTATCAATTCCTCGTTCTGGAATAGCAACAAAGAACGCAACTTCGGATGTTCTCCCTTCAAACAAACATCCCTCTTGCAAGGTTGAATAACAATTCTTCGTAACATAGATTCCCCCAATGACACATTACATTCAGTTAATGGTGCCTGAAGAATTTCCAAGAATTTATCCTCTCTTGCTTTTTGTATGCAGAAGTCCCTCAAGAGATCATGTATCCTGCATGTTTTCACATTTCTTCCTGTATAATCTCGCCTGGCAACCTGAACCAAACTTCTACCTATAAGCTCTTCTGGGTAGAATTCACCCACATTCTCCATCAACATTTCTTTGCTTTCCAATGATGCTAAAATGAAACCTTCAGCAATCCATAATCGAATGAGTACCTTCTTTGATATCTCCCAATCTTCTGGATAATGACCGAGATATAAAAAGCATGGTTTTAAATGATAAGGTAAATCATTGTAGCTTAAAGCCAAAATTCGATTCACTCTACCATATTGATCGTCTTCTTGTTGAAGCCCTTTTTTAAGTGTCCACATGAGAGATGCTTTTGTGAACCATCTCCCACAGTTTTTCACCATTTCTCTTCCGAGATTTTCAAAATTTAGGGCTCATATATTAGACTGAATTGAGTTTAATTAACAATGAATTACACCATACCAAATCCATATATAAATTTAATCCAAAACAGACTCAACTCGATCACAAACACTCGTAACATCTAAATTCATGAAAACAAAAATTATTAGTTGATGAGAAAGGCAAAGGGACATGATTTTATTCATACAACTTCATAAATTAACAAGACCAATCAAATTCATATAAAAAATGTATATTATAATAAAAATAAAAAGAATATATAAATATCTTAGGGTAAGTTTGGATGGGCAATGCATTTACCTGCGGTTAGTGTAAAAATAACGGTGACAGTGAAATTAGATACAGTAACGATATTGTAGCATGAGACAAAAAATAAATTAAACGCACCGTATCTTACCGCCTATGTAAACCTACCCTCAAATTAGTACAAAAAGCTGCGAGAATTAAGCAAATAAGGCTCGTTTAGTAAGCCAAAAGCAATCTTTATTTTATTAATATTTATTTATTTACGAAAGTTTGTTTTCATTTACTGTTTATTTATTAATTTTAAAAAAAATTGTAAAAAGGACAACGTAAGGACAACGCAAAATCAATTCTCTAGGTGCTAGACGATGTAGGCAAAAGCAGCAAGTTGTATTAATGAAGGCTTTGTAGTAATTTCTGAAAATATGTATACTCATAACTTTTATTCCAAACTTTTGCTTAAAATCTTCGATGAAATTGTTATTAAACATAATTATCAGTTAAATTAAAAAAGAAAAAAATGAATAATAAAATAATAAAAAAAGAATAATTTATTTTAATCAGAAAGAACAAATTAAAAATAAAAAAATGAATATGATAACCTAAATTGACCTAATGAACAATATCAATAAATCGCTCCTCAAAAATCAAAAATCCTAAATTGGCCTAATGAATAAAATCAATAAATTTTGCTCCTAAAAGAAATAAAATCCTAAGAACATGCAGGTGCATTGAAATCTCTTATGGTTACGAATGCGATTGAATGAGCAACGATGCTAATATGTTTCAAACCATCCACAAGCTTCGGCTTCAACTCTGGTATCTCCAACGAGTCTGAAAGTTCTAGTGGTGTTCCATTCAACAATACGACACTACTTAAGATGTTTCCATCTTTTGGAGTCAAATGATACTCTTCTCGCTCTTTATGTCCTTTAAATTCAAAACTTGGACTTCCACCATTTAAATTTAGATCATGGAAAAGATCAATTTCAAAAGAGGTATTTTTCGATAAGTTGATGAAAACAAAAGAAATCCCAGGCTGCAACCAAACAAAAATTTTATAAATAAAAAAATTAAACTAAAATTAATTGAGTCAACCAAAATAATAAAAGCTACCTCCTTCTTGGCACAATGAGAGTATACACGCAAATATGGAGAACCCTTATGTGTGACGGAAAGAACTTTACTCCCCATAACTTTATGCCACAAAAGCGCACTACAAAAAATATTAACAAATAAAATTAAAACAAATGAAATTAACAACAAATATGGTGGAAAATATATGAAAGTTACCCGTAATAATCTGGATTAGGAATGAATGTGGTAGTATTAAGAAGAGCATAATTGCCCCCAGTCAAAGCTTGTCTACAATAAACTTTGTGGTTATAAACTGATGTCATTCCCAATTGGTCCAAGTACCTGTAAGTTAATCATTAGATTTTAATAGGACCTTAAAAATAATCAACTAATAAAATATTTAAAAAACACTTACCAAAAGCCAAATGCAAATGTATACGACACTAATTGGCCACCACTGTTATAAGCTCCGCCGGATTCACTAACCCATGCACCAGACCATGGTGCAAATTTGTTAATAGCATTTGAAACATCTTTAAATGTTTGAGCAATTTGAGACAAGAAAAATGGATCTTGGACCCGATGAACCACATCTGGGTTATTACCTACATTAATCATCAATAAAATTAAACAAATCATGGCAAAACAATAAATTAAAAGAATATATTTTAATTGATATATAGATAGATACCAGGTCCAAGATTATAAATATGATGAGTAACTCCATCAATAACATCATGTCCTGAAGCATCCAAAAAAGTATCAAACCATTTCTTGTCATAGAAACCTCCCGGGCCTAAAACTTTAGGTTGAGTTTTAGGATTTGGATACATCTCTTTTACAAGATTTTTAAGTGTTGCCATATCTTTTGCATATTGTTTAGCTTCAATCTTTGCACTAACTCCTACTCCACACAATTCATTTCCTAAAAAAAGAAAAAAAATCGCATTTGATGAAAGTCAATCATATATAAACTAATTTGAAAATATAAAAATATTAATATCAATCAAGTACCTAATTCATAAGAGTCAATTTTATATCCTTTAGAAATTGTATAACTCATGAGATCTCGAGCATTATGTGAATACCAATCACCAACCCAAAGAGTCTTTTCAATTTCAGACTCTTTTCTTCCAATAAGAGCATTTAAACCAAATGTAACTTTGGCTCTGCAACATAAAAAAAAAAATTAATAGTTGATATCATAAATATTATTTAAAAATAACATAGATGTCATAAATTTATACCGAGTTTGATTGAAAAACTCATTGAGTTCATCCCATCTCTTCATGTCAAGACATCCAATGGAGAAACCAAATAAGAAATCCTTGTCTTGTTTTTGGAATGGTTGGCAATTCTCAATATTATTTCGAACATTGTACACCACTTGATCTTGCAACGAACCTCCAACTCTAATTCTCAAAGGATTAAATGCTGAAACCATAAATTATTCACCAGCATTAATTAGCATAGTAGAAGCTGCTCATATAAATAAAAAAAATTAGTAAACAAAACATTCATTAGAATAACTCCAATACTCACCTTTTACAGCCTTTTCAAGAATCTTGTTCTTCAAATCCTATAAATAGAATATATAATACATATTAATAAACATCTAAGTAAATAAATAATCTTTAATCAATATATACTCAAAATATAAAATAAAATTACCAAATTAAAAAGTCCAGCTTGACCCCACGGACATTGCTCGTAATCACACTTGTTTGTAGGCCACCAATCAAGGGTAACACAAATAAAATCTTCATCGGTTTGAGCAATGGAAGTTGCTCCTTCAACCACAACTTCAACTTTTTCGGCCTTTGAGACCAAAAGACATGACAAAAACACAACAAAAAAAGTTATAGTTTTGAAATTCATCATTAAAAAAAACAAATAAAACTTGAATAAATTGATATGATAAAAAACCAACGAATCAATTGACTATTTATAGATAAATAATACACTAGAAAGTGAACTCAAATAGGTTAGAGTTAAGATTAAATTGAAATAATTAAAAGATTTATTTGTATAATAACTCTCGAAAACAATAAATAATAATTTGATTAAGATGAAAGTATTTTGACGTCTTATAGGTTTGATTATTTTAACTAAAAGTATCCTAATATCGTAAGCTTTTAGTTGAGTTTGTATTTTATTTTAATTAAAATTGTCGGAGTTTTAGTTGGGTTTTTCTTTTATTGTAGATGAGAAAAAGTTAAATTTGATTAGGGAAACTACCGGAGATTAAGGGTGATTGATAAGTCAAATAAGAATAAAAATAAAAACTTGTTCGTGGGATTCGAGCCCACGTACCAGCTGATCTAAACCAGCTATGCTATGCCTTGATTCAAAAAACGTGAATAATTTATTTATCGGATTCTTTTCCACTCTTGCCTATTTTCAGCAAGAAAGATCTCTTTGAGTGACCAACTAGCCAGTTTACCCAAATATATATTTAAATATACATAAACAAAGACAACTAAGGGCAGTTGAAGTATAGATTTTAGAGGAATCAATAGTTAATTTTAATATCATACTAATGGGTAAAGTACTGAAATAATCACTAAATTATTGCCCACGTTTTGTTTTGGCCACTGAACTTTTAATTTTTCCTATTAATCACTAAACTATTGGAAATCAAATTTTTTAGTCACCGTGTTTGAAAAATGTTTAACCTTTGCTTACCGAACAAGGTTTTTAGTGCTGTAGATACTTCTATTTTGGGTCTGTTTCTGCAGTTTCTACAGTGTAGAGAGCCGGAATGGAACAAGGTAGTGTTTCCAGGCAGACTGGTAGCACTGAAGACATTTTCTGTTTAGTGTTTACTAGAACAGCTTTATGTTTGTTAATATTCCTTTCAAGTTTGTAATGCTACTATATTATGTAGGGCTTTCTCATTGGGCATAGTAATGCATAGATGTTGCTCAAACTGCATCAACTTATAATATTATGACTTCTATTTCAAGTTCATTGCATTTTATAGTTCGTTTTCCTTGACGTGGTTCGATATATATATGTATACTTCTTGTTATAAATTATGGAACAGTAAAAAGAATCAGTGAAGTACTTGAACTATAAAGTTTGGACTTAAAAGGCTTAGTGTTATCCTAAGTTCTCATTTTCTAGGATGAGTGAACTCTTTTTTTGCATGACCGAACTTCTCTTGGCTTACATTGTTGAGGTATATAAGCCCAAGCCAAGAAATCGAAACGAAGTCTCATCACATCATGATGATATACTTTTTTGGCAAGAGTTGTCCTTCTGATGCCTCCCATCCCATGCCGACTATTGAGACAACGACATGGGGTCTATCTTCTTCCGTCATCAACTAGGCTAGGGCATCTTTGGTGCTAACCTCCAAGCGAGAATGTCCTTCTTAACTGCTGCTGCAAACTGGAAGCAGAGCTGGATCCTTCACCACCACCAGGTATCTCATAAGCTGGAGGAGTCTCGGAAATGCTTTTAAGCTTGGTCTGGATTGCTTTGACCTGCACGCCGGTCTTGTGCAGATTTATGACAAGGCTTGGCGCAAATGGAGGTGAATCTCTTGATGATTCCTTGTAAGCCTCCTTGATATGCATTTTGACTTTTGTATTTTTAAAATGCACAAAGAAATCATTATATATTAGAAAAACGAGTAAAATAACCATTTTTGTAATAATTAAAATAATAATAATCTTACCATGTGGACTTAATTAAATGAGATAGCATTAGTTAAAACTTTTTTTTTGCCATTTTTATAACATTTAAAAAGAGTAATTTTTATGAGGTAGATTTAGGGTGGGTTCGGATGGATAGTAAGGTGTAATGCGGTGCATTTAATTTATTTTTTGTTTTACGCTATAATCTCGTTACAATATCTAATTTCACAGCCATCGTTGTTTTTACACTAAATACAAATAAATGCACCGTCCAACCACCCTCAATTAAATCAAGTGATATTGATTTTAAAATATGACATGGTATTTTAGTAATATATAGTGTTCATTGACCTATTGTAGCTTATGAATTTCATTAAATGAGGTGACACTAGTTTAAAATATAGTTAAAAGTTTAAAAAAATTTTATGAGGTAAACTTAATTTAATGAAATGGCGTTAATTTAAAATATATTTAAAATATAATTTGACTCTTATATTATAATGTTTTATTCAGTTTAATATCTAAAGTAACATTAAGCTAACTGATTAGTCTAATGACAGCAACATTGCTAAAAGATTGATTGAGAGGTGGCGCAATAAGCACCACATGACACTATTAGCTAATTAAAATATGACATATATATAAAAGAAAAAAGAAAAAATAGTTAAAATTTGTCTAAATTCAAAAAATATATAAATTATAGAAAATATTAGAAACTTTTAATATATATAATTATAAATTATAAAAATTCAAAAATAAAAATAAAAAAGGGAAAGAAATAGTTAATCACAAAATATATATATAGAAATTATAATAATTTGAAAAAAAATGCAGAAAACCAGAAAAAAAAATCAAAAAATTAAAAATATTTGAAATATATAAACATTTTTAAATATATATCAATTCAAGAAGAAAAATTAATAGCATAAAAAAATTATCTTTTGAAAAATATATATAATTTCAAACTGTTCATCAATGGTGATCAATGCTGGTCAGCTCTCCGTCATTAATAATAGTCAAAGACAGAGGTAACTTTTAAAAAAGTTTAATTTTTTTATTTTTATAATTTTTTGGATTTATATATATATATATATATATATATATTTAATTTCAATGCATGCAGACAATGGTTGCACAGTAAATGTAATGAAGAAGGGAAAATAAAATAGCATAAAGAAACAGTTACAAGTTTCAAAGTTTTTCAAAGGCAAAGATTAGCAAAGCAATAAAACATCATAACAAAACAATGCTCTGCTACTGTCTTCCAACATCAAAACCTGGTTTCAAACTCAGTTCACCATCCCTTTCCAACCTGAAATTATGACACAAGTTCATAGGCAGCAATGGCTGTTGTTCCAATTCAACCCCATTGTTCTGATTCAGACACAATGCTAAACAAAAACCACTGGTTCCACCAACTCCTATATTATTATGCTGATTGCTTGGAATCTGATCAATGCAAGGTGATGTACTCTTCTGCAACTCGGTTTCTTCATCGTTCCTCGGCCGCTTCTTTTGGACATTTTCGACTTCTTGGCTTGTAATGAAATGTGGCAGTTTAGGGTCTTGATTTGTTGTTTGTGTCTGAATTTGAGCTTGTCTTAATTCAAGATTGTGTATTTCTTCCACCATTGGCTTCCATAATCTAACTCTTGCATTGATGAACCAATTTGAAACCTGTAATAAAAAATGCTCATTTCATTGCCGCATTAGCCAATTCATTCCAGCTCGAAAAATGGATGCTTTTGTATAGATAAAATTCACCTGAGTCCTAGATAGACCGGTTTGTTGAGCTAACATTAGCTTTTCGGTATCCGACGGATAACTGCAATGCCGAAAACTTTACATCGTATAGTGGAACTATCAATGGTTTATCAAAGAGGTTTTACGGAACAATGACTTACGGATGCAGGAAATGCTCGAATAACCATGTCTTGAGCACCGCGACCGCGTGATCCGGTAATCCTCTTTGAGATCTCCAAAGTGGATGGTGAAGAAAAATCGGATTTTGGTTATTGATCCCTTGTTGATCAGAGGTCCAAATGCCCGGAACATTAACTTTATCGACACTGCCATTATTGACGATGGACACGGTCTTGCCTGCAAACTGAATTTGGTCCAAAATAGCATTCTTCAAGCAACTAAAATGCTTCGCAATGGCTTTGAATGCGAAACATACGTACGGTGCAGCGTTTCCGAGCCCGGAAACACATTTAAACGATGAAACAACTGATTGCATTTGTTGGCAATACAACTTGTACTTCCTATATACCTAATGCAGGTCAACAAAAGAACAAATTTCAACATATAAAATCTCTCGATAAAAGTATCATAAAATTCTTATATTAAGAGTCAAATTATATTTTTCCCTATTTATTTAAAAAAATAAATAAATAAATTCTTATATTTACATCGAAGAATAAATTAATCCTTTTTATTATAAATTTTATTAATTTTTACTGTTTAAAACTTATATAACTGATAAAATAATTAAATAAATAGTGTCACGTATACCCATTCTAATGTACAAGAATACATTTCTAACCATAAAAATAGATACATATTATAAATATATATAGTTAACAATATATTGCCTTTTTGGTCTTTTTTTGTTGACACATTTCATTTAAAATGCAATCAATTTTAGTTTCAAGCATTGCAGATAAGCAACTGTTTGTCTGTTTCAGCCTTTCAGGGCTAGCTAGGTCTTCCCCTACTAAAGTTTCCTAACTTTTTTTCCCTTTAAATATATATATATAATATATATCAGATCCCAAACAAGGAGCTACATTCCTCTTTTTGTGTCTTTTAATGGTGATGGCCCTAACAAGTTCAATAAGAGAGCTATTTTAATTTTAAAAGTTTAATGTCAGTACAGTCCAAGAACTAACACAGAGAGAGATTGAAAGAAAAAAAACAAAAAAGAACAGTAACATGATTTAATATGACAAGACAAGACATCTTTTTTTTTTTACAGCCATCTCCATATATCAGATATCTTACCCCGAGGTATATTGATATATACTGATAATGATTCCTTGACATAAAAAAAAAAAAAAACTAAACAACTTACATAATCATGTTTATATGCAAGAGAGCTATGCATGCATATGTATGTATGCATGTATGTATATACCTCATCTAGTAAGAGAATGAGCCTTGAATTCTTCAAACGATGTTGAATTTTATCACTGCATGTTATTGGATTATCATCATCATCATCATCATCAACACCATCATCATCATGATCAGCTAATGGAAGATCTGAAACTGTATAATCAACACCCACAAATTGATCTAAAATCTGCTGTGCTGGGATCAAGAACTTTGAACTTTTTAACACAGATGCATAGCCAGTGAATGGACCAAGTGGAACTGAGCTTCTTATCTGCAGATTCTGTTGATTTAAGCTCAAAGGGAGACTGCTCATAATGTTGGGATTATTACGTTGAAAAGATAGAGATAAAGCTAAACCACTACCACACTGGGGACCATGCATGAAAGCTTGTTGCTGGTGTTGGTTGGTTTCAATGGTGAACCTAAGCTTGTTCTTTCTGTTTTGTTGTGGTATGTGGAAGGGTTCATTGGTTTCTGCCATGAGAGAAATGATGGTTTTCAGACAAGAAATGAAGGAAGAAGGAAAAGAAAGAGCGGATTGTTTATAGAATTTTATATGTATCTGTATATATATAGATGTAGGTCACATAATCTCAAATATGTGGACTCTTGTTTCTGTTTATGGCATTGGATTGAGTATAAAAAAGGACTTGCTTACAACAGCCCACTTACAGTATTATTATATTGAATATAATAATGGAATAATGATTCAAATTTACATCGTATTGTTTTTTTGAAGCATCAATTTGTTGTACTTTTTCTAGCAAAATTTGTACTTTATACTATATGAGTATGATTATATGCATGATAGCATCTATTATACCAAAAATATCAATGAATGCAAGTATTGCAATTGTTGGGGAATACTTTTTATTTTTACTTTAGCTTCTAGAATATATTTCTCTTTTTAGGAAACTAAAATAATAAAAAGATAGGAGGGGTGAATTTAGAAAAATTGCTTTATAGGGTGATAGATCAATTATAAGTTTTTGAGAGTTGAAAGTGAGATTTTATTATTATATCAATATATAATTTTATAAATTTTAGAAGAGTTGAATGACAAATTTATTATTCCGGTGGGGGTAAGGCCATTATATGTCTTATTGTGTTCGTCTTTGATTGATGGATTAAGACTAGAGGTATTTATGGGTCGAGTTGGGTTTGAGTCGAGTCTAAGTATGATATTAATCTCGGCCTGATTTGAAATACGAGCAAAAATTTTTGTCAAATTTCGTCCATATTTGCAAAAGACTAGCTTAAGCCCATTTGAAGTCCGCTCATATTTTTTTTAAAATTTTTTTAAATATCTTTTTATTTTATTTTAATATTTAATAATTTTATACATTTTTTATTTATTGAAAATTTTTTATATAGTAATCTTAACATTATTTTAATATTTACATTAGAGTAGTATTATATATTTAGTATAGGTTTGTTTTTTTTAATATATTCTAAATTACATAATATATAAAAATAACATAATATAAAATATCATAAACTTAAAAATGGGTTGGGCCGGGCTTCGGGCTTGGGCCTTGAAGGTTCAAGCCCGAGCCTGACCCCATATTTTAAACAAACCTAATTAATTTTTTACTCAAGCCTATTTTTCGGACCTAATATTTTTGCCCAGACCCTCCAAATTTCGAGGGGCCTTTGGGCCTGGGCGAATAGCCCGACCCATAAACAAGTCTAATTAAGGCACTTATGGAACTTTATGTAAATTGATAAAGTTGAGATAATAAAATTTATGATATTTAGGATTCAAATCTTATAATTCTCATTATGTATATATTTTTCTAGATTGATCAAAATATAAAAAGAAGAAAATACTCTCAAAATAGTCTTTGCTACTTTGTAAAAACACTGAATTTTTGATAATTTCAGAATTGAGTTGCAATTTGGTTAAAGAATGAAACCAACTCAGTTAAACTTTTAATAATAGTGCAAATAGATGGATATTTACGATCTAATGATGAGCTAATTTCATAAAGTTATAATGCGGTATAAGTCCTTCTACTTTTCATACATTTGAAATTTCGCCCTTTTATTTTTTTAGGTTTAAAAATGTAATTTTAATTGTTAATATCGTTAAAAATTTTCTGTTATTCAAATTTATCGCAATGTGATTTAAAAAAAGAATCTTAAAAGAATTAATAATTAAACTTAAAAATAAAATTAAAAAATAAAATTTTAAATTTACGGAAAATACAAAAACTTCAATAAATTACCTTAGTTGTTTGGGATTGACACTAACACACCATAAATGAATAAATTATAACCCTTGAGGACAAACATTAAGACACAATCATGTCCTTGCAAAGAAGAAAAGAATTAAGACAAACTAATAAGCCAAATGAAATGAAATTAATGTGACATGGTGATGTGAGCTTGACCGTTGAGAACAATAAATGAATAAATAGTTTTCTGGTCATGGTAAAGGCAGACATGTGACTTCTCTCTGATACTCATCCATGAAACAGTAGTGTCCTTACACTGTATATACACAATACTATGCATTATTTGTGACATAGAAAACTTTTAAGGGAAAACTCTTTAGTACCGGTATTGATCCAAAAAACAGAGTACAGTGTGAATTTTAGACTTTTTTTTTTCTAATGAAACATCAGTCGTCCTTACCAGACTCACAAGCATTCATCTGTTGGTTTGTCTTCCGTTATATGATTGAAATAGTTGATGGTTTAATAATTGAATTAATAAGAAGGTTGGTTCTCGATTCAATCGATTCAACCAGTTCAATTAATTATATATTAAGAAATGAAATGATCTCTGAAGCTGTTTTGTTTTATTTAAAATATTTGATTTCATCTTATTCGAGTAGATAAGATAAATGATAGTCTTTGTTAAAATTTAATCTCTAAAATTATTCTTACTAAAATGTAAATTAAATATATTTTGTCGTAGCTAAGTTTGTTTTAGACCTGACCCGAGTCCATGCAAGATATTTAGACCAATTTTAAGTCTGAGTATAGCCCGACTCGAAAAATGAGCTTAGTCTTTTACCCTAGTCGGATCCAATATATTTAAGAAAGGTAAATATTAACTTGCCATGTTTTATTTTTTAGATTAGTTTTTATTTATTTATTTTAAAATATAATACAATAAAATGCACTAAAGAACACTAAAATAAAAGTTTTTTTAACACATTAAAAACATATTATATTAAAAAATACTACCATAAATATAATAAATATTTTATTGTATTAAATATAATTTTCAAAATTATATATTTTCGGTTGGGTTATTTAGTTTGGATAAGTTTTAGTTTTAAGCTTTGAGTAATGAGTTTAATTATTATTAGGTTAGTGATTTAATATAAATATCAATATATATAATAATTATTTAACATATATAATTAATATAATTTTTTTTATAACATAATATATTTAGGTTGGGCTTGGCTTGGGCCAAAGAGTATTGCCCAAGGCTCGGCCCATATAAAAAACAGGCCTTAAATTTTATCCAAACCTATTTTTCGAGTATTGTATTTTATCCAAACCCTCTCATTTTTTGAGCGGCCTTGAATAGATAACCTGATCCATGAGCAAATCTAGTTTGCTTCAATGTCCAAATTGGTTGGGCTTGGCTTGGGCCAAAGAGTATTGCCCAAGGCTCGGCCCATATAAAAAACAGGCCTTAAATTTTATCCAAACCTATTTTTCGAGTATTGAATTTTATCTAAACCCTCTCATTTTTTGAGCGGCCTTGAATAGATAACCCGATCCATGACCAAATCTAGTTTGCTTCAATGTCCAAATTAGTATATAAGATTTCTTTTAAATTAGTATCTAAGTTTGGCTTCCATCACACATTTTAGTCCATTTTAGTAACTCCATGAAAGTTAGATGGTGTGGACTGGAACAATCTATTTTTGACCTGTGTTACACATGCCACATCATTAGCTTATGTGTTTGTGATAATACTCTAAAATGACATTACTTTTATGTGTTAATTACATATATATATTTTGAGTACGATTCTATTAATTTGGGCGCTGTTTATGGTTTTTTTATCTTGCAGGGACTAAATTGAAGGTAAAAAAAAATTGGGGGCAAAAAGCGTGAATTTAAAGACAAAAGGGGTCAACATGCGAAATAGGGAAGAAGTAGTGCAGAAAATACAAAGTGTGGAAGACTTGGGGAAAACATTCGAAGAAGAGATTTAAGAACATAAGGCTTTATTTAAATTTGAATTTTATTTTTAGGATAATTGTTAGGATTATTATGATATTTGTAGTAACCAAAATTTGCCCCGGGTTTTAAAATTGAAAACAAAAAATAATAAATAAATATTTATTTATTAAACAGTCCTTTTACAGCCAAAAAGTTAAAACCCAACTAAGCCTAAGCCAAAACCCAAATAGACCTGTTACACCCATCAGCCCATTTAACCTAAACCTAGCAGATCGGTAGCCCAAATACCCCGTAAGCCTATCCTATGCCCATTACACCTTTGACCCAATACAACGGCCCAAAATGAACTAGGCCCAACGCCTAAACAGAATCTGGAAACCCTAGGGTTTCCAGAAGCCTCGCGCCGCAAGCACCCGAGGAGTTATGCCTTTTCAAAAACACATGCATTCTAGCCTACCCTTCGTCGGTGCTGTGGTTCTGGGCCCCGTGTTATGCCTCCATCAACGCCGATGAATCTACCACCGAGATCTTCGTGATTTTCCTACGAAAAGGAAAGAAAGTCAGTAGGCAGATTAGTACAAAGTATAGAAAGAAATCTTGTGATTCCTTTCCTAAAATATGTTAGTTTAAGGCTATAAAGCCTTTCTAAGAAGTTGTAAATGGGACTTACGTTTTTTGGAACAGATCAGAGAGAATAAAAATACCAAGGGTTTTAGGCCAGAATAAAGGTGATTTTTTTATTCAAGTGTTCTTCGATTTTATTCATTTCATTTCCTTTTCTTTCATACATGCAAAACATAGTAGAAAACAGATTTGAAAACCGAAAGAAAAGTAGTCCACTTTTAAGAGTTTCGTACACGAATATTTAAGAAAAATAAAAAATAAGATATTACCTGTGGTTTGCCTGGAAAGGGGAGAATTTTTGAACCTCCGACCACTGTGTACGGTGGTGCGTGAGGCGCGTACAGCAGTGGCCGGCAATCGCCACCAGTACTCAGGCCGAGGAGGGAGAGAGCATTCTAGGCTCATTCGTTTTTGTTTTTTTAAAAAATGATTTGGAAATGATTTTTTTTGGTTTTTTTTTAGTTTATATAGCTTTATTAAAACGACGTCGTTTTGCTTAATTCAATAAGCATTAAAACGGCGTCGTTTAAACTCAAGATCCGTGCGTTGACCCGATTACTCGGGGAAGATCCGCGTGTTTTCGTAAAGTGGGTTAATTACCCAATTGGTCCTTTCGCATTTTTATCCTTTAAAATTAGGTTTATTTTATCTTTTAATTTTGCTCAAATATTTTGTTTTTATTTTAATTTGGTCCTTAGGCTTTTTAAAAAATAAAGCGCATAAACGATGTCGTTCTAAAAGGGGATATTTTCTGTTTTAATGCCCCTTCTTGTGCGCACATTTTAATTTGACCTTTTTTTTATTTTTTAAATTTCGAATTTTCATCTGTATTTTTATTTTTATTTTAATTTAATCCTTTCTGAATTTTATTTTTTTTATTTCTAACTTTATTTCTTTTTAGATTATTATTATTATTTTCAATATTTTGTATATATATATATTTATCTTAAACTTTTTTTAAATTATTTTAATAATATTGTTTCATTCATTATTTTTCGTATATATTATTTATTTTATTCTAAATCTTTTTATAAATGTAAAAATTGTTTCATTTTTTTATATTATTACTTGTCATATATTATTTTATATATTATACATTTTATATATTTTTTATTATTTTATATTATTATTTATATACATATCTTATCATCCTTAATTATTATATTTTTTAATTAATTACTTATGTACTATATATTGTGATTTTAAACCTATATACTTTTACATTTTATATTATTACTATATTTTTATATGTAAAATACTTATTATATTATTATTACTTTATATTATATTTCCTTATATTTTATTCATATCATATTAACTTATTATATTATTTTTAAATTCATGCTTTTACTTACCTATTACGATAATATGTTATCATGTATGTTATTCTATAATGTTCATATGATTCCTCATGCATTAATTAAAGAACGAAATTTCAAAGTATTCAAAAAATAAAAGGGAATGCTTGGTATTTGGAAACTTCGAGGGAAATAGTGCCCTAACTTATTGAGTTGCGACCTTTCTCGTTGAATTCGAATAGTCAAGCACCCTTCTAAGTGATTTTGAGTTTTTAAAACTTAAACAAATATTTCGAGATTTCAAAACAAAGTGTCCTAACTTACTGGATATGGCGTTTTGTTGTTTTGAGATAGAAATTTTCGAAAGACGAGCTTAGTTTCGAAGGTTTTTAAATGTTGCGTCCTAACTTACTGGATGTGATGTTTTGACTCGTTTAAAATAAGTGAGCCTTAATTTATAAAATTGAGACATTCTAATTAAAAGAGGTTTACATATTAAAACTTTCAAATTTCCGACATTAAAGACACTTAATAATCAATCAGGTACCAATTTTGGGCGTTACGAGGGTGCTAACCCTTTCTCGTACGTAACCGACTCCCGAATCCATTTCCTCGACTTTCGTAGACCAAAATTAATGTTTTAAAACAAAATATTTTATAAGGTGATCCAATCACACCCAAAAAGATTGGTGGTGACTCCCGTTTTCGTTTTTTCTTAAAGTCGATTCCCATTTTCCAAAACTCGATTTAAAAATGGTCTCGACAGCTTGGCGACTCCACTGGGGACGAATAAGAGAGTCAAGTCGTGTAATTGATTATCCCTTGTCTTAATGTCGGAAAGTAAAAATTTTTAAATTTTAATCCTCTTTGCATTACATGTGTTTGTATTATGGCAAGTGTCACTATATTCTAATACGCATTGCATTTCCATGACCGTTGTGGTCACACCCCTAAGTGGGAGTGAGAAACTACGCCTTCGTGAGGTTTTCGCCTCCGTGCAGGATAGTGGATCACTTTCGGGATACATCTGTACTTATGGTTTCGAGAGATTTTCATCTCCGTGCAGCCATAGGGAAATGTATTCCCCTGAACTGAACTCGTTTCAAATAAGCCTATAATGGGTGAGAACCGAGGAATTTGCTGGTTCAGGTACCACAAACTGTAGAACCAACCTTATATAGAAAAGCCGTAAGAACTCAACTTTGTTAGACTTAAACTTTAGATTAGACTTAAACTTTAGATATTACCCTTATAAATTATCGTCGAGTTTATTGTTATCATGTGATACTAACTATTTCCTTTCTTTTATTTGCATATCATTTCGCATTCAAAAGGTATCGATTTTCAATCAGTTTCTAAGTTAGGGACTTTTATTATAGAGAACGGACTTCTTGATAGAGTGGAAGACAACGCTAACGTCCATATATGGTCGGAGCAAACTCAATTAGTAAAGAAAAATAGTCTAGCCAGGGGATATGTGTCAGAGCTGTCAGACTACATTCGTATCAGCAACACACAGGATAATCAGCATGAGTTAAGGGAGATATGGGATCAATGGGGTAGCGAAGCCGAGCAGTTGTTCTATAACAACCATGGGGACTTACAGTACTTGCTTGACTTGGGTATAAACGAGAATTCGTTTCGGGCCATCACTCAGTATTGGAATCTTGTACACAGTTGCTTTACGATATGGTACCCGTAGTGGAGGAATATTCGATTTTGTGGTGTTGACCTATGATTCAAGATGGTAAAGTTTACTCAAGGGCTGATTGTATTCCAACTTTTGTGAAGAAGTTGATAAACGTCATGGAGAGAGGGAGTGAGCTAAAATAGAAAGAGAAAAAGGGGCAGTCTTGAAATTCCTGTCTCTTCCGCCACTGGTGCGTCTTAATGTTGTTTCCAATCAAAGCAGAATTAGATACGAGGAAGATTGTTTGACATCCTATGGCAAGGTGTGCTACAGGAACTAAAGGGCAGAAGGTAATATATTCACCAATCATTTCAAGGTGAACAAGAAGAGTACTGATGGACATTTCTACCATTATAACCTTTCTCTTTCATATGAAGATGGTCGATGGTAAGAGTGTTAGAAGGAAAGTGATTGACAGAATGCATGGACCTACAAAAGTGAGTTGGATAGAAAGAATTATGCCTATGATGGTAAAAGGCTTATTTATTATAGGACTAAACAACAAGCATGAGTTTACTATGGTGCACTTATCAGAGACAATAAAAATGCAAGCCTTGATGGTCTGTCAAAACAGACGCAAAAGAATGAGATTAAAGAAGTCCTTTAAAGTAGGGATTATCTATGCTGAGAAGATACCCATGTAAGCATTTCAAAACGCTTTGCGTGGACAGGAATCTAAAAGTTCTCAAGAAATACTAAAGGTGCTTGATATCATTTTAGGGCAGCATGTTAAGCAGGAATACCTACTTGTTTGCCAATCTTTCTTTCAAGATAATCAGAACAACTTCACAGACGTTGGAAGAGGTGTCCATAGATGTAGGGATTATCTCATGGGTAAAGCCATAGTTTAAATTTGGGATGGTAGTAGATCATTTATGGATCATGAAGGTACAAGTTGATACATTGAGCACGAAATATAAGCTACAGTCAGATCATTGTCAAGAGATAGCTTTGTTGAGTTAAAACTTTGGGCCATAGGATGAAGGCGTATTTGTAATCCATTCATATGTAAAGATATTCTTTTTCTAAATAAAGTTTTCTAAATGAAATTGAGTCGAGATCGATACCTTTTTACATTCATGCATCTACATTACATCACATCGCATCATATACATTTAAGTCCATAAAAAGACCCTAATTAGGTAAAATTATTTCAGAGAGTTAATCGGGGATATGGAACAAAGGTTGGAGAAATTGGAGCAAAGGCAAATACAGATGCAAGAGTAATTGACCAAAATTCAACAGGATATACGTGATCAAATGTTGGAGCTCTAAAGAAATATAATTGGCCAGCTGGGACAGTTATTAGTTGAAGGCTTGAAAAGAGGAAAAGCCCAGTGGTCAACACTGAAGATGATAATGAGGTCATTGTTTATTCCCTAAATTCTACTCCAATAGAAGTCCAGACTCAACTAGACGCACATCCGCGAGAGATACCAGTTATTATCACACCCCAACAACATCAAGCTGGTATGTTGGCACCAGTAAATAATTCAGTAGACTCAGGTCCTAACTTAGAGAGTAATTCAGCCAGTCTTGTCATCATTAGAGAAGCAAGGAAGGCCAGTGTGGAGTATCCGAAACAGTGCGAAGCTCTTAAAGGTTTAGGTCCTAACTCAGGGAGCAATTCAGCCAGTCTTGTCATCATTAGAGAAGCAAGGAAGGCCAGCGTGAAGTGTCCGAAACAGTAGAAAGCTCTTAAAAAGCAAGAGTGGAGCTCCTGACACAATACCTTGAGGGCAATGACAAGAAAAAAAAATTAGGAGAAGCTGCTGACTGTAAGACAACCGAGAATGTCAACTACTGGCCATCAGGTTCCTTAAAAGCAAGAATCTAATCCGAGACCGAATCTTGGAAAGCTTCCCTTTACGTCAATTCCAGTGTCGTATAAGGAGTTATATCAAAGATTATTTGACGCACATATAGTATCCCCGTTTTATATAGAACCGTTATAGCCCCCATACCCCAAATGGTATGATCTGAGCACTCAATGTGAGTATCATGCGGGACGAACAGGACACTCGATTGAGAATTGCATTGCCTTTAAAAAGATGATCGAAAAACTCATAAAAATAGGTGTTATAAGCTTTGATCATCCCTCCGGGGCAGAGAATTTATTGCCTAATCATTTAGATGGAGAGGCGAATTCCATGATAGAAAGGGGTATAGGATCCAAGAATGCGCCAAGTTTCAGGGCTTTTGAGCAGGACTTGATGTTGGGGAATCTGAATAACGTATCCGAAGAGGAAACTAAGGAATAAAACTTGTGAGTCCTAGCACATTTGGGGATGTTTTGAACAATGAAATTGTGGAAGTGATCCTTGTATTTTAAAGTTAATTTAGAGTAATCTTCAGAACACACTTGTTGTTTTAAAGCCTAGAAACAACAAGATTTCATTTGTGAAATAGGCTCATGTTTAGACATTGTTGTTTCAATAAAACATATCTTTCATGATTAATTTGAGCAATTGTTCCCTCATTTTTTTTCTTTCTTCATTCATAACGTAAATAGTTATTCTTGAATTCATTTATTCCTTATATATTCTTTTGTACCTATTGAAGGTCCCTAGATATCAATGACAGGGGCAACAATACTACAGATTCAGAGTTCCTTCTGAGTGCTACGTGTGTTTAGAAGAATCTCAGTACTCTAAAGATGACAGAGATTGCGATTTGTTTCTAAATTTGTTGAAAATGGTAAAGTAAGAAGAGAAATAAACTCTACCCCATGAGGAAGAGGTAAAAAATATAGCCTCAGAAGAAAGAAAAGGCTGTAAGTTGGAACAAGATCAGCCTTGGTGGACAATAATGCTGGACACTCGGAGCTCCGCGGTTCCTTCTTTGTTTACTTTTTGATAAGAAAAGCTCTGATTTTTTATGGGCTATGGAAGCAGAATAATCTGTCTGAGTATGACATCGTGACTCAGTGTATGGCACTAGCTAGGGTGAAGGATCAATGTTTTACAAACCTGCTTCTAAAAAAATCAACGCAAAGCTTGGAGGACTGAATTCCATATTCGTAATTGAGCAAACACCTTCAATTCCAGTTGTTTCAATGGTTCCAACTGTTATGGATGCATTATTTGGCTTTTCTAAGCAGTCTGACATACCGTCAATAGCTGCGGTGGTTAGTTTCATGAAGTGGACATTGATTTCCATTTATAGGGCATCAGGTCGTACACAGTCTCTGAAGCTTGAAATGATAGATTTTCTCTTCAAACCAGTTTTTGGAAAAAGTGGATGAGGGTATTGTAAGGAAAGCTCTCTTAGACTTCTATACAAGTTTAGGGAAAATGAAGCCTGATCAAATTATCATATTCAAGGATGGAGTTAGCAAGTTACAATTCAATCAAGTGTTGAACATTGAGCTAGATCAAGTAATTGAGGCTTGTAAATTTCTTGATGAGAGTTGAAACCTTAAGTTTGTGGTCATTGTGGCACCAAAAAAAAAAGTTTTTCAGTAGGGATCTCCTGACAATGTCTCGCCTGGAACCATTATAAACAATAAAATTGGTCAACGACTTCTATCTTTGTGCCCATACGGGAATGAGTGGAACCACGGGACTTACTCATTATCATGATTCTCTTAGGTCAGATTGAGTTTTCGGCTGATGATCTGCAGGAGCTAGTCCATGTTATATCAAAGAAGTGCCACAGACATATCTGTTGTGTCCCTATTTGCTGAGCTCATTTGGTAACTTCATAGTTAGAGCAGTTTATAGATTTCAAAGATACTTGAGAAACATCATCAAGCCATGGTGAAATGATAACTCTGGGAGCGATTTCTGTACTTCAGCTTCCCAGAATGAAAGATAATGTCGGCAGCTCCATTGAACTATTTTTTTTATCTAGATCCTTTGGATTTTACCTACTATTCGCTTTCTTTGTTTGACAAACGTCAGCCCGGATTTTTGCTGGGGCAAAGGAATTTCATGAAGGAGAACTTGTGCTACAAGAGATTCTTCCCATGCAAAGGATTTCAAAGGGAAATGATACCAAATGGAAAGACCACAGATTTTGAAAAATTCCCCCTCTAGTGGTGTGAAAGATTTACCAAATATAGTAAATTCAGACTCAATTAAGGAGTATTTTGTCCGAAAATAAAGGGAAGACAAAGTGAAAACCCGCAAAGGGTGCTTTGGGACTTCTATTTCAAAAAAAAAAAAAGAAAAAAAGAAAAAGAGAAAATAGAGAGGCCAAGGTGAAACCCCGCAAAGGGCGCCTTGTGACTAAAGGAGTTTTGAACTGAAAACCCGAAAGGGCGGCTCAAATTTTGGTGTGCAGCAATGACCTTGCTATACCGGAGTCAACAAGTAGTGAAGTATGTTACATACCGAGGCATCAACAAAGTACTTTGGGTCTTCTAAACACATGTTAAACTCAAAATAGTCCTCATGGAATTTGTATATAGAAGCCTAAGCTGCGATATCTAAGGCATTTGATTTTTTGTCTTGTTTACTAACTTTGGATTCTCTTTTTTCTCAAAGATAGATCCCTAGATTAATCTCCTTTGTTCTTCTTTTGATAAATCATTCAAATTCTAATATTTCCTCAAGATCAATTATTCATAAAGTATGTTGCATTGAAATAATAATGGATAAACTGAAATATCTTTACAAACAAAGTTTTGCATATTACTCTGGAAATTCCTAGATAATACAAAAAAACTGAAACATAACAATTGTTTAAGGAATTCCCATTGAGTGAGGATTGGAGGTACTCAAGAAATTTTCTTCTTCGGTTTGAAGGGTAATTAGATGATGTTGATCCTAAGAAAGGATCATGTCATCCTTAGTGGGTCGCAACATGTGGGAATAGTACAGTAGACCAAATCAATGGAGAGGGATCTAAGCATATGAGCAAAATGGGGTTGGTACTTTAAAGTAACTTAAATGAATCAAGATGTCTGAAATAAAAGTCATTTTCATTTTGCATCATAATATGTCTAATTAAGAGCATTTGACTCATTTCAATCATGGCATCCTTAGGCATAGGGACTTACACATTCTACAGGTTATGTCCTTTAGGGGACAATGAAGATCAAAGATTTCAACATGGCATCCCTGTGCTTATAGGGAACAAGTTGAAGATAGCAGATCTGACCTTCATCGGGGTAGATCCAAGATAATGGATCTTATCTCTCTGTAATGGATAGGGAGCAGATCCAAGATGATAGATCTTATCTCTCTGTATTCAACGGGGAGCAGATCAAAGGCATAGCAGATTTGACCTTCATCGGGGCAGATCCAAGAAGATGGATCTTATCTCTCTGTAATGGACGGGGAGCAGATCCAGGATGACAGATCTTATTTCTCTGCATTCGACGGGGAGCAGATAAAAGAGATATCAGATTTGACCTTCATCAGGGCAGATCCAAGATGATGGATCTTATCTCTCTGTAATGGACAGGGAGCAGATCCAAGATGACAGATCTTATCTTTCTGTATTCGACGGGGAGCAGATCAAAGAGATAGCAGATCGACCTTCATCTGGAAGCGATCCAAGATAATGGATCTTATCTCTCTGTAATAGACGGGAGTAGATCCAAGATGACAGATCTTATCTCTCTCAGTATTCAAGCGGGAGCAGATCAAAAGAGATAGCAGATCTGACCTTCATCGGGGCAGATCCAAGATGATGGATCTTATCTCTCTGTAAGGGACGGAGAGCAGGTCCAAGATGACAGATCTTATCTCTCTATATTCGACAGGGAGCAGGTCAAAGACATAGCAGATCTGACCTTCATCGGGGCAGATCCAAGATGATGGGTCTTATCTCTCTGTAATGGACGGGGAGTAGATCCAAGATGACAGATCTTATCTCTCTGTATTCGATGGGGAGCAGATCAAAGATATAGCATATCTAACCTTCAGATGTTTATATTGAAGTAGATCCAAGACGATTTGGCATCCTTGTGTTTACAAAGAACAAATCAAGGACATAGCAGATTTGACTCTCAGATGTTATCAAATAAGATCCAAGATGATTTGGCATCCTTGTGTTTACAATGAACAAATCAAGGACATAGCAGATTTGATTCTTAGATGTTCTCAAATAAGATCCAAGATGATTTGGCATCCTTGTGCTTACAAGGAGAAAATCAAAGACATAGCTGATTTTGCTTTCGCGTGCTTACGTCGAAGCAAATATAAGATAATTTTGTATCTCTGTATTGTCAGAGAACAAATTAAAGAAGCAGATTTGGCATCTTTGTAATTGGCGGAGAGCAAATCGAAGATATCAACATGACAATCACAAGTTTTTAAGAAGCAGATCGAAGATATCAATATGGCATTCCTGAGGTTGCAGGGAGCAGATAAGTTGAAGACCATTCAAGGAAAAAGATCTCAAAGACTGGGCCAGACCGGGCAAATTTGGTCCTTTATAGTCTTTGCTCGATTCCTATTACATAGCAATGAGCAAAGAGGGGTAGCTGTAGTAACCAAAATTTGCCCGGGGTTTTAAAATTGAAAAAAAAAATAATAAATAAATGTTTATTTATTAAACAGTCCTTTTACAGCCCAAAAGTTAAAACCCAACTAAGCCTAAGCCCAAACCCAAACAAACCCGTTACACCCAGCAGCCCATTTAACCTAAACCTAGCAGATCGATAGCCCAAATACCCCGTAAGCCTATCCTATGCCCGTTACACCTTTGACCCAATACAACGGCCCAAAATGAACAGGGCCCAACGCCTAAACAGAATCTGGAAACCTTAGGGTTTCTAGAAGCCTCGCGCCGCAAGCACCCGAGGAGTTATGCCTCTTCAAAATTGGTCGTTACAGCTACCGTTCGTCGGTGCTGTGGTTCTGGGCCCCGTGTTATGCCTCCATCAACGCCGATGAGTCTACCACTGAGATCTTCGTAATTTTCCTACAAAAAGGAAAGAAAGTCAGTAGGCAGATTAGTACAAAGTATAGAAAGAAATCTTGTGATTCCTTTCCTAAAATATGTTAGTTTAAGGCTATAAAGCCTTTTTAAGAAGTTGTAAATGGGACTTACGTTTTCTGGAAGAGATCAGAGAGAACAAAAATACCAAGGGTTTTAGGCTAGAATAAAGGTGATTTTTTTTATTTTAGTGTTCTTCGATTTTATTTATTTCATTTCCTTTTCTTTCATACATGCAAAACATAGTAGAAAACAAATTTGAAAACCGAAAGAAAAGCAGTCCACTTTTAAGAGTTTCATACACGAATATTTAAGAAAAATAAAAAATAAGATATTACCTGTGGTTTGCCTGGAAAGGGGAGAATTTTTGAACCTCCGACCACTGTGTATGGTGGTGCGTGAGGTGCGTGAGGCGCGTACAGCAGTGGCCGGCAATCGCCACCAGTACTCAGGCTGAGGAGGGAGAGAGCATTCTAGGCTCATTCTTTTTTGTTTTTTTTAAAAAATGATTTGGAAATGATTTTTTTTGGTTTTTTTTTTACTTTATATAGCTTTATTAAAACGGCGTCGTTTTGCTAAATTCAATAAGCATTAAAATGACGTCGTTTAAACTCAAGATCCGCGCGTTGACCCGATTACCCAGGAAAGATCCGCGTGTTTTCGTAAAGTGGGTTAATTACCCAATTGGTCCTTCCGCATTTTTATCCTTTAAAATTAGGTTTATTTTATCTTTTAATTTTGCTCAAATATTTTGTTTTTATTTTAATTTGGTCCTTCGGCTCTTTTAAAAAATAAAGCGCATAAACGATGTCGTTCTAAAGGGGGATATTTTCTGTTTTAATCCCCCTTCTTGTGCGCACATTTTAATTTGACCTTTTTTTACTTTTTTAAATTTCGAATTTTCATCTGTTTTTATATCTATTTTAATTTAATCCTTTCTGAATTTTATTTTTTTTATTTCTAAATTTATTTCTTTTTAGATTATTATTATTATTTTCAATATTTTATATATATATATTTATCTTAAACTTTTTTTTTAAAATTATTTTAATAATATTGTTTCATTCATTATTTTTCGTATATATTATTTATTTTATTCTAAATCTTTTTATAAATGTAAAAATTGTTTCATTTTTCTATATTATTACTTGTCATATATTATTTTATATATTATACATTTTATATATATTTTTATTATTTTATATTATTATTTATATACATATCTTATCATCCTTAATTATTATATTTTATTAATTAATTACTTATGTACTATATATTGTGATTTTAAACCTATATACTTTTACATTTTATATTATTACTATATTTTTATATGTAAAATACTTATTATATTATTATTACTTTATATTATATTTTCTTATATTTTATTCATATCATATTAACTTATTATATTATTTTTAAATTCATGCTTTTACTTACCTATTACGATAATATGTTATCATGTATGTTATTCTATAATGTTCATATGATTCCTCATGCATTAATTAAAGAACGAAATTTCAAAGTATTCAAAAAATAAAAAGGAATGCTTGGTATTTGGAAATTTCGAGGGAAATAGTGCTTTAACTTATTGAGTTACGACCTTTCTCGTTGAATTCGAATAGTCAAGCACCCTTCTAAGTGATTTTGAGTTTTTAAAACTTAAACAAATATTTCGAGATTTCAAAACAAAGTGTCCTAACTTACTGGATATGGCGTTTTGTTGTTTCAAGATAGAAATTTTCGAAAGACGAGCTTAGTTTTGAAGGTTTTTAAATGTTGCGTCCGAACTTACTGGATGTGATGTTTTGACTCGTTTGAAATAAGTGAGCCTTAATTTATAAAATTGAGACATTCTAATTAAAAGAGGTTTACATCTTAAAACTTTCAAATTTCCGACATTGAAGACACTTGATAATCAATTAGGTTCCAATTTTAGGCGTTACGAGGGTGCTAACCCTTCCTCGTACGTAATCGACTCCCGAATCCGTTTTCTCGACTTTCGTAGACCAAAATTAATGTTTTAAAACAAAATATTTCATAAGGTGATCCAATTACACCTAAAAAGATTGGTGGCGACTCCCGTTTTCATTTTTTCTTAAAGTCGATTCCCATTTTCCAAAACTCGATTTAAAAATGGTCTCGACAATATTGTTTAAATTTAATTTCAAATTATATCTTTTAAACATTACAATCTAGAGTTTAAATAGGAACAAACTAGGTTTTTATGTACTATAAATAAGGGATAGAGTGACATGAATATTCACTCATAATTTCTGTAAAAAAACTCCTTCCCCCTAAGGCTCTTAGCTTTTTTTTTTTCCTTTCATTTCCAATAAAATTTCATTCCATTAAACTTGTGTTTTTTTCCCCAAAAGCATGAACAACTAAACTCATCTAGCCGAATGTTATAATGATTCCTCAAAAAGAGTTCATAAAGCTTAGAGCCTGCACTTAGCCCGCGTCAGAGGTTGTGCAGCCCAAGAGACGAAATGGTGTGACATTAGCCATTGAGAAACGATGATCTAGAGTAAGACAATCCCATGATCTAGTGTAAGACGATCCCATAAAAGTAACAGTTGACTAGAGTCAGGTTTCTCTAAATCGTAAGGCTAAAACCTAAGTGGAGCTGGTGGTCGTAGGTGTTCTCTTCCACTATAACTGGCTTATTCGGTCATGAGAAGGATCACTTAAGAGTATATGATTGAACCAAAGGAGGATCGAGATAACCGGATGTTGAAAAATCCTTTTTTCTCAATTTTGCTTCTTATGACAATTACGATTTCGATCTATTTAATTTCGACTCATCCACATTTTTCTTGGGCACGATTGTGCCTGAGATTTCGAGAAACAAGGAGCTGTGGTGATCCAATCCCTGAGGATTTGACCCTACTCTCTTATACTATTTCTTTTCGTTATTCAATGATAATATATTTTTTGTGCTTCCAACGACATACCAGTTTGCCATGTATAACAACCAGCTTGATCCACATCATCGAATTTCAATATAGTTACAAAAAACGGATTAAAATACGTGATGAAAACCAACCTTAAGTACCAATTTAAACATTGACTATAAATTTATATACCAAAAAATATATTTATTTTTAAATTTACAACATGATTAAAATTAAAGCTTTATTATTAAATTAACCCCTTAATTATAGCACTTAAAGTTTTTTAAGTCAAAAGTCACAAATAAACCATTATGTCTCATTTTATTAAAAAAAGTATACATTTAATAAAAAAATGTGTTAAGTGTTACGATTTTATTCATCGATATTATTTTTTTAAAAGTAAATAAGAATAAAATTGATAGTTTAAGTGAAATTGAAAAAAAATAATAATTCAGAGCCAAAATTTACTAATAAAGCCAATAATTAACACCAAAATTTTATTGAAAAATGAAAACAGAATCAAAGTGCTAATGACACCTTACAACACTTCTTCTGCATCTCCTTTTTTTTTTTGGCCTAAACTAAAAAATATTTGGTATCCTTCGATCAATATCCCAAATCAAATCATGAGACCCTCATGTTTTCATCTTACATTGCCTTGACATGAATATATACATGCATGCATGCATGCATACATATACATATATATATATTCAAAAAGGGTTTTCATGTATGTTCAAAAGGGTCAACAAAATTGTATGGCAATGCAACAATTTTTTTTCCCTTACATATCTTTATGTACTTGCAAGAAAATGGTATCTTTTAAGAAGAACAACAAGCTCCTTTAGTTCCATTGTCCGACATATTGTTAACATTAATAGTTGTCCCTTGAGGAACATGTAATAAACCAAATTTGACCGGGCTTTGAAACCCAAGACCAAATTGAAAAATAAATAATAAATGTTTATTAAACAGTCCCCTTTACAGCCCAATAGCCAAAGCCTACACTCGGTAGCCCAAATACCCCTTAAACTATCCTTAGCCCAAATATACCCGAAGCCCAGACCTAAAACTAAACCCAAAGAACAAAGGCCCAAAAGACCCAAAATTATCAGCTAGGGTTTTCAACCCTAGCTCTTTCCCCTTCGCGCCGCAACTGCTTCTGGAAGATTCATGGAGCGTCTGTCTAGCTCCCGAATCAAGGCCATCTTCGATCAACGTTTCCATCTACCCCCATCAACGCCGTGTTTCCTGACCTCGAATCTGGCCGCAGTTGAAGCCAAATAAAGGTAGATCAGCGCCAGCACCATCGTCATCAGGGCTTAATTATCCTGGCTCCTAAATTTCCTCGTGAGACAGCTGCAAAATAAAAAAACAACGACAGAAAACAGAGGCAAAATATGGAAAGAAGTAAAGCACTTACGATGGGTTATAAAAACCCATTCTTTTTTCTGTTTTGTAAGACAAGATTTGAGAGAAAGAAATATACACACAAATTTTCCAGAGAAATATTTATAAAGATTCAACAAGAGCATAGTATTTCCAAGTTGCAGTAACCAATCGAATACAAAGGTGAATATTTCTTAAATACATATATTACAAAACAAATGGAAAAGGTTACCTGACGGAGGGCACGAGAAAGGAGAGATTTTTCGAACCCTAACCACCGTATACGGTGGTCTTTAGGGCGGCGGCGTGGCGTGTGAGCGAGCGAACACGACAACTGAGGCCGAGCCCGAGCTCTACTGCGCTTTCTCTCTTTTCAGAGAGATTTCTTTGTTTTTTTTAAAATTCGGGTTTCAAATGAATTTGGGGTTGAGAAATTGGCTTATATAGCCTTGACAAACGCAGCAGCGTTTTGTGACCCCGAGATCCGTAGCGTTGACCCGATTACCCGGGAGGATCGCGTGTTTTTGAGAGCTGGGTTAATTACCCAATTGGTCCTCTCGCAATTTCTATACTTTTGATTACGTTTTATTTATTTTTAAATTCAGTATTAACATTTTAATTTTGTTTCAATTCGACCCCCCAATGATTTGCAATCGTATTAGGGGGAAACGGCGACGTTTTGGAAATAGGGTTATTTTCTCAGTGACCCCCTTTGATTTTGTGGGTGTTTCAAATTGGGCCTTAATTCCGCATTTAACTTTTTAAATTTGCCCTGTAGCTTTACAAAACTTTAAATTTGCTCCTATTTTATTACTATATATGTTTTATTAATATTTGATTAATTTTAATTTTACTTTTATACATTAAAATTATTAAAAGTATTATTTTTTATATGTATTATATATTATTTTCCTCAAATTATCATTATTTTTATATATTATTATTTTTTCACATAAATTATATATTTATTAATTATATATATATATTTACATGTTATTTTATATTATATATATTATATTTTTTTATATATTTATATTACATTTTATTATATAATATTTTATATATATATATGTTATGTATATCATGTATAGCCAATTATATTAATTACGTTTATATTATATATATTATTTCAAAAATGAAAATTATTATTATTAAATCATATTTTTAACTCACACTATATACATATTTTTATTAATTATTTATTTATTTACTACATATTATTTCATCTTAAACTAATATTATTATATTATGGAATCTCTTACATACTCCTAAACCAATATATTATCATATAATTATTTATTTTTTTGTATTATCTATTAAATATTTTTTAAAAAAATTGATATGATATGTCTCGCTTAATTGTATGTATATTTTGTTAACAATTAATTTTTTAGGTTTTCTATATGTTGGCATCATGTATGTGTTCTTTTTATAATTATATGCATATTGACATTATATTTATTCTATTTGTATATCATACATTTATTGATTATGTTTATTTTATATCATGCATCATTTAAATATTATTTCGTATGCTTATGTATCTTGTTTATTCATTTCAATACATGCTTTATATCTTTGTTTTCATTCTCTATGTGTATTATTCTTTATATCATCGTATTCATTCAAACGCACGTAGTGTTAACCTAATACAATAATATATTATTATGATTTATACTGTAATACAACTCTCCGCACATCATCTTTAAAGAAATAAAACTCCAAATTTTTTAAAAATATAAAGGCAATGCTTGGTGTTCGGAAATTTCGAAAAGGTAGTGCACTAACTTATTGGGTTGCAACTTTTCTCGTTAAGTTCGAATAGTCAAGTACCCTTCTAAGTTTTAGAGGATTTCAAAATACGAGCAACTGTCTTGAAATTTCAAAGCGTTATGTCCTAACTTATTGGATGTGGCGTTTTGTCGTTTCGAGATAGGGATTTCCGAAAAGGCTAACTTAGTATCAATATTTTGATACAAACCCCAATTTTTAAAAATCAAAATATTTTAAAGAGGATTGCATCTTAAAATTTTTAATTTCCGACCCTAAAGACATTTGATAATCAATTAGGTACCAATTTTTGGGCGTTACGAGGGTGCTAACCCTTCCTCGTACGTAACCGACTCCCGAACCCATTCTTAGATTTCGTAGACCAGAACCAACGATTTTAAAATAAAATGTTTTAAAGGTGATCCAATCACACCTAATAAGATTGGTGGCGACTCCCATTTTCGTTTTTCTTAAAATCGATTCCCATTTTCCAAAACTCGATTTTAAAAATGGTTTCGACAGCTTGGCGACTCCACTGGGGATTTAAGAGAGTCAAGCCGTGTAATTGATTATCTTATGTCTTAATGTCAGAAATTAAAAATTTTAAAATTTAATCCTCTTTACATTACATATGTTTTTATTATTGCATGTGTTGCTATATTTTGATATGCATTGCATTTGCATGACCGTTGTGGTCACACCCTTAAGTGGGAGTGAGAAGCTACGCCTTCGTGAGGTTTTCACCTCCGTGCAGGATAGTGGATCACTTTCGGAATACATCCGTACCTATGGTTTCGTAAGATTTTCATCTCCGTGCAGCCATAGGGAAATGTATTCCCCTGAACTGATCTCAATTCACATGAGCCTATAATGGGTGAGGATCGAGAAATCTGCTGGTTCAGGTACCTCAAAACTTTAGAACCAACTTCATATAGAAAGAAACCGTAAGAGCCCAACTTAGTTAGTATCAAACTTTAGATATTATGAATTCTTGTTGAGATTTTTTTTTGATATCATGTGATACTGACTATTTCTTTTCTTTTGTTTGCATGACATTTTGCATTTACAAAGGTATCGATTCACGGTCAGTGTCTAAATTAGAGAAATTTATTATGCAGAACGGACTTCTTGATAGAGTGGAGGGCAACGCCAACGTCCATAGATGGTCTGAGCAAACTTAGTTAGAAAAGGGAGATAGTATAGCTGCGGGACATATGTCGGAGTTGTCAGGATATACTCGTATTAGTGTTACGCAGAATAATCTCCAAGAGCTTAAGGAGATTTGGAATCAATGGGGCAACGAGACTAAACAGATATTCTATGCTAACTATGGAGACTTATCTTACTTGCTCGACGTTCAAATAGATGAGCGCTTGTTCCGAGCCCTCGCTCAGTTTTGGAACCCAGCGTACAGTTGCTTTACTTTTGGGGAGGTAGACTTGGTGCCTACCGTAGAGGAGTACACTGCCTTGTTACGGTGTCCCAGGTTCCAGGTTGATGGAATCTATTCTCGAGCTGTTAATGTCCCTACCTTTTGGAAGAAATTGATGGCTATTACGGGAATGAGCGAGCAGTGGATTACCGCCAGAATTAAAGAGAAGGGCGAGTGCAAGTGCATTTGATGGGAAGCTTTGAAGGGTCTGATTTTGACACACCCTGATGAAACAAAGAGGGTAGATGTTTTTGCCCTAAGTTTGTATGGATTGATTGTGTTCCCTAGGGCTTTGGGATATGTGGAGGAGGCAACCACGGACCTTTTCCATCGACTCAGTAATAGGGTCACTTCTGTCCCTGCAATCTTGGCGAAGACATTCAGGTCCTTAGGCACATGTAGGAAAGCTGGTGCAGGCAGGTTTGTTGGTTGTGCTCAATTACTTCTAGCTTGGTTCTATAGCCATTTTCGGTTGATAGATAGGGTCGTTTGTCGGGTTTTCTTCGAGGATTACTCACCGCTGAAAGACATAATCGCTTCAACAAGGAGAGTTGATGTTTCAGAGGAGAATTGGATCGCACTACTTTAAAATTTTCAGTCAAAAGATGTTGAGTGGAGAGCTCCGTGGATGATCCCTGGTGAGATTCTTTACCGTTGCGGCAGTTTCAATTGGGTCCCTTTATTAGGAATTTGAGGTGCCATTGGATATGCTCCCTTGCTCGTGTTGAGGCAATTCAGTTTAACGCAGTTCGTGCCAGCAACTCATGGGCTAACTTAAAGTGATTTTGCATATAGAGGAGCTGATTACAAGAAAAGGGTTGGTGAGATCTCTAGCGCTTGGAACAAGACGTGTCGGTTGAAAGGAGTAGCTATTGGCCCTGCTACGACTCCAGAATATGTTGAATGGAGAGGTAGAAGGATCAATGATAATATCCCTGAGTCAAATGTGGAAGGAGCTCGACCGATGGAAGAATATCTGCAAGTGATGCCCTCGGAGTTGGAAATTATGAAGCAAGAATTTGAGAAGAAAAAATTTTGAGCTTGAGAAAAGGATAGCCAAGCTCGAAGAAGAAAAGATGTATCTAAGTGTCATAGGCCAATTTTGGGCCGTTTCAAATGACTCAGGCCCGTTTACAATTTGACCCGATTTTGACTAACCTTAACCAATAAACCCAACATACATTAAACCCCAACAACCCAATACAATCAACCCAACTAAAACCCCTAACCCACTAGCCCACTACCCTTGGCCCAATTACAAGAAGCCCAAACCCTACCTAACCCTAATCCCACTTGTGCGCCGCACCCTCCCCCACCTGCTCTGACTCAGCCTCTGCGCCCCATGCCTCTGCCACCTGCCCCAGTGTCACTTCCACCGCCATGTACCTGCAAGGAAGAGCGAAACAATAGTTTATCAATTGTAAAGGGTTATAAACCCGAAAAGAGTTTGTAAAAGAAAAGGAGGGGGATTCTTTTTGAAAAACAGAGAACGAGAGATTTAGCCATTTTACAATAGATTTCACAATATATACAAACACCAAGTCAAAAAACATCAAGATATAAGAATAAAAATCGTGGAAATCGGAGGTGAAAATCCAAAACCTAAGGTGATACATTTTTATTTCATTTTTATTGTTTTACTTTTACCCATTTTTCTTTAAATCTATTTGTTTACACGAACATATATAATAAATAATAAAATAAACAAAAAAAAAAAGGAAAAAAAATCTGGAAATTTTACCTCTCTCATTGCAGTGTATCGGCGCGCTTGTTGACGTCAGACGGCGGCGGCGATCGGACCGGTGATCGCGCCCGTGGCCTGATCTCCCCCTCTCCTCCCCTTTCTCTTTTCTCCTTCTCTTTCCTCTTTTTTTTTTTCTTTGGTGACCAAATGAGCTTTTTCAATTTTTTTAACTTATATAGGGGTCCAAAACGCACGATTTTGGATCCCCTTTATTGACAAAACGACGTCGTTTTGGTGCGGTCAGTCGACCCGACCCGCACCGCCTCAGATCGCGTGTTTTTGAAGCGGAAGGGCTATTTTGCGCAATCGCCCTTCCGCACCGAGGCTTTATAATTAAATCCTTCACGTTTTGTGATTTGGCCCTAAAAGTTTACGCCGTTTTCAATCTGGTCCCCTTGTAAGCGCACCGTTTTGAGGACGTTGGAAAATTGCTCTTTTGGTCCCTGCTATCCGCACGCGTGTTCGAATGAGTCCCCCTCTTCTGTTATTTTTATAAATTTGCCCCAGAATTCTATTTTTATCCCGATTTAATCCTTTTGTTTTTATTTTATTTATTTATTTATTTATTTTTACATATTATTAATATTATTACTATTATTTTTATTAATATATTAATTATTTTACTAATGATTATTATTTCTAGTTTTAGCATTATTATCAATATTAATATATGTATATTGTATATATATATATATATATATTTATACATTCATGTATAGTGCTATTCTAATTACTTTACTTTAATATTATTATTATATCATGTTTTTATATACTTCATTATTATTTTTAATATTATTATTAATATTATCAGATGTTATTTGTTTCTAATATATATATGTCCTAATATTGTATTACATGTATTTTTATATATATTATGTATACAAATTTTTTAAAAAAAAATTATGTTTTATACATACATTTTTTTATATTATTAGTCTTTATATATACTATTATATGTATACTTATAATGTTATATTATATATTCCTAATACCATTATTCATATATTCATATATGTATTTATGTGATACAAATGGTTTTCTTTTTCATAATATTATTTCTAATGTATATATTTATATATTTATATGTTATACATATTTTTAGTGGTGTATGTTGTATGCTTTCTTACTATTCATACATGTATGTGTATATATCTTTTTATATTATGTATTCGTTACTATTTCATGAATATCATTATATATGTATATTTCTCACATACGTTGTGTGCATGCTTTTAATATCATTTTTATATATATATATACATATATTCATTATTTTCTAAGTATTTGATACTATCCTTATATTTAATCTTGCATGCATTATTAGTGTTTTCTTTCAACATTATTGTAATATTTATTATTTATTTCTAAATCATTTATAATTCTTCCATTCATTTATTCTTATTTCATATCAATTTTGTTTCTTATTATTTGAAAATCATATTCTCGTTTTCGTTAATTAATTTCAATAATCAAGGCAATATACCGATTTAACGTCGAGTCATCGAGTTCATCGCTATGTTGGGTGAATGTCAATTGGCTCGTGTTAAAGCGATATACCCTTCTCAAAAACCGAAATAAATTAAAATTTCTCGTCTTTTAGATCGGATCGCGACTAAAGTTGCATTGAACTCTTATTTTTGAAAATTAAGACAACATGTGTTTATGAGATACCAATTTTTGGGCGTCGCGAGGGTGCTAATACCTTCCTCGCGCGTAAACGACTCCCGAACCCTAATTTTTCTCTTGGCTTTTAACGTAGACCCTAAACTCAGCCTTCTTTTTAAAAAAAGGAAATTTAATAGGTGTCCGATCACACCTAGGAAAAAGGATCGGTGGCGACTCCCTTTTTATTTCAAAATCGAACTTCAATTTTCAAACTTTTTCACTAGATCGCCACAATTAGCGACCGAAAGCAAATTTTTACGTCGCTACAGCTGGCGACTCCACTGGGGACCCGGTTTTGAGAGTCGAGTCGAATTAAACATGTTTTGTCAAATTTTTCAAATTTCCTTGTTCAAAGTAAATATTTGGTCGTGATCCGTAAATCTTATTTTCAAAATTCATGCATTTGCATCGTGTTGTAAATATTTTTCTAACTCGTTTTGCCCTTTTGTTTTTCAAACTTTAAACTTTTACGGTTCTTTTGGTTTAGCTTTTAAATAAAAATGTTTATGAGTTTCTCCCCACACACATCGTGCACTTGCATTTTGCATAACATGAGTTCTATACCCGAGCTCCGTCCGCTTAAGTGAAAGTAAACACTACGCCTTCGTGAGTTAACTCGTCCCCCTCCGACATGAGCTAGTGAATACTTTCGGGTTACATATGACTTATGCTTTCGTGAGTTAACTTGTCCCTCCGCATAGGCATAAGTAAATGTAATCCTCGAATTGAACTCGTGAGCTTGTGATGAGCTACGAATCGAGGCTTCGTACTAGTCTTAGTAGACAGCAGTGCGAGCAGTTCGAGTACCTATCTAGAACCAAACCCGCATATAATGAACCATACGAGCCATCCAATCAGAGCCATACCGAACCTCTGTCCGCTTATAGCCACCAAAATAAGTACACGGGGATAATGCCTTTTTGCCTTTCATTTTCATTGTTCATACAAAGAGATTTGGAATAGATAGTTTAATTTGTTTCTCAAAACATATGTGTTGTGTTACTAACCAAGTTTGTTTGTTTTTATTTTTTTTTTGTTTTCATCATGCATCATAGGCATCACGTTAGGAAGGTGTTGATTAAAGGATAGTTGCCAAAGAACGGGTTTCTGATGGAGGAGTCAATTACACAAATAAACGAGAAGAATGCCGTGGTTCGAGAATGGTCTCTAAAAACTCAGAGAGAAAAGGGGACGACCTAGTGGAAGGAGTGTTGCCAATTTGCCCGAACATACAAGCGTGAATGTCCGCCAAAATAACCTTGAGGATTTGGTACGAGTTTGGAACCAATGGGATTCTGGACACTAGGGGCATTTTCACCGAGAGGTATGGAGATATAGCTCACTTGATCACCATTCGTGTAGACGAACAGTTGATTCAAGCCATGGTTCGATCTGGGACCCGGCTTATCGGTGCTTTACATTCAATCAAGAGGACATGACTCCAACCATAGAAGAGTATCTTTGCTTTTACTCGCATGGATAATGTGCAATTCGGCAAGATATACGTGAAGGAGCCTAAGCCCTTGACCTTTAGAAAAAGTTAGTAAGACCGAGCGGACATGACTGATGCAGGCTGAAAAACAAATAAAAAGAAGAATGAAACCGTTTGCATTCTATGGTCTAGCCTACGAGAATCGGTTACGAGTCATCCGGACATATTGAAGAGAGTTAATCTATTCGCCTTGGCCATTTACGGTTTGGTCATTTTCCGAGAGTTCTCGGACATATTGAGGTCATGATGTTTGATTTCTTGAAAGGCTAAAACAAGGAGTCAACCCTGTCCCAACTATCTTAGCCGAGACATTGTGTCCTTGAGTACTTGTCGAAGGGTAGGAAAGGGACGATTTATCGGTGTGCACAATTTGCTCAATGTTTGGATTTTGAGTCATTTTTGGAAAGTAGAGCGCACTCCATTCCACATGTTTTCAAAAACATTTGCCCGCTAGAAGCTTACCTCAAGAAAGAATGGCGAGAGAGAAGTCACCGAGCAACATTGGGTATCAGTCTTTCGAGAATCTTGCACGAGGATATAACGTGGAGAGCACCACAGTTCCGTCCTTCACCCTGCTATACAAATGTGGAGGCCAAGATTGGGTGCCTTTACTCGGGTTATAGGGAGGAGTTGGATACGCTCCGCTATTAGTCCAAAGGCAATTTTCTTGCGACAATTTATACCCATAGCTGGAGGTTGGCACAATTCGAGTTCGCTTTCGTGGGTGAGGATATATGAAGAGAGTCCAGAGATATTGCAAAGTCTTGGAATGAAATTCATTTCATGGAATTAGCCTTGTATCTTTGATACCCTTACCCAAGACTATGACATATGGAGAAGGCAACGTGTAAGTAGTCAAGCAAATATCATCAACAAATTACACCGCCCAGAATCCCTTTTTGGAGGGAATGCCATCCGAATTAGAAATAGCTAGACAAGAATTCGAGCGAGAAAAAGCTAAGATGTCTAGGGACCTCAGTACCCTTCAAGAAGAAAACTATCAGTGAAGATTAAAGCTCAAGTTGAAAGGTCCAGGCGAAAAAGTACAAAGGAGGCCGAGGTCACGAGAAGCGACTTAAGGGACCTTCACTTGGAAAACAAGAAATTAAGAAACACTATAAAGAATAGTGGATTGGGCAAGTCGCACGGTGAGTGGAAGGAAGAAATTAGCAACATCAAGGGAGGAATGGAATTTTGGAAAGGAAAAGCAAAGAAAAAGAAGAGGAAAAGGCATGCATGCTACTGCAATAGAGTTAAGAAGGAAGAATGCCGAGTATGAAATGGCAAATCATGGAATTTGCGAATAGTCGATCTGAACATCGAGAATTAAAAAGGAGAGTACGAGATTTAGAAAATATGCTACAATCTCATCAACAACAATTAGATAACCTCTGAAGGCTCGGAAGAAAAGAATGATCGATCAAGACGATCGGGACATGCACGCGTATGAAGGAACTCTCCAAGAAAGAGAAATGCAACTCAACTTACGATCAATGAAATTCGCAAGCGGCTATGCAAGTTGTTCAATTATCGGATGAAGCAAAAAGTTCTCGGTTGCCAATTCCTCCAGAGCCAAAGATCGAGTATATCAGATTTTTAGAGCAAGTGAAGAAACAAGGCAATGTGGCTAGGAAATTTGTGTAACTGTTGCAAAAAAATGAAAACTTTTTGTAACGTACTCTTCTGATAAATGAAATGCCTACATATGGGGCTATCTTGAAATCAACACCAAATTCTTGCATATTTATTCATAACTAACATTTATGCATCATTTATTCTTTGGACATTCATTCATTCATATACCCATTCATTCATTCATCGCATGTACATATCACCATCCACCGGAACTAAAAGAGCCATATAATCCGCAGTTGCAAGACTTCAAGACTGGAATCACGACATTCATACAGAACGCGTCGACAAACTAAGGTAATGGAAGCTGAGTTCAACGAGAGAATCGAAAGGATGGAAAGGGCTCAAAAAGAATTACAAGAGCAACTGGCTAAATCGCAACAAGAGACGAGAGATCTAATGGTAAGATCTCGAGAGGATTCACTTGAGCAAAGAGATCAGATGGCCAAAATTATGGAGATGATGACAACTTTGGTCAAGGAAAGGGACCCATGCGAGAACCCCGATGTTATGGAACCTCAATCGAGAATTCACCACGATCGGGATCCACTCTATCCTCCGGATTCACTCCACCACCCGCATATACGACACGAGAGAGGGTATGCTCAAGGAGAACCCACGGGCTTGGAACATCGACCTATGCCACCTGCTCCACCCACAAATTTGGGGCAAGGAATATTCGCGTCGAACCCGGGGCGATCCTGCTGATCCCTAGTTCCAGATCTGGACGACCATGAAGTAGCCAAATTGAAATTGGATAACCATGACGCGAAATATAGGAGTGCGGAGGAAAGACTCAAAGTAATAGAGGGCCGCGAGGTCTTCTCCGCCCTAGGTGCCAAGGAACTCGACCTCGCACTGATCTAATTTTGCCTCCAGAAGTTCAAGGCGCTGATTTTGAGAAGTATGATGGGACTAGGTGCCCAAAAGCACATCTCATCATGTTCTGTCGAAAAATGACTGGTTACGTGAACGATGATAAGTTACTTATACATTGCTTCCAAGACAGTCTAACCGGGTCAGGCCCTCCGTTGGTACAACCAACTCAGCAGGGAAAAGATTAGATCCTGGAAAGACTTGGCATCTGCATTCTGCGAGCAATATAAGCATGTATCAGACATGGTGCCAGACCGGATGACCTTACAAATGATGGAGAAAAAGCCGTCAGAGACCTTTAGACAGTATGCGCAGAGATGGAGAGACGTCTCAGCCCAAGTGGAACCCCCACTAACAAAAACAGAGATAACCGTTCTCTTTATCAACACCTTAAAGGCCCCGTTTTATGACAAATTAGTGGGAAGTGCCACGAAAGAATTCGCAGATATTGTAATATCTGGTGAACTAATAGAGAATGCTGGCAAGAGCGGTAGAATGGAAGGTTCAGAAGGTTCGAAAAGGACAGCGCCTATGAAAAAGAAGGAACCAGAAACCCACATGGTCGGGATGGGAAACCGCTATGCCTCTAACTCATATCCTAACCAACCCCAACCCCGACATTATCCACCTTCAAATTTCCATTATCTTCTTCAAGCCCCTTACTACCAAACACCACCTCCCTCCTACCCCGTATACGCCATGAACAACCAAAGACCCGTTACCACTTTTTCACAAAACACTGCACCCGTTCAAAACTAACTTGAAATGAGCCAAGACCAGCAAGGCCTAATCCCAGAGAGACATGATTTACTCCCATCCCCTGTGTCATATGGGAATTGTACCCAAAACTTTTGGAGAAACAACTGATTTCTCCCATTACATGGCACCCCTTAAACCTCCATACCCGAAATGGTACGATCCAAATGCTAGTTGTGCATATCATGCCGGGAATCAAGGGCATTCTACAGAGAACTGTCTGGCTTTCAAAAGGAGAGTTCAAGGGCTCATCGATGCGGGTATTTTGCGATTTGATGGTACTAGCAATACGGCAGGAAATCCATTCCCAAATCACACCGAAGGGAAAGTGAGTGCAGTAGGAGAGGAGGATAAACGACGAAGTAAAAGATGGGTATCTGAAGTAAGAACACCTCTGCAGAAAATCTGGGAGGTGCTAGTTAAAAAAGGGTTACTTTGTCGTTTTAAAGGAGTATTTGAAGGAAGGGATACAAAGAGTCACAGTTTTTGCGAGTTCCATGGCATCGAAGGGCACGACATTCAGTCCTGTGATGAATTTAGAAGATTATTGCAAAGTATGATGGATAACAAGGAGATCAGTATTTTTTGTAAAGCTGAAGAGGCCGATAGTGGAGAAATATGTGCATCTGACAATCAATCATCAGGTCCCCCTTATAGCGCTGATCGGCCATTGGTGATTTACTATGACGCGAAGAAGGAGCCGGTGAAATCAAAGATGATTATTGAAATACCATCTCCTTTTCCTTACAAAAATGACAATGCGGTACCTTGGAAATACGATGTCAACATCGTAACACCTGAAAGAGAAAAATCCAAAGCCGTAACAGGAAGCGTCGGGGAAGTGGGTCACTTCACCCGAAGTGGGCGGTGCTATTCTAAAGAAGTTGAACCGGTAAAGAAAAGTAGCGACTTGAAGCAAAAAGGGAAAGCAGTGATGCACGAAGTCGAAGTCGAGCAAGAAATTCCACTCGTGCAAGAAACTAAAAAGCCTGTGAATGAGGAAGAAGCTCAAGAATTCTTGAAATTTATCAAACACAGTGAATATAGTGTGGTGGAACAATTGAGTAAGCAGCCAGCGTGAATCTCAATTCTATCTCTACTGTTAAATTCAGAGCCACACCGGAATGCTTTATTGAAGGTGTTAAATCAAGCTTATGTGGCCAACAACATATCCGTTGAAAAGCTTGATAGGTGGGTAAACAATTTGAATGCGGACAATTTTATCTCTTTTAGTGATGATGAGATACCGCTAAATGGTAGAGGCTCGGTGAAAGCGCTACATATCACGACTCGCTGCAAGGGCTACATAATACCAAATGTGCTCATCGACAATGGGTCAGCACTCAATGTTATGCCGTTGGCCACACTTTCCAGAATACCGATGGATTTGTCCTACTTAAGGCCCTGTCATTCCACGGTAAGGGCATTTGACGGGACGAGGCGCGAAGTCATGGAAAAGATTGAGATCCCTTTGGAAGTGGGCCCGTACATTTATGATGTCGAGTTCCAAGTCATGGACATTACGCCATCGTATAACTGCCTTTTGGGGAGACCCTGGATCCATTCTGCTGGAGCGGTCCCATCATCCCTCCACCAAAAAGTAAAATTTATCATGGATGGCTGTCTGGTCACAGTCGAAGGAGAAGAAGATATTGTCGCATCTCTGTTTCGTTGATGCACCGTGACTTGGAAGTGAACAAAGACGCAGTGGAGTGTTCTTTCCGATCCCTTGAATTTGTGAATGCCACTTTCGTTCGAGGAAAGCAGAATTCCAATCTTTAAAGCTGTCGAGAGAAATACCAAAGCGGGTGTCAAATTGGACCGTAGGAAGAGGAGCTCGAGCAAGAAGAGGTTTAGCGGACATCCGCAAGGAATAGTTAGGGCTTTAAAGCCAGTGCACCACAAGGCCCGGTACGGTTTGGGGTTCCAGCCTGACATGCGTCAAAGAAGAAGACAGTGGAAGAAAGATCAGGAAAGAAGGATTGCAAGAACTTTGGGCCGAGAACCAGAATGGGAACCAATAGAATACCCTCCTTTGTCAAAAACATTTAAATCTGTGGGAATGATATACCCTGGACAAGACGATCCACGAAACATGCTGAGGATAATTGAAAGGGGTTTTCAGAATGTCAGTATAAATGTCATTGACAAAGGGGCTGGTACAAGTAAAGATGTCTCGAGGATACGCCTTGCCCTCCCCCGGTTTCATGTTGAACAATTGGACTTCCGAGGAGCTTCTTGTAGTTTATAAGTCTTCAGAGTAATGCCAAACATTAACTTTCTATTATGTCTTTAGATATAATAGAATTCTTTTGTAAGAGCGTGCATTCGCTCTTTATCATTTAAATGAATATCAATGAAGATGCATTTTGTCACGATTTTTTCGCATTATCGCTAATTTCATAATCATTTTCTCATTTCATAGCCCATATTCACATTTGCCACATTCCATGCCATAACATTCCTTTGTTGATTCCAATACTTGGATACCCATATAGCTTCCTTTTCCATTCAACTTTGGTGCTCGGATATCGATGACATGAACAAACCCGTTCTGAGTCCACGAAATTGATTTTGAGAAAATTTTTTTTAGGGAATTTGAAGCCAAGAAAATGTTTGAAGATTACGTCTCGTCTCTGAATTGTTAAGAATGGTGGAACAAGAGGATAAATGATTTTGCCTCATGAAGAATCTGTGGAAACAATAAACTTGGGCATCAAGAAAGGAAACAAGAAGTGAAGATTGGGACTTCTATTTGAAAGCACTAGGCATAATTTGATCGCTCTACTTAGCGAATACAAAGATGTTTTCGCATGGTCATACCAGGACATGCGGGGCTAGATGAAGATTTAGTAGTCCATAAGCTCCCATTGAGGCGAATGCAAGCCCATCCAAAAAAATTAAGACGGATGAGACCGAAATCTTCTTTGAAAATAAAAGAGGAGGTCAAGAAGCAATTTGATTTGGTTTCCTACAAGCCTCCAAATATCCGGAATGGGTGGCTAATATAGTCCTGTACCAAAAGAAAGGCGGCAAGGTACGAATGTGTGTGGACTACCGTGACTTGAATCGAGCCAGCCAAAGGATAATTTTCCCTTACCACATATTGATACGTTGGTGGACAACACAAAGAAAGCATTCATTGTTTTCTTTCATGGATGGATTCTCGGGGTATAATCAGATCAAGATGGCCCCTGAAGACATGGAGAAAATCACCTTCATAACAATGTGGGGAACGTTCTGCTACAAGGTGATGCCATTCGGGTTAAAGAATGCTGGGGCAACATATCAGAGAGCCATGGTGACGTTATTCCATGACATGATGCATAAAGAAATAGAGGTCTACGTCGACGACATGATTGCTAAATCCCGAGGGGAAGAAGAGCATGTAGTAAACTTGAAGAAGTTGTTCGACAGGCTGAAAAAGTTTCAATTAAAGCTCAATCCAGCCAAATGTACATTTGGGGTGACCTCAGGAAAGTTGCTAGGCTTCATTGTCAGTGAAAGAGGTATCGAGGTTGATCTAGATAAAATAAAGGCCATTCAAGAGTTACGCCCACAAGCACGCAAAAAGGAAGTTAGAGGATTTTTAGGGAGATTAAACTACATCGCCCGATTTATCGCTCAACTTACCAACCAGTGCGACCCAATCTTTCGGCTTCTTCGAAAACATAATCCGGGAGAATGGAATGAGGAATGCCAAGTGGCCTTTGATAAGATAAAGCAATATTTGTCTAGTCCTCCAGTGCTAGTACCGCCAACTCAGGGAAGACCGTTAATTTTGTATTTGACGGTGTTCGAAAATTCAATGGGTTGTGTATTAGGGCAACACGACGAGACGGGAAAGAAAGAAAAGGCAATCTACTACCTCAGTAAAAAGTTCACTGAATATGAGGCAAAGTATTCGTCCATTGAAAAATTTTGTTGCGCTCTAGTTTGGGTAGCTCGGAGACTCAGACAATACATGTTGTACCATACGACATGGCTAATTTCAAAGCTGGACCCGATAAAATACATGATGGAATCGCGTGGCATTATCGGGAAGGATGGCCCAATGGCGATTCTCCTTTCGAATATGACATTGCCTATGTAAGTCGAGAAGTCAATAAAAGGAAGCGCAATAGCCGACTTCCTAGCAACTCGAAGCGACAGAGGAATATGAGCCTTTAAGGTTTGATTTCCCCAGACGAAGACTTAATGTGCATCGCTGAAATGGAACCAGAGTCATCAAAAGAGAAGTCATGGAAGATGTGTTTTGATGGTGCGTCGAATGCTTTGGGGCATGGAATCGGAGCAATCCTGGTGTCACCAGAGGGGAATCATTATCCGTTTCTTTGCAAGACTAAACTTCTTTACGCACCAATAATATCGCGAGAATATGAGGCTGTATCATGGGGCTTCGTGCAGCTATCGAGCGAAACATCAAAATCCTAGAGGTATACGGAGACTCAGCTCTAGTGGTTTACCAGATCCGTGGAGAGTGGGAAGTGAGGGATCCAAAATTGATCAAGTACAGTGATTTAGTAGCCGAATTGATCAAAGAATTCAAAGAAGTAACTTTTCACTATTTCCCACGAGAAGAAAACCAATTGGCTGATGCCCTGGCCACTTTGGCTTCAATGTTCAAAGCAAGTAAAGAAGCAGAAATAATTCCCCTCAAAATGAGCATATACGAGGTCCCCGCATTAATTGTTGTAGCATTGAAAAAGAAGCAGACAGGCGTCCATGGTTCCACGATATCCTAGAATATATCAAGAATCGAAGCTATCCCGAACAAGCGAATGAGAACGACAAAAGAACGATTAGAAGAATGGCGGTGGATTTGTTCTTGTGGGGACATCCTATACAAAAAGGAAAGGATCGGATGCTCTTGAGATGTGTGGATGATGTTAAAGCTAGGAAAATACTTAAAGAGGTCCATGAGGGAATCATTGAACACATGCCAATGGTTTCAATATGGCCGGGAAGATCATGAGACTTGGTTATTATTGGTGACAATGGAAAGTGATCGCATCAATTTTTCAGAAAATGTCACAAATGCCAAATCTACGGCGATAAAATTCATGTGGCCCCTTCTCCTCTTCATGTCATGACCTCTCCGTGGCCTTTTGCTATGTGGGGCATGGGCGTTATAGGGCCAATCTCTCCAAAGGCATCAAAGCGGACATCGATTCATCTTTGTGTCATCGATTACTTCACAAAATGGATAGAAGCCGCCGTTTGCCAATGTGACAATTTGCATTTGCGGAGTTTTGAAAAAGGAGATCATTTGCTTGCATGCGGATTGCTCGAAAGAATCATTTGAGATAATGCCACGAATCTGAACAATAAGATAATGAAAGAAGTGTGCGAGCAGTTCCAAATAAAGCATCATAACTCTTCGCCCTATCGCCCAAAGATGAGCAGAGTCATTGAAAGCAACTAACAAGAATATTAAGAGGATCATTGGGAAAATGACTCGAGACGTATAAAGATTGGCACGAGAAACTTCCATTTGCTTTGTTTGCATATCGCACATATGCGTGTAACATCTACGGAGCAACTCCTTTCTCTCTAGTCTATGGAATGGAAGCCGTGCTACCTATCGAGGTTGAGATCCCCTCTGCGAGTCTTAATGGAATCAAAGTTAGAAGAAGCGAGAATGGGTTCGAGCTCGATATGATCAATTGAACCTCATCGAAGAAAAAACGTCTAAGAGCAATTTGTCATGGCGAGATGTACCAAAAGAGAATGATCGTGACACATGACAAGAAGGTACGACCAAGAGAATTCCGTGAAGGAGAACTTGTGTTGAGGAAAATTCTCCGATACAAAAGGACTGCGAGGAAAATGGGCACCAAAGCGGGAAGGACCATACGTCGTAAAAAGGCATTTTCAGTGGAGCTTTGATCCTTACCGAGATGGATGGGAAAGAGTTAGCAAATCCAGTGAACTCGAGATGCGGTGAAGAAGTACTATGCTTGAAAAAGAAAGTCAAGATGAAAACCCTAAAAGGGCATCTTAAAAAAAAAAAAAAAAGGATCAGAGCGAAAACCGAAAAGGCGCTTTGATTAAAAAAGATTAGGATGAAAAACCGAGAGGGCATTCTAATGAAGCAAACATTAAACACAAGGAAAGATGTTTTAAACCATGCGCGCAAAGCGGTGAGACTACAGTATTTGAAGCATCTCTGAAAGCTCAAAATCTTCTACGCAAGGAGCCAGACTCGAAAAGATTCTTGATTGAGGAACGTGGTAGAGTTCATGTGTTGAATATCTTGAGCATTTGTATCCATTGAATATGATCTTTTCTTTCTTTTTGACATTTTTACTCTCATTGGTTAACTTCCTTTGTTCGCCACACTTGAAATAAATGAATACGGGATATCATTTTTGTCCCTACTTGACCTTTGTTTCATGCATCTTATTATGTGCTTATTTACATGATAAATGGTGAAATGACATGCTCTAAACAAAATAAATGTTAAACATTACTTGGATGAAACTTTGATAAACACAAGAGCCTCAAAGCAAGAATAAAGTTCAACCAGGGGCTAAAGAGTGATATCTGAGAAACGTTGATTACTTGTAAAGCCTAAAGGCGAGTACATGGCTTAAAGAGAAAGTCAAGAGCCGAAGTAATGAATGCAGATCCTCAACAATCGTGGCTAAATGGACATATGACAAACATGCTTAAGGAGCACTGCATAATCATGTAGGCATAAAAGCATTTAAGACAAACATGTGCATATCATGATAACAACATGCATAGCATATATAGGTACTCAAAGAAAGCAAGAAATGCGGAATGAGAGTCGACTTTGAATCAAGTGAAAAGACACTGAGCTCTACCAAAGGACGATGGTTTTGGTATTTTGGTGTTTTTAATTCATGCCTTTCAAGGAAAATCAACTCATATTGCGAGAAATGAGTTGAGCCTCGGAGACACGTTGAGGTATTTTCAATTTCGTTTTTCAATTGATGTTTCAAAAATCAACTCATAATGCGAGAGGTGAGTTGAGCCTCAAGCCACGTTGAGGTAATTTCCATTTCTGTTTTTTAAAAATCAACTCATATTGCGAGAAGTGAGTTGAGCCTCAAGACATGTTGAGGTAATTTCAATTTATGTTTCAAAAATCAACTCATATTGCGAGAGGTGAGTTGAGCCTCGGGGCACGCCGAGGTACCTTCAATTTCTGTATTTTCAATTTCTGCTTTTCAATTCCTTTTTCAATTTATGTTTTTCAAAAATCAACTCATATTGCGAGAGGTGAGTTGAGCCTCAAGACACGTTGAGGTAATTTCAATTTCTGTCTTTCAAAAATCAACTCATATTGCTAGAGGTGAGTTGAGCCTCAAGGCAAGCTGAATTATGTTAAATTTCTATTTTCAATTTATATTTTTCAAAGAATCAACTCATATTGCTAGAGGTGAGTTGAGCCTCAGGACAAGCTGAGGTATGTTAAATTTCTATTTCCAATTTATGTTTTTCAAAGATCAACTCATATTGCGAGAGGTGAGTTGAGCCTTTAATTTCTGTTTTTCAAAAGATCAACTCATATTGCGAGAGGTGAGTTGAGCCTTTAATTTCTGTTTTCCAAAAATCAATTCATATTGCGAGAAATGAGTTGAGCCTCAGTTCACATGCTGAGGTATTTTCAATTTCTGTTTTAATGTCTGTTCATATTGCAAGAAATGAATTGAACTCAGGACCACATATCAAGTAAAGACTAAAGATTCGAGCTGATTGAAGACACTAGATTTGGATCCCTTGAAGTTGCAGTGGAACAGGTCAAAGTTGCAAGTCTCGTCCCCCTGAAGTTGCAGTGGAGCTGATCGAAGATATCGAAGCTCGCCTTTTAGAGTTACAGAAGAGAAAATTACAAATCTCATCTCACCGAAGTGATAGGAGAGCAGATTGAAGTTGTAGATTTTATCTTTCTGAAGCTACAAAGGGAAGCAGATTGAAGCCACAAACTTCATATTCTTGAAGCTACATTGAAAAAAAATTGAAGTTACAAGGCACATATCATAAGATGTAGTGGATTAAACCAAAGCTACAAGATGCGGTGGACTGGAAAAAGACTACCTGAGCAAGAAGAGCACCAAAGGAGTCAAGACTAAAGCAAGGCCCAGGCAAAATTGGCCTTTCTTTGTGTCTTTGCTCTATTCCCGTGGCACGACAAAGAGCAAAGAGGGGCAGCTGTCATAGGCCAATTTTGGGCCGTTTCAAATGACTCTGGCCCGTTTACAATTTGACCCGATTTTGACTAACCTTAACCAATAAACCCAACATACATTAAACCCCAACAACCCAATACAATCAACCCAACTAAAACCCCTAACCCACTAGCCCACTACCCTTGGCCCAATTACAAGAAGCCCAAACCCTACCTAACCCTAATCCCACTTGTGCGCCGCACCCTCCCCCACCTGCTCTGACTCAGCCTCTGCGCCCCATGCCTCTGCCACCTGCCCCAGTGTCACTTCCACCGCCATGTACCTGCAAGGAAGAGACAGAAACAATAGTTTATCAATTGTAAAGGGTTATAAAACCCGAAAAGAGTTTGTAAAAGAAAAGGAGGGGGATTCTTTTTGAAAAACAGAGAACGAGAGATTTAGCCATTTTACAATAGATTTCACAATATATACAAACACCAAGTCAAAAAACATCAAGATATAAGAATAAAAATCAGGGAAATCAGAGGCTGAAAATCCAAAAACCTAAGGTGATACATTTTTATTTCATTTTTATTGTTTTACTTTTACCCATTTTTCTTTAAATCTATTTGTTTACACGAACATATATAATAAATAATAAAATAAACAAAAAAAAAAGGAAAAAAAATCTGGAAATTTTACCTCTCCGGCATTGGTAGTGTCCGGCCGGCATGCAATGCCGGATCGGACGGTCGATGACCGGACCGGTGTGCCGCCCGTGGCGAGATCTCCCCTCTCCCCCTTTCTCTTTTCTCCCTTCTCTTCCTCTTTTCTTTTTTTTTCTTTGGTGACCAAATGAGCTTTTTTCAATTTTTTTAACTTATATAGGGGTCCAAAACGCACCGTTTTGGATCCCCTTTATTGACAAAACGACGTCATTTTGACGCGGTCGGTCGGCGACCGACCCGCACCGCCTCGGGATCGCGTGTTTTTGAAGCGGAAGGGCTATTTGCGCAATCGCCCCTTCCGCTTTTGAGGCTTTATAATTAAATCCTTCACGTTTTGTGATTTGGCCCTAAAAGTTTACGCTGTTTTTCAATCTGGTCCCCTTGTAAGCGCACCGTTTTGAGGACGTTGGAAAATTGCTCTTTTGGTCCCTGCTATCCGCACGCGTGTTCGAATGAGTCCCCCTCTTCTGTTATTTTTATAAATTTGCCCCAGAATTCTATTTTTATCCCGATTTAATCCTTTTGTTTTTATTTTATTTATTTATTTTTTTTTACATATTACTAATATTATTACTATTATTTTTATTAATATATTAATTATTTTACTAATGATTATTATTTCTAGTTTTAGCATTATTATCAATATTAATATATGTATATTGTATATATATATATATATATATATATATATATTTATACATTCATGTATAGTGCTATTCTAATTACTTTACTTTAATATTATTATTATATCATGTTTTTATATACTTCATTATTATTTTTAATATTATTATTAATATTATCAGATGTTATTTGTTTCTAATATATATATGTCCTAATATTATATTACATGTATTTTTATATATATTATGTATACAAATTTTTTTAAAAAAAAATTATGTTTTATACATACATTTTTTTATTATTAGTCTTTATATATACTATTATATGTATACTTATAATGTTATATTATATATTTCTAATACCATTATTCATATATTCATATATGTATTTATGTGATACAAATGGTTTTCTTTTTCATAATATTATTTCTAATGTATATATTTATATATTTGTATGTTATACATATTTTTAGTGGTGTATGTTGTATGCTTTCTTACTATTCATACATGTATGTGTATATATCTTTTTATATTATGCGTTCGTTACTATTTCATGAATATCATTATATATGTATATTTCTCACATACGTTGTGTGCATGCTTTTAATATCATTTTTTATATATATATACATATATTCATTATTTTCTCGTATTTGATACTATCCTTATATATATTTAATCTTGCATGCATTATTAGTGTTTTCTTTCAACATTATTGTAATATTTATTATTTATTTCTAAATCATTTATAATTCTTCCATTCATTTATTCTTATTTCATATCAATTTTGTTTCTTATTATTTGAAAATCATATTCTCGTTTAGTTAATTAATTTCAATAATCAAGGCAATATATCGATTTAACGTCGAGTCATCGAGTTCATCGCTATGTTGGGTGAATGTCAATTGGCTCGTGTTAAAGCGATATACCCTTCTCAAAAACCGAAATAAATTAAAATTTCTCGTCTTTTAGATCGGATCGCGACTAAAGTTGCATTGAACTCTTATTTTTGAAAATTAAGACAACATGTGTTTATGAGATACCAATTTTTGGGCGTCGCGAGGGTGCTAATACCTTCCTCGCGCATAAACGACTCCCGAACCCTAATTTTTCTCTGGCTTTTAACGTAGACCCTAAACTCAGCCTTCTTTTTAAAAAAGGAAATTTAATAGGTGTCCGATCACACCTAGGAAAAAGGATCGGTGGCGACTCCCTTTTTATTTCAAAATCGAACTTCAATTTTCAAACTTTTTCACTAGATCGCCACAATTAGCGACCGAAAGCAAATTTTTACGTCGCTACACTAAGTTTAGATATCGATGTCCAGAAGATGGAGGTCGAAAAAGAAAGAAAGGAAAAGAGGAAAATTGAAGAGGATAGAGATGATTTGAAGGAACATTACAAAAAGGCACAGGTATCCTTGAGAAGAGCAAAAATAGGAGGGTCTTCAGATCAATTGCAGAAAGAGGTCCAAGAAGGAAAGGCTAGAGCTGAGTACTGGGAAAAGAAGTTTCAGGAGATGCAATCGCGAAACTCAGCATTAGAAGAAGAGAATAAAGGGTTGAAGTCCAAAGTAATCGAGCTTGGAAGATCCCTTCGTTGGCATCGTAGCCATGATTCTACAGTCAAGTTAAAAGAGTTAAAGAGTAAAGTTGAAGATTTGGAAGCAGCATTACAGGAAAGTAAACTTCGGATCAAGCAACTTGAGACGCAGGAAGATTATCTAAAGGGAGAGCTTCATCAGTCTAGAGGGCATATTAGAGAAATGGATCATGTCACGGGAGAAGCCATAGCCCAGATTCGAGAGGTTGCTTAATATGTGCAAGATTTGGTAGTATGAGCCGATGTATTGAGTTTGATGTGTAGGTCGTCGTCAGACATAGGAAGAGAGTTAGCCCTTTTATTAGATAGAGTTAAAACTTTGGGCATCAGGGCGAAAGCGTACTTGTAATCCATTTATATGTATAGATATCCTTTTTCTAAATAAAGTTTTTTAAATGAGATTGAATTGAGATTGATGCCTTTGTTGCATTCATGCATCTGCATTACATCATATCATATGCATTCAGGGTTATAGAAGGACCCTAATTAGTTAAAGTTTCTTTATAAAGGTAGAAAAGAAAATCTGGAAATCACACATCCTTACGGCACTCGCACTAAGACTAAGAACATGGATCAAAGGTTTGAGCAGTTACAAAAGGATATGCAAGACCCGGTTGCCTTGCAAATGATTGGCTAAAATGCAGAATGAGATGAGGGAGCAAATGATGGAAGCTCAGAGGAATATGATGGCCGAAATGGCTCAGTTACTGAGAGCTACTGATAAGGGAAAGGCTCCTATGGCTATCACTGAGGAGGAAAATGAGGGTCCTCCTCCAGGTTTTACACCGCCGCATGTACCATTGCAAATCGATGTACCTCCTAGAAGGCCATCTACTACTGTAAGGCCTCAATATGGGGCAATTGATGCTGGTGTCCATGTGAATTTCCCGGCTGGTTCAGGGTTTAATATGGGTGACAATCCTACTAATCCTCTCATTCCCGATCTAGATATGATGGAAAAAGAGGATTTGAAGGCCGAAGCAGCAAGGCAATTGGATGAACGCTGTAGATGGTTAGAAGAAAAGTTCAAGGCTTTGGAAGGCACTGGCAATAATCATGGGGTTGATGCTAAGGACTTAAGTCTGGTCCCAAACCTAGTATTACCTCACAAATTCAAAATGCCAGAATTCGAGAAGTACAATGGTACTACTTGCCCAGAGGCCCATATCACAATGTTCTGCAGAAGAATGACAGGGTATGTAAACAATGATCAACTGTTGATTCATTGTTTTCAGGATAGTTTGATTGGAGCGGCAGCCAGTTGGTACAATCAGTTGAGCCGGGCTAGAATAAGTTCATGGAGGGATCTTGCACAGGCTTTCATGCAGCAATACAATCATGTGACAGGCATGACCCCTGACAGGATTACCCTGCAAAATATGGAGAAAAAGCCTAATGAGAATTTTAGGCAATACGCACAGAGGTGGAGAGAGGTAACAATACAAGTTCAACCACCACTACTGGAGAAGGAAACCACTATACTATTCATCCATACTCTAAAAGCCCCATTTATTACTCATATGATTGGGGGCACAACTAAAAGTTTTGCGGACATAGTTATGGCAGGAGAAATGATAGAGAATGCCATAAAAGGAGGAAGAATTGAGGGGGAAGCAGCCAAAAGATCAGCCTCAAGAAGAAAAGACAATGAGGTGAATAACACAAGTAGTTTTAATTCAAAAGTAGTTACGGTTAGCCAGCCCAAAGCAGCCACAGTTGGGCAACAGAGCACTCAAAAACAGGAATCCAACACCAGGCATGAGAGGATGCAGTTTACGCCTATACCTGTGTCGTATAGGGAGCTCTATCAAAATCTGTATGATGCGCATGCTATAGCCCATTTCTATTTAAAACCATTACAACCTCCGTATCCTAAATGGTATGATGCAAATGCCAGGTGTGAGTATCATGCTGGAATATCGGGACACTCGATTGAGAACTGTACTGGATTCAAGAAAGCTGTAGAGAGGTTGATCAAAAATGGGGTTTTAAAATTCGAGAATACCTCAAATACTAAAAACCCTTTATCGAACCATGACAATCAGGGTGTGAATGCCATTGTTAAAACTGGTGAAAAAGGGGAGAAAGAAGATGAGATAAGGATGCCCATAAGGGTTATCTATGAGGAGATGATAAAAAGAGGTATGTTGACCTCTAAAAAAGGAGCATGGGACTACGGTGAGTTCCGTGAAGATTGCGAGGAATTTAAGGCCTTGGTGCAGGGCTTTATAGACAACAAAGAGCTACAGGTTTATGAAGGTAGCTCTAGTAAAAAGTAAATATGTGTGCTGGAAAATGAATAGCAAAGAACTAGTAAACCAAGGATTGTTATTTCCCTGACAAGGAATAGTGAAGTGGGGACACCAGTAGCACCCAAAGTCATTATCCATGCATCTACTCCTTTCCCTTACAAGGATAGCAAGAAGGTAGCATGGAGTTATGACTGTAACGTGACAGTACTGGAAGGAGAAAATGTAGCCAGTGCATCCGAAGATGTACAAATTGAAGGTTCCCATACGCGGAGTGGGAAACGTTATGATATGGGGAATGTCAGAGTAGAGCCCACAAAGTTCAAGAGTATGGAGGTAGAAAAAGAGAAAAAGAGCGAAGTACCTGTTAACGAGCCAGTAAGGGAGGAAGAGGCTAAGGAATTTCTAAAGTTCCTTAAACATAGCGAGTATAGCGTGGTCGAGCAGTTGCACAAGCAGCCGACACGTATATCAGTATTGGCCTTACTATTGAGTTCTGAGGTACATCGAGATGCGTTGTTAAAAGTGCTTAACGAAACATATGTCACCCGTGACATATCTGTTAACAAATTGGACCGGTTAGTAAACAATATTAGTGCTGATAATTTCATCTACTTTAATGATGACGAAATTCCACCAGGGGGCGTAAGGTCAACCAAGGCCCTACACATCACTACTCAGTGCAAAGGATACACACTTCCAAGTGTACTTGTGGATAATGGTTCTGCTTTGAATGTCCTACCGCTATCCACCTTGAATAGATTGCCCATTGGCAGTTCGCATATGAAGGCATGTCATAATATGGTAAAAGCCTTTGACAGAACTGAAAGGAAAGTAATGGGACGAATTGATATCCCTCTAGAGATTGGACCAAATACGTATGAAGTTGACTTCCTGGTAATGGATATCAAGCCCTCCTATAATTGTTTGTTGGGGAGGCCATGGATACGCTCGGCAAGTGCGGTGCCTTCTTCATTGCATCAAAAATTGAAGTTGGTGACAGATGGACGTTTGGTAACCATTAATGCGGAGGAGGACATTATAGCAGCTGTCACCAGTAAAGCTCCTTATGTGGAGACAAATGAGGAGGCCATCAAGTGTTCTTTTTGTTCCTTAGAAATTGTTAATGCTACCTTCATTTCGGAGGGCAGTGAAATGTCGGTTCCCAAAGTGTCTGGAGCTACAAGGATGGCCCTGCAAATGATGATGGAAAAGGGGGCATCACTGGGAAAAAGGGCTAGGAAAACAATTATAAGGAGGGATTCAAATCCCAAAATTGACAGAGAAGAAGGATCTCTTTGGTTTGGGTTTCAAGCCAGACCATAAACACAAGAGACAGGAGATGGAAAAGCGTCAAGCAAGAAGGAAGGCGCGTTTGAACGGAGGAGAAGTAGAGTGGGAACCGATGACATTTCCACCTATATCCAAGACTTTTAAGTCAGGAGGGTTGCTGGTAGAAGAGAGTCATCAAATCAATGTTGTACACAATGAGTGGATTGGACAGGAAAACCTTAAGGGTATTCGCCCTTACGAACCGGGGAGCTCTCTGAACAATTGGACTGCGGAGGATCTTCTTGTAGTCTTTAGAAATTTTTCAGAGTAATTCTCGAAACATGTTTATTACTCTAGGGCCTAGGGGTAGTAAAATTACATTTGTGAAAATGGGCTTATGTTCATCTATTATTATTCAAATAAAACATAAATTTTATCAATTTAAAAGAGTATTGCTTCATTTTTGTCAACCAATATTCCTTTAAGTTCTAATAATTCTTATTCTTTTATTCATAGCACATAAATAATCATTCTTAAATTCATTCATTCTTTGTATATTCTTTCATACCCCTCACAGGTCTCTAGATATCAATGATATGAGCGCTAATATTGCTGCTCCTGATTTCTCTTGTAAGCAAGACATGTGTTTAGAGGAACCTCATGATTTTGAAGATGTCCAAGATTGTGACGTATCTTTTGATCTATTAAGAATGGTGAAGTAGGAGGAGAAACAAATCATTCCACATGAAAAGGATGCAATAGAGAGTATAGCCCTAGAGGAAGGGAATGTGGTGAAAATTGGAACACTGATCGCTAATGACACAAGGCATAATTTGATTGAGTTGCTTCAAGAATTCAGGGATATCTTTGCATGGTCTTATCAGGATATGCCCGGATTGAGTACTGACATTGTAGTACATCGTCTTCCGATAAGACAAGAATGTAAGCCGGTCCAACAGAAGTTACGAAGGATGCGGCCAGACATTGTCCTGAAAATAAAAGATGAGGTTAAGAAGCAGTTTGATGCAGGATTTTTGCAGGAAGTGAAGTACTCTGAATGGGTAGCTAATATTGTACCTGTCCCTAAGAAGGACGGGAAGGTACAAATGTGCGTTGATTACAGAGATCTAAACAAAGCAAGCCCCAAAGATAATTTTCCTCTGCCACACATCGACATTCTAGTAGATAACACAGTGGGATTTTCGTTGTTCTCCTTAATGGACGGCTTCTCAGGATACAATCAGATAAAGATGCATCCAGAGGACATGGATAAAACTACTTTCATAACATTATGGGGCACTTTTTGTTATAAAGTAATGCCGTTTGGGCTGAAGAACGCAGGGGCAACATACCAACGAGCCATGGTAAACTTGTTTCATGACATGATGCATAAGGATATTGAGGTATACGTTGATGATATGATCGCTAAGTTGCGAACAGAAAAAGAACACATTAAGGTCTTGAGAAGATTGTTCTTAAGGTTGAGGAAATTTCAATTGAAGCTCAATCCAGCAAAGTGCACCTTTGGAGCCAGATCTGGGAAGTTATTAGGCTTCGTAGTCAGTGAAAAAGGAATTGAAGTTGACTCGGACAAGGTCGAGCCATACGAGTTGCCTCCGCCACGCACTCAAAAAGAAGTTCGAGGATTCCTTGGAAGGTTGAATTACATTGCTCGGTTCATTTCACAATTGGTCGAGAAATGTGATCCTATCTTTCGCTCCCTCGTAAAGCACAATCGTGGTACTTGGGATGAAGAATGCCGAATGCTTTTGAGAAAGTCAAGCAGTATTTGTTGAATGCTCCAGTGTTATCTCCACCTAGTCCAGATAAACCGTTAATACTATATTTGTCAATATTCAGCAATTCTATGGGATGTGTGCTTGGTCAGCATGATGAGTCCGGGAAAAAGGAAAAGGTAATATATTATCTCAGTAAGAAATTCACTGACTGTAAAATGAGATATTCGCCGATCGAAAAGTTGTGCTGTGCGTTGATTTGGACTACACGGAGATTAAGAAAGTACATGCTATACCATACTATTTGGCTCATCTCAAAACTAGATCTATTAAAATACATGATGGAATCAACGGCTCTAAATGGAAGAATGGCGAGATGGCAAATTTTGCTTTCAGAGTTCAATATAGTCTATGTAAGTCAGAAGGCTATCAAAGGAAGTGCAGTGGCAGACTTCTTGGCCAGTAGAGCTTTGGAGGATTACGAGCCATTGAATTTTGACTTTCCAAATGAGGAGCTAATGTGTATAGCAACAACGGAAGATTCTCCATAAGCTAAATTTTGATGGGGCCTCTAATGCAGTCGGAAATGGAATTGGGGCAGTCTTGGTATCTCCGAATGGCGACCATTACCCGTTCACGTGCAAGTTGGATTTTGACTGTACAAATAACATGGCTGAATACGAAGCATGCATCATGGGACTCCAAGCAGCCATAGAAAGAGGCATAAAAACCTTAGAAGTATATGGAGATTCTGCGTTGGTAATCTATCAACTAAGAGATGAATGGGAGACAAGAGACCCTAAATTGATCAATTATTGAATGGTAGTTTTGGGGTTGTTAAGAGAGTTTGATGACATTACCTTCAACTATCTCCCACGAGATGAGAATCAGATGACTGATGCTATAGCAACCTTGGCTTCAATGATTAAGGCAAACAAAGAGGGAGAGATGAGACCAATTTAAATGAGTGTCTATGAGGCCCCAGCTCATTGTTGCAATATTGAGGAAGAAGAAAAGGATGACAATCCTTGGTATCAGGATATATTGCGATACGTGAGGGATCGTAAATATCCAGAACAGGCAACCGAAAATGACAAAAGAACTCTGAGAAGGTTAGCTTGTGACTATGTTTTGGATGGGGAGGTTCTATACAAGAGAAGGAAAGACCAAGTACTTCTAAGATGTGTCGATGCTGTGGAAGCCAAGCTGATTCTAGAAGAGGTTCATGAAGGTGTATGTGGTACGCATGCAAATGGGTTCACGATGGCAAGACAAATCATGAGGTTTGGCTATTACTGGGTCACTATGGAAGGGGACTGCATCAACTATGCCAAAAAATGCCATAAGTGTCAGATCTATGGGGACAAAATTCATGTGCCACCCTCACCTTTACATGTCATGACATCTCCATGGCCATTTTCCATGTAGGGCATGGATGTCATAGGACCAATATCACCTAAGCTTCGAATGGACATTGGTTTATCTTTGTAGTAATTGACTACTTTACAAAATGGGTAGAGGCTGCTTCATATGCAAATGTTACCAAATCAGCTGTGAATTGATTTTTGAAGAAGGAAATCATTTGTCGATATGGAATTCCTGAGAGGATCATATCCGGCAATGCGTTGAATTTGAACAACAAAACGATAGCTGAGGTTTGTGACCAGTTCAAAATCAAGCATCACAACTCTTCGTCCAAAGATGAATGGGGCAGTGGAGGCTGCCAATAAGAACATTAAGAAAATAGTGGGAAAGATGACTGAGACTTATAGGGATTGGCATAAAAAGCTACTGTTTGCACTCTTGGCCTATCGAACATCTGTCAAAACTTCTACTGGGGCAACTCCGTTGTCGTTAGTTTACGGGATGGAAGCAGTATTACCTATTGAAGTAGAAATACCTTCTCTCCGAATTTTAACAGAGATAAGGTTAGATAAAGCTGAATGAGTTCAGTCCCGATATGACCAGCTAAACTTGATTGAGGAAAAGAGGTTGAAAGCTATCCGACATACTCAGATGTGCCAGAAGCGTATGATGCGAGCTTATGATAAAAAGGTTCGTCCAAGGGAATTCCATGAGGGGGACCTTGTGCTAAAGAAAATCCTTCCCATTCAGAAGGACTTTAGAGGAAAATGAATGCCAAATTGGGAGGGGCCATACGTCGTGAAGAAGGCTTTTTCTGGCGGTGCATTGATTTTGACAGAAATGGATGGAAAGAGCCTACCTAATCCAGTGAACTCAGACTTAGTCAAAAAGTACTTTGTCTAAAGAAAAAGAATCCAAGGTGAAAACTCGCAAAGGGCGCCTTGAATTCTCAAAAAAAAAAAAAAAGAGAAAAAGAAAAAGAAAAATGGAGAGGCCAAGGTGAAAACCCGCAAAGGACGCCTTGTGACCAAAGGGGTTTTGAGTTGAAAACCCGAAAGGGCAGCTCAAATTTTGAAGGACACACAACAACCTTGCTATATCTGACTTGGCAAAGAGTATGGTACAGTGTACATTGGGGCATCAACAAAGCACTTTGGATCTTTTAAACACATGTCGAACTTAAGAAAGATTTCATGGAATTAATGTATAAACGCTCAAGCAGTGATATTTAGAGCATCTAATTCTTATCCTGTTGGTTATCTTTAGATTCTATTTCTTCTTAAAGATATACTATCAGATTTGTTTCCTTTGTATTATTGACGATTCGTTCAAATTCGATTATTCTTAAAGATTTATTCATCTTTTTTTATTTTCAAAGTATGTTGCATTGAAATAATGGTAGATGAACTAAAGTATTTTCACAAACGAAATTTCGCACATTACTTTGGGATTTCTAGATAATGCAAGAAACTAAAACACGACATTTGTTCGAAAAGTTCATGTAAGTAAAGGGTGAAGGAACTCGAGGAATTTTTTTCTAAAAGGAAATGGACAAAACCAATGACTCAATTTTTTATGAACATCCTCAATCGATTGTAGCATTGGAAGAAGGCCTACAAGCCGAGCAAGGATGGTGACGCTTAGGATAGGGGTCATATTCACAGCATTTTACATTATAACACATTTAATCAAGAACATTTGACTCCCTCCAAGCATAGCATCCTAATTATCAAGCATAATCATTCTACAGGTTATCAAAGACGGCGTGCTTTAAATTCCCTAAACAACAGGATAATAGGCCGCAGTATAACAGATCTAGACTTCAGACGTTTATGCTGAAGCAGATTCAAGATGATTTGGTATTCTTGTGTTTACAAGAAACAAATCGAGAACATAGTAGATTTGACTATCAGATGTTCTCAATATAGCAGATCCAGACTTCAAACGTTTATGCTGAAGCAGATCCAAGATGATTTGGTATTCTTGTGTTTACAAGAAACAAATCGAGGACATAGTAGATTTAACTCTCATATGTTCTCAATATAGCAGATCCAGACTTTAGATGTTTATGCTGAAGCAAATCCAAGATGATTTGGTATTCTTGTGTTTACAAGGAATAAATCGAGGACATTGCAGATAATGACTCTTAAATGTTCTCAAACAGACTCAAGATGGTTTGGCATCCTTGTGCTTACAAGGAACAAATCGAGGACATTGCAGGTATGACTCTCAAATGTTCTCAAACAAACTCAAGATGGTTTGGCATCCTTGTGCTTACAAGGAACAAATCGAGGACATTGCAGATATGACTCTCAAATGTTCTCAAACAAACTCAAGATGGTTTGACATTCTTGTGCTTACAAGAAACAAATCGAGGACGTTGCAGATATGACTCTCAAATGTTCTCAAACAAACTCAAGATGGTTTGGCATTCTTGTGCTAACAAGAAACAAATCGAGGACCTTGCAGATATGACTCTCAAATGTTCTCAAACAGATTCAAGATGATTTGACATCCCTACAAATTGAAGAGGCAGATGCGACATCTCTATTCGGCAATGAGAAAATTGAAGATATCAATATGGCAGTCGTAAAAAAGGGTTGAATACCATAAGGCCGGTCAAATTTGGTCTTTTTATGAGTCTTTGCTTGATTCCTGTTACACAGCAATAAGCAAAGAGGGGCAGCTGTAATAAACCAAATTTGACCGGGCTTTGAAACCTAAGACCAAATTGAAAAATAAATAATAAATATTTATTAAACAGTCCCCTTCACAGCCCAATAGCCAAAGCCTACACTCGGTAGCCCAAATACCCCTTAAACTATCCTTAGCCCAAATACACCCGAAGCCCAGACCTAAAACTAAACCTAAAGAACAAAGGTCCAAAAGACCCAAAATTATCAGCTAGGGTTTTCAGCCCTAGCTCTTTCCCCTTCGCGCCGCAACTGCTTCTGGAAGATTCAGGGAGCGTCTGTCTAGCTCCTGAATCAAGGCCATCTTCGATCAACGTTTCCATCTGCCCCCCCATCAACGTCGTGTTTCCTGGCCTCCAATCTGGCCGCAGTTGAAGCCAAATAAAGGTAGATCAGCGCCAGCACCATCGTCATCAGGGCTTAATTATCCTAGCTCCTGTATTTCCTCGTGAGACAGCTGTAAAATAAAAAAACAATGACAGAAAATAGAGGCAAAATATGGAAAGAAATCGAAGGATTTCTTTCCCAGATTGTAAAGCACTTACGATGGGTTATAAAAACCCATTCTTTTTTCTGTTTTGTAAGACACGATTTGAGAGAAAGAAATATACACACAAATTTTCCGGAGAAATATTTATAAAGATTCAACAAGAGCATAGTATTTCCAAGTTGCAGTAACCAATCGAATACAAAGGTGAATATTTCTTAAATACGTATATTACAAAACAAATGGAAAAGGTTACCTGACGGAGGGCACGAGAAAGGAGAGATTTTTCGAACCCTAACCACCGTATACGGTGGTCTTTAGGGCGGCGCGTGGCGCGTGAGCGAAGCACAGACAACGGAGGCCAGAGCCCAGAGCTCTCTGCTTTTCTCTCTTTTCCAGAGAGATTTCTTTTTTTTTTTTTAAAATCCGGGTTTCAAATGAATTTGGGGCTGAGAAATTGGCTTATATAGCCTTGACAAAACGACAGCGTTTTGTGACCCCCAGGATCCGCGCGTTGACCCGATTACCCGGGGAGGATCCGCGTGTTTTTGAGAACTGGGTTAATTACCCAATTGGTCCTCTCGCAATTTTTATACTTTTGATTGCGTTTTATTTATTTTTAAATTCAGTATTAACATTTTAATTTTGTTTCAATTCGACCCCCCAATGATTTTCAATCGTATTAGGGGGAAACGGCGACATTTTGAAAATAGGGTTATTTTCTCAGTGACCCCCTTTGATTTTACGGGTGTTTCAAATTGGGCCTTAATTCAGCATTTAACTTTTTAAATTTGCCCTGTAGCTTTACAAAACTTTAAATTTGCTCCTATTTTATTACTATATATGTTTTATTAATAGTTGATTAATTTTAATTTTACTTTTATACATTAAAATTATTAAAAGTATTATTTTTTATATGTATTATATATTATTTTCCTCAAATTATCATTATTTTTATATATTATTATTTTTTCACATAAATTATATATTTATTAATTATATATATATATTTACATGTTATTTTATATTATATATATTATATTTTTTTATATATTTATATTACATTTTATTATATAATATTTTATATATATATATGTTATGTATATCATGTATAGCCAATTATATTAATTACGTTTATATTATATATATTATTTCAAAAATGAAAATTATTATTATTAAATCATATTTTTAACTCACACTATATACATATTTTTATTAATTATTTATTTATTTACTACATATTATTTCATCTTAAACTAATATTATTATATTATGGAATCTCTTACATACTCCTAAACCAATATATTATCATATAATTATTTATTTTTTTGTATTATCTATTAAATATTTTTTAAAAAAATTGATATGATATGTCTCGCTTAATTGTATGTATATTTTGTTAACAATTAATTTTTTAGGTTTTCTATATGTTGGCATCATGTATGTGTTCTTTTTATAATTATATGCATATTGACATTATATTTATTCTATTTGTATATCATACATTTATTGATTATGTTTATTTTATATCATGCATCATTTAAATATTATTTCGTATGCTTATGTATCTTGTTTATTCATTTCCAATACATGCTTTATATCTTTGTTTTCATTCTCTATGTGTATTATTCTTTATATCATCGTATTCATTCAAACGCACGTAGTGTTAACCTAATACAATAATATATTATTATGATTTATACTGTAATACAACTCTCCGCACATCATCTTTAAAGAAATAAAACTCCAAATTTTTTAAAAATATAAAGGCAATGCTTGGTGTTCGGAAATTTCGAAAAGGTAGTGCACTAACTTATTGGGTTGCAACTTTTCTCGTTAAGTTCGAATAGTCAAGTACCCTTCTAAGTTTTAGAGGATTTCAAAATATGAGCAACTGTCTTGAAATTTCAAAGCGTTATGTCCTAACTTATTGGATGTGGCATTTTGTCGTTTCGAGATAGGGATTTCCGAAAAGGCTAACTTAGTATCAATATTTTGATACAAACCCCAATTTTTAAAAATCAAAATATTTTAAAGAGGATTGCATATTAAAATTTTTAATTTCCGAACCTAAAGACATTTGATAATCAATTAGGTACCAATTTTTGGGTGTTACGAGGGTGCTAACCCTTCCTCGTACGTAACCGACTCCCGAACCCATTCTTAGATTTCGTAGACCAGAACCAACGATTTTAAAATAAAATGTTTTAAAGGTGATCCAATCACACCTAAAAAGATTGGTGGCGACTCCCATTTTCATTTTTCTTAAAATCGATTCCCATTTTCCAAAACTCGATTTTAAAAATGGTTTCGACAGAACACTAGAAGTTGCTTGTTGCGCTGCCAATGCCTTTTTGCTTATAATTATTCTTACTAAAATGTAAATTAAATACACTTTTCGGTAGCTAGGTTTGTTTTAGACCTAACCCGAGTCCATGTAAGATATTTAGACCAAGTTTTTAAGTCCGAGTATAGCCCGACTCGAAAAATGAACTTAATTTTTTACCCTAGTCCAATCCAATATATTTAAGAAAGGTAAATATTAACTTGCCCATGTTTTATTTTTTAGATTAGTTTTTATTTATTTATTTTAAAATATAATACTCTAAAATGCACTAAAAAACACTAAAATAAAAGTTTTTTAACACATTAAAAACATATTATATTAAAAAACACTACCATAAATATAATAAATATTTTATTGTATTAAATATAATTTTTAAAATTATATATTTTTGGTTGGGTTATTTAGTTGGATAAGTTTTATTTTAAGTTTTGAGTAATGAGTTTAATTATTATTAGGTTAGTGATTTAATATAAATATCAATATATATAATTATTTTTTAACATATATAATTGATATAATTTTTTTATAACATAATATATTCAGGTTGGGCTTGGTTTGGGCAAAAAAGTATTGCCCAAGGCTCGACCCATATAGAAAACGGGCCTTAAATTTTATCCAAACCTGTTTTTCGAGTATCGTATTTTATCTAAACCCTCTCATTTTTCAAGTGGCCTTAGATAGATGACCTGATCCATGAGCAAATTTAATTTGCTTCAATGTCCAAATTGGTATATAAGATTTCTTTTAAATTAGTATCTAAGTTTGGCTTCCATCACACATTTTAGTCCATTTTAGTAACTCCAAGAAAGTTAGATTGTGTGGACTAGAACAATCTATTTTTGACCTGTGTTACACATGCCACATCATTAGCTTATGTGTTTGTGATAATACTCTAAAATGACATACTTTTATGTGTTAATTATATATATTTTGAGTACGATCCTACTAATTTGGGCTGTTTATGGTTTTTTTTTACCTTTTAGGGACTAAAATTGAAGGCAAAAAGTAATTTGGGGGTAAAAAGCGTGAATTTAAAGACAAAAAGGGTCAACATGCGAAATAGGGAAGAAGTGGTGCCGAAAATACAACGTGTGGAAGACTTGGGGCAAAAATTCAAAGAAGAGATTTATGAACATAAGATTTTATTTAAATTTAAATTTTATTTTTAGGATAACTGTTAGGATTATTATGATATTGTTTAAATTTAATTTCAAATTATATCTTTTAAATATTATAATTTAGAGGTTAAATAGGAACAAACTAACTCCTTCCCCCTAAGGCTGTTAGCCTTTTGTTTTTCTTTTCATTTCCAATAAAATTTCATTCCATTAAACTTGTGTTTTTTCCCCCAAAAAGCATGAACAACTAAACTCATCTAGTCAAATGTTATCAAGATTCCTCAAAAAGAGTTCATAAGGCTTAGAGCATGCACTTAGCCCGCGTCAGAGGTTGTGGAGCCCAAGAGACGAAATGGTGTGACATTAGCCATTAAGAAATGATGATCTAGTGTAAGACGATGTCATGGTCTAGTGCAAGACGATCCCATGATCTAGTGTAAACGATCCCGTGATATAGTGTAAGACGATCCCGTGATCTAGTGTAAGACGATCCCATAAAAGTGAAGGTTGGCTAGAGTCAGGTTCCTCTAAATCGTAAGGCTAAAACTTAAGTGGAGTTGGTGGTCGTAGGCGTCCTCTTTCACTATAGTTAGCTTATTCGGTCATGAGAAGGATCGCTTAAGAGTCTATGATTGAACTAAAGGAGGATCGAGATAATCGGAGGTTGGAATCCCTCAATTGGAAAATCCCCTTTTCTCAATTTTGCTTCATATCACAATTACGATTTCAATCTATTTAATTTCAACTTATCCACATTTTTAATTTTGTTTTATTTTATTTTCTTCTCAGGTCAACTATTTTTCTTGGGCACGACTGTGTCTGGGATTTCGAGAAACAAGGAGCTGTCGTGATCCAATCCTTGAGGATTTGACCCTACTTATTTTTTTATGCTTCCAACTAAACACCATATTGCCATGTATAACAACCTGCTTGATCCACATCATCCAATTTCAATATAGTTACAAAAAACAAATTAAAATAGGTGATGAAAACCAACCTTAAGTACCAATTTAAACATTGAAACTATAAATTTAGGTACCGAAAAATTTATTTATTTTTAAATTTACAACATGTTTAAAATTAAAGCTTTATTTTTAAATTAGCCCTTTAATTATAGCACTTAAAGTTTTTTAAGTCAAAAGTCACAAATAAACCATTATGTCTCATTTTATTAAAAAAAAGTATACATCTAATAAAAAAAATGTGTTAGGTGTTACGATTTTATTGTTCGATATTATTTTTTTTTTAAAGTAAATAAGAACAAAATTGATAGTTTAAGTGAAATCGAAAAAAAATAAATTTTTAGAGCTAAAATTTACTAATAAAGCCAATAATTAACACCAAAATTTTATTGAAAAATGAAAACAGAATCAAAGTGCTAATAACACCTTACAACACCTCTTCTGCATCTCCTTTTTTTTTTGGCCTAAACTAAAAAATATTTGGTACCCTTCAATCAATATCCCAAATCAAATCATGAGACCCTCATGTTTTCATCTTACGTTGCCTTGACATGAATATATACATGTATGCATCCATGCATACATATACATATATATATTCAAAAAGGGTTTTCATGTATGTTCAAAAGGGTCAACAAAATTGTATGGCAATGCAACAATTTTTTTTCCCTCACATATCTTTATGTACTTGCAAGAAAAGGGTATCTTTTAAGAAGAACAACAAGCTCCTTTAGTTCCACTGTCCGACATATTGTTAACATTAATAGTTGTCCCTTGAGGAACACTAGAAGCTGCTTGTTGTGCTGCCAATGCCTTTTTGCTTATAATTTGATAAATATCCAACAAAATTGTCTGAAATGCTTTCTCGATGTTGATTGCTTCTAATGCTGATGTCTCGAGGAATGCAAGCCCTTCTCTTTCAGCTAAGCCTTGAGCATCTTCTTGTGAGACAGCTCGGAGATGGTTTAAATCGGATTTGTTACCGGCCATCATAATGACGATGTTCGAATCGGCGTGGTCTCTTAGTTCACGTAACCATCTTAGGACATTGTCGAAGGTTTGCCTTTTGGTTATGTCGTAAACTAGAAGTGCCCCAACAGCACCTCTATAGTAAGCACTTGTAATGGCTCGGTACCGTTCTTGGCCTGCCGTGTCCCATATTTGTGCCTTAACTGTCTTCCCTTCTACCTGATATGAAAGAAACAGTTCCTAAACATAACTAGAAAATATACTAATGAAAAATTCCAAGGTTGTTCGAACTCTTTATTTTTCTTAATCGAAATTAATTGATTCCAATTGGGTCCAACTATACCCGTTTTTCGACTTCAGTATTTCAACTAGAATAATTAACACTATTTACTCGTTAGACTAATTTATGACATTATAAAAATAAAAGAATCAAATTATATCAAATTAAAATATAATGAATAAATATTAAATTTAAGCATAATAAAGAGACCAAAATCATAATTTAATAATAAATCCAACCATTCCCATATTTGGATACCTGTCAAATTCGAATTTTATACCCGAGATCGAATAACATAGGTTCGAATAACATAGGTTCAAACCACTTGATTCACAAACTTTGTGTCTAAATAAACAACAATTTTCAGCAACAATCAATGGAACAATATGCAGCAAAATCGAATATTTAGATTGATAGATAGATATAAAGGCAACCTGAAGAGTTCTTGTCGCAAATTCAACACCGATTGTAGATTTGGATTCCAAGCAAAATTCGTTTCTTGTAAATCTCGAAAGAATGTTAGATTTTCCGACCCCTGAATCTCCGATCAATACAATCTTAAATAGATAATCGTATTCATGATCTACTTTATATGCCATTTACAATTTAATCACCTTTTAAAAATTGATAGATTCAAGAAAAAGAAAAGAAAAAAAAATGAAAAACCCAAACTCGTTTGATTAACAATTATTACACAAAAATCATCAAAGTTGGTGATTTTGTTTTAGTGAAGAACGGCATTGCTTTCCATAGCCAAAGAGAGAAAACAGAATTAACGTACAAAAAGCCACTTAAAACGGTCTTTCAATGGGATCAAAATTAACTATAGCTAAATTCAGTCACTTTTTAAATAAAATTTAATATTGAAATCATATAATTTGTTGGTCTTTTTGGACCGCCTTCATCACTAATCATATTCTTCATTTGGACCAATAATTTCTAATTCAGAAAGTAATAGATAATGTACCATTACTATTAGGGTGAGTGTTTGATTAAGTCGAGTCGAATCGAGTAAAAAAAATTTCGAGTTAGTAGAGTTGACAAATCCTATTTCAGCAGTCGAACTCAATTTGAATTTTTTCAAATAGAATCGAGTCAAAAAAAATTTCGAATGAAGTCGAGTCTAGTTAACGAATCTTATTATTTATACTCAATGTTGCGTTTATGAAATACAAGATTATTTAACTATATAAACAATATAATGATTTTATCTTTTAACTATATAAATATTTATCAAAACGATGTTGTTTTGTCTTTTAACTTAATAGTTTTGACTTTTATCTATATAAAAGGTAAACATTTATCAAAACGATGTAATTTTATTTTTTTATTCAGATTTTCGTACAACTCGAATGGTGTAATTTATATTCGAGTTAAACCAAAAAAATACTTTTTTATTCGAGTTGATCTGAATAACTTGATTAATTATCGAATTAGTGAATTTTTAAGTAAAATTTTTACCTTTCTCAATTCGAAAGACCCCAATTTAAATCAAAATCGGAACATCCCAATTTAAATTGATTAACCCCAAATTCAACACCAATAGTAGATTTTGATTCCAAGCCCTAACCCTAAAAATAATCAAACATCCTATAAAAATAATCAAACTTAAATCTAACATTGCTAAAAAAACCCTAAAAATATTTAAAAAATTAAAATAAAAAATAAAAACCCAGTGAAATATCAGCTCGAGTACCAAATATTCAAGAAAACTCGGGTGGTGGTGGCATGCCAAACTCATAATCCAAAAGGTACTCATCAACAGAGAAATTAAAATCAGGGTTGACACCAAAAAACTGCTGCGGCGGTGGCGGCGGCGCCGACCACTGTGGCTGAAATTGCAACGGCAACGGTGGCAAGTTAAAACCAGCATTGGCCATGGACTGAAACTGATTACCAAGAGGAAACATTGAAGTCATTGGAGCAGCAGCAGCAGCAGCATTTGTTACAAAATCACCAAAATTTGGAACCTGTTGCTGGAACCCTCCTCCAAGTGTTGAATTATTATCAAACATATAATAATTACTGTTTTCACCGTAAAGAGGCATTGGATAGCCTTGTTCAGGTATCCAATTAGTTTCTTGTTCGAAATTCATGTTAAATGATTCAACGTCAAGCTGTTCATATTGATGATAAGCAGGTGATGCAACCATATTAATGGATTCACTAACAGCAGCAGCCATTTTGTTAGGTACAATTGCAGCTATATCAGCTTTAACTTTCTCTTGGCATTCAAGACCGTTCCCTTCTTGTGGGGTTCTATGTTTTTGCTTTGCTTCCCTTGAGTTTTGATATAATTTGCACAAGACCCAATTATCGAGCTGAAAGAAAAAAAAAAAAAAAAATCGAAAATAAGTACTAAATTCGAATATACAATAAAAAAATTTCACATATTTGAAAGATGGTACCTTCATGTCTTCCTTGCCATGTCTTACTCTAACAGGAGCATGGCTTGATACATATTCATGCATAATCCAATTGGTTTTAGACCCTTTCGGTGGTTTCCCTTCGTGAAAGACTAAAGTCTTTTTAGATCCGATCTTCTTTCCATTAAGAAGGACCTCCTTATCGACTCCGGTCGCTTTCCAGTATCCGTTACCGGCTTTCCTCGCCGGCCTTGATCCATTTGTGTATTTCCGTTCTCGTGGCGTAAAATAATACCATTGTTTTTCGACTTCATTCGACGATACCTTATTGTTCATGGCTATTTGATCAAAACGAAAATAAAATAATCAATAAAACAAAATTAAAGAGAAAACTAATGTTTAACAATTTCAGAAAAAATAAAGAAAAAAGAATCAAAACCTGTAAGAGTTTCAGGATCATGACTGTAGAAATTGACCTCTCTTATTTTATTGGGCGGCAATGGAAGACCCGAAATTTTTCTTCTTAAGTAATAATCCATAAGCTCCTGGTCGGTTGGTTTGAATCTATAACCAGCCGGGAGCATTCTGAAATATTCTTCATCATCTTCTTCTTTCAGCCTCTTCAACATTGAATTCTCCATAGTTTGATTACCTGAGATTGTGTTGGGCTTATAGAGATGTAAAATAATATTATATTAGAAATTTGAGTTGAGATAGATTTTGTTTTCTTAATCTTATATTTTGTATTTTTAATTAATTATTAATAACCGCAGCACTTAATTTTTTAATATTTAATTGAGAAAAAAAATAATTATCTTAAATATATCAATTTATAAAATAATATTAGATAAGAAATTAGATTTCAGATAGAATTTGTATTCTTAATCTCATCTTATGAAAGAATATGTTGGCATTTAAAAAAATTAATTGTTAAAAATTAAATTAAAATTTTGTAAATAATATTAATTTTTTTTATTTTCATAATAATTTTATGAATTATCAGAGGGTTCAATGATCAATCTCGCAATTATTAAAAAATCCTAAACAATAAAAATTAGATAGATAGTCTAATTAATTCGATTGGTTTAACTAGTTTAATTTAATAAATCAATAAAATATTAAAAACATAAAAAATCGATTTGAATCTAATAAACCAATAAAATACTAAAAACATAAAAAATCAATTTGAATCGATATCTCGAGTAATTTCTCGTGCCCAAAATTTGATATTTAATTTTTGGATAAATTACACTCAAGGTCACTAAACTATTAGAATGTTTTGGTCAATCAGTTTTAAAAAGTTACAAGATGGTCATTGAACCATTCGACTGTTTTCATTTAGGGGGCATTTGGTTCTCTGAATATAATATTATGACCTGTAATCTTATATTCCAAAATGAGATTATGGTGTTTGGATTTCAATATTCCGACCATCTCGTAATCTCACATTATGGTCATCTCATAATATATTGTATAATCTCATTATGGCATCTTTCTTAAGTAATCCTAAATTACGGGTGAAGTTTGAATTTTAGAACAAAATTACCCTTAATTTTTAGATCAATAATAAGGAAGTTTGTAAATTCAATGCTTTAGTTTTATTCAATTTTTTTAAATATTTTACGCAAAATTCAAATGGGATTTGTAACACCTCAAATCCAACCTAAATGTTATGGCAGATTCTGGAGAGATTATAATAGTCCATTAAAGAATTTTTAATTTAATCAAATTCAGTGTGTGTTTTGAAAGTATAAAATTTGACAAAATTCTCACAAATGATTAGAAAAATATAAGTCCGGAAAACACTTACTTTAAACCTAGAATTTGAATTCAAAATCGTGTGTTTTGAAAGTATCTATTTTGGCAAATCATTTCCAATTTTAAGGCAAACATTCGTTAAAAATTGTTGGTTACCTAATTTTTGTTCGAAAAATTTTAGAGTTTTGATTTGAAACCAAATTCTAATTTGGTAAATCATATGATTTTGTAGTTTCATTTTATAAACACCAAAAAACTGAAAGACAAAACAAAAACCAAAACCAAGTCCAAAAAGTCTAGAAAAGTTAAAAAAGTTGGTGTGTCGTTGAAAGCACAAAAACGGTGTACTTGGAAAAAAAAACAGAATTAAAAAATATGGAGGAGTTGAAATTGTATAAATTGAAATTGAAATTGTAAAAAGAAACAAAATTGAGGAAAAAGATTATTCGATTTGAGGGATTCCAACCTTCGGTTATCTCGATCCTCCTTGGGTTCAATCTTGGGTTAAATCCTAGGCTTTTAGGTGATATTCTCATTACAGAATAAGCCAGTTATAGTGGAAGAGGACGCCTAGACCACCAGCTCCACTTAGATTTTAGCCTTATGATTTAGAGGAACTTGACTCTAGCCAACCATTATTTTTGTGGGACCATCTTACACTAGATCATCATTTCTCAATGGAGAATGCCACACCATTTCGTCTCTTGGGCTCGACAATTTTTGACGCAGTAAGTTAACAAACCGACTATGCAACCTTCCCAAAATATATAAAGTTGTTGTTTCTTGCACAAGATGAAAAAATCACTTTTTGGAGGACATGTATGGAAGCGTCAGTCTTGTAATGCGGAGAAACGATGAATACTTATTAAGGAGGCTAAGTGCGGGTTTTAAGCCTCATGAACCTTTTTTAGGGGAATCTCGATAACCTCTGGCTAGATGAGTTTAGCAGCTCATGCTTTTTGAGAAAAGGAACACAAGTTTAATGGAATGGGCTTTTATTGGAAAATAAAATAAAAGGAACAAAAAAGGCTAGAGCTTTGGGGGAAGGAGTTTTTTTTCTTCAGAAAAGATGAGTGAATATTTATGTCACTACATCCCCTATTTATAGTACATAGAAAACTTAGTTTGTTCCTATTTAAACTCTAAAAGATAAATAAAAGATATAATTTGAAATTAAATCTAAACAATATCATAATAATCCTAACAATAATCCTAAAAATAAAATTCAAATTTAAATAAAGTCTTAGGTTCATAAATTCTTTCTTTGAATTTTTGCCCCAAGTCTTTCACAATTTATATTTTCGGCACCACTGCCTCTCCATTTCACATGCCAACCAGTTTTGTCTTTAAATTCAGGCTTTTTGCCCCTAATTTTTTTTGCCTTCAATTTAGTCTTTACAAGATAAAAAAAACCATAAAAAGCCCAAATTAGTAAGATCGTACTCAAAATATATATGTCCTTAACACATAAAAGTATGTCATTTTAGAGTATTATCAAACGTAGACCATTTATTATAATAACTTAGAAACAATCCAAGCTCTCACATGCCATCCAATCCTAAACTAAATGATTACTTGAAAAGTCAGAGATAAAACAAAGTGGTGAGCTATAAAGCTCAATGTATAACTAAACTCAAACAAAGAATACACATACCAAAATATACAAATCAAAGTATCAAGAGAATTTCATAACGATCAATTGAGCTGAACTAAGAATGCATGATTATGTTAATGCGGTATTTTTCAGAAAAACATAATGTAGAATTTTCAGAAAAACTTTGTAACAACCCTAACCCGTATCAGTCGCTGGAACAGGGTTACGAAGCATTACTAGAACTTACGAAATGAATACAAACATTTCATATCATTTTAACATACATGTCAGAAAATAATCCTAAAGTCCCTTGTTAGGGCCCTTGAGCCAAAACATACATTAGGAACGAGTCGGGACTAAATTGGAAACTCAAAGAATTTTTTTGCAAAATTTCAAAAATTTTCCTAGGTACAGGGGTCAAACGCCCGAGTGGTTAGGCCGCGTGAAAAATACTGAGCATTATGTTATGAATTTTTAAGACGCAGAAGACACACGGCCAGAACACACGCTCATACGCTAGGCAGTGTGTCACACACGACTGAGACACACGCCTGTGTCTCTACCCATGTGGACAAAATAAGGCCATTTCCAAACCTTATTTCTCACCCATTTGATCATCCACCTACACAAACATTTTAACACACCCAAATGCCAATCCAAACTCAAGTCTCATACATACCATATCACTTCATAAATCTATGTTTGTGAATTTATCTACTTGACCATATTTACTTGGTATCATACTAATATTCATAAACCAAATTAAACACTTATATCAAACATGAAATTAATTCATATGTTAATATACCAAAACACATTCATCACAAGCCATTCCAATGGCCATTTACAACCAAAATATTTGTATCTAACATTGGCTAACCAAAACCTATACATGTCATTATATCTATAATTAGTATCGTATTTGTACAGAAATGTGCTGGTGGATAGTGTGAGTATTCTTCGCCAAGCGTCCAATCCAACGAGCTTTCGTATTACTATAAAACAGATAAAAATAAAACAGAGTAAGCATATTATGCTTAGTAAGTCCGTATAATAGGAAATTAACTTACCATTCACTTGTATATTAAGTAAACATACACATGCATTCCAAGCAATTTGGCCATATCCTAAGCACATAATCTCATCAAATGTGTTAGTTAATCATTTCATATAAATATCAATACCAAAGATGAACTCATTAAATACCAAGTTCCATGCATTTCAAGTATTTTCCAAATATTGATTTCATTTTGATTTTCGTTTATCTTCATGTTAGAATTTCATCTGTTGAATCATTTAAAATCTCGAGGGATTTGGGGGTAGTACACATAAAATGTACAAATCAGAAATCCATCAATTCCTATCCGGAAGTACTCATTAGAGCACTAAATCAGAAAGCTCTCTCTCAAGCACTATAACGGGAAGCTCATTGAGCTATGTAACGTGAAGCTTTTTTAGGCTTAATAATGGGAAGCTTACAAAGAGCCTATATCGGGTAACTTTAGAGAGCATTTTAATAAAAAGCACCGGATAGCCATATAATGGGAAGTTCAAGTGAGCACTAATGGGAAATTTTGGAGAGCCTTTAACGAGAGGTTCACAAAGAACCTATAAGCATAACGCTCATAAGAGCGTGGGTGTGTCTACAACATATGCAGATCACAACCAGTCGGGATGCTCTGAAGAGTATTTAACGGGCAGCTCGCAAGAATATTATAACGAGAAGCTTGAGGGGGCTTGTAATGGGATGCTCTTTCAAGCTACGGTATTTCCGCAACATATGCAGGAACATTACCATTTCGGGAAACAGAACCCTGTATCTAATCGAGTTTCATTCAATTAAACGAAACTTTAACATTTATCAGGTATTTCTGGATATATTATTAAATTTCATAGACATGGCCAATACAAATTTCACATACAAATCATTCAACTCAATTCAAACATATAATTTCACACTTAAGTTACACAAACTTACCTCGACTAATTGTTCATGACTTGTAATCTACTAATCTAATACTTTTTCTTTACCATGATCTACTTCCATACTTGGTCTATCCAAATCTAAATGAGTAAATTTAGCTTAATTTAATACAATTTACATTCATTTCTATCCAATTCACAAATTTTAGGTAAAATTATCATTTTACCCCTATACTTTTAATTATTTACGATTTCATCCCTAGGCTTGGAAAATGAAATTCATGTAATTTATTCCTTATTCCAAGCCTAAATACTTTCACATATATCAATAGCAGCCCATAAATTCCATGAAATTTCAAAATTTCACATAAATTCAACAACTTTACAAATTAATCCCTAAAACATGATTTCATCCAAAATTCCTTAATAAAATACCTTTAAATACCCATTAACATCTCAATTTAATCATCTAATAACTAAAATCATATGAAATTATTGGTATCTTCCAAAACCTTCAGCAGAATAAAAAACTTATGAAATAGTAAGTTGGACCTAATTGTAAAAGTCCCAAAAAAATAAAAATTTCAAGGAAAAAGCAAGAATTAAACATACATGAAACTAAAATATGAAAAAACAGCTTAAACCCTCTTCCATGGCTGTTTTTCAGCTGAAAATGGTGATGATTTCTCTAGAAATTCTAATTTCCCCTTTATTTCATCTAATTTTGGCAAAATTTATAATTTTGCCCTTATTTCACCAAATTCCAGATTTTTTTTCATTCTATGCCGCCTCAGCCTATTTCTTTAGGCATAATTGCTTCTCAAGTCCTTCCTTATTTAATTATTAAGCTATTTAATCACTTTAGCAAGTTTTGCACCTCTTTCAACTTAGTCATTTTTAATTAATTGACCACTGAAACGTTAAAATTTTCTAACAAAATTTTAATACTACTTAATGACGCTCCATAAATATTTATAAAATTATTTACGACTCGTTTTAGAACACCAAGGTCTCGATACCTCTTTTTATCAATTTCTTGACCTAATAAATCTTTATAAAACACAAATTACTAATTGAAAAATCTCTTAAAAATTTCATTTGACTTTTAAATATTAAATAATGAAATCTATGATATTTCTCGCCGATTTTGGTGGCCTCGAACCACTATTTCTGACATTTCTAAAAAATCGGGCTATTACAAACTTCCTACCCAACTCCGCTACACACCAAAATAGAGGTCTCTAGAACTCGTCCAACCAAATAACACTAATAGATAATCATGGATAATGCCACCAGAGTTGTAATTAAACTACTAGATAAGATATATCTGGTCAAGCAAGTATATTACAGTCAAGATGCCAAAACAGATGTGTGTGGTGGAGCCACCATAAATGCAGTCAAGCTGCTAGAACAGATATGTGGTTAAACCACCAGATAGTGTAAATCATTAAATTGCCAAAACTTCCTCCTTACGATAATAGCCAAACCCCACGTAATGTGACATGGCATGCAGATATAGAATCAAAATGAAAAGCATGTAGAACATGCAGTTATACGATATGAAAATCGGAAGGCATGAAATTCCATGCTTTACAGAGCAAATATGTCACAAACTCAACAAAAACATAAAATAGGTTTGCCATAATGTCACATGTATTGTTATATAGCAAATTCAAGTATAAACAATTTAACATATTCAGACATCAGATGATCATACACAACATAGCAAAATGGAAACATGCCATTAAAATTGACAAAACACAAATCATACATATATAACCAACATACCTTAAACACATCACATACAAAAGCATATTAATAAATACCTTATTTTAATGTCTTATTAAGCAATATGGACCCCACGGAGAACGGTCCTAGGTGGAAAATTTTTAGAAAATAGGCCCACAAGCCTATGTGGCCCACATGGCCCAAACAACCTAGCCTGTGTGGCCCATATGGTCTGACACATGGCCGTGTGACCCACATGGCCTACCACATAGCCATGTGACCCACACGGTCTACCACACAACCTACCACACGACCATGTGATCCACACGGCCACGTGACCTACACAGCCTACCACATGGCCTACCACTCAGCCGTGTGACTACGACAATAGGTTTTTTGGCATTGCACAATTTGTTGTTTTTTGTTACACACCTGAATATTTTCTGATGGGAATCCAACCACGAGATATTTAGAACCTAAAATCAACATTTAAACAACCAATTTTAATAATGCAAAGCCACATTAAAAGTTCTAATTCAACCACAATCGCTTATAACGAACTATAACAAGAGCGGAAATCAACTTTAAACATTCAATCCCTTACCTAGAACAACAACCAAACGATTCCTTAATTCACAGAAGGATTATTTGTTAACGAATCCTCATTTAGACGGGAACATATAACCAAAATCAATTAATCCAGAACAAAATTGATTCCAACCAACAAAACTTCACACCTCTTCCAACAGTTAGAAACCTTACCGGAACTTCAAAATATACCCGACCACAATCTTCTCTTTTTAGAGCCTCGTGGTGAATTTGCTAAATTCATTATTGTATTTTTTGTGAGGAGATGTTTGATTCGGATTGTTTGTTGAAACATTGTTGTAGTTCTTTTGTTCTTGAAAGAGTTGGTGGTTCCAACGTCTTACTTGAATTATGTTACTTGATTGAGCCAAAAAAAAAATTATGTTGTCTCATTTAACTTGAATGGTGATTTTCACCTTTGATAAATTTAGAAATCTTTGATAAATTAAATGTTTAAAAAATCTATCAAACTAAATTCCAAGGAATAGACAATCTATCTAGAAATCTTTTACTTTATTTTAAAAATATATGTTTAAAAAATCAGCTAAAATCTTATCTTTCATGTTCATTTTAGGATTTATATTTGGGGTTCGTAATTGTCCTTTTTAATCATGTTTTTTCTAGAGTTCAAACTTGCATTATCTCCTTAAAAGTGTTTTGTGTCTTGCCACTGTACCCAACGATTATTAATAGCTAGCTGGAATGTCAACTCGTAATTGAAAATAATGAAAATTTGTTTAAAGTTAAAATCAATAAATTATGAAAATTATGACAATCAGTATGTTGTTCGATTCCCGATCCGGTGAAACCATGTCTTGAGACACACTATTCGAATTTAAATTTAATAGATTGAGCTTGAATACGAATCCGACTCCATTTTTTACCCCGAGAAATTTCGAGACATGTTAAATGAAGTCGATTATCATCTAGAATGTATGTACATGAATATGAATGAAGGTTGATTTGGAATACAAGAAAATTATTTGTTAAACTTTGTGAATTTGCATTGAGTTATCTGAGTTGTTCTTGCAATATAGTTAGACGTCTCTCATTTGAATCCAGTGATTGAGTCGGGCGTGGGATGTCCGATCGATTCAATCTGATTCAGACTACAATGGCCGATACTTCTATTTTTATCATCACTATTCATGAAACACATTTATATTTGAATAGGATAAAGAAACATTTAACTCTTAAATTTGGTAATTTTTTGTCACCTTGGTATTAATTTTTTTTTCAAGGTTATACGGATATTTGATACTAAAAATGAGTAGTTATGCATATATTGATACTCAAATTGACAAGGGGTTCTTGAAGTCGCAACCTCGTTCAACCGTGAGTGGCTTAATATATTATACCAACAACAATAGCTTAGGTTAAAGAAAGCTGCTTCGTTATATTTTAAAAAATTCAGAATAATATTTACTTTTTTTATTGAATTAAAATGATATTTATGAGAATTTTTTTAAAGATTAACTACTGGAATTTTATAAAATTAAAAATAAAAATAATCAATTATCCTTTAACATTAATTATCCTAATTTAAATTCCATATTATCTAATAACTTCTTTTTATCAATAATTAATTAAAAATATGAAAAGATTAAGACTTCGAAATCTATCTCAATTCTAATTTATCTAATATTATTTTATTAAATAATTATTTTTAAATTAAATTAAATATTAAAGAATTAATAAGTCGGTTAAACTTAACCCTAAGTCTACATAAAGTCAAGACAACAAAATATTTCAGATAAAAAATTGTACTTGTTTTTTGGAGCTGTAAGCACATTCTTCAATGTCAGATAATCAAGTTTTCATGGATCCATTAATGTTGAAGGAAGAAAAAGACGAAGCTTGCCTTAGATCAATTCCTCCTGGTTATAGATTCAAACCGAGGGATGACGAGATTATTAATTTTTACTTGAGACCCAAAATCTTTGGTTTGCCATTGCCACCCAACAGAATCAAAGAGGTTTTTCTCTACAACTATGATCCCCAAACTCTTACAGGTACCCAGTTTTTCTTTTCTTGGCATTTTCTTTTGTTTTCTTTAAGCTTTTCCATGATTTTGGTGTTGTTGTTTTGTCTTGGTTCTTTTATCAATAGCGATGAGCAACAATGCACTCTCGAATGGGGTTGGAAACGAATATTATTTCTTCACGCCAAGAGATCGAAAATACGCAAATGGTTCGAGGCCGGCGAGGAATGCCGGTAACGGGTATTGGAAAGCAAGCGGAGCTGATAAGTTGATCTGTCGTAAAGGAAAGAAGATTGGATTGAAGAAGAGTTTAGTGTTTTACCAAGGGAAACCATCAAAAGGTGTTAAAACAAATTGGCTCATGCATGAATACGTATTAACCGATGCTCCGATTAGAAAAAGACTCGGTAATGAAGACATGCGGGTACGATCCTTCAAATATTATCTTATCGTGTATTCCTATTCGAATTCGACACTTATTTTTCTTTTCTTTTTTCAGCTTGATGATTGGGTGTTGTGTAGAGTATATAAGAACCCTAGGGAAAAAAGGCTAAAACATGAAACCTTACAAGAAGGTCATCAAGAGGAAGCTCAAGCGGAAGCTGATACAAGTGCAATTGTAGCTTACGATGGAGCCCAAATGGTTCAACAAGAAGGTCATCAAGTGGAAAGTGAAGCTGAAGCTGATACAAGTGAAATTCTACCATACAATGGAACTCAAATGGTTGAAACTGGAATTGCATTTGCACCTCTTTACGAACCCATAAATACTAGTTCCCAAATGCTTGAACATGGGATTGCATTTGCACCTCTTTATGAACCCATAAATACTAGTTCCCAAATGCTTGAAAATGGGATTGCATTTGCACCTCTTTATGAACCCATTAATGTACAAATGCCACAGGGAACTAGTTCTTGGTTTCCAGAACAAGTTAGTTCAACGCCATCTTTCAACCAATATGGTGATTATATGTGTGAACATCCTACATTTGGAGGGTCCAATATGCCAGATTATGGTGTTTTTGAGCCAGCACTATTCCAGAATAACATGCAGCAGCACTTTTCAAGTGATTTTGATCTTGATCAGTTCAATGAAGATCCTCACACTGGGTTGCCACCGCCATTTTAAGTTGTTTCCAGATTAGTAATATTGTTTACTTTAGACTTCAATTACAAATTAGGAATGATAATGTTAATGTTGTAATTGAATGTAGAATTTTTTGTTGATGTGTATGTATTTATTGTTATTTATTTGTGTTTATAGTATTTTTTAGAATTCTTCATTACCTTTAAGTTTATTTGCCTCATCTTTGGTTAATTTAGCTGCAAATCCATTGAAACTCCAACGGTAGCTATGGAGCAAAACATTGGACACAAGTTAATAGATTACATAAATAATTCATAAACCCAACTTAAATATCAACGAATCCGCAGTGGATTAAAACGAGCATCTGAGCACAAGTCAAATCATTTGTTTAATTCACATAGCTATCCTCGTAAATTAATAGATTAGGAAATCTTAATTTTCTTAGTACCGACCAACACTGAATTTAATAAATATTAAGCAAAGCCACACCTTAAGTCGGCTAAAATCGACTTAGCTGAATTGGTTAAATGATGGTATGGTTAGTTTATTTGATTATTTCAGTAAATTATGAGTTAGTAATTTTCATAATCCAATTGGTTTATTTAAATCAGGTTAAATTGATTAATCAAATAAATTAATCAATGTTAAGTTGATTTGGCTATGTCAATTTATATTATTTAAATTCATCTGTTCAATTATTTTATATAATGATAGGTTAAGTTGAGTAAATTGAAAAAATCGACTCAATTGACCTTTTGCACATCTATACCAACAACTACAGACTACATACTTTGCTATATTAAGCTAACATTGAAGACTAACAATTTCGGGATAGATAAGTACAAACCTTAAAAATGATTTGTAAAACGGATATTAAGGATATAAAAAAATTTCCTCAAGACATGAAGAATGCATGAATGTTTCCCATTGGGAGCCACCTCCAACTGAGTGGATGAATTTCAATGTGGCTGGTGTTGTTTTAGAGTAGGTTGTGGGGTGTGGTGGAGTTTTGAGAGACGAAAAAGCAGTGGCTTGTGTGTTATTCTTAGGGCGAGTTGATGTAACACCCCCTAACCCTTATCCATCGACGGAACAGAGTTAAGGAGCATTACCGGACATTACAGATCAAACACAAATAATTCATATATAACTATTCACACATAGACATCATAATTAAATTATAATTTCACTTTATGAACCTTCGAGGCTTAAAACACGTATTAGAAATAAATTGGGACTTAATTGTGTGCTTCAAAAATTTTTCGTGAAATTTCAAAATTTTTCCTAGGTGCAGGGGTCACACGCCCGTGTGATCAAGGAGCACGCGCATGTGATCTTGAGACATGTCCGTGTCTTAGCTGTGTCCTACCCCGTGTAACACCCTGACTTACCTCACATGGCCAAGTCACACGCCCGTGTGTTGGGCCTTGTTCCTCACATGGCTGAGATACACGCCCGTCTCTATGCCCGTGTGGTAATACCTGAGCATTCTGTTTTAAAAATTTAAGTTGCAGGGGAGACACGACCTATTCGCATGCCCGTGTATAAGCCGTGTGTCTCACGCGGTCTGATCACACGCCCGTGTGCTAAGCTGTGTGAACTCAAAATGAGCCTTAAACATCAAAGTATACCAACCCTGCAAATCTTGAACAATAAGCAACTCAAAATCCAATTGTTCAACCAATCGAAAACACATTCAAATACCTCTAAAACATGTCAAAACATTCAACTTAATGACATTATCAATATACCTTCAAAGTTACTTCATACATATTTTCAAAATCAATCTAATAGTGCACCATTTAAACCAATTCTATATCTGCACTAATTTAATAGCTTAAAACATAACACATCTGTTCATATATATATATTCAACCAATTTCATATTATAATATCATTTACAATCATTTCCCAAAATGACCTACACAAAACAACCTAGGTACATGCTATTACCAAAAAGAAATGTACTTCACCACTTTGACTTTGGGGTCGGCTTTGAATGTTGATTCAACGATTTGACTTTAACCTAACCTGTGCACGAAAACAAACCGTACGCTGAATATAAAACTCAGTGGTATTTCTATAATCCGAATACTTTAAAAAAATAATATTATAAAACATACACTTTTAACCATATGTAAACATTAACCAATCAATAATTCAATTCATCCATTTAACCTTCATTTCTCATCAATAGCTAATTCTAATAGTTTTTCTCACTTTGATTCACATAACATTTAGCAATGGCAATACTCTTTTCATAAACCCTTGGTTCATACATTTCATTTGCACAATTCAATTCAATTCAATGTCAAATTTCAAATTCACATTCAATATCAATCTTATTACCAATTCATTTATTTACCCTTATTAACACGACTCGGACTTTGGCAGATACACGGATCCAACCAAAACACACCAGTATGGCACCCAGTGCCTCACTGGATAATTTGAGGTAATAGATTGACACCCAGTGTCTCATCGGCCTTTGCCGAAGTAAATTGGTACCCAGTACCTCATCGAATTTATCCGAAGTAACAATTTGACACCCAGTGTCTCGTCGACTCGTGGTCGAAGTATCCCTGAACACTTCCAATCCTATGACATGCCAACTATATCCGACTCAGCCCGATACAGTTAATAGGGTTTTCAAATCACTTTTCTATTTCAATCAATATCCATTACAAATCAATATTCACATATATTCAAGCATTCAATTTCAACATCATAATATCAATACTTATTTCATTTCACTTACCATACTTATTAATTAAAATACAACAACTAATAATAATTAGATTCGAATTATAGAAATACAAATCGTAATGCTCGAGCTACTCCTCGTTAATCTTGTCTTTTCCTTTCTTAGCTGAGGTCTCTGGCTCAACGTTAGCTACGGAATTAAAACAATTAAAAATCATCAATACAACAGAAGTTAACATTGAATATTTCAATTTATACACAACTTTTGCCTAAATCCCAATTTAATCCTTAAAACAAAACTAACTCTTTTTCTTACAAAACTAATTCCATATCTTATTTAATTTCCACTTCAAACTAATTTCAACTCTCTAATTTCACCATAAAACCCTAATTTCAAAATTTTACAATTTAGTCCCTACTACTTCAAAACTTATATTTTGTTTTACAATTCAATCCCTTTTTCACTTATAACTTAAAATTCTATCAATTTAACCCCTAACATTTCAATTTATTCAACATGAAAAACATCTAAAAATTCACTAACTTCTAAAATTTCAACATAAATCAAGTAGTATTTTGTTCTAGGATTCTAAAAACTCAAAAATTTCAAAAAAAGAGATTAAATTGACTTACCAATCAAGCTTTGAACCTTAAAACCCTAATTTCTCCTTTTCTTTTTTCTTTTCTTTCTCCTTTCTCCTTCTCTATTTCATTTTCTAATCTGTTGTTTTAATTCTTTTTGTTTCTTTTATTTATTTGTTTTAATTGCAATAATAATATAATATAATATAATAATATAATATAATAATATTTTCTTAAATAATAAGTAAGGATATATGTATATTACAAATGCATGTATGTATTTATTACACATGTATTTCACTATTACCATGCATTTGTCACTTATGGCTTAATTGCTAATTTAGTCCCTTCACTTTTCCTTAATCTATAATTAAGCTTTCACATTTTATTCAATCTAGTCCTTCTACTTAATTACTCCTAATTTAGACAAATTCACCTAACCAAAACCTAATTAACCACACAACTAACTTCATAAATATTTTTAACAAATATTTACGAATTCATTTTACGAAAACGGATACCCAAAAATACACTTTTTGATAACCGTAAATTTCGAGTCGTTACAGTTAAAGCTAGGGGAACGAATTTGGAAAAAATAATGGCAATTAAAATAGCAGTGGATATGTATATTGAAGTGAGTAGGAAGGCGCATGTCCCATTAATAATCGAATTATTCTCGACTTTCGCTTCGAAATGGCTGTCAAAAAGGTATTATAGACCGTGGTCACTATGAAAATTGCTTGGGGACATCGAATGTGGCATTAAGAAACTAGCTCATTTTCAAATTGTGGTTATTGATTGGAAAAGTAATGGTATGGTAGACGCATTGGCAAAAGTAAGTATATCGAGATCTTCTCTTTTTAGAACCTCGTGGTGAATTTGCTAAATTCATTATTGTATTTGTTGTGAGGAGATGTTTTATTCGGATTGTTTGTTGAAACATTTTTGTAATTCTTTTGTTCTTGAAAGATTTGGTGGTTCCAATGTCTTACTTGAATTATGTTACTGGATTGAGCCAAAAAAAAATGTTGTCTCATTTAACTTGAATGGTGATTTTCACCTTTGATAAATTTAGAAATCTTAGATAAATTACATGTTTAAAAAATTTATCAAACTAAATTCCAGGGAATAGACAATCTATTTAGAAATCTTTTACTTTATTTTAAAATTATATGTTTAAAAAATCAGCTAAAATCTTTATCTTTCATGTTCGTTTTAGGATTTATATTTGGGGTTTGTAATTGTCCTTTTTAATCATGTTTTTTCTAGAGTTCAAACTTGCATTATCTCCTTAAAAGTGTTATGTTTCTTACCACTATACCCAACGATTATTAGTAGCTAGTTGGAATGTCAACTCGTAATTAAAAATTATGAAAATTTATTTAAAGTTAAAATCAATAAATTATGAAAATTATGACAATCAATATGTTGTCCGATTCCCAATCCGATGAAACCGTGTCTTGAGACACACTATTCAAATTTAGTAGATTGAGCTTGAATTCGACTCCGACTTCATTTTTTAACCTGAAAAATTTTGAGACATGTTAAATGAAGTCGATTATCATCTAGAATGTATGTACATGAATATGAATGAAGGTTGATTTGGAATACAAGAAAAACATTTGTTAAACTTTGTGAATTTACATTGAGTTATCTGAGTTGTTCTTGCAATGTAGTTAGACGTCTCTCATCTGAATCCAGTGATTGAGTCGAGTGTGGGGTGTCCGATTGATCCAATCCGATTCAATCATTTGTATTTGAATCAGATAAAGAAACATTTAACTCTGATAATTTTTGTCACCTTGGTATTAATTTTTTTTCAAGGTCATACGGATATTTGATACTAAAAATGAATAGTTATGCATATATTGACAAGGGGTTCTTGAAGTCGCAGCCTCGTTCAACAGTGAGTGGCGTCGTGATGTGAGCATGCACGTGGTGGCGACGTTGGCATGAAACTTTTAAAAACATTTCCCCGTATGAACTGAATGTATTAAAAAAATTATTGCATGTTCAGATAAAAGCAAATTTATCCGAAGGAGTGTAATAAAACATAGCACACTAGTCTTGATGTCTAATCATTAATATACTATACCAACAACAATAGCTTAGGTTAAAGAAAGCTGCTTCGTTATATTTTAAAATATTCAGAATAATATTTACTTTTTTTATTTAATTAAAATGATATTTATGAGAATTGTTTTAAAATTAACTACGGGAATTTTATAAAATTAAAAATAAAAATAATAAATTATCCTTTAACATTAATTATCCTAATTTAAATTCCATATTATCTAGTAACTTCTTTTTATCAATAATTAATTAAAAATATGAAAAGATTAAGACTTCGAAATCTATCTCAATTCTAATTTATCTAATATTATTTTATTAAATAATTATTTTTAAATTAAATTAAATATTAAAAAATTAATAAGTCGGTTAAACTTAACCCTAAGTCTACATAAAGTCAAGACAACAAAATATTTCAGATAAAAAATTGTACTTGTTTTTTGGAGCTGTAAGCACATTCTTCAATGTCAGATAATCAAGTTTTCATGGATCCATTAATGTTGAAGGAAGAAAAAGACGAAGCTTGCCTTAGATCAATTCCTCCTGGTTATAGATTCAAACCGAGGGATGACGAGATTATTGATTTTTACTTGAGACCCAAGATCTTTGGTTTGCCATTGCCACCCAACAGAATCAAAGAGGTTTTTCTCTACAACTATGATCCCCAAACTCTTACAGGTACCCAGTTTTTCTTTTCTTGGCTTTTTCTTTTGTTTTCTTTAAGCTTTTCCATGATTTTGGTGGTGTTGTTTTGTCCTGGTTTTTTTATCAATAGCGATGAGCAACAATGTACTATCGAATGGGGTTGGAAACGAATATTATTTCTTCACGCCAAGAGATCGAAAATACGCAAATGGTTCGAGGCCGGCGAGGAATGCCGGTGACGGGTATTGGAAAGCAAGCGGCGCTGATAAGTTGATCTGTCGTAAAGGAAAGAAGATTGGATTGAAGAAGAGTTTAGTGTTTTACCAAGGGAAACCATCAAAAGGTGTTAAAACAAATTGGCTCATGCATGAATACTTATTAACCGATGCTCCGATTAGAAAAAGACTCGGCAATGAAGACATGCGGGTACGATCCTTCAAATATTATCTTATCGTGTATTCCTATTCGAATTCGACACTTATTTTTCTTTTCTTTTTTCAGCTTGATGATTGGGTGTTGTGTAGAGTATATAAGAACCCTAGGGAAAAAAGGTTAAAGCATGAAACCTTACAAGAAGGTCATCAAGAGGAAAGTGAAGCTGAAGCTGATACGAGTGAAATTCTACCATACAATGGAACTCAAATGGTTGAAACTGGAATTGCATTTGCACCTCTTTACGAACCCATAAATACTAGTTCCCAAATGCTTGAACATGGGATTGCATTTGCACCTCTTTATGAACCCATAAATACTAGTTCCCAAATGCTTGAAAATGGGATTGCATTTGCACCTCTTTATGAACCCATTAATGTACAACTGCCACAGGGAACTAGTTCTTGGTTTCCAGAACAAGTTAGCTCAACGCCATCTTTCAACCAATATGGTGATTATATGTGTGAACATCCTACACTTGGAGGGTCCAATATGCCAGATTATGGTGTTTTTGAACCAGCACTATTCCAGAATAACATGCAGCAGCACTTTTCAAGTGATTTTGATCTTGATCAGTTCACTGAAGATCCTCACACTGGGTTGCCACCGCCATTTTAAGTTGTTTCCAGATTAGTTATATTGTTTACTTTAGACTTCAATTACAAATTAGGAATGATAATGTTAATGTTGTAATTGAATGTAGAATTTTTTGTTGATGTGTATGTATTTATTGTTATTTATTTGTGTTTATAATTTTTTTTAGAATTCTTCATTACCTTTAAGTTTATTTGCCTCATCTTTGGTTAATTTAGCTGCAAATCCATTGAAACTCCAACGGTAGCTATGGAGCAAAACATCGGACGCAAGTTAATAGATTATATAAATAATTCATAAACCCAACTTAAATATCAACGAATCCGAAGTGGATTAAAACGAGCATCTGAGCACAAGTCAAATCATTTGTTTAATTCATATAGCTATCCTCGTAAATTAATAGATTAGGAAATCTTAATTTTCTTAGTACCGACCAACACTGAATTTAATAAATATTAAGCAAAGCCACACCTAAGTCGGCTAAAATCGACTTAGCTGAATTGGTTAAATGATGGTATGGTTAGTTTATTTGATTATTTCAGTAAGTTATGAGTTAATAATTTTCATAATCCAATTGGTTGATTTAAATCGGGTTAAATTGATTAATCATAATTAATCAATGTTAAGTTGATTTGGCTATTTCAATTTATATTATTTAAATTGATTTGTACAATTATTTTATATAATGATAGGTTAAGTTGAGTAAATTGAAAAAATCGACTCAATTGACCTTTTGCATATATATACCAACAACTACAGACTACATACTTCGCTATATTAAGCTAACATTGAAGACTAACAATTTCGGGATAGATAAGTACAAGCTCTAAATATGATTTGTAAAACGGATATTAAGGATATAAAAAAATTTGCTTAGTGCCGATTACATACATGCTAATTTATTTTACCCATGTGGAGAATTATTAGAAATCGATTGATGACTAATCTCGAAACACATCAACTTTGATAGAGTTTCTTGTAATCAATGGTGGGGATTGATCAGCTTTGATAGAATTATTAGAAATCGATTGAAGGAACATATATCATTGGTGAAGAATGATGACGCCGTACATTTTCTTGTAATCAACATTTGTGGCAGAAAGATATATCATTGGTGAAGAATGAAAGGATCACAGAAATTGGTAAAAGCCGGCAATGGACAAACATTGTTCCATTGGCGAGCTTAACAATGCTTGAAAGCTTCAAAAACTAACGAATCCAATGGAGTTTATACCAATACCACACAAAAAGCTTATAAAAAGTCCCCTTTCCATGGCATTGTCTACTGCAAAATCAAGCTCCACAATAAACACAACAATGGCTGCCCAAACCTCCCCTTTGGCATGGCTTTCGCTTATCAGTTTCACTCTTGCTATGCTTATTTGCTGCTGCCATGGTTCCTCTGATAACAGACAGGTTTACATTGTTTATATGGGGAACCTGCCAAAGGGTGAGGTTTCAATTTCAAGCCTTCACACTAGTATGCTTCAACAAGTTCTTCCCAGGTACTTATTATTTGCATGTTCGGGTTTTTTCTGCTCAAATTGTTGTTTTAGTCCTTCAATCATACTTGACTTTGGGATTTAGCCTAATTGCTTTTATTTTCGCCCGTAATTTTGTCTCTTTGTTATTATAATGTCGTTAGTTAGTTTGAATATGTAACATCACTAGTTATTTCGCGTAAAAGACATGTGGATTTGTTTTTTAATAACATACATTCCAACTCATTATTAGAGTTGTCCATAGGTTTGGTTGTTCATCCAGCCTAACTTGAGTCGGGCATAGACAAAACATTTTGTCTATGAGCCGGTCTGGCCCAACCCATTTTTAATTAAATCAAAATAATTTTTTAAGATATTTTTATATAAATTTAATTATAAAACTATATATTTATCAATTTATTATTTTTAAACAGTAATATGAGCTTTTTTACTGGACCAAACTTGAGCTCGAGCATGAATTGTTTTTCAAAATCAATCATCGGCTTGGCCTGGTCTATAGGCACTTTTACTCATCATGCTGACATATATTGTTACGACTGAAGCAGTATTTTAAGGTTAAATCCATGTAATAATTTTAATTGGAATAGTTAATCATATTACTTATTTGAACTAACTAATAATATCGGAAGAGTAGGACTAAATTATGCCGGTATAAGAACTAAAACTTTAATTTGAGCATAATAGAGGGATCAAAACCACAATTAGATCATTTTTTACGGAGTGTTTCTAACTCTACATATGAATGGATGCAGCAATATTGTTGGATCAGATGTTTTGCTCTACAGCTACCACAGGAGTTTCAATGGCTTTGCTGCCAAATTGACCAAAGATGAAGCAGAAAAACTGAAAGGTTTTTCAAGATAATTCTTTTAACCAAATTATTATTTTTAAAACTCCAATGTTTCATTCATTATGTTAGTAACTTTGGGTTTAATTTCTTAATTTTTCAGAAAAAGATGGGGTGGTATCAGTTTTCCTTAGCCAAAAGAGGCAGCTTCACACATCAAGGTCATGGGACTTTATGGGATTCAACAGAAAAGTCAAAAGATCTGTCTTCGAAAGTGACATCATCATCGGAATGCTTGACACCGGGATTTGGCCGGAATCTCAAAGCTTTAACGACACCGAATTCGGTGCAATTCCAGCAAAATGGAAAGGCACCTGCCAAACCTCAGCCAATTTCACTTGCAACAGGTAAAACTCAAAAATCAATCATTGAGAATTTAGATTGAAATCCGTTAGTTGAACTGGTTAAATCAGATATCAATTGATTTAGCAGTTCAACTATATAGATTTAACCATGTTGATGGGAGGTAGTAGATATCTTCGAAATATTGTCTATCGGGAGTCGACGAACTCCACAATTGGTTAATGTTGTTTCCAATCACAATTTCATCTTTGAACTTTGTAAAGAGCTCGAGTGCTTGAAACAACAGATTTATTGGGACAAACCGTGCAAGGTGCATGACCACCTATTAAGGAAATGTGAGCATTTATACTTGATAGGGTTCGAATCCGTGCCTTATGGCATATAGGGCACTTATGGACAATTGTACTACCACTTGGATATAGTCTGTCCTGCTGAGACGCTCCCACTTTGTTGAATTAGTTGCCTCTTTAAGCAACCCTAAGCATTGGGCTCTCATTAGAGTTGAAAGATAAAACACCTCATTGAATACAATACCGACCCCTTAAGGGACATATCAACTCTCGGTGGACCACACTTTAAACAAAATTTCAAAAGAAATTTGCCTTCCATCAGCAAATCATATCATTCTTGAAATAGAAAATGACTTTTAGGGTATTTTTATTAAGTTTGGGCATACAAGTGTAATTGTACCTTACGATGGAACCCAAATGGTTTTTTATTATGTACTTTTTGGGCATATTAAACCATAATTTAGTTGATTTATAATACAAATTATAACATATTTTTACTTAATTTAATTAATTTAAATTTGTGGCCCATCCCCAATTATAAAAAAATTAATTAATTTATGATAGAGAAATGGGATTTTTTCCTTTATTCTTGTTTTTTTAATGATTATAGTTTTATTTTATGTTTGTTGATTTCTTAATGTAATTTGATCTCGATCGATTTAGTGTCGGATCCGAAGTTTTATTCTTTTAAAAGGAACACATAAATTAAACTCAGAAATATTAAGTCTTAATGATGCTATGATTCTCTTTCAGGAAAATAATTGGAGCTAAGTATTATAAAGCGGATGGAGATTTTGATCCATCTGAATATAAATCTCCAAGAGATTCGGAAGGTCATGGGAGTCATACATCATCAACAGCTGCAGGTGGCTTAGTTAGCAAGGCAAGCTTATACGGGCTAGCCAAAGGGACGGCTCGTGGTGGGGTGCCATCGGCCCGCATTGCGGTTTACAAGATTTGTTGGTCCATTGGTTGTGATGACGTAGACATTCTTGCAGCGTTTGATGATGCGATAGCCGATGGCGTCGACATAATCTCCCTTTCTGTGGGGAGTTTCTTCTCGTCGGAGTATTTTGATGATACGATTGCTATCGGAGCTTTCCATTCGATGAAAAATGGTATCTTGACATCGAATTCTGCCGGTAATAGTGGTCCTAGTTTGTCAACAATTACAAACTTTTCGCCTTGGTCTTTATCAGTGGCTGCTAGTACCATTGATAGAAAGTTTGTCACTAGGGTCAAGCTCGGGAATGGTGAGATCTATGAGGTAAGAAGGTTCATTTTATTCCGACATTTCATTTTTATAACTTGTTTAAGCTATGCATCTAAACATACCTAGACCTATGGCATGACGGAATTAGACTAAATTGGTTGTTAATGACTTTCTATCTGTCTAAGCTCGGCCGATAAAAATATGATACCAAGTGAAATCTAAAATAAGAAAACAATATTAGGGCTCAGCTCACCCAACCCATATTTTATTTCAATGAAAAATTAATATCAAAACAAATTTATCAAATAAAATAAAAATAATAAACACATTATACTCTCGACGAAAGAACTATGGTATGAGCCTAAGAGACAATGTTGTTGGGAAGAGTAACTGTAAACACTAAAAGATATGAAATAAGTGTTTGTATTAGACTTATGATGTAAAAATAAGAAATAAGTGTAAATGATTACTAATTATTATATAAATATTAAATTAAATGGGGTTTGGGCTTCAAATTTAATAAACTTTATTTTTTTTTCCTAGTATTAGTATCCAAATCATCTCAAATATTCCAACCTATGGGTTTGGGTGGGCATATAGTCTAACCTTTATAGATTTAAGAGAAATGATTGTACGAAATTATGATTCCATGTCATCCTTATCCCTTCCTAGTATGAGAATGACAAATCGGATTTTTCCTCCTGGAAAATAATTCTGATTCGTCATTCTTCCATTTGAAAAGAATAAGGATGACGTGTAATCACAACTTCATACAATCTTTTCTCTAGATTTAAATATATATCATCCGACGCTATCGCTCTAGTCAGAATAACATATTGAGGGCTAATTTATATACATTAATAATTTTGTAGGGAACCTCCATAAACACATTCGATCTAAAGGGAAAAATGTACCCATTCATAGCTGGTGCAGCTGCCCCAAACACCTCACAAGGTTATACATCCGACGATTCAAGGTATATATATCTTTGTATTTAATGGTGATTTATTCAACTATAATCTCAAAATTTATCCTATAAAATTCAACTCTTAATCTTAATGTCATGGAAATGCCAGGTTTTGCGGTCCAGGAACATTGGACGAAACATTAGTGAAAGGCAAAATCGTTTTCTGCGACTATACAACCTACATCGAAGGTCCGGTCGAAGCTGGTGCGGTTGGGGTAGTGGTTCAAAGTGGAAGATACAAAGATTATGCGTTCACTTACGGTTTACCACTCTCGAATTTGAACTTGAATGATGGAAGGAATGTTCTCAATTACGTGAACTTGACAGAGTATTGATTCTAACTTCATTACCGAACATTATTTTTGTTTTGTGAAACTCGATTTATTGCTTTTTTTTTTTTTTTTGTTATGGTTGCCATGTTTGAAATAGGAACCCAACTGCAACCATATTCAAGACTACTGTTGAAGATGATCAATTCGCTCCGTTTGTTGTTACGTTTTCATCAAGAGGGCCTAACCCTGCTACACCTGACATCCTCAAGGTAAATTAAATGAATTCTGGTGAATTCGTTTGGTTGGATCAAGTTATTTAGATTTTTCGAACCGTCCATGATAGTTCCGCTTGATTCAATTCTCATTTCTTTTTTATATTAATTTTAAGTTTTGGATTTCATTCTGAAAAAATGGGCCAAAATATGGGACACTTTTGGACCTTATTACTAGATCTATTAATCAGCCGGATTAGGTTGGTTTTAGATTAGGTGAATTTAGATTTTAAAAATTTTAATTTATTTCGGGTTTAAATTATTTTTGGTTCAGAGTCATTTAAGGTTAATTTTTCAAGTAATTTTAGGTTCAAATAATCCTATGTTTGGTTTATTCAGCGTTTAGGCAAGGACGAAGCCAAGGGTAGGTAATGGCCTTGATGTCCCTCTTGGTTAAACGGGGCAAGTGCACTTCTAATCCCTTATAATATTTAAAATTTCAATTTAAACCTTTCTGGCTTTGGCTAAATGGGAAATTTCACTCTTGGACCATTTAAAAATTAATTATTTACAATTTTAATACAAACTTTTTAGCTTTCACCCTCCAAAAATTTTTAGTTTTATTTCAGCCCCTAACATAAAATTCCTGGTGTCATCCTTGGGTTCAAGTCATTTTTGGGTTAGGTAGTTGTTGGGTTTGGTTTGGACGGGTTCGACTTGTTGACATTTTATGGTCAAATTCTCTTCTTAGTACTCATCTAGTTTATTTGATGCAGCCTGATGTTACAGCACCTGGGGTTGACATTTTAGCAGCATGGTCTGAAGCTGTCCCATTGACAGATACCGAAGATGATACAAGAATTGTTACTTACAACATTGTTTCAGGCACATCCATGTCATGTCCCCATGCAACTGGTGCAGCCGCTTATGTTAAATCATTTCATCCAACATGGTCCCCTGCTGCCATTAAATCAGCCCTAATGACAACAGCTTTTCCGATGAGTTCCGAGAACAACCTCGAAGCTGAATTCGCATACGGTGCAGGACATATAAACCCTGCACAAGCAGCCCAACCAGGATTGGTATACGATGCCGGCGAGATCGATTTTGTTAAATTTTTGTGTGGACAAGGATATACCCCTAAACAACTCAAGCTCATAACCGAAAGTAACCTCACTTGTTCAGAAGAAACAAACGGAACGGTGTGGGATCTAAACTATCCTTCTTTCACATTATCCACAAGTCCCGGAAATTCAATCACTCGAGTCTTTCATCGGACGGTGACGAACGTTGGGTCGCTAGTGTCAACTTACAAGGCGGTCGTTAATGCTCCACCGGGTCTCATAATTCAGGTTCAACCAAGTGTACTTTCTTTCAAATCTCTTGGCCAAAAGCTAACATTTGTTGTGACAGTGGGAGCTGAAATTGGAAATTCAGTGATCTCTGGTTCATTGATTTGGGATGATGGAGTGCATCAAGTGAGGAGCCCTATTGTTGCTTATGCTTCCTTAGTGGAATGAATTAAATTCCAAAAGAAACAAAAAAAATGAAGTTTAATAATGTTTTGTTTTTAATTTGTTGTCTTTGATGTTTTAGTTTTCTATCTTACATGATAATAATTTGTATTCATGTGAGACCTGTAATAAAACGAATCTCGGCTTTGATGTTGATTCTCAAAAAGCTTAATTTGGATCCAAAATTTGATACTGCAGATATTTTAAATATGATTATATGAGAAATATTATGTATATTGTTGTGATAAAATAAATTTTAAGTATGTTTGGTAAGGAAGAAAATTGATTATAGGAAAGAAAATTACAGAGTTAATTATTTTTTAATGGTGAATGTACTTAGTAAATCCCTTTATTATAAGGAAAGGTTCAAATTAATCTATTTATTATTATTGGATCAATTTAATCCTTCTACTAATAAAAAGAATAAAATAAATCATAATTTCAACATACTTAGTATTTACTATTTAAAAATGTCATTTATCATTAACAAGGTTAATATTTTAAAAGTGTTTTTTATTGTTTTGGAAATGAAATCTTTTGTTTGAAAAAAAACTGATTTTCATGTCATTTTTTAACATTAAATATTAACTCCGTTATAATTTAATCTTATTTAATTCTTTTTTAATAGTACATGGATCAAAATGATGCATTTAATAGCATATGGATTGATTTGATGCAATCCTTGTAACAGAGGGACTTGATAGGTACCTTTTTAACTCTATCAAGTAATGAATCAACATTAGTTTGCTTTCAATTTTTCCATCATTTCTACCAACTACACCAAACAAAAGAAAAACTACATTTTCCTTCTTTCTACTTTTCTACTTTTTCTATTTTTTATCCTTTTAATTTTCTTTCTACTATACCTAGAAAGCCTAAATGTTATTTTATCCCTCGATTAAAATAATAAAAACAGGGACTAAATGTTTCTAGTCTTGAGAAGGGTATGGTATTTTGTAGAAATATTTGATCAGCTAAGTATGTATAGGATGTAATACTAAATCACATTACACTTTTAGAGAGAGAACTCAAATTCAAATTTTGAAAATGATAATTTGGGAGAGGTAGTCATGAATCTCAAAAGAATTAGTTGTGGATTGTAAAATGGATTTGAAGGTACCTTGATTCTATAAAAAAAAGTTTGAATTGTTAATAGTTTTCTTGTTATGTAACTTAATAATTGGATTGATAAGTTTTTTCCCCTAGTTGATTAGGGATGGCAATGGAGTGGGATGAAGGTGGATGTCACCAAAATCACCATCCATTCACAATTGGCACACTCTGCTTTACCACCCCCTGCTTTGATATAAATGTATAATCTTGAAAATCACTATCACCCCATGGATGTTAGATATATCTATTCCCCCACCGTGCCTCGCCCCACCTCACCCCACTTTAATTTAATTTTTACCAGTTATATATAATATTTTCAGTCTTTTTGAAGTTAAGTAAATATCTAAACATAATTCTTTAAAAAAAATTTAAACATAAAACTTATGAGGTTTCCGATAAGACATGCTTACAATTTTATCTTGAAATAGCTATATATATTCAATGGTAAAATAGCAATTTCATATAGTGAGATGAGATGGAGTGAGACAAATAATTACCATAATCGCTTCAAATCGATTGTTCAAAGAAATTTCACCCAACCCTGCATCCATTTTTCAAAAGAAAAAAAATTCACTCCAGTCGATACGTATCAGTTAAAAATTCATTGGACGGTTGATAATGTACCCAATTGACATATTTATTGTGCTTAATTTTGATAAATTCTTAAATGAGATGTTACTAGTTTTGGATTAAATATTTGATTTTTGATCAGATGCAAAAGCAAACTTAAAAAGTCAAAAAAAGTAAGAAATTGGGCTGTTGTAAAAGTTTTGGGCTGAAGAACAAGTTGATGGACAAAGATATACTTTGAGAACTTTTATTTTTGGATTTATTTGTGAAAATAATACTTTTAATTTTTTATTAGGATAATATTTTAATATTTTAATATTTTATCTTTTGATATTTTTAGATAACTCTTTAATACATATTATATATATACAATTATCCATTAAATATATTTATTTTCACAAGTAACTGAATTTCCCATCTAGCTTTAGGCTATTAAACAATCCGGTGGAGAGCCAAGAAATCCAAAGCCATACTTAAAAACCTTCATACTGATATTTGTTATTTCTTTGGTTAAAAAGGTAGACATTGTCGTCTCATAAAGTCGTATTGGTATCAAGTCAAGAAAAGCTTGTTGATTTGGTGATGATAGGTATATAGTTGGAGGTACCGCATCAATTGTTTGTCGTATTTCGTCTACCGAAGAACACATTGGTGTGTTCAATTAAGTAATTGATTGGATTTTGTTAAGGGAAATAGCAATCAGATTTAAACGACCCGTGCGATTGATGTCATTGGTTCGAGTTAGGCCCTTCTAATTCACAAGGCTACCAGAGAGCTAAATCATAGACGTGTATCTCATGGTTGTTTGTTGGTAAGAGTTAATTGTTGGCCGTTTCTATAATTAATTTACCAATAGAAGAGGTAGTGGTTTGAGATATCCTCGATCACTATAATTAACTTATTGATTGAAGGAAAAGACTTGTTATTAAAGTCTAGTTCGAAACCAGAATAAAATCGAGCCTGAAGCTGGAATTTCATCACATCAATTTATTTAATTAAATTTCATTTCTGTTTATTTTTACCATTATTTAGATTTCAATTATCTCTATTATTTTATTTTTATCATATTTTAAATCCCTTTTATTTTTAAAGATTGTCATGCGTTGTGGGCATGACAATTACCTAGACGTGCAACCTGATTGAACTGAACAATAATTTTAAATCTTTCCATTTCTATAACATCAACCTTAGTCTCTATATTAATATTTATTTACTGTTTAAATATAAAAAATACTTCTTTTTTTTGGGTGCATTCGACACTCATCATCAACTGTTGAGGTTTTACGACCCTAACATATTTTCATACATTGTTTCTTTCCGGCACCAATTAGTTATTTTAAGGTCAAAAAATTTCTGAATCCAAAACATCAGCCAAGCTGAATTCCCAAAGCAAAGAACAAAATTGTTTTGGACTTTTTGCCGAAGGAAGCTATCAGCCAGCTAGTAATTGGAAATCATTATTTGGAATATTCCCTTTCTCAATTTTCCCAAGAACCAAACGGAGAGCATAACAAATTTCTCAAGTTTTTGAACATCATAAAAAAAATGGAAAAAGATCTCTGCAATTTTAGTAAATGAACTATTTAATAAAATTTTCATTGAAGAATGAAGATCATAGTAATTAGTAAAAGCCGGCAATGAATAATCTTGTTCCATTTGCGAGCTTAACAATGCTTAAATGCTTCAAAAATTAACGAATCCAATGGAGTTTATACCAACACCACACTCAAAAAACTTATATAAAGTCCCCTTTCCATGGCATTATCTACTGCAAAATCAAGCTCCAAAAACTCAACAATGGCAGCCCAAACCTCCCCTTTGGCAAGGCTTTCGCTTATCATTTTCACACTTTCCATGTTTATGTGGTGCAGCCATGGTTCCTCTGATAAAAGACAGGTTTACATTGTTTACATGGGGAACCTGCCAAAGGGCAAGGTTTCAACTACAAGCCTTCACACCAGTATGCTTCATGAAGTTCTTCCCAGGTTCTTCATCTTCTTATTAATTGCATGCTCTTTTGGATTTTTTAGGTCTAATTATGGTTTTGCTCTTCAATCATACTTGAATTTGAGATTTAGTCCAAGTACCTTATTTGGTTTAATTTAATCTCTCTACTTTTTACCTTTATAATATCGTTAGTTAGTTCAAACAGAAAACTTCATTAATTTAAATGCTGATGTGAATTTGTTTTTTTAAAAGCATGCCTTCCAACTCATAAATTACTTTGAGGAAAAGATGAATCATAAATTTTAAGGGAGTCAAAAGTGTAATTTTACAATTATACTAACTTATAATTTCATAAAATTTAAAGAGCTAAAAAAGTAAAATTTTCATTTTTTTAAGAGAGGGGCAAGGCCACTTTCTGCCCACTTGTCTATGCCCCTGGCAGCAGTGTTTTAAATATAAGTTCACTTTGGAATTTTAATCACAATTACTATTAATAATGTTATGGACTAATTAATAATATTATAAAAAGTAGAAAAATTAAATTATGCCTAATACAAGAATTAAAACTGTAATTATAGCATGGTAGAGGGATAAAAACCATAGTTTAATAATTTTTTATCGAGATTTTCTAACTCTGCTTATGAAAGAATGCAGCAGTACAGTTGGATCAGAAGTTTTGCTCTACAGCTACCACAGGAGCTTCAATGGATTTGCTGCCAAATTGACCAAAGATGAAGCAGCTAAACTGAGAGGTTTCTCGAGAAAATTCCTTGGCCAAAATTATAATTTTAAAACTCCATTGTCTCCTCCATTATGTTAGTAACTTTGGGTTTAATTTCTTTTTACAGAAAAAGATGGGGTGGTATCAGTTTTCCGTAGCCAAAAGAAGCAGCTTCACACAACAAGGTCATGGGACTTTATGGGATTCAACAAAAAGGTGAAAAGATCAATTATCGAAAGCGACATTATCGTCGGAATGCTTGATACTGGGATTTGGCCAGAATCTCAAAGCTTTAACGACACCGGACTCGGTCCGATTCCCAAAAATTGGAAAGGCACCTGCCAAAGCTCAGCCAATTTCACTTGCAATAGGTAAAGTCAAAACCAAGTATTAAAAATTCATATTCAATCGGTAGGTCCAACTGGTTGAATAATTGCAATTCTCTTTCAGGAAAATAATTGGAGCTAAGTATTATCGAGCTAATGGAGATATCAGTCCATACGATTACAAATCCCCGAGAGACTCCGAAGGTCACGGGACACATACTTCATCAACAGCTGCTGGTGGCTTAGTTAGCAAGGCAAGCTTATACGGGATAGCCAAAGGGACAGCTCGTGGTGGGGTGCCATCGGCGCGCATAGCAGTTTACAAGATTTGTTGGTCCGATGGTTGTTATGATGAAGACATTCTCGCAGCGTTTGACGATGCCATAGCCGATGGCGTCGACATAATCTCCCTTTCTGTTGGGAGTTTCTTCTCATCGGAGTATTTTGATGATACGATTGCTATCGGAGCCTTCCATTCGATGAAAAATGGTGTCTTGACATCGAATTCTGCCGGTAATAGTGGTCCTATTCTGTCATCAATTACAAACTTTTCGCCTTGGTCTTTATCAGTCGCTGCTAGTACCATTGATAGAAAGTTTATCACTAAGGTCAAGCTCGGAAATGGCAAGATCTATGATGTAAGAAAGTTCCTTAAAATTTTCTTGTTTAGTGCATATTTAGATGTGTTAATGATTGGACCTATGGTTATGTGTTATTTTTCTAGGGAACCTCCATAAACACATTTGATCTAAAGGGAAAAATGTACCCGTTTATCGCCGGTGCAGCTGCTCCGAACACATCTCAAGGTTATACATCCGAGGATTCAAGGTATATCTTTGTATTTCATGGTGATTTATTCAACAATAATCTCAAAATTTATTCTATAAAATTCAACTCTGAATCATAATCCTAATGCCATGTAAATGCCAGGTTTTGCGGTCCAGGAACATTGAACGAAACCTTAGTGAAAGGCAAAATTGTTTTCTGCGACTATGATAGTGATGGTACAGGTCCGGCCGAAGCCGGTGCCATCGGTGCAGTGTTTCAAAGCGGCGGATACAAAGACTATGTTTTTCCTTATAGTTTACCTCTTTCGAACTTGAACTTGGATGATGGAAGGAATGTTTTAAATTACGTGAACACAACAGAGTATGGATACTACATTACCGAACATAATTATGTTTCATTCAACTTGATTTAGTGCTTTAATCATTGGTTTATGGTTGCTGTGTTTGAAATAGAAACCCCACCGCAACAATATTCAAGACTAATGTTGAAGATGATCAATTCGCTCCGTTCGTTGTATCGTTTTCATCACGAGGTCCTAACCCTGCTACACCAGACATCCTTAAGGTAAATTAAATGAATTCTGGTGAATTCGTTTAGTTTGGTCCGGTTTTTAGATTTTTTTGTTTTAGGACTTAAAGACATTATTGGATGCAGCCTGATGTTACAGCACCTGGTGTTGACATTTTAGCAGCATGGTCAGAAGTTGTCCCATTGACAGAAACCAAAGATGATACAAGAATTGTTCCTTACAACATTATTTCAGGCACATCCATGTCATGTCCCCATGCAACTGGTGCAGCCGCTTATGTTAAATCATTTCATCCAACATGGTCCCCTGCTGCCATTAAATCTGCCCTAATGACAACAGCTTTTCCAATGAGTTCCAAGAACAACCTCGAAGCCGAATTCGCATACGGTGCAGGTCATATAAACCCTGCACAAGCAGCCCAACCAGGATTGGTATACGATGCCGGCGAGATCGATTATGTTAAATTTTTGTGTGGACAAGGATATACCCCTAAACAACTCAAGCTCATAACCGAAAGCAACTTCACTTGTTCCGAAGAAACAAACGGAGCGGTGTGGGATCTAAATTATCCTTCTTTCACATTATCCACAACTCCCGGAAATTCAATCACTCGAGTCTTTCATCGGACGGTGACGAACGTTGGATCGCCAGTGTCAACTTACAAGGTGGTCGTTAATGCTCCACCGGGTCTCATAATTCAGGTTCAACCAAGTGTACTTTCTTTCAAATTTCTTGGCCAAAAGCTAACGTTTATTGTGACAGTGGGAGCTGAAATTGGAAATTCGATGATCTCTGGTTCATTGATTTGGGATGATGGAGTGCATCAAGTGAGGAGCCCCATTGTTGCTTATGCTTCCTTAGTGGAATGAAATCATTTGAAGGGAATAAAAAAAAAAGTTTTAATGATGTTTTTTTATTTTATTTGTTGTCTTTGATGTTTTTGTCTTCTATCTTACATGATGATAAATTGTATTCACGTGAGACCTGTAATAAAATGAAGCTGAGCTTCGATGTTGATTCTCTAAAAGCTGAAGTTGGATCCAACATTGATATTTTAGATATGATTATATGAGAAGTATTATGTGTATTCCTAAGCCTAGTACAAGATGAGGAGTTTAAGAACCGTATGTAACGTTCCAAAATGTCCACTAACACATTTGGTATTGTTCTAAGATCACATACAATGAAATTTCGAGAAAAAATAGAAAACGAGTCATACAATTTTTGTATGAAAGTAAAATTGTTATTGGATCTGGAAAATAAACACTATCACTTATCTATATTTTATTTAAAGGATTGACTGAGTTGATGTCACCGATTGACTAGGTCTCGACTCAATTGAGTAATTATAAAAAAACGAGTCATTTTATTAAATAACAAATATAATGATTTTGTAATTTAAATTATGTAAAATCTAAAAAATATATACTTTATGATATTTGAACTCAAAACATCGTAGCTTAACTTAACCATTCCAACTATAACTCCATTTATTTTCAATTCAAAATTTTTAAATAAATTTATCTGTTACATAAAATTTTTTCACCTACGTTATGGTGTGACATAATATTACAATGTTTTAATTGTTTATTGAACAAAAGTTTAATTAAGCAAAATTGATAAAATTAATCTATATTGTTTCATTTTTTCAAAAAAATGTATATATAAAAGTTAATTTTACTATTAGTCCATATATTTTATGTAATTTGTCGATTTAATCTATTTACTTTAATTTGGTCATTTTTAGTCACTGTACTTTTTAAATTTTAAAATTTTAGTTCTCACCAAATAATAACTATTAAATTCATTAAGTCAAGCTTTGTTATTTCCAGAATCTAATGCAGCAAATATATTATTATATATGTAATGTCATGTCAACTTGTTATTCCTACATATTACATACTAAAAAATCTAATTACTAGATTAATGGCTACCATTTGCGTCAAGATTAAAATTTCAAAATTTGAAAAGTATAGGGGTTTAAAATGATCCAATTTGAGAATATGGACAAAATATATAACTATACACGTAGTACATGGCTAATAATTACATTTAACCTAACAAATTTAAATACTATTGTTCGGGTCAAAACTAAAATTTTAAATTTTGAAAAGTTGAAAGATTAAAATTAATCAATTTAAAAAATACAAGATCTAAAATTGATCAAATTAAACTACATGAACTATATCTACTTTTACAAAATGTAGAGAGTAATAGCTGAATTTAAGCATCTATAAATATTTTCTTTCATAGAAATATCAAATACATGAAAAAAAGAACATTTTAAAAAAAATTGTAGACTATGGTTTTTGTTATACAGTCTTTCAGGCACCAATTTGTCATTTTTAAAGTTAATACATCTTTGAATAAAAGATAACTAGGTTGATTATGGTATTTATACCTTTTATGGGTCCACTTTGATACCTGAATTTAGATTCCATCAAGATTCGATAATGTAACCAATATTATTAGAATAAGATCGGATTAATTGGTCGGATTGATTGGATCAAGACTCGATCAATTTAATGGTCCAAACAAAGTGATTGAAATGATTGAATTGAAAATTGCTTGAAATTGATAAAAATAAAAAATTGGGACAAAAATTAATAGTTGAACAAGTTGAATTGGTTTAAATAAATTGTTTATTTTTCAATTTTTTAGATTTTTAATTATTTATTTAATTACTATTGGTCTAGCAGTCCAATCAATAGAATCAATTAGATCAAGAACCGATTCGATTATTAAAACACTGAACTTGACATTCTTAAATTGTATCATGTCATCACTAAAAAAAATTATATAATATTTTTATCTTTCAAATTTAAAACTAAAATGAGAGCCAACAATTATAATATTCCAATAAAAATTTAAATGTTTTTGGACGGTCAAACAAGCAATCACCCAGCTTAGTAAATAACTATCATGATTTGGAATTTTCCCTTTCTCAATTTTCCTAAGAACCAAACCGATAACATACCAAACTTCGTAAACCATATTTCAGCAATCAAAAGCCATTAATTGTCAATTTTCCCTTTCTCTTTCCCTCGAATAGATTCTGAACATCATAATATATGTTTCAGGCATGAAATATATAATATTTAACAGAAAATACTCGTTTTGACTGAAGAATGAAGATCATAATAATTGGTAAAAGCCGGCAATGGACAAATTTTTCTTCCATTGGCGAGCTTAACAATGCTTAGATAATTCAAAAATTAACGAATCCATTGGAGCTTGCTCCCAGTACTACATTCAAAAACCCTATATAAATTCCCCTTTCCATGGCATTATCTACTGCAAAACCAAGCTCCACAAAACTCAACAATGGCAGCCCGAACTTCCCCTTTGGCATGGCTTTCACTTGTCATTTTCACTCTTTCCATGTTTATGTCGTGCAGCCATGGTTCCTCTGATAACAGGCAGGTTTACATTGTTTACATGGGGAGCCTGCCAAAGGGCAAGGTTTCAACTACTAGCCTTCACACCAGTATGCTTCATGAAGTTCTTCCCGGGTACTTACTAATTGCATGTTCTTTTGGATTTGATTGGGTCAAATTGTGGTTTTAGTCCTTTAATCATACTCAATTTTGGGATCCATATGCTTTTATAATATTACTAGTTAGTTCAAATAAGTAACTTTCTTAAATGTTCTGGTTCAAATGTTGGTGTGAATGTTTCTTAAAAACATCCCTTCCAACTCATCATGCTGAAAGAGTGTTTATGATAGAAATGGTAGGGCGAAGCAATAAAATTAATTCAGAGATAAATCATAAATTTTAATAGAATTAAAGTACAATTTTACCATTATATTAACTTATAATTTCATAAAATTTAAAAAAGGCTAAAAAGCATATTTACTATTTTTGGAGGGCTAACCAGCCAAGGCCACCGTTTACCCACATGTCTATGTCCCTAGAAGGGGTGTTTTAAAGATAAATCAAGGTAAGAATTATAATCGGAACAAATAATGGTGTTATTTATTTGGAGTAACTAACAATATTATACAATTAAAATTAAATTATGTTGAGTTAAAATATGAGAACTATAACCTTAATTTGAGCATAGTAAAGGGATCAAGACCATAATTTGACCATTTTTACCGAGATTTTCTGACTCTACTTATGAATGAATGCAGCAATACTGTTGGATCGGATGTTTTGCTTTACAGCTACCACAGGAGCTTCAATGGCTTCGCTGCAAAATTGACCAAAGATGAAGCAGCTAAACTGAGAGGTTTTCTCGAGAAAAAATTTCAAACCAAGAAAATACAATGTCTTTTCCGTTTTGTTAGTAACTTTGGGTTTAATCTTATTTTCCAGGAAAAGATGGGGTGATATCAGTTTTTCTTAGCCAAAGAAAGCAACTTCATACATCTAGGTCTTGGGACTTTATGGGATTCAACAGAAAAGTGAAAAGATCGGTTATCGAAAGCGATATCATAGTCGGAATGCTTGACACCGGGATTTGGCCGGAATCTCAAAGCTTTAATGATACTGGATTCGGTCCGATTCCGAGAAAATGGAGAGGAACATGTCAAAGCTCAACCAATTTCACTTGCAACAAGTAAAAACATAATCAAATGGAAATATTCATTAAACCTTTAAAATATTAAGTCTTTTAACAATGTCGCAATTCTTTTTTTCAGCAAAATAATTGGAGCTAGATATTACCGAGCTAATGGAGATTACAGTCCGTACGATTATAGATCACCGAGAGACTCCGAAGGTCACGGGACTCATACTTCATCGACGGCTGCTGGTGGATTAGTTAGCAAGGCGAGCTTATATGGGTTAGCCAAAGGGACGGCTCGTGGTGGGGTGCCATCGGCACGCATTGCGGTTTACAAGATTTGTTGGTACGATGGTTGCTATGACGAAGACATTCTTGCAGCGTTTGACGATGCAATAGCTGATGGCGTCGACATAATCTCGCTTTCTGTCGGGAGTATTTCCTGGTCAGATTATTTTGATGATACGATTGCTATCGGAGCTTTCCATTCGATGAAAAATGGTATCTTGACATCGAATTCTGCCGGTAATAGTGGTCCCAGTCCGTCGTCAATTACAAACTTTTCGCCTTGGTCTTTATCGGTGGCTGCTGGTACCATTGATAGAAAGTTTGTCACTAAGGTCAAGCTCGGCAATGGTGTGATCTATGAGGTAAGAAAGCTTGTTTATGTTAATTATTCCGGCTTGGACGAGTATTTCTACCCTTGGATAGATCTAGATATACCTGATACTTATGTCCGACATTAATTTTTAGGGAACCTCTATAAACACATTCGATCTGAAGGGAAAAATGTACCCTTTCATCGCCGGTGCAGCTGCTCCTAACACGTCGCAAGGTTATACATCCGAGGACTCGAGGTATATCTTTTCAACGATAATGTCAAATTTTATGCTATAAAATTAATCCTGATGCAATGAAAATTCCAGGTATTGCGGTCCGGGAACATTGGATGAAAATTTAGTGAAAGGAAAAATAGTTTTCTGCGATTACAACAGCAATGCCGATGGTCCGGTCCAAGCCGGTGCCATCGGTGCCGTGTTCCAGAGTGGTAGGCACAAAGATTATGCTTTCGCATACGGTTTACCTCTTTCGAACTTGAACTTGGATGATGGAAGAATTGTTTTCGACTACGTGAACACAACAGAGTATTTATACTTTTCATTACCAAACATGATTATGCTTTGTTCAACTTGATTTAGTACATTAATCATTGTTTTATAATTGTCATGTTTGAAATAGAAACCCAACTGCAACAATATTCAAGACAAATGCCGAAGATAATCAGTTCGCTCCATTCGTTGTTTCATTTTCATCAAGGGGGCCGAACCCTGTCACAGCAGACATCCTCAAGGTGAATGTAAAAGAAAAATTAAAGATCAAAATATGTAAAGACTTAAGCTCGTACCTCTGTTCTTACTGTCTCAGTTTTCGGATGCAGCCTGATCTTACAGCACCTGGGGTCAACATTTTAGCAGCATGGTCTGAAGCTGTCCCGTTGACAGAAACCGAAGACGATACAAGAGTTGTTTCCTACAACATTATTTCAGGCACATCCATGTCATGTCCCCATGCGACCGGTGCAGCCGCTTATGTTAAATCATTTCATCCAACATGGTCCCCAGCCGCCATTAAATCTGCTTTAATGACAACAGCTTTTCCGATGAGTTCCGAGAACAACATCGAAGCTGAGTTTGCATACGGTGCAGGCCATATAAACCCTGCACTAGCAGCCCGACCCGGATTGATATACGATGCTGGGGAGATTGATTATGTTAAATTCTTGTGTGGACAAGGATATAGTCCTAAACAAATCAAGCTCATAACCGAAAGTAACACCAAATGTTCAGAAGTAATGAATGAAGCTGTGTGGGATCTAAACTACCCTTCTTTCGCACTATCCACAACTCCCGGAGATTCGGTCACACGAGTCTTTCATCGGACAGTGACGAACGTTGGCTCGCCAGTGTCGACTTACAAGGCGGTCGTTAATGCTCCACCAGGACTCATAATTCAAGTTCAACCTAGTGTGCTTTCTTTCAAATCTCTTGGCCAAAAGCAATCTTTTACTGTGACCATCGGAGCACAACTCGGGAACTCTATGGTCTCCGGTTCTTTGATTTGGGACGACGGAGTGCATCAAGTGAGGAGCCCTATCGTGGCTTATGCTTCCTTACTCGAATGAATTAATTTTATTGGAAACAAAAAAAAAAAGTATTAAATGTTTTATTTATTTGTTGTGTTTGATGTTTCAATTTCAATGTTTCATGATAATCAATTGTATTAGGATGCAATTGTATTCATATAACTGAGATTGAAAATAAAAAGAATTTAAGGATCCCTTTGTTTGGATGTTAAATATTTTCGGTAAAATATTTTCATTGTTTCATGGCGTTTGTTTGGTAAAAAAAAATAATTATAAAAAAAAATCATTCTCTCAAAAAAAAAGTAAAATCAAGTCTTTTTTAAAAAATATCTTATTAAATAACAAATTCGAAAGTGAATAACAAATGACTATTAATCACGTTTATTACTATTTTCCATCAATTTGTAATTCTTCACCAATGAAATACCTTTCTGCCAGAAATGTTGATTACAAGAAAATGTACTGCGTCATCATTCTTCACCACTGATATATGTTCCTTCAATCGATTTCTAATAATTCTATCAAAGCTGATCAATCCCCACCGTTGATTACAGGAAACTCTATCAAAGTTGATTTCTAGATGTGTTTTGAGATTAATCATCAATCGATTTCTAATAATTCTCCACATGGGTAAAAGAAATATGTTTTTTTATATCGTTAATATCTATTTTACAATTCATATTTAGGGTTTGTACTTATCTATTCCGGAATTGTTAGTCTTCAATGTTAGCTTTAGCAAAGCATGGGCCATATATGAATTTATGTAGTCTGTAGTTGTTGGTATAGATGTGCAAAAGGTCAATTGAATCGATTTTTTTAATTTAATCAACTTAACCTATCATTATATAAAATAATTGAACCGACCAATTTAAATAGTATAAATTGATATAGCCGAATCAACTTAACATTAATTAATTTATCTAATTAATCAATTCGACCCGATTTAAATTAACCTATTTAATTATAAAATTTAATAACTCATAATTTACTAACATAACCAAATAAACTAACCATTTAACCAATTCAGCTAAGTTGATTTTAGCCGACTTAGGTGTGGCTGTGCTTAATATTTATTAAATTCAGTGCTGGTCGGTACTATGAAAATTAAGATTTCCTAATCTATTAATTTACAATCAATTCCTAACTTTAGACATCCTATATTTTTATTTCTCAGTGAATTGATTGATTAGGAAAAGGGGTTGGGATCACCCAACCCATAGACATCCTATATGCATTTACAAATTCCATTTCACCAACATCACAATTGACAATTATGACAAGTTCAACCTTTCAATTCATCATTCACTACTGTGTCATTTTTCATATATAAACCTTAATCTAAGTTATAAACATGACTCAGTCATATAACAACCCTAAATTTAACATGACATTACCAATTTCATGTGCATGATTACATGAAATTGGGTATGGAGGATGAAAGAGTTCCGTAAGAGAAAGTGACAATTTAAGTCTATACAGGCCAATTTTGGGCCACCCCCAAATCACAACCCAATTACATTTTCAAACCCAAATCCCAATCATTAAACTAACCCAAGAACCAAATACCTAGCCTAAAGCCTAAAATAACTTAAACCCCAATACCCACCAGACCCTAAAACCCAATCTAAACCCGAAGCCCAATTAGCCCATTTTAGTCTTAGCCCATTCCCAACAAATCAAAAAACAAAAAAAGAAACCCTAAAATAACCCTAACCCCTATCTAGCTTGCGGCGCCTCCCCACTTGCCTTCTGCCCCAACCACTCCACTGGCCACCAGCCACCTGCCTCTGCCAAGGTCACGTCCCCCGCCGTCCATGCCCATTCCCTGCACACAGTAACGCAAAAATAGGATATAAACAGTGTATAAACAGTGTAGCAAAATCGGCTATAAAGCCGAATGGAAAACATTGTAAAAGGGTCTTTTTTTTTCGGCCATTTTGATATCAATACAAAAAGTATTAAAGTTCTAGAACATAAAAGAGCAATCTTCACAATATTAAGAATCAGATCAAGAGAATATAGTCAAAACAACAAAACAATCACAAACAGAATCGAATTTGGAGCCAAAGGTGATTTTATTTCTCAGTTTATTTTTTATATCTATGTGTAAATAAACAAAAAAGAATAATATAAAAAATATAAAAAAATAAAAAAAATTAGATTTTTTACCTTTCCGGCCACCGCACGTGGTGGCCGTCCGGTGACTGGCCGCCCTTGGCCGGAGTTCCCTCGCCTTCTCCCCTCTTCCTTTTCTTTTTTTTTCTTTTTGCTGATACAAATGAAATTTTTTAAACATTTTGGCCCTTTTATAGCCTCCCAAAACGACGTCGTTTTGAGCCTCTGACCCGATTGCCCGACCCGCTCCAAGGAGGATCCGCGTGTTTTCTACGGAAGGGCTATTTGCACCTTTAACCCTTCCGCTTTTTTTACGAATTGCAATCAAGTTTTGTTTTAATTATAATTTGGCCCCATTGTTTTACTCCGCGTTCGATTTGGTCCCTCCTTGCTACGCAGTGTTTTAATAAACGGGAATATTGCGCTTTTGGTCCCCACTGTTTTCTCGCGTGTTCAAATAGGCCCTTTATTTTTATTTTCTTTTTAAATTGGCCCCATAACTTCGTTTTTATTTTAATTTTAGTCCTTTTTTCGTTTATTTTTATATATTTATTAAATGTCCTTGTTATTTTTATATTATTAGTATTGTTATTATTATTATTATTATTGTTATTACTATATATATTGGTATATACTTTTATTGTATGCGTATGTATGTATGTATTCATATTTAGTTTTTTCTAGTTATTTTATTTTAGTATTTTAATGCTCTACTTGTTTCCATATTTCAATACGATTATTATACTTATTATTAATATTGTTATTATTATATGTATGCTTTAATATATGTATATATATATATATATACTCTTACATGTAGGTTTATTCCCATTATTTTATTACTTTCATTGTATATAGTGTTTTAATTATATCATATTGTTCTCTTTGTGTCTTAATACTATTACTATTGTAATATACGAGTGTGTATTTTGTATTATATGTATATATTATGTGTATTTTATATATATATTACGTACATTATTATTTTTGTATTATGTATATATTAAATATTGTGTTATTTATGTATTTTATTCTATAGGTATATATCTCTTATGTATATATATAAGTACATCTTTATGTAATATTATTACTACTAATATTAATATGTTTTGAACATTGAAATTATGTATACATATATATATATATTTTTAATTATTTATTATTATGTATATACTTCAATATTATTAATTATTTATTTTATCACTTCTAGCTCAAATAATATATGTAGTATATTTCCAACATTATTATTACTTATATATGTGTGTGCAAAATATATTATGTATATATTCTTAATATCATGTATATATATATTCATTGTTTTCTCGTATTCGATATTATTATTACATTTAATCTGGCATGCATGGTTATTTTTTTTAATATATTTGTCATGTTCATTATTTGTTTCAATATATACCTAACTCTTTCATTTGTTTATTTTTATTCTGTATCAATTTTGTTTTACGTTACTTCGAAAATCACATTTCTGTTTTCTAATCAATTTCAATAATCAAGGCAACGTACCGGTTTAACATTAAGTCGTCGATTTCATCGCTATGTTGGATGAACATCAATCGACTCGTGTTAAGACGGCACGTCGTTCTCAAAAACCTAAAAGAAAAATATATCAAAACTTCTCGTCTTTTTGATCGTATCACGACTAAATGTTACATTGAACTCGTATTTTTGAAAATCAAGACAACACATGTTTATGAGATGCCAATTTTTGGGCGTCGCGAGGGTGCTAATACCTTCCTCGCGCGTAACCGACTCCCGAACCCTAATTTTTCTCTGACCTTTGACGTAGACCTAAACTCAGCCTTCTTTTGTTTAAAAAATAAATTTATTAGGTGTCCGATCACACCTAGAAAAAGGATCGGTGGCGACTCCCCCTTTTATACCAAACTTCAGTTTTCAAGGTTTCTCTAAATTGCCACAATTAGCGACCGAAACCAAAATTTTTACGTCGCTACAAAGTCTACACCGAAAGTTAGTACTACACAAAGTAAATAGCAATGTCGTTGAAACTGGGTAAACTGAGATGATAATTTAAAATTCCATCAAAACCGAGCAACCAGGATGATAAGTTATTGCAGTAAGGGTCATCATCATAAATGACAAGTGAACGACCATCGTCACCGGAAAATCCGGGATGGTTAGTTATTGACATGTGTTTTGGAGTGTCAAACGATGCTCGGGGGCGGATAGGATGGGTGGGTGGGAACTAAAAATTAAAATCGCATTGCATCATGAACATAATCTTTACATGCATTGATTTATTGGCAGCTCTTTACACTTTACATTATGCTTAATTTGCTATGATGCTATAAATTGAATTCTTTATTGTTTGAACAATTATAAATAGTAGTTCAAACATTAGACTCATATTGAGTTGTCATAAGCTTACCTCTCATTTTCCTTACTTTTTAGATAACACAGAAAATTAGGACTCAGAATGGCATTGGAAGAACCTTAGACTAGCAACTCTTGTTTCTTTCATTATTATTTACATGTTTCATTAAAGTTTTCCTAAATCATTTTTTTGTTTATTTATAGGTTTGTGATTACTAATTATTTCTTGTTTTTATATCTTAGGTTTGAGCTTGTTTAGGTTATTAATTTTAAGCATGACACTTAGTTAGTACTTTGATAATTGCATGCTATTTGGTTTAGAAAACTATTATTCTTAATAATGTTTTTCGCTACTTTGCAAAATACTTAAAGATTAGATAATTCTTTTTAAAACCTTAACCTTTTTCAAAACTTCACATTAATAATATTGTAATTGGATTACTAAGTAAAGTTGTTTTGATTAAAGTTTTTTCTTAAAAACTAAAGAGTGGTTTTCATACAATTCAACCCAAGCAAAAGAATGGCTTTATTGGATCACTTCGGTGATCAATGTAACGCCTTTGACTTAGCCGAAGCTCCTAGGCCGGGTCGGAGGTGTTACACTATCGATTTGAAAATGAGTAACAAATGACAATTAAATATAGTGTTAATATTTTCCGTCAATTGTAATTAATTTTGATTAGTAAATTAATAAATTTAGCTTTTTATGTTTATATATTTTATATAAATGTTGATAGAATTTGTAAATATTATGGGCTACATTTGTTAAACCAGAACCAAATTAATAAAATGAGTAAACTTAGAGGACTAAATTTATTATTATACAGATAAAAAATATTAACATTGTGATTAATTATTCTTATTACTTTTGAAATTAACAAGAATTAAATTGCATTGATTGTTTTGAGAGAGAACAATTTGCTTAATATCAAAATTGAAAGGGACAAAAAATTATTTTTTACCTAACAAAAAATCATACATCCTATTATACACCAATTTGTCATTTTAAGGCAAAGGACAAATTAAATGTTTTGGCAACGGAAGCTTGTACGTCGTGATTTGGATTTTCCCTTTCTCAATTTTCCTAAGAACCAAACAGAAATCTAGCAAATTTTCATAAATATATTTGCAATCTAAAGTCATTATTTGTCAAAAGTACTTTCAACACTATTCCAGTATTTCATTAATAAATCTTCCCCTTAAAAAAAAATTTCTACTCGAAGTGTCGAGTGGTAAACGTTTTGTGTTCGATCTTCAGTCGAGAGCAGTTTCAGGTTTTATCTTTAGACAATTCTTACTTCGTAATAGAGTTGAGCGAAAAATCAAGAAACTGAAAACCGAATAGAACTGTGATGTTTAGATGATTTTTGAAATACAAGTTTAAAAACCACAATTGCTCAAACTAAATCGAACGGTATTCTATTTTGTATTTAATTATAACTAATTTTAATTTGTTATGATATACAAATAAAAATTTTATATTTAAAATAGTAAAATAACTTAAATTTTCTATATAATTTTTTTTTTCAAAAAATACTACATTAGAGCTATATATTAAGCTTTATTTACTTAAAAAATTAACTTTCTTAAAAGAAATATTTATGAAAAAAAAGTTTACCTAATAATATTAAAAAGCTATAAAACAAAGTTTATTTTGTTAAAATAAGTCAAATAAACTCAAAATCCAAAATTAGATTAAAATATGCTATTAACCCCTATACTTATCCAAAATTTGAGATTTATTCCTTGTACTTTAAAAGTTAAAAATTTCAACCCTTCTATTTTTTTTTAATTTAAAAATTCTAGTCCAATCATTATTTTCCATTGTAATTTCTATTAAAATTTCTCTAACTTAACATATTTATTTTTTGTCAATCATATACAATGTTATATGAGGAAAGTCTAATCAATATCCTATGTTGACAAATTTTGATGGAAAATATTAATAACGTTAATGATTAGACTTAGTTTTTAAATAAAAAAAGTAATTACTTATTTTTTTAACTTTTAACCCTTAAAGTTAATAAAAAACGAGAATCAAAACAAATTGAATTATCATAGATAATTTAAAAAATCTAAAAACACCAATTGAACTAAACCAAACTCACCCTAGTGACTCCCTATTATTAAAAAGAAGAAGATTCCACTCAAATAATACATGTTTCAGGCATGAAATGGTGACATTCAAAGGCTTTAATGAAGTTCTTAAGCCAAAACATATTTATATATATATATATATATATATGTAGATACATTCAATTCGAATGCCAAATTACATACGACAAATTGAAAATTGTTTAATAAAATTTTCTTGTAATCAACACTTTTCGGCAGACAACAGCATGCTTCATACATTTCTAGAAGCCGGCCAATGGCCAGGGATGGATCCATTGACGAGCTTAACAATGCTTTCGTTTTGTTTGAGTAATTAATATAAACACTTATATAAATGCCCCTTTCATTGCATTGGTTATTTGCTAACCCAAGCTCGAAAACTCATCGATGGCAGTCCGGACGTGTTCTTCGACATGGCTTACGCTTGTCTGTTTCACGATTTGCTTCCTCGTCGGCTGCCATGGAGCTTCCGATACGAATGAGAGACAGGCAAATAGATAAATAACTCAGAGCTGATTTTGGTTGATTTCGGAACTCGAATTAGTTCTAATGTGTTTAATTGTTGTTGGATTGAACCAGGTTTACATTGTGTACATGGGTGACCTTCCGAAGGGTGATGTCTCCGTTTCGAATATTCATATCGGCATGCTCGAAGAAATCGTTCCCGGGTTTGTCGATTATTGTTTTGTTATTCTAAAATTTTGCGCGTTTTAATCGACTTCCGATTCGTTCATATTTAACGTAGGTTTATGAATTATTTATACAGTGTTGCATCGGATGCTTTGCTCTATAGCTACCGTAGGAGTTTCAATGGATTTGCAGCTAAGTTAACTCAAGATGAGGCAAATAAACTTAAAGGTAGATTAAGCACTATCTTTTTTGTAGTGTCTAATTATGGTTTTAGTCCCTCTATTATGCTTTCAACCACATGTTCAAACAAACAAAAGAAAAAATTCTGAAAAAATAAAAAAAAATTCTAGAAAAAAATATAAACACAAATAAATAAAAATAAATACATAAACATCAATTAAAAATTCTACATTCAATTAAAACATTAACATTATCATTTCTAATTTGTAATTTGTAATTGAAGTATTGAACTACCAAAAGAAACATTAATGATATAAATTCAAGTAAACAATAGACAACTTGCATTTTCAAATACGTATATGTATGATAAATTAAATCATTTTCATTAATCCATTATCAAAGCTAATATATACAATAAATTTTTATTTTTTCTCTTATTAGTATTGATTATAAGAAATCAAATAAATAAAATATAAAATGCTTCCTCGTTTAATTTATCAGTATTTGCTGTTTGGTAAATTGAAAATTAAGTACTGAAAAATTAAGTGTTAAAAAATTAAGAGTTGAATTTGAATTATGAAAATTTTTTTGGTATGCTTAATATAATTAGACTATCTGATAAATTTAAATATTAAATTATGAAAGTTTTTATTTTATATTTGTATCCTTATAGTTTAAACATTTAATGTTATTTTAAACACACTTCTATTCTTAAATAATATCTTATACATATTAAAAAATTCGAAACAAATTATATTCTTAATAAATATGAATATTATAAGTAAAAAACTTATATATTAAATAGGAAATAATGTGAAATTCGAGTTTAGTATCTTAAATAATTAATTTAAATTGATTTGCTATTTCATCTCTTAAATTAATCATAAAATTTTGATCTTTCAATTTGAATATCAATGTTTAAAAAAACTATTTAACGAAGAAGAGAATGAAAAAGTACATTTGGAACGTAAAATAATGTATATTTTTGTTGATTCTTAATTCAATAGTTAAATTGATTAATCTAGTCGGATTCCAATAATATTAATAATGTTATCAGTTTGGACTAAAATTTCAGCATAACAAAAGGACTAAAACCACAATTAGATGTTTTTGGTAAATTATGGATATATTTAAAGAGAAACTTTTGGGTAACTAATTTTTAAAAAATTTTTCCAGGAAAGGAAGGGGTTGTATCAGTGTTCCCTAGTCAAAAGAAGCAGCTCCATACATCAAGAACATGGGAATTTATGGGATTCAACAAAAAAATGAGAACATCAATCATTGAGAGTGATATCATTATTGGAATGCTTGACACTGGGGTTTGGCCCGAATCCGAAAGTTTTAACGACACTGGATTTGGTCCGATTCCGACAAAATGGAAGGGCACCTGCCAAAAATCGGCCAATTTCACTTGCAACAAGTACATAATCGAACTTAACATTATGGAAATAGTTCATTAGATCATGAAATATTGGCCTTTAACAAGGTTTTAATCTGTTTCAGAAAGATAATCGGAGCTCGATACTACCTGACCGATGGCGATAACGGTCCGGAAGATTTTATATCTCCAAGAGACGCAGATGGTCATGGGACTCATACAACATCAACAGCTGCAGGTGGCTTAGTTAGCCAAGCCAGCTTATTCGGCATAGCCAAAGGAACGGTTCGTGGTGGGGTTCCGTCTGCACGTATCGCGGTGTATAAGATATGTTGGTCCTATGGTTGCTCCGATGAAGGCATTCTCGCTGCATTTGACGATGCAATAGCTGATGGTGTTGACATAATCTCTCTTTCGGTTGGGAGTTCCATTCCATTTGATTACTTTGAAGACTCGATCGCGATCGGCGCTTTCCATGCAATGAAGAAAGGGATCCTCACTTCGAACTCCGCCGGTAATGGCGGTCCTACTCCTGGATCCGTCGTGAATGTTTCACCTTGGTCACTAACTGTGGCAGCTAGTACGATAGATCGGAAGTTCGTTACGAAGGTGAAACTCGGTAACGGCCAAATTTACGAGGTAATTAGAGGGATATTCATAACTCAGTTCATGTCTTGAATTGAATTACACTTAAAATTTTCTTCCTATAGGGTGCCACTATAAATACGTTTGATCTCAAAGGAAAAATGTACCCTTTCATCTACGGTGGAGATGCTCCGAATTTGACCTTAGGCGTTGCATCTGAGTTTTCCAGGTATAGTGCAGACGATTTGGAATTAGTTCAGTGTCAGTGAGTGTACCTTGATTTTAACGAAATTTTGTTACAGGTATTGCTTTCCAGGGGCATTGAATGCAACATTAGTGAAAGGAAAGATCGTTTTTTGCGAGTACTTCACCGATTACGAAGGTGTATTAGAGGCCGGAGCCCTCGGTGCCGTGTTTCAAGATACAGGATACAAGGATTTTCAATTCAGTTACCCTCTACCTTTTTCCACCTTGAATGTGAATGATGGAAGAATGATCATCAATTACTTGAATACAACAGAGTATTTTCCCATTTCCTTATAAAATATTGGTTTAATTCTGATTTGGCCCCTCTAGAATGCTCAATTTAAGATATAGTCATTATACTTTAATTTGGTATAATCTGGTCTTTACTCATTGGTTGTTCTAAATAGTTAATACCATTAACTATTCTAGTTAAAATGCTAACTTGAATTTTTCTTAAAACTTCCATTTTGATAAAGAAAAAAAATTCATGTCACGTTGGAAGGGTGCTTTTAAGAAAAGAAATCCATGTAGCATTTTAACTAGAACTGCAAAAGGTGAAAGTACCTAATAGCTCTCTCTATTATAGAGATTAGATCAAATTAGTCCCCTATTATGAGAAGAAATCAAATAAGGCTAAATTTTAACGTAGTTAGCATTTACTCCGTTAAAAGTAAATGTCATTTTTTAAATAGTAAATGGTAATTTTATTAATATTTCTTCTTATTTGGTTGTTTTTAATAGCATAGAGACTAAATTAATTCATTTAACAGTGGAGGGACTAATATGATAAAGTCCCTATAATAGACGGATCTATTGGTAATTTCACCAATAGTAAACCGTCTTTAACTATTTGGACTAATTGATGCCATTATAAAAGTAGAAGATAAAATTATCGGAAATTAAAATATAGGGACTAAAAACTAAATTTGTGAATAGTAGATGGACCAAAATCATAATTTGACATATAATATTCAATTATAAAGAGTTTAATCAATGGATTCATATAATTAATTTAGTTTAATTACTTTCATTTGTTTATTAGGAATCCAACAGCAACAATATTCAAGACCAGCCAAGACAATAATCAATTTGCCCCTTTTGTTGTTTCATTTTCATCTAGAGGCCCTAACCCTATAACAACAGATATACTCAAGGTAATGATGAAATGATATTTCACAATTTTTTCAGTTTACTTCCTTTCCAAGTTTCTAATTTTCTCAATCCGAGACCAGCCCGACCTCACTGCACCCGGGGTCGATATCTTGGCGGCGTGGTCAGAAGCATCCACTGTGACAGAAGACGATACCCGAAGAACTCGTTACAACATTATTTCGGGTACATCCATGTCTTGTCCGCATGCGACCGGGGCTGCTGCTTACGTTAAATCATTTCATCCAACATGGTCCCCTGCTGCCATTAGATCTGCTCTAATGACAACAGGTAATTAATTAAGCCTATTCGAGATCTGGGTTCCGGATTACGACAGCTAACCATATTTCATCTACTCTTTTGCAGCTATTCCGATGACTTCTAGCAACAACATCGAAGGTGAGCTTGCGTACGGGGCAGGTCACATAAACCCTTTACAAGCAACCGATCCCGGATTGGTATACGATGCAGGGGAGATCGATTATGTTAAATTCTTGTGTGGACAAGGATATACCATTGCAAACATTCAACTAATAAGTGGAAATAGTAGCAGTTGTTCCGAAGAAACGGATGGTACGGTGTGGGATCTAAACTATCCGTCGTTCGCATTATCCTCAACTCCTGGAAAATCAATCACTCGAGTCTTTCATAGGACAGTGACGAATGTCGGCTCAGCAGTGTCGAATTATAGGGCAGTAGTTAACGCTCCGCCAGGGCTCATAATCCAAGTTCAACCGAGCATGCTTTCTTTCGAATATGTCGGTCAACAACAATCGTTCGTTGTGACTGTTGGAGCTGAACTTGGGAACTCGATGATCTCCGGTTCTTTGATTTGGGATGACGGTGTTCATCAAGTTAAGAGCCCCGTCGTCGCTTATGCTTCAATAATGCTATGATTATGAGATATTTAATGTTTTTATTAATGGCTCAATCTGTTTGTTTTTATGTTTTTATCAAATAATTTAATGAGCACAGAACAATGAAATTGGTTTCATGTAGTTGAAAAATATGCAAGTGTTATGGATTAATAAATTAATTTAGTTCTTCATATTAATGTCATCCTACTGGACTTACTCTTATTGAAAAGATCTATAGATAGGATTGTATGAAATTATTGCACCACGTCAAAATATATCATTTTTGTTAAAATCAAGTACTCACATTTGTAAAAAAATGAAAATCAAGTATTCACTAACTTAATTAGAGGTGTTTTAAAAAATTTTAAATTCGAGTCTGACTCGCAAGTCCATTCAAATACCTATTTCATTATTCAAAAAATAATAAGAATCAATTATTAAAATAATTTTATACTCTTTCATATATTTTTGTATAATTTAACCGATATTAAATTAACCGGGATTGTTAAATCAATTATAACTCGTTATTATTTGAGAGGATTGCTCTTTGACGAAGTACTAAAACAGAACTTCTAGACCACTGCCTTCTAAAATTCCACTTTCTATTTATGGATTGATCTATGTTTTTTTAAAAAAATTAAATGTCGCCGTATAGAGTAATTTTCCAATAATTAGGTGATTTATTGAGAAGATATTGCACTCTTAGTTGGACATATCAATTCCATTCCAATTTCAAAAATTTGATACAACTAATTCAAATCTAAATTTAAATATTTAATTAATTAATTTAAATTCGAATCGCATTAATTCAATTTAACAATAAAAAACACTGAATTAAATAAAATATTTGAAATTTGAAGTGATTCAAACAATTAACTCGAAATAATCTAAATTCGAATGTGAAACCAAAATGACCCAACATTACTATATCTTAATTTCTCTTGCCAGCTAGTAATTCCAAGTCACAATATGTAATTTTCCCTTTGAAATTTTCCCGAGAGCCAAACATTAACAGACTAAATTCTATCTCAGGCCATTTCTCAAAATATTAATTACGTATGCATCTCAAGTCCATTTTATGTTCTTTCGAATATCATACACAACTAAGCTTTGCAACAAGAGCATAGTAAAATGATGCCTTTAGAAGCTTTTGTTTGTCGACGGAACTAACAAAGTAAAAAAATTCCAACAATTCCCACTACATTCACTGCCTATATAAACCCCATATTTGCACACTGCTTAATCTATCAGCAAAAACCTCTCCAATGGCGATTCAAGCTTCTCTTTTGCAATGGTTCAAGCTAATCACTTTTGCTTGCACCTTGCTGGCAGTTAGCTCCCGTGCGGCGACATCCGATGATCGAAAGGCACATAAGTCCCTTATGCATTAGCTATGTTACTTCGACACTTCATTTGAGTTCGAATAGTATAAATGGTTTCATTGAATGGTTAAGTTTGTTGAATTCAGGTACATATAGTATACATGGGTGACCTTCCAAAGGGTGAATTTTCAGCTGTAACTCTTCATAATAACATGCTAGAACAAGTTGTCGGAAGGTAAATTTGTCACAAACATTACCGGTATGGTTAAATAATTAACTGAGATGACTAAAATTCATTTAAAATTTAACAGCGGCGCATCGGAGTTACTGCTACATAGTTACCGAAGGAGTTTCAACGGCTTCGCCGCCAAATTGACCTATGAAGAGGCAGAGAAATTGGCTGGTTTGTTAGCATTGCGTCATATTTTTTATTCAATCTTAATATTTTTATTACCCTCCCTTATGAACGTTCGACAAGTCTAACCGCAACTGTATAACATAGGAATTTGGATTGAAATGTAAAAAGTTTCAAGTCTCAACCGTACTAATGAATATAGAACTTTATTTCAGACATGGAAGGGGTTGTTTCTGTTTTCCAAAGCCAAAAGAAGGAGCTCCACACGGCAAGATCGTGGGACTTCGTCGGCTTCTTTGAACATTCTAGACGAACGGTGTTAGAAAGCGACATCATAGTAGCTGTCCTCGATACAGGGATTTGGCCTGAATCGGAAAGTTTTGACGATAAAGAATTCGGTCCTCCTCCGAAGAAATGGAAGGGCAGTTGCCAAAAGTCGTCTAATTTCACTTGCAACAAGTAAATATGATTGAACATATGTACTTACACATAGATTATATATATTATGATATAAAATCTTAGCAAAATTTCCAATATCACATGCAGTAAAATAATCGGGGCAAGATACTATCGAGCTAAAGGAGATTATCCTTTGGAAGATCTGCAGTCACCGAGAGATTCCGTAGGTCATGGGAGTCACACTGCATCGATAGCTGCTGGTGCTGTAGTTAGCAAGGCAGGTTTATACGGATTTCGTGCAGGGACAGTTCGTGGAGGAGTGCCATCAGCTCGTATCGCAGTATACAAAATCTGTTGGTATGATGGATGTTACGATGAAGACATATCTGCTCGTAGCAAAATCTGTTGGTATGATGGATGTTACGATGAAGACATTCTCGCAGCTTTCGATGATGCTATTGCAGATGGAGTTGACATAATCTCCCTTTCGGTCGGAGGATTCTTTGCTTTGGAATATTTCAGTGATTCGATCGCTATCGGAGCTTTCCATTCGATGAAAAACGGGATACTAACATCGAATTCAGCTGGTAACGATGGTCCTTTTTATGCTTCTGTTGTAAACATTTCCCCTTGGTCTCTCTCAGTAGGTGCAAGTACCATAGATAAAAAATTTCAAACTATGGTAAAATTGGGTAATGGTAAAGTTTTCAAGGTAATAAAACAGGCTTATCCATTTCGGTAAAAATATTATGGAGTCTCTAGTATTAGAGGTTACATTGCATTTTTCCTTTTTTACTTAAAAAATAAGCACATTAGTCTATATATGTTAGATTAAAGAGCAAACTGAACTTTAATTTTAAAATTTAATCCATTTCTAATATTAAAAGCCGGCATATTTGATGGCTTAATCAAATAGTCCATATGTACCTCATTATAACTTAAGAATCAGTTTTTAATAATAGAAATATATGAAATTTTTAATAGGAGGGTCAATATGTTCTTTGATCTAATGTAAAAATACTACTTTGCCTTTTTTTTTAGTGGAAGGGACAAAATACAATTTGACTTTTAGTATAAGGGCCTCTATGATACTTTTAACGTTGATTTCATGTTATTTTACTACAATCTGTATTTGCAATACTGATAAAATTACCTTGTCATTCATAGGGAACTTCGGTAAATACTTTCGATCTTAAGGGTAAATTTTATCCTCTCATATGGGGCGCTAATGCTCCGAAATATAGTTCATCGATCAGAATCCAGGTAACATTCGCTGCAATTCTTCGGTTAATTTCATAAAACAAAATAGAAATTCATTGTAAAATAAATGCAGGGTTTGCTTGCCAGGCTCCTTGAATGAGACCTTGGTAAAGGGAAAAATTGTTCTTTGTGATTACTTGGATTTCATGGAGGGACCATTACAGGCGGGAGCTGTTGGTGCTCTAATTCGAGACGATGGATTCAAAGATTTCGCCTACACTTTCGTGTTGCCTGTTTCGGTTCTCAGAGTAACAGACGGAAGTGACATTTTGCACTACATTAATACAACGAAGTACCATCACTATAACTTCATGATCAGTATCATAAATTATTGAATTTCACTAATATGCACTACAAACAAACTGCGAAATAGTAACGGATCAGAAACCATGCTAAAAAACAAAACCGTCGGTATAGGTCAAAAATATACTGACGATCAAAATGGGTATTCTGACAAAAGAATAACCATGTAACATCCATATAGACTTTCCTTTTTGACAAAGACGCGACTGTTGGAATAGATTTAAAAGTCTATACCGATAGTTTAAGCATAAATAGAAATTGTCGGTATAGGTACCATCCACTATAGTTGATTTTCTAATATCTATACTGACATTAAAATCGTCAATATATTTGAGTAAAATTCTGATCTATCTCCTTGAACTTATAGAAGCAGTATGAATTGTCAATAAATGTTTTTATATGGTCAAATTCCTATTATAGCCCTAAACATATAGTGACGACTTTTACCATCATGAATACAAATATACCGATCGACCATCAGAATTCAATTGCTAATATTTTACTTTGTTTACAAAATTAATTCATTTATAATTCAATGGATCATAGATAATTTTAGTTCAAGGATTTCGCCTACACTTTCCCCTTGCGTGTTTCGGTTCTCAAATTAATCGACGGAAGTGAAGTATTGCACTACATTTATACCATGAAGTAGCATCACTATAACTTCATGATCAGTGTCATAATTTATTGTATTTCACTAACTTTGTTTCATTTAATTGTGTAGGAAAGCAGAAGCAACAATACTTCGGAGTACCGAGGAGAAAGACGAACTTGCTCCCTATGTTGCTTCGTTTTCATCGAGAGGACCCAATATTCTTTCACTTGACATCCTCAAGGTATAAATTGATCTATAATAATCAACCCCTTTGATCGATGCTCAAAGTTCGTGACATTTGAATATAAATTGCAGCCGGATATAACAGCACCGGGAGTAGACATATTAGCAGCGTGGTCGGAGGCTACGACCGTGACAGGGGTCATAAATGATAAAAGAATAGTTCCATACAATATAATCTCTGGTACTTCAATGTCTTGCCCGCACGCGACGGCTGTAGCGGCTTATGTCAAATCATTTCATCCGACTTGGTCCCCTTCGGCTATTAAATCAGCTCTAATGACAACAGGTACTAATACCATATTTGCAATTGGTGAATCTTATATATGGTTACTAACCAATATCTTTCTCTGTTTTGCTACAGCATGGCCGATGAGTCCTAAGACAAATACCGATCTTGAGTTCGCATATGGGTCTGGTCTTATAAACCCATCATCGGCCATCGATCCAGGATTGGTCTACGATGCCGGGGAGATTGATTACATTAAATTTTTGTGCGGACAAGGGTATAGTTCGAAACAACTTCGCCTTGTTACAGGAGATAATAAAACTGGTTGCACGAAAGCAACAAATGGAAGTGCATTGGATTTAAACTACCCTACATTCGCATTAGTTGTTAGTCTCTCAGGAGATGATACATACTTCAGTCGTGATTTTCATAGGACCGTAACCAATGTCGGATCTCCAGTTTCGACTTATAAAGCCATCGTTAATGCTCCAAAGGAACTCGACATCAAAGTTAAGCCAAATGTTTTGTCGTTCAAGTCCATTGGAGAAAAGAAATCGTTTGTTGTTACGGTTGCAGTGAAGGTTGGTCTTCCGACGGTCTCGGGTACTTTGGTATGGGATGATGGTGTGCATAAAGTAAGGAGTCCCGTTGTTGCCTTTTAAACCATGATTTCGATTACCAGTAATATATAAAACTAAGGGGATTGCTAATAGCAATGATAATCTCAATGTATGTACATATTGATGTTGAATAAGAAATCAATGGAGAAATTGAAAATTCTCCTCAATAAATGAATACAAATGTATTTTATCATCAAGGCTTTATAAATAAATTGGACCTTAAACTATTCAAAAGATATCATTTAACTCACTGAACTATTCGAAAGTTTTTTTTAATAATTCACTGAGTTGTTAAGTTTTTTTTATAGAAAAAAAAAGTTTAGTTAACGAGCTCCAAGAGACAATTCAAAGATCGGTACAATAGACCGTTACCCATCAACGAGTAGAAGAACATACTTTAGGTCCATGCCAATCTAACAGTCAGTGTTGAAGATTGAAAAAAAAAAGTTGTTTGGATTTTGGTTTACAAATTTGTGATGTTCAAAGTTGTTTCATAACAAAAAAACTAAACTGTTGAAGAGTGGGGGAGAAAGAGGTTTCAATTAGTGCAGACGTGAGCAAAGATGGGCATACACCAATAATTTTAGCAGTCCAGTGACTTAATTTAATTTTAAATACAAATAACATAATATACCTTTTAATATTTACATTACAGCACAATATATTTAATTTTTATACTATATTAATTACATAATACATTACATAAAAGAAAAAATATATACTATAAACTTGGAAATTTTGAATATTGAAGTCCAAAATTATATTTTAAACGAATAATATTTTTTATTATAGTCCTATACTCGCTGAATTGATAGGTCATGAAGATTGAATAATTTACCTGAAATACAAGTAAAATAGAGTATGAAGATGAGAAATTTTTATTATGTTTCAGTGCAGAATGAACAACTCTTCCCTGGAATCTTTCAGGTGTCTTGTTGCTACTATTGCGGCTTTCCTCCACTCAGCAGGATAAAAGGTTAATATATTATTCGAGTTTGCTTTTAATATTTAATTTCGCACCTGAGTTTTCTATTTTGTCCTAATTTGATACTTAAGTTTTTTATTTTAATTTCACTTTGATATTTGAGTTTTTCCAATTTGGTATTTGATTTTTTTTTTGTCCCGGTTAAGTACATAAGTTGTTTAATGTTCAATGTATCTAAGCTTTTTCATTGTCCCAATTAATTACCTATCTTTTTTTAATTAGTGTGTAATGTAAAATATTTATAAACCTATCCAAGGGTTGGGTAGCCTACCAAACCCGATAGGCCCAACTCAATTAGAGTCGGGATTGGACAAGAATTTTTATACTTTGAATCAGCCTGTTCCAGCCCAAATTCAATTTAAATAATAAAAAAAGTATTTTAAATTAAAATTTAATTGTAAAAATATATAAAATAGCAATTAAAAATATTTTTTTAATAGTAAAACGAGCTTTCCGGGCGAGCTTGGGCTTGAAGAATATTTTGGAGCCGAGCCTTGGCCCAACCCATGGACACCTCTAGACCACTTGATGCCATTTAGCCTGGGTACAAAATCGAACATTAAAACCAAACTTAAATACCAATTTGAAAATTGAACCCAAAATCAAATAGCAAATGATATATTAACCCCAAAAGCAGGACTTTTCCTAAAGCATTTTCAACATATTCTGGTATCATTGCCGGCAGGCTTTGGAACAACAAAAACATTGTAAAGAACACCGTCTTTAGACGGTCTCAATATTTAAAGAACACCTAGAGGCGAGCTAAACAATACATAATAGCCGTTTGAGAAACCTGGGATCCCAAATGATCCAAAAAATAATGAGGGTTCATAGTTTCAATTTCCACCATTTATAAAGCTTTAAAGTTCATACAATTATATACAAGCAAAGTGCAGTGGATTTTAATGGCAACCAAGTCATCTTTGACATCGGTTTTTCTTTTCATCTTCATTTTTTGTATATTCACTATTTCCCAGGCAGTGTCCGATGCTGATCGAAAGGCAAAAAAAACTATTTTCTTTGAGCTTTCTTTAATGCATGTGTATGGTTATATGTATATGTATATGTATGCTTGATTGCGGTTTTTGAAGCTTTTGCAGGTTTATATTGTTTATATGGGTGAACGTCCCAATGGGGAATTCTCTGCAGAAAGGCTTCACATTAACATCCTAGAACAAGTTCTTGGCAGGTTATATATATCATGCTTTAATTATGGTTTTAGTCCCTCTACTATGCTAAAATTTGAAAATTACTTCTTATACTTTAAGTTACTAGTAGACCTAAATCTGAAACACCATTAATTGCTTCCGTTAAAATGATGAATTGGATTTTTTTTAAACAGTCTTAAGCATTCAATTGATTTTTTTTTTTTTTGAAAATAAATACATAAACCAAAATTAAGTTAATTCATCAAAGAAGGTTCTTCATAAAGTCGTAGACCCTGTTTCCTATCGCGCACCAATTTAACAAGACTATCTGCAAATAAATTCTCAATTGAATTTTTAAGTGGCTATGTGTGATTGAATAACAACAAAGAAAATCCACGTGTGTCACTTAACGGAAGCTACTAACATGTTATCAATTTGATTACAGTAGTAATATTAAAAAAGTAGAGGACTAAATTATATCAAATTATAATAAAGGGATTAAAACTAGAATTAGACATATATAATACTCACTACTTTAGTAGCCTTCAATAACAATTTTAATTTGGGTTAATATGCTATTCGGTATTTGAGTTTGGTTTCAATTTTCAATTTGGTACAATAGTATTTTTTGTCCCAATTTGGTACATGAGTTTGGCTTTGATGTTCAAATTGATACCTAATCCAAAATGAACATTGAAGCCAAACTCAAGTACCAAATTGAACATTAAAACCAAACTCAGATACCAAATAGTATATCAACCCTTTTAAGCTCAACAATGAGAAAAAAAAATTTAAATAGGTTCAATAGCATGTAAGAAATAATATTTATGAAGACATGCATTTTCAACAGTGGTGGATCAAGCTCTTTGCTTCATAGCTACCATAGGAGCTTCAATGGATTTGTTGCCAAGTTGACCAATGATGATGCTCATAAACTGGCCAGTATGTTTAGCTTAATTCTTTTATGGGATCATTATTAGTGAAGGTTACTACATTAATAATGGAGTTTTTTAATTAAACTTCAGACATGGAAGGGATTGTCTCAGTGTTCCCTAATCAAATGAAACAGCTTCACACAACAAGATCATGGGATTTCATGGGATTCTCCAAAAATGTTACAAGAACAAATCTTGAAAGTAATATCATTATTGGAATGTTAGACACCGGAATTTGGCCAGAATCTGAAAGTTTCAACGACGAAGGATTTGGTCCACCTCCAAAAAAATGGAAAGGCATTTGCCAAGGACCATCAAATTTCACTTGCAACAAGTAAATACTCTATTGAAATCCCAAACACTAAATCGAAACCCTGATCGATTATGACAATTTTTTTTCGATTTTTCACAGTAAAATCATTGGAGCTCGATACTATAAGGCCGATAAAAACTTCCATCCTACAGATATCCAATCACCAAGAGATTCGGAAGGCCATGGGAGTCATACATCTTCGATAGCAGCCGGTGCCTTGGTACACAAGGCAAGCTTATCCGGTCTTGCTTCCGGTTTAGCTAGAGGAGGGGTTCCCTCAGCTCGAATCGCCGTCTATAAGATATGTTGGGCCAATGGTTGCTCTGATGCGGACATCCTTGCAGCGTTTGATGATGCAATTGCCGATGGTGTTGACGTAATCTCGCTTTCCGTTGGAGGGTCATTCGCGATTGATTATTTCAATGATTCCATCGCTATCGGAGCTTTCCATTCGATGAAAAACGGAATCCTCACATCAAATTCTGCTGGTAATTCAGGACCTCAGCTTGCAAGTATCACAAATGTTTCACCTTGGTCCCTCTCAGTAGCTGCGAGTACCATAGATAGAAAATTTTTCACTGAGGTGAAATTGGGTAATGGTGAAATTTACAAGGTAAAAAAGTTTTTAAAAAAACCCCCAATTTTCATATATTAACTCCATGCTTTACAAATTCTAATATTAAGTACTTATTTTAGGGAACATCTATAAATACTGTTGAGCTCAAACACAATTTGTACCCTCTCATATATGGTGGAGATGCCCCGAATACTAAAAAAGGATACGATTGCTCCGAATCGAGGTAACATAACGAGTAATTTTACGAATCATGATGTTGATTTCGGGTCTGGTTTACGAATTAATGTTTATAATTAAGAAAAAATGTTACTTGAAATGCAAGGTATTGCTCGGCAGACTCACTGGATAAGGCCATAGTTAAAGGGAAGATTGTTCTTTGTGATTCTGTAGATAGTGGTGAAGGTCCATTAGCTGCAGGAGCTGTTGGTGCTATAATGCAGTATTACTTGGATTCGGCCTTCAATTTTCCATTACCCGTTTCATGCTTGGGGTCCGAGGATGGAACCGATGTCTCGACCTACTTGAACACAACAAGGTTTGTTTTCAAAAATAAAAATTCTTCATTAGTGAATTTGTTAAATAAATTATTGAACTATATTTCTTGCCATGTTTTGGTAGAAAACCGAAAGCAAAAATATTGAAAAGTATTGAAGAAAAGGATGAACAAGCTCCATATGTGATTTCATTTTCATCAAGAGGGCCTAACGCTATTACTTCCGATATTCTAAAGGTAAATTCGTTGAATTTCTCATGTTGTTTTCGATGCATCATCCGTTCCGGACTTTGGACATCTTAATTTTATGTGTATGCAGCCGGATTTGACTGCGCCCGGGGTCGACATTTTGGCAGCATGGTCTCAAGCGACAACTGTAACCGGCTACGAAGGTGACAATCGGATTGTTCCATACAACATACTCTCCGGCACATCGATGTCTTGCCCTCATGCAACCGCTGCAGTGGCCTACATCAAATCTTTTAATCCGACATGGTCACCTGCTGCAATTAAATCTGCTCTAATGACTACAGGTATTGCTTCAAAAAGCAAGCTTATAAAGCACTGCATATAATTTTATCCTGATTTTGGCTCTTGTTACTGCAGCTGTTCCATTAAGTCTCGAGACAAACACGGATGCCGAGTTCGCATTCGGATCAGGCCATTTGGTTCCTTCCTCAGCGCTTGATCCCGGGTTGATTTATGATGCCGGAGAGATCGATTATGTTAAATTTCTATGTGGTCAAGGATACGATACGGAAATTGTTAGACTTGTTACAGGAGATCGAAGCAACTGCTCGAACTCCATTAATGGGACGGCATGGGATCTAAATTATCCATCGTTTGCTTTGTCAGCAACTCCCGGAAAATCTACAAGGCGAGTGTTTCATAGAACGGTGACGAATGTTGGCTCGGGTGTTTCAATTTACAAGGCAACGGTGAAGATCCTCCAGGACTCGAAATTGAAGTTCGACCAAATTTGCTTGGATTCAAGGCTATTGGGGAAATGAAATCATTTATTGTGAAAGTTAAAGCTAAAATTGATGGCAAAAACATCACCAACATGATGCTTTCGGGTTCTTTGATTTGGGATGATGGGTTGCATCAAGTGAGAAGCCCCGTTGTTGCATTTGCTTTGGAAGAAGAATGATGGAAAGAGCAATATTCGAATATCAAATTTTGAATTTGAAATTATGAAGAAGATAATAAAGATGGCATTAATCACATGTAATCAATTACGAAAATTTAATATTATGTGTGGATTGAGCATTAGCTCAATTGATAGCGTTACTATTGCAATTGTTAAAACTGAACATCAATAATGGCAATATAGAACGATTAAAAAGTATAAAACACATCGATTTTACGTGAAAACTCTTTCAGAAAAAAATCACAGGCAGAGAAGAAAAATTCACTAATGTTGAAAATCAAATTATACAAAAGAAGTTTCAATTACATCTATTTAAAGGTTGAAAAAACCTTATTCTAATCAAGGTCAAATAGAGGAAGTGTAGTTCTCTGCTGATTCTACTTGTGTTGCATGGTCCCTTAAGCCCTACACACGTCCTCTTGTTTTGTCACTGTATTTCTTTAACAAGGATTCGGTTCACACAACTGTAACAACAATAATTTAAAAGATGAACATTGGTAAACCTATCTAACGGTTAGACTACTTTGTCGGTCCAATAAACTCAATCCAATTTTAGTTGTTTTTAAACAAAGCGAATTTTAATTTGGATCAATTCAAACTTAAATAAAATTATTGTCAAGTATGGGTGCAATTGTAACGGCCTAATTTTCAGTGGTGTCGAAAATATTGATTTGAGATCACTAAACCTGATAAGTAAGATTGAACAAGGTAGTAATTTAATATTTATGAGTCAAGTAAGAATTTAGAAGAATTTTTGAATTGGTGAATTAAAAGAATTTATAAGGTCAAACGGGTCAAAAATGAGTTATCGAGACTTCAAATTTGAAAATCGAGCTATAAATATTTTTATAAATATTTATGGAGTGTCATTTAGTTAGTATTAAAGTTTGGTTGAGAAATTTTAACATATGGGTAGTCAATTAAATAAAAAGGACTAAATTGTAATAAAAATAAAATTTGCTAGAAGGATTAAATAGCTCAAGTGTTAAAAGAAAGAGGATTTAAAGAGAAATTAAGCCTAAAAGTGAATAGGCTGGACGGCAAGGGCAAGAAATCAGTAGAAAAATAAGGGAAATAAGGGCAAAATTGGAAATTTTATAATTTTAACATATAAAATAAGGACAAAATTGAAAAATCTAGAGATCTCTTCATATTTTCTCAGCCAAAACGCCATAGAAGGTCTGGAGAACGCTGGTTTTTCATATTTTTACATCATGTGAGTTTAATTCTTGCTCTTTCTTGATAATTTTTATGTTTTTTATGACTTTTACAATTAGGTCCACTTATAGAATTCATTAGTTTTTGATTTTATGGGTGAACTTGGAAGTTACCCTGGATGGGTAAGGGAATTTTATGATGAATTATTATGAAATTTAAGTTCTAATTTCATATTGAGGTGGTTTTATTAAGTGATTTTGATAGAAAATGGTATTTAGGACCTAATTGTGAAAAAGTTGTGAATTGAAGGTTGGTGTTGAAATTTAGAATATCAAAGGTTTTGAAATAGTTTATAATGATAGAATAAAGTGTAAATTGAGAAAAATTAGTTCAATTGATGGGTGAATTGAGTAGGGACTAAATTGTAAAAATAGCAAATTTTGGGGTAAAAGTGCAATTTTGAAATTTGAACAGCATAAATTGTGAAGTAAAATAGAAATCAAATAAATGCTAATGAGTGGAAATATTTATATTATAGATCAAGAATCCAAAGAAGAACGAGGAAAAGAAAAAGTTACAGAATAGTCCCTAAATTTCAATATCTTCTACAAATTAGCCGGGTAAGTTCATATGGTTGAATTTAGATGTTTATTTGTGAATGATTGAAGTATATAATGTGTTATTATATATGAATTTGTATTAGAATTGTGTAAATTTTGTTAATGAAAAAACAAAATGTGGAAATGCAAATTAGGAAAAACGCAGGATTGAGTACGTTCGTATCGTGACATGTGATGAATTGACGGATAAGACCATGGTTGATCCATGACAAGGTTGTGAAACGTAGGTATGGTATCATCCATACTGAGTTGAGAAATGTAGGTATGGTATTAACCATACTGAGTTGTGAAACGTAGGTATGGTATTATCCATACTGAGTTAAAAAACGTAGGTATGGCATTTCCCATACCGAGTTGTAAAATGTAGGTATGGTATTTCAATAAGGAAAACCATACTGAGTTGTGAATTGTGGCATTGAACAACGACGTACTCAATTTCGTAAGCCGTTTCCTAATTTGATAATAAGAAATACAAGAGAAGTGAACCAAATAAAAGAGATTGAGTAGTTGTTACTGTTGAGCTCAACTATGTGAATTATTATAACAGTGGTTGTGAATAGCAGGAAACTTTAGTAAATGTTTTGGTATTGTTTGGAAATATTATGTTTGGTAAGCATTACTTTTAAACCTATGAACTTACTAAGCTTCAATAAGCTTACTTGCGTGTGTTTGATATTTTTTATGTAGATTGAATTAAAGTGAAGTTGGTAGATCGGATCAACACAACAAGGCACACTATCCAGATCAATTCTGGTAGCTTTTGTTTTTTGTTTAAAGATTTATATGGCATGTATAGAGTTTAAATGAATTGAAATAAAGATGTTATAAACTAATTAACAATATTTTGTACTAAAACAGTTTTTGGTTAGCAGCAGTAGTTTGTGTTTGAAAATTCACCATAAATTATGAAAATCTAATTAGAGGTTGAATAAAATATGAAATTAAAGCTTATTGAGTCTAGTTTCTTATAAAAGAAATTATGTAAGCAATGGAATTTTAAATCATGAGATACAATAACTTTTGTGAGATAAGGTCAAAGTGATTCCAAGCTCCCCTGTTCTGATTTGTAAAAATCATTAAAAATTGTACAAAAATAGTTATGAGTCATACTATATATGTATCAATTCCTTATTGAATCTATTTTTAAGAGAAACAAACATCATAGTTATTTGAATTCTGTACAGGGAGAAATTTGGTTCGTAGTACATAGGGGTCAGAGTAGTCGAACTCTAAAACAGGGGAGAATTTAACTAATAAACTGTACTAATTGGCCTAACCAAAAATTCTAGAAAAAAATTAGTAAGTAGATATATGAGTCTAGATTTGGGGAAAATTTACGGATTTGGATTTCGATTTTTTAACTCGAGATATGATTTTTTTAGTGACTGTGATGCAATTAGACAGCTTATCTGGAAAATGTGATATAAATTGTCTGAATTTGTTTAAGTGCTCAAATAAGTTTAGTAATGCCTCGTGCTCGACTCCGATGATGGTCTCGAGTAAGGGGGCGTTACAGAAATAGTAAAATATATTGCATTCTCAATGAGAGAATGCAGGTTTGAACCTTAAAGATAACATTGTTGTGAGTTGCAACCATGAACTTCGAATATAGATAGTAAAATGGACGTGGAATATATAAAAAATAATAATTTTGTTTAAATTTAATTATCAATATATAGATATTAATATAAGGGTTAATTTCATTAGATATTTCTCAAACTAGAGCCCAGAATCTAAAGCATCACTAATGTATCAATCATGTTTTTCTAACGTGGAACATATTTAAAACACATGAATCAAATTTTAAATACGTTTACACCTATTGATATGAACTACTTGAATTTATCGTGTTAAAAAAAAGAAGAAATAACCCTATATATTTTATTGACCCTATATGTTTTTTTAACACGTTAAATTCAAGTTATTTATATGAGAAACACACTTGATTACAATTTTCCCCATGTGTTTTAATTATGTTTACACTTGATTACAAGTTATTCATATATTATAATTTATATTTATTGATATTAATTATTTTTAAATGGTTTTTTTATTTGTTAAATAATTTTGTTTATTTATAATAGAGTTTATAATATAAGTTTATAATAGAATTTATAAATATTTAATAATATTTTAAATTTTTTTTTATTTTAAAAATTTTTATAATTCAAAAAATCACATCAATATTTAACCTAAATAAATGGATTTCCAAATTAAAATGCTTTTGGACAACATTTGTTTACGTTCATTCTGAGCTTGAATTTTTTAATAATCTTTTGTTTAGTTTATATTTTTATAATTTAAATTTTTTATTGATATGGAAGTGCCATGTCATTAATCATCAGAGCCTTAAGTATCTTCTCACCCAGAAGAAGTTGACTCTTGGCAGCATTGTTGGATCGATTTGCTTAAAGATTATGATTGTTCGATTGAGTATCATCCTATCAAGGCCAATGTGATGGTCGATACTCTTAGTCGAAGATCTATGACTGATTTGAGGGCAATGGTTGCTCGCTTAAGTTTGTTTGATGATGGTGGGATTCTGGCCGAGTTGCAAGTTAAGCCAACTTGGTTGGATGAGATTAGGAGTAAGTAGCTTCTGAATGAGTCTTTGATTAGTCGGGTTCAACAGATGGATAAGGGTAAGACTTCATACTTTGAGTTTAATAATGATGGTATCCTATATTTTTGAGATCATATTTGTGTGCCTAATGAAGTCGACCTAAGGCAAGTTATTATGAGGGAGGCATATAGTAGCTTTTATGTTATGCATCCCGGTGGTAATAAGATTTATCATAACCTCTATGAGTTGTATTAGTGGTCTGGATTGAAACATGAGGTAATCGATTTTGTGTCTCATTGTTTGACGTGTCAACAAGTTAAGGTTGAGCACCAACTCTCTTCTGGTTTGCTCCAAACTGTTAAGATCCTTTTGTGGAAATGAAAACGGGTAACTATGGATTTTGTTAGTCGGTTGCATTTGGCACCTACTAAGAACGACTTAGTTTGGGTTATTGTGGATTATTTGACTAAGTCTACTCACTTTATTCCGGTTAGGACTGACTATTCACTGTAGAAGTTAGCGAAACTTTATGTCTCTGAGATTGTAAGGCTTCATAGGGTTCTAATATCTATTATCTCAGATCTTGACCCTCATTTTACTTCTCATTTCTAGAAGAAGTTACATGAGGCTTTGGGTACTAGCAGGGGCGAAGCCAGAAAAATTTTTTGGGGGGGCCAGATAAAATTTTAATTTTTATAGTTTATATCTTTATAATTTATAAAGGATTAAATCGAATTTTTATAATTTTAGGGGGCCCAAAGTGAAATTTTACCTTTACTAATTTAAAATTTTTAAAAAAATTTAAGGGCCTAAAATGAAATTTTACATTTTAGGGGGGGTCGGGGCCCATGCCAGCCCCCCTGGCTACGCCCCTGGGTACTCGACTATATTTCAGTATAGCATTTCATCCGTAGACCGATGGATAGTCGGAAAGGGTCATTCAGATTTTAGAGGATGTGCTTCGGAACTATGTGATTGATGTTCGAGGTAGTTGGGAGGAGTTTCTATCACTGGCTGAATTCACTTACAATAATATCTTTTAGTCTAGCATTTAGATGGCGCCTTATAAGGCATTGTATGGTTGAAAATGCTACACTCCGCTTTGTAGGAGTGAGTAGGGAAAGAGGAAGGTTCTAGGTCCTTAGTTAGTGGCTGAGGCCAAGGATAAAGTTCGTTTGATTCAAGATCAACTTAAGGCCGCTTCTAATAGACAAAAGTCTTACGCGAACCTTAAGAGGCAAGATATTGAGTTCGAGGTAGGAGATTGTGTTTTCCTTAAGGTGTCTTATTAGAAGAAGGTTCTCCGATTTAGTCATAAGGGCAAGTTAAACCCTTATTTCATTGGGTCGTACTGAGTTTTGAGTCGTGTTGGACCAGTTGCTTATCAATTAGAGTTACCTCCAGAGTTGGATCACATCCATGACATTTTCCATGTATCCATATTGAGACGTTATCGTTCTAATCCCTCTCATGTGGTTTCAATAGAAGAGATTGAGTAAAGGCCAGACTTGTCTTTTAAGGAGGATTCAGTTCAAATTTTCAATCGTGAGGTTAAGGCCTTGAGGAGTAAGACCATTCCTTTGGTTAAGGTGCTTTGGCGGAATCATGGTTCGGCCACTTGTGAGCTTAGGGACTCGACGCGTCAACAGTATCCTCATCTCTTTGAGTCATGTAAATTTCGAGGCTGAAATTTCTTAAAGGAGGGGAGAGTTGTAATACCCCGCATTTATTAAGTTATGGTTGTTTAAGCATGTCAAATAATCTAATTTGGTTTGGTGGTTAAGCACTTTGGATGTTCACTTTAGATCTTTAGTTTAATTCCCTTGTTTTGAATTTTCCTATTTATTTTGGTCTTATGTTAAGCTTGAGCCTTAGGGCTTATCTTTTATTCTTCGTTAGGTTATGATAAGAATAAGCTTGTTAGTTCAGTGGTAAGGGGTTAGTTTACCTTTAGATACTGTGTTCGAAACCCATGATGTTTGTGAATGTAATATTTTTGTTCTTTGCACTTGTTAGTTGTGGGGTTTAATTAAAAATTCTAAAAAAACCCGGTAGGTGGGATTTGGATTAAATTAAATCTCTTACTTATTTTATTTTTAGTTTATTTTGTTTGACCAAATTCTTATTTTTTCTCTTTTGCAACTGTCCAACCTTTTTCCTCCCTTTGTTACACGTTCCTTTTCTTTTTCCTATACTGTGGAATTATTTTTCTTTTCTTTCTTCTTCTTGAATTCTTTTTCTTCCCTTTTTGGATTACTCCTGTGTAACAGCCTGTTTTCAATGAAATCAGAACAGTGGTTTTGGGGCCACAAATCCGAGTCAGAAAGAAAAATTATTTTAATATTATTGCATGGTCTGCATTATGGTAGAGAATTCATATGAAAATTTTGTTATGAAAATTTTATCGATTATATGTTTAATATAGAAAGGACCAAATTGCATAAAATGCAAAAGTTGAGTTCTAGTAGCTATAGGTAGTAAATAGCTATAGAATTCAAAACATGAGGTCCTTATATGGCAAATAGACCATTAAATGGAGTAAGTAGATAAGTTTGATGATTCATCCATGGAAAATTAATTAAAGAAAATGACTAAATTGGAAAGTAAAAATAATAAAAGATGATAACTAATTAACAGACAAATATCATCTTATTTTATCACCTTCCCAAAATTATTTTCATGGAAACCCTAGCTAAGAGAAAGAAACTCAAGCAAGCTTAATTGGGTATGCAATCTTGTCCCGTTTTTAGTAATTTTTATATTTCCAAGATCGTAATAACCTAATCTAGCTAATTTGGGGATTAATTTGCAAAGTTATCAAAGTATTAAAATTTTTCCATGGATGAGTGTGCTGAAAATTTGAAATTCATGGTAGAAAATGAAAGGTTATTGATAGATAAATAGCTTTTGTAAAGGAAATTTTCATGAAATTGTGATTTAGGGACTAAATTGAAAAGATGTAAAATTCATGGAAAATTTTTGAATTTTATGAAATAAATGGGCTGTAAATGTTATATGAAAATTTCGGTTAGGCTTGGAATAAGGATTAAATTGCATGAATTTCATTTTCCGAGCCTAGGGACGAAATTGGAATTAATCAAAAGCATAGGGGCAAAATGGTACTTTTGCCTAAGATGTAAATTGGATTGAATTGAATATGAAATGTATTAAATTGATGTTAAATTCATTTATATAGATCCAGAAAGATCAAATAAGGAGTTAGATCGAGGAAAAGAAAAAGTGTCGGATTAGTAGATTTTCACATATGAGCAAGAGACGAGGTAAGTTCGTGTAACTAAATTGTGTACATTTATATGTTTGAATTGAATGTTGTATATATGTATATATGAATTGTGCAATTGCTATGTACATGAAATTGATTACATATATGACAATGCTCGATAAATGTCAAGTCCCGTTTGAATATATGAAATTTGATGGATACAGGATTTCCCGTAATGGTTGTGAATCTGCATATGTTGCAGATACACCATGGCTCTCACAAGCATCCTGTTATAAGCCCTCTCGAGCTTCTCGTTACATGGTTCCTGTGAGTATCCCGATCGATATTGATCCTGTATGTGTTGCTGACATATCGCAGCTCTTTGTGAGCATCATATTATATGATCGGTATTGATACTGCATATATTGCGGACATACCGCAGCTCTTTATGAGCATCATGATATATGGCTCTTCATGAGCTACCCGTTATGGCTCGCTTGAACTTCCTGATATATGGCTATCCGGGGTTTCCTGATAATAGCTCTTCAGAGTTACCCGTTAAGCTCACATGAGCTTTCTGTTACAAACTCTTATAAGCTTCCTGTTATAGCCCGGATAAGCTTCTCGTTACATGGCTCACATAAGCTTCCTGTTCTATGGCTTGAGAGAGTGCTTTCTGATTATGTATTCTAATGAGTACCCCGGATATGAATTGACGGATTACAGTTTTGTACACCTCGAGTGTACTACATGTGTATCCATCGATATTTCAAATAAATTCAACGGGGCAAGGTTTTGACCTGGGCTAAACTGAACTTAAGATGATTTGTCATGAAAATATACATTTTATATGGAAATATGATATGGAAAGCATATGTATATGAAAGTTAATACATGATGAGCTCATCCATGTTTCTTGACAATTGTGTGAACTACAATGACTAACATGTTTGATGAAATTGGGTGTATAGGCTATCAGCCAAATTTCTTAGATGCATTTTGTATGTTTAATAAAAATGAATGGTAAGTTAAATTTCTAGTTATACGAACTTACTATAAGCATTAAATGCTTACTTTATTTTACTTTCTCTGTTTTATAGTACTCGAAAGCTCGTAAAGGTTGGAAGCAAGTTAGAGCAAGATCACACTATCCTTCAGTTTGTTTTGGTATAAAATAGCAAACTTTTTTTTGGGTATAGTGGCATGTATAGGTAAATTAACCAATGTTAGCACACTAATATTTTGGTTGTAACTAGCCATTGGAATGGCTAGTGTTTGGCAAATTTTGATGTAATTATATAAGGCCTTATCATGTTGATATGTGTATTGAAATGGTTAAATGATGGAAGTTATATAAGTATGTTAAGGATTGCATGAACTGGTAAAATATATACATATACGTTTATATGTTCAATTAGGTAAGATTGAATGCATGAATAAATGTGATGATATTTCATGTAAAAGACTTAGATTTTGACTTAGTTTGAGAGTTATGATTTAGCTTGTAAATGTGCTTAAATGATGTTGTAGGTGGAAGGCAATTTAGGTGAGAAAAGTGGCCTATAAAATGGTTTATTTTTGTCCACACGGGCAGAGACACGGACATGTGTCTTAGCCGTGTGTGACACACGGCCATGCGCACGAGCATGTGGTTTGGCTGTGTGTCTCCTGCAATCTTAAAAATTGAGAAACAGAATGTTCAGGTAGTTCCACACGGGCAGAGACATGAGCATGTGTCTCAGCCTTATGAGTCACACAGCTTAGCACACTGGCGTGTGACTTGGCCGTGTGAACCCTGCACCTTAATTATGCAAGTCAATATGCTCACACAGCCTAGCATACAGGCGTGTGGCTCGGTCGTGTGACTAAGTCAGTATACAACCTAAATTGGCCACGGGCTGGGACACGGCCGTGTGCCTCACATCGAATTCCTACATGACCTGGGACACGAGCGTGTCACTTTCAAGATGGACATTTTAACTTCCAACTATAATTTTTTATAGCAATTTCAAGCACTTAAAATTATTAAACTGCACTTTAATTTTCATAGTACTTTTTTCTAACCAAGTATTTTCAAAGCACTTTTCAACCGCAATAGTAATGCTAAATTAGTAATTAGCTTCTAGATTTTGTTTTCCCATGGCATTTTGAGCATCCTCTTACTAATTTCTTTCCTTGCTTCAAGAGGATCTAAGCACAAATTTGACTTTGAGTATTTTTTTTTTTTTTGTTGTTTTAATTCCTCTACTAAAAGAGATGGTGAAGATCAGTTAAAATTTAATTTTAAATTTTCAAGAATTTAAAATTTAAGGAAGTAGAAAAAAAGGACATTTGGTAGGAATGAATTTTATATATTTTTTATTAGGATTAAATTGAGATAAAGTGTAAATATAAAGAGCTATTTAAAAAAAAATTATGACTAGATTAAAACAATATATAAATATTAAGAGTTAAATTTATTATTATATAAAATTTTAAGTTACCACCTCACCATTCCTTCAAACATTTAACAGAACTTAATGAAAAATAATTAAAATAAATAAATTTGATTAGTTGGGTGACCAATTAAAACTTCGAGTGATAAAAAAAAACATATTTAACTGACCTCCTGTATAATAAAAATTCAATCTTCAATTACTCATGTTTATTTTTTTATATGTATCGATTATTCTATGCTTTTAACAATTCACTTAGATAATGTATATTTTTACCAAAGGCGGAGTATAGAAAACATAAACTTGAAGGGTTTTTTCATAAAAGGAAATCCCAGCATTAATGCAAAATTAATTTGCGTTTAGTAAACTTTGCGTATTCATGAAGTATTAATTGAATTAAATTCATTACACTGTCTCTTTCTTTAATATATATTAATAAGCATAAATGACTATTAATATGGGAGTTACAGCTGTAGCGACGTAAAAATTTGCTTTCGTTCGGTCGCTAATTGTGGCGATTTATTGAAAAAAAAATTAGAAATTGAAATTTGGTTTTAAAATAAACCGGGAGTCGCCACCGATCCTTTTCCTAGGTGTGATCGGACACCTATTAGATTCATTTTTAAAACAAAAGGAAGGCTAAATTTAGGTCTACGTTAAAATCTAGAGAAAAACTAGGGTTCGGGAGTCGGTTACGCGCGAGGAAGGTATTAGCACCCTCGCGACGCCCAAAAATTGGTATCTCGTAAATACGTGTTGTCTTAATTTTCAAAAATAAGAGTTCAATGCAAGACTTAGTTGCGATCCGATTAAAAAGACGAGAAATTTTAGTTTATTTCGGTTTTTGAGAAGGGTATATCGCTTTAACACGAGTCAATTGACGTTCACCCAACATAGCGATGAACTCGATAACTTAATGTTAAATCGGTATAGTGTCTTGATTATTGAAATTATTTAGCAAAATAAGAATATGGTTTTCAAAATAATGTAAAGCAATTTGGAATAAAAATGAATAACTGACATAACCAAAAATATATTGAGGCAAATGATAATCATGACAATAATCTCAAAAAATAATAATCATGCATGCTATATAAAACATATTGATAGTATTAAACTAAAACATTACAAGTATATACATGTATATATGAACGTATATTAGCAGTGGTAATAATAGTAAAAATAAAAAGATGGGTATATATATAATTTAAAAAAAAGTAAGTGAAAATAATAAGTATAATAATGAATGTAATAATATACGAAAATAATACTATATAAAAAAATGTATATGCAAAAATAATGAAAGATGTATACATAAGATCGTATAAAAACATATAACAAAAATATTAAAGTATATACATAATAAGTATAAAACGTAATATGGTTTTGGAAATATATACATGGGATAATGCGATAGCGTGTACATAGGGTAATATACATGAAAATTTAGTTAACAATATTGGAAATACATATTCATAACATACATAAAACGTATATATAATTTAAGATATTTACATAATACATACACCTATAATTTCAAGGTTAAATACATATTAAAAATAAAAATAATAATAATATTACATCAAGATATATTTATATATGTATACTAAAATTGTGTAGATAATACAATAAAATATATGGACAATACAAAATTCAATATATACATGGAATAGTAAGGAAATAATACATAATATAAACATATACAACATATATACACGTATATTAAACATAATAACATAAAAAGAAATTTATTAGTACAATACATAAACATATATGCATAGACACATACATAAATATTAAGTAACAATATATATTAGTACTAATAATGTTATTAGTAAATATAACAATAGTATAATGAAAACAACAATAATATGACAAAATGGTAAAATAATAATAATAATACAAATGGTGATTAATACAAATAATATTAAAATGAGAAAAATAAGAAAAAACAAGATAAAGGACGAAATAGAATTAAAATCAAGATTCTTGGGGCGAATTTAAAATAAAAATAGAAGAGGGGGAACTAATTCGAATGCGCGCTAAACATTGAGGGGCCCAAAGCATAATTATTCCGTCCCCCCCAAAACGCAGTGCAGTGAGGGGACCGAATTGTAGATAAAAATAAATCACAGGGATAAATTATAAATGGTAGAAAATCTAATTTCATAGTGTTGAAAAAGCGGAGCGGCTAAAAGCGCAATTAGCCCCTCCTGCGAAAACACGCGGATCCTGAGGCCAACGGGTCGGGTCTTCGGGTCATATTCCAAAACGACACCGTTTTGGGGTTAAATGGCAGCCCCCAAAACGACGTCGTTTTGGGGTGCTATAAAAGGGCCTAAAGTCTGAAAAAAAATCATTTGAAGAAGGGAAAGAAAAAAAAAGAAGAGAGAGGGAAGAGAGAAAGGAGAGAGAGGAGGGAAGGGGAGGGGAATCTGGCCGGGCAACCTCCGGTCCGATGCCGGCGTCGGCCACCGTGTAAGGTATTTTTCCTGTTTTTTTTTTTTTTTTTTGCTTTTTATTATTTATCTTATATTTATGTTTTCAAGTGGAAAAAAAATATTTGCGTGTAAAATCGAAAAGAAACAGAAAAGAAGAAAAGGAAAAAAAAAAAATCAATAGTCACCTTAGTTTTAACTTTTGATTTTTTAAGCTTCGTATCTTCTGATTTGGTGTAATATTTTGATTTTTGTGTTTGAGATTGGCTTTGTATGCTTGCTGTTTTTGGGAATCAACTTATGCCTCTGTTTTTTGATTTTTTTTTTTTTGAAGAGAAAAAAAAATCCCCCCATTACAAACTTTTTCTCGGGTTTTATAACCCTTTACAACTGATAAAATATTGTTTCTGTCTCTTCCTTGCAGGTACACGGAGGTGGAAGTGACCCTGGGGCAGGTGGCAGAGGCATGGGGCGCAGAGCAAGTGGGGAGGGTAGGTGGCTGAGTCGGTTTAGGGTTTTGGGTGTATTGGGCTTAATGGGTTAGCTGGGGTTTTGGGTTGTTTGATTAGTGGGATTGGGTTAGGTGATGGGGTTTGGGTAATTTGGGTTGAGGGTTAGTGTTATGTAATTGGGTTTTTTAATCATTGGATTAGGTTGTAAATTAAAAGAGCCAAAATTGGCCTATAACACACGCCTTTAACTAATAAACTTATGAATTGTGTAAAAATAAAAGGATTTTTTAGAAACTACTTTAATTAAAATCAAGTGCTTTAATGGACAAAAATAATAGTTTTGAGGGTTTTTTTTTTAGCATTAATTTTATTATAGGTTTTTATAATATCTACTCTTGTAGATGCAATGCTTAGAACTAGGCATATCTCCTCCCCAACCCTTAAAAAGGAGGATAATACGTTTTAACGTACTCAAATTCAGGTCTTCCTACAATGACAATAATATCAAAGTCAATCGAGCTAAGATTCAATCACTAGATTTGAATTTATTTAACTACCAAAATGACTAATTCAATAGTAGTTATCGGACACATGAACACATTAACGATTAACTCATAATATGTTTGTTTGATTGTAAACAATTTTTATGAAATATTTTCAGGATATTTGCCAAATGACAGAAAATATATATCCTGAAAATATTTTACATATATGTTTATCCAAACACAAAAAAAATATTAACTTTATCAGAAAAGTTAATCAATTTTCAAAAATTTTTTTTTGGAAGCCATTTTCAATAATACCTAAAAAAAAATGCATTAATGAGTAATAACCCTTTACCTAGGTCAATACTTTTATATATATATATTTAACAGATCACAACCATTTAATTTCTAACTAAATAAATTAATGAAATTTAAAAAAAAAATTCTTTTTTAACTTTTTTTTTACACATGGCAGCGTGTTATTAGTTACAAAATGATATTAATAAATTCTGTAATGAAAATTTGGATTGCAAAACTAAATGTGATAATTTAACAATCCATCTCAAAAAAAAAAAAAAAAAATGAATTACAGTAATAAGATAAAATTTGAACAACAAACACGATCAACATAACTTGAACTCAGGTAAAATATCTATCTCGATTTTAAATTAAAAAGTGAATGCATTAATGAGTAATAACACTTTACCTAATTCAATACTTGTAAAACAAAACGCAAATCACGACCATTTGAGTTCTAACTAAACATTAATTAAGGAAATAAGTTCACTACGCACCTAACCATTTAAATTCTAATTTAAAGCAAGGTATTTTCTTGAGAGTTTTACATTTATAAATAGAATATAATTATAAATATATTTTTAAATGATTATAAAGTGTAATCAAATCAATACAAAATATAAATTGATAGAGAATCAAAATATAACCGAACAATATTCACACGTGAAAATTTGTGCATACTAAAACTGAAGCAATAATGAGTAATAACACTTTACCTAATTCACACGTGAAAGTTTGGGTTTTAATTGTAAATGGCCCAAAAATTAGCCTGTAACAACATTAATGAGTAATAACACTTTACCTAATTCAATACTAGTAAAACAAAACGCAAATCACGACCATTTGAGTTCTAACTAAACATTAATTAAGGAAATAAGTTCACTACGCACCTAACCATTTAAATTCTAATTTAAAGCAAGGTATTTTCTTGAGTTTTACATTATAAATATATTTTTAAATGATTATAAAGTATAATCAAATCAATACAAAATAAAGAATCAAAATATAACCGGACAATATTCACACATGAAAATTTGTGAGCAATATAACTAGACAATTATAAAGTTAGTGAGAGTAACGAACTTGAATGCCAACACAACCCACTAAACAAGCGCCAAATTAAAAAAAAAGAAATGGCATTCAAAATTATAACAGTTGCATGCCGTCTCTGTCATGAAAAACCCAACGGAGACGAGCACCATTCAACTGATGGTACCAAAAAACTACTTAAATTCACCAACATAATCAACTAGTAGTAACAATAGCCTAGCCCCGACCACTAATGACAACATCCTAATTAATCTGCTTATTTGAAAATCAACTATTTTTTACAAGAGTTTTACTTATCATTTTGATTTTAAATTTAAATTTGTATTGGTTATTCTTTATTTTATGTCCAATCACTGTATTAAATAAATTTTTTTCTCATGTTTTTATATTAATAGCCAAATGTAACATAAAAAAATTAAATAAATTAATTTAATGATAATATTTTATTTTTAAATATAATCATAAAAGATAAAAATAATAATTAAAATTAAAAATTAAAAATTGAATTATAAAATATTAAAATTTTGTACAGGCTAAAATTACTTGTTGGTATGCACCATTACAAGTTAGTATTGGACGAAATGGATTGATAAAATTTTAATCAAAATGGAACTTAACCTATTTAATACTAATTTAAAACTGAAGTGATACTCACGACTAATCAATTAGGGATTCATACATTTAATGTTTCTAAATACCTAACATTTTGATACACCTAATTATGGGTAGTGCCACCTATCAAGGCCCAAAAGCCCGCTCGAAAAGTGGGAAGGTTTCGATAAAAATAGATGATCGAAAAATAGAGTTGAACAAAAAAATAAGGCTCATTTAGAAAACGGGCTGAGCCTCAGGCAAACTTTTTTTGCTTAGGCCCGACCCGAATTTGACAAAAAACAATTATATATGTTGTTGTTTGCTGTTGTTTACTGCTATTATGTTGCTGCTTTGTTACTATTATGTTACTGTTTTACTATCATTTCATTATTATATTGGTACTATTTCGTTGTTATTGTATGAATATTGTATAATTTTTATTTTGTTGTTAATTTTACTATTAATTTAAAGGCATTTGTTTGTAAAGTTACAACTATGTTAGTGTTATTTAAGTATATATATATTTTTATATGTATTTTCAATTTGCTGAGAAATATTTATTTTATTGTTTTTAGTCTATTTGATGTATTATAACTTTTAAATTTATTTTTATATAAAAAATTTTAAAAAAATTTAATACGGGCAGGTCGAACTCGGATTGGACATTGACAAAACTTAGACCCATTTTTCAGGTCTAGCCGGACTTAAAAAATGAACATAATTTTTTGCACTAACCCGGGTCAACCCAACCCATGATCAGCATACCATTACTCATCCCTTTACGTGTGAGAAAAACGTGCATTTTTACAATTTTGCATTAAATAAGAGAATTTCCCATTTTGCTAGGTCTTTATAAAAGGTTCCTTCAATCCTCAATTGATTATCTCAAAGTCCCTTTCTTACATATCATGTTTAACATGGAATTTATTGAAATATATTTGCTTATATTTCTTCTTTTAATCTTTGTTATCGCCAAGCTCTTGAATCGAACAAGATGTAAACACATGAATCTCCCACCAAGTCCACCAACTCTTCCAATTCTAGGCCATCTCCATCTCCTCAAGGAACCCTTCAACCGGTCCCTCTTTGCCCTCTCGCAAAAACACGGCCCAATCTTTTCCCTCAGGCTCGGTTCACGCCTCGCGATTGTCGTATCATCTCCGTCGGTTGCCGAGGAATGCTTAACCAAAAACGACGTGGTTTTCGCCAACCGTCCTTACTTCTGGGTTGGCAAGTACATCGGCTACGACTACACCACCCTCGGCTCGTCCCCTTACGGTGACCATTGGCGAAACCTTAGACGAATATGCAAGCTCGAAATCTTCTCCGCCAATCGTTTGAACTCATCTTCGAGTATTCGACGAGACGAAATCAAGAACTTGTTGCGGAAACTGTATTATTCTTCGAGTGACGATAGCTTTGTCAAGGTAGAGTTGAAACCATTGCTGTCAAAACTAGCGTTTAATATAACAATGAGGATGATTGCAGGTAAGCAACATAAACCAGAAGCAGTAAAGCTTCTTGGTCTCCTACAAGAGCTTTTGAAGCTGGGGATCTCACCAAATGTAGGAGATTTCTTTCCATTTTTACAGTGGGCTGATTTCTTTGGATACAAGAAGAAAGTGGTGAAATTAACGAGAGAAATCGATGGATTATTGCAAGGTTTGGTCGATGAGCATCGAAGGAACAAAGATGGTTTCGAGGAGGATACGATAATCAGCCATTTGCTTCGTTTGCAAGAATCAGAAGCTCAGTATTATACTGATGAAATTATCAAAGGGATTGTCCAGGTTATATATGAAATCATTTCAAAATCATAAATTTAAAAAAAATTAAAATTAAAAATATGTATAGGCTTAGGGGTGTAAATTTGACATTGGTATTCGCAGGCTACTCGAGTTCAACTCGAAAAAAATTCAAACTCGACTCGATAATTATCAAGCCGAGCCTGAGCTATCGACCAAGTCGAATTTGAGCTTAGCAATACTTAACTCGAATAGCTTGCAAACCTTATCAAGCTTTTCATATTTTTTATATTATTAAATTACGTTATTGCTTTTAATATATATTATTAACCTTAAGCTTAATCATTGAAAACGAGCTTGAGCTCGAGCTTGAGCTTGAGCTTGAGTACAAAAATTAGTAAATGAGCTTAATTGAGCTCAACCTCGAGTACAAAAATTAGTAAGCGAGCTTAATCGAGCTTGAACTCGAGTAGCTCGATTGTATCTCGAGCCAAACTCGAGTTTAAAAATAGATGTTCAATCGAGCTTGATAATATTCGAGCTCAGCTTTGTTTGATTACGCCCCTAATAGGCCTAAACGTAATTAAGTTAGTTACTTATAAATATAAACAGGCTAAGAGAAAATTTCAAACTCATATGAGTGTGATCAAAGTTGGATAATTATATTTAGTGTTGAACTTGATGTCATATATGAGTTTGGTCTAACCAAGCCCAAGAACATCTCTAGTCATCAAACAATTTATGTTAAGAATAGTATAGCCATCAAGTGTTGGATGCTGTGGTAAGACATATTATATTCTTAAAGAAGGAATATTGATTCAAACCTTGGAGATGATATTATTGTGAGGGGCAGCTATGAACCCGGAATATAAATTATAAAATATATAAAGAAAAGTTAAGGAATTCAAACTGTAGATGATCCATGCAAAGTTACCATTTGATTAGAAATTAGGGTTTCCTGAAATAGTTAATTTCCTTCTAAAGTTTAACTTGCTGAGTTTTACTGTCTCACTTAACCAAACTCTATTAATGATTTTCTGCTTTTTTTTTTTTTAATAATTATCATGCAGGATATGTTACTTGGAGGAACCAACACCGTAGTTATAACATTAGAATGGTCCATGTCTCATTTACTCAACAATTTAAACACATTGCAGAAGAGTAAATCCGAACTAGATTTCCACATCGGTCACGGTAGATTGCTAGACGAAACGGATCTCCCGAGACTACGTTATCTACAAAACATAATCTCAGAGACCCTCCGGTTGAACCCGGCAGTGCCACTTCTTGTTCCCCACGTCTCGTCTGATCGTTGTAACTTATTACAACATTCCCAAGGGTACAATGTTGCTAGTGAATGCATGGGCGATCCATAGGGACCCAAAGGTATGGGATGAGGCAACATGTTTTAAGCCAGAAAGGTTCGAGAACGGTCGGGCCGAGGGTTCTAAGATGATGCCGTTCGGGTTAGGAAGAAGGGCTTGTCCCGGAATGGATTTAGGCCAACGTGTTGTGGGATTGGCTTTAGGGTCATTGATTCAATGCTTTGAGTGGAAACGAGAAAGTTCAAAGAAAATTGATATGGCGGAAGGGAGAGGACTAAATTTACCAAAAGCTAAGCCTTTAGAGGCCTTTTGCAAAGCTCGCAACACAAGAAAGGAGCTACTTTCATGAATAGTTATGGTATTCGTTTTATGTCAGTCAGCTTTTAGTTTTAGTCCCTCTACTATATTTAAATTTTGGATTTAGTCCTTGTATGCTAATTTTTTATATAATGTCATTAAGTAGTAAAAATAAGGTTAAATTCTACTATTAGGCCCTGTATTTTGCAAAAATTGTGGGTTTAGTTCCGCTGCTTTTATTTGATCAATTTTTTTTCTTCATTCAAACTGATTTGTTGTAAATAAAACAAGAACAACATTTAAAGGAACAACTTACAAAATACCACAATGAAACATTTCCTACAATTGAAAACTAATATACGACATCAAAGGTAATACTCACCACCAAGCTTTAAACATGTCAGCACGATTAATACCTGCTACAATTATTTGATCAATTTTAGTCACTATACTTTTCAACTTTTGAAATTTGAGTCCTGAAAAAAAAAGTAACAGTTAAATTTGTTTGGTTAAATTCAATTATTAGTTTTGTACTATGCATACAATTGTAAATTGTGTCCATCTTCTCCAATTGGATAATTCTAAGTCCCTATACTTTTTACATTTTGAAATTTCAGTCTTGACACAATGACAGTTATTAATCCATTAACTAGATTTTTTAGTAAATGATATGTGAAAATAATAAGTCGACACTGCATTACACATAATAATATGTTTGGTGCATCAAATTTTGAAAGCGATAGAACTTAACTTAGGGTTTGTTTGATAAACTAAAAAATTAATTATTGTATTTTTACTACTAAATTTTATAAGTGATGAATTTATATTACAAAATTTTTTGGTAAATTAATAAATATGAGGATTGAATATAATTTTGTTGTATGATAAAAGTAAATATTGATTTTTAAAATATTATTGATTTTTTAATTTAATCTTATTAATATAATAATTTATATTATTTTAGATAGTTTGGATGAAAGATAAATATATTAATTTGAATATTTCAATTTTTTAAAGAGAGGATAATTTATTCTAATTTTTTTAATAAAACAAAATCAATTTAATATTTTCTACATTAAGTGATATGTAAGTAAATGGAATATATAGAATTGTGATCAATCAAATATTGCAAAGCCTCGATATCTATCGATCAGAATTGGATCATAATGAAATTTCGGTCTATATTGGTACCATAATTTGAGATTTGGGGGAGGATAGAATTAGAGTGATAGAAAAGCAAGGATATGGGCTCGTGTAAGTAGGAAACAGAAAATATCTATTCTAGTTCTTTCATCAGCAATGAGTTCGAATCTAAGAGAAATTCTAAAGAATGTTTGCTACCCTGAGATTTTCTTGTCTTTCTTGACCGATAAGGAAAAAGAAATTAGGTCAAAAGAAAATGTCATTTTGGAGTTTTATCAACAATTTTCTTGTGTAGGCAGAGATTCGGTATTTTCTGAATCCTTGTGTAAGGAATTACAAAAGAAATTCTTTCAGCAAAGATATGAATTAGGAAGGATTGGTCGACAAAATATGAACTAGAGATTGAATCTTAATATACCTTAGAACAATACATTTTTGTTACCGCGAGATATATTGGCAGCTGCGAATCATTTGATTGGAATTGGTACACTTAACAATATGAATCATTTGAAAAATAAGACCAACTTATTTTATTCAACGCTTTTGTATTGAAAATTTTATATTAAGCAAAAAATTAAAATGGTTATTGAACATATTTAAAATATTATATGTTAAAAATTTTCGTTTTCAATGAAATGAAATTTTATTTTTCAATGGTTTATCAAATACACTTTTAATAAATTTAATAGATATCGTTTAATGAGAGTTGAAATTTTAAAATTAAAAAAGTACATAAATTAAGTTTGATTAAATAAAAGTATAATGACTAAATCCAAACCTTCGTTAGATATGGGGACTAATATGAAAAGTTAACCTACAAATAACTAGCCCGATTAACTTTTCCGATAAAATAAACTTAGTTAAAAGCTCTCTTTTCAATAATGTGAGTTAGAATGGATGTTCTTTTTAAACAAGTTTGTCAGTACGGTATTAATTAATTTATAGATAGAGGGATTAAATTATGATAAATTAAAATATAAGATTAAAATATAGTAGAGGGACCAAACCGGAATTGGACCATTTTATGTAAAGGGCCGGGAAATCTTGACCCAGTAAGTTTGGGCTGCTTGGGCTGATTTGTGATTCGAATTGGTTGCTCGTCAACACCACTATTTTTTTAATATTAAAAATTATATTCTATTATATTTTTAATCTTTTAATTATATTTAAATAAAAGTAAATTTTTAATTAATAATTAATAATCCGAGTGGGACCGAGTTGACTTAAAATACACTGAGTTTGAGTTTTGGTCTATGATATGAACATAACACCACTTATCATTGGTTTCATTGGACCGTTTGCTATAAAGCCAAGAGTGTGATTTTCAATAATAATAATAATAATACTATGTTTGAGTTTGATGTTTGGATTATTTATTTGCAATAATAATTAATTGTTGATTTTTTTTCTTTGTACTTGAAAACAATTTAATTCCCATTTTAATTTGAAAAAAATGACTTTTTATCATTTAAATTTTCCTTTTTAAAAAAGTACTAATCTCTCTCTCTTTTCTTTAAATTTTTGTCTTTCATGGTATTTATAAGTTGGGTTAAGTCAGATTAAGTCGAGACTTGATTTCAACAAAAAAATAATTTCACGAAAAAAAGCTTGAGTTTGGCTCAACTAAGTTTATTCAAATAGTTCATTTCACTGTTTAAGAATAATAAATTATTAAAAATAAAATTTTATATTAATATTTATGTATTTTTATAATTAATTTTTAGTGGGTATTTGGTACATTGGCTATATATATATATTTTTATTTCATAAGCAGTCTTAAAATTTTAACATATGTCTTTCTTATTTTAAATACTTTTTAAAATTTTATTATATTCCTATAAGACACTTGTCAACTCTTGACAGTGCTTGTGGAATCTAAAAACTCGACAGTGTAACAAATATTTTTTCATTAATTTCAAATAAAAATTTAGGTCAGAAAGGCCAGCTCGAGAATAAGAAAATTTTATCCAAGCTTAAGTTGATGAAGCTGAAGTGCCCATAATCAAGTCAAAATACAATTAAAATAAATTGTCTTTTTCCCCTAATATTAAGGTAGAAGTTGTTTCATAAAAACTCATATCCCAATTTTATACTTTTCAAAGTTTTAAATTTAATTCCTCTATATTTTTTGAAGTTCCAATTGAATTAATCATTCCACTTTAAATTTCAAATAAAAACTTCTAATAATAAAACATAATGTTACATGTTGAACTTTAATAAAAATTTATAAAAATACAATCAAGAAGTAAAAAGGGCTAAAATTTTAAAAAAAAATAAAGAAATTAAATCTCAAAAATCTAAAAAGTATAGTAGCTGAAGCCGTATTTAAACCTAGGAACTCATCTTGTTATCGGCTTTATGTTAAATTTAGACGAAGTCATGAAGAATTAAAAAAAGAATATCCACAAATTTGATTTCACCCTACTCAAAATCCACAAAATTGATTCTAAATTTCTAGATTCTCATGCAAGACAAAGAGTCATCTTTCTAATACCCCTTAAAAGAAGTCATGGATTTCATTTGATGGATGAATAAAGTTTCCAAGAAGAAATTCTCTGGAATTCTTTAAACATCTTCCATAAATGAATAAACCCGTGTGCAAAAATCTACTGTATTTGTTGCGGCTGGATGCAATTGGTAAAAGCGAAAATTTTAAATTGCGTATTCAAATTTGAGGTTTATTATGTATAATTATATTTGTGAATTTTTAATTTTATAATGTGTTATTGTTATGTGTGGGTTTTAAGTTGATTTAGTCGACATTAATCTACATTATTTCTAATTCTTTGTTGATTTGTGTTGTAATAATTTATATTCAAATTCACCCTCTCTGACTATAAGCAATTGATTATAAATTAAATCCTTAAAACATTATATGAGTATATTCTTAATACTTCTTTTATGAGATGAGGCTTATGGATGTTTTAATGTTTGCCGCCACCTGCAAGTGTCACGTCAAGAACTCTAAAAAAATGGCATTGTGTAATCTCACATTGAGAAAAAAAAATATATCCATATATGGACGGGTGCACTGCAGATAGGAGTGTAGGCGGAGGTTGGTAAGAAAATTTTTTTATTTATTATAAAATTTTTAAAATTTTAAATTAATAAATATATGTAAACTACTAAAATAATAAAATTATATTTTTATTATCGTAAAAATTATAATTTTAGCTTCGACCCTAATCACAAATTCTATCATGTATTTTGAAAATAGAATAATGACTTGCGGTAGGTAGTATATCAGATCAATAGTTGTGTGTTTGATTTCACATTAAGTGCTCCTAATGAGGACAAATAAATTGGACCAGTCGTAACGAAAGCATAGTAAATCAAGAGATTAGGTTGAGCACCCAAACGAGTGGGCCAACAGATTAGACTAACTGGAATGGGAGGTGTGTGCATCACAAGAATGAGTAGGAAAAGAGTATCACCGAAATATCTTAGAAATTTGATAATATTTTCCCTAAATTATGTAGACTATTATTCTTTTAATTAAATAAATTTTACCTTTTCTTTTCAATTTGCTTTCTAACCCATCCCCATCAATTAAAAATGCATGAAATTCTAACACATTTCCCTAATAAATAGTCTTTTTCACACATTTTCTTCAATTAAAAGGATTGGGCCCGATTAACAAGTTTGACAAAGTCACGTAAAATTATTATAAAAAGCTATACTTTAAACCTACGAACACGTTATTAACGATTAGTGAATAATTAAACCTGCGATTAAAATCACGCTTGTTCTAATTTTTCCCCCAAAAGGACTTTACATTTTGACTCAAATTTGTATATATAAACTTTAAACGAAAGAAAAAATAAACAAAATTAAGCATAATTTAGATAATTTATTATCCTAAAGAAAATAAATGGACTTCTCCAAAATTTGGGATCAGTTGAAAATTGTGAATTATTTTATTCAAAGTAAGGTTTCAACTTAATTCCAAATCAATTAATCACCAATCAATTTTCATAAATGAAGTGACAAAAACTTATATTCAAAAATTCAGGTTTTTAGAATTAGATCGATGGTCGAACTGGTTAGATAATTGATTTTCAATTTGATCGGTCCAACCAATGTATCCGCTTTAAATTAAATAAATTGTTAAAATTTAATAAAATAAAAAATTTATAAAATGTGGTTCAACCGATTTTTTAGCCCCATTCAACTAGTCTGATCAGTTCATGGGTCAATCATTTTTTCTTTGCCTCTCTTTGCACCAGTACCTTAATCGGTTCTCGATCTGACCAATTGGTTTGATTTGATTATGAAAATATTGATTGAAATCAATATTGGATTCAATCTATCTCTACTCTCTATAAATAAAACTCCAAATCAATTATTCATTTTTAAAATAATTTTGTTGTGCAAACTTTATTATTATCTTTTAATGTGTGGGAAAAAATCATAGGTACTGAGAAATGACCTTTTTTACGAGACTTTGAAGCAAATGAAAACGCGTGGGTGAACATACCCTAAAACCTTTATAAAGGAGATCAATTGAAACACCATCCCACAAACACATTTTCTGTTTCTAAAGTCTTTCCATAATTATTAAAGAATTTAAGCAAAGCATTATTGAAACTATAGTTTCAAAAGCTTCCTAAAGATGGCTAAACATTTAGGGTTCTTCATCTTTGTCATTGTGGTACTAACATTTTCGAATTTCAAACGTGTTGAATGTGGAATCCTCAAACGTGTTCATCGACGAGGTTAGTAATAAATCATTTCTTTTGGGTTTTATTTCGGTTTTCTTTTTACATGAATTCTGAAAGAGTATCAATTTGTTTATGATATTAGGGTATGCAAATTTGGCCACCCTTGGAGTTGTGTGCAAATGTTGTGATGGTGCGGGAGGTGAATGTAGGAGCTCATGGGATGCTTCTTATTCTTGCCCAAAGCTTAAATGTCTTCCATGGAAGTATCAGTAACCATTTATATGAATATATGATTAATATTACTATAAGATTAAAGCTATGTTTTTTACTATAAATATCAATTTCAGATAACGAATTGATGATGATACCCTATATTAGTTATTTTTAAATACAATAAAAATAAAACATTTCAAGTTTTGCTTGTAATTTTCATGATGTTTTCAGTTTTTTCAGAATAGTGGCACAAATGGGTTTTGCTTTTGTTCATATTTGAGTTATATATATCACCCAATAAAAAATATTTTAAAAATTGTTGAATGCTATTAGAGAAAAATATTAAAAAAAAGATTGTTGAATTAGTGAATTTGTGTAAATGAGTGATTTTTTTTTTTTTACTTTTTTACTCTTTGTGAATTTTGCTTTGTTAGAAAATATTTAAGAATTATTAGATTATGATATGGTAAAAGAAATTTATATAACAATTATATTTATAAAATAAATTGATAAAAAATATAAAAGAGGTTTTAGTTGAAATGGTAAAGTTAAGATATTGAAAATTACGGTGTTTTAGTTCAAATCTTGTCAAATGTGATTTTTTAGATTTTACCCTCATAATAATGTTTCTTGTTTTATAAAAAGAATAAATTTTTAGTAATTTTGCAACTGAGTTGGATCTCAATTATTTTTGATAGGTGATACCAACTCAATTAGCACTAAATAATAATATAAATTAAATTAACTTTCTATCCTAGAATGTAAAATGACAAAAATATCGTTATAATAATGTTCCTTATTTTATAAAAAATGAGTTTTCCGTAATTTCTCAATTAAGTTAGAATTCGGTTGTCTCAATTGATGAGTGATACCAGCTTAGCCAACCCTAAATATTAGTATAGATTAAATTAACTTTCTATCTTAAAATATAAAAATGACAAAAATATCGTCATAATAATATTCCTTATTTTATAAAAAATGGGTTTTCCGTAATTTCTCAACTAAGTTAGAACTCGGTATCTCAATTGATGAGCGATACCAACTCAGTCAATCCTAAATATTAGTATAGATTAAATTAACGTTCTACCCTATCCTCAATTATTTATATTAACTCTTATTTTTTTTCCAACTAAATTATCTCAATTAATTCATACACTATCAAAATAAAATATTTAAATAATAATATTCATCATGTAAAACAAAATAAAGTATACACTTGTAAAGCTTTTTATACCATTTATACTTCAACATGGACAATCATATTTTATGAGAATTTGAAAACATGAAAAGTTAGGCCATAGATTCTGACTAGCTAAGAATGTTCTCTTTTTCTTTCACTTTGTATGCAAATTGACTATTGGATCAAATTCTCAAATGTGAGGTTTTGAATTTAATGGGCGAAGTCTTTGTCTACCCTACCTTCGTCTTATAAAAGCCTTTGTCTTATAAAATGGTGTAATTCATTTTTAGTCCCTCTAGGAAACTAATAGTTCAACCTAGCCTTTTTTAATATAAAATTTCTGGTTTTGACCCCCATAATTTATAATTTTTTATCTTGGCCCCTTAAAAACAATTTTTTAAAATTTTCCCTTCCAAAATGATTATATAAAATTTATTAATTGTCAATCTTGTCAAATCTTTTCATCACATATAGAAATTACTAAAAACAATGGAACACCAGTGGAGAATATATATAATCATAAAGTAATTTAGACACATTTTTAGGAAACAAAATTATGCTTTTGAAATTTAACACTCAAGTTGTTTGCAACAATTTAGAGAAATTGGCATCCATTGCCTAACATTTTGATTGAATTATCAAGGGAATCCTTTTACATTTTTAGTATATTAATTAATCATAGAGGATATGTTTGCTTGGTGCTCTCAAAAGGGTAAATCATACCGATAGTCATCCAATTATTAAAAATTTTCATTTTAGACATTAAAAATAAAAAGTTTGTAATGTAAGCGTTTACATACATAGTTCGGAATCACAAACAACAAGCTGACATGACAATTAAAAAATTGATATTATAATAAATTTAGTCTTCAACTTGTTAATGCAGATCAAACAATTATTCTGAAGCGTATTAGAACTTGTGTCAGGACCATGGTACCGATTAGAGTTCAATGAAAGCATTGCAATGGGGCATTGGCAACCAGATGCTTACACAATCAACAGTTATCGGATGCAGCAAGGGTATGCAGCAACCAGCTGTTGGTTTTTACATCAAATTATACCATCTGCATGATATGAATTTGGATGTTTGCAACAGACACAACATATGAGCAACAAGTAGATTACCAAGGTTACTACCTGTAACGTATAGTAAATGCAGTGGCCAATGAAGCTATGGTGTTTGGCATCGTGTTTGGCATCGCATGCCATAGCTTTACAATCGGGACGAAACGGGGCTTACACCCCACGCTCTTTTGCCAATTCTCTGACATTAGCCCCAGGCCACACTTTGGACGTCTTGCTCTACGCTAACCAAAATCTTGCCCATTATTACACAGGTCTGGCGGGGGAGGGGAAGAGGGAGAGGGACGGGGTGAGGAGGGCTTTTTACTTTATTTTATATTAAGATTAAGATTAAGATTAATATAAAATTTAAATTTATTATTATATGTTTTTTGACAATATCTATGTATTTTTATATATTTCTTTGAATTTTTTAGAATTAGGATCAAATTGAAAACAATTGTAAATTTTAAGGGTTAATTTTTTAAAATTAAGACTAAATCGATATAATATATAAAAATTGAGGGCTAAATTTGTTATTATAATATTTTTTAATTGTTTGTGATTTTAATGGGGGTGATCAAAATAATCGTACCATGAATACTTAAATTGTAAACTTTTTATTTTGAGTTCCTAAAATAAAAAAAATTTAATAACTATCTTTGTAATTTACCCTTTTTAAAAATGTAAAAAATAAAACCATCCAAATGGAACATTATTAAATTCATGATTTTATTTTCTATACTTATCATAAAACCTTTAATCGAGTTGGTTTAATAGGTTAATTATGTATGAATTTAGTTATATATATATATATTCTTTCTTTTAATGGATACTACTTTTTATCTTATCATATTTTTATATAATTTTAAATAAAATAATTAAAAATCACTTATTCAAATATCGAGTATATGTTTATAATGTTTATATATAAATTTTTTATCATTACACCAATAATTATTGTTGAATAAATTCTAAAAAAAAAATTTATTTCACCCACATAGTCGATACGATATAGTCTAAATTTTTAAAGACTTTAGCAGATGTCACAAGTATAGTAATTTTTACAATATTAAAATTAAATATATACAATAAAATTTAGTAAAAATTTATAAAAATCATATAGATAATTATAAAATTGAAACCATTCTCGACCCAACCTGAAAATTTTAACGGTAAAAAATCTAATTTTATGAAAATAAATATATATAAGTAATTGCTCTTTTTTTTTTTTTTTTTTTGTGTGTGTGGATGATTTGAACCTTGCTAGTCCACATCTATGTTCCAAAATTCATTGAAACAATTCATTGTACTTCTCACATGTTAAAGGAGGCTCCCTATGCTCAAAATTAGGAATAAGAATCTTATGATCATAGACTTCAACAACACTGTTTTTCAGCTTTGATGTGGATTTCAAAATGACCAAATGTTCCACCAAATCCAATAACCAAAAATTGGAATTTCTAACTAAGAATGTTCATTTGCATGATAGATCTAATAATTCATACATTTGTATTAGGTTAAATTATGTCTCTATTTTTCAAAAATGTGAAATCTAATCTCTTTATTTTTTGCATTTTAAAAAATCAGGTCCGATGATTAATAATGTTAAATTTAGGTTAGTTATGTTAGAATAATTATATTTTGATATGATAATCGTTTATATCATATAAATTTTAAAAGTGGGAGGAATTCACTTACACTAGTACACCATGTCGGATATTTTGTATGACTAATATTCTAATGATCTAACTGTCATATTTTATATTCTATTCATATAGATTAGGCATATCAAATTTGATTAAATTAAATTTTGTTGACTATTTATTTTATGTAAAAAAAATTTCAATACTTCAATAAATATTAATATATAGAATATTTTAGATCGATTCAAAAATTTACATGCATGACAAGTACAAATATATTGATGAATTAAATGGTTAGTTTGTTAAAATATTAATCATACGAGTATGAATTTTTAGATATATTAATTTAATTATTTTTTGATATCACGTAATCAAAATATTTTTTAATTAAAGATTGCATATGCTTGGGCATATATACTTAGCTATCAAAATGGAACCCAATGGAACTGATAATAAAGTATATTTTTTTATTAAAAAGTTAAATACATAAAAACAGAGGTGGCGACAGAGGCTGTCAAGTATTTTTGCCTCCCTCACAAATAGAAAAAAAAAATTATTCTTTAATTTATAAAAATTTGAAAGCTATAAAAGTAGTACAATAATAAAATTATATTATAATGTTTTCAAAATTTTATAATTCAATTTTGGTCCTTCCATAAAAATTTCGAGAAGGAAAATATGCTCACTTCTTTTGAATGTTTCAAAACTTGCATTACGCGTAAAGTTATAGATTTAATCTATGCTTTCGGATTAATCATTCTTAACCCATAGACTTTCTAAATTTCAATATTGACGCAAATAATAGTCCTTACATCCATTAATTAGCTTTTTTTGTAAATAAATGTAAAAAATTAATAAATTGACATTATATTACATACGCGATCATATGTTTGCAGCATCTTTTTTTGGAAACAATAGAACTTAATGAATCCAAATAGCTATTGTTTAGTAGGGACTAAAGTTTTAAAATTCGAAAAAGGATATGAACTAAAACTGATCAAATTAAAATATAAGGACTAAACCCACAATTTACACATAATACAAGAAGTAATTGCAAAATTGAACCTATATTAATTTTTTTTTTAGAAAATCAGTACATTTATATTCTGCTTTTCCCTGAAAACAATATATTCGGTCATTGATTCTTGAAAGATATGTAAGGAAGATAAATAGATAGATTGCTTAATATACCCATGCCATTGGATGAGGGTGTCATCTGTGATTCTTCCAAAAGTTGAAACAAAACAAAACAAGATAAATAAATAATTTTTTCAATTCAATAAATATAAATAAAGAGATGATGTTGAAAAGACTAAAGGAGTCAACTGTTAATTAATTTTACAACATAAAGCATATCCCCACACATCAAACAAAAATGAAAAATAATTTATTAAAAGGAAAAGTATTTTATATAAATTTCACAAACAAAATTAAAGGTGGGTTTGAATAGGCGGTGCATTTACTTGTGTTTATTGTAAAAACAACAGTGACGGTGAGATTAGATACTGTAATGATACTGTAGCGTGAGAAAAAAATAAACTAAACGCACCGCACTGCACATCTAAACCCACCCTAAATGAGTTTATATTGTTTGTAGAATATAAAATTTCACATGAAAGATTTATTTTAAAAAAATATTCAAGTTTAAAACTTGGGTCAAATATTTTAGTAATTTTTGATAAAAATGTTAAATTCGAAAATTAAATTTGAGTAAGAAAATTAAACTAGTTTAAAATATAAATTAGACTTGAAAGATCCCATTTGACCCGGTTTTAATACTGTAATATATTATCAAATTAAATTAAATATTAAAAAATATGATAAGTTATCTATTTTAAAATTTTAATGAAAGGAAAAACATATAGCTTATTAAATATTAAATAAAAATAGTATAAATTATTTTTTATTTTTTAAGAAATATGAAAGAGTTTAAAATTAGTTTAGGTTGTCAATTTAGAAATGAGTGATACTGAGTAAAATTTAATGCTAATATTTTGAATTTGGTTAGATTTGGACAAGCATATATTATACTAGGAATATGATCTCGGATTGACTTTTTAAAATTTCAAAATAATATTATTTTAATTGATTTTATACTTTTATAAAATGAATTTTTTTTTCAAATTTAAATTTTGAATTAAATGCTTCAAATACTTTCATAAAAAAGTATTGATTAAGTAAATGGGAGTGTTTTGATTCTTTCTCTAAAAAAAGATTTAAACTGATATAATGCTTAAAACTATTCATAACTTTTTTTTTTTGTGAAAAGAAATAAATTACACGAAAGTAATTAAACTAATTTCTCTAAGAGAGAATCTTCAAACAGTCTAAGGCCTAATCTCCTGTCGCAAACTATCTTGACAAGTCCATCTATGATTTTATTTTCCTCGCGAGAGAAAAATAATGTGGATTGTTATGCGGGCTGCAATATATAAATATTTAATATTTGACTTTTTTAAAAAAAAAAGATCAATGGTCAAATTTATTCTTTTTTAGAAAAAGGTTGAGGGTCAATTTTGTCTAAAAAAAATAAAGATAAAATTGTCAAAAGATATAAACATTAAGTACTAAAATTTATCATTATGCTTACTTTTAATTATTTTATTTAATCATTTCATAGAAAAATAATTAAAAAGTGAAAACACCGTTTTATTAACATTAATTGCTTTACTAAAATTGATTCTGAATGAATCTCGAATTGACTCAGTGATAGCAACTAGATGAAACATATTTATTATAATAGTAGTAGAGTATTATTATGGTGTCTCTTGTGATTTTATTTATAAAAGAAAGAAAGAAAGAAAATGTAGTCATATTCGTGCCTATGCTTCCTAAATGGCTTATAAATAGCTTTAGACGGTTTGCCAACTTCCACATCTTGCAGTCTTTCGCTCTCCGTTTGCCAATTCCTCTATGTTTGTGTTTGGTCTCCTTTTTGAGGACTTTTACTGTTAACACATCTTTCAAACATCAGACCTTTGGTTGACAAAGAAAGCTTTTTTTTTTTTTTTTCAATTTCTCTTTTATCAATCTGACATGGAAAACAAAAGTCAAGTGAATGGCTCTTCTTCTTCTTCTTCATCTTCTTTACATCATCTCTTTTCTCCTAAGGACTCTTCTTCATTATCCTCCACTAGTGAGATTCTTGGGAGTATTTTCCCACCTCCACCACCAGTAAAAAACTTTTTTTTTTTAAATACCCTTTACTCTTTTGGCAACTGTTATGCCTGCAAATATGCGAAACTTTGATGGGGTTTATGTATTTTAAGTTAATGATTTTTTAAAAGTATGTATATCAAATGTTTGACTATATTCACTGTGCTGCAAATGTCTAAATTATGTTCTCTTTCTGATTTCAGGTTCAAGGGAAGGACTCTATTCACTCAGGTATTAGGGGTACATGGAATAATTGCCTTTCATTGCCTCGTATGCTTGTTTGTTAGATGAAAACTATATATATATATATATATATATATGTGTGTGTGTGTATGGAGTCAAATTAATGGTGTGATAGCTAAGTCACAAAGTTTGCTTTTTTGCTTGATTCTCAAGCAACTGAATGACATATAAAGTTGGATGAGGGAATATAATTCAAAAGTTGCAAAAAATGTTATTTTGTAGATCATACCACATATGGAAAGGGACAAAGCAATGGCACTACCAGCAATGACAAGAGCTCATCCATTTATCACAGTGAAACAATGGAACCTTGCTATCTCAGCTCATCTATCTACTATGGAGGCCAAGAATATTATTCTCCAAAGCAGCAAACCACTGATGCCCCCCTATATGTAAGTGTATTTACACATAACAATATTCCTTAAACTGATACCCTTTTACATGCCACACTTGAGAGAATATTGTGTACTTTACACAGAGGTTCTGCATCTTCTTTTATACTCAATTCTTGGTCTTTTTCTTTTACAGTTCAGGAAGGAAGGGGAAGAAGATGATCCCATTGGGATCAATTCTAATGGTGCTTCAAGGGGCAATTGGTGGCAGGGTATGAAGCTATGAAATTCTTTTACGCATTAGCGATAGCTGTGTTACTGGTATTCATGCCTGACATTCGCAACCGAGTTGGAGTAACATAGAATGATAGTACGGAATAGTGTTTAATCAACTATTGTTTCTTTGAACAGGCTCACTGTATTACTAACGTCTCCATCCAAAATAATGCAAATGTGTCAACTCAAGGTATAAATGAAAACTTTGTCATCCCATTCTGTTATGCATTTTGAGCTTGTATGTTATTATTTTAATGTGGTTTCGGTGATTAAATTCATGTTTTTGAACCATTTTGCAGGAATGGTAGAGCTTGATCAACCTTATTATTATGGACAATAAGCTAGTAGATAGCTAGCATAATAGGAGAAGCATATACATGTATATGTATATGTATTTGAATGTATCTAGGTCAGTGTGTGTGACATCTTGTTCTTCTACTTTTGTTTTGGTTGACTAGTCTTATCTTCATGTACTGAACTATGCTTGTGGGAATTTTTCCCACTAGGAAATCTATTAATATAGCTATAATATTGACGTATACATTATCTTTAATGTTCATGCTATAGTTGAACATCCATGTCTAACGCATATCTAGACATGAGTATCGAGATACAACTCCAAAACCCTTCAAAAATATGGAAAAAAAAAAAAAAAAAAAAAAAGGATCAAATATATTCGTGCTCAAAATCGTATCTAAGACTAACATTAAATTATGACAGAACATATATTTATTACATTTAGGCATAAGGTAAAGAGCAAAAACAACAATAATCTTCATTCAAGTTTCTAATTACAAAATTTGGATAGTTATTACGACTTCATAAAATATTCAGTATGAAATTATTTATATTATGTATATAAGAAAAAAATTGAGGATGAAAGACCAAGTTTGACAACAATCGATGCATTTTTTGTGAGGTATGCGTAGGTGGCAAGGTTAAAATTTAGTAATCAGAGACTAATTGTAGTCGTAAGGTAAAAGATTTTACCGTATTACAGATGTAGTGAATCCAAAAGCACCTAATACTATCATATCTAAGTATATAAAAGATATAAAGACTCTTGAATCAACCACCACCAAAAGTTAATCAAAGATCTCTTGTGCCATCGCCATGGTATTCCCAATGATGTTATTCAACACTTAAAAGTGAATATAACTCAACTTGGTACATAAAATTAAAAAGTGGATGTTCAAAATTACTATAAACAAAAGTAAGAGTAACAAATCGTATAACTTCGTAGAATAATGTAAACACAATGCTTCATTGATGTCGAACTAGAGGAATCTTATGACTCCATGGTTAAGACAATCACCAATGGAGTTCATCTCACTTGACTACAGACGACTAAACTACAAGCATCCACTTTAGAGTCCACGTATGTTGGTTTATTTGTAATTGCAGGAACTGGATTCCCAATAGGCAGAGGAATACAGTTACCAAGAAAATGACCACTCTCTTGTGGAAGATTTATGATGCCACACAGTTCAATTTGGGAAAACTCATCTTTCAGAAGATCATCAAGCATGCGGATAGAGTTTACGCCAGGCTATGTCTTCCTTTCCCTCCAATTTTTCAGAATTTGTTTAAGCAAAATTTTAAACTAAATTAAAAAATAACTTTAGATCCTTGTAGTCACTGCCACTCACCGTAATCAAAATTTCCCATCGTAGTTATATTTGTTATTAACTTTCATCCACTCATAATTTATTTATCAATTTTTTTTATATGGGTTAGCGTTTTTGCTTGCTTAGTTGCTTCAATTATCTTTTAATTCTTGTCAACATTTATTTTTGAAATTAAAAAGTATACTAAATATAAAAAAAATTTTTTAATAAAAATTATCTTAAAGATAAAACGTAAAATTGATACTAATAAATAATTTTAACACAAATATTTTATGACATCCTCAACGTAACTTATCATAGATCCAAATCCAAATTATCACCAACAAATTGAGGCAAATGAGAGTGCCTGTTAAATCGGAAAACGTATAAGCATTCAGATTCCATAAATTACGCAAGAAAAATTACCCATGCGTCCAACCAGGGCTCCATTCATCGTTAAGCTCAACAAAAAGTAGAAGCAGAAAATTCCATGAACCGGTGACAAAAGCTAGCCAATGATAAACAACTCATCGCATGAAGCCCAAAGCCACTACCAAGTCCTGAAAATGGTACAGAGCAGAAGCCATCCAAATTCATAACCAACTTATTAAGAATGACATCAATGTGAGCCGACCAAATGGTCATAATGATGTAGCACGCAAGATAAGCCCCCATCTCAATGCCAACCAAGCAAACATGTAAATGAACAAGCTCCTCAAAATAAACGAAAAGAGAGCACAACAAACTCAATCCAACGCCATCACAAGTTGAATCTTTCAACTCGGCCACATCACATAAACACATCCCCTAATGCCATTTGTTTTGATCTGACCCAATCCCGCAAATGTTCCAAGATAGAATCCGCATAATGCCCACCTTTACGCACTGGTCCTTGATTTCAAACTTCAACTCGGAGCCAATTTAGTTCCAAGATAGAAATGACATCAAATCAAATGGACATTCTTACTAAGCAAAGTTAAGACAATTATGAAATTGATGACACAAAGTAATGAAAAATGTTTTAAGCTTGAGATAAAGTCAACAGATAATTGTATCCTGCAAGAACAACTGCAAAAGAAGTGTTCTGAGAATAAGGAATTGCATGCAAACATAACTCTCTTGGAGCGACAGTTGGCATCTCTCTCTGATGATAAACTATCATCTTTTGCACATGAAATATCTAAAAAACATGCTGATGAGCTACGAAAAAAAGTTTAATCTTAGGAGATCAAGAGTGAAAAATTAAAATTGAATCAGGTGCAACTTTCATAAGAGAACAATGTGTTATGTTTTAAAAATAAAAAATTGACTGAAAAAGTTTCAGATGCAAAAGAATTGACATTTGTAACTACTGTTGAGTTTAAAAATTTAGTTGATGAGATAATCAGACTTTGGAATTATTGGCAGCGAGAAGATCTATTATTCAAATCATAAATGGTGTTAATCGATGTGTACTGACAACACAAGACCTTAGAGGAGGGGGTGGTAATCTGGCCACTCCCATGACTTTTCTAGAGTAGTTGGTGATGTTTTTGAATTGTGGAATTTTGATTTAGATGTACTAAAGATGGAATTGCATGTCAGGAAGCAATTGGAGGCAGCTCTTGAAGTTGTACTAGTCGAGAAGGAATTTATAGAAAGCGAATATTGAAAAAACTATTTTATTTTAGATCAGAGGATCAAATGTCAGATATTTTTAAAAAAAAAATTATGTTAGTTGATTTAAGTTTCTTAGGCATCTGCAGCACTTAAGTCAGGAGAGAATGTTTGTGTCTCAAGAGTTGTGAAGTTTATTATTAATAAGATTAAGTCCTAGGGAGAATTATTAGCTTCTTAGTAGCAGTAGGAGTTTAAATTTTGGTTGAGGTTGTTACTTGAGGCATGTCTATAAGAGCTGCTTGGTTAATGAATTCAATCATACATTTCATTCTTATTTTTCTTTGCTTCTGTTAGTTCTCTGCAAAAGCCAACAACAACATATCCAAATTGACATTATGGTGATAAACCAAAACACTTGAAATTTGAAAGTATCAGTTTTACAAAAAAAGTTACGTAAATCAGATCAGTGGCACACCAAAATCAGGAAAATTACAAAGGATGATTTTGATGGACTAAGATGTAAGATATTATAAGATAATTTTTGAAAATATGATATCAAATATCAGTAGTATTGTTTATTGAAGCAATATTAAAGTTCAAAGATACTTTCTTTAAGAACAAGACTTATATTGTATCAAATGCTAAAGTTCAAGGAATAAATCCAACAAAAAGATAAGAAACTAATTGTTGCATTATCAAATGTAATGTTTCGTTGTATTTAAGCATTTTAAATACATTAAACTAATTTCAATAAAAATTATCATCAAAAGGGTTTTTCAATCTACATCAGTCAATCCTTTGATAAAGAAAGCAAGAGAGCTTGAAAAGTTGGAAACGATGACATCTCAAACATATAATCCAAACAATAACAGAAATATTAAGAAGCTCACAAGTGACTATAGTCTACATAAAGTGCTTATTAGGTCTTACACATTTATGTTCAAGTTCCCTATCCATCATCATATTTAGTATCTACTTGATATATATTGCTATCTATATTCAGTAGTTATTTGATGCATCTCCAACTAGTTGACGTATTATATGATCCTTATGCTCTTGTATTCCATTGATTGGAACCAGGCTCTCCACATAAAAAAAGAGGGAGACGTACTCGCGATCATGATCCAGGTAAGTATTGATCCCAAGCACCTTAAGCTCTTGGGTGGAGGGATCAAACAAGACTACTTCATAATTTGTGTTTAAAAGAAACAATTCATCATTTTTCCAAAACCCCAATGGGTTGACAACTCCAGGAATAGATTCAATGCTGAATTGTTTAGTCCATACTCCTCCATTAATAACCCAAAAATCAAAAGTCTTGTCAATTCCTTCCACCGGGTAAACAAGAACACCAACTGATCCATTAAACACCAATACTTCAATATTGGTTTCTAAGAAAAACCCGACAAATTCAAGGATAGGTGAAACCGAAAACTTCTCATTAGCCATGTCAAATGAAAGAATCATTACTTGTTCATAAGGAGAGTTCCCTATTATTATTTTCCAATAGCAAATTCCATCTAAGCAATTATTACTCAAATCTGAATCCAATGGTCTATAATTAGGAGATGGAATTTCCTTCCAAGAATCGCATTTAAGAGAATACAACTCAACTTGGGACACATCATCAGGACTTTCAATTCCACATTCACTATCAACAAAACAAAGAGTAACAAATCGTATGAATTTGTAGTCATCAGTTTTAAAATCAAACTCGAAAGCACCGCAGTCAAACATAACAAGGTTACAGGTAAGGCCTGGGTAAGTAGGTCGTTGGACCGAGGATGGAGGAAGGATTTTAAATTGTCTAGTTGATGGGTTCCAAATGGCAACCTCTTCACCATTAATGCAAGAACTATGTAAACAAAATAATCCATGACGAGCACCCCAAACAAGAGGGGAATCGTTCATGAAAAAAGGAAGGCTAATGTTTTGTTTTACTAAAAAGTTTTCATCTTTTTCTACTGAAAGTTGAGAGAAATAAGCGAGATTGGCGTTGCCATCAAATCGTTTGAGAACGGGATTAAGGTTATTGCTTTTAAGGTTGTTGTGATAATGCTTGGAAATGAAACGAGGAGTTTGAAACGAAGAACACCAATACTTACAAACGCAATTGAAACGAATAAGGGACTTAACAGGAAGCTTAGACAGGATTTCCGTCACCAAAGCTTCTGGCACTGCAAATCTTGGCATCTGCATCTTCCTTTTTTTTTCTTTTTCTCTAATCTTCGTGTAAAAGATAATATTTACTCTTCGCTCTCTAACCACCATCCAATAAACTTGGAAAAAAACAAGGCAAATTAGTATTTTAGGAAAATCAGTTTCATATGATATATATAATTCATAGCAAAATTTGTAAACAAATAAGGTAAGTTAAGTTAGTTTATATGGCATAGTTCACTACAAAATTTAGGGTTTTGGGACGATTAAAAACATAATTAGGGATTTGGAGACAATTTAAATTGTCCCCATTTTGCCTTTTTGTAATGTGAGTAGATATGCTTTCAACTTGGACCATGGTGCTTAACACAGTTCCATGCTTGAAATGAAATCTAAATGCCAACTTTAAAAAATTCAAAAATTTTAAATGAATTCCTGAGATTGTTTTAGCAATCATTAGCTTCAAATCAATTATGTTTGAATACTTAATTTTGACTTATATATCATTTGGTACAAGAATTTGACACTTTTTTCTAGGGCGATATCTGTGTTATTTTTGGTCTACTCTAGTACATCTATATTTGACAAAAAGTTATATTTATTCATATCCAAAGATAACAATATTAACTTTTAATGTTTAATTTAGGTTTGGAAGATAATTTGATGAAAGTTACTTGCTAATATCATTATATTAGAATTTTTTTTATTTTGTTAATAGAATAAATTTAGCGGTGAATTTATTTAATTTGCATTTAATTTATCAAATATAGTATGATGAATGTGATTTAATTTTCCTTTTAGGGTTTATCTAATGAGCGTTAATTGCTAATATTATTGGTTAATTATCAATTTTCATCAAATCTATTGAAAAAAATGAATCTGGCCATTGAGTGTTAGGGAACCGCCCACTTCCCTAGCACTCAAGTTGTTTAATGACAATTTTCATATTTGAGTATTGACAATTTATTGAATGATTTGAATGAGATGTACTGATTATTTGGAAGACATCTAGCCTAACAATGAATATCATATTACTTGGGAAACTCATATTGAAGATTGGATCGAATCAATTCACCTGAGCTAATCCTTTGCACCATTGACATTTGGATTGGATTGAAACTTTATGTGATTAGCTTACAAGAGTCCACTTTTGTTTTATTTATTATTATTATATTGTAAACATATTATTCTAGTAGTGTTTTGATGGGATTTTTATAGATCTTCTAAGTAAGAAAGTCTCGAGCATAAATTTATTTGAGGAAGAGACTTGTATAAATTATGATACTGAGAGATTTTAACACATATTGTGTTCAAGTGGGGAACTTTTCTTAGAGTGCAATTTGTTACTAAAACTGTATGTATAGTGGTTTTACTTGCTGAGTTCATAGGGGCGAACCCAGTGGTGAGAGTATTGATCTTCAAGGTTTGAAAATGAATAGAATTACCATATGGTCTGTGATAGGTTAGATTCACTTGTTGTAACTGTTGAAGAGAGTGGATATTTTTCATTAAGCTAAGCTCCATAGACAAAGGCAAATTGAATTGCATAAACAATCCTTATGTGTTCATTTTGTTTTTCTATTTCCAGATTTAATGCCAAAGAAGTGCTCACTTTCTTATCACTTCTTTTAAGCACTTAGTTTAATCACCGGCAATGGTTTAATAATTTCAATTGGTATTAGAGCTTGTGACTTTAGGTTCTTCTATATCTCATCCTACTATGTTCAAAGATGGAAGCTATGCTTACTAGAAAGCACATGTGAAGGCATACACTAAGCTCATTAATGAAAAAAGCATGACGCACTATGTTGACATGTTGGAACCTCCAAAGATTGACACTTAAAATGAAAGAGTATTCAAGCTTGAAGTTCAATCGACCATTAAGGAAGAAAAATTGACCAATGCTAATAACAAAACTCTATATGCCATCTTTTATGTTTATATCTTTCATGTTTTGCATAAATAGTGAAATTTTACATTAGCTCATTGATTGTCTAAGTTCAAGCTGATGATAAATGGCATTGTAAGAACATTTACATTGCTAGAAAGATAACTTACTTCAGTAGATAATCTAAACAAGTTTGTAATCTTGTAAAAGAATCAAAGTGAGCATTTGATTCAAATACATAGAAGGATTATCATGTCGTCTACAATTCTAATTAAAGAGATTTCTAGGCTTGGCTATTATAATAGTTGATCAATGAGTAGAGACATAGATGTACCAATTGGAAGAATGATACATTGGACTGGACCTAAGCTGAATTAGTTTTGAATCCATTTTTGAATTAATTCACTTGTGACGTTCATGGTGTGACTTACCTAAATCCTAATTCAATTACTAACCATGCGTATATAACTCATGTGCTTTGATACAAGTAGAGGCTTATATTCCAAAAATGACTGAGCCGATAACTTATATGTTGGGTACATGACTTATGTATGGCATGACTTTACTAGCAACAATGAAATTCATATTTCGATTAAAGAGTTAATGATATCATCTCATTGGCATTGTGTGGATTAATAAATATGAAAAGTGGCCACAAGTAGACCTGTTTATGGTGGCCCGTCCCAAAGGCCTGCCCGAAAAGTGGAAGGGTTTAGGATAAAACTATAGGCCAGAAAAATGGGCTTGGGAAAAAAAGGCCCGTTTAAAAAATGGGTCGAGCCTCAGCTAAGCCTTTTTTCCCAAACCTAGCATGGCTCAACCGAATATGCAAAAAAAAAAAAAAGTTATTTTTTACTGTTTTCTTGTTTTTTTTTTCACTATTTTGCTACCATTTCACTATTACATTGCTACTATTTTGTTGTTATTGTTTAGATAATAATTGATTTATTGTTAATTTTGTTACTATTTTAGAGGCATTTATTGTTACTTTTGTTACTATTAAGTTGCACTTATCTTAGTGTTATTTAAGTATACATATTTTTTAAATTTATTTTCAATTTGTTGGGAAATGTTTGTTTTGATATTTTTAGTATTTTTGATGTATTATATATTTCCTAAACATTTATATAAAAATAATATAAAAAAATTAATACGAGTAGGTTGGGCCCGAGTTTTAGCATTTTTATCCGAGTTGGGCTTGGGAAAAATTTCATTGAACACGAGCATAGCAACGGACCTAAAATTTTAGTTGGGCCCAACTCAAACCCAACCCGACCCATGATCACCTCTAGCCACAAGTTTCTTGTTTTCGAACGAGCAATTTATCATAATCATTAATTGACAGTGATCATATTAATCATTAAGAAGAGACAATTGTGACAATGAGATAAAATAGGATTGTATTGAGTGGACGAATTTAACTCAGAGAAATCAAGGATATTATTGGCAATCATCCATACTTTGGAAAGTCAAAGATTACAAAGATACGGGTATCAAAATGTTGGCACTAGAAATCTGAGATTTAAGGCACCAAAAGTGGGATTGAGATTTGGCATGAGATATTTGCAAGATTTTTGGTCCCTAATTGTATAGTGACTTTGCAAGTTGATCCCTAAACCTCAACTATAAATAGGCCTAACCATTTCTCATTTGAATCATCCCACATTTGTTATTCTCTACCTAAGGCAATATATTTGGTAGCGTCCGAGGATGTAGGAAAAATTTGCTGAACCTCATTAAAATTCTGGTGTTCTTTGTTGTTTATTTTGCATATTTTGTGAGTGTGATTTAGTGATTTATTGTGCTATTAAATTATGATATAGGGATATTTTGGCTAGGAAAGACCTGGTACTTAAGCGATCTTTGTGATCCACCTCTTTTTCCTAAGAATTGAACTTAGTGTGATTTTTTAGTACAATAATTTTACTCTTTTACATGCTTCCGCACAACAATTAGTATCAGAGCTAGATTCGTACTTGGGGAATACGACTGTTTACGGTACTGTTCACGTATACAGTAGTTGAGATTGAGGAGAAAAATGACAATGGCATCGCCATCAGCAAAGACTATTGTGACCAATGCAAAATTTGAAGTAGAGAAATTTGATGGTACAATAATTTTGGTATGTGGCAATGTGAGATCTGAGTGTCTTATGTCGTCAACAAGAGTGGATATAGCCCTTGAAGAAAAACCTGACAAGGAGTGGGCCAAGATTAATAGACAAGCGTGTGGTACAATCCGCCTATGTTTGGCCAAAGAGCAGAAGTACTCTGTCATGAGGGAGACATCAGCGAAGAAGTTGTGGGATACATTGGAGGAAAAGTTTCTAACGAAAAGTCTTGAAAATAGTTTTTTTATGAAAAAGAAGCTTTATCGATTCACGTATGCACCCAGTATGTCGATGAATGACCATGTGAACTCATTTAATAAAATTTTAGCAGACTTGCTAAATTTGGATGAGAAATATGAAGATGAAGATAAGGTATTATTTTTGTTGAATTCTCTTTCTAATGAATATGATCATCTTACCACCACATTGCTTCATGGGAAAGATACGATCACATTTGATGCAGTCTGTAGTGTATTGTATAGATTTGAGACTCGAAAGAAAGATAAAAGAGATCACAGAGAGACAATTATAGAAGTCTTAAGAGTAAGAGGTCATTCGCATAGCAACAAACTTGGTAGAAGGAGTAAGTCCAAAGGGAGACCTTCTAAAGATGAATGTACTTTTTGTCGCGAGAAAGGGCACTGGAAAAAGAATTGTCCTAAGTTAAAAAAGGGCAAGGCTATTTCTAATGCATGTGTAGCGGAGCATGATGATGAGTCAAACTTTAGGTTGGTTGGTATGGCAATGGCATGTCATACAGATGAGTCGATTTTGGATTTGGGATGTAATTACCATATGTGTCCTAATAGGGACTGGTTTTCTAGTCTTAAAGAACTAAAATGTGTAGTTGTTTTTATGGACAATGACAGTGCTTGTAAGACAATGGGAGTAGGTATAATCTAATTGAAGAATCACGATTGCTCAATCCAAGTCTTGACAGATGTTTGCTACGTACCTAGCTTGAAGAAAAATCTCATCTCCTAGAATCTAAAGGGCTCACAATCACTTTGAGAGATGGATTACTAAAGGTAGTAGCTGGGGTATTGACAGTGATGAAAGGTACAAGAAGGAATAACATATACTATTTAAATAAAAAAACAGCAGTTGTTGGATCAACATCAATAGTTTCTATGAAAAATGCAGATTCAGAGGCTACTAGGTTATGGCATATACGCTTGGGACATGCTAGTGAAAAACTTTGTAGAATTTGGCGAAGCAAGGCTTGTTGAAAGGTGAAAATTCTTGCAAATTGGAATTCTATGAACATTGTGTTCTGGACAAGCAGATGAGGGTAAAATTTTACTCAGCAATTCACAATACAAAAGGAATTCTGGACTATGTTCACAGTGATGTGTAAAGGCCTACCAAGGTGGCTTCTTTGGGAGGTACGCATGATTTTGTTACTTTTGTTGATGACTATTCAAGAAAAGTATGGGTATATCTAATGAAAAGAAAAAATGAAGTATTGGATGCATTTTTGAAATGGAAGAAGATGGTAGAAACTCAGACTGGTCGAAAGGTCAAATGACTTCGATCAGATAATGGTAGGGAGTACAAGAATGATCCATTTCTACAAGTATGTCAAGATGAGGGCATTGTGTGACACTTCATTGTTCGGGATACACCACAGTAGACTGGGGTGGCAGAACGTATGAATCAGACTATACTAGAGAAAGTTTGATGTATGTTGTCCAATGCTAAATTGGGCATGGAATTTTAGGCTGAGGTAGTTACATATGCGTGCCATCTAATTAACCATTTGTCATCAGCTGCAATAAATGAAAAAACTCCTATAGAGATGTGGACTGGTAAACCTGCTACTAATTATGATTCTTTACATGTTTTTGGTTCCACTGATTATTATCATGTAAAAGAAACTAAGTTAGACCCAAGAGCAAAAAAAACATTATTCTTGGGTATAATCGGTGGAGTAAAAGGATACTGATCTCTAGTGTCCTCGATACTAGGAAGATTATTTTGATAGAGATGTAACTTTTGATGAATCAATCAACCATGATGAAGAACAAGGATTCACAAAAGGATGACGAAACCAGTAGTACTCTACAGCAGGTGAAGCTTGAAAAGGTTAATGATGATCCAACTAATATTGGAGGGACAAATAATGAAGAAGTTCCAACCCAAGAACTTCTACAAAAACAAGTTTCAATTGCATATAAGAGGCCAAGAAGATAGATTCGTAAGCATGCTCGCTTTGATGATATGGTGGCCTATGCACTTTTAATTACAGATGATGATGTCCCTTCTACTTACACAGAAGCAAGAAGTAAGCCTGATGGTGTAAAGTGGAAGCAAGCTATGAATGAAGCAATACAGTCTCTTCATAGAAATAAGACTTGGAAGTTAGTGACACTGCCCAAAGGAAAGAAGGCAATTGGATGCAAATGGGTATATGTAAAGAAGGAATGATTTTCTAATAAAAATAAAATTTGATACAAGGCTAGATTGGAAGCAAAGGGTTACGCTCAGAAAGAAGGAATAGACTACAATGAAGTGTTTTCCCCAGTTGTGAAGCATTCGTCTATTCAGATTTTGCTAGCTTTAGTTGTGCAATATGATCTTGAACTAGTTCAGCTCGATGTGAAGACCACATTTTTTTACGGTGATTTGGAAGAAGAAATCTATATGACTTAGCGGATGGATTCAAGGTTGCTAATAAAGAAAATTGGGTTTGTAAGCAGACAAAGTCACTTTATGGATTGAAACAATCTCAGAGGCGATGATACAAGCGATTTGATTAGTTCATGAAAGGGAAAAGGTACATAAGAAGTAAATTTGATCATTGCGTGTATTTTCTGAAGCTACAAGAAGGAATTTTCATATACTTGCTCTTATATGTTGATGATATGTTGATAGCATCTAAGAGCAAAGTTGAAATTGAGATATTGAAGACTTAACTCAACCTTGAGTTTGGGATGAAAGATCTAAGTGAAGCTAAGAAGATTCTTGTCATGGAAATATGTAGAGAAAGAGCTCATGGCAGAGTTAGCTTGTCTCAGAAGCAATATTTGAATAAGGTACTTGATGTGTCGTTGAAAGCACCAAAAATATCCTATTCCCTGTAAAATAGTGAAAATAACAATAAAGGAGAAGTAGGGTCGAATCTTCAGGGACTAGATTGTACGAATGCTCGTTTCTTGAAATCCTGGACAATTTCTTAGCCAAGAAAACTTGCATTCCTAAAAAATAAAAAAAAAGAATTAAGAATCTGGAAAAATAAAAACAGAATTTAAAGTGAATTGAAATTGCAAAATTAAATAAATTGTAGAAATTAAAAAGAGGAATATAAAAATAAATAGAGTTGGGAAAAGAGAAAGCTTCTTATGTGACGAGATTCCAGCCTCCAGTTGTCTCGTTCCACTTTAGGTTCAATCCTTAGCTTTTAAGTAATCGTTTTCAAGCAGGATAAGCAAGTTATAGTGGAAAAGGACGCCTATGACCACCAGCTCCAAGGATTTGGACTTAAGATTTGGCGGAGCCTGACTCTAGCCAATAATCGCTTTTGTGGGACTATCTTCTGCTAGATCACCTCTTCCCAACGACGAAAGCCAACGAACCAACTGTGCAACCTTTCCAAAACGTACAAAGCGGCCGGTCCTTGCACAAGTTAAAAAGGTCACCTATTAAGGGACATGGGACGGAGCGTTAGCCTTATAATGCGGAGAAGCGATGAATACCTGTTGAGAAGGCTAAACGCGGATTCTAAGCCTCAATAACTTTTTTGGGAATTTTGACAACCTTCGACTAGATTGGTTTAGTGGCTTATGATTTTGGGAAAGAAATAAATATAATATAAATGGGGTTTTTATTGAAGAAAATATGGAGAGAACAAAAAGACAAAGTTTTTGGGCTTGAGTGTTTCAGAGGAAAAAAGTCAAATATGTGCCACTCTATCCCCTATTCATAGTACTAGAAAACCTAGTCTATTCCTAATGAAATTCTAAAAGATAAATAATAAATAATTAAAGATAATTAAAGATAAATGAAAATAAATCCTAAAATTAAATCTAAATAAAAATCCTTAATAATTATCCTAATATAATTGAAATTAAAATAGAGTCTTGTGCTATAAAATATCTTCTTTTTGCATTTCAGTCATTGGGTCTTCCATGTTTGCATTTTTGGCACCACTTCTCTCCTTCTCTGCATGTTGGCCCATTATATCTTCAAATTGGCACTTTTTACCCTTAAATTTCCTCTTACCTCCAATTTAGTTCCTAAAAGATAAAAGACCATAAATAGCCCAAATTAGTAACATCATACTCAGAATAAATATATAATTAGCACATAAAAATGTGACATTCTAGAGTATTATCAGTACTACAGCTGCTTCCCATTCTAGAGTATTTCCTTCGACGAATACGAAACAAGAATACAGGATACAAGTTCCTTATTCTAATGCAGTAGGTAGCTTGATGTATGCAATGATGTGTACAAGACCCGACATTTCACAGGTAGTTAGTATAGTGAACAGGTATACACATAATCCTGGAAAAGGACATTGGTAAGCTGTGAAATGGATTCTATGGTATATTCAGAAGACCATGGATGTTGGATTGCTGTTCAAATAGGATAATACATTTGGTAAAGGTGTTATGGGTTCGTTGATTCTGACTATACCGGTGATTTGGACAAACGAAGATCAACCGCCGGTTATGTGTTTACACTTGCTGGAGGACCAATAAGTTGGAATTTTACACTATAGTCTACAGTTGCGTTGTCAACCACAGAAGTCAAATACATGGCTATAATAGAGGCTGAAAAGGAAGCTATTTGGTTACAAGGTATGGTTAAAACCTTGGATTGGTTCAGGAGCATATTAGCGTGTATTGTGATAGTCAAAATGCTATTGATTTAGCAAATAATCAAGTCTATCATACACGTATAAAGCATATTGACGTACAATTCCCTTTTGTGTGGGAAATTATTGATGAGGGGAAAATTCATCTTCAAAAGATTAAGGCTGCATATAATCCCGCAGATATGATGACCAAGGTATAACAACAACCAAGTTCGAACATTGTTTGAAATTGATCAATATCTACCAAGTTTAATGATTGAAGAAGGAATTATCAAGTATTGTTGACAAAATAAAAAGAAGCTGAGTGAGGATAAGATTATCCTAATCAAATCTTCAAGGTGGAGATTATTGGCAATCATCTATACTTTGGAAAGTCAAAGATGACAAAGATATGGGTATCAAAATGTTGGCACTAGAAATCTGAGGTTTAAGGCACCGAAAGTGGGATTGAGATTTGGCGTGAGATATTTGCAAGATTTTTGGTCCCTAATTGTATAGTGACTTTGCAAGGTAATCCCTGAACCTCAATTATAAATAGGCCTAACCATTTCTCATTTGAATCATCCCACATTTGTTATTCTCTACCTAAGGCATTGTTCTCTCTCCCTATTTGTAAATTTTCATTTGTATTTTGGAGTGAAATATATTTGGTAGTGTCCAAGGACATAGGCAAAATTTGCTGAACCTCGTTAAAATTCTGGTGTTCTTTATTGTTTATTTTGCATATTTTGTGATTGTGATTGTAGTGATTTATTGTGCTATTAAATTATGATAGAGGGATATTCTGGCTAGGAAAGACCTGGTATTTAAGCGATCTTTGTGATCCACCTCTCTTTCCTGAGAATTGAACTTAGTGTGATTTTTTAGTACAATAATTTTACTCTTTTACATGCTTCCGCACAATAGATATCATATGAGGATAACAAATACATAACGAGGTCATTGAACAAATCAGTTGGATGAATTGCTTTCATAAATAGTATACAATAAAGAGTTTTCAATCATGATACTTCTTGTGGACTGGCTCCACGATTAAGTAAATTGTGAATTGTTAGAAAGATGCTTCTATACATAATTGTGATTACTCAAGCCTAATTGTATATGCATGATTAGTCCTTCCGCTAGCTCAACAAAAGCCCAATCGGACTACATTTGTATCAGAAGAAAATTCTATGATTATGGAAATAATTTGATTGAGTCGATTTATTTGATGTGGAATTAAATTAGGTAGTTGTGAGAATTATTCAAGTAGAGAATTTGATTAAATAATTTTCTTAAAAAATTAATTTGAAAATCTTAATGATTTTTTGAAAAATTCATTTTGATCATGTAAAATTAGAATAATCAAATTAATTAAAATAAATATGATATTTTTTAAAATTAATTTTCAAGTCAGACAATTGGCCCAAGGGTAATTGAACTTAAAAATTTTATCCAAGAACCAAAACTCGAGATTGAAACCCAAAACTGGTTGAATCATGCCCTGTGTGTGAAACAGGCTCGACGGTCCAACTGGTTGATACGTGATATTCGTGACAGGTTTTAAAAATTTATAATTAATCGTTCTTGGAACTAACTATTATCACGATGGAGGTAATTGTACCTATCAAACAGTAGTATAGCTTTAGCAAGACCGGATTGTCGAACCCAAAGGAACCAAGAGTACTAGTAATTACTTTATTTTTATTATCTAACCTAAAAATTAAGGGATTTGTTTATCTAGACTAATTAACTAAACTAAGGGAGCACAAAGAGAAAATTGGGAAAAAGCTTTTGGGAAAAATCGATTGATTAAGACAGTACCCAAGGAAAAATCCACCTAGACTTCACTTGTTATTTGACTCTGAATCAGACGATTTATTCATTTAACTTTATCCATAGAAATCCCTAAGTTATATTATTATCTCTCTCGAGACTAATAACGTCTAACCCTAGGTTGATTAATTGAAATCTCTTTCTAATTAATGCCCTAGTGTTGCATTAACTCGATCTATAGATCCCCTTATTAAGTTTCACCCTAATCATGTAAAATTTTATCGCCCTATCTCTAGGCGTGCAATCAACTCCACTTAATTATGACAAATTTACTCTTAGATAGGGTCTATTCCTCCTCTGAATAAGAGTATTAACTTGAATCAATATCCTGGAATATTAAAACAAGAATTAAGAACACATAATTAAGAACAAGTCAAATATTTATCATACAATTCAGATAATAATAACAAGATTCATCTTAGGTTTCATTCCCCTTAGGTATTTAGGGGGTTTAGTTCATAATTATAAAAGAAAACATCTCAGAAGAATAATGAATACAAAACATAAAAAAACCCAAAACCCTTAAATGGAAATTGAAGGGAGATCTTCAGTTTTGACAATGAATCCGGCTTTTGAGATGGACCAACCAGGTTCCCTTGAGTAATTCCTTGCCTCCTACTCCGTGTGTCTCTTCTAGGTGCCTCCTCAGGTGCTTAAATAGGTTTTAGAATGCCTAAAAGCCCTCAAAAGTGACCTTTTCCGAATAGGACTATACTTGGGCTCGACATGGACACGCCCGTGTGACACGCCAGTGTGCGATTGCTCCAGCCCGTGGTCAAGGCTGTTGAATAGGCACGGGCGTGTAGTTTATCCGTGTAAGTCATGCTTTGATCCTGCCAAATAGACACGGCCGTGTGATACGCCTGTGTGAGGAAGTCCAAGCCGTGTTAATTTCCCATGTTGGTTCATTTTCTCCGTTTTCGGCCTGTTTCTCACTTTTTTTACTCTCCTATGCTCACCTAAGTATAAAATCATGAAATTAAAGAATTAGGAGCATTTAATTCACCAAATCTAAGGAGAATTCATCCATAAATGTGCTAAGCATGGGATAAAAATATGTATAAATTACGATTTATCAAATACCCCCACACTTAAGCGTTTGCTTGTCCTCAAGCAAAATCCTCAACTCACAATCAAAATAAATTCTTCTCAAGTTATAATCCCTATCAATAATATCTTAAAATAATCCATAAGTAATCATGCATTGAAAATTTAACTAAAAGTACATCAAAGTTTCAAACATTCCAAGTTGAGCATTTTATCATGAAAACATAGGTGTCCCTCCCATCTAAGTAATCACCTTTGATCAAAATATCACAGAGTTTAACATCCTCACTAAAGTTTCGCTCAAATCACTTGAAGTGTTTAAGGACATCAAATAAAGCACTCATTAGTCAATATGAAAAGTTATTACCATAGACTTGCTTGAAAATCAAATCTCCACCACTATATATTAAGATGATACATCAATCAAAAAGGTCCTTAGAGGGTTGTAATGTGGCTTTGGTTAGGGGTGTGGTCACAAGCTAAAGAAAAGGCTAGAATCGAGATTGAATTGAAAAATTACCTAGCTATAAAAATAACTAGTCATCAGTTGAATACAAGAGAGCTTCTTCTCAGAATATGGAATTAACACTTAAGCTCAAAAACAACGAATTACTACTAATATGTATGTAAGTATTGTGTATATATATATATATATATATTAAGAACAAGTCAAATAACATAGAACTTAATTATTGCAACGAAGAATTAAGCATAGCTAAGTAATTAATTCAAATCAAATCTCGACAAAAATAGGGATCAAATTAGGGGATTTCAACAATAATGGGTTATGGGTTAATATTGAGGGTAAATCAATTAATGGCTTGTTAGGCTCAAAGGGGTTCACTAAGTGTTAATTGTGAAGGTAGGCTTTTGTGGAGTGAGTAGGTTAAACCTAAGTGCCTTTATCATCTCGACATATCAAATCAAATGGTGTGGTCTTGACATGCATAATCAAGCAAGTTCTAGAATAACAAATCAATACTGATGTGCTCATAATAAAAGTGAGCATAAAAGAAATAACATATGCTCTAAAGGCTCAAGATTTCACAAAAATTATGGCTTTTTGATGTTTAAATTAGTGAATTTCAATTCAAGATAATACCTAAACTTAGGGAAGTAACCTAAAAGTTTTTAATTATTCAAAAATCAACTTATCATGCTTGATTCCCTAATGTCTTAAGGTTTAAACAATTAATGCATAAATACCTATGTTTTAATTCAAGACATATCAATAAAAATCATAAATTAATTAAAATTCATTCTAATAGTGATATGAGAAAATCACATGAGAACAAGACCAAACTCAGGGATTTCTGATAATGATATAAAGGACCCCCCACACTTAAGATGTACATTACCCTCAATGTACAAAGATAGATTTATTAAAAAATATAAATATAAGATCATAAGATAGGGAGAGAAGTGAAACTTCCTGAATGATGAATGAACTCCTTGAATTGGAGTTATGGAGAATAATCGGCCAAGGCAATGATGAGAGTGGAGGAGGATACTCCGGTGGCAGTAGAGGTTCATTAGTCTATAACTCCTACGCCAAAAAAATATTATATCTGGTAGTAGCTATGGTCATGGTCAAGCAAGACATGGCCAGCGGAGTTTTTAGTTCCTATTTGATAATGAGCTTTGGAGCTCTTTATACCTGTGATAGAATCAGGAACTTTTTAAGAAGTATGAAGAAACATAACTACTCATAAAGAAATAGCCGAAAAAATTATAAAATCTCAATATAAAATAGTATTAAAAAGAAATAAAAAGTAATTTCAAAATATAAGGATAAAAATAAACTAAATAGTAGGTGTTTATAAAGAAATTGGGGCACACGGCCGTGGGGCACGCCTGTGTGCCCTCAGTTCAACCCGTGCATTTCGTGATTTTCAAAATTGGGCGCATTAGTGTACACGTCCATGTTGCACGGCCGTGTCAATCTTTGTTTGCTTCTCTCACACCCATGTATGCAAGTGTACGCCCGTGTTATTTTCACATGCTCAACCACGATCGGAGGGCACAACCATGTCGCACGCCCGTGTTAATTTAGCGGGATCACCCATGGCCATGTCGTACGGCCGTGGCAACTTATCGGATCTCGTGTTGGGGAAGCATTTTTGCTCTATTTTCACACGATCGTATTAGACGGCCGTGTTGCCTCCCGTGGTGTGTGCACAGCCTACGACACGCCCGTGTGTCTGGTCGTGTGGTTCTAGAAATCCTGTGTTTAGTGACTCAGTTAGTGAATTAAATGTTGAAGACTAAAATTTAAAGAAGTTAACACCGTTAGTGCTCGGGTTGCCTCCCGAGAAGTGCTTATTTATAGTCTAAGCTTGACTCTACCTTGTGAGTATATTTAGGTAACTTCATAGAGCCGTAGCTCCTCTTTATCTTCTTTGAAATTCTCACGATTATAAATTTTGATATGATGTCCATTTACCTTAAAAGTGCCTTGTGATGGATGACTTACCTCTACTGTGCCATATGGAAGCACAGTTTGAACTATAAAATGACCTAACCATCGTGATTTCAGCTTTCTAGGAAACAATTTGAGCCTCGAGTTATATAACAGGACAAGATCTCCAACTTCAAATTGCCTTCGTTGCTTCAAACGGGCGTCGTGGCGGCTCTTCGTCACTTTCTTGTAAAGACACGAATTTTCATATGCATTGGCTCGCCACTCATCTTAGTCATTCAATTGCATCAACTTATTTTCACTTGCAAGTTTGGGGTCAAGGTTTAGAAATTTTATAGCCCAGAATGCCTTGTATTCTAACTCAAACTGTAGATGAAAACTTTTCCCATAAACAAGTCTGTAAGGTGATATTCCTATGGGAGTCTTAAAAGCAGTTTTATAAGCCCATAAAGCATCATCTACATTCATCGCCCAATCCTTCTTGTTCAATTCTACTATCTTTTCTAGGATACGTTTAAGCTCTCAGTTCGTTACTTCGACTTGGCCACTAGTTTGAGGGTGATAAGGGGTAGTTGTTCTGTGATGAACTCCATATTTTTTAAGGGTCTTGTCAAATTGGGCATTAAAAAATGAGTACCCCTATCACTGATAATTGCTCTAGGTGTACCAAATCGAGAGAAAAGTTTCTTAAGGAACCGTACTACTACTCTAGCATCATTAGTAGGTAAAGCTTGGGCTTCAACCCATTTGGACATATAATCAACAGCTACTAAAATGTATTTATTCCCGAATGAACTAGGGAATGGGACCCATGAAGTCGATACTCCAAACGTCAAATATTTCATATGAGAGCATATATGTCTGAGGCATTTCATCATGGTTGAATATATTACCTGTCCTCTAACATTTGTCATAAGAAGTAACATGCCTATTGGCGTCTTTGAATAAAGTGGGCCAATAAAAACCTGGTTCGAGGACTTTATGTGCAGTCTTATTTCCACCGTAATGTCCTCAAGTCAGTCTTGAGTGGCAATGTTCTAAGATTTTCAATGCTTCTGTCCTTGTAACGCATCTTTTAATGATTTGATCTGCATATTTATGAAAAAGAAAAGGGTCTTCCCAGAAGTAGTTTTTCACATCAGTGAAGAATCACTTCTTTTGCTGATGTGTCAACCCTTTTGGGATAATGTTAGCGGCTAAAAAATTCGCAATATCTGCAAACCAAGGTACCTCAGAATCAGATATAGCAAAAAATTATTCTTCAGAGAATGAATCATTTATTTCAATGTCATCTGGCTCTTTGGTACTTAAGTTTTCAAGCCTGGAGAGATGGTCAACCACGAGATTTTCAGCTCCTTTCTTATCCTTAATCTCCAAGTCAAATTCCTGCAATAATAAGATCCATCGAATGAGTTGAGGTTTTGCATCTATTTTAGTCAAAAAGTGGCGAAGAGCAGAATGATCAGTATAAACAACAACTTTAGACAATATTAAATATGGCCTAAATTTATTGAATGCAAAAACCACAGCTAGCAGCTCTTTCTCCGTAGTAGTATAGTTTTCTTGTGTAGCTGTCAAAGTTTTACTAGTATAATAGATAGGTTGAAAATGTTTATCTCTTCGCTGTTCCAAGACTGCACCTACTGCAAAATCGCTCGCATCGCGCATTATTTCAAAATGTGAATTCCAATCAGGTGTAATTATAATTGGAGCTTTAGTCAGTTTATCCTTTAAAGTATTAAATGCTTCTAAACACTCCTGATCGAAATTGAAAGACACATCTTTTTTTAATAATTTAGTCAAAGGCTTAGCTATTTTAGAAAAGTCTTTAATAAATCTTCTATAAAACCCAGCATGTCCTAAAAAGCTTCTAATAGCCTTAACCGAATTAGGGGAGGTAGTTTTTCAATGGTTTCAATTTTAGATTTATCAACCTCAATCCCTCTGCTAGAAATTTTATGTCTTAACACAATATCTTCTTGAACCATAAAGTGACATTTTTCTCAGTTAAGCATAGGGTTTGTTTCCTCACATCTTATTAACACTCATTTTAAATTTTTGAGGCAAAGATGGAAAAAGTTACCGAAAACTGAGAAATCATCCATGAATACCTCCATGATGTCTTCTACGAGTTTATCAAAAATGGCTATCATGCAGCGTTGAAAAGTAACAGGAGCATTACATAATCCAAAAAGAATTTTACGATAAGCAAACATACCGTATGGACATGTAAATGTCATCTTTTCTTGATCTTCAGGAGCTATTAGGATTTGGAAATAGCCAGAGAGTCTGTCTAAAAAGCAGTTGTACATGTGCCCTGACAATTTTTCCAACATTTGGTCAATGAATGGAATGGGGAAGTGATCTTTTCTCGTGGCATCATTTAGCTTCCTATAATCAATGCACACCCTCCAACCTGTGACTGTCTTTGTTGGGATTAATTCATTCTTCTCATTGGTTACAACAGTCATGCCTCATTTCTTAGAACGACACACTTTTGGACTTACCCAAGAACCATCGAAATAGGATAAATAATTCCAGCATGTAGGAGTTTAATTACCTCGGCTTTAACAACTTCCTTCATGTTGGGGTTCGATCATCTTTGGGCTTTGCGCATGGTTTATATTCATCTTCCATTAAAATTTTTTGGGTGCAAAAAGAAGGGTTGATCCCTTTAATGTCAGAAATTTTCCAAGCTATGGCCCTTTTATGCTTTCTTAATACTTGGAGTAATTCCTCTTTCTCCTTAGGTTGCAAGTTGGATGCAATAATTATCGATGAATGTAGAATTATTTCAAGGAATACATATTCCAAGTGTTTTGGCATTGTTTAAATTCCAGTTTTGGAGGTTCTTCAATAGAGGGTTTTTGCTTAAGTTCATCTTTTACTTAATTCCCTCATATTCTGCTAGTTTTAGGAGGTTTCATTGGAGTTTAGTTCAGTTCCTATCTCAGAATCATCATCCACCCCCTCTTTGGGCGAGACACAGTTCCATCGTATCCTTATGTACGATTTCCTAAAAAGAATCTTGAGTAGCATGATCAATAGAGTCGATAAAATAACATGAGTCATCCTGTTCCATAGAAAATCTCATGGCATCATAAATTTTAAAGATAATCTCTTCGTCACCTACTCTAAGTACCAATTTACCATCACCCACATCAATTATAGCCCTAGCAGTGGCTAAAAATGGCCGACCTAAGATTAAAGGTACCTCGACATCTTCATTCATGTCAAGCACAACGAAATCAACAGGGAATATAAATTTATCTACTTTTACAAGTACGTCCTCTATAATTCCCCTAAGATATTTAACAGATCAATCAGCTAATTGAATACTCATCCTAGTGGGTTTAGGTTGCCCAAGACCAAGTTGTTTAAACATTTTATATGGCATCAAATTAATGCTGGCGCCTAAATCAGCTAGTGCTTTATCAACATTCAAACTACCAATTAAGCAGGGAATAGTAAAACTTCCTGAATCTTCCAGTTTGGTTGGTAGTTTATTTTGGAGTATTGCTGAGCACTCCTCATTAAGTTCCATTGTAGATAAGTCTTCAAACTTCTTTTTGTTTGTTAAAAGCTTCTTTAAAAATTTTGCATATATAGGCATCTGCGATATAGCTTCAACAAAAGGTAAGTTAATATGCAGTTGTTTAAAAAATTCAAGAAATTTACTGAATTGTGCATCCATACGGTCTTTCTTCAACTTTGCTGGGTATGAGATTAGTAGTTTGTATTCCTTTAGCATTAGATTGTCATTATTTTTGGGTTCGACCTCCTTTCACATCGACTTTTGTGGTGGCTTCTTTTGATTCAGCTAACACTTTCCCACTCCTTCTTAGTGTAATCTGCTTTCACATGCTCTTTTAGGTTAGATTCAGTGTTACTAGGTAGACTTCCTGGTGGTCTTTTAGAAATTAATTTAGCGAGTTGACCTATTTGAGTTTCGAGCCCTTGGATCGACGCTTGTTGATTTTCAAGTGTTGTCTCGATATTCTGGAAATGAGTTTCAAATACTGAGATGAATTTTGTTAACATCTCCTCAAGGTTCGGCTTTTTCTCTTGTTGGTAGGGTGGTTGTTGGAAGCCTAGAGGTGGTGGTAGTCTCTAATTCCCTTGGCCTCCCCACGAGAAATTTGGGTGGTTTCTCCAACCTGCATTGTAAGTATTACTATAAGGATTATTTTGAGATCGAGGATTATTACCCATGTAATTTAACTGCTCATTCTCCATGTTGTGGCCATAGGGTGGGTATTCTGAATTGCTTGATCCACCTCCACTTGCTTCGCACTGTATTACTGGGTGAACCTGTGAAGAACTAAGAAAACCGTCAATTTTTTTGTTCAAAATTTTTACCTAATTAGAGAGCATGGTGACCAAATCAACGTTAAAAATGTCGGCTAGTTTCGTTGGTTTTGTCCTCATGTCTTGCCACTGATAATTATTCAATGACATCTCTTCTATAAATTCATAATCATCCTCAGGTGTCTTATTATTAACAGTTCCACCAGCGGCTGCGTCAATCATCTGTTGAGTCGAAGGATTCAGGCCATTATGAAACGTTTGAACCTGTAGCTAGAGTGGTAACCCATGGTGAGGGTATCTTCACAAAAGGTCCTTGTTTCTCTCCCATGTATCGTAGAGTGTTTTTAAATCCATCTGCACAAAAGAGGAGATATCATTATGTAATTTAGCTGTTTTAGCCGGCAGAAAATATTTTAATAAAAAATTTTCAGTCATTTGTTCCCAAGTAGTGATTGACCCTCGTGGTAACGAGTTCAACCACTGTTTAGCTTTGTTCCTTAATGAAAAAGGAAATAACCAAAGGCGAATGGCATCATCAGAAACGCCATTGATTTTAAAAGTGTCGCAAAACTTTAAGAAATTTGCCAAGTGAGCGTTGGGATCCTCGTCCTACAAACCATCAAACTGAACAAACTATCGGATCATTTGAATGGTGTTAGGTTTTAGTTCAAAATTATTTGCAGCAATAGCAGGCCTAGCTATGCTCGATTCAGTTCCTGTTAAAGAAGGTTTAGCATAATCATACATAGTACGTGGAGTAGGATTCTGATTAGCAGCAATTGTAATAGGTAGCGGAATATCTTGGTTTTTAGCCATCTCCTCGGTTGTGGTTGAAATATTGTCCTCTTGCTCTTCCTCTGTGTATCTTAAGCTTTTCCTTATTTCTCTTCGGTTTCTGCAAACTGTGTGATCGATCTCACTATCAAACAGTAATGGTCTCGACGAGTTTATTCTAATCATACACTATAAAAACCTTCCAGGAATGAATAAAAGAAAAATTAGAAAAGAAAATAAAAATTTAAATTGCAAATAAAGTAAAATGGCTAAAGTAATAAAAACCGAGTGTTCCTAATATCTTAGTTCCCCGGAAACGGCACCAAAAACTTGATACATGATATTCGTGACAGGTTTTAAAAATTTATAATTAATCATTCTTGGAACTAACTATTATCACGATGAAGGCAAGTGTACCTATCGAACAATAGTATAGCTTTAGCAAGACCGGGTTGTCAAACCTAAAGGAACTAAGAGTACTAGTAATCTAAGAGTATTAGTACTTACTTTCTTTTTATTATCTAACCTAAAAATTAATGGATTTGTTTATCTAGACTAATTAACTAAACTAAGGGTGCACAGGGAGAAAATTGGGAAAAAGCTTTTGGGAAAACTCGATTGATTAAGACAATACCCAAGGAAAAATCCACCTAGACTTCACTTGTTATTTGACTCTGAATCAGACGATTTATTCATTTAACTTTATCCATAGAAATCCCTAAGTTATATTATTATCTCTCTCGAGACTAATAACGTCTAACCCTAGGTTGATTAATTGAAATCTCTTTCTAATTAATGCCCTAGTGTTGCATTAACTCGATCTATAGATCCCCTTATTAAGTTTCACCCTAATCATGTAAAATTTTATCGCCCTATCTCTAGGCGTGCAATCAACTCCACTTAATTATGACAAATTTACTCTTAGATAGGGTCTATTCCTCCTCTGAATAAGAGTATTAACTTGAATCAATATCCTGGAATATTAAAACAAGAATTAAGAACACATAATTAAGAACAAGTCAAATATTTATCATACAATTCAGATAATAATAACAAGATTCATCTTAGGTTTCATTCCCCTTAGGTATTTAGGGGGTTTAGTTCATAATTATAAAAGAAAACATCTCAGAAGAATAATGAATACAAAAAATAAAGAAAACTCAAAACCCCTGAATGGAAATTGAAGGGAGATCTTCAGTCTGGACAATGAATCTAGCTTCTGAGATGGACCAATCGGCTTCCCTTGAGTAATTCCATACCTCCTACTCCGTGTGTCTCTTCTAGGTGCCTCATCAGGTGTTTAAATAGGCTTTAGAATGCCTAAGAGCCCTCAAAAGTGGCCTTTTTCCAATAGGACTATACTTGGGCTCGACAGGGACACACCCATGTGCAATTGCTCGACCTTGGTCAAAGTTTGTTGAATAGGCACGAGCATGTAGTTTACTCGTGTAAGTCATGATTCGATCCTGCCGAATGGACACGTCCATGTGAGGAAGTCCAGGCCGTGTTTATTTTTTCTCATGTGGGTTCATTTTCTCCATTTTTCTGCATGTTTCTCACTCTTTTTACTCTCTTATGCTCACCTAAGTATAAAAACATGAAATTAAAGAATTAGGAGCATCGAATTCACCAAATCTAAGGAGAATTCATTCATAAATGTGCTAAGCATGGGATAAAAATATGTATAAATTACGGTTTATCACTGGTACCTGGACCAGATAAGACGGGTCATCGTTAACCTAGACCGTATTAACCGCTGATACAGCAAGGCATGTGAATGTCTGGCCAATGGTGCCCCGGCCATGGTATCAAGCTATTCGAACAACATGCTAGGGGTTTCGACCAACTCTATCGATAGGATCGGGCCTAGCGTAAGGACGCCAAGCCAAGGGATGTTGCACGTCGTGTGGTTGGTTGTGTGAACAACCAGTCTAGGCAAGCACCTATCAATCGGGGAATATAGGAGGCTGAGCATAGGGTTAGTCATTCGATTGGCCAACACCGGCCCAACATAACACAGGTAGTCTCGCAAGGAGCTATCAAACCAGTCAGGCCCATTCGGGCAAAACGGTGACTATTCAGGGTGTCAAGGAAAGTGGCGTTAGTGATGGTATCGTCAGGAACAGTGACTACAACAATGGTGATCTACGACCAATAGATAGTCGGTGGCAGTGGTTCTTCGAATGGTAAAGAAGTGAAAAAATTAGACTCCTAATGGGACTCTACTAGGTAACTTGATTTTAAATTAACTTTTTTAAAGATAACATTGTTTTAATTTCATATTTATCTAAAGAGTATTTTATTAATTTAATATTAATATGATATATTAATTTAATTTAATATTTATATAGATAATACTTTATTGATTTAAAATTAATGTGAGATATTAAATTTATTTAATATTTATCTTGATAATAATTTATTAGTTTAATATTAACGTGATTAATTCTAATCCTAGTTACACTCTCTCTAAAATCTCCCTGTATAAAATAATCTAGGTTATTATCCTCATACAATTAATTTCATGAAAAGTTGTAGAGACAAAATTTTCTAAAGAAATTATTTTAAAAAATTTCTAGAGATATTTTTTTGTATTTAAAAATTGACCCCAAAAGTTTAGAGATATATGAAGTTGTCCCACTAGTAATTTGTGAAAAAAATTTATTCGAAGCGAGTCCACAATTAGCAGACATGAGCTTGAGGATAGCGGAGAAAAATACTCGATCAAAGCGTTCATCCTAGACGAATCTTAAATGTAATATTTTGATTAAGTGTTTATTACTTTAGATAACACAACCAAGATCTTGTTTTGAATTTTTTTTCAAACTCTAATTTTTTCTTAAACCTATTTTCCGTTGCGTTTTCCGAACCTGATCTTCCAACAATTGGTATCAAAGTCAGGTTGTACTCTATCTATAAGTATAAAAAAGTAATCAAAATAGATTTCTCTTCTTATTGAATGATTAGATAAAATAGAATGTGACATTCTTTAGATCTTATGCATGTTTGGAGTTATTTATGGGAATAGATGCAATATTATATATTTGTTATTTTTGCTAAGGTTGTGGTTCTTAGGAAATAGACCGTGAACTATCATATCCATATAGGACTATTTTTTTTTTTTTTTTAAATTCATATATTCCTTGTGAGGTCGAAAACGAACATAAGACTTAAATGTATTTTTTCAAGCGGAGTCCATGACAAGGAGAAGATGGAGAGATGACGATTGAAGACCCAAGGAATGTCTTATGGTGAACAACTATGAAATTTTATTTTTCATTTGCTTTTTATAAATAGAACCATGGAAACCTTGACTGACAATTTTATTTTAATTATCCATTTCTTTACATATATATGTTTTATAATTGTTTAGTATATTATGTTATATACATATGAAATGATTCACAATTGATCAATTAAAAATAAGAAGTGTGGTAATGAGAATGTGCATGTCTAGGATAGGCTCTTGCAAGGAAAGACTTGGTTTTTAAGCGATCAAATAAGACTCACTCTCCTTCTTAAGACCCTATCTGGTGCACAGTTCACATTCACTTCTTCGATTTTTCCCTTCAAAGAAAAAGTGTGGAGAATGAAAATTGTTTGTTTTTATGATTGATTGATTCTTCTTCTAAATGAATGTGAATATTATAAAATTATCATGACATGTCATGCATATATTGGAAGTATTTCATATAAATTGGGTAAGAATGCCACTATGACTATTATATCATCATTTTTTAAATATGGGATAAAAATTTAGATTTTTTTTTTAAATGTTAAGTGGGAGAAGGTCCTTGAACAAGACCTACGACCTCCATTGATGGTCCGTAAGTGATACCATGATAAAGTTTCGAGCTGGTTCCTACCCTAGCCGCACCCCAAGGTAAACTTTATCATGTAGGTTCACTGGATGAGATTTCCTTGTAAGGACAAATGGTGATACATGCATAAAAAATGTGAAAATTATTAAAGTCCATTCACCGAAACTGTCAATTTTCAAGTTTAGGAAATTAGCAAACTTGTGACAACTTTTTGGATGGGATCCAAGAATTTCAAGGTTGAGATGCTTTTGATGACGTTCGAAGATCTATCTCTTAGCTTTTAAATAAGCTTTGAATCACTTGATTTTGAGTTCGAAAGATCAAGTTATGTTCATTTTAATAGAAATTGGCCGAGCAAAAATTTTGGACGTGATTATGACGGGAATTACGAGTTTTAGGCTTAATTTTTATTATATATGAGCCCAATATTGTATTTATCAACTCTCATTATTTTATTATTAATATTATTTCATTTTTTATAATTATTAAGTATTTTAAATTATTTAGGAGTTTTATGTCAATAAAAAAGTTTAGTTTAAAACTACTTAGGAGTTTTATTTAGATTTTATTTAGCTAGCCTATATAAAGGCATTTGCATTACACACAAATCATTCAATTCATTATTATTCAACTTCTCTTTTGTGTTAGTAAATTCTCTTTGAGCTTTTCTTTCAAGAATTTCTCTTGAGTTTTCTTTTAGAAGAGTTTTAACAATCTTTTCAGATTATAGGGATCATATTCAAACTTTTTCTTGCCAAGTTTTTTTTTTCTTAGGGGGGAAATTAGAGCCACGTGAAGAGAGTTGTGGATTTTTTTTGTTTCCAAGGCTTCTTACGACTTTTACATGCCACGTTGTGACAAAATCTCAGTTTCTTTTCAAATGTCTAGAGCCATAAGTCAAATTCGCGACTTGAACAACTTTACGGTCCTCTTTCATATGATCCGCTTGTCGAGACCATTTTTAAATCGGGTTTTGGAAAATGGGAATCGACTTTAAAAATGAAAACGGGAGTCGCCACCAATCTTTTTAGGCGTGATTGGATCACCTCTAAAACATTTTGTTTTAAAATCATTAGTTTTGGTCTACGAAATAAAAAGAACGGGTTCGGGAGTCGGCTAAGTACGAGGAAGGATTAGCACCCTCGTATCGCCCAATAATTGGTACCTAATTAATTATCAAATGTCTTTAAGGTCGAAAATTAGAAATTTTAAGATGCAATCCTCTTTTAATATTTTTGATTTTTTTGTTTTGAAAATTAGGGTTCACTTATATCAAATAAATCAGAATATTTCGTCCAATAAGTTAGGACACCATATTTTAAAGATATTTGGCACTAAGTTAGCCTTTTTGAAAATTCCTATCTCGAAACGACAAAACGCCACATCCAGTAAGTTAGGACACAATGCTTTGAAATTCCAAGATAGTTGCTTGTATTTTGAAAATTTTAAAAGTTTAGAAGGGTATTTGACTATTCGAACTCAAGGAGAAAAATTGCAACCCAATAAGTTAGGGCACTACTTTTCCCGAAGTTTCCAAACACCAAGCATTGCCTTTTTATTTTTGAAAACTTTAGAGTCTCGTTTTTTAAATTGATGCATGAAGGAGAATATTTACATTATGGAATAACATACAATATAACATATTATCATAATAAGTAAGTAAAAACATGAATTTAAACAAATTTTAAACAACGAACATAGCAAATTAAAAACAAGTAAAATATACGTACAAAAAACTATATACGATATACATTAAAAATGAATAAATAAGCATATAAACTTATAAGATATAACTCTATATACATTTTAATAAATCAATAGACACAAAGAAAAAAAACTGTGCATAGCATACAATTTAACATAAACATGCCTAAAATAACACCAACATACATGCCAATTCTAAAATACGACTTCTAACAATAATTATAAAATAACATTATAAATGATATGTAGGATTTAATCAACTAAACAATATCGAAATAAAAAACAAAGATAAATAAGTAAAACGTATAAAATAAAAATAAATAGAACTAAGACATTTAAAAGTATAATATAAAAATGATAAAAGAGAACCCCCTTTTTAAAATAGTGATATCTACATATAAGTTAGATTATAAAATATAATAGTTATACATAAAAATGTACTAAATATTAATATTATATTTATTTAGAAAACTTTAAAGATGTATATAACTAATAAAATAATATAATATATACTTTATAATAAAATAAAGGTAATATAAGGAAATATAATATGATATATATTAAAGAAAAGTATTATGATATATATAGTAAAATATAATATGTAATAAAAATATATAAATAGAATATGACGAAATACAATATGATAAGGGACACAATAATAATATAATAAGTATTTTTCATATAAAAATATAGGAAAATAAATAATCTATAATATATAACCTATAAAAGTAATAGAATAAGTATTATATACATATTTGAAAAATGAAGAAATTAAAATAAAAAAGGGTTGAAAAACTAAGATAGATGAAGAATAAAATAAGAACAAACCACAGAGAGTAAGAACGCAAGAGGGAGAGAAATTTGAGTGAATGCTCTCAAGAATTCTTATTGCTTCCCAAACTCCAGTCTTTACAATGAAGGGAGAGGCCTCTATTTATAGTTGAGCCTTTCCAAATCCAACGGTACAAATCGATTACATCAACGGTTAAGATTAAAGAAATCATATCTTCTAAGATTGTATATCATATCTAAGATTGCAATCATATTTGAGATTGCAATCATATCTAAGATTGTATCATATCTAAGATTGCAATCATATCTAAGATTGTATCATATCTAAGATTGCATATCATTGAAGATTATATTTCCATATGAGTCAAGCTTGTAGATGGACCTTAAATCTTTTCAAGTAATGGGCCATTCCGATTGGGCCAAATTATATTTGTAATTCTGGACTGAACTTTGGACTTCGTTTTTTTTTGGGTTTATTATTTTAAATACTGAAATGGGCCAGGAAAAATTGAGTGTCTACAGCTACCCCTCTTTGCTCATTACTGTGTAACAGGAATAGAGTAAAGACTATAAAAAGACCAATTTTGCCCGGTCTTGCCGAGTCTTGAGTTCTTGATTTTCTTTAAATGGCCTCTTGATGGCTTCAATCTGCTACTTGCAAACTCATGACTGTCATGTTGATATCTTTGATCTGTTCTCCGTCGAACGCAGAGATGCCAAATCTGCTTCTTCTATTTGTTCTCTGACAATACAGAGACAACAAATCATCTTAGATTTGCTTCGTCGTAAACACGTAAAAGCCAAATCAGCTATGTTTTTGATTTGTTCCTTGTAAGCACAAGTATGCCAAACCATCTCGAGTTTGTTTGAGAACATCTAAGAGTCAAATCTGCTATGTCCTCGATTTGTTTCCTGTAAAATCATCTTGGATCTTGCTTCAGTATAAACATCTGAAGGTTAGATCTGCCATGTCTGAGAACATCTGAAAGTCAAATCTGCTATGTCCTCGATTTGTTCCTTGTAAACACAAGAATACCAAATCATCTTGAATCTGCTTCAGTATAAACATCTGAAGGTTAGATTCGCTTATGTGTGCGAGAACATCCGAGAGTCAAATCTGCTATGTCTCGATTTGTTCCTTGTAAACACAAGAATGCCAAATCATCTTGGATCTGCTTGGTATAAACATCTCTGAAGGTTATATTCGCTATATATGTTCGAGAACATCTCGAGAATCAAATCTGCTATGTCCTCGATTTGTTCCTTGTAAACACAAGAATGCCAAATCATCTTGGATCTACTTCGTGATAAACATCTCAAGGTTAGATATGCTTCTATGTCGAGAACATCCGAGAATCAAAATCGCTATGTCCTCGATTTTTTCCTTGTAAACACAAGAATGCCAAATCATCTTGGATCTGCTTTTAGTATAAACATCTGAAGGTTAGATCTGCATTTATGTGTCTCGAGAACATCCGAGAGTCAAATTTGTTGTGTCCTCGATTTGCTCCTTGTAAACACAAGAATGCCAAATCATCTTGGATCTGCTTCAGTATAAACATCTGAAGGTTAGATCTGCTATCTTCGATTTATTCCCTATAAATACAGGGATGCCAAATCTGCTATCTTCAACTTGTTCCCTATAAACACAGGGATGCCATGCTGAAATCTTCAATCTGCCATTTGTAAGTTACAGAATGTCAAATCTACTATCTTTGATCTGTTCCCTATAAACATAGGGATGCCAAATCTTGTTTCTTTGATCTACATTTTCCCATAAAAGACATAACCTGTAGAATGCGTATGAGTTCATGCCTAATAATTAGGATGCTATGATCGAAGTGAGTCAAATTCTCCTAATTAGACATGTTATAATGCAAAATGTTATGAATATGACCCCTATTTCAGATGTCATCACTCATTCATCTATCGAGCTTTCCACCTCATTCTTCTCGACATATCGATCATACTCTGCTCGTATGCCTCGAATCTTCTCCATCAATTTAGTCTACCGTATCATTCCCCAAATATTACGATCCACTGAAGATATTTATGAAATAATCCTTTCTTAAGATCAATATTGCTTAAAACGTCCAACCACCTTGTAGACTGAAGAAGAAAATCTCTCGAGTATCTCCAACCCATACATATGAGAATTCCTTAAACAATTGTCTTGTTTCAGTTTCTTGTATTATCTAGAAATTTCCAGAGTAATATGCAAAACTTCGTTTGTAAAGATATTTAGTTCATCAATCATTATTTCTATACAACAAACTTTATGAATAATGAGACGAATAAATTGATCTTGAGGATGATGATTTATCAAAAAAACAAAGGAGGTTAATCTAAGAATCTATCTTTGAGAAGAAAGAGAATCCAAAGATAGTAAACAGGATAAAAAAATTAGATGCCCCAGATATCGCCGCTTGAGTGTCTATACACCAGCTCCATGAAGACTTTCTTGAGTTCAACATGTGTTAAAGTAATTCGTTGATGCCTCGATGTGTAACATACTTCACTTCTCATCGAATCCGGTATAGCAAAGTCACTGCATGACTTTCCAAATTTGAGCTGCCCTTTCGGGTTTTCAACTCAAAACCCCTTTGGTCTCAAGGTGCCTTTTGCAGGTTTTCACCTTGGCCTCTCCATTTTCTTTTTTCCTTTTTCTCTTTTTTCTTTTTCTTTTTTGTCTTTTTCTTTTCTTTTTTTTTTTAAATAGAAGTCCCAAAGTGTCCTTTGCGGGTTTTCACATTGGCTTCCCTTCTCCTTCAAACAAAGTACTCTTTGACCGAGTCTGAATTCACTGGATCAGATAAAAAATTAGTGCACCTCTAGAGAAAGCCCTCTTCGCGACATATGGCCCTTCCCCATTCGCCATTCTTTTGCATGGGAAGGATCTCTTTTTCAGCATAAGGTTTCTTTTATGAAATTCTTTTGGACGAGCCTCCTTTGTCATAAGTCTGTATCATCCATTCTTGGTACATTTGCTTAGAATGAATGCTTTCAAGTTTACTAGAGGTATTCAATTCTTGACTCTATCAAAAGCTTGGAGGAAAAATCTTGATTCATAAGCCCATGAGAAGGGATTGCCTCAACAAAGCAATCCTGGGCCGTTGTTTGTCAAACCCTACAAAAGATGGTTCAATGATTCTCACAGATAAGAATGAAGTTGCTAACTTTATCCTTCAACCTGGAAAGCTGAGGTGCAAAGGTTACTCCTGGAGCATACATCCCACAATAATTCGATGATGTTTCTGAAGCATCTCTAATCTTCATAAATTGCCCCCAATTGTAAAGCTGCCAAATGAGCGTAGCAAATAGGAGCCACAACAACTATGGCTGTGGTGCTCCTTTGATACATATAGGATAGAGAATAAACAAACTTTTGCAGATCATCAGCCAAAAACCTAGCCTGGTCTAAGAGAACATGATAGTGGGTCTGCCTCGTGATTCCAATCATTCCAGCATAGGTACCAAGGTAATAATCATTGTTCTTTGGATGGCATACTTTGTTGTCAGTGACAGTACTATGTAGCACATTGTCAGGAGATCCCTGCTGAAAAAAACCTGGTATGATGGTTTTTTGTACAATAATAACCACAATCTTTAGGGTTCCACTTCTCGCCAAGGAACTTGCAAGCCTCAATAACTTGATCAAAACTTGATTGAATTGAAACTCGCTAACCCCATCCCTGAAAATAATGATTTGATCAGGTTTCCTCTTCCCTGAACTTGTATAGAAGTCTAAGAGAGCTTCCTTCATGATACCGTCATCCACTTTGTCAGAAACTGGTTTTGAAGAAAGAATCTATCATTTTAAGCTTCAGAGACTGTGTACGGCCTGATGTCCCATAGCTGGAAATCAATGGCCACCGTTTGGAGCTAACCATCGCAGCTATTGATGGCACATCAGGCTACTCAGGAAAGCCAAACAATGCACCCATTCCAAGGATGATGGTTGGAACCTTTGAAATAACTAGAATTGAAGGTGTTTGCCCCAGCGTAAGCATAGAGAGTAGGCGGTAGTTTCTTATGTCAATTTTTACCAGTCTCGGTCATTTTCTATAATTTTTTTCCTTTTTTTTCTTTTCTTTTGGCAACCTTTGTTGTACTGTGGTATGGCGCATTATCTTTGAAAAGACTGCAAACTTTTGGCATTCTGCAGTTATATATACTCTTTTTTTTTTGAAATGGATGACTTTTGACTTTGAAATATTGGCATATGAAGCTATCTCCTCCTCTTAATGGAGTAGTTGGCGTCCATAAAAATGAGTCATTATCAACTTGAAACTTTTGACAAGCTTGGGCCCATAACATACATGCCCCATAAGTCTTGATTCATTGTACAACCTGATGTGATCCCTTTTCATGGTGGACCAACAGTGCCCCAAAACCTCATGTTTATCCTGGCAATTGCAAATCCTCCTGCATACGCCTTTGGACCACATTTTTGAATTCCCATAAGTCTCAACAAGGTCTTGTTTTGTCTCCTCAGCTAATTCCAATTTCGCAATCTTTCCTTCCTCTAAGGCTATATTTCCTACCACCACTTCATGGGGTAAAAACCATTTTCAACAAATTCAGAAACAAGTCACAATTTGTCACCTTCAAAGTCTTGAGATTCCTCTAAACACATATCGCACTCAAAAGGAACTCGAATCAGAGTATCGTTGTCGTGTCATTGATATCTAGGGATCTATGATAGATAGGCACACAAAAAAATACAAGGAATAAATGAATTCAAGAATGTCTATTTACATGAAATGAAAATTTATAAAAATATCAAAGGTCAAAAGAATCAAAATGAAAGAATATTTACTCGAATAAATAATAAAAGTATGTTTTATTGAAAATAAAAATGTCTCAACATGAGCCCACTTCTCAAAAGAAATCTCATTACTCTTAGGCTTTAGAGCAACAAGAGTGTTCTCGAATATTACTCCAGTAAAATTCCTAAAGATTACAGGAAGTTCTTCTCATCTTCTAATTGTTTAAAGAACTTCCTAGTTCGTAGGGCGAATGCCCTCAAGGTTTCTTTCTTCATCCCTTGACATTGATGGGATGATTTTCATTTCCAAACACCCCTTCTTCTTGGGTAATGGGATGATTTTCATTTCCAAACACCCCTTCTTTGGGTAAACTATCCCTCCCGACACAAAATTGAGGGGATATGTAATGGAACGTCGTTAATTCCCATTCAACTTCTTTTTCACTTAGCCGTGACCCTCTTCCCTCTCTCTCTTTTTCTTTCTCTTTTTAATAACTCTAACTAATTAGGGTCTTTTTAAAATTTTGAATGCAAATGATGCGATGTAATGTAATACAAATGCATGAATGCAAAAGGTATCGATCTCGACTCAATTTCATTTAGAAAACTTTATTTAGAAAAAGAATATCTTTACATATGAATAGATTACAAATACGCCTTCGTCCTATGGCCCAAAGTTTTAACTCAACAAAGCTAACTTTTGACAATGATCTAATTGTAACTTGTATTTCGTGCTCAATGTATCAGCTTGTACCTTTATGGTCCATAAATAATCTACTACCATCCCGAATTTGAGCTATGGCTTCATCCATGGGATAATCCTTACATCTATGGACACCTCTTCCAATGTCTGTAAAGTTGTTCTGATTATCTTGAAAGAAAGATTGGCAAACAAGTGGGCATTCCTGCTTAACATGCTACCTTAAAATGATATCCAACACCTTTAGTGTTTCTTGAGAGCTTTCAGATTCCTGTCCACGCAAAGCATTTTGAAATGCTTACATGGGTATCTTCTCAGCATAGTTAATCTCTACTTTAAAGGTCTTTTAAATGATATGGACTTCTTTAATCTCATTCTTTTGCGTCCATTTTGACATATCATCAGGGCTTGCATTTCCATTATCTCTGATAAGTGCAACATAGTAAACTCATGCTTGTTGTTTGGTTCTATAATAAATAAGCCTTTTACCATCATAGAAACAATTCTTCCCACAACTCACCTTTGTAGGTCCATGCATTCTGTCAATCACTTTCCTTCCAACACTCTCACCATCGACCGTCTTCCTATGAAAGAGAAATGTTGTAATGATGGAAATGTCCATCAATACTCTTCTTGTTCACCTTAAAATGACTGGTGAGTACATTACCTTTTGCCTTGCAGCACGCCTTGCCACAGAGTGTCGAACATTCTTCTTCGTATCCAATTCTACTTTGATTAGAAACAACATTAAGACGCACTCAATGGCGGCGGAAGAGGCGAGGAATTCCAAGATCGCCCATTTTCCTTCCTCGCTCTTTCCATTTTAGCTCACTTCCTATCCCCATGATGTTCATCAACTTCCTCATAAAAGTTGGAATACGGTCACCTTTGAGTAAACTTGAATCATAGGACAACACCATAAACCGAATATTCCTCCACCACGGATACCATATCGGCTTTTCCAAACGTAAAAGCAATCGTATACAAGATTCCAATATTGAGTTATGGCGAAACAAATTCTCATCTATTCCCAAGTCTAGCAAGTACTGTGAGTCCCCATGGTTGTTGTAGAACAACTGCTTGGCTTTGATACCCCATTGACCCCATATTTTCTTTAACTTATGTTGATTATCCTATGTGATGCTGATACGAATGTAGTCTGACAGCTTTGACACATATCCCATGGCTAGACTATTTTCCTTTACTAACCGAGTTTGCTCTTGACCATATATGGACGTTAGCGTTGCCCTCCACTCTCTCAAGAAGTCCGTTCTCCATAATAAAACTCTCTAACTTAGAAACTGACCGAATCGATACCTTTGTAAATGCAAAATGTCATGCAAACAAAAGAAAAGAAATAGTCATTATCACATGATATCAATAAATCTCAACAATAATTTATAAGGGTAATATCTAAAGTTTAACTCTAACTAAGTTGGGCTCTTACGGTTTTTTCTATATAAGGTTGGTTCTAAAGTTTGAGGTACCTGAACTAGCAGATTCCTCGATCCTCACCCATTATAGGCTCATTTGAATCGAGTTCAGTTTAGGGGAATACATTTCCATATGGCTACACAAAGATGAAAATCTCACGAAACCATAGGTACGGATGTATCCCGAAAGTGATCTACTATCCTGCACGAAGGTGAAAACCTCACGAAAGAGTAGCTTCTCACTCCCACTTAAGGGTGAGACCACAACGGTCATGCAAATGCAATGCGTATTAGAAAATAGCAACACATGCAATAATACAAACACATTTAATGCAAAGAGGATTAAATTTTAAAATTTTTAATTTCTGACATTAAGACAAGAGATAATCAATTACACGGCTTGACTCTCTTAAACGTTCCCAGTGGAGTCGCCAAGCTGTCGAGACCATTTTTAAATCGGGTTTTGGAAAATGGGAATCGACTTTAAAAATGAAAACGGGAGTCGCCACCAATCTTTTTAGGTGTGATTGGATCACCTCTAAAACATTTTGTTTTAAAATCATTAGTTTTGGTCTACGAAATATAAAAGAATGGGTTCGAGAGTCGGTTACGTGACGAGGAAGGATTAGCACCCTCGTATCGCCCAATAATTGGTACCTAATTAATTATCAAATGTCTTTAAGGTCAGAAATTAGAAATTTTAAGATGCAATCCTCTTTTAATATTTTTGATTTTTTTTTTTTTGAAAATTAGGGTTCACTTATATCAAATAAATCAAAATATTTCGTCCAATAAGTTAGGACACCATATTTTTAAGATATTTGGCACTAAGTTAGCCTTTTTGAAAATTCCTATCTCGAAACGACAAAACGCCACATCCAGTAAGTTAGGACACAACGCTTTGAAATTCCAAGATAATTGCTTGTATTTTGAAAATTTTAAAAGTTTAGAAGGGTATTTGACTATTCGAACTCAAGGAGAAAAATTGCAACCCAATAAGTTAGGGCACTACTTTTCCCGAAGTTTCCAAACACCAAGCATTGCCTTTTTATTTTTGAAAACTTTAGAGTCTCGTTTTTTAAATTGATGCATGAAGGAGCATATTTACATTATGGAATAACATACAATATAACATATTATCATAATAAGTAAGTAAAAACATGAATTTAAACAAATTTTAAACAATGAACATAGCAAATTAAAAACAAGTAAAATATACATACAAAAAAATATACGATATACATTAAAAATGAATAAATAAGCATATAAACTTATAAGATATAACTCTATATACATTTTAATAAATCAATAGACACAAAGAAAAAAAAACGGTGCATAGCATACAATTTAACATAAACATGCCTAAAATAACACCAACATACATGCCAATTCTAAAATACGACTTCTAACAATAATTATAAAATAACATTATAAATGATATGTAGGATTTAATCAACTAAACAATATCGAAATAAAAAAATAAAGATAAATAAGTAAAATGTATAAAATAAAAATAAATAGAAATAAGACATTTAAAAGTATAATATAAAAATGATAAAAGAGAACCCCCTTTTTAAAATAATGATATCTACATATAAGTTATATTATAAAATATAATAGTGATACATAAAAATGTACTAAATATTAATATTATATTTATTTATAAAACTTTAAAGATGTATATAACTAATAAAATAAAATAATATATACTTTATAATAAAATAAAGGTAATATAAGGAAATATAATATGATATATATTAAAGAAAAGTATTATGATATATAGTAAAATATAATATGTAATAAAAATATATAAATAGAATATGACTTAAATACAATATGATAAGAATTTAATAATAATAATATAATAAGTATTTTTCATATAAAAATATAGGAAAATAAATAATCTATAATATATAACCTATAAAAGTAATAGAATAAGTATTATATACATATTCGAAAAATGAAGAAATTAAAATAAAAAAGGGTTGAAAAACTAAGATAGACGAAGAATAAAATAAGAACAAACCACAGAGAGTAAGAACGCAAGAGGGAGAGAAATTTGAGTGAATGCTCTCAAGAATTCTTATTGCTTCCCAAAACTCCATCTTTACAATGAAGGAGAGGCCTCTATTTATAGTTGAGCCTCCCCAAATCCAACAGTACATGATCGATTACATCAACAGATTAAAATTAAAGAAATCATATCTTCTAAGATTGTATATCATATCTAAGATTGCAATCATATCTGAGATTGCAATCATATCTAAGATTGCAATCATATCTAAGATTGTATCATATCTAAGATTGCATATCATTGAAGATTATATTTCCATATGAGTCAAGCTTGTAGATGGACCTTAAATCTTTTCAAGTAATGGGCCATTCGATCGGGCCAAATTATATTTGTAACTCTGGACCTGAACTTTGGACTTCGCTTTTTTGGGTTTATTATTTTAAATATTGAAATGGGCGGGCAAAATTGAGTGTCTACACCGCTCTCGTTCTTTATCATTTGGTATCGATTTGAGAGTTTTAGGTGTTCTTATAAAACTAATTTCCAGCAAATAGTCTCAAAACTATTTTTTTACCCTGACAGTTTCTGGAAGAAAAAAATTTAGTGGGTAAACATTTTTCAAATTATCTGAAATTTTACATACTGTTTCTTAGCACTATTTTAGAATATAAAAAAAATTTCCAACCAAAAAATGATCGAAAAAGTGAAAAAAAAAGTAGAAAAATAAGAAAGAAAAGAAAACGAAAAAATATTATGTGGGTTGAGTCTCAAATGAAAGCATGTTAATGATGAATATTGAGTCAATGGTTACACACTCAAAATCGTCTCTTATTAAAAGTCAATGGTTACACACTCAAAATCGTCTCTTATTAAATATTTTCTCAAGAATCGATATTTAAGTTAGAGATGATGACCAAAAGTTAAACTGTCGTTGGTTCATGTGGAGTCTTGAGAATAAAGATTCAAGAACTAGTTGGATGTAATCTATGTTCTTGCTAGTTAATCATGGAACCCCAATGAGACATGATTGATGGGTGTGAGAATGATTATAACAATAGAAAAATGCTTTTTCAAGGTTTCAATACAAGACGCATGCATCATACTACATTCTAGATATGTACCCAACATATCAGCTATTGGTTCGATCATCTTTAGAGCACAAGCCTCCACTTATATAAAATCACATAAGTTACAAACGCATAGTCAGTGACTCACTAATGATTTAGGTAAATCACATCATGAACACCACTAGTGAATTAATTCACAAACGGATTCAGAGTTAGTTCATTTTAGGTCCAGTCCCATGTATCGCTCTTCCAATGAATACATCTATATCTCTACCCGTGAAGTCAACACTCCAGTAGCCAAGACTAGCAATCGCCCCAATTGGAATTGTAGACGACATAATAATCTTCTAGGTATTTGAATCAAATGCTCACTTTGATTCTTTTACGAGATTACAGATTCGTTTAGATTATCTACTAAAGTAAGTTGTCTTTCTCGCAATGTAAACATTCTTCTAGTGTCACTTATTATCAATTTGAACTTAGAAAATCAATAAGCTAATATTTATTTGTCATAATTTTGCTATACATGCAAAATATGATAGACAAAAACACAAAAGACATAACAATGAAATGTGAAATTAACTTCTTTTATTCATTGCTCAAATACATAGAAAATAGTTACATGTTTACTATAATATGAGCACACTTCCCAACAATTTTAAGAAGAATTTAATTTCTATAGTATATTTATTTAATGGCGGTTATTCCGTTACATTCAATAAAGGGATTGCTATTCATAAAAATCATTTTTTTAATCTGTAATGGATGGATGAAAAACAATCTCTATTTTATCAAACAAAATAACTATTCGATGCTTCAAATTGGAATGGTGAATAAAAAGTTTAAATCTTCTTACTCTAATGAGGGGTGCTCATTGCACTTAAGATTTGGTCACATTAACTAGAAAGAATCACTAAACTCGTGAAAGATGGTCTCTTAAGTATGCTTAAGGAAATTATTCTTCCAAAATGTAACTTTTACTTGAAAGGTAAAATGACTAAGAGGCCTTTTAATTTGAAAGGTACAAGAGCTAACCGATGAGTGATCCCGGCCAGAATATAGAAGATCAATGATTGAAGATAAGCCATTATTGTTTAAGTGGTAGCTTTTGCACAATACTGAACCTCCATGCCACGAGAAACAATCAAGGGTTTATTTACAATTGTTTTAATTCCAGGTTAGTTTTCCTTTAAATAATAACATGTGTTTTATTATAAATAAAAATTTCATATAGCAAATTATTTGGGATTTTTATTTTGTTTTAAATGTTTTATTGTTATTTATGTCAACTTTTTCTATTACTAATGTGCTACAAGAGAGATGTACAAGAATATAATATGTAAGAAGGTGGAGAAGATCAAATCTTTCAGCAGGGATGACGTCAAGGAGGCTAGTAGGAGTTTTGGCTCTCTAATGGTAAAATCTTTAAAAATGAATGGTACGTTCTTCAAAGTTGTATTTGTCCGCTCGGATACATGAAAACCAATATAATGTGGAGTTTATTGGAGCAGCTTGTCATGCTATGTTTGGATAATTCCATATTTGTATGTGTCACCTTTTCCTTTTATTTTTCCATGTAAAGAACAAAAGAAAAGAAAGCACTCTCTCCTTCTTATTAATAACATTTTATATTTCTTATTAAATACATTGGACAATCGTGGCAAAGCTAATTAGCAGGGAAACTTATGAAATCCGATAGGCTATTACATTGGCCACGATATAAATGGGAACAGTTTTTAAGTGTTCCAAGGAGATTAGATGATGTCGGTCTTTCATAACATATATACATCTCCGAGAGTAATAATTGTCTATGGTTTGTTCTATTTCTAGTACACGAAATTTGGGGATATGCGTGTATAAGCTGAAAAACTGCATTCAGAGCTTGTTGGACCCTATAGGTTGAACCAGGTGTGAGTCCCATATCTAGATCACAGAATTCATTAAAACAAATAAGAGACAATAAAGTATATTAAACACAAATAGAAATGTGAAGGGAAAATAAAAACAAATTAGTTGATATACCTGGAGATAAATTTGTCCTAAGTTGTATGGCGGATTGAAAGTATGACAGAGGTCGTTGTGCAAAGTCGGAACATATGCCATGTTTGATCCATTCTTCGTACCAAAAGCTAAAGTCGTTCTTTCCCAATATCAAGTTTGGCCATAGTCGGCGCAAGCCTACCCAAAGAAGTTTCTCACTTTGCAGCAAACCCTTTTAAATTAAAAACAAAAAATCTCGTTAGATTACATATAAATCACTTAATAGTTTCAAGCGAAGAATGTACGTATGCGTACTTGGAGTCGTGGCCGGGTTCTAATAGGTCGTGTATTGGTGCAAGGATTCCTTGTATCGTACATGGGGCACCGGCATGTCATGAGCGTCTTGCGCCCAAATTCCATGTATTTTGAATTCAGTTGGGATTGTGAGTTTACAGGTGAGAATAAAGCTACAAACTGAGGGAGGCCATTGGAGTGCCAACTTATAAAAGTCTACCACTGGAATTATTGGCGGCCGGGGTACTGCAAATGCTACCCATAATGAAAAATGATACAATGCATTTTTACAAATTTACAAATCAAAAGAGAACTACTCCATATATAGATATTACATGCATAGATGGTTGTACTGAGATTGGATGATTGTGCTTTGCAAGCAGCTGGTTTATGATCTCCTTTATAAGCTTGGCACACATATTTCACAAAATTTTCAAAGTCCTGCAACCATGAAATAAATATTGAAGTTGCTTGTCACAAAATGTTACTTCACAGTCACACCAAGAGAGAGAAATAAACAAACTCACTTGTCTGAGTGGCTGATTATTCACCACCACCCATGGCACATATTCTTGAGCTGGCTTCAGATGTGCAGTCTCATTAGCATATTGCAACAGAAGCTGCATTTTGTTAATTTGGAAAATCAATGTTAGAAAAAGCGAAGGAGTATTAGTTAAATGCTAAGACATGCAGCCAACCTTGTATCCAAGTCCAGTAGTATAGCATTTGTTGATTATCTCCTCATTCAATCTCAGCTTTTCACTGCAATTTTTCCACAGTGCTTCAACTGGCCCCCCTTTTAAGCTTTGTTGCTCTGTGCAGCGAATGAATTCCAAGTGCTCTTTCTGCACCACAGTAGAGTAATTAAACACGACTTCAAGACGAGTGCAAATGCTTTTGGCTAAAAGAATTTACCACATCAGGCCAGAAATGGATGACACAGCTATGTATAGTGTTTAAGTAGCATTCTTCTTCTCCATGCTGCACATTGTTGCATAAACTATAATTAGTTATAGTACCAAAAAGAAATTGAACTTCATTAGTTAATAATGAAAATACATTAAAATGAAGAATGGAGTTGTAAACCTGGCAATGGATTTCAACATTGCCCCAAGGGACCAATCTTAGATTGATAATGGTATGGAGGTCAGTGTGGAAGACCTTGACAAGGTCATTGGAGATAAAGGAGGCACATTGCTCGCATAAACTTGTTTCATAATACAGTGACAAAGTAACGCTGTCATTAACATTATCTAAAGAGGAATGGGAGGGAGAAATAAGCATGAATATTGCAAGAGCAGCAAGAATATAGAAGATCAATGGTTGAAAATAAGCCATTAATGTTTAAGTGATAGCTTTTGCACAATGCTGAACCTCCATTATGCAAGGGTTTTTATAGTTGAGAATGGGGATGATGACTATTGTTTTCTTTCCCTTTCAGTAAACCATTTGACGAGAAACAATTAACGTTGTTGCTATATCTAATGCAGACAGGTTTCAGTAAACCATGTGAATGTAATTATATAAGTTGTACACTTTTTTTAAAATATTAATTGTAAAATTTATGGCCCCACACACCCTGCATGGGCTGTTCTTATTTAGCTCAATTAGTGGATGCATCCATCTTTGTGCAGAGCACAAACTGGGTTCCAAAAGAAGGAAAAAGTAATGCTTAATCATGTGCCAATTAACAATTTTTTTTTAATTTAATCTTCTTTTTTGTGGATCATTTCAACTCCAAAATACATTAAAACAATTCATTGTAGTCCTCCTATGTTATGGTAGACTTCAACAACACAAATTTCATCTTTCATGTGGATTTTACAATATTCACTTTTTCCCCAACTTTTATATTCCTTTCCACTTTATTTTAAACCATACTTGTGGACATTTATATAGATTTGTTAAAATAAAAGAATTATATATCTCGTCGTCTTAAATTTAAATTAAATAGTACATATTTTATGATAATTTTGAAGTTTAATGAAATAAAAAAAATTAAAATTAAATTGTAACAATTTTCAAAAATCTAATGATAAAAAAGTTAAATATTAAGATAAATATTCTTTATGATATTGAAATGATATTTATATTTATGATAATGTTATTTATCTTTGTGATAATTAAATTTATCTAGCCATTTCAAAGTATACTTAAGATTTTAAATTTTATTTATTTAAAATTATTAAAATTAATAATTATTTATGTGTCAATATCTAGTCCATTAATGAAGATCATATTACTTGGAGAAACTTATTTGGAGAATCAGATTAGATCAAATCACCCTTATCTAATCCTTTGAATCAAGGAAGTTGTATTAGATAGTTGAAATCTTGGTTTCCAAGAATCCTTAATTATTTACCTTGCTTCTTCTTGTTATATTATATTTCCCTAGTTAATATGTTGTTTAATAGGGATTGTGATAGATCATTTCTATGTCAGCAAGTCTCAAACAACCCTATATAATTAAAAGGCTTGTATATGTTTATGTACCTATAATTTAGAGCACTAAGTCTGATCAAGTGAGGAACTTTACTTGGCAATTTGCTAGTAAAACCTTTTATATTGTGGTTTTACAGGTTAAATTCACAAGGTGAATTTAGTGGTGAGGGTTCTAGTCTTCAAAGATACAAGTGAGGAAATTGTCATGGCTGTGTGATAGATTTAGGATCACTGTGTAAAAGTTTTAAGATAATAGATACTTCTCATTGAGCTAGGCTCTGAAAATGTAAGGAAATCAAACTTTGTCTCATGTTTGTCTTTATTGTTTCAACTGCAATGTTGAGGAGTGCCCACTCCCTTGTCACTACTTCAAAAACGTAACTTATTTCTCAATTTCATTTTAACAATTGATATAAAAGTCTACCACTTAACATAGCTAGTGGAGATCCTTGGTGTTGCTAGATTCAAGCTCTGAGAGGTCCTTTTACATCTTGTACTCCTATGCTAGAGGTTTACAATTATGCTTACTGGAAAGCACATATGAAATCTGACAAGCTGTCGTTATGATGTCAAAAATAAATAGCCTTAATCTCGATACAATGATTGGAATAAGTAGAATAGGGAGAGTAAGGGTCGATTCCACATGGACTAGGAGTTTGATGATTTTCTTGCTTTTAACTTTGCTTAGGCGAGATGAGTAAAGGGAGGAGTAGAAGGGAGGTTTGTTTGAAGTGAAGTAAATGATTGAAATTAAACAAGTAAAAAAAAAAAAAGATTAAAATTGAAATTAAGAGATAAAAGTCAGCCTTGAGCTAAAGACCTTGCCTCGATTTAAATCGATCCTCGAATGGGATTTTACCTCTAGGCACATGCCGGTTACAGCCTATAGGGCCCAACCCCTATAACTTGTTTTTCTCTCAAGTGAATCGAGAATCTAAAATCAATTTTAGATCTTAATTCTTTATGAGCTAATAACGTCAGTCGCTTATTAATTCAATGCTTTGAAAATCTGGAAAAACCCGACTCGGATTCTGTCGTCTCAAATAAGAATCTAACCCGATTTCAGTTTCCTTTAGCGAACCGCCGCTAAGCGTGTTCATAGGAAGTCGAAGTGCCACAGGCCGATCCTTCCTCCCAACTGTTAATCGAAACTGAATTTTATTCCAACGTGTACTTTTTGAAATCAAACCGATTTGATTATAAAAGGATGGTCGATTACCAATCCTTGATTCTTGAAAACTGAAAATGTAACCCTTAAGGGTATGAAGTGCTTCTCAATTCTCACGACTTAGAATCGAGTCATCGCTTTAGCCTTTGGCTATGAAAAACTTAGCTAAGCATGGTAGAGACCATACTTAGCATTTTAAGAAAATAAAGTAAAAACTAAATCAAAAAGAGAAATTTATTAAAACTAGAAAGAAACAAAGGGTTTAATAAATGCAAAGTGAAGAATGCTCAATGGATATATCCCTTCCCCTTTGAGGCTTACCCCAATAGGGTATTTATAGTTCTCAAAAATCCTAAAAAGTAGTATTCAAGATTAAGAGAAAAATCCTAAATAAACAAATAAATATAAATCTTAATCCTAATTTGAATTTAAATGGGCGATTAAGTCTCTTTCTCCATGCCAAATGCCTTTTAGAAATTGCTGACTAGACCTTCTAGAAATTGCTGACTGGACGCACGTCAGCGACATCATGCCCCAAGTCACGCCCAATAATTCAGCCATGTATCCAGAAAATCCAAAATTGCTCAATTTCGTCGACTTAAGCTCAATTTCTGCAATTCAATGTCCTGAATCAAAAATGAATGAAAAATGCCAAGTTAGCAACTCAAAATAGCTAATAAAGGAGTAATCAACCATGAAATAATGTATAATTTAAACACTAATCAAATTCCCCCTCACTTATTCGATGCTTGCTCTCAAGCATTTCTCAATTATCATGCAAAAACTCAAAATTGCAAATTCCAATTTCAAAAAATTTCCAAGGTTTCTAAGCAAACCCAACCAAGCAAATGTCGAAATTCAAGCTCAATCAAGCAAGATATAATCAATTAAGTGCAAATCAACCATGGCATTTCAATCAATCATCAATTCCAAAGAATTCAAGACTTAGTTCCTCTCATGGGTTCACTCATTCTGCTCAAGTGATTTGGGTGAAAGAATCGCTCAAGCCTGGACTAACCAATGCATTACCATAGGCTTGTAACTAAATCTCATCTCCACTACTTAGTATGAAAATGATGCAACAATCAAGAGGACTTCAAACAGGTTGTAATATGGCTAAGTTCGAGTAGGATAAAGGCTGAAAAACGAGGTTTCAAAATTCCAAGACAATGAAAGTATTATTCCGAAAATTATTCAAAGAAAAATTGAAGGTAGAAGAAACAAGAAATTCAATTAGAGCACAATTCACTCTCTTTTCTTCTTTTTCTTTCTTCCCTTTTTTTTGAAACATTCTTTTTTCTTCTTTTCTCTTTCGAACCAAACTGTTTTCCTGCTCATTCGAATCAAAACTGCACTGTTAAAAAAATCTGCAGGAAAAACTGCACTGTTTGAAAGAACTTCTATTCGAATAGGGTTAATTCCTGGCTGGTTTTGTTCGAATCTGGACTGTTATTTCAAACAGCTTCTTCCTATTTTTTCTTTCCCGAAACAATCTCACCTTGTCATGAAAAAGGGTAGCAAAAAGATAGTAAAAATAAAATAGCCTCGGGTTTTAAGTGTGGTGAATCAAAGAAAAGGATAAGGCTCAAATTGGTTCACTAAGGGGTAAAACAAAGAGGGTAGGCTGTTTTATTTGGAAAAAGAAATGGGTTAAATCCTAATGCCTCTATCACATCATAGCATCATAATCAACAATGTAATCTCAACAAGCATCGAGTCACAAGTTCTAGAATGGAATCAATTGGTTCGGCATACTCAATTAAAACAAAGAGCAAGAATAAAAGATATGCTCAATAGGTTCAAAAACTCACATGAAAGGCTTGTGAACTAAGCCATGCATCCAATTCGATTAATGAAAGCATGAAATTACCAAGAAAAATTTACTCAAATTAATCATGCCATGCTATCTTGAATCCTAAATTCAACAAGAACATGCTTGAATTCACAAAGAAACACAAAGATAAGTCAACAGTCATAATCAAGAAATACTCAATTTCAAATCAACGAATAAACAAGAGTTAACTTGAGTCTAACCACCCCCCCGCACTTAAGATCATATTGCCCCAATATGAACAATAAAAATTAAAATGCACAAGAGAGGGTGAAAGTACTCTCTGATTAATGTGGGGGTGTTGGCGGCAAGGGGACAAAAGGTGGGTTTGGGTTGTGCTATCTTACGCAGGCCCTATTCTTGCTTCTAATGTGCGCTGAACGCTCCCCCTCACTTAATGTTATGGGGCATCTAGAACATGGGGGACCCTGCTGCTGCCCTTTCACGATATTTGCTGGAAATTAGCCTTGAATTTGGTTAATTTATACTTTAATTGAACCAATTCTTTGCTTCGGCTTTGTTCGAATTAAAATGCCCGTGGTACCTACAAAATTTGAATCAAAGAATTAAAAATAATTAAGCGAAATTAATAAAAAAACTAAAGACTGAAAACAAGAAATAAAAACGAAATGGGCTCCCATTAAGTGCCATTGTTTCACGTCGTTAGCTCGACGACCCGATTTCAAAGCTTGGGTTCTTCCAATTCAATCTCTTCAACCAATCCGACAGGGGCGTTCTCATAATATGGCTTCAATCTTTGCCCGTTAACCTTGAATTGAACTCCTGAGTCATCTTCTAATTCCACGGCGCCATAAGGAAAAATTTAAGTTACCTTGAATGGTCCAAGCCACTTTGATCGAAGTTTTCCTGCAAAAAGCTTAATTTTAGAATTGAATAGCAAAACCTTTTGATTAACATTAAATGATTTAAAGGATATCCTTCGATCGTAGAGTTCTTTCGTCTTTTCTTTATAGATTTTGGCATTATCGTAAGCATTTCGTCGGATTTCTTCTAACTCTTGAATGTGTAATTTTCGTGCTTCTCCGATCGCTTCCATCTCCATGTTACATTGCTTCACCGTCCAATAAGCATGATGCTCAAGTTCAACCGGTAAGTGGCACGGTTTACCGAAAACTAGGCAGTATGGAGACATTCCGATTGGCCTTTTGTAAGCCGTTCTATACGCCCAAAGTGCTTCGGATAACTTTAAACTCCAATCCTTGCGGTCCGATTTGACAATCTTTCCCAAAATCGCCTTAATTTCACGATTTGACACCTCCGATTGCCCATTTGTTTGCGGATGGTAAGCTGTGGCAATTCTTTGTGTCACGCCAAATTTTTTCATGAGTGCTTCAATAATTCGATTGATGAAATGGGTTCCTCTATCGCTAACGATCGCCTTTGGTGTGCCAAACCTAGAAAAAATAAAATTCTTTAGAAAATTAACAGTAGTTCTTGTATCATTATTATGGGTTGCTTTCGCTTCGACCCACTTTGAAACATAATCGACTGCAAGAATTATATAAGTGTTATAGTAAGATGACACAAAAGGTCCCACATAATCAAGACCCCACACATCAAAAATTTCGCATACATGGATTGGATTCATAGGCATTTCATTCCTACGACTTAAATTACCTGCTCTTTGACACTTTTCACATTATTTACAATTAAAATAAGCATCTCTAAATATATTTGGCCAAAAGAAACCGCATTCTAATATTTTATGAGCAGTTCGCTTCGGTCCAAAATGACCGCCACATGCATACGAATGACAGAAATTAAGGATCAAATTTACCTCTTCTTCGGCTACACATCACCGAATTACCTGATCAGAGCAGTGTTTCCAAATATAAGGGTCATCCCAAATGTAATATCGAGACTCCCTCTTAATTTTATTAATTACCGTTCTTGGTAGGTGCATCAAAATTTTACCCATAGCTAAGAAATTTACCATGTCAGCAAACCATGGTAAATTCCCTTGTTGCGCTAACATTAAGTGCTTTTTGGGAAACTCTTCTTTGATCGGCGGATCAGACGAAGTGATGGGAATTTAGCTCAAGTGATCGGCCACCAGATTTTCTCATCCCTTCTTATCTTTTATTTCTAAATTAAATTCTTGGAGAAGTAGAATCCAACGAATTAGCCTCGGCTTCACTTACTTCTTGCTCATCAGGTACCGTAATGCTGTATGATCAGAAAAAATGATAATATTAGTACCTAATAAATACGAACAAAATTTTTCTAAAGTAAATACTATAACAAGAAGCTCTTTTTCAGTAGTGGAATAATTTCTCTGAGTCGAGTCTAAAGTTTGAGACGCATAGGCAATGACGTGCGGCTCTTTGTCGATTTTTTGACCAAGAACCGCGCCAACGCTAGTGTCGGAGGCATCACACATCAGCTCGAATGGATATTCCCAATTCGGTGGTTGTATAATTGGAGTCGTAATTAGCTTTTCCTTTAAGGTGTTCCATGACTTTTTGCATTCTGGATTGAAATCAAAGATTTGGTCCTTGTGAAGAAGACTGCATAATAATTGTGCGTCTTTGAGAAGTCCTTGATAAATCGTCGGTAAAATCCTGTATGGCCAAGAAAAGAACGTATTTCCCTAACCGTAGTCGGGTAAGGGAGTGAGCGAATAACATCGGTCTTGGCTTCATCGACCGCAATACCGTTAGAAGAAACTATATGTCCTAGAATCAACCCTTTATCGACCATAAAATGGCATTTTTCATAGTTTAAAACAAGGTTGTATTCTAGGCATCGCTTCAAAACATTTGATAAATTAAAGAGGCATTCGGTAAAGGTGTTACCATAAACAATGAAGTCATCCATGAATACCTCTATACCCTTCTCGATAAAATCAAAAAAGATACTAAGCATACAACGTTGAAATGTGGCTAGCGCATTGTATAGACCGAAGGACATTCGTCTATAGGCAAACGTTCTAAAAGGGCATGTGAACGTCGTATTTTCATGATCTTCAGGCGCCATCAAAATTTGGAAGAAACCTGAAAATCCATCAAGACAGCAGTAGTGAGTTTTACCGGCTAATCTTTTTATTAATTGATCAATAAAAGGTAACGAAAAATGATCTTTGCGAGTTAAAGAGTTCAACTTCCTGTAATCGATACAGACTCGCCATCCATTTTGCACTCTAATTAGAATTAACTCACCTTTCGAGTTTTTGATTACCGTTACTCCAGTCTTCTTAGGCACAACATGTATCGGACTTACCCAACTACTATCCGATATGGGATAGATAACATCGGCATTAAGTAGCTTTTGAATTTCCTTTTTCACCACTTCCATCATAGGCGGATTTAGTCGACATTGTCCTTCACGTGATGGTTTCGTCCCTTCCTCGATCTTTATCTTATGCATACACGTTGAGGGACTTAACCCTTTGATGTCGGTAATTGTCCACCCAATGGCTTTTTTGTGCGCACGTAGTATTTCAACAAGGTCCTTTTCCTCGTCTTTACTTAGCTTGTTCGACACAATAATCGGCAGTGTATCATTGTTGCCTAAAAAAAGTACTTCAAGTGATCCAATAATTCCTTTAGTTTAATCCGAGGAGCCTGCAAAATCGAAGCTAATAATTTAGTTTTTGAAGGTGTAGTGATTTCGTTAGAATTAATGGAATCAATAGAAAAAGTTTGTTTCAACTCCTTGAATTCACCATCAAAATCATCAAATTCCCTGCAAATTTTATTAACAAAATTAGTCTCAACAAACTCATCAATCGCAGGCTCAATTATATCGATAAAATTAATGCTTTGAACATCATCAGGATACCGCATCGCTTTGTAAACATTAAATTTAACGACCTCACCATCGAACTCCATTGTGAGGATTCCACTTCAGACATCAATTTTAGTGTTGGCGGTGCTAAGAAAAGGTCGCCCAAGGAGAATTTCGGATGAAGTGTTTGAGCGGTCGTTTTCTATGTCAGTTACATAGAAATCGGCCAGAAAGATTAATTCATTTACCTTTATCAAGACATTCTCCAAGACTCCCTCCGGGTAAATAATTAAACGATCCGCCAACTGAATAGTGACCTTCGTTTCCTTCAATGGGTCGGCTGAAAGAGTATTGTACACGGATAGATGCATCACATTAATGAAGGCTCCCAAGTCGCACATGCCCTCTTTATGCCCACTTTGTCGATTTTGCAAGGTATGGCGAACATGCCTTGGTCTTTCAACTTTGGTGGAAGTCATCGGGTCAAAACTGCAGAAACGTGCTCTCCGAGATTTACCTTTTCATGCCCGGTTAGTCTTCTTTTATTAGTACAAAGTTCTTTAAGGAAACGAGCGTACCTTGCCACCTTCCGAATTACCTCTAAAAGAGGAATGTTGATCTCGACTTTTTGGAAAACTTCTAGGATTTCTCCTCAGCTTGCTTATCTTTCTTTATAAATCTCGATGAAAAAGGAGGTTGTGTGGCGTAAGGAGATGGTGCTGGTTCGGATATTGGATTCATTATTTTTCTTCGAGTTGTGGCGTCATTTTCCTCTTGGGGATTGGCGTCAATTGTTTCTTCGGTAGTTGTGGATTTTTTTACAATTGCCTTATCATTTTTGCTTGTTTCGGCGTCGTTTTTCTCTCGAATTGGCATCATTTACTGTTCAACAATTGTTCCACTCCTAAGAGTGATGGCACTCACGTTCTCCCGTGGGTTCGTTTCGGTTTGTGAGGGAAGCTTACCTTGCGATTCTAAGTGGCCCACAGTTTTCGTCAATTGACTTATTTATTTGTCAATTTCTTACAAATGTGACTCTGTTCGGTCTTGAAATTTCTCTTGGGATTGCGCTAATCGCTCTACGAGAGACTCGAGTGAACTTTTTGGTGGTTGATATGGTTGTGGTGGAGGCGGCCTTGGTTGGTAAGATTGGTTCGACCTCTGGTTCTGTGCGTAGCTAAAATTTGGGTGGTCTTGCCATCCCAGATTGTAGGTATTACTATGGGGGTTATAAGGTCTTTGAGGTGGCCCTGGAAAACTCCCCACTGTATTCACCTATTTTTTCTATCCCCTCTTGGAGTGTCGGGCAACAATCGGTTGGGTGATCTGGAATCGTACAAATTTCGCATACTCTGGCTGATCCGTTCTTTCTTGTAATTAGAGAATTAACAACGTTAGTTAATTCATCGATTTTATTTTCAAGTGAAACGGTACTTACCTCGTGAACCCTTTGGCTAGGTTTATTAGTGGCGCCAAACTGTTGAGAGTTGGATGCCATTGTCGAAATTAATTCCCTTGCTTGATTGGGGGTCATGTTGACAAGCGCTCCTCCACTGGCGGCGTCAATCATTTTCATCTCCATCGGAAGTAAACCTTCATAGAAATATTGCAGAAGCGTTTGTTCACTCAATCCCTGTTACGGACAGCTCGCACATAACTTCTTGAATCGCTCCCAATATTCATAAAGCGGCTCGTCATACTTTTGTTTAATTCCAAGGATGCTTCGCCTTAGTTCGCTTGCTTTTGCTGCTGGAAAAAACCTGTCAAGAAAAATACGATTCAAATCAGCCCAAGTAGTAATGAAATTTGGTGGTAAATAAAACAACCATTCTTTTGCTATGCCGGATAAAGAAAAAGGAAACGCTCGTAATTTAATTTGGTCTTCGGATACTCCCTGAGGTTTCATGCTTGAACAAACCAAATGAAATTCGGCTAAGTGTGTGTGTGGACTCTCGCTTGGAAGGCCATTGAAGGTAGGAAAGAGATGAATTAACCCCGTTTTTAGAGTAAAAGGGGTGGTGCCTTGAGGAAATGTAATGCAAAGGGGTTGTTGTTCCGCAGGAGCCGCGGCTAACTCGCGAATTGTTTGATCGCCCATCATTTTTGTTTGTTGTGCGTCAGGTGTTGGATTGGCAATGGGAGTGTTATCGACGTCGATCGGATTGATGGAATCCGTTGATTCTTCGTTGGTAGCGCTAGTTGATTTTTCAGAATTTGTTTGTTGTTGTCATTTCTTTTTATCCCGAAGTGTTTGACCGTGAATTCTTCTTACTTGGGCTTCGATTTTCGGATCAAATTCTAAAAATGTGCCCAGATTTTGACTGGTCATAAATCAGAAACAAGAAAATTAAATCAATAACTTGCCGAAGTCCTCGGCAACGGATCCAATTTTGACAAGCTGTCGTTATGATGTCAAAAATAGATAGCCTTAATCTCGATACAATGATTGGAATAAGTAGAATAGGAAGAGTAAGGGTCGATACCACAGGGACTAGGAGTTTGATGATTTTCTTGCTTTTAACTTTGCTTAGGCGAGATGAGTAAAGGAAGGACTAGAAGGGAGGTTTGTTTGAAGTGAAGTAAATGATTGAAATTAAACAAGTAAAAAAAAATATTGAAATTGAAATTAAGAGATAAAAGGCAGCCTTGGGCTAAAGACCTTGCCTCGATTTAAATCGATCCTCGAATGGGATTTTACCTCTATGCACATACCGGTTACATCCTATAGGGCCCAATCCCTATAACTTGTTTTTCTCTCAAGTGAATCGAGAATCTAAAATCAATTTTTAGATCTTAATTCTTTATGAGCTAATAGCGTCAATCGCTTATTAATTCAATGCTTTGAAAATCTGGAAAAACCCGACTTGGATTCTGTCGTCTCAAATAAGAATCTAACCCAATTTTAGTTTCCCTTAGCGAACCGCCGCTAAGCGTGTTCATAGGAAGTTGAAGTGCCACAGGCCGATCCTTTCTCCCAACTGTTAATCGAAACCGAATTTTATTCCAACGTGCACTTTTTGAAATCAAACCGATTTGATTATAAAAGGATGGTCGATTACAATCCTTGATTCCTGAAAACTGAAAATGTAACCCTTAAGGGTATGAAGTGCTTTTCAATTCTCACGACTTAGAATCGAGTCATCGCTTTAGCCTTTGGCTATGGAAAACTTAGCTAAGCATGGTAGAGACCATGTTTAGCGTTTTAAGAAAATAAAGTAAAAACTAAATCAAAAAGAGAAATTTATTAAAACTAGAAAGAAACAAAGAGTTTACTAAATGCAAAGTGAAGAATGCTCGATGGATAGATCCCTCCCAATGGGGTATTTATAGTCCTCAAAAATCCTAAAAAGTAGTATTCAAAATTAAGAGAAAAATCCTAAATAAACAAATAAATATAAATCTTAATCCTAATTTGAATTTAAATGGGCGGTTAAGTCTCTTTCTCCATGCCAAATGCCTTTTAGAAATTGCTCGACTAGACCTTCTAGAAATTGCTGATTGACGCCACGTTAGCGACATCATGCCCCAAGTCACGCCTTGATAATTCACCATGTATCCAGAAAATTCAAAATTGCTCAATTTCGCGACTTAAGCTCAATTTACGCAATTCAATGTCCCTGAATCAAAATGAATGAAAATGCCAAGTTAGCAACTCAAAATAGTTAATAAAGGAGTAATCAACCATGAAATAATGTATAATTTAAACACTAATCAAAATCTAATTGCTAACTTTAAAATTTTTGAAAAATTTCAAATGAATACACGAGAAATTTTAGCAATCTCTATCTTCAAATAAATCTTGTTTGAATATTTAATTTTGACTTGATATATCACTTGGAACCAGGATTTGACACTTTTTTCTAAGGTGTACCTATGTTATTTTTGGTCTAATCTAGTACACCTATATTTGACAAAAAATTTAGGTTTTGGTAACCAAAAATAACAATGTTAACTTTTAGTGTTTAATTCGAGTTTAATAAAAATTTGTTATTATTATTTTTAAAATTTTTGTGATGTATATGCAACTGGAAGTCTTGCAGAAATTGAAGCGCAATTGTTAGAAGAATTAATTGATAAGAAATTAATTGATGCATTATCAAATGTAAAAGGAAGAACTTATAAAGGTAATGTTTCCTTGTATATAAGCATTTTAAATATATTAAACTAATTTCAATAAAAATTATCATCAAATGGGTTTTTCAATTGACTACATCAGTCCATCCTTTGATAAAAAAAGCAAGAGAGCTTGGAAAGTTGTAAAATCATTATGATAATTATGTATATAAACTAGGAAAGATTACCTTCAGTAATTATTTGATGCATCTCTAATTAGTTGACGTATTATATGACTCTTATGCTCTTGTATTCCATTGATTGGAATTAGGCTCTCAACATAAAATAAAAAAATAAAAATAAAAAGACGTACTCTCGATGATGATCCAGGTAAGTGTTGATCCCAAGCACCTTAAGTTCTTGGATGGAGGGATCAAACAAGACAACTTCATAATTTGCGTTTAAAGGAAACATTTCACCATTTTTCCAAAACCCTAATGGTCTGGCAACTCCAGGAATAGATTCAATACTGAATTGCTTAGTCCATACTTTTCCATTCATAACCCATAAATCAAAAGACATGTCAATTCTTTCCACTGTGTAAGCAATAACACCAAGAGATCCATTAAACACCAATACCTCGAGGATATCATTTTATGGGTAAAACCCGACAAATTCTGGGATAGGTGAAACCGAAAACTTCTCATTAGCTATGTCAAATGAAAGAATCATTTTTTTTTCATAAGGAGTGTTCCCCATCGTTGTTTGCCAATAAAAAAATTCCATCGAAGTAATTATTACTCAAATATAAATCAAACGGTCTATAATTAGGAGATGGAATTTCCTTCCAAGAATCGCATTTAAGAGAATACAACTCAACTTGGGTCACATCATCAGGACTTTCAATTCCACATTCACTATCAACAAAAAGATACGTAACAAATCGTATGAATTTGTAGTCATCAGCTTTAAAATCAAACTCGAAAGCACCGCAGTCAAAAACAACAAGGTCACAAGTAAGGCCTGGGTAAGTAGGGCGTTGGACTGAGGATGGAGGAAGGATTTTAAATTCTCTAGTTGATGGGTTCCAAATGGAAACCTCCGTATCATCCATGCAAGGACTACGTAAACAAAATAATCCGTGACGAGCACCCCAAACATAAGGGGTATCGTGCATAAAAAAAGGAAAGCGAATGTTTTGTTTTACTAAAAAGTTTTCATCTCTTTCAACTGAAATAAGGGATGTTAGCGTTGGCATCAAATCGTCGGAGAACAGGGTTAAGGTCATTGTTTTTAAGGTTGTTGTGATAATGCTTGGAAATGAAACGAGGAGTTTGAAAAGAAGAACACCAATACTTACAAACACAGTTGAAACGAATAAGGGACTTAACTGGACGTTTACACAGAATTTCCATAACCAAAGCTTCTGGCACTTCAAATCTTGGCATCTGCATCTATGGTAATTATATTTTCCTAAAAGTTAGGAGTCATCAATGGTGGCAACCTTAACCTTGAAGAAAAAAAAGCATAAAAGGAAAGTATTTAGTACATTATTTACATGCAATTTCGGAAAATGTTTCCTTATTTGCGTGTAAAAGATAATATTTACTCTTCGCTCTCTAACCACCATCCAATAGACTTGGAAAAAAAATAAGGCAAATTGATATAGTAGGAAAATCAGTTTCATATGATATTTATAAGTCATAGCAAATTTTTTTAAACAAACAAGGTAAGTTAGTAAAAAACTCTCTCTCTCTAACAAAAATTTAGCAAACTAGTTGAAAAACTTATATGTCATCTATTAAGTTTAATTGGAGAGATTTTTTGTCTTGTGCATCAAATTAAATGGCTCCTAGAAGATAAATGTATAGATGTGATTTCTTTGGATCGACAAAGAAATCAAAGCGAGAACCTATGTAGAATAGATCTTGAATCCGTTTATAGATTTATTCGCTTGTGACATACCTTAATCTTGAGTGATTATTGGACTATGTATACCCGACTAGGGGTGAACATTCAATCAAATCGAATGAAAAAGTTTCAAATTAATCGAGTTGACGAATCACATTTTATTATTCTAACTCAATTTAAAATTTTCTCAAATCGAGTATCGAGATGAATTTCGAATGAATATATTTGTTCAAGTTAAATTAAAAAATAACTTTAGATCCTTGTAGTTACTGCCACTCACCATAATCAAAATTGCCTATAGTAGAAATCACACTTCGCTCGGGCTCATTCACAAAATAAAACCAAATAATAAATAATAAACTAAAGGATCCAATATCCATTTACAAAAGCATTTCAAAACTCCAAATTAGTCCATTTCTTACAAGCCCAATAATAAAATTTAACCTAGAAATATACCAGGCCCTAAAAATTAAAACCAAAACCCCATTACACCCAAAACCCCCCAAGCAGACTAGATTACAGTAGCCCAACTCCGTAACTAGCCCAAAATGGCCCAAGCCAATAACCCAAAAATTCCAAAAAAAATCCCAAGGGTTTCTGAAAGCAGTTTGTGCCGCAGCTCCCACGCAGGGCTTTCTTCGCGCCACCATGACCTCCACGTTGGTCTTCCAGTTGGACATACCTGCAACAAACTAACAACCACAGCAAATAACAGCAAGGCAACAGCTGAATAAATAAAAGATTTTTGTATTTTTTTTTTATTTTTACCTCTATTCGGCTATAAAAGGCAGATTGTATATTGTAAAGGGGACGAACGCAAGAAATATATATCCAAATAGCAAAAAAGAAAAAATAGATTATTCAAAGGTAGATTTCCATGCTTTACATACCGAATATAGTGTATATACATATAGAATTGTATAAAAATACCATTTTTTAACCTTTTTGGGCGATCGGAAGTCGAATGGTTTTCTCAAATTCTTTCGATGGTCGTGATTTTTTTGAGTATTTCGTCCACAGATCTGGGTCGGAGAGGGAAATAAGCCGAAAAGGACCATTGTTGGGGTCCCAACCTTCGCATACGGCGGCATATAGCCATGGCCCGATGACTGGAGCCCCGTCGGCGCTCGGAGAGCTAGAGAGTTGGGAGCTCTCTGTGTTTTTTTTAAGTTTTCAAGAAGAAAATGAGGTTTTCTAAAGCTTTTTGGTTTTTATCAGAACTACCAAACGGCGCCGTTTAGGGCCGAATTTAAAACATCTAAACGACGTCGTTTCGTGCTAAAACCTGATGACCCGACCCAGGCACGGCCAAATCCGCGTGTTTTGGTCTTTGAGGGTTATTTTCGCGCTGAGTCCCTCCCTTCCTGCACTGATCTTTAATTAGGCCCGATTATGTTTTATTTATTTCTACATTTTCCCAGGAATTTCGTGCATCGTCTCAATTTAATCTTCATTTTAACGCTGCGTTTCGAGATTTGGAATATTTTTATTTTAAACCCCTGTTCATTTGTGCGTATTTCATCCTAGTCTTAAATTATGTTTTAGTAAATTTATTTGTTTGTGAATTGATCTTTTGATTTTATATTTATTTCAATTGAGTATTTTTTCAGTTTATGTTTTATTCTTCGTAATGCTTTTATTTTTTTAAAAAAATATTATTATTCATTCTTTTAAAATTATCTTAACATAGTTTTTTAAACTTTTTTATTGATTTTATATTGTTTTAGTTTGTGATTACTTTCATTCATATATATTTTTATTTGTTCTATTATACAAAATTTCTATTTTAGAATTTTCTTTATACATGTCATTTTGTCTTCAAAATTTATTCAAAATTTATTTTAAATAATATTATATGTTATCATGTTATATATAATTTTTTTATATGTTAATTTCATATTATTCAAGTGTATTATCTTAAAATTTCCTTTAAAATGTTTATATCTCTTTTTAAATCTATCTACATATATAATTTATTTCTTTAAAGACCCTATTTTAATATATATATATATATATATTTGTTTATTTCAAACACTTTCATATATTATTAATATTTTTATATATACATTATTTATATTAATTTTTTTTTCATTTCAAGTAAATTATTTATTTAGATTGACATATATTATTTTGTATATCACTTACTTTAATTTTTATACATATATTATTTATTTTGAAATTTCATTTATACTTTACTATTTCATATATTATTTATTTTTATTTTTTTATCTATTTCCAAACTTTCGTGTGTGTTACTTACTCCAAGATTTTTATATATATAATTGTTTGTTTGCATATTGATGATTCCAAATTGCATTTCTTTTATATCATTCATTTATTTATTTGTTTTAAAACTTGCTACATGTTATTTGTGCTAATTTCTTAAAATTTTGCTCTTGATTCATTAGCCTTCGAATATTAATGTTAGTATTTTCATAGCATATGATATGTCGTTATTGTATATAACCAAATTCGTTCCTTTCAAATTTCATATTATGACCATTCATTTGTATAATATATTATCCATGTTCTATGTTCGTAACTTCATTTTTTTTTACATTATCGCGTCGCGATTCAAATTTCAACGTTTTAATTGATACGGGTAGTCTCATTTTTATTCCAAACAAACCAAATAAAATGCATTTTGAGCCGGTTTTATAATCGCTTATTTGAAAACTTTTCAAAATAAGGCAACATTTTGTGTTTGGAAATTCGGGAAATCGTGTCCTAACGTGCTGGGTTTCGATTTTCCATTTGACCGAATAACCAAAATATCCTTTTAATTGCATGTTTTGGGAATCATGAGATGATCTCGGTTTTAAGGGTTTAAAATATCATATCCTAACATACTGGATGTGGTGTTTTATTCCTTAGGGACGAGTGAATCTTAAATTCCAACTCGAGTTGTCCAAACATTTTTCAAAGGGATTGCATTTTAAAAGCTTTTCAAATTTTCGACATTAAGACATTAACTAATCAATTAGGTACAAATTTTGGGCGTTGCGAGGGTGCTAATCCTTCCTCGTATCCGAACTCTGTTTTCTTGACTTTAAATGAGGCCAAAATCAATATTTTAATAAAATAAAATGTTTTATTAGGTGATCCGATCACACCTAAACAAAAAGGATTAGTGGCGACTCCATATTTCATCTTAAAGTCGATCCCTATTTTTTCTAAAATAAAAATGGTTTCGACACCTATCGTAATCAAATTTGTTATTAACTTTCATCCCCTCATAATTTATTTATCAATCTTTTATAAAGAAATCACGCTATAGTTAAAGACGAAGATGATCATTTGTTTGTTGTCTCTTATTTCTCATCTAGCACTTTATGTGACAGTTGGTTAGCTGATAGTGGTTGCATCAATCACATGACTTGTGATAAGAAGTTTTTTAAAGACCTTGACAGGTCATTGAAGTCAAGAGTAAGGATAGAAAATGGAGAATACCTAGAAGTGAAGGGAAAAGGCACATCAGCAATAAAGAGCTGTGATGGAACTTAGTTGATCTCAACTATTCTATTTGCACCTGAGATTGATCAAAACTTGCTGAGTGTAGGGCCATTCGTGGAGAAAGGATTCAAAGTGATGCTTGAAAAGGAAAGGTGTCTTATCCTTGACTTTAGTGGCAATGGATTATTTAGGAACAAGATGCAAAAGAAGAGCTTCTCACTGAATCCACTCGAGAAGGAGCAAGTGACATCCAACTGTTAAGGAGAAATGACATCAAATCAAATGGACCTTCTTACTAAGCAAGTTAAGACAATTATGAAATTGATGACACAGTGTAATGAAAAGAGTTTTGAGCTTCAGATAAAGTCAACAAATAATCATATCTTACAAGAACAACTGCAAAAAAAAAAAAAAAATGTTCTGAGAATAAAGAATTGCATGCAAAGATAACTCTCTTGGAGCAACAGTTGGCATCACTCTCTGATGATAAACTATCATCTTTTGCACATGAAATATCTGAAAAACATGCTGAGGAGCTATGAAAAAAAGTTCAATCTCAGAAGATCGAGAGTGAAAAACTAAAATTGAATCAGATGCAACTTTCAGAAGAGAACAATGTGTTATGTTTTAAAAATAAAAAATTGACTGAAGAAGTTTCATGTGCAAAAGAATTGACATTTGTAACAACTGTTGAGTTTAAGAATTTAGTTGGTGAGATAATCAGACTTTCAGTTAAAAATCAAAGTTGGCAAAGGAATTTTTGGTCGCAAGAAGATCTATTATTCAAATCATAAATGATGTTAATCGCATGTGTAGTGACAACACAAACCTTGGAGGAGGGGCTGTAATCTGGCCACTCCCATGACTTTTCTAAAGTAGCTAATGATGTTTTTGAATTGTGGAATTTTGGTTTAGATGTATTAAAGATGGAATTGCATGTCAAGAAGCAATTGGAGGCAGCTCTTGAAGTTGTACTAGTCGAGAAGGAATTCATAGAAGGCGAATATTGAAGAATCTAGTTTATTGCAGATCAGAGGATAAGATGTCAAATATTTTTACAAAAAAATTTATGTTAGTCGATTTAAGTTTCTTAGGCATCTACAGTACTTAAGTCAGGAGGAGAATGTTAGTGTCTCAAGAGCTGTAAAGTTTGTTATTAATAAGACTAAGTCCTAGGGAGAATTGTTAGCTTCTTAGTAAGAGTAGGAGTTTAAATTTTGGTTGAGGTTGTTACTTGAGACATGTATATAATAGCTGCTTGGTTAATGAATTCAATCATCCCTTTCATTCTTATTTTTCTTTTCTTCTGTTAGTTCTCTGCAAAAACCAACAACAATGATAAAGCGTGAGAAGGATGAACGCGAAAACAGATCGTAAAGTTTGTCAAAGTCGCGGATTTGACTTAGGGCTCGAGAGAACAATGTGTTATGTTTTAAAAATAAAAAATTAACTGAAAAAGTTTCATATACTAAAGAATTGACATTTGTAACAACTGTTGAGTTTAAGAATTTAGCTGGTGAGACAATCAAACTTTTAGTTCAAAATGCGAAGTCGGAAAAGGAATTATTGGTCACGAGAAGATCTATTATTCAAATCATAAATGGTGTTAATCGCATGTGTAGTGACAACACAAGACCTTGGAGGAGGGGGCGGTAATCTGGCCACTCCCATGACTTTTCTAGAGTAGCTAGTGATGTTTTTGAATTGTGGAATTTTTTTTTTAAATGTATTAAAGATGGTTGTAGGTCAGGAAGCAATTGGAGGCAGCTCTTGAAGTTGTACTAGTCGAGAAGGAATTCATAGAAGGCGAATATTGAATAAACTAGTTTATTGCAGATCAGAGGATCAGATGTCAGATATTTTTACAAAAAAAAAATTTATGTTAGTTGATTTAAGTTTCTTATGCATCTACAGCACTTAAATCAGTAGGAGAATGTTAGTGTCTCAAGAGATGTAAAGTTTGTTATTAATAAGACTAAATCCTAGGGAGAATTGTTAGCTTATATATTAGTAGGAGGAGTTTAAATTTTGGTTGAGGTTGTTACTTGAGGCATGTATATAAGAGCTGCTTGGTTAATGAATTCAATCATCCCTTTCATTCTTATTTTCCTTTGCTTCTGTTAGTTCTCTGCAAAAACCAACAACAACATATCCAAATTGACATTATGGTGATAAACCAAAACACTTCAAATTTGAAAGTAATAGTTTTACAAAAAAGTTACGCAAATTAGATCAATGGCACACCAAAATCAGGAAAATTACAAAGGATGATTTTGATGGACTAAGATATAAGATATTATAAGATAATTTTTGAAAATATGATATCAAATATCAACAGTATTGTTTATTGAAGCAATATTAAAGTTCAAAGATACTTTCTTTAAGAACAAGACTTATATTGTATCAAATGCTAAAGTTCAAGGAATAAATCCAACAAAAAGATAAGAAACTAATTGTTGCATTATCAAATGTAATGTTTCGTTGTATTTAAGCATTTTAAATACATTAAACTAATTTCAATAAAAATTATCATCAAAAGGGTTTTTCAATTGACTACATCAGTCAATCCTTTGATAAAGAAAGCAAGAGAGCTTGAAAAGTTGAAAACAATGACATCTCAAACATATAATCCAAACAATAACAGAAATATTAAGAAGCTCACAAGTGACTATAGTCTACATAAAGTGCTTATTAGGTCTTACACATTTATGTTCAAGTTCCCTATCCATCATCATATTTAGTATCTACTTGATATATATTGCTATCTTTATTCAGTAGTTATTTGATGCATCTCCAACTAGTTGACGTATTATATGATCCTTATGCTCTTGTATTCCATTGATTGGAACTAGGCTCTCCACATAAAAAAAGAGGGAGACGTACTCGCGATGATGATCCAGGTAAGTATTGATCCCAAGCACCTTAAGCTCTTGGGTGGAGGGATCAAACAAGACTACTTCATAATTTGTGTTTAAAAGAAACAATTCATCATTTTTCCAAAACCCCAATGGGTTGACAACTCAGAGAATAGATTCAATCTTTGAATTGTTTAGTCCATACTCCTCCATTAATAACCCAAAATCAAAAGACTTGTCAATTCCTTCCACCAGGTAAACAAGAACACCAACTGATCCATTAAACACCAATACTTCAATATTGGTTTCTAAGAAAAACTCGACAAATTCAAGGATAGGTGAAACCGAAAACTTCTCATTAGCCATGTCAAATGAAAGAATCATTACTTTTTCATAAGGAGAGTTCCCTATTATTATTTTCCAATAGCAAATTCCATCTAAACAATTATTACTCAAATCTGAATCCAATGGTCTATAATTAGGAGATGGAATTTCCTTCAAAGAATCGCATTTAAGAGAATACAACTCAACTTGGGACACATCATCAGGACTTTCAATTCCACATTCACTATCAACAAAACAAAGGGTAACAAATCGTATAAATTTGTAGTCATCGGGCTTTAAAATCAAACTAAAAAAGCACCATGATCAAACATAACAAGGTTCTGGTGTAAGGCCTCGGTAAGTAGTGTTAGAATGTGGCCCTCCGTGTGCGACTCATGCGTGACCATCGACCATGCAAAGCAGGCCAAAACCAGAAGCTACCGAGCCAAGTGCTGAAGTCTATTTTTCAGTTGTTCATTTTGTCCATTTTGTTACTTTGGTTAGTGTAATGCATTCCAGTTCATTTGGAACTATGTTTGTTTTATGATTGATGGTTTTAGGTGATGATTGAGCTGATAATTCAGCTTATTAATATGTACAAGCAATGTTTATCAAGTTTTAATGTGTCTTAGTGGTATAAGGTATACATTAGGTGATGAATTTGACTTATTTTGCTCAGTCAATGACTGATATATGTAAAGGCTACAAGCCAAAGTTTTCTTTAATGAAAAACCATTGAATTTCATTCAAGTTTTTATGCTCCATTCTCTTGTTCTCGTTTTCTGTTCTTATTTTCTCTTGCAATTCTATTTTGTTTCTTCCACAAGCATAGAGGCTTGTTGTACAAGCTTCTTGTTTTTGCTTGCTGCTTTGTTTCAAGTTCCAACAATTGGTATCAAGAGCTTTCATCTTAGAGGACCTGTTGTAGTAAACTGAATGGCTTCATCAGGCTTTTCTCCTGCAGCACCACCAGTCTTTAATGGTGAGGGGTTGTCAAGATGAGGACTTACCTGCAGGCCTTTGATCTGTGGGAAGTTGTCAACACTGATTTCGAGCCAGCTCCACTTCGAGCCAATCCAACAGTAGCTCAAATTAGACAACATGCAGATGAGAGGACCAAAAGGCACAAGGCCATGCCATACATTTAGAACTATGTTTCTGATGTTATCTTCACCAGAATCATGGCTTGTGAGACTCCCAAGCAGGCCTGGGACAAGCTCAAGGAGGAGTTCCAAGGCACTGAAAGAACCAGGCAACAACAGTTACTAAACTTGAGAAGAGACTTTGAAAATCTCAAGATGAAGGAAGAAGAGATAGTGAAGCAGTACTCGGACAAGATAATGGCTGTGGTCAATAGCATAAGATTGCTAGGAGAACAGTTCAGTGAGGCAAGAATTGTGGAGAAGGTACTCTCAACACTGCCTGAAAGATATGAGGCTAAGATCTCATCCTTGGAGGATTCGAGAGACCTGGCAACTATCTTCCTAACTGAGCTCATTAATGCTCTTTATGCTCAGGAACAAAGGAGAGCCAGTAGAATGGAGGAGCACCAGGAGGGAGCTTTTCAAGCCAAGGCCAAAGCAACCTCAAACACCTCTGCCTATAAAGGCAAGAAGAACTGGAAAAACAGGCCTAAGCCTGATGCTGCAAGAGGAGGAGATCGACTCTGCAGATTTTGTAAAAGACCTGGTCATCTAGAGGCCAGATGCTAGTTCAGGCCAGATGCTGTGTGTCAACACTGCAAGAAGAAGGGCCATGTTGAGAGGGTATGCAAAGAAAAAGATAGACCAGGCCAAAACCAACCACAACACAAGGGTGAAGAAGCTCGAGTGGCTGAAGACACCAGTGACCATGAGGAGCAGGTCTTTGCTGTGTCATGTCTAGCTGGTCACAACAAAGGCTCAAAAGGGTGGTTGTTGGACAGTGGATGCACCAATCACATGTCATCAGATGCATCAATTTTCAAAACCTTGGACAAAAGTTGTAAAACCAGGGTGAAAATTGGAAATGGCCAGTTCATAAATGCTGAAGGCAAGGGAGAAGTGCTGATATGCATTGCCACAGGTGACAAAATCATCAAAAATATGCTGTTGGTACCTAAAATTGACAGAAACCTTCTCAGCATTGCTCAATTGCTTGAAAAGGGCTACTCTGTTGTGTTCAAGGGTCAAGATTACCAAATCACTGATCCAAATGGATCAAGTCTAATGACAGTTAGCATGAGTGACAAATATTTTAAAGTTGACTGGTCAGGTGACTCACACACTACCCATGCTGCTTCAACTGAAAGTACAAAGCTTTGGCATCAAAGACTTGGTCATGCCAACCTCAAGTCTATGGCTCGGATGGTCAGTAAGGAAATGGTTGAAAACTTCACCAAGACAGTTCAGAATGAAGATGTTTGTGAAGTCTGTCAGATGAGAAAGCAAGCTAGGCTTCCATTTTCTGCAAATACCACCTGGAGAGCATCAAGCAAGCCGAAATTAGTGCACACTGATGTTTGTGGCCCCATGAGAACTGAGTCACTTAGTGGCAACAGGTACTTTATTCTCTTCATTGATAACTATACTAGATATTGCTGGGTTTATTTTTTGAAGCATAAGTCTGAGGTTGCTCAAGTGTTTATAAAGTTCAAAGCTGCAGCTGAAACAGAAACAGGCTACAAATTGAAAACCATCAAGTCTGATAATGGAGCTGAATATATTTCAGCTCAGTTCCAAGCTCTCTGCAATGATGCTGGAATCAAACATCAGCTTACCAATGTCTACACACCTCAGCAAAATAGGGTGAGTGAAAGAAAAATAGAAGTCTCATGGATATGGCTAAGTGCCTTCTATTTCAGAAAGATTTGCCCAAAACCTTGTGGGCTGAAGCAGTTAACACTGCTGTCTATCTTCAAAACAGGCTCCCAACCAAGGCCTTAGACCAAAAAACTCCATTTGAAGGGTGGTTTGGATTCAAGCCATCACTGGCTCACTTGAAAGTCTTTGGCTGTTTATGTTATGCTTAAGTACCAGCTGTAAAAAGAAGCAAGCTAGATAAAAATGCTCAAGCAGGTATCCTAGTAGGCTACAGCTCAGTCAAAAAGGGCTATAGGATCTTGGATCCTTTAACCAATAAAGTCCAAGTGAGCAGAGATGTTGTGTTTGATGAGAAGGCCTACTAAAATTGGGAAAGAAATCAACCTGAAGCAATCTCTGAAGAACTCATGACAGATCAGTTTGATTTTGAACAAAATAAGCTTGACATGGATTTTGATGATGAACCAGTCAGGGGTACAAGGACTTTGGCTGAAATTTATGAGAGGGCACATGTTGCACAAGAAAAACCAAGCTGCTTTGAAGATGCTGAAGCACATGAAGGCTAGAGACAGGCAATGTCTGATGAAATAGCCATGATAGAGAAGATCCAGACATGGGAACTGGTTCCTAGACCAGACAAGAGAAAGGTCATTGGGGTAAAATAGGTCTTTCAAGCCAAGCAGAATGCAGATGGGAGCCTAAACAAGCTCAAAGCCAGGCTAGTTGTGAAGGGCTTTAGCCAAAAGTATGGCCTAGACTACATGGAAATATTTGCACCAGTGGCCAGGCTAGACACCATCAGGCTGTTGGTTGCCTTAGCAGCTCAAATGGAGTGGAAAATCCATCAGCTTGATGTAAAATCAGCTTTTCTTAATGGTTACCTAGAAGAAGAGATATATGTGGAGCAACCTGAAGGTTTCAAAGTGCCACATAAGGAAGAGATGGTCTACAGGCTGAAGAAGGCCTTGTACGGGTTAAAACAAGCTTCTCGGGCCTGGTATAGCAGAATTGACAGCTATCTGGTTGGTTTGGGATTCGAAAGAAGCCTCAGTGAGCCTACTCTGTATGTTAAAAAGGAAAATGGTAAAACACAGCTTATTGTGTCTGTATATGTTGATGACTTATTGGTTACAGGAGGAGATCAAGCCATGCTTGCTGATTTCAAAACCAAAATGCATCAAATGTTTGAGATGTCTGATCTTGGAGAAATGACATACTTTCTAGGGATGGAAGTGACACAATCACAGGCTGGATTCTTTCTTAGTCAAAGAACTTTTGCTATAAAGATTCTGGAAAAATTCTCAATGCAGAATTGTAAAGCAACAAGCACACCTATGGCTGTTGGAATGAAGCTATCGAGTCAAGGAGATCATGATCAGGTCAGTGAGTTTGACTATAGAAGTCTTGTTGGTTGCCTATTGTACTTAACAGCAACAAGACCAGACATTATGTTTGCTGTGGGTATGCTATAGAGATTCATGCATTGCTGCAACAAGCAGCATTTTCAAGCAGGAAAAAGGGTGCTCAGATACTTAAAAGGGACCTTGAGTCATGGTTTATATTTTAGCAAAAGTGAAAACCTGAAGCTAATAGGTTATCTCGATGCAATGGATCTGGGCTGGTTCAAAAGATGATATGAAAAGCACCTCGTGGTATGCTTTTACCCTTGGTTCACTATATGTTTCTTTGAAGTTCCAAGAAGCAATCAAGATTTGCTCACCAACAGCAGGAAGCTAAGTATGTTGCTACCGCTAATGTCATTAACCAAGCCATTTGGCTAAGAAAGATTTTATCGATTTGAACTCAGATCAAAGGGAAGCAACAGAGATCTTTTGTGATAACAAATCTGCTGTTGCAATTGCAAAGAACCCTGTCTTCCATGGTAGAACCAAACACTTCAGCATTAAGTTGCATGTGGTAAGGGAGATGGCACAAGCTCGTGAAATAGAGCTGGTTCATTGCAATTCAGAAGACCAAGTTGCTGATATTTTCACAAAGGCCCTATGTACTTCAAGGTTCATCAAGTTAAGGAAAGAACTTGGAGTTAGCAGCATGGAGACCAAGGAGGAGTGTTAGAATGTGGCCCTCCATGCAGCTCATGCACTAGCCATCAGACCATAAAAAGCAGGCCAAGACTAGAAGCTGCCGAGCCAAGTGCTGAAGTCTGTTTTTCAGTTGTTCATTTTGTCCATTTTGTTACTTTGGTTAGTGTAATGCATTCTAGTTCATTTTGAACTATGTTTGTTTTATGATTGATGGTTTTAGGTGATGATTGAGCTGATAATTCAGCTTATTGATATGTACAGGCAATGTTTATCAAGTTTCAATGTGTCTTAGTGGTATTAGGTATACATTAGGTGATGAATTTGACTAAAGGCTACAAGCCAAAGTTTTCTTTAATGAAAAACCATTGAATTTCATTCAAGTTTTTATGCTCCATTCTCTTGTTCTCGTTTTCTGTTCTTGTTTTCTTTTGCAATTCTGTTTTGTTTCTTCCACAAGTATCGAGGCTTGTTGCACAAGCTTCTTGTTTTTGCTTGCTGCTTTGTTTCAAGTTCCAACAAGTAGGTCATTGGACCGAGGATGGAGGAAGGATTTTAAATTGTCTAGTTGATGGGTTCCAAATGGCAACCTCTTCACCATTAATGCAAGAACTATGTAAACAAAATAATCCATGACGAGCACCCCAAACAAGAGGGGAATCGTGCATGAAAAAAGGAAGGCTAATATTTTGTTTTACTAAAAAGTTTTCATCTTTTTCTACTGAAAGTTGAGAGAAATAAACGAGATTGGCGTTGCCATCAAATCGTTTGAGAATGGGGTTAAGGTTATTGCTTTTAAGGTTGTTGTGATAATGCTTGGAAATGAAACGAGGAGTTTGAAACGAAGAACACCAATACTTACAAACGCAGTTGAAACAAATAAGGGACTTAACAGGAAGCTTAGATAGGATTTCCGTCACCAAAGCTTCTGGCACTGCAAATCTTGGCATCTACAACTTCCTTTTTTCTTTTTTTTTCTTTTTCTCTAATTTGTGTGTAAAAGATAATATTTACTCTTCGCTCTCTAACCACCATCCAATAAACTTGGAAAAAACAAGGCAAATTAGTATTTTAGGAAAATCAGTTTCATATGATATATATAATTCATAGCAAAATTTGTAAACAAATAAGGTAAGTTAGTTTATATGGCATAGTTCACTACAAAATTTAGGGGTTTTGGGACGATTAAAAACATAATTAGGGATTTGGAGACAATTTAAATTGTCCCCATTTTGCCTTTTTGTAATGTGAGTAGATATGCTTTCAACTTGGACCATGGTGCTTAACACAGTTCCATGCTTGAAATGAAATCTCAATGCCGACTTTAAAAAAATTCAAAAATTTTAAATGAATTCCTGAGATTGTTTTAGCAATCATTAGCTTCAAATCAATTATGTTTGAATACTTAATTTTGACTTATATATCATTTGGTACAAGAATTTGACACTTTTTTTCTAGGGTGATATCTATGTTATTTTTGGCCTACTCTAGTACATCTATATTTGACAAAAAGTTATATTTATTCATATCCAAAGATAACAATATTAACTTTTAATGTTTAATTTAGGTTTGGAAGATAATTTGATGAAAGTTACTTGCTAATATCATTATATTAGAAATTTTTTTTATTTTGTTAATAGAATAAATTTAGCGGTGAATTTATTTAATTTGTATTTAATTTATCAAATATAGTATGATGAATGTGATTTAATTTTCCTTTTAGGGTTTATCTAATAAGCGTTAATTGCTAATATTATTGGTTAATTATCAATTTTCATCAAATCTATTGAAAAAAATGAATCTGACCATTGAGTGTTAGGGAACCGCCCACTTCCCTAGCACTCAAGTTGTTTAATGACAATTTTCATATTTGAGTATTGACAATTTATTGAATGATTTGAATGAGATGTACTGATTATTTGGAAGACATCTAGCCTAACAATGAATATCATATTACTTGGGAAACTATATTGAAGATTGGATCGAATCAATTCACCTGAGTTATTCCTTTACACCATTGACATTTGGATTGGATTGAAACTTTATGTGATTAGCTTACAAGAGTCCACCTTTGTTTTATTTATTATTATTATATTGTAAACATATTATTCTAGTAGTGTTTTGATGGGATTTTTATAGATCTTCTAAGTAAGAAAGTCTCGAGCATAAATTTATTTGAGGAAGAGACTTGTATAAGTTATGATACTGAGAGATTTTAACACATATTGTGTTCAAGTGGGGAACTTTTCTTAGAGTGCAATTTGTTACTAAAACTGTATGTATAGTGGTTTTACTTGCTGAGTTCATAGAGGCGAACTCAGTGGTGAGAGTATTGATCTTCAAGGTTTGAAAATGAATAGAATTACCATATGGTGTGTGATAGGTTAGATTCACTTGTTCTAACTGTTGAAGAGAGTAGATATTTTTCATTAAGCTAAGCTCCATAGACAAAGGCAAATTGAATTGCATAAACAATCCTTATATGTTCATTTTGTTTTTCTATTTCCAAATTTAATGCCAAAGAAGTGCTCACTTTCTTATCACTTCTTTTAAGCACTTAGTTTAATCACCAGCAATGGTTTAATAATTTCAATTGGTATTAGAGCTTGTTACTTAAGGTTCTTCTATATCTCATCTTACTATGTTTAAAGATGGAAGCTATGCTTACTAGAAAGCACATGTGAAGGCATACACTAAGTTCATTAATGAAAAAAGCATGACGCACTATGTTAACATGTTGGAACCTCTAAAGATTGACACTTAAAATGAAAGAGTATTCAAGCTTGAAGTTCAATCGACCATTAAGGAAGAAAAATTGACCAATGCTAATAACAAAACTCTATATGCCATCTTTTGTGTTTATATCTTTCATGTTTTGCATAAATAGTGAAATTTTACATTAGCTCATTGATTGTCTAAGTTCAAGCTGATGATAAATGGCATTGTAAGAACATTTATATTGCTAGAAAGATAACTTACTTCAGTAGATAATCTAAACAAGTTTGTAATCTTGTAAAAGAATCAAAGTGAGCATTTGATTCAAATACATAGAAGGATTATCATGTCGTCTACAATTCTAATTAAAGAGATTTCTAGGCTTGGCTATTATAATAGTTGATCAATGAGTAGAGACATAGATGTACTAATTGGAAGAATGATACATTGGACTGGACCTAAGCTTAATTAGTTTTGAATCCATTTTTGAATTAATTCACTTGTGACGTTCATGGTGTGACTTACCTAAATCCTAATTCAATTACTAACCATGGTATATAACTCATGTACTTTGATATAAGTGGAGGCTTATATTCCAAAAATAACTGAGCCGATAACTTATATGTTGGGTACATGACTTATGTATGGCATGACTTTACTAGCAACAATGAAATTCATATTTCGATTAAAGAGTTAATGATATCATCTCATTGGCATTGTGTAGATTAATAAATATGGAAAGTGGCCACAAGTAGACCTATTTATGGTGGCCCGTCCCAAAGGCCTGCCCGAAAAATGGAAGGGTTTAGGATAAAAATATAGGCCAGAAAAATGGGCTTGGGAAAAAAAAGGCCCGTTTAAAAAATGGGTTGAGCCTCAGCTAAGCCTTTTTTCCCAAACCTAGCATGGCTCAACCGAATATGCAAAAAAAAAAAAAAAACTGTTATTTTTTTACTGTTTTGTTTTTTTTTTCACTATTTTGCTACCATTTCACTATTACATTGCTACTATTTTGTTGTTATTGTTTAGGTAATACTTGATTTATTGTTAATTTTGTTACTATTTTAGAGGCATTTATTGTTACTTTTGTTACTATTAAGTTGCACTTATCTTAGTGTTATTTAAGTATACATATTTTTTAAATTTATTTTCAATTTGTTGGGAAATGTTTGTTTTAATATTTTTAGTATTTTTGATGTATTATATATTTCCTAAACATTTATATAAAAATAATATAAAAAATTAAAACGAGCAGGTTGGGCCCGAGTTTTAGCATTTTTATCCGAGTTGGGCTTGGGAAAATTTTTGGTTGAACCCGAGCATAACAACGGGCCTAAAATTTTAGTTGGGCCCAACTTGAACCCAACCCGACCCATGATCACCTCTAGCCACAAGTTTCTTGTTTTCGAACGAGCAATTTATCATAATCATTAATTGACAGTGATCATACTAATCATTAAGAAGACACAATTGTGACAATGAGATAAAATAGGATTGTATTGAGTGGACGAATTTAACTCAGAGAAATCAAGGATATTATTAGCAATCATCCATACTTTGGAAAGTCAAAGATTACAAAGATACGGGTATCAAAATGTTGGCACTAGAAATCTGAGATTTAAGGCACTAAAAGTGGGATTGAGATTTGGCATGAGATATTTGCAAGATTTTTTGTCCCTAATTGTATAGTGACTTTGCAAGTTGATCCCTAAACCTCAACTATAAATAGGCCTAACCATTTCTCATTTGAATCATCCCACATTTGTTATTCTCTACCTAAGGCATTGTTCTCTCTCCCTATTTGTAAATTTTCACTTGTATTTTTGAGTGAAATATATTTTGTAGCGTCTGAGGACGTAGGAAAAATTTGCTGAACCTCATTAAAATTCTGGTGTTCTTTGTTGTTTATTTTACATATTTTGTGAGTGTGATTGTAGTGATTTATTGTGCTATTAAATTACGATATAGGGATATTTTGGCTAGGAAAGAGCTGGTACTTAAGTGATCTTTGTGATCCACCTCTTTTTCCTAGGAATTGAACTTAGTATCATTTTTTAGTACAATAATTTTACTCTTTTACATGCTTCCGCACAATAATTGGTATCGGAGCTAGATTCGTACTTGGGGAATACGACTGTTTACGGTACTATTCACGTATACAGTAGTTGAGATTGAGGAGAAAAATGACAATGGCATCGCCATCAGCAAAGACTATTGTGACCAATGCAAAATTTGAAGTAGAGAAATTTGATGGTACAATAATTTTGGTATGTGGCAATGTGAGATCCTGAGTGTCTTATGTCAGCAAGAGCTGGATATAGCCCTTGAAGAAAAACCTGACAAGATGGATGACAAGGAGTGGGCCAAGATCAATAGACAAGCGTGTGGTACAATCCGCCTATGTTTGGCCAAAAAGCAGAAGTACTCTATCATGAGGGAGACATCAGCGAAGAAGTTGTGGGATACATTGAAGGAAAAGTTTCTAACGAAAAGTCTTGAAAATAGTTTTTATATGAAAAAGAAGCTTTATCGATTCACATATGCACCCGATATGTCGATGAATGACCATGTGAACTCATTTAATAAAATTTTAGCAGACTTGCTAAATTTGGATTAGAAATATGAAGATGAAGAAAATGCATTATTTTTGTTGAATTCTCTTCCTAATGAATATGATCATCTTACCACCACATTACTTCATGGGAAGGATACGATCACATTTGATGCAGTCTGTAGTGCATTGTATAGATTTAAGACTCGAAAGAAAGATAAAAGGGGTCACAGAGAAACAATTACAGAAGTCTTAACAGTAAAAGGTCATTTGCATAACAACAAACTTGGTAGAAGGAGTAAGTCCAAAGGGAGACCTGCCAAAGATGAATGTGCTTTTTGTCATGAGAAAGGGCACTGGAAAAAGAATTGTCCTAAGTTAAAAAAGGGCAAGGCTTTTTCTAATGCATGTGTAGCGGAGCATGATGAGGAGTCAGACTTTAGGTTGGTTGGTATGGCAATGGCATGTCATACAGATGAGTCAATTTTGGATTCGGGATGTAATTACCATATGTGTCCTAATAAGGACTGGTTTTCTGGTCTTAAAGAAATAAAATGTGGAGTTGTTTTTATGGACAATGACAGTGCTTGTAAGATAATGGGAGGAGGTACAATCTAATTGAAGGATCACGATTGCTCAATCCAAGTCTTGACAGATGTTTGCTACGTACCTAGCTTGAAGAAAAATCTCATCTCCTAGAATCTAAAGGGCTCACAATCACTTTGAGAGATGGATTACTAAAGGTGGTAGCTGGGGTATTGACGGTGATGAAAGGCACAAGAAGGAATGACCTATACTATTTAAATAGAAGTACAGTTATTGGATCAACATCAATAGTTTCAATGAAAGATGTAGATTCAGAGGCTACTAGGTTATGGCATATGCTATTGGGACATGCTGGTGAAAAAGCTTTGTAGAATTTGGCGAAGCAAGGCTTGTTGAAAGGTCAAAATTCTTGCAAATTGGAATTCTATGAACATTGTGTTCTGGGCAAGCAGACGAGGGTAAAATTTTGCTCAACAATTCACAATACAAAAGGAATTCTGGACTATGTTCACAGTGATGTGTAAAGGCCTACCAAGGTGGCTTCTTTGGGAGGTACGCATGATTTTGTTACTTTTGTTGATGATTATTCAAGAAAAGTATGGGTGTATCTAATGAAAAGAAAAAAATGAAGTATTGGATGCATTTTTGAAATGGAAGAAGATGGTGGAAACTCAGATTGGTCGAAAGGTCAAATGATTTCGATCAGATAATGGTACAGAGTACAGGAATGATCCATTTCTACAAGTATGTCAAGATGAGGGCATTATGTGACACTTCACTGTTCGGGATACACCACAGCAGGATGGGGTGGCAGAACGTATGAATCAGACTATACTAGAGAAAGTTTGATGTATGTTGTCCAATGCTAGATTGGGCATAAAATTTTAGGCTGAGGTAGTTACATATGCGTACCATCTAATTAACCATTTGTCATCAACTGCAATAAATGTAAAAACTCCTATAGAGATGTGGACTGGTAAACCTGCTACTAATTATGATTCTTTACATGTTTTTGGTTCCACTGATTATTATCATGTAAAAGAAACTAAGTTAGACCCAAGAGTAAAAAAAAACATTATTCTTGGGTATAACTGGTGGAGTAAAAGGATACCGTCTCTAGTGTCCTGATACAAGGAAGATTATTTTCAGTAGAGATGTAACTTTTGATGAATCAATCAACCATGATGAAGAACAAGGATTCACAAAAGGATGACAAAACCAGTAGTACTCTGCAGCAGGTGAAGCTTGAAAAGGTTAATGATGATCTAGCTAATATTGGAGGGACAAATAATAAAGAAGTTCCAACCCAAGAAATTCTACAAAAACAAGTTTCAATTTCATATAAGAGGCCAATAAGATAGATTCGTAAGCCTGCTCGCTTTGATGATATGGTGGCCTATGCACTTTTAATTACAGATGATGATTGAAGCAAGCTATGAATGAAGCAATGCAGTCTCTTCATAGGAATAAGACTTGGGAGTTGGTGACACTGCCTAAAGGAAATAAGGCAATTGGATGTAAATAGGTATATGCAAAAAAGGAATGATTTCCTAGTAAAAATGAAATTTGATACAAGGCTAGATTGAAAGCAAAGGGTTATGTTCAGAAAGAAGGAATAGACTACAATGAAGTGTTTTCCCCAGTTGTGAAGCATTCATCTATTCAAATTTTGCTAGCTTTGGTTATGCAATATGATCTTGAACTAGTTCAGCTCGATGTGAAGACTGCATTTTTACACGGTGATTTGGAAGAGGAAATCTATATGACTTATCCAGATGGATTCAAGGTTGCTAATAAAGAAAATTGGGTTTGCAAACTGACAAAGTCACTTTATGGATTGAAACAATCTCCGAGGCAGTGATACAAGCGATTTGATTAGTTCATAAAAGGGCAAAGGTACATAAGAAGTAAATTTGATCATTGCGTGTATTTTCAGAAGCTACAAGAAGGAATTTTCATATACTTGCTCTTATATGTTGATGATATGTTGATAGCATCTAAGAGCAAAGTTGAAATTGAGAGATTGAAGACTCAACTCAACCTTGAGTTTGAAATGAAAGATCTAAGTGAAGCTAAGAAGATTCTTGTCATGGAAATATGTAGAGAAAGAGCTCATGGTAGAGTTAGCTTGTCTCAGAAGCAATATTTGAATAAGGTACTTGATGTGTCATTGAAAGCACCAAAAATATCCTATTCCCTGTAAATTAGTAAAAATAACAGTAAATGGGAAGTAGGGTCGAATCCTCATGGACTAGATTGTACGAATGCTCGTTTCTTGAAATCCTGGACAATTTATTAGCCAAGAAAACTTGCATTCCTAAAAAATAAAATAAAAAAATTAAGAATCTAGAAAAATAAAAACAGAATTTAAAGTGAATTGAAATTGTGAAATTAAATAAATTGTAGAAATTAAAAAGAGGAATATAAAAATAAATAGAGTTGGGAAAAGAGAAAGCTTCTTATGTGACGAGATTCCAGCCTCCGGTTGTCTCGTTCTGCTTTGGGTTCAACCCTTAGCTTTTAAGTAACCGTTTTCAAGCAGGATAAGCCAATTATAGTGGAAAAGGACGCCTATGACCACCAACTCCAAGGATTTGGACTTAAGATTTGGCAGAGCCTGACTCTAGCCCATAATTGCTTTTGTGGGACTATCTTCTGCTAGATCACCTCTTCCCAACGACGAAAGCCAACAAACCGACTATGCAACCTTTCCAAAATGTACAAAGCAACCGTTCCTTGCACAAGTTAAAAAGGTTACCTATTAAGGGACATGGACGGAAGTGTTAGCCCTATAATGCGGAGAAGCGATGAATACCCTGTTGAGAAGGCTAAGCGCGGATTCTAAGCCTCAAGAACCTTTTTTGGGGAATTTTGACAACCTTCGACTAGATTGGTTTAGTGGCTCATGATATTTGGGAAAGAAATAAATATAATATAAATGGGATTTTTATTGAAGAAAATATGGAGAGAACAAAAAGACAGAGTTTTTGGGAGAGGGAGTGTTTACAGGAAAAAAAAAAGTCAAATATGTGCCACTCCATCCCCTATTTATAGTACTAGAAAACCTAGTCTATTGCTAATGAAATTCTAAAAGATAAGTAATAAATAATTAAAGATAATTAAAGATAAATAAAGATAAATGAAAATAAATCCTAAAATTAAATCTAAATAAAAATTCTTAATAATTATCCTAATATAATTGAAATTAAAATAGAGTCTTGTGCTATAAAATCTCTTCTCTTGCATTTCAATCATTGGGTCTTCCATGTTTGCATTTTTGGCACCACTTCTCTCCTTCTTTGCATGTTGGCCCATTATATCTTCAAATTGGCACTTTTTACCCTTAAATTTCCTCTTACCTTTAATTTAGTCCCTAAAAGATAAAAGACCATAAATAGCCCAAATTAGTAGCATCATACTCAAAATAAATATATAATTAGCACATAAAAATATGACATTCTAGAGTATTATCAGTACTACAGCTGCTTGGCATGAACGAGTAGACAAAACCTATAAGTACCCCATTGGCTTCCCATTTCAAGCTTTTTGCACAAGTATTTCCTTCGACAAATACGAAACAAGAATACAGGATACAAGTTCCTTATTCTAATGCAGTAGGTAGCTTGATGTATGCAATGATGTGTACAAGACCTGACATTTCACAGGTAGTTAGTATAGTGAGCAGGTATACACATAATCCTGGAAAAGGACATTGGTAAGCTGTGAAATGGTTTCTATGGTATATTCAGAAGACCATGGATGTTGGATTACTGTTCAAACAGGATACTACATTTGGTAATGGTGTTATTGGGTACGTTGATTCTGACTATGCCGGTGATTTGGACAAACGAAGATCAACCGCCGGTTATGTGTTTACACTTGCTGGAGGACCAATAAGTTGGAATTTTACACTGTAGTCTATAGTTGCATTGTCAACCACAGAAGTCAAATACATGGCTGTAATAGAGGCTGAAAAGGAAGCTATTTGGTTACAAGGTATGGTTAAAACCTTGGATTGGTTTATGAGCATATTAACGTGTATTGTGATAGTCAAAATGCTATTCATTTAGCAAATAATTAAGTCTATCATACACGTATAAAGCATATCGACGTACAATTCCCTTTTGTGTGGGAAATTATTGATGAGGGGAAAATTCATCTTCAAAAGATTAAGGCTACAGATAATCCCACAGATATGATGACCAAGGTATAACAACAACCAAGTTCGAACATTGTTTGAAATTGATCAATATCCTGCAAGTTTAACAGTTGAAGAAGGAATTATCAAGTATTGTTGACAAAATTAAAAAGAACTGAGTGAAGATAAGATTATCCTAATCAAATCTTCAAGGTGGAGATTATTAGCAATCATCCATACTTTGGAAAGTCAAAGATTACAAAGATATGGGTATCAAAATGTTGGCACTAGAAATCTGAGGTTTAAGGCACCAAAAGTGGGATTGAGATTTGGCGTGAGATATTTGCAAGATTTTTGGTCCCTAATTGTTTAGTGACTTTGCAAGTTGATCCCTGAACCTCAACTATAAATAGGCCTAACCATTTCTCATTTGAATCATCCCACATTTGTTATTCTCTACCTAAGGCATTGTTCTCTCTCCCTATTTGTAAATTTTCACTTGTATTTTGGAGTGAAATATATTTGGTAGTGTCCAAGGACATAGGCAAAATTTGCTGAACCTCGTTAAAATTTTGGTGTTCTCTATTCTTTATTTTGCATATTTTGTGATTGTGATTGTAGTGATTTATTGTGCTATTAAATTATGATAGAGGGATATTCTGGCTAGGAAAGACCTGGTATTTAAGCGATCTTTGTGATCCACCTCTCTTTCCTGAGAATTGAACTTAGTGTGATTTTTTAGTACAATAATTTTACTCTTTTACATGCTTTCGCACAATAGATATCATATGAGGTTAACAAATACATAACGAGGTCATTGAACAAATCAGTTGGATGAATTGCTTTCATAAATAGTATACAATAAAGAGTTTTCAATCATGATACTTCTTATGGACTAGCTCCACGATTAAGTAAATTGTGAATTGTTAGAAAGATGCTTCTATACATAATTGTGATTACTCAAGCCTAATTGTATATGCATGATTAGTCCTTCCGCTAGCTTAACAAAAGCCCAATCGGACTACATTTGTATCAAAAGAAAATTCTATGATTATGGAAATAATTTGATTGAGTCGATTTATTTGATGTGGAATTAAAGTAGGTAGTTGTGAGAATTATTCAAGTAGAGAATTTGATTAAATAATTTTCTTAAAAAAATTAATTTGAAAATCTTAGTGATTTTTTGAAAAATTAATTTTGATTAAGTAAAATTAGAATAATCAAATTAATTAAAATAAATATGATATTTTTTAAAATTAATTTTCAAGTCAGACAATTGGCCCAAGGGTAATTGAACTTGAAAATTTTATCCAAGAACCAAAACTCGAGATTGAAACCCAAAACTGGTTGAATCGTGCCCTGTGTGTGAAACAGGTTTGACGGTCAAACTGGTTGATACGTGGTATTCGTGACAGGCTTTAAAAATTTATAATTAATCATTCTTGGAACTAACTATTATCACGATGAAGGCAATTGTACCTATCGAACAGTAGTATAGCTTTAGCAAGACCGGATTGTCGAACCCAAAGGAACCAAGGGTACTAGTAATTACTTTCTTTTTATTATCTAACCTAAAAATTAAGGGATTTGTTATCTAGACTAATTAACTAAACTAAGGGAACACAGAGAGAAAATTGGGAAAAAGTTTTTGGGAAAACTCGATTGATTAAGACAATACCCAAGGAAAAATCCACCTAGACTTCACTTGTTATTTGACTTTGAATCAGAAGATTTATTCATTTGACTTGATCCGTAGAAATCCCTATGTAATATTATTATCTCTCTCGAGACTAATAACGTCTAACCCTAGGTTGATTAATTGAAATCTCTTTCTAATTAACGCCCTAGTGTTGCATTAACTCGATCTATGGGTCCCCTTATTAGGTTTCACCCTAATTCAGCGAAATCTTATCACCCTATCTGTAGGCGTGCAATCAATTCCGCTTAATTAAGACAAATTTACTCTTAGACAGGGTCTATTCCTCCTCTGAATAAGAGTATTAACTTGAATAAATATCCTAGAATATTAAAACAAGAATTAATAACACATAATTAAGAACAAGTCAAATATTTATCATACAATTCAGATAATAATAACAAGATCCGTCTTAGGTTTCATTCCCCTTAGATATTTAAGGGGTTTAGTTCATAATTATAAAAGAAAACATCTCAGAATAATAATGAATACAAAACATAAAGAAAACCCAAAACCCCTAAATGGAAATTGAAGGGAGATCTTCAGTCTTGACAATGAATCCAGCTTTTGAGGTGGACCAACCAGGTTCCCTTGAGTAATTCGTTACCTCCTACTCCGTGTGTCTCTTCTAGGTGCCTCCTCAGGTGATTAAATAGGTTTTAGAATGCCTAAAAGCCCTCAAAAGTGACTTTTTCTGAATAGGACTATACTTGGGCTCGACATGGACATGCCCGTGTGACACGCCAGTGTGCGATTGCTCTAGCCCGTGGTCAAGGCTGTTGAATAGGCACGGGCGTGTAGTTCATTCGTGTAAGTCGTGCTTCGATCCTGCCAAATAGACACGGCTGTGTGACATGCCTGTCTGAGGAACTCCAAGCTGTGTTGATTTCCCATGTTGGTTCATTTTCTCCGTTTTTGGCCTGTTTCTCCCTCTTTTTACTCTCCTATGCTCACCTAAGTATAAAATCATGAAATTAAAGAATTATAAGCATTGAATTCACCAAATCTAAGGAGAATTCATCCATAAATGTGCTAAGCATGGGATAAAAATATGTATAAATTACAATTTATCGAATACCCCCATACTTAAGCGTTTGCTTGTCCTCAAGCAAAATCTTCAACTCACAATCAAAATAAATTCTTCTCAAGTTATAATCCCTATCAATAATATCTCAAAATAATCCATAAGTAATCATACATTGAAAATTCAACTAAAAGTACGTCAAAGTTTCAAACATTGCAAGTTGAGCATTTTATCATGAAAACATAGGTGTCCCCCCTCATCTAAGTAATCACCTTTGATCAAAATATCACAGAGTTTAACATCCTCACTAAAGGTTCACTCAAATCACTCGAGGTGTTTAAGGACATCAAATAAAGCACTCATTAGTCAATATGAAAATTTATTACCATAGGCTTGCTTGAAAATCAAATCTCCACCACTATATATTAAGATTATACATCAATCAAAAAGGTCCTTAGAGGGTTGTAATGTGGCTTTGGTTAGGGGGTGGTCACAAGTTAAAGAAAAGGCTAGAATCGAGATTGAATTAAAAAATTACCTAGCTATAAAAATAACTAGTCATCAGTTGAATACAAATGAGCTTCTTCTCAGAATATGAAATTAACACTTAAGCTCAAAAACGACGAATTACTACTAATATGTATGTAAGTATTGTATATATATATATATATATATATATATATATATATTTTAAGAACAAGTCAAATAACATAGAACTTAATTATTGCAACGAAGAATAAAACATAGCTAAGTAATTAATTCAAATCAAATCTCGACAAAAATAGGGATCAAATTAGGGGATTTCAACAATAATAGGTTATGGGTTAATATTGAGGGTAAATCAATTAATGGCTTATTAGGACTCAAAGGGGTTCGCTAAGTGTTAATTGTGAAAGTAGGCTTTTGTGGAGTGAGTGGGTTAAACCTAAGTGCCTTTATCATCTCGACATATCAAATCAAATGGTGTGGTCTTGACATGCATAATCAAGCAAGTTCTAGAATAACAAATCAATACTGATGCGCTCATAATAAAAGTGAGCATAAAAGAAATAACATATGCTCTAAAGGCTCAAGATTTCACAAAAATTATGGCTTTTTGATATTTAAATTAGTGAATTTCAATTCAAGATAATACCTAAACATAGGGAAGTAACCTAAAAGTTTTTAATTATTCAAAAATCAACTTATCATGCTTGATTCCCTAATGTCTTAAAGTTTAAACAATTAATGCATAAATACCTATGTTTTAATTCAAGACATATCAATAAAAATCATAAATTAATTAAAATTCATTCTAATAGTGATATGAGAAAATCACATGAGAACAAGACCAAATTCAGGGATTTCTGATAATGATATAAAAGACCCCCAGCACTTAAGATGTACATTACCCTCAATGTACAAAGATAGATTTATTGAAAAATATAGATATAAGATCATAAGATAGGGAGAGAAGTGAAACTTCCTGAATGATGAATGAACTCCTTGAATTGGAGTTACGGAGAATAATTGGCCAAGGCAATGATGAGAGTGGAGGAGGATACTCCGGTGGTGGTAGAGGTTCATTAGTCTATAAGTCCTACGCCAAAAGAATATTATAACTGGTAGTAGCTGTGGTCGTGGTCGAGCAGGACATGGTAGTCGTGGAGAACCTTTGCCAGCGGAGTTTTTAGTTCTTATTTGCCAGCGGAGTTTTTAGTTCTTATTTGATAATGAGCTTTGGAGCTCTTTATACCTGTGATAGAATTAGGAACTTTTTAAGAAGTATGAAGAAACATAACTACTCGTAAAAACATAGCTGAAAAATTATAAAATCTCAATATAAAATAGTATTAAAAGGAAATAAAAAGTAATTTCAAAATATAAGGATAAAAATAAACTAAATAGTAGGTGTTTATAAAGAAATTGGGGCACACACACGCCTGTGTGCCTTCAGTTCAGCCCGTGTATTTCGTGGTTTTCAAAATTGGGCGCATTAGGGTACAGGTCCATGTTGCATGGCCGTGTCAATCTTTGTTTGCTTCTCCTACACCCATGTATGCAAGTGCACGCCTGTGTTATTTTGACACGCTCAACCACGATCGGAGGGCACAATCGTGTCGCACGCCCGTGTTAATTTGGTGAGATTACCCATGGCCATGTCGCACGGTCGTGGCAACTTATCGGATCTCGTGTTGGGGAAATATTTTTGCTCTATTTTCACACGATCATATCATACTATCGTGTTGCCTCCCGTGGTGTGTGCACGGCCTACGACACGCCCGTGTGTCTGGTCGTGTGGTTCTAGAAATCCTGTGTTTAGTGACTCAGTTAGTGAATTAAATGCTGAAGACTAAAATTTAAAGAAGTTAACACCGTTAGTGCTTGGGTTGCCTCCTGAGAAGCGCTTATTTATAGTCTAAGCTTGACTCTACCTTGTGAGTATATTTAGGTAACTTCGTGGAGCCGTAGCTCCTCTTTATCGTCTTTGAAATTCTCACGATTATAAATTTTGAGATGATGTCCATTTACCTTAAAAGTGCCTTGTGATGGATGACTTACCTCTATTGTGCCATATAGAAGCACAGTTTGAACTATGAAATGACCTAACCATCGTGATTTTAGCTTTCTAGGAAACAATTTGAGCCTCGATTTATATAACAGGACAAGATCTCCAACTTCAAATTGCCTTCGTTGCTTCAAACGGGCGTCGTGGCGGCTCTTCGTCGCTTTCTTGTAAAAACACAAATTTTCATATGCATTGGCTCGCCACTCATCTTAGTCATTCAATTGCATCAACCTATTTTCACTTGCAAGTTTGGGGTCAAGGTTTAGAAATTTTATAGCCCATAATGCCTTGTATTCTAACTGAAACGGTAGATGAAAACTTTTCCCATAAACAAGTCTGTAAGGTGATATTCCTATGGGAGTCTTAAAAGTAGTTCTATAAGCCCATAAAGCGTCATCTACTTTCATCGCCCAGTCCTTCTTGTTCAATTTTACTATCTTTTCTAGGATACATTTAAGCTCTCAGTTCGTTACTTCGACTTGGCCACTAGTTTGAGGGTGATAAGGGGTAGTTGTTCTGTGATGAACTCCATATTTCTTAAGGGTCTTGTCAAATTGGGCGTTAAAAAATAAGTACCCTTATCACTGATAATTGCTCTAAGTGTACCAAATCGAGAGAAAAGTTTCTTAAGGAACTGTACTACTACTCTAGCATCATTAGTAGGTAAAGCTTGGGCTTCAACCCATTTGGACATATAATCAACAACTACTTAGATGTATTTATTCCCGAATGAACTAGGGAATGGGACCCATGAAGTTGATACCCCAAATGTCAAATATCTCACATGAGAGCATATATGTCTGAGGCATTTCATTACGGTTCAATATATTACCTGTCCTCTAACATTTGTCATAAGAAGTAACATACCTGTTGGCGTCTTTGAATAAAGTGGGCCAATAAGAACTTGATTCGATGACTTTATGTGCAGTCTTATTTCCACTGTAATGTCCTCAAGTCGATCTTGAGTGGCAATGTTCTAAGATTTTCAATGCTTCTGTCCTGGTAACGCATCTCCTAATGATTTGATCTGCATATTTACGGAAAAGAAAAGGGTCTTCCCAGAAGTATTTTTTCACATCAATGAAGAATCGCTTCTTTTGCTGATGTGTCAACCCTTTTGGGATAATGTTAGCAGCTAAAAAATTCGCAATATCTGCAAACCAGGGTACCTCAGAATCAGATATAGTAAAAAATTATTCTTCAGGGAATGAATCATTTATTTCAATGTCATCTGGCTCTTTGGTACTTAAGTTTTCAAGCCTAGAGAGATGGTCAGCCATGAGATTTTCAGCTCCTTTCTTATCCTTAATCTCCAAGTCAAATTCCTGCAATAATAAGATCTATCGAATGAGTCGAGGTTTTACATCTGTTTTAGTCAAAAGGTGGCGAAGAGCGGAATGATCAGTATAAACAACAACTTAGACAATATTAAATATGGCCTAAATTTATTGAATGCAAAAACCACAGCTAGTAGCTCTTTCTCCGTGGTAGTATAGTTTTCTTGTGTGGCTGTCAAAGTTTTACTAGTATAATAGATAGGTTGAAAATGTTTATCTCTTCGCTGTCCCAAAACTGCACCTACTGCAAAATCACTCGCATCGCGTATTATTTCAAAATGTGAATTCCAATCAGGTATAATTATAATTGGAGCTTTAGTCAGTTTATCCTTTAAAGTATTAAACGCTTCTAAACACTCCTGATCGAAATTGAAAGACACATCTTTTTCTAATAATTTAGTCAAAGGCTTAGCTATTTTAGAAAAGTCTTTAATAAATCTTCTATAAAACCCAGCATGTCCTAAAAAGCTTCTAATAGCCTTAACCGAATTAGGGGAGGTAGTTTTTCAATAGTTTCAATTTTAGATTTATCAACCTCAATCCCTCTGCTAGAAATTTTATGTCTTAACACAATATCTTCTTGAACCATAAAGTGACATTTTTCTCAGTTAAGCATAAGGTTTGTTTCCTCACATCTTATTAACACTCGTTTTAAATTTTTGAGGCAAAGATGGAAAGAGTTACCGAAAACTGAGAAATCATCCATGAATACCTCCATGATATCTTCTACGAGTTCGTCAAAAATGGCCATCATGCAGCGCTGAAAAGTAGCAGGAGCATTACATAATCCAAAAGGCATTCTACGGTAAGCAAACATACCGTATGGACATGTAAATGTCATCTTTTCTTAATCTTCAGGAGCTATTGAGATTTGGAAATAGCCAGAGAGTCTGTCTAAAAAGTAGTTGTACATGTGCCCTGACAATTTTTCCAATATTTGGTCAATGAATGGAATGGGGAAGTGATCTTTTCTCGTGGCACCATTTAGCTTCCTATAATCAATGCATACCCTCTAACCTGTGACTGTCCTGTTGGGATTAATTCATTCTTCTCATTGGTTACAACAGTCATGCCTCATTTCTTAGGAACAACCTGTACTGGACTCACCCAAGAACTGTCAGAAATAGGATAAATAATTCCAGCATCTAGGAGTTTAATTACCTCAGCTTTAACAACTTCCTTCATGTTGGGGTTCAGTCATCTTTGGGCTTGCACGCATGGTTTATATTCATCTTCCATTAAAATTTTGTGGGTGCAAAAAGAAGGGTTGATCCCTTTAATGTTAGAAATTTTCCAAGCTATGGCCCTTTTATGCTTTGTTAATACTTGGAGTAATTCCTCTTTCTCCTTGGGTTGCAAGTTGGATGCAATAATTACCGGTAATGTAGAATTATTTCCAAGGAATACATATTCCAAGTGTTTTGGCAACTGTTTAAATTCTAGTTTTGAAGGTTCTTCAATAGAGGGTTTTTGCTTAAGTTCATCTTTTACCTTAATTCCCTCATATTCTGCTAGTTTTGGGAGGTTTCATTGGAGTTTAGTTTGGTTCCTTTCTCAGAATCATCATCCACTCCCTCCTTGGGCGAGACACAGTTCAATCGTATCCTTATGTACGATTTCCTAAAAAGAATCTTGAGTAGCATGATCAATAGAGTCGATAAAATAACATGAGTCATCCTGTTCCCTAGAAAATCTCATGGTATCATAAATTTTAAAGATAATCTCTTCGTCACCTACTCTAAGTATCAATTTACCATCACCCATATCAATTACAGCCCCAGCAGTGGCTAAAAATGGCTGACCTAAGATTAAAGGTACCTCGACATCTTTATCCATATCAAGCACAACGAAATCAACAGGGAATATAAATTTATCTACTTTTACAAGTACGTCCTCTATAATTCCCCTAAGATATTTAACAGATCTATTAGCTAATTGAATACTCATCCTAGTGGGTTTAGGTTCCCCAAGACCAAGTTGTTTAAACATTTTATATGGCATCAAATTAATGTTGGTGCCTAAATCAGCTAGTGCTTTATCAACATTCAAACTACCAATCAAGCAGGGAATAGTAAAACTTCCTGGATCTTCCAATTTGGTTGGTAGTTTATTTTGGAGTATTGCTGAGCACTCCTCATTAAGTTCCACTGTAGATAAGTCTTCAAACTTCCTTTTGTTCGTTAAAAGCTCCTTTAAAAATTTTTCATATGTAGGCATCTGCGATATACCTTCAACAAAAGGTAAGTTAATACGCAGTTGTTTAAAAAGTTCAAGAAATTTACTGAATTGTGCATCCATATGGTCTTTCTTCAACTTTGCTGGGTATGGGATTGGTAGTTTGTATTCTTTTAACATTAGATTGTCATTATTTTCGGGTTCGACCTCCTTTCTGTCAGCTTCTTGTGGTGGCTTCTTTTCAGATTCAGCTAACACTTTCCCACTCCTTAGTGTAACTGCTTTCACGTGCTCTTTTGGGTTAGATTCAGTGTTACTAGGTAGACTTCCTGGTGGTCTTTTAGAAATTAATTTAGCGAGTTGACCTATTTGAGTTTCGAGCCCTTGGATCGACGCTTGTTGATTTTTAAGTGTTGTCTCGGTATTCTGGAAACGAGTTTCAAATACAAAGATAAATTTTGTTAACATCTCCTCAAGGTTCGGCATTTTCTCTTGTTGGTAGGGTAGTTGTTGGAAGCCTGGAGGTGGTTGTAGTCTCTGATTCCCTTGGCCTCCCCATGAGAAATTTGGGTGGTTTCTCCAACCTGCATTGTAAGTATTACTATAAGGATTATTTTGAGATCAAGGATTTTTACCCATGTAATTTAATTGCTTGTTCTCCATGTTGTGGCCATAGGGTAGGTATTCTGAATTGCTTGATCCACCTCCACTTGCTTCGCACTGCATTACTGGGTGAACCTGTGAAGAACCAAGAAAATCTTCAATTTTTCTGTTCAAAAGTTCTACCTAATTAGAGAGCATGGTGACTGAATCGACGTTAAAAATGTCAGCTAGTTTCGTTTGTTTTGTCCTCATATCTTGCCACTGATAATTATTCAATGACATCTCTTCTATAAATTCATAAGCATCCTCAGGTGTCTTATTATTAACAGTTCCACCAGCGGCTGCGTCAATCATCTATCGAGTCGAAGGATTCAGGCCATTATGAAAAGTTTGAACCTGTAGCTAGAATGGTAACCCATGGTGAGGGTATCTTCACAAAAGGTCCTTGTATCTCTCCCATGCATCGTAGAGTGTTTCTAAATCCATCTGCACAAAAGAGGAGATATCATTACGTAATTTAGCTGCTTTAACCAGCGAAAAATATTTTAATAAAAAATTTTCAGTCATTTGTTCCCAAGTAGTGATTGACCCTCGTGGTAACGAGTTCAAACACTGTTTAGCTTTGTTCCTCAATGAAAAAGGAAATAACCAAAGGCGAATGGCATCATCAGAAACGCCGTTGATTTTAAAAGTGTCGCAAAACTTTAAGAAATTTGCCAAGTGAGCGTTGGGATCCTTGTCCTGCAAACCATCAAACTGAACAAACTGTTGGATCATTTGAATGGTGTTAGGTTTTAGTTCAAAATTATTTGCAACAAACAGCAGGCCTAACTATGCTCGATTCAGTTCCTGTTAAAGAAGGTTTAGCATAATCATACATAGTACTTGGAGCAAGATTCTGATTAGCAGCAATTGCAATAGGTAGCGGAATGTCTTGGTTTTTAGCCATCTCCTCGGTTGTGGTTGAAATATTGTCCTCTTGCTCTTCCTCTGTGTATCTTAAGCTTTGCCTTATTTCTCTTCAGTTTCTGCAAACTGTGTGATCGATCTCACTATCAAACAGTGACGATTTTATTCTAATCATACACTATAAAAACCTGCCAGGAATGAATAAAAGAAAAATTAGAAAAGAAAATAAAAATTTAAATTGCAAATAAAGTAAAATGGCTAAAGTAATAAAAATCGAGTGTTCCTAATATCTTAGTTCCCTGGCAACGGTGCCAAAACTTGATACGTGATATTCGTGAGAGGTTGTAAAAATTTATAATTAATCATTCTTGGAACTAACTATTATCACGATGAAGGCAAGTGTACCTATCGAACAATAGTATAGCTTTAGCAAGACCGGGTTGTCAAACCCAAAGGAACTAAGAGTACTAGTAATCTAAGAGTACTAGTAATTACTTTCTTTTTATTATCTAACCTAAAAATCAATGGATTTGTTTATCTAGACTAATTAACTAAACTAAGGGTGCACAGAGAGAAAATTGGGAAAAAGCTTTTGGGAAAACTCGATTGATTAAGACAATACCCAAGGAAAAATCCACCTAGACTTCACTTGTTATTTGACTCTGAATCAGACGATTTATTCATTTAACTTTATCCGTAGAAATCCCTAAGTTATATTATTATCTCTCTCGATACTAATAACGTCTAACCCTAGGTTGATTAATTGAAATCTCTTTCTAATTAATGCCCTAGTGTTGCATTAACTCGATCTATGGATCCCCTTATTAGGTTTCACCCTAATCCTGTAAAATTTTATCGCCCTATCTCTAGGCGTGCAATCAACTCCGCTTAATTACGACAAATTTACTCTTAGATAGGGTCTATTCCTCCTCTGAATAAGAGCATTAACTTGAATCAATATCCTGGAATATTAAAACAAGAATTAAGAACACATAATTAAGAACAAGTCAAATATTTATCATACAATTCAGATAATAATAACAAGATTCGTCTTAGGTTTCATTCCCCTTAGGTATTTAGGGGGTTTAGTTCATAATTATAAAAGAAAACATCTCAGAAGAATAATGAATACAAAACATAAAGAAAACTCAAAACCCCTGAATGGAAATTGAAGGGAGATCTTCAGTCTGGACGATGAATTCGGCTTCTGAGATGGACCAATCGGCTTCCCTTGAGTAATTCGTTACCTCCTACTCCGTGTGTCTCTTCTAGGTGCCTCCTCAGGTGTTTAAATAGGCTTTAGAATGCCTAAGAGACCTCAAAAATGGCCTTTTTCGAATAGGACTATACTTGGGCTCGGTAGGGACATACCCGTGTGCGATTGCTCCAGCCCTTGGTGAAGGCTGTTGAATAGGCACGGGCGTGTAGTTTACCCGTGTAAGTCGTGCTTCGATCATGCCAAATTGACACATCCGTGTGAGAAAGTCCAGGCCATGTTGATTTCCCATGTGGGTTCATTTTCTCCATTTTTGGCATGTTTCTCGCTCTTTTTACTCTCTTATGCTCACCTAAGTATAAAAACATAAAATTAAAGAATTAGGAGCATCGAATTCACCAAATCTAAGGAGAATTCATTCATAAATGTGCTAAGCATGGGATAAAAATATGTATAAATTACGGTTTATCACTGGTACCTGGACCAGATAAGACGGGTCATCGTTAACCTGGACCGTATTAACCACAGCTACAGCAAGGCATGTGAATGTCTGGCCAATGGTGCCCCGGCCATGGTAGCAAGCTATTCGAACAACACGCTAGATGTTTCGGCCAACTCTATCGGTAGGATCGGGCCTAGCGTAAGGACGCCAAGCCAAGGGATGTTGCACCCATGTGGTTGGTTGTGTGAACAACCAGCCTAGGCAAGCACCTATCAATCGGGGAATAGGGTTGGCTGAGCATAGGGTTAGTCATTCGATTGGCCAACACTGGCCCAACATAACACAGGTAGTCTCAAAAGGAGCTATCAAACCAGTCAGGCCCATTCGGGCAAAACGGTGACAGTTTAGGGTGTCAAGGAAAGTGGCGTTAGTGATGGTATCGTCAGGAACAGTGACTACAACAATGGTGATCTGCGGCCAATAGATAATCGGTGGCAGTGGTTCTTCGAATGGTAAAGAAGTGGAAAAATTAGAGTCCTAATGGGACTCTACTAGGTAACTTGATTTTAAATTAGCTTTTTTAAAGATAACATTGTTTTAATTTCATGTTTATCTAAAGAGTATTTTATTAATTTAATATTAATATGATATTTTAATTTAATTTAATATTTATATATATAATACTTTATTGATTTAATATTAATGTGAGATATTAAATTTATTTAATATTTATCTTGATAATAATTTATTAATTTAATATTAACGTGATTAATTCTAATCCTAGTTACACTCTCTCTAAACTCTCCCTGTATAAAATAATCTAGGTTATTATCCTCATACAGTTAATTTCATGAAAAGTTGTAGAGACAAAATTTTCTAAAGAAATTATTTTAAAAAATTTCTAGAGATATTTTTTTGTATTTAAAAATTGACCCCAAAAGTTTAGAGATATATGAAGTTGTCCCACTAGTAATTTGTGAAAAAAATTTATTCGAAGCGAGCCCACAATTAGCAGACATGAGCTTGAGGATAGCGGAGAAAAATACTCGATCAAAGCGTTCATCCTAGACGAATCATTAATGTAATATTTTGATTAAGTGTTTATTACTTTAGATAACACAACCAAGATCTTGTTTTGAATTTTTTTTGAAACTCTAATTTTTTCTTAAAGCTATTTTCCTTTGCGTTTTCCAAACCTGATCTTCCAACAATTGGTATCAAAGTCAGGTTGTACTCTATCTATAAGTATAAACAAGTAATCAAAATAGATTTCTCTTCTTATTGAATGATTAGATAAAATAGAATGTGACATTCTTTAGATCTTATGCATGTTTGGAGTTATTTATGGGAATAGATGCAATATTATATATTTGTTATTTTTGCCAAGGTTGTGGTTCTTAGGAAATAGACCGTGAACTATCATATCCATATAGGACTATTTGTTTTTTTTTTTTTAAATTCATATATTCCTTGTGAGTTCGAAACGAACATAGGACTTAAATGTATTTTTTTCAAACGGAGTCCATGACAAGGAGAAGATGGAGAGATGACAGTTGAAGACCCAAGGAATGTCTTATGGTGAACAACTATTAAATTTTATTTTTCATTTGCTTTTTATAAATAGAACCATGGAAACCTTGACTGACAATTTTATTTTAATTATCCATTTCTTTACATATATACTATGTTATATACATATGAAATGATTCACAATTGATCAATTAAAAATAAGAAGTGTGGTAATGAGAATGTGCATGTCTAGGATAGGCTCTTGCAAGGAAAGACTTGGTTTTTAAGCGATCAAATAAGACTCACTCTCCTTCTTAAGACCCTATCTGGTGCATAGTTCACATTCACTTCTTCAATTTTTCCCTTCAAAGAAAAAGTGTGGAGAATGAAAATTGTTTGTTTTTATGATTGATTGATTCTTCTTCTAAATGAATGTGAATATTATAAAATTATCATAACATGTCATGCATATATTGGAAGTATTTCATATAAATTGGGTAAGAATGCCACTATGACTATTATATCATCATTTCTTAAATATGGGATAAAAATTTAGATTTTTTTTTTAAATGTTGAGTGGGAGAAGGTCCTTGAACAAGACCTACGACCTCCATTGATGGTCCGTAAGTGATACCATGATAAAGTTTCGAGCTGGTTCCTACCCTAGCTGCACCCCAAGCTAAACTTTATCATGTAGGTTCATTGGATGAGAATTCCTTGTAAGGACAAATGGTGATACATGCATAGAAGATGTGAAAATTATTAAAGTCCATTCACAGAAACTGTCAATTTTCAAGTTTAGGAAATTAGCAGACTTGTGACAACTTTTTGGATGGGATCCAAGAATTTCAAGGTTGAGATGCTTTTGATGATGTTCGAAGATCTATCTCTTAGCTTTTAAATAAGCTTTGAATCACTTGATTTTGAGTTCGAAAGATCAAGTTATGATCATTTTAATAGAAATTCGCCGAGCAGAAGTTTTGGACGTGATTATGACGGGAATTACAAGTTTTAGGCTTAATTTTTATTATACATGAGCCCAATATTGTATTTATCAACTCTCATTATTTTATTATTATTATTTCATTTTTTTTATAATTATTAAGTATTTTAAATTATTTAGGAGTTTTATGTCAATAAAAAAGTTTAGTTTAAAACTACTTAGGAGTTTTATTTAGATTTTATTTAGCTAGCCTATATAAAGGCATTTGCATTACACACAAATCATTCAATTCATTATTATTCAACTTCTCTTTTGTGTTAGTAAATTCTCTTTGAGCTTTTCTTTCAAGAATTTCTCTTGAGTTTTCTTTTAGAAGAGTTTTAACAATCTTTTCAGATTATAGGGATCATATTCAAACTTTTTCTTGCCAAGTTTTTTTTTCTTAGGGGGGAAATTAGAGCCACGTGAAGAGAGTTGTGGATTTTTTTTGTTTCCAAGGTTTCTTACGACTTTTACATGCCACGTTGTGACAAAATCTCAGTTTCTTTTCAAATATCTAGAGCCATAAGTCAAATTCATGACTTGAACAACTTTACGGTCTTCTTTCATATGATCCGCTCTCGTTCTTTATCATTTGGTATCAGATTTGAGAGTTTTAGGTGTTCTTATAAAACTAATTTCTAGCAAATAGTCTCAAAACAATTTTTTTTACCATGACAATTTTTGGAAAAAAAATTTTAGTGGGTAAACATTTTTCAAATGATCTGAAATTTTACATACTGTTTCTTCGCACTATTTTAGAATATAAAAAAATATTTCCAACCAAAAAATGATCAAAAAAGTGAAAAAAAAAGTAGAAAAATAAGTAAGAAAAGAAAAAGAAAAAATATTATGTGGGTTGAGTCTCAAATGAAAGCATGTTAATGATGAATATTGGGTCAATGGTTACACACTCAAAATCGTCTCTTATTAAATATTTTCTCAAGAATCGATATTTAAGTTAGAGATGATGACCAAAAGTTAAACGGTCGTTGGTTCATGTGGAGTCTTGAGAATAAAGATTCAAGAACTAGTTGGATGTAATCTATGTTCTTGCTAGTTAATCATGGAACCCCAATGAGACATGATTGATGGGCGTGAGAATGATTATAACAATAGAAAAATGTTTTTTCAAGGTTTCAATACAAGACGCATGCATCATACTACATTCTAGATATGTACCCAACATATCGGCTATTGGTTCGATCATCTTTAGAGCACAAGCCTCCACTTATATAAAATCACATAAGTTACAAACGCATAGTCAGTAACTCACTAATGATTTAGGTAAATCACATCATGAACACCACAAGTGAATTAATTCACAAACGGATTCAGAATTAGTTCATTTTAGGTCCAGTCCCATGTATCGCTTCTAATGAATACATCTATATCTCTACCCGTGAAGTCAACACTCCAGTAGCCAAGACTGGCAATCGCCCCAATTGGAATTGTAGACGACATAATAATCTTCTAAGTATTTGAATCAAATGCTCACTTTAATTCTTTTACGAGATTACAGATTCGTTTAGATTATCTACTAAAGTAAGTTGTCTTTCTCGCAATGTAAACATTCTTCTAGTGTCACTTATCATCAATTTGAACTTAGAAAATCAATAAGCTAATATTTGTTTGTCATAATTTTGCTATACATGCAAAATATGATAGACAAAAACACAAAAGACATAATAGTGAAATGTGAAATTAACTTCTTTTATTCATTGCTCAAATACATAGAAAATAGTTACATGTTTACTATAATATAAGCACAATTCCCAACAATTTTAAGAAGAAATTAATTTCTATAGTATATTTATTTAATGGCGGTTATTCCGTTACATTCAATAAAGGGATTGCTATTCATAAAAATAATTTTTTTAATCTGTAATGGATGGATGAAAAACAATCTCTATTTTATCAAACAAAATAACTATTCGATGCTTCAAATTGGAATGGTGAATAAAAAGTTTAAATCTTCTTACTCTAATGAGGGGTGCTTATCGCACTTAAGATTTGGTCACATTAACTAAGAAAGAATCACTAAACTCGTGAAAGATGATCTCTTAAGTATGCTTAAGGAAATTATTCTTCCAAAATGTAACTTTTACTTGAAAGGTAAAATGACTAAGAGGCCTTTTAATTTGAAAGGTACAAGAGCTAACCGATGAGTGATCCCGGCCAGAATATAGAAGATCAATGGTTGAAGATAAGCCATTATTGTTTAAGTGGTAGCTTTTGCACAATACTGAACCTCCATGCCACGAGAAACAATCAAGGGTTTATTTACAATTGTTTTAATTCCAGGTTAGTTTTCCTTTAAATAATAACATGTGTTTTATTATAAATAAAAATTTCATATAGCAAATTATTTGGGATTTTTATTTTTATTTTTATTTTGTTTTAAATGTTTTATTGTTATTTATGTCAACTTTTTCTATTACTAATGTGCTACAAGAGAGATGTACAAGAATATAATATGTAAGAAGGTGGAGAAGATCAAATCTTTCAAAGCAGGATGACGTCAAGGAGGCTAGTAAGAGTTTTGGCTCTCTAATGGTAAAATCTTTAAAAATGAATGGTACGTTCTTCAAAGTTGTATTTGTCCGCTCGGATACATGAAAACCAATATAATGTGGAGTTTATTGGAGCAGCTTGTCATGCTATGTTTGGATAATTCCATATTTGTATGTGTCACCTTTTCCTTTTATTTTTCCATGTAAAGAACAAAAGAAAAGAAAGCACTCTCTCCTTCTTATTAATAACATTTTATATTTCTTATTAAATACATTGGACAATCGTGGCAAAGCTAATTAGCAGGGAAACTTATGAAATCCGATAGGTTATTACATTGGCCACGATATAAATGGGAACAGTTTTTAAGTGTTCCAAGGAGATTAGATGATGTCGGTCTTTCATAACATATATACATCTCCGAGAGTAATAATTGTCTATGGTTTGTTCTATTTCTAGTACACGAAATTTAGGGATATACGTGTATAAGCTGAAAAACTACATTCAGAGCTTGTTGGACCCTATAGGTTGAACCAGGTGTGAGGTGTGAGTCCCATATCTAGATCACAGAATTCATTAAAACAAAATAAGAGACAATAAAGTATATTAAACACAAATAGAAATGTGAAGGGAAAATAAAAACAAATTAGTTGATATACCTGGAGATAAATTTGTCCTAAGTTGTATGGCCGATTGGAAGTATGACAGAGGATGTTGTGCAAAGTCGGAACATATGCCATGTTGCTTCCATTACTTGAACCAAAACTCAAAGTCTGACCCTGCCAATACCAAGTCCGGCCATAGTGTGGACAATTGGTTCCAAAAAGCTACATCACCACTCAACAATTTCTTTTAAATAAGAAACAAAAAAAAAATTTGATTAGATTACAGATAAACCACTTAATAGTTTCAAGCGAAGAATGTACGTATGCGTACTTAGAGTGGTGGCGGGTTGTAATAGGTGGGTGTGTGAAACCATTTTTAAATCGAATTTTGAAAAATGGGAATCGACTTTAAGAAAAAGCAGCGGAGTCACCACCAATCTTTTAGGTGTGATTGGATCACCTTATAAAATGTTTTGTTTTAAAACATTAATTTTGGTCTCACGAAAGTCGAAAAGCGGATTCGGAGTCGGTTACGTACGAGGAAGGGTTAGCACCCTCGTAACGCCCAAAAATTGGTACCTAATTGATTATCAAGTGTCTTTAATGTCGAAAATTTGAAAGTTTTAAGATGCAAACCTCTTTTAATTAGAATGTCTCAATTTTGAAAATTAAGGCTAGCTTATTTCAAACGAGTCAAAACATCACATCCAGTAAGTTAGGACGTAACATTTTAAAACCTTCGAAACTAAGCTTGTCTTTCAAAAATTTCTATCTCGAAACAACAAAACGCCATATCCAGTAAGTTAGGACACTATGTTTTGAAATCTCGAAATAATTGTTTAAGTTTTGAAAACTCAAAATCACTTAGAAGGGTGTTTGACTATTTGAATTCAACGAGAAAAGTCGCAACCCAATAAGTTAGGGCACTACCTTTCTCGAAGTTTCCAAACATCAAGCATTGCCTTTTATTTTTTTTAAAAAAAACCTTGGAATATTATTTTAAATGACTGTTTAGGATGACAAATAATGCATCATGAAGCATAGATGTACAAAATATTCTAACATTTCCATACAAACATAAATAATATCATTAAGACAAAACTAAATTACATGAACATACGTTTAATTAAAAAAATCATACTAGGGTAAATATAAGATAATAAACAAATAAAAACATGAGTAAACTAAAAGAAAAAAATAATACATGCAAAAATTATACAACAATATATATCATAAAATAGCACATAAAAGAAATAATTAAACATAGCATATAAAAAAAATGAAACTATGCACAAATAAGATAAATGGCATACACTAAAAAAATGAATAAATAGAACATTTACAAATTATAAAAATATAATGCAATAGTTCAAAATACATGAAATGATAATATAATATATATACATGCATAGAAAATATATATTTGAAAATAAACTATATAAAAAGGTTAAATATTATAATATATAAAATACATAATCAAATGTATAAAAGATAGGAATAAATATACATATTTGAAAAATGAATAAATTAAAATAAAAAAAGGTTGAAAAACTAAGATAGACGAAGAATAAAATGAGAACAAACCACAGAGAGTAAGAACGTAAGAGGGAGAGAAATTTGAGTGAATACTCTCAAGAATTCTTATTGCTTCTCAAAACTCAAGTCCCTTTACAATGAAGGGAACGGCCTCTATTTATAGTTGAGCCTCCCCAAATCCAATGGTACAGATCAATTACATCAACGGTTAAGATTAAAGGATATCTACAAATTAAATCTCCAAGTTTACAAAATCATATCTTCTAAGATTGTATATCATATCTAAGATTGCAATCATATCTAAGATTGTATCATATCTAAGATTGCAATCATATCTAAGATTGTATATCACATCTAAGATTGTATATCATTGAAGATTATATTTCCATATGAGTCAAGCTTGTAGATGGACCTTAAATCTTTTCAAGTAATGGGCCATTCAGATCCGGCCAAATTATATTTGAAATTCTGGACTGAACTTTGGACTTCGTTTTTTTTGGGGTTTATTATTTTAAATACTGAAATGGGCCGGGCAAAAATGGGCTATTACAGCTGCCCCTCTTTGCTCATTGTCGTGTAACGAGAATAGAACAAAGACTATAAAAGGACCCATTTTGCCCGGTCTCATCAGCTTCAGACTTCATGGTCCTTAATCTGCTCATTGCAAACTTAAGACTGTCATGTTGATATCTCCGATCTACTCTCCGTCGAACACAGAGACGCCAAATCTGCTTCTTCAATTTGTTCCCTGACCATACAGAGATGCCAAATCATCTTAGATTTGCTTCAGCGTAAGCACGCGAAAGCCAAATCAGCTATGTCTTCGATTTGCCCCTTGTAAGCACAAGGATGCCAAATCATCTTGGATCTATTTGAGAACATCTGAGAGTCAAATCTGCTATGTCCTCAATTTGTTCCTTGTAAACACAAGAATGCCAAATCATATTGGATCTGCTTCAGTATAAACATCTGAAGGTTAGATATGCTATGTGTCTGCCCTCCGTCAAATACGGAGACACCAAACTTTGATTTGTTCTCTGACAATACAGAGATGCCAAATCATCTTAGACTTGCTTCAACGTAAACACGTGAAAGCCAAATCAGCTATGTCTTTGATTTGCTCCTTGTAAGCACAAGGATACCAAACCATCTTGGATCTGCTTCAGTCTAATCATTTGAAGGTTAGATTTGCTATGTGTCTGAGAACATCTGAGAGTCAAATCTGTTATGTCCTCGATTTGTTCCTTGTAAACACAAGGATGCCAAATTATCTTGGATCTACTTTAGTATAAACGTTTGAAGGTTAGATCTGCTATGTTTCTGCCCTCCATTGAATATGGAAACGCCAAACTTCGATTTGTTCTCTGACAATACAGATATGCCAAATCATCTTAGACTTGCTTCAACGTAAACACGTGAAAGCCAAATCAGCTATGTCTTCGATTTGCTCCTTGTAAGCACAAGGATACCAAACCATCTTAGATCTGCTTCAGTCTAATCATCTGAAGGTTAGATCTGCTATGTGTCTAAGAACATCTGAGAGTCAAATCTGCTATGTCCTCGATTTGTTCCTTGTAAACACAAGGATGCCAAATCATCTTGGATCTGCTTCAGTATACACATTTGAAGGTTAGATCTGCTATGTGTCTGCCCTTCATCGAATATAGAGATGCCAAACTTCGATTTGTTCTCTGACAATACAGAGATGCCAAATCATCTTAGACTTGCTTCAACGTAAACACGTGAAAGCCAAATCAGCTATGTCTTCGATTTTCTCCTTGTAAGCTCAAGGATACCAAACCATCTTGGATCTGCTTCAGTCTAATCATCTGAAGGTTAGATCTGTCATGTGTCTACTCTCCGTCGAATACGGAGACGCCATATCTGTTATCTTGGATCTGCTTTGATGTGAAAACATCTAAAAGTCAGATCTGCTATCTTCGATCTGTTCTTTATAAACACAGGCCAAATCTGCTATCTTCAACTTGTTCCCTATAAACACAGGGATGCCATGCTAAAATCTTTGATCTGCTTCGCTGTAAGCACAGGAATGTCAGATCTGCTATCTTCGATCTGTTCCCTATAAACACAAGGATGCCAAATCTGCTATCTTCAACTTGTTCCTATAAACACAGGGATGCCATGCTAAAATCTTCGATATGCTTCGCTGTAAGCACAGGAATGTCAGATCTACTATCTTCGATCTGTTCCCTATAAACACAGGGATGCCAAATCTTGTTTCTTTGATCTACATTGTCCCATAAAAGACATAACCTGTAGAATGCGTATGAGTTCATGCCAAATAATTAGGATGCTATGATCGAAGTGAGTCAAATTCTCCTAATTAGACATGTTATAATGCAAAATGTTATGAATATGACCCCTATTTCGGACGTCATCACTCATTCCCTCATCAAAATTTTATCTTTAAACTTGTTGATGTATCAATCATACTCTGCTTGTATGCTTTGAATCAACTTAGTCCTACTGTACCATTCTCCAAATGTTGTGACCTGCTAGAGATGTTTATGAAATGATCCTTTCTTAAGATTAATATTGCTTAAAACGTCCAACCACCTTTTGGAGTGAAGAAGAAATTTCGAGTACATCGACCTCAAATATGGAAATTTTTAAACAATTGTCTTGTTTGAGTCTCTTGTATTATCTAGAAATTTCGAGTAATATGCAAAACTTCGTTTGTAAAGATATTTAGTTCATCAATCATTATTTCTATGCAACACACTTTATGAATAATAGAGGACGGATAAATTGATCCTGAGGATAATTAGATTTGGACAAATTATTGGAAGGAATGTAAAAGGATTAACCTGAGAAGATATCTTTGCGAAGAAAAAGAATCCAAAGATAGTAAATAGGGCAGAAATCAGATGCTCCAGATATCGCCGCTTGAGCGTCTATACACCAGCTCCATGAAGACTTTCTTGAGTTCAACATGTGTTTAAAAGATCTAAAGTAATTCGTTGATGCCTCGATTTGTAACATACTTCACTTCTCGTCAAATCTGGTATAGCAAAGTCACTGCATGACTTTCCAAATTTGAGCTGCCCTTTCGGGTTTTCAACTCAAAACCCCTTTGGTCTCAAGGCGCCCTTTGCGGGTTTTCACCTTGGCCTCTCCATTTTTTCTCTTTCTTTTTTTCTTTTTTTTCTTTTTTTTCTTTTTTATTTTTTTTTTGAAATAGAAGTCCCAAAGTGCTCTTTACGGGTTTTCACCTTAGTTTCCCTTCTCCTTCAGACAAAGTACTCCTTGACCGAGTCTGAATTCACTGGATCAGATAAATTCTTCCTATCCATTTCTTGTCAAAATCAGTGCACCTCTAGAGAAAGCCCTCTTCGCAACATATGGCCCTTCCCAATTCGGCATCCTTTTGCATGGGAAGGATCTCTTTCAGCACAAGGTTTCCTTTATGAAATTTTTTTGGACGAACCTTCTTTGTCATAAGTCTGTGTCATCCATTCTTGGTACATTTGCTTAGGATGAATACTTTCAAATTAAGTTTACTAGAGGTATTCAATTCTTGACTCCATCAAAGCTTGGAGGAAAAATCTTGATTCATAAACCCATGAGAAAGGGATTGCCCCAACAGCAGTCCTGGCTGTTGTTTGTCAAACCCTACAAAAAGATGGTTCAATGATTCTCAGCAGACAAGAATGAAGTTGCTGGCTTTATCCTTCAACATGGAAAGCTGAGGTACAGAGATTACTCCCAGAGCATACATCTCATCATGACTCAATGATGTTTCTGAAGCATCCCTAATCTTCATAAATTGCCCCCAACTATGAAGCTGCCAAATGACGTAGCAAATAGGAGCCACAAAAAATATAGCTGTGGTGCTCCTTTGATATATATAGGATAGAGAATGAACAAACTCTTGCAGATCATCAGCCGAAAACCCAGCCTGGTCTAAGAAAACATGATAGTGGGTCTGCCTCGTGATTCCAATCATTCCAGCATGGGTACCAAGGTAAAAATCATTATTCTTTGGATGGCATACTTTGTTGTCAATGATAGTACCATGTAGCACATTGTCAGGAGATCCCTGCTGAAAGAACTTGGTATGATGATTTTTCATACAACAATAACCACAATCTTTAGGGTTCCACTTCTCGTCAAGGAACTTACAAGCGTCAATAACTTGATCAAAACTTAATTGAATTGAAACTCGCTAACCCCATCCCTGAAAATAATGATTTGATCAGGTTTTCTCTTCCCTGAACTCGTATAGAAGTTTAAGAGAGCTTTCTTCATGATACCGTCATCCACTTTGTTAGAAACTGGTTTTGAAGAAAGAATCTATCATTTTAAGCTTCAGAGACTAGGTACGGCCTGATGCCCCATAGCTGGAAATCAATGGCCACCGTCTGGAGCTAACCATCACGACTATTGTGACGGCACATCGATTGCTTCGGGAAAGCCAAACGATGCACCCATTCCAAGGATGATGGTTGGAACCTTTGAAACAACTGGAATTGAAGGTGTTTGCCCCAACGTAAGCATAGAGAGTAGGCGGTAGTTTCTTATGCCAATTTTTACCAGTCTCAGTCATCTTCTATAATTTTTTTCTTCTTTTTCTTTTCTTTTGGCAACCTTTGTTGTACTATGGCATGGCGCATTATCTTTGAAAAGACTGCAAACTTTTGGCATTGTGCAGTTATATATAATCTTTTTTTTTTTGAAATGAATGACTTTTGACTTTGTAATATTGGCATATGAAGCTATCTCCCCCTCTTAATGGAGTAGTTGACATCCACAAAGATGAGTCATTGTCAGCTTGAAGCTTTTGACGAGCTCGGGCCCATAACATATATGCCCCATAAGTCTTGACTCCTTTAAATTTGGCATTTATTGTACAACTGATGTGATCCTTTTCCATGGTGGACCAACAGTGCCCCAAAACCTTATGCTTATCCTGGCAATTGCAAATCCTCCTGCATGTGTCTTTGGACCCCATTTTTGAATTCCCATAATAGTCTCAACAAGGTCTTGTTTTGTCTCCTCAGCTAATTCCAATTTTGCAATATTTCCTTCCTCTAAGGCTATATTTCCTACCACCACTTCATGGGGTAAAAACCATTTTCAACAAATTCAGAAACAAGTCACAATTTCTGTCACCTTCAAAGTATCGAGACTCCTCTAAACACATATCGCACTCAAAAGGAACTCTGAATCTGTAGTATCGTTGCCCGTGTCATTGATATCTAGGGATCTATGATAGGCACACAAAAGAATATACAAGGAATAAATGAATTCAAGAATGACTATTTACATGATATGAAAATTTATAAAGAATGTCAAAGGTAAAAAAGAATCGAATGAAAGAATATTTACTCGGATAAATAATAAAAGTATGTTTTATTGAAAATAAAAATGTCCGAACATGAGCCCACTTCTCAAAAGAAATCTCATTACTCCTAGGCTTTAGAGCAACAAGAGTGTCAGAATATTACTCAGTAAAATTACGAAAGATTACAGGAAGTTCTTACGCAATTCAATTGTTTAAAGAACTTTAGGTTAAATGAAGGCGAATGCCCTCAAGGTTTTTTTCGGTCCCTACGACACAAAAGTTGGGGATATGTAAGGAACGTCGTTAATTCCCATTCAACTTCTTTTTCACTTAGCTGTGACCCTCTTCTCTCTCTCTCTTTTTTTCTTTATCTTTTTAATAACTTTAACTAATTAAGGTATTTTTATAATTTTGAATGCAAATGATGCAATGAAATGCTATAAGATGCAAATGAATGCAAAAGGTATCGATCTCGATTCAATCTCATTTAGAAAACTTTATTTAGAAAAAGAATATCTTTACATATATATGGATTACAAATACGCTTTCGCCCTAATGCCTAAAGTTTTAATAACAAAACAAACTCTTGGCCACGATCAGGTTGTAGCTCATATTGGTGCTCAATATGTCAGCCTGTGCCGCCAATGTCTATAAATAATCAGCTGCCTCCTGAGTTTGACTACGACCTCACCTGTAGGGTAATCCGTGTAGCTAAGGGCACCTCCTCCAATACCTATGAAGTTGTTCTGATTATTTTAAGATAGATTAGCGAGCATGTAGGTATCCCGTTCTGCAGTGTGCTACCTTAAAATAATATCCTATATCCTCAATATTTCTTGAGAGCTTTCAAATTTCTACCTACGCAGAGCATCCTGTAATGACTTGAAATTCACGGGCACCGGAAAAGTGAGTTATAGGGCCTCCGTCTTAGTGAAATAAGTTCGAAAATAATTATTAAAAATATTTATGAGCCTAGTAGTGTGTCTAATTAGGATCTAATTAAGTGAATTTAGCTTAATTTAGAGTAAGTAATAAAAAGGATTAAATTGAATAAAGGGTAAAAGTTTAATTATAAAGCAATAGAAAATAAAAAGGATTAAAATGGAAATTAAGCCATTGACTACAAATGAGGTGGCATATTGGTGAAATAAAATCAAAGATTTTATTTAGGTTTTATATATTATAATGATTATTATTATGGTTTTATATTAAATTGTTATGATTATTTAATTGATAATATATTATAAATAAATTAAATAGAAGATAATTGTATGGTAATAAAATATACATGTGTAAGAATTGTATGGGTACATTTGTAATTTAAATATTTAATTACTTATAATTTAAGTATAAAGATATTTGTCAATTAAATATTAATATTATAAGATTTTTATTTGTTAAATAGATAAAAGAAAGACAAATGGATGGTAATAATAGTGTACAAATGTACAAAGATACATGTATACAAATGTGTTAATTATATTGTTATTAAATTAATAATAATATATATTAGTTAAATGATAAAATAAATAAGTAAAATAAATGAAATAATAAAAGAATAAAAAGAAAGACAAAAGAAACAAAGAAGAAACAGAACAGAAGCATTTACAAAACAGGGAAAGAAAAAGAAAGAAAGAAAAGGAAAGGAAAACTAGGGTTTTAAGGTTTGAAGCTTTAAAAGGTAAGTCAATTAAGTCCTTTTCTCTTAATTTTGATGTTTTAGGAGCTTTGAAACAAGATTTTGATGAGATTAAGTTAATAGTTCAAGAGTTCATATGTTTCAAGTAGGGTTCATGTTGGAAAAATTATGGAATTAGGGATTTAATTGAATGAATTCTAAGTTAGAATTGATTAAGGGATTAAATTGTAAACTAGGCTATAAGTTTTATGTTTTAGGGACTAAATTGAGAAAAATTCGGAATTAAGAAAATATGTTGAAAATTTAATAGTTAAATTTGAGTTTAAATGAAATTTGAATAGGAATAAGGTGTGAATTGGTGTTATAAATTTGGTTATTAACATTTTACATCAAAACAGTTTTGGGAAGTAGCAATGGTCTGATTTTGAAAATTCACTAAAAATTTTATAAATTGAACTAGAGGATGAACAAAATATGGAATTAAAGCTTATTGAGTCTAGTTTCTTATAGTAGAAACAGTGTAAGCAATTAATTGATGAATCAAGAGATATTTGAAATTTTGTAATACTGGTTCAGGGTGATTTCGAGATGCCCTGTTTTAACTTTGGAAAATCATTAAAAATTTTAAAAAAATTATTATGGAGTGTAATTTATATATGTGAACTCCTTAATGAATCTAATTTCAAAATAAATAAACAAGAGCCTTATTCGAGTTCTGTACAATGAGATAATTTATTTTTAGTAGAGAGAGGTCAGAACTGTCAAATGAAATAACAGGGGAGTATTTAATGAATAAACTATACTAAATGGCTAGACCAAAAAATCTGGAAATTTTATGGTTAGAAGATATATGAGTCTAGTTTTAAGGAAAATTTACGGATATTAATTTGGAGTTTCGTAGCTCAAGATATAAATAATTTAGTAACAATGACTCAAGTAGACAGCTTAATGGTGAAATTATATATATACATTAAAAATGGTTAAATTTGCATGTTTAGGCTCATAAATTAAATTGAATCATGTTGTATTGATGATTATAAATTATTATTTTCGTAGCAAACAAAGAACCTGAAGCATCAGCATCGAAAGGAAAGGAGAAAGTCATCGAGGACTAAAACGGGAGAATTACGGTGTGTATTACTATAATTCGAATTTTAATTATTATTGATTGCTGAATTTTTAATTGTTATGTATGGTAAGTAAGACTTGAGGTAAGTATGTGAAATTGATATGAATATTGAGTGCAAATGAAAGTGATGCAAATTGAATCAAATTGAATTGAATAAGTGAATTATGGAATATGTGATTATTTGAAAAGTGTATTGATTGAAAAATGAATGGTGATTTGAATTGTGAATTGAAAGTGATATAGAATTGAGAAAGTGAATTGAATACCCTATTAACTAGTCGGGCTGAGTCGGATATAGTTGGCATGCCATAGGATTGGAAGTGTTTAGGGATACTTCGACCTCGAGTCGATGAGACACTGGGTGTCACTATATTTCTTCGGATAGATTCGATGAAGTCTTTGGGTACCAACTTTACTTTTGGCTAGGCCGATGAGACATCTGGGTGTCAAATATTGCTTCAAACTATCCGATGAGGCACTGGGTGCCATATTGGTGTGTTTGGTTGGATCCGTGTAGCCGCCAAAGTCCGAGTTACGTTAATAGGGTGAAAAATTGAAATGTGAATTTGAGGCATTGAAATGAGAAAAAGAAATTGATTTACGAATTGAAATTGGAATTGTGATAGTAAGAAAAAAAAAGTATGAAATGTATGTTCATAAATGATATAAATTTAAGTTTGAGAAAATACATTGTTTTATGAATTAGTACATATGACATTAATTGTAGGTATTTTAATATTTATGTTTTTACTATTGTTGATATAATTTGAATTATGGTAATACCATTGAGTATATCCATACTCAGCGTACGGTTGTTTCCGTGCGCAGGTTAGTAGAAGTCAAGTGTCCCGGTTCAGCATCCAGAACATTCCCGACTCCAACACAAATTTGGTGATGTATATTTTTCTTTTGGGTGGCATGTCCATAGGTGTTGTTTAGTCACTTGAATATGTATATTACTTTTGGTAGTGAAGGTTGAATTATAAGATTTAGATGGTTAAATGAAATGGTAAGGAAAGTATATGATATTTTGATGCATGAACATTAAGTTGTTAAATGAATGAAGTTATTAATCAATTTTGAATGATGCTATGATAGTTATTAAGTTGAAATTATGTTAATGATATAAATATTAGTTATATGAATGTGAAAAATTGGTGCTGGTTGTTTTAGTTTGAATTTGCAGGAGGTTTTAGGTAAAAATAAGCGAAATCTTTCAGAAATTTTTAAAAAAATTTTGAATACTCGATCAAGTCCCGTTCTACTTTTGATACGTGTTTGAACTTCGAGAATTTAAGATAGGGACTTATTTATTATATTATACCATAAAAGTTATATTAATTGTAAATTATTCGTAAGTTGTCTGATATGTCCGGTAATGCCTCATAACCTCGTTCCGGCGACGGTTTGGGGTTAGGGGGTGTTACACATCCGACCTCGATACCTTCGCAGCATAGCTAATCTCTAAAGGTCTTTGTATGATACGGTCTTCTTTAATCGCTTTCTTTCACGCTTACTTGAGCTATCCAGCCCATCGGGGCTTGCATTTCCATTGTTTCTGATAAGTACAATAGTAAACTCAAGCTTGTTATTTGGTAGCGATCCTATAGTAAACGAGATTTTTACCATCATAGGCAAAATCCTTTCCATCTAACTCATTTTTGTAGGTCTCATGCACTCTATCAATCACTTTCCTTCCAATACCCTTACCATCCACATGGCAACCGTCTTCATATGAAAGAGAAATGCTATAATGGTAGAAGTGTCCATCAATACTCCCACACTCACTTTGAATTGCTCATCTATCCTCTTGTCAAGCAAATACTGCAAGTCTCCTTAGTTATTGCAGAACAATTGCTTGGCTTCATTACTCCATTGATCCCATATTTCCTTTAACTTGTAATATCCTGATTTTGGGCCTAGTCAGAATAGTGGTTTCGAGACCACAAATCTGAGATAGAAATAATTTTTTTATAATTATTTTGAGGTCTATGATATGATTGCATGATTGTGTGAAAATTTCGTGAAGAAATTCTATGCATAAAGTGCTTAATTTGAAATTCGGGACTAAATTGAATAAATTGCAAAACTTGTGCCCTAGAAGCATTTTGCATAAAATTAAATTAGATTATTAATTAGACTTATAGAGTAATTTGACCAATTTCTAAAAAAAATTGGACAAAAATGGGCTTGGAAGGGTAAAATTTTAAAGAACAGTAAAAAGGGTATTTTGATCATTTAGGGGTAAAATGAATTAAAAGACAAATTTTAAAACCCAAATGTGTCCATCTTCAACCCCATGGCCGAATATAGCAAGGATAAACCATGTCTAGGGTTTTTCAAGCTTCCAATCTCGATTGTAAGTCCGTTTTATCTCCGTTTTTAATGTTCTTTACGTTTTTGGAATCCCGGTAGCTCGATTTAGCTTATGCTAGCAATAATTTAACCTAGGATTTATATTTGGAAAAATACCCATAGGTGAAATTTGTGTATTTTGGTGTTTTATGATAGAATATGAGCTTTTAAAGTATGTTAGACAACTTGTGCTACTCGGTTTTAACTGAAAATGAGTAAAAGGGCTTAATCGGTAAAAATACCTAATAGTCATAAGTACATGTTAGAGTGAGAATTTGATGTTTCCATAGAAGGGAAAAATGATCAGCATGTCATAAAACATTAGAAAATAGGCTGAAGTTTAAATTACGAGCTTTGGGGCAAAAGTGTAAATATGCAAAAGTTTAGTGGCAAAACTGTAATTTTTCCAAAATATGATTTTGGTTCAATTTGAATAATTTGAGTCCTAATTAGACTATATTTTAAATGATAGAGCAAGGAAAACTGAAATTCAGGCTAAAATGGGGGAAAATACCAAGTTGTGGACGAAATGGTAAAAGTAGCCATTTTCACATACGAGGTAAGTTCATATGTAAATGTTGGTAACATAGTTATTATTTTAAATGTTTTTATGTTATTTAAATGATATGATAATTATTATGAAATATTAAACTCGTGATAATTGTTTGATAATATGTCACATTATGTGATATACTTGGAAAATGTGAAATACTACCGAGTATTGGTATCGGCATTCCGTAGGATATGGTTGAGACACATGATTGGGAAAAAGGTCCCGTTGAACCTTAGGAATGGATTAGGATACAAGTGACATGTCACTAGGATATTTGGGCATCCGAACTCGTTGAGTTGAGTCCGAGTTCGAGAGATGTAACTAGGCATCCGAGCTCGTTGAGTTGAGTCCGAGTTCACTTATGGATGCGAACGCCCGAGCTCGTTGAGTTGAGTCTGAGTTCACTCATGGGCGGGTTACATGGTAGCTTGGCTACATATGTGGCACTTATGTGCAAACTTTTCATGTATCCGAATTAAATTCCGATGTGTTCAACGGGTAAAATTCTACTCAAATGGAGGAATACTCGAGATGAAAGGGACGTATTAGTAAGTGTTGTGAAATGGATACTTTGAACAGGTATGTACTTAACCCTCGGGTTGAAAACTCGATATAACAACCATATGGTAAGATGATAAATGAAAATGTGGTATGAATGTCTCGGTGATGATTATGCAAATGATGTTTTATGTTTGCTTATATAGTTGTGTTACTTGCTATTTGCATGTGAACTTACTAAGCATTTATTCTTACTCTCTCCTTTTCATTCCTTGTAGTTTTGACAAGCCAGCTCGAAAATCGAGAACGGTCGGAGGCTCGCTCACACTATCCGTGTATCATCTTGGCATAATGGCTTGTATATTTTGAGCATGGCATGTATAGCATTATAATCATTTTGTGTATATGGTCTTATAATATGGTTATTGAGTGGTATGGAAATGCTTGGTAATGATTAGCCATTGGAATGGCTAATCATGATCACATTTGGTGTTATGTATGCTAAATTGCTAGCTAATCCATGGAAACCATGAAATAGGTAAAATTTACCATAAAATAGATTCAGACAGCAGCAGTAATGTGAGTTTGAAAAATCATTAAAAATAGTAGAGATATAATTAGATGATGAATAAAATATGGAATTGAATAATTATGAGTCTATTTTCATATGGATGGAACAAAACAGGTATATGAGCTATATTTTATGAGATGTTTAAATTTTTGTGAAACAGGGCTAGAGCAATTTCTGGATCCCCTATTCTGACTTTGGAAATTCACCATAAATTGTAAAAAGATAATTAGAAGTCATGATTTATATTTAAAGATTCCTTATTAAGTCTAGTTTTATTAGAAATAAATGGTATAGTCATTGAAACTCTGTACAGGGAGATATCTGATTTGTAATACACAGAGGTTAGAGCAGTCAAACCCTGAAATAGGGGATACTTTAACTAGTAAACTGTACTAATTGGCCTGACCAAAAATTTTAGAAAAAAATTAGTAGATAGATATATGAGTCTAGTTTCAGGAAACATTTATGGAATTGGATTTGAAGTTTCAGAACTCGAGATATGAATTTTTAAGCGACTGTGATGCAGTTAGCCAACTTGTCTAGAAATTTTAAAATAAATTGTATGAGTTGTTTAATTAATGATTTAAGTTTAGTGACACCTCAAGCTCGACTCTGGCGATAGTCTCAGGCGTGAGGTGTTACATTTGGTGGTATCAGAGTAGGTTTAGTCAGTTCTCAGACTAACTTAGCATGTGTAAAAGTTTAGCTATACATGCCACTGATCTGTGATAGTGTGATGTCTTCCGACGCGTATAAGTACCATCTTATTTAGACAGGGTACTCTCCAACCGAGCTGTGCTGACCATGTTCAATGTTATGTGAAGGTATTTGAGTAAAGTTATTATTATGATAAGTCTCGGTTAAGAAAAGTGTGAATAAAAGTTTATGATACATATGTGATAATATGTGAGATGAAAATTCATGTTGTGATAAATATCCATATTTGCTTAATGCTCATATGATGTAGTGTATGTGGCTTACTTGATAAGATGAACGGAGTAAATAGAAAGTAGTAGAGGTATGAATAAAGGTCATAATATCATGATACGAATGAAAATGTCCTTGTCTTGATTGGACGTTAAATATTGATGAATGTTAATGATATATAATTTTTATGAGATAAAGGATTTTAATGAAATGAACTTATCTATGTTAAATTGTTGGACTGAATTATATGATTGTAATGATAGGTACATGATGATGCACGAAATGAAAGTTGTGATTGTGATACAAATATCTATGTTTGTTTAGCCTTATATGATGTCATGAGCATGAATTAATTTAATTAAATGAATGGATAAGTAAAGCTATCTAGAAAACATAGAATGTATGCATAAGTATATTGCCTAAATGGGACAATAGGAAAATTTGTGTAAGCCAACATTAATGTTGCATTGCCTGAATGAATGCCATGATTTTGATGATGTTGCTATGATGATGGAAATTGTGTCATATGTGTATGTATAAGAAAGTCGAGTCAGAGGTCCTACAACCCCTCCCCCTTATCGAAGTGGTACTTATAATGGAATTTCATGAGATTTTTATTGAATAAGTTTTCGGTTGAGAACCCAAAGAGTTCAGTGATAGAATAATTATAAGTATGATCAGAGATTGAAAATGAGCTGATAAGTAAAGTCAGAGCCAGTAAAGTATCAGATTGATATGAAGATTATTGGTATTATGCACTGTCCTAGTTAGAGAAGGAATTTTCTTTGGTAAATCGAATTACTCAGGTGCAAGGTCGAGAAAAGTGTAAATCGAAATTTATTCAGAACTGGCCTTCTTTAGTGAATGGTTTAATATGAAATTTGTGACGGCAGAACTAGTTAGGGAAATAATATTTGAAATGTGAACTATCTGAGTGTGATAGTTTTGACTGGACAAATTTAGCACTCTCTTTTGAGATGTTCTATGTGTTTACCCGTTCTCAGAAATATTTCTATGGCTATTGATCTTATGAAGAAATTCTTGTTATATGGGAATGTCTTTTAATCCTGGTGTTGAATGAAAGCATTGGTAATCCAACTAGTTTATAATTTATATTACTTTATTTCATCGGGTATTCTATTTCATTTCGTCTGATAAGAATTGATGAGAGAATACGTATGATATTATGATTCTGTTTCTTCTACTTGATGCTTCATCTGATATATATGTATGGGAAGATATATTGTTCTTGTTATATTTGATTCCAGTGGGATTAAATGATGTTTTCTTTTGGACTTTCTTTCTTTGAAGAATTATTGGGGTATTCTATATTTTCTCTATGAGTTTGGTTTTCGATTCTCAGATGCAGTATCGTATCTTGGGTTTCTTTATCACGGATCTCTTTATTCGGATTTCCTTATTCAGGTTTCTCTATCTTGGATTTCTTTATTCGGTTTTCTTGTTATCTTTGTTCCATAATTTGTCAATTATGACTCATGCTCGAAGTGCGTTCTTGACTCGTGATAATCATGTCAAATATCACTATACTTCTAATTTGATCTTGGTAATGTGGTGATTTTAGTATTGGGATTTTTCTAATTTACGTGTGTAAGGATTTGACATCGATAAAGGCATAGGTGATAAAAGCGCGAGTTTCAGATCGGTATGGTGAATTATTTATTTGAAAGATTTCATGTGACAATTATGTCGAGGATTTTTTCTCAAGTCGATAATAGAATTTCATTTTTTGTCTTGATAAAAGAGTAAATAGTCCGAAGCGAGAAGTGTATATTTATTAGAAAGAGTTGGATATTAGTTAAAGTCATTACGAATGATAAGGTTTTCATCTTGTGAAAGCTGAAAAGTTTATTACATGTTGACAGAGTTCGGATAGATGAGAATATTGATAACCGAAGCATTTGAACTAGACTAGTCTACATTGAGCAAAGACTTCTTGACTTTCAGTAATGTACTGTTGTATGAATTGTGATGTGGTTCAAGACAGTGAGGTAATGTGATAGTTTAGAGCATTCGATGTTACATAAAATCTGAGTTGTTAAAGAGGTTAAAGGCGAGCATTGGGATCTATCAAAATTATCCTTGTCAATGTTGATATTGGGATGGAAATGAGAAGGATTATTCTTGAGGCCATATCAGAATTATTCCTATGGTGGAAAGAGGAAAATGTGATGTATCCTATTCTTAAATGTTTGGAGAAATCTATAAATCATATCGGTATTGAATGAATTCCTACTCATCAGATTCATGGAATTTCAGGTCTCTTTGATTATTGGATTTTTTGGAATTTCGGTCTCCATTAAATCAAGTTGAGATCCGGGTTTTATGTCATGATATCATGGGAAACTGAGAAGGGTTGAAAATTTAAGAACAATTGAGAGTTGAGACTGTAAGTTTTCAGATCATATGAGAAATTAAAGAGATGTATTGGAGGTACAGCCTAAGTGAAAGTTCTTGACACCGAATATGAGATTAAAAGTGAAGACCACTTTTTAGGTAAGATTTTTAGGACGAAAATCCCTAAAGGAGAGGAGAGTTGTAATATCACGATTTTGGGCCTAGTCGAATAGTGGTTTGAGACCACAAATGAGAGATAGAAATAATTTTTTATAATTAATTTTAGGTCTATGATATGATTTCATGATTGTGTGAAAATTTCGTGAAGAAATTCTATGCATAAAGTGCTTAATTTGAAATTAGGGACTAAATTGAATAAATTGCAAAACTTGTGTTCTAGAAGCATTTTGCATAAAGTTGAATTAGATTGTTAATTAGAGGTCCTTACAGAGTAATTTGACCAATTTCTAAAAAAAATTTGGACAAAAATGGGCTTGGAAGGGTAAAAATTTATAGAATAGTAAAAAGGGCATTTTGGTCATTTAGGGGTAAAATGAATTAAAAGACAAATTTTAAAACCCAAATGTGTCCATCTTCAACCCCATGGCCGAATATAGCAAGGAGAAACCATGTCTAGGGTTTTTCAAGCTTCCAAGCTCGATTGTAAGTCCGTTTTAGCTCCATTTTTAATGTTCTTTACATTTTTGGAATCCCGCTAGCTCGATTTAGATTATGCTAGCAATAATTTAACCTAGGATTTATATTTGGAAAAATAACCATAGGTGAAATTTGTGTATTTTGGTGTTTTATGATAGAATATGAGGTTTTAAAGTATGTTAGACAACTTGTGCTACTCGGTTTTAAGTGAAAATGAGCAAAAGGGCTTAATCGGTAAAAATACCTAATAGTCATAAGTACATGTTAGAGTGAGAATTTGATGTTGCCATAGAAGGGAAAAATGATCAACATGTCATAAAACATTAGAAAATAGGCTGAAGTTTAAATTACGAGCTTTGGAGCAAAAGTGTAAACATGCGAAAGTTTAGGGGAAAACTGTAATTTTTCCAAAATATGATTTTGGGTCAATTTGAATAATTTGAGTCCTAATTAGACTATATTTTAAATGATAGAGCAAGGAAAACTGAAATTCGGGCTAAAATGGGGGAAAATACCAAGTTGTGGACGAAATGGTAAAAGTAGCCATTTTCGCATACGAGGTAAGTTCATATGTAAATGTTGGTAACATAGTTATTATTTTAAATGTTTTTATGTTATTTAAATGATATGATAATTATTATGAAATATTATACTCGTGATAATTGTTTGATAATATGTCAAATTATGTGATATACTTGGAAAATGTGAAATACTACCGAGTATTGGTATCGGCATTCCGTAGGATATGGTTGAGACACATGATTGGAAAAAAGGTCCCGTTGAACCTTAGGAATGGATTAGGATACAAGTGACATGTCACTAGGATATTTGGGCATCCGAACTTGTTGAGTTGAGTCCGAGTTCGAGAGATGTAACTAGGCATCCGAGCTCGTTAAGTTGAGTCCGAGTTCACTTATGGATGCGAACGCCCGAGCTCATTGATTTGAGTCCGAGTTCACTCATGGGCGGGTTACATGGTAGCTTGGCTACATATGTGGCACTTATGTGCAAACTTTCCATGTATCCGAATTAAATTTCGATGTGTTCAACGGGTAAAATTCTACTCAAATGGAGGAATACTCGAGATGAAAGGGACGTATTGGTAAGTGTTGTGAAATGGATACTTTGCCCTCGGGTTGAAAACTCGATATAGCAACCATATGGTAAGATGATAAATGAAAATGTGGTATGAATGTCTCGGTGATGATTATGCAAATGATGTTTTATGTTTGCTTATATAGTTGTGTTACTTGCTATTTGCATGTGAACTTACGAAGCATTTATTCTTACTCCCTCCTTTTCATTCCTTGTAGTTTTGACAAGCCAGCTCGAAAACCAGGAACGGACGGAGGCTCGCTCACACTATCCGTGTATCATCTTGGCATAATGGCTTGTATATTTTGAGCATGGCATGTATAGCATTATAATCATTTTGTGTATATGGTCTTATGATATGGTTATTGAGTGGTATGGAAATGCTTGGTAATGATTAGCCACTGGAATGGCTAATCATGATCATATTTGGTGTTATGTATGCTAAATTGCTAGCTAATCCATGGAAACCATGAAATAGGTAAAATTTACCATAAAATAGATTCAGACAGCAGCAGTAACGTGAGTTTGAAAAATCATTAAAAATAGTAGAGATATAATTAGATGATGAATAAAATATGGAATTGAATAATTATGAGTCTATTTTCATATGGATGGAACAAAACAGGTATATGAGCTATATTTTATGATATGTTTAGATTTTTGTGAAACAGGGCCAGAGCAATTTCTAGATCCCCTATTCTGACTTTAGAAATTCACCATAAATTGTACAAAGATAATTAGAAGTCATGCTTTACATGTAAAGATTCCTTATTGAGTCTAGTTTTATTAGAAACAAATGGTATAGTAATTGAAACTCTGTACAGTGAGATATCTAATTCGTAATACACAGAGGTTAGAGCAGTCAAACCCTAAAATAGGGGATAATTTAACTAATAAATTGTACTAACTGGCCCGACCAAAAATTTTAGAAAAAAATTAGTAGATAGATATATGAGTCTAGTTTCAGGAAACATTTATGGAATTAGATTTGAAGTTTTGAAACTCGAGATATGAATTTTTAAGCGACTGTGATGCAGTTTGCCAACTTGTCTGGAAATTTTAAAATAAATTGTATGAGTTGTTTAATTAATGATTTAAGTTTAGTAACACCTCAAGCTCGACTCTGGCGACGGTCTCGGGTGTGAGGTTGTTACATAACTCCTGGAGATTGTCGAAACCATTTTTAAAATCGAGTTTTCGAAAATGGGAATCGACTTTAAGAAAAACGAAAACGGGAGTCGCCACCAATCTTTTTAGGTGTGATTGGATCACCTTATAAAATGTTTGTTTTAAAATCTTTGGTTTTGGTCTACGAAATCATAAGAATGGGTTCGGGAGTCAGTTACGTACAAGGAAGGCTTAGCACCCTCGTAACGTCCAAAAATTGGTACCTAATTGATTATCAAAATGTCTTTAATGTCGAAAATTAAAAATTTAAGATGTAATCCTCTTTGAAATATTTGAAAATTTGGGTTCACTTATATCAAAGTATTGACTATAAGTTAGCCTTTTTAGAAATCCCTATCTCGAAACAACAAAATACTATATCCAGTAAGTTAGGACATATTACTTTGCAGTTCCAAGACAGTCACTTATATTTCGAAAACCTTTAAGTACTTAGAAGGGTACTTGACTATTCGAACTTAACGAGAAAAGTTGCAACCCAATAAGTTAGGGCACTACTTTTTTCGAAATTTCCAAACACCAAGCATTGCCTTTATATTTTTTGAAAATTTTGGAGCCTTATCTTTTTAAAGATGATGTATGGAGAATTGTATTACATTATAAATTATACATAGTAATATATTATTGTAGGAGGTAAACATTACGTGCATTTAAACAAAAAATGAAGGCAATGATAAAAAGATCATGTATTAGATACATACATATAAAATAATACATATAAAGCAAATATTAACAATATGCGTACAAAGATATACATAACATGTATGAAGAATGAATAAACATACAAAGTAATATAATATTAATGTACATGTTCATGAAATGTAATATCAAATAATAGATAAAATAACATAGTATATACAAAATAAAATAAAATGAATTATTACTAACAAAATATACATGCAACATAAGTAAAGACCTAAAGAAAAATAATTTTAAAATAGTATTTACTATATAATATATAAATATAATAACAAAATATTTATAATAATTATATGTAAAATATATTGGCTCTTAAAAAATATATAAATAGAAATGTGTAAAAGAATATAAAGATATCATTTAAAATAAAATAATACATAATAAATAATTAATAGTTTGATATATAATATGAGTACAAAAAAAAATAATTTCTGATTTTGAGAATTTAAATAATATAATGAATAATATAAGTAATGTAATAGATATTATATGGAAAAAAAAATTAATAAGTAACGAAAATATTTAGATATCATATAATAGAATATGTTTTAAATTTATAGGAAATAAGAAATATAATAGATATAATATAAGATAATGAAAATAATAATATATATAAATAATTAATAAATATATATGATATTTATGAAAATATAATAATAATATAAAAAATGATATGCAATAATATTTTTGAAAAAAATAATGTATAACAAATAATAGTAATATATATTAAAAAAATAATACTTATAATAAAATAATCTTATAACGTATGATATAAAAATAAAACAAGTAACAATATAGATAAAAAATATATAAATAGAATAATAAAAATAAATATAGGACTAAATTTAAAGTTCAGCAAAATGTCAGGGCGAATTTCAAAGAAACAAAACTGGATAAAGGCCCTATTTAAAACGCGTGTAAAATTAGAGGGACTCATCTGGGCAAATTGCCCTATTCCCAAAGCGACGCTGCGTTTCCCGAATATAATTTAACAAACTATCGGGACCAAATTAAAACTAAAATAAAATAACAGGCCAAATCATAAATAAAATAAAATTTAATTGTGAATACAAAAGGGGTAGAAGGACTAATTGGGAAATTAACCCAATTTTTTAAAAATGCGTGGATCCTTCTAAAGTGTCCAGGTCAACGCGCGGATCTTGGGGTCACAAAACGTCGCCGTTTCGTTCAAGCTATATAAGCTACCTTCTCAGCTTAAAATTCATTTGAACCCTGATTTGTAAAAAAAAAAACTAAGAAATTCTCTCTGAAAGAGAGAGAGGAAGGGAGCCCTGGGCTTCGGCCCTCGCAGACCAGGCTCCGTCCCACGCGCCCACATGCCGCCCTAAGGGCCACCGTATACGGAGATCGGAGAGTTCAAAAAACTATCGTCTCTTCAGATCCAAAACAGGTAGTTCTTCTCCTTAAAAAAAATACCTTTAGTATTTTGCTAATAGTTCATATATGCGCTAAAAATAAAGAATAAGTCACTCGGTTATCACCTTTGAAACTGTTTGTCTTTGCTTTTTTTTTTATTTCTGTCTTTTTTTCGTAAAAATTAGATGGTTACAAAGGGCTTTTTATAGCCGTTGTTTATTACAAAAAACTGGGAAAGAAATCTTCGATTTCTTTCTATGTTTTGCTCACTGTGTCTTTGACCGTGATCTGCTGAGATTCTTTTAGTTTCCTTTTCTTGCTCTTCGTATCTGCTGTGTTTCCTTTTCTTGCAGGTATCCCAATGATCTCGGCGTTAACGGTGGTACCAAGGCTAGAGGGGAGGCCTGAGATTGCGGTGCTGGACGGTCACGAGAGGGACGGACGCATTGAGGCCGCGTTAGTATGCATTGATGGCCTCGATCTAGGGAGTTGCACCGATGCTCCCCGAAGCTTCCAGAAACTATTGCGGCGCGAGGGGAAAGAGCTAGGGTTGAAAACCCTAGCTGATAATTTTGGGTTTTTTGGGCCTCTGTTATTTAGGTCTAGTTTAGGTCTGGGTTTCAAGTATATGTGGGCTAAGGTTGTAATTGTAATGGGTCAAGGGTGTAAACGGGTTAAGGGATAGTTTAAGGGGTATTTGGGCTACCGAGTGTAGGTTTTAACTTTTGGGCTGTAAAGGGACTGTTTAATAAACATTTATTTATTATTATTTAATTTTGGTTCTGGGTTTCAAGGCCCGGTCAAATTTGGGTTATTACAACTGCCCTTCTTTGCTTATTGTTGTGTAACAGGAATCAAGCAAAGACTTATAGAAAGACTCAATTTGACTGGCTTTATCAAATAATGGAATTCAATTTTATGACTGCTATCTTTGATCTGCTCCCCACCGATCATAGAGATGTCAAATCTGCTTCTTCGATTTGTAGGGATGCCAAATCAACTTGAGTCTGTTTTGAGAACCTTCGAGAGTCATATCTGCTACGTCCTCGATTTGTTCCTTGTAAGCACAAGGATGCCAAACCATCTTGAGTATGTTTGAGAACATTTGAGAGTCATATCTGCAATGTCCTTGATTTGTTCCTTGTAAGCACAAGGATGCCAAACCATCTTGAGTATGTTTGAGAACATTTGAGAGTCATATCTGCTATGTCCTCGATTTGTTCCTTGTAAGCACAAGGATGCCAAACCATCTTGAGTCTGTTTGAGAACATTTGAGAGTCATATATGCAATGTCCTCGATTTGTTCCTTGTAAGCACAAGGATGCCAAACCATCTTGAGTTTGTTTGAGAACATTTGAGAGTCATATCTGCAATGTCCTCGATTTGTTCCTTGTAAGCACAAGGATGCCAAATCATCTTGAGTCTATTTGAGAACATTTGAGAGTCATATCTGCAATGTCCTCGATTTGTTCCTTGTAAGCACAAGGATTCCAAATCATCTTGGATCTGCTTCAGTATAAATATCTGAAGCCTAGATCTGCTATAATGAGAACATCTGAGAGTCAAATCTACTATGTCCTCGATTTGTTTCTTGTAAATACAAGAATACCAAATCATCTTGGATCTGCTTCAGTATAAACATCTGAAGGTTAGATCTGCCACACTGCGGCCTATTACCCTGCTGTTTAAGGGACTAAAGCACACCGTCTTTGATAACCTGTAGAATGATTATGCTTGATAATTAAGATGCTATACTCGAAGCGAGTCTAATGTCCCTAATTAAACATCTTATGATGCAAAGTGCTGTGAATATGACCTCTATCTTATTCATCACCATTCATTCCTTCTTTTGTCTTTCTTTTCTCAAAATTTTATTCTTACTCAGCTTGTAGGCCTTCCTCCAATGCTATGATCATCTAAGGATGTCTGTAAGGATTGAATCATCCATTTCCTTTTGGACTGGAAGAAAGAAATTCCTCGAGTTCCTTCATCCCTTACTTACGTGAATTTCTCAAACAATTGTCCTGTTTTAGTTTCTTACATTATCTAGAAATTCCAAAGTAATGTGCAAAACTTCGTTTGTGAAAATATTTCAGTTCATCTATCATTATTTCAATGCAACATACTTTAAGAATATCGGAAGATGAGTAAATCTTTGAGAATAATTAGATTTGAATTGTTCACAATACAAAGGAAATAAGTCTGATAGCATATCTTTAAGAAGAAATAGAATCTAAAGATAGCAAACAGGATAAAAATCAGATGCTCTAAATATCGCCGCTTGAGCGTCCATACATTAGTTCCCCGAAGCCTTTCTTGAGTTCGACATGTGTTTAAAAGATCCAAAGTACTTTGTTGATGCCCCAATGTACATCATGTTTTACTCTCTGCCGAGTCATATATAGCAAGGTTACTGTGTGCCCTTCAAAATTTGAGCCGCCCTTTCGGGTTTTCAACTCAAAATCCCTTTGGTCACAAGGCGCCCTTTGCAGGTTTTCACCTTAGATTCTTTTCTCTCTTAGACAAAGTACTTTTTGACTGAATCTGAGTTCACCAGATTGGGTAGGCTCTTTCCATCCATTTCTGTCAAAATCAATGCATCACCAGAAAAAGCCTTCTTCACGACGTATGGCCCCTCCCAATTTGGCATCCATTTTCCTCTAAAGTCCTTCTGAATGGGAAGGATTTTCTTAAGCATAAGGTCCCCCTCATGGAATTCCCTTGGACGAACCTTTTTATCATAAGCTTGCATCATACGCTTCTGGTACATCTGACCATGTCGAATAGCTTTCAGCCTCTTTTCCTCAATCAAGTTTAGCTGGTCATATCAGGACTGAACCCATTCAGCTTCATCTAACCTTATCTCTGTTAAAATTCGGAGAGAAGGTATTTCTACTTCAATAGGTAATACTGCTTCCATCTCGTAAATTAACGAGAACAGAGTTGCCCCAGTAGAAGTTCTAACAGATGTTCGATAGGCCAAGAGTGAAAACGGTAGCTTTTCATGCCAATCCCTATAAGTCTCAGTCATCTTTCCCACTATTTTCTTAATGTTCTTATTGGCAGCCTCCACTACCCCATTCATCTTTGGACGATAGGGTGAAGAGTTGTGATGCTTGATTTTGAACTGGTCGCAAACCTCTGCTATCGTTTTGTTGTTCAAATTCAATGCATTGTCAGATATGATCCTCTCAGGCATTCCATACTGACAAATGATTTCCTTCTTTAAAAATCGACTTACAATTGACTTCGTAACATTTGCGTAGGAAGCAGCCTCTACCCATTTTTGTAAAGTAGTCAATCACCACAAAGATAAACTGTCCATTCGAAGCTTTCGGTGATATTGGTCCGATAACATCCATAACCCACATGGAAAATGACCATGGAGACGTCATGACATGTAAAGGAGAAGGTGGCACATGAATTTTCTCCCCATAAATCTGACACTTATGGTATTTTTTGGCATAGTTGATGCAGTCTCCTTCCATAGTGGCCCAGTAATAGCCAAACCTCATGATTTGTCTTGCCATCGTGAACCCATTTGTATGCGTACCACATACACCTTCATGAACCTCTTCTAGAATTAGCTTGGCTTCCACAGCATCGACACATCTCAAAAGTACTTGGTCTTTCCTTCTCTTATATGAACTTCCCATCCAAAACATAGTCACAAGCTAACCTTCTCAAAGTTCGTTTGTCATTTTTGGTTGCCTGCTCTGGATATTTACGATCTCTTACATATCGCAATATATCTTGATACCAAGGGTTATCATCTTTTTCCTCCTCCTCAATGTTGCAACAATAAGCTGGGGCCTCATAGACACTCATTTGAATTGGTCTCATCTCTTCCTCTTTGTTTGCCTTAATTATTGAAGCCAAGGTTGCTAAAGCATCTGCCATCTGATTCTCATCTCGTGGGAGGTAGTTGAAGGTGATGTCATCGAACTCTCTTAGTAACCCCAAAACTACCGTTCAATAATTGATCAATTTAGGGTCTTTTGTCTCCCATTCACCTCTTAGCTGATAGATTACCAACGCAGAATCTCCATATACTTCTAAGGTTTTTATGCCTCTTTCTATGGCTGCTTGGAGCCCCATGATGCATGCTTCATATTCAGCCATATTATTTGTACAGTTAAAATCCAACTTCACGTGAACGGGTAATGGTCGCCATTTGGGGATACCAAGACTGCCCCAATTCCATTTTCGACTGCATTAGAAGCCCCATCAAAATTTAGCTTCCATGGAGAATCTTCAGTTGCTGCTATACACATTAGCTCCTCATTTGGAAAATCAAAATTCAATGGCTCGTAATCCTCCAAAGCTCTACTGGCCAAGAAGTCTGCCACCGCACTTCCTTTGATAGCCTTCTGACTCACGTAGACTATATCGAACTCTGAAAGTAAAATTTGCCATCTCTCCATTCTTTCATTTAGAGCCGTTGATTCTATCATGTATTTTAATGGATCCAATTTTGAGATGAGCCAAGTAGTATGGTATAGCATGTACTGTCTTAACCTCCATGTGGTCCAAATCAATGCACAGCACAACTTTTCGACTGGCGAATATCTCATTTCACAGTCAGTGAATTTCTTACTGAGATAATAAATTGCCTTTTCCCTTTTCCCCAACTCGTCATGCTGACCAAGCACACATCCCATAGAATTGCTGAACACTGACAAGTATAGTATTAACGGTTTATCTGGACTAGGTGGAGATAACACTGGAGCATTCAACAAGTACTGCTTGACTTTCTCAAAAGCATTCTGGCATTCTTCATCCCAAATACCTTGATTGTGCTTTCTGAGGAGGCGAAAGATAGGATCACATTTCTCGGTCAATTGTGAAATAAACCAAGCAATATAATTCAACCTTCCTAGGAATCCTTGAACTTCTTTTTAAGTACGTGGTGGAGGCAACTCTCGTATGGCTCTGACCTTGTCTGAGTCAACTTCAATTCCCTTTTCACTGACTACGAAGCCTAATAACTTCCCCGATCTGGCTCCAAAGGTGCATTTTGCTGGATTGAGCTTCAACTGAAAATTTCTCAACCTTAAGAACAATCTTCTCAAGACCTTAATGTGTTCTTTTTCTGTTTATGACTTGGCAATCATATCATCAACGTATACCTCAATGTCCTTATGCATCATGTCATGAAACAAGTTTATCATGGCTCGTTGGTATGTTGCCCCTGCGTTCTTCAGCCCAAACGGCATTACTTTATAACAAAAGGTGCCCCACAAGGTTATGAAAGTAGTTTTATCCATATCCTCTGGATGCATCTTTATCTGATTGTATCCTGAGAAGCTGTCCATGAAAGAGAACAATAAATATCCCGCTGTGTTGTCTACTAAAGTGTCAATGTGTGGCAGAGGAAAATTATCCTTTGGGCTTGCTTTGTTTAGATCTCTGTAATCAACGCACATTCGTACCTTCCCGTCCTTCTTAGAGACAGGTACAATATTAGCTACCCATTCAGAGTACTTCACTTCCTGTAAGAATCCTGCATCAAACTACTTCTTGACCTCATCTTTTATTTTTATGATAATGTTTGGCCACATTCTTCGCAACTTCTGTTGGACTAGTTTACATTCTTGTCTTATCGGAAGACGATGTACTACAATGTCAGTACTCAATCCAGGCATATCCTGATAAGACCATGCAAAGATATCCTTTAATTCCTGAAGCAACTCAATCAAGCTACGCCTTGTGTCATTAGTGATCAGTGTTCCAATTTTTACCTCCTTCCCTTCCTCTAGGGCTATGTTTTCTATTGCCTCTTTCTCATGTGGCATGATTTGTTTCTCCTCCTGTTTTACCATTCTTAATAGATCTAGAGATACGTCACAATCTTGAACATCTTTAAAATCCTGAGGCTCCTCTAAACACATGTCTTGCTTCCAAGAGAAATCAGAAGCGACAATATTAGCGCTCATATCATTGATATCTAGAGACCTGTGAGGGGTATGAAAGAATATACAAAGAATGAATGAATCCTAAGAATGATTGTACTATGAATAAAAGAATAGAAATTGCCAAAATTTAAAGGAATATTGGTCGATAAAAGTGAAACACTACTCGTTCAAAAAGTTATGTTTTATTTGAATAAATATAGATGAACATAAGCCTATTTTCACAAATGTAATCTTACTACTCCTAGGCTCTAGAGTAATAGATATGTTTCGAGAATTACTCTGAAAAATTTCTAAAGACTACAGGAAGATCCTCCGCAGTCCAGTTGTTCAGAGAGCTCCTCAGTTCGTAAGGGCAACTACCCTCAAGGTTTTCCTACTTCAACCACTCACTATGTACAACATTAATTTGATGACTCTCTTCTACCAGCAACCCTCTTGACTTAAAGGTTTTGGATATAGGTGGGAATGTCATCGGTTCCCACTCCACTTCTCCTCTATTCAAACGTGCCTTCCTTCTTACTTGACGCTTTTCCATCTCCTGTCTCTTGTGTTTATGGTCTGGCTTGAAGCCTAAGCCAAAACGGTCCTTTTTTTCAATCAGATTTGGGATCTGAATCCCGCCTTGCAACTGTCTCCCTAATCCTTTTCCTGGTAATGCTCCTTTCCCCATCATCATTTACAAGGACATCCTTGTTGCTCTAGACATTCTGGGAACCGGCACCTCGCTTCCCTCCAAAATGAAGGTAGCATTAACAATTTCCAAGGAACGAAAAGAACACTCGATAGCCTCCTCATTTGTCTCCACATAAGGGGCTTTACTGGTGACGGCTGCTATGATGTCCTCCTCTGTATTGATGGTTATCAAGCGTCCATCTGTTGCCAACTTCAATTTTTGGTGCAGTAAAGAAGGCACCGCTCCTGCCAAGTGTATCCATGGTCTCCCCAACAAACAATTATAGGAGGGCTTGATATCCATTACCAGGAAGTCAACTTTATACGTATTTGGTCCAATCTCTAGAGGGATGTCAATTCATCCCATTTCTTTCCTTTCAGTTCCGTCAAAGGCTTTTACCATATTGTGACATGCCTTAATATGCGAACTGTCAATGGGCAACCTATTCAAGGTGGATAGCGGTAGGACATTCAACACAGAACCATTATCCACAAGTACATTTGGAAGTGTGTATCCTTTGCAACGAGTGGTGATGTGCAAAGCCTTAGTTGACCCTATGCCCCCAGGTGGAATTTCATCATCATTGAAGTAGATGAAATTATCAGCACTGATGTTATTTATCAACCGGTCCAACTTATTGATAGATATATCATGAGTGACATATGTCTCGTTGAGTACCCTCATCAATGCTTCCCGATGTACTTTAGAGCTTAACAATAAGGCTAAAACTGATATGTATGCTGGTTGCTTACGCAACTAGTTGACCATACTGCACTCACTATGCTTAAGGAACTTCAGAAATTCCTTAGCCTCCTCCTCCTTCACTGGCTCGTTAACAAGTACTTCGCTTTTTTTCTCTTTTTCTACCTCCACACTCTTGAATTTTGTGGGCTCAATTCTGACATTCCCCGTATCATAACGTTTCCCACTCCGCGTATAGAAACCTTCAATTTGTACATCTTCAGATGCGCTGGCTACATTTCCTTCCTCCGGTACTGTCACGCTACAGTCATAACTCCATGGTACTTTCTTGCTATCCTTGTAAGGGAAAGGAGTAGGTGCATGGATAATGACTTTGGGTGCTGCTGGTGTCCCCACTTCATTATTCCCTATCAGGGAGATAATGATCATTGGTCTGCTGGTTCTTTGCTGTTCATTTTCCAGCGCATATACTTGCTTTTCACTAGAGCTACCTTCATAAACCTACAGCTCTTTGTTGTATATAAAGCCTTGCACCAAGGCCTTGAATTCCTCACAATCTTTATGGAACTCACCGTAGTCCCTCGTTCTTTCTCTCATATTTTAAGAGGTCAACATATCTCATCAACATTTTCCTTTTCCCTTTTTTCACCGGCTTCACCAATGGTATTTACTCCCTGATTGTCATGGTTCAGCAAAGGATTCTCAGTATTTGAGGTACTATCAAATTTTAAAACCCCATTCTTAATCAACCTCTCTACGGCTTTCTTGAATCCAGTACAATTCTCGATTGAGTGCCCCGATATTCTAGTATGATACTCACATCTGGCATTTACATCATACCATTTAGGATACGGAGGCTGTAATGGTTTTAAATGGAAAGGGGCTATAGCATGCGCATCATATAGATTTTGATAGAGCTCCCTATACGTCACAGGTATAGGTGTAAATTGCATCCTCTCATGCCTAGTGTTGGATTCTGCTTTTGAGAGCCTTGTTGCCCAACTGTGGCTACTTTGGGTCAAGCTAATGTGTGGTCGCTTTTGAATTAAAACCACTTGTATTGTTTACCTCATTGTCTTTTCTTCTTGGGGCTGATCTTTTGGCTACTTCCCCCTCAATTCTTCCCCCTCTTATGGCATTCTCTATCATCTCTCCTGCCATAACTATATCTGTAAAACTTTTAGTAGTGCTCCCAATCATATGAGTAATAAATGGGGCTTTCAAAGTATTAGTGAATAACATAGTGGTCTCCTTCTCCAGCAATGGTGGCTGAACCTGCATTACTACCTCTCTTCGCCTCTGTGCATATTGCCTAAAATTCTCATTAGGCTTCTTCTCCATGTTTTGCAGGGTAATCCTGTCAAGGGTCATGTCTGTCACATGATTGTATTGCTGCATGAAGGCTTGTGCAAGATCCCTCCATGAATTTATTCTAGCCCGGCTCAACTGATTGTACCATCTGGCTGCCACACCTATCAAGCTATCTTGAAAACAATGGATCAACAGCTGATCATTGTTTACATACCCCGTCATCCTTCTGTAGAACATTATGATATGGGCCTCTGGGCAAGTAGTGCCATTGTACTTTTCAAATTCTGGCATTTTAAATTTGTGAGGCAACACTAGGTTTGGGACTAGACTTAAATCCTTAGCATCAACCCCATGATTATTGCCAGTGCCTTCTAAAGCTTTGAACTTTTCTTCTAACTATTTGCAGCGTTCATCCAATTGCCTTGCAGCTTCAGCTTTCAAATCCTCCTTTTCCATTATATCTAGTTCGGGAACAAGAGGATTAGTAGGATTATCACCCATATTAAACCCTAAACCAGTCAGGAAATTCATATGGACACCAGCATTAATTAGCCCATGTTGAGGCCTCACAGTAGCAAATGGCCTTCTAGGAGGTGCCTCAGTTTGCAATGGTACATGAGGCGGAGTAAAACCTGGAGGAGGACCCTCATTTTCCTCTTCAGTGATGGCCATAGGAGCCTTTCCCTTATCAGTGGCCCTCAGTAACTGAGCCATTTCGGCCATCATATTCCTCTGAGCTTCCATCATTTGCTCCCTCATCTTATTCTGCATTTTAGCCAACTGCTCTTGCAACGAGTCTTGCATATCCTTTTGCAACTGCTCAAACCTTTGATCCATGTTCTTAGTTTTAGTGCAAGTGCCGTAAGGATGTGTGATTTTTAGATTTTCTTTTCTACCTTTATAAAGAAACTTTAACTAATTAGGGTCTTCCTATAACCTTGAATGCATATGATATGATGTAATGCAAATTCATGAATGCAACAAAGGCATCAATCTCGATTCAATCTCATTTAGAAAACTTTATTTAGAAAAAGAATATCTTTACATATAAATGGATTACAAGTACGCTTTCGCCCTAATGCCCAAAGTTTTAACTCTATCTAATAAAAGGGCTAACTCTCTTCCTATGTCTGATGACGACCCACACATCAGACTCAATACATCAGCTCGTACTGCCAAGTCCTGCACATATTCAGCAACCTCTCGAATCTGGGCTATGGCTTCTCCCATGACATGATCCCTTTCTCTAATCTGTCCTCTAGACTGATAAAGCTCTCCCTTTAGATAATCTCCTTGCGTCTCGAGTTGCTCGATCCGAAGTTTACCTTCCTGCAATGCTGCTTCCAAATCTTCAACTTTACTCTTTAGCTCTTTTAACTCGACCGTAGAATCATGGTTGCGATGCCAACGAAGGGATCTTCCAAGCTCAGTTATTTTATACTTCAACCCTTTATTCTCTTCTTCTAATGCCAAATTCTACGATTGCATCTCCTGAAACTTTTTCTCCTAGTATTCAGCTTTAGCCTTTCCTTCTTAGACCTCTTTCTGTAACTGATCTGAAGACCCTCCTACTCTCGCTCTTCTCAAGGATACCTGTGCCTTTTTGTAGTGTTCCTTCAAATCATCTCTATCCTCTTCGATTTTCCTCTTTTCCTTTCTTTCTTTTTCGACCTCTATCTTCTGGACATCGATGTCTAAACTCAAGTACATCTTTTCTTCTTCGAGCTTTGCTATCCTTTTCTCAAGCTCTAAATTTTTCCTCTCAAATTCTTGCTTCATAATTTCCAACTCCGAGGGCATCACTTGCAGATATTCCTCCATCGGTCGAGCTCCTTCCACATTTGGCTCAGGAATATTATCATTGATCCTTTTACCTCTCCATTCAACATATTCTGGAGTCGTAGCAGGGCCAATAGCTACTCCTTTCAACCAACATGTCTTGTTCCAAGCGCTAGAGATCTCACCGACCCTTTTCTTGTAATCGGCTCCTCTATATGCAAACTCACTTTGATTTAGCCCATGAGTTGCTGGCACGAACTACCTCAAACTGAATTGCCTCAACACGAGCAAGGGGGCATAACCAATGGCACCCCAAATTCCCAATAAAGGGACCCAATCGAAACTGCCGCAACGGTAAAGAATCTCACCAGGAATCATCCAATGAGCTCTCCACTCAACATCTTTCGACTGAAGATTTTGAAGTAGTGCTATCCAATTCTCCTCTGGAACATCAACTCTCCTAGTTGAAGCACTATGTCCTTCAGTAGTGAGTAACCCTCGAAGAAAATTCGACAAACGACCTTATCTATTAACCGAAAATAGCTATAGAACCAAGCTAGAAGCAATTGTGCACAACCAACAAACCTGCCTGCACCAGCTTACCTACATGTGCCTAAGGACCTGAATGTCTCTGCCAAAATTGTAGGGAGAGAAGTGACCCTCTTACTGAGTCGATGGAAAAGATCCGTGGTTGCCTCATCCACATATCCCAAAGCCCTAGGGAACACCATCAATTCGTACAAACTTAAGGCAAAAACATCTACACTCTTTGTTTAATCAGGGTGTGTCAAAATCAGACCCTTCAAAGCATCCCCTAAAATGCACTTGCACTTGCCCTTCTCTTTAATTCTGGCAGTAATCCACTGTTCGCTCATCCCTGTAATAGCCATCAATTTCTTCCAAAAAGGAGGGACATTAGTAGCTCGAGAATAGATTCTATCAACCTGGAACTTGGGACAACGTAACAAGGCAGTGTACTCCTCTACGATAGGTACCAAGTCTACCTCTCCAAAAGTGAAACAACTGTACGGTGGGTTCCAAAACTGAGCGAGGGCTCGGAACAAATGCTCATCTACCTGAACATCAAGCAAGTAAGGTAAGTCTCTGTAATTACCGTAGAATAACTGTTTAGTCTCGTTGCCCCATTGATCCCAAATCTCTTTAAGCTCTTGGAGATTATTCTGTGTGACATTGATGCGTGTGTACTCCGATAGCTCCGACATATATCCCGCAGCTATACTATCTCCCTTTTCTAATTGAGTTTGCTCAGACCATCTATGGACGTTGGCATTGCCCTCCACTCTATCAAGAAGTCCATTCTCCATAATAAAACTTTCTAACTTAGAAACTGACCGTGAATCGATACCTTTGTAAATGCAAAATGTCATGCAAACAAAAGAAAAGAAATAGTCAGTATCACATGATATCAATAAATCTCAACAATAATTTATAAGGGTAATATCTAAAGTTTAACTCTAACTAAATTGGGCTCTTACGGTTTTTTCTATATGAGATTGGTTCTAAAGTTTAAGGTACCTGAATCAGCAGATTCCTCGATCCTCACCCATTATAGGCTCATTTGAATCGAGTTCATTCTGTGAGAATACATTTCCCTATGGTTACACGGAGATGAAAATCTCACGAAACCATAGGTAGGTACGGATGTATCCCGAAAGTGATCCACTATCCCGCACTGAGAGCGAAAACCTCACGGCGTAGCTTCTCACTCCTACTTAAGGGTGTGACCACAACGGTCATGCAAATGCAATGCGTATTAGAATATAGCAACACATGCAATAATACAAACACATGTAATGCAAAGAGGATTAAATGTTAAAATTTTTAATTTTCAACATTGAGACAAGAGATAATCAATTACACGGCTTGACTCTCTTAAACGTCCCGAGCGGAGTCGCCAAGCTGTCGAAACCATTTTTGTTTTTAGGTGTATTGGATCACCTTATAAAATGTTTGTTTTAAAATCGTTGGTGTTGGTCTACGAAATCATAAGAATGGGTTCGGGAGTCAGTTACGTACGATGAAGGGTTAGCACCCTTGTAACGCCCAAAAATTGATACCTAATTGATTATCAAAATGTATTTAATTTCGAAAATTAAAAATTTAAGATGTAATCCTCTTTGAAATATTTGAAAATTTGGGTTCACTTATATCAAAGTATTGACTATAAGTTAGCCTTTTTAGAAATCCCTATCTCGAAACAACAAAATGCTATATCCAGTAAGTTAGGACATATTACTTTGCAGTTCCAAGGCAGTCACTTATATTTCGAAAACCTTTAAGAACTTAGAAGGGTGCTTGACTATTCGAACTTAACGAGAAAAGTTGCAACCCAATAAGTTAGGGCACTACTTTTTTCGAAATTTCCAAACACCAAGCATTGCCTTTATATTTTTTTGAAAATTTTGGAGCCTTATCTCTTTAAAGATGATGTATGGATAATTATACATAGTAATATATTATTGTAGGAGGTAAATAATACGTGCATTTAAACAAAAATGAAGGCAATGATAAAAAGATCGTGTATTAGATACATACATATAAAATAATACATATAAAGCAAATATTAACAATATGCGTATAAAGATATACATAACATGTATGAAGAATGAATAAACATCCAAAGTAATATAATATTAATGTACATGTTCATGAAATGTAATATCAAATAATAGATAAAATAACATAGTATATACAAAATAAAATAAAATGAATTATTATTAACAAAATATACATGCAACATAAGTAAAGACCCTAAAGAAAAAAATAATTTTAAAATAGTATTTACTATATAATATATAAATATAATAACAAAATATTTATAATAATTATATATAAAATATATTGGCTCTTAAAAATATATAAATAGAAATGTGTAAAAGAATATAAAGATATCATTTAAAATAAAATAATACATAATAAATAATTAATAGTTTGATATATAATATGAGTACTGAAAAAATAATTTACAAATTTTGAGAATTTAAATAATATAATGAATAATATAAGTAATGTAATAGATATTATATGGAAAAAATATAATAAGTAATTGAAAATATTTAGATATCATATAATAGAATATGTTTTAAATTTATAGGAAATAAGAAATATAATAGATATAATATAAGATAATGAAAATAATAATATATATAAATAATTAATAAATATATATGATATTTATGAAAATATAATAATAATATAAAAAATGATATGCAATAATATTTTTGAAAAAAATAATGTGTAACAAATAATAGTAATATATATTAAAAAATAATGCTTATAATAAAATAATCTTATAACTTATGATATAAAAATAAAACAAGTAACAATATAGATAAAAAATATATAAATAGAATAATAAAAATAAATATAGGACTAAATTTAAAGTTCAGCAAAATGTCAGGGCGAATTTCAAAGAAACAAAACTGGATTAAGGCCCTATTTAAAACGCGCGTAAAATTAGAGGGACTCACTGGGCAAATTGCCCTATTCCCAAAACGGCCGCGTTTCCCAGAATATAATTTAACAACTGTCAGGACCAAATTAAAACTAAAATAAAATAAAAGGGCCAAATCATAAATAAAATAAAATTTAATTGTGAATACAAAAGGGGTAGAAGGACTAATTGGGAAATTAACCCAATTTTAAAAAATACGCGGATCCTCCCCGGGTAATCGGGTCAACGCGCGGATCCTGGGGTCACAAAACGTCGCCGTTTCGTTCAAGCTATATAAGCTACCTTCTCAGCTTAAAATTCATTTGAACCCTGATTTGTAAAAAAAAAAAAAACTAAGAAATTCTCTCTGAAAGAGAGAGAGGAAGGGAGCTCTGGGCTCCGGCCCTCGCAGACCAGGCTCCGGCCCACGCGCCCACCCGCCGCCCTAAGGGCCACCGTATACGGAGATCGGAGAGTTCAAAAAACTCTCGTCTCTTCAGATCCAAAACAGGTAGTTCTTCTCCTTAAAAAAAATACCCTTAGTATTTTGCTAATAGTTCATATATGCGCTAAAAATAAAGAATAAGTCACTCGGTTATCACCTTTGAAACTATTTGTCTTTGCTTTTTTTTTTTGTCTTTTATCGTAAAAATTAGAGGGTTACAAAGGGCTTTTTATAGCTGCTGTTTATTACAATAAAATGGGAAAGAAATATTCGATTTCTTTCTATGTTTTGCTCACTGTGTCTTTGACCGTGATCTGCTGAGATTCTTTTAGTTTCCTTTTCTTGCTCTTCGTATCTGCTGTGTTTCCTTTTCTTGCAGGTATCCCAATGATCTCGGCGTTAACGATGGTACCAAGGCTAGAGGGGAGGCCTGAGATCGCGGTGCTGGACGGTCACGAGAGGGACGGACGCATTGATGGCGCGTTAGTATGCATTGATGGCCTCGATCTAGGGAGTTGCACCGATGCTCCCCAAAGCTTCCAGAAACTGTTGTGGCGCGAAGGGAAAGAGCTAGGGTTGAAAACCCTAGCTGATAATTTTGGGTTTTTTGGGCCTCTGTTATTTGGGTCTAGTTTAGGTCTGGGTTTCGAGTATATGTGGGCTAAGGTTGTAATTGTAATGGGTCAAGGGTGTAAACGGGTTAAGGGATAGTTTAAGGGGTATTTGGGCTACCGAGTGTAGGTTTTAACTTTTGGACTGTAAAGGGACTGTTTAATAAACATTTATTTATTATTATTTAATTTTGGTTTTGGGTTTCAAGGCCTGGTCAAATTTGGGTTATTACAGAGATTATTTTGCGCCACGCTGATGCGAGTGTAACCCCATAATTTTGATGTGTATCTTTCAGCGTTTCCTTTGACCATTTATGGATGTTAGCGTTGCCCTCCATTCTATCAAGTAGTCCGTTCTCCATAATAAAACTTTCTAACTTAGAAACTGACCGTGAATCAATACCTTTTAAATGCAAAATGACATGCACTAAAGAAAGAAAACAGTCAGTATCATATGATATAAACACAAAGATAACCTCAGTATAATTCTATCTATATTGAGCTCTTACGGTTTTTCTATATGTGGTTTGTTTCTAAAGTTTGAGGTACCCGAACTAGCAGATTCCTCGATCCTCACCCATTATAGGCTCATTTGAATTGAGTTCAGTTCAGGGGAAAACATTTCCCTATGGCTACACGGAGATGAAAATCTCACGAAACCATAGGTACGAATGTATCCCGAAAGTGATCCACTATCCTGCACTGGAGTAAAAAAACCTCACGAAGGCGTAGCTTCTCACTCCCACTTAAGGGTGTGACCACAACGGTCATGCAAATGCAATGCGTATCAGAATATAGCAACACATGCAACAATACAAACACATGTAATGCAAAGAGGATTAAATTTTAAAATTTTTAATTTTCGACATTAAGACAAGAGATAATCAATTACACGGCTTGACTCTCTTATTAATCCCCAGCGGAGTCGCCAAGCTGTCGAAACCATTTTTAAATCGAGTTTTCGAAAATGGGAATCAACTTTAAGAAAAACAAAAACGGGATTCACCACCAATCTTTTTAGGTGTGATTGGATCACCTTATAAAATGTTTTGTTTTAAAACATTAATTTTGGTCTACGAAAGTCGAGAAAATAGATTCGGGAGTCGGTTATGTACGAGGAAGGGTTAGCACCCTCGTAACACCCAAAAATTGGTACCTAATTGATTATCAAGTGTCTTTAATGTCGAAAAATTGAAAGTTTTAAGATGCAAACCTCTTTTAATTAGAATGTCTCAATTTTGAAAATTAAGGCTCACTTATTTCAAATGAGTCAAAACATCACATCCAGTAAGTTAGGACGTAACATTTTAAAACCTTCAAAACTAAGCTCGTCTTTCGAAAATTTTTATCTCGAAACAACAAAACGCCATATCCAGTAAGTTAGGAAAATATATTTTGAAATCTCGAAATAATTGTTTACGTTTTGAAAACTCAAAATCAATTAGAAGGGTTCTTGACTATTCGAATTCAACGAGAAAAGTCGCAACCCAGTAAGTTAGGGCACTACCTTTCTCGAAGTTTCCAAACATCAAGCATTGCCTTTTTTTTTTTTTAAAAACCTTGGAATATTATTTTAAATGACGTTTTAGGATGACAAATTAATGCATCATGAAGCATAGATGTACAAAATATTCTAACATTTCCATACAAACATAAATAATATCATTAAGACAAAACTAAATTACATGAACATACGTTTAATGAAAAAAATCATACTAGGGTAAATATAAGATAATAAACAAATAAAAACATGAGTAAACTAAAAGAAAAACATAATACATGCAAAAATTATACAACAATATATATCATAAAATAGCACATAAAAGAAATAATTAAACATAGCATATAAAAAAAATGAAACTATGCACAAATAAGATAAATGACATACACTAAAAAAATGAATAAATAGAACATTTACAAATTATAAAAATATAATGCAATAGTTCAAAATACATGAAATGGTAATATAATATATATACATGCATAGAAAATATATATTTGAAAATAAACTATATAAAAAGGTTAAATATTATAATATATAAAATACATAATCAAATGTATAAAAGATAGGAATAAATATACATATTTGAAAAATGAAGAAATTAAAATAAAAAAATAGGTTGAAAAACTAAGATAGACGAAGAATAAAATGAGAACAAACCACAGAGAGTAAGAACGCAAGAGGGAGAGAAATTTGAGTGAATGCTCTCAAGAATTCTTATTGCTTCCCAAAACTCAAGTCCCTTTACAATGAAGGGAGAGGCCTCTATTTACAGTTGAGCCTCCTCAAATCCAATGGTACAGATCAATTACATCAACGATTAAGATTAATGGATATCTACAAATTAAATTTCCAAGATTACAAAATCATATCTTCTAAGATTGTATATCATATCTAAGATTGCAATCATATCTAAGATTGTATCATATCTAAGATTGCAATCATATCTAAGATTGTATCATATCTAAGATTGCATATCACATCTAAGATTGTATATCATTGAAGATTATATTTCCATATGAGTCAAGCTTGTAGATGGACCTTAAATCTTTTCAAGTAATGGGCCATTCCGATCCGGCCAAATTATATTTGTAATTCTAGACTGAACTTTGGACTTCATTTTTTTTGGGGGTTTATTATTTTAAATACTGAAATGGGCCGGGCAAAAATGGGCTATTACATCGTGTATTGGTGCAAGGATTCCTTGCATCGTACGGGGGCACCGGCATGTCATGAGCATCTTGCGCCCAAATTCCATGTATTTTGAATTCAGTTGGGATTGGGAGTTTACTGGTGAGAATAAAGCTACAAAGCGAGGAGGCCATTGGAGTGCCAACTTATAAAAGTCTACCACTGGAATTATTGGCGGCGGAGTACTGCAAATGCTACCCATAATGAAAAATGATACAATGCATTTTTACAAATTTACAAATCAAAAGAGAACTACTCCATATATAGATATTACATGCATAGATGGTTGTACTTGAGATTGGATGATTGTGCTTTGCAAGCAACTGGTTTATGATCTCCTTTATAAGCTTGGCACACATATTTCAAAAATTTTTCAAAGTCCCGCAACCATGAAATAAATATTGAAGTTGCTTGTCACAAAATGTTACTTCACGGTCACACCAAGAGAGACAAATAAACAAACTCACTTATGCGAGTGGGTGATTATTCACCACCACCCATGGCACATATTCTTGAGGTGGTTTTGGATGTGTGATCCCATTAGCATATTGCAAATGAAGGCTGCATTTTGTTAATTTGGAAAATTAATGTTAGAAAAAGCAAAGGAGTATTAGTTAAATGCTAAGACATGCAGCCAACCTTGTATCCAAATCCAGTAGTATAGCATTTGTTGATTATCTCCTCATTCAATCTCACTTTTTCACGCAATTTTTCCACAGTGCTTCAATGGCCCCTTTAAGCTTCGTTGCTGCATGCGGTGAATGAATTCCAAGTGCTCTTTTTGCACCACAACAGAGTAATTAAACACGAGTTCAAGATGAGTGCAAATGCTTTTGGCTAAAAGAATTTACCACATCAGGCCAGAAATGGATGACATGACTATTATATATGAGCCAATTTTGGGCCACCCCCAAAACTCAATAACTAAACCTACCCAAAACCCTTTAACCCATTTTTTTAAATCCTCAACCCTTCAGCCCATTAAACCCATAACCCAATACATTACCCAAACCCATTACAAAACCCAAACCTCAGCCCAATCAACCAAAACCCATACCCATCTCATCCTAAACTAAGCCTAAACAACTAAACCCGAAGCCCAACAACCCCAGCCCAATAACCTAAACTCAACATTCAGAAACCCTAATCCTACTAATCCTAGCCACCTACCCTCCCCCACTTGCCCACTTGCGCCGCAACCCTTGACTTTGGGCCAACCACCCCACTGCAACCATTGCCTGCAGCACACCACCGTTGCCTCATCACCTACCCTCTGCACCTGCAAAAGAAAGAAGATGGGACAGAAAACAGTAAACACAATGTAAGGCTATAAAGAGCCAAAAACACAACATTGTAAGGGGTTCAGATTTTTCTTTTTTCTTAAAAATACAAACAACAGAAAGGTTCGATTGTAGAGAAAAATTAGCAGTCCAATCAGGTGTTCAAACACAAACATAACATCTCAGCAACCAAACACAGATATTAAGACCTAAGGTAATTAAATTTCATTCCAGTTTCTGATTTAGGGCTAGTTTTGCGTAAATATATACATATAAATAAAAAAAGGACAGTAAATATATAGGAATATAATATAAAAAATACAAAGATCAAAATATAAAAAATAAAAAAATATAAAACTTTTACCTTTTTTACCATTACACGATGTTGTAGTTTGCGCAGCGCCGCGAGGGTCCGGTGGCCGAACCGGTGATCGGCCCCCTGGCCGGATCCCCCTTCTCCTTTCTCCCCTCTCTCATTTCTCCTTCTTTTTTTTTTCTTCAGCTGTTCAAAATGATTTTTTTTAAAAAAATTTTAACTTATATAGGGGACCAAAACGGTGCGTTTTGGTCCCCCCCCATTTAGCTTGAAACGACGTCGTTTTGAACGCAGGTCGGGTCGACCCGACCCGCACCAGGTCAGGATCCGCGTGTTTCTTAGCGGAAGGGCAATTTGCTCGTTTGGCCCTTCCGCTTTTCTGGGACTTTACAATCAAGGTTTTTTATTTTTAATTCGGCCCCATTGTTTTGCCCCGAGTTCATTCTGGTCCCCCACGCTGCGCAGCGTTTTAGTAGATGGGGAAAATTACTGTTTGGGCCCCTCAATGTTTAGCGCGTGTTCGAATGAGTCCCCCTTTTCTGTTTTTATTCTAAATTCGCCCCAAAATATTCGATTCTAATTCTATTTCGTCATTTTTCTTATTTTTTCTCATTTTAATGTTATTGTATTTATTACTATTTATATTATTATTATCACTGTTATTATTAATATAGATTTTGTTATTTGTATATATCTTTAATATGTGTATGTATATATGTATATAGTATTATTAATTTTTGCTTCAACGTTATTACTATTTTCCTATCATATTACTATGCATATATGTTAATACTATATTATATATATATATATATATAATACTATATTGTATATTATTATTATTGTACCTATGTTTACTACTATTTTATCTATTCCTTTTATATTAGTATTATCATCATTACTATCATTATTATACTATTATTATTATTATATTATATTTAGTATTATCTTTAATGTTATTTTTCTATTATTATACTTATTATTATCTATTACTTTATTTTTATTTTAATATTATTATATTATATTATTATATTATTATTATTATTATTATTATTATTATTATTATTATTATATCTATTGTTCAGTTATATTTTACTATTATTAGAATTAATATTATTCTTACTTAATACTTTATCATATATGTATATGTATTTGTGTTGTATTATGTATATATATAGTATTATCATAATTACTTTATTTTAATATTGTTATTATATTATATTTATTTTTATATATTATATCATCATTTTAGTATTACTGTTATATAATATTAGTGTATATTTTTATCATATATATATTTGTACATAGTATCACATTCTAATTTATTGTAATATTTTTTATATTAAGGTTATGTAGGTGAATTTAATATACTTGTGTATCATATTACATATACCTCTCATATACGTTTGTATGCTTTAATACCATATTTTTATATATATTGTTACGTATATAATCTTAATGTCATTTTTATATATGTATATTCGTTGAGTTCTCGTATTTGATATTATGATCTTGCATGCATTTGTTAGTATTTTTAATATTATTGTCATATTTGTTACTTGCTTCGATATATTTCTAATCTTTCATTTATTTCATCTCAATTCGTTCTACATTACTTCGAAAATCTCATTCGTATTTTCTAGTTAATTTCAAAAATCAAGGCAATGTACCGATTTAACATTAAGTCATCGAATTTCATCGCTATGTTGGATGAGATTTATCAATTCATGTTAAAGACGGAACACCCTTCTAAAAACCAAAAATTAAAAATTTTGTTTTTCAATCGGATCACGGTTAAATGTCAAATTGGATTCATATTTTTGAAAATTAAGACAACACGTGTTTATGAGATACCAATTTTTTGGGCGTCGCGAGGGTGCTAATACCTTCCTCGTGCGTAACCGACTCCCAAACCCAAATTTTTCTCTAGATTTTAACGTAGACCTAAACTCAGCCTTTTATTTGTTTTAATAAGAGATCCAATAGGTGTCCGATCACACCTAGGAAAAAGGATCGGTAGTGACTCCCTGTTTATTTTAAAAAAATCAAAATTTAGATTTCAAGTTTTTAATAGATCGCCACAATTAGCGACCCGAAACCAAAATTTTTACGTCGCTACAGCTGGCGACTCCGCTGGGGACAGTTTTTGAGAGTCATGTCTGGAATTAAACTCGCGTTGTCAAAATTTTCAAAGTTCCTCGCTCAAATTGACATTTAGTCGTGATCCTCAAATTTTTGTTTTCAAAAAGTCACGCATTCGCATTATGTTGTAAATATTTTTCTAACTCATTTTGTCCTTTTATTTTTCAGCTTTAAATTTTGATGGTTTTACTTTTGGTTTAGTTTTTAAATAAAATGTAAAGGTTTGTGAGTTTCTCCCCACACACCGTGCACTTGCATTTTCGCATAACATGAGCTCTCTACCGGGCTCCGTCCGTTTAAGTGAAAGTAAACGCTACGCTTCGTGAGTTAACTCGCCCCTCATGACAAAGCTAGTGAATACTTTCGGGTTACATATGACTTATGCTTTCGTGAGTTAACTTGTCCCTCCGCATAGGCATAAGTAAATGTAACCCCTCGAATTGATCTCGTGAGCCTGTGATGGGCTACGACCGAGGCTTCGTACTAATCTTAGTAGATGATAGTACAGACGATTCGAGTACCCATCTATAACCAAAACCGCATATAGTGAACCATACGAGCCATCCAACTAGAGCCATGTTGAACCTCCGTCCATTTACTAGCCACCGAAATAAGTACACGGAAAAACACATCTTACCTTCTGTTTCTTTTTACATTTATGCTTTCTATGCAAGGGGATCGAGTCCATTAGACCAAGTAGCTTAATTTGTTAGATTTTTCACAATTTTTCTCTGTTCATATGTGTTGTGCTAACCAAGGTTGTTTGTCTGTATTTATATTTTTCATCAGGCATCATAGGCATCTTGTTAGGAAGGTGTTGATTAGAGATTGGTTGCCAAAAATGGGTTTCTGATGGAGGATTCAATTACACGAGTATCCGAAACATTGCGTAATAGACTCTTTTGATTAAAGAAATGCCTAAATAGGGGCTATCTTGAAATTAACACCAAATTTTACATATTCATTCATGACTGACATTCATTTGACATTTATTCATTCATCCATTCATTGCATGTACATGTCCCTTAATCATTCACTGAGGCTGAAACCGTATGATCTACAGTTGTGATGCTACGAGTTTGGAATCACGTCATTTGTATAAGACGCAGCTAAGAGCTAAAACTATGGAGGCCGAATTCAATGGAGAATTGAAAGAATGGAAAGGGCCCAAAGAGAATTGCAAGAACAGTTGGCTAAATCACAGCAGGAAATGAGAGATATGATGGTAAGATCTCGAGAGGAATCACTCGAGCAAAGGGATCAAATGGCCAAAATGATAGAGATGATGTCAGCTTTAGTTAAAGGAAAGGGACTTATGCAGAGTTTTGACGTTATAGAACCTCAGTCGATAGTTAATCATGATCAGGATCCGTTTTATCCCCCAAGATTCACCCCACCTCACGTTCATGTAGCATAAAGAGGATGTCCTCAAAGGGAACCTGTAGGCCTGGAGCAACGACCTGTACCACATACTCATCCAGGGTAAGGTATATCTGTATCAAACCCCGGAGTTAATCCTGTTGATCCCAATATTCCAGATTTGGATGACCCAGTAGAGATAGCCAAGTTGAAATTAGATGATCATGATGTTTGGGACAAGTATAGGAGTTTGGAAGAAAGGCTCAAGGAAATCGAAGGCACTAAAGTCTTCTCTGCATTAAGTGCCAAGGAGCTCAATCTGGTGCCCGATCTGGTTCTACTTCTGAAGTTTAAGGCACCAGATTTTGAAAAATACGATGGAACGAGATGTCCAAGAATGCATCTTGTCATGTTTTACCGAAAAATGACGAGTTACGTGAATAAAGATAAGTTGCTAATACACTGTTTCCAAGATAGCTTGGTCAGATCGGCTCTTCGATGGTATAATCAACTTAGTAGAGAAAGGATCCGATCATGGAAAGACTTAGCATCAGCATTTTGTGAACAGTACAAGCATGTGTCTGACATGGTGCCTGATCGGTTGACTCTGCAGATGATGGAAAAGAAGCCGATTTAAAAAACTTTTAGGCAAAGACGCGCAGAGATGGAGGGACATCTCAGCACAAGTAGAACCCCCTTTAACCAAAACTGAAATAGCGGTTCTTTTCATCAACACTTTGAAAGCGCCATTTTACGATAAGTTGGTAGGAAGTGCTATAAAAGACTTTGCGGACATTGTGATATCCGGGGAACTTATAGAGAGTGCCATCAAAAATGGAAGGATGGAAGGCCCCGAGAGCTCAAAAGGGCAACACCCATGAAGGAAAAAGAGCCAGAAACCCATGTGGTAGGAATAGGAAGCCACTATACTTCTAATTCATACCCAACTCAACCACGACCTCGATATCACCCACCTCTAAATTTTACATACTTGGGAGTGTTTTGAACAATGGGACAGTGGAAGAGATCCGTGTACTTTTAAAGCTAATCTAGAGTAATATTCAAAACATACTTATTGCCTTAAGACCTAGAGGTGATAAGTCTCCTTTTGAGAAATAGGTTTCGGTCCAAGATTTTTATTTCAATGAAATGCATCTGTTTGAGTAAATTTTCTTCTATTTATAGATTCTTTTATTATTTGGATTTTTATTCTTTTATTTTACATTCATGATCATCCTATACAAATAATCATCCTTAGAATCATTTATTCTCTGGAATTTACCTTCGCACCCACAGCAGGTCCCCAAATATCAATGTCACGAGCGACGCTGTTACTAACTCCTTTTAGAGCAAGATATGTGTCTAGAGGGATCTCTTGACTTCGAAGATGATAGAGATTGTGCCTATCTTACGATTCGTGAAGGATGACAGAATGAGATGAAAGACAGACTCTAATTTACAAAGGGTCAGCTGACATTGTGAGCTTAAGAAAGAGATGAAGATCAAAACCTAGCTCACCTCAGAAATAAGGTAAGACTATTGAGTTATTTTCAAGAATTCAAGAATGTTTTCGCACGATCATATTAAGACGCACTTAGGAACATCTTGAAAGAGGTCCATAAGGGTGTCTAAGGAACACACGACAGTGGTTCTGCAATAGCCAGGCTCATTAATGAGGATCGGATACTGTTGGTACACCATGGGAAAGGAATGGTATCAGTTATGACGTCAAGACTCACGTGCTTCTTTCACAAACTTTTCAATACGTGGGGCATATATGTTCTGGGGATGATCACGTCAAAAGCTTCTAGTCGACATCATCATCGTGGCCGTCAATTGCTTCACTAAGAAGGCGAATGTAGCTTCATATGCCAATATTATAAAGTCGACAGTCATGAAAAAAAAAGCAAAAACAAAAAAACAAAAAAGAGAGATCAAATGCCAGAAAGAATCATGTTTTAATGCGTAACTGTACAATGTCATATCACAATGCAACAAAAGCTGCCAAAAGAAAATTACAAAAATAAAAAAAGTTATGGAAGGTGACCGAGACTTGTAAATATTGGCATAAGAAGCTACCTTTTACTCTTTGTGCTTATTAAAGTTGACCAAGACCTTCACTAGGGCATTAGAGGTGGTTCTGTCCATGGAAATTAAGATTCTTTCTCTCCAAACTTTGATTGATCCAAAAAGCGGATGAAGTAAAATGTCTTCAGTAAACTTGACTGTAGAAAAGGGTTTGAAGGTCAAACGTGTGAAAAATGTATGATGCTGAGTTATGATGGAAATGGTTCACCCAAAGGAATTTCATAGTAGAAACTTGGTATTGCAGAAGATCCTTTCTATACAAAAGGATTTCAAAGGAAAATGAATGCTTAAGAATTTTATGAGGTAAAGGAGGCTTTCCCCGAAAGAACACTGATCCAATCCTAAATTCAGATTCAGTCCAGAAATACTTGAAAAGGAGAGGCCAAGGTGAAAACCCGCAAAGGGTGCTTTGTGACCTTCATTCATTCAAAAAAAAAAGCTAAAAAAGAGAAAGAAAGAAAAAGAAAGAAAAGAAAATGGAGAAGTCAAGGTGAAAACCCGTAAAAGGCACCTTGAGACTAAAGAGGTTTTGAGTTGAAAACTTGAAAAAGGCAGCTCAAATTTTGTTCAAAGGTGGGGCATATGGTAGTCTTGCTATACTTGAATTGACAGTGAAGAAGTATGCTACGTCTTAGGGCATCGACAAAGTACTCTGAATCCCCTAAACACATGTTGAACTCAAAATGGTCTCAAAGGAGTTTGTACAGAGAAGCTCAGGCTGCAATATTTGGGGCACTTAGCTTTCCATTTTACCCATTTATGAATTTGTCTTTGATTATCTTATTCTTTTCAAAATACGCTTCCAATAAAATTACATTTGCTCTCATTGTTTAACTTGGTTGTTTCGAGTTATGCTCTTAGTCAATTTCTTCTTGTCCATAAGTATAATCCTTTTCAAGCATTCGCATTGAAATAAATGGACTAATCATACTTTCGTAAAAGGAGTTTTGCTTATTACTCTGAAAGCTTCTAAATAGGACAGGAACCTGAAATCAGTCGATTGTTTAAGAGCTCACCAAGTGTAAGGGTTGGAAATGTTTAGCTCAAATTGAGTTTATTTCCTCGGATTTTCTATCAAGAAATATCAGTCGAGGGGACAAGTTACAGATCATACACTCTTAGAGTTACAGTAGGATACAGATCCTATAGCCAGGAATTGCAGTGGAATGGTTTAAATATAGTGCCAACCTTGTGTCCCCAAATTACAGTGGGCCCTGAAGTTATAGCGGAGCAAGCTGGTTAAGCAAAATGCAATTATTTCCTCGAATTGTAGGTCGAGATACCAGCCGAGCAATAGGATAGGGTACTATGTCAGTGATAGGGCCCTGAGAGACAATGAGTGATGACGCCTTAAGTTTTTCCAAAAAAAAAAAAAAAAAAAAAGAAAAAGAAAAGAAGATATATCAGGATAAAGATCCGAAAGGGCGTCCTAATGAAGCAGATTTGAACCCAAGAAGTAAAACGATTCAAGCAGTGAGTCAAACAGCGAGACTACATATTTGAAGCATTTTCAGTAGTCTGAAACTTTCTACGCAAGAAGCCATGCTCGAAAATATTCTTGATTAAGAAATGTGGAGGAGTTTATGCGTTGAACATCTAGAGCATTTTGAAATGACATACTCTAAACAAAACAAATGTTGAGTATCACCCGGATGAGAATTTGATAAATACAAGAGCCTCAAAGCAAGGACAAAGTTCAACCAGGGGCAAAAGAGTGATATCTGAGAAGCATCGATTACTTGTAAAGCTTGAAGACGGGTACAAAGCCTAAAGAGAAAGTCAAAAGACAAAGCAATAAACGCGGATCATCAAAAATCGTGACGAAAGAGGACACACGACAAACATGCCTAAGACGCAGAGCATAATCATGTAGGCATAAAGGCATTTAAGATAAACATGTGCATATCATGATAACATCATACATGACATATACAGGTACTCCAGCAAAGCAAGAGGTTTCGATGATAGCTATACTGAATCAAAGGAAAAGACACGTGAGTTCCACCAGATGATATGTTTTGGGTACTCGAAGGTATCTTTAATTTATGTTTTTCAAAAATCAACTCATATTGCGAGAAGTGAGTTGAGCTTTGGCTCACATGCTGAGCCACTTTCAATTTCTGTTCGTTTTTAAATCAACTCATATTGCGAGAGGTGAGTTGAGCCTCAAGACACGTTGAGGTAATTTCAATTTATGTTTCAAAAATCAACTCATATTGCGAGAGGTGAGTTGAGCCTCGGGGCACGCTGAGGTATTTTCAATTTCTGCTTTTCAATTCATGCTTTTCAAGAAAATCAACTCATATTGCGAGAGGTGAGTTGAGCCTCAAGACACGTTGAGGTAATTTCAATTTATGTTTCAAAAATCAACTCATATTGCGAGAGGTGAGTTAAGCCTCGGGGCACGCTGAGGTATCTTCAATTTCTGCTTTTCAATTCTTGCTTTTCAAGAAAATCAACTCATATTGCGAGAGGTGAGTTGAGCCTCAAGACACGTTGAGGTAATTTCAATTTATGTTTCAAAAATCAACTCATATTGCGAGAGGTGAGTTGAGCCTCGGGGCACGCTGAGGTATTTTCAATTTTTACTTTCCAATTTCTGTTTTTCAAAAATCAACTCATACTGCGTGAGGTGAGTTGAACATTTTAATTTCTATTTTTCAAAAAAAAAATCAACTCATATTGCGAGAGGTGAGTTGAGCCTTTTAATTTCTGTTTTTTTCAAAAAAAAATCAACTCATATTGCGAGAGGTGAGTTGTGCCTTTTAATTTCTGTTTTTCAAAAATCAACTCATATTACGAGAGGTGGGTTGAGCCTTTTAATTCTTGTTCTTCAAAAAAATCAACTCGTATTGCGAGAAGTGAGTTGAGCCTCAGGTCACATGTCGAGGTATTTTCAAAATCTATTTTTTCAAATTTAGTTTTCAAAAATCAACTCATATTGCGAGAGGTGAGTTGAGCCTTGGCTCACGTGCTGAGTTATTTTCAATTTCTATTTTTAATGTCTGTTTGTAAAGAGTCAACTCATATTGCGAGAAATGAGTTGAGCTCAGGATCACATGCCAAGTAGAGAATAAAAATTGGAGTTGATTGAAGACACCAGATTTTGTCTCCCTGAAGTTGCAGCGGAGTTGATCGAGGATATCAGATCTTGCCTTGCTAGAGTTACAGAAGAGAAGATCACAAATTTCATCTCACTAAAGTGATAGAAGAGCAGATTGAAGCTGTAGATCTTATCTTCCTGAAGCTACAAGTGAAGCAGATCGAAGCCCCAAAATCTTATACATTTGAAGTTACATTGGAGAAGATTGAGGCTACAAGGTATTCATCAGAAGATGCAGTGGATTGAACTAAAGCTACAAGATGTGGTGGACTGGAAAGAGACTATCTGAGCAAGAAGAGCACCAAAGCAGTCAAGACTCAGCAAGACGGGGCAAAATTGACCTTTCATTTTGTCTTTGCTCTATTTTCGTTACACTACAATGAGCAAAGAGGGGCAGCTGTACAGGCCAATTTTGGGCCACCCCCAAAACCCAATAACTAAACCTACCCAAAACCCCTTAACCCATTTTTTTAAATCCTCAACCCTTCAGCCCATTAAACCCACAACCCAATACATTACCCAAACCCATTACAAAACCCAAACCCTTAGCCCAATCAACCAAAACCCATACACATCTCATCCTAAACTAAGCCTAAACAACTAAACCCGAAGCCCAACTACCCCAGCCCATTAACCTAAACTCAACATTCAAAAACCCTAATCCCACAACCCTAGCCACTTACCCTTCCCCACTTGCCCACTTGCGCCGCAACCCCTGACTTTCGGCCAACCACCCCACTGCAACCATTGCCTGCAGCACACCACCGTCGCCTCATCATCTGCCCTCTGCACCTGCAAAAGAAAGAAGATGGGACAGAAAATAGTAAACACAATGTAAGGCTATAAAGAGCCAAAAACACAACATTGTAAGGGGTTCGGATTTTTCTTTTTTCTTAAAAATACAAACAACAGAAAGGTTCGATTGTAGAGAAAAATTAGCAGTCCAATCAGGTGTTCAAACACAAACATAACATCTCAGCAACCAAACACAGATATTAAGACCTAAGGTAATTAAATTTCATTCCAGTTTCTGATTTAGGGCTAGTTTTGCGTAAATATATACATATAAATAAAAAAGGACAGTAAATATATAGGAATATAATATAAAAAATACAAAGATCAAAATATAAAAAAATAAAAAAATATAAAACTTTTACCTTTTTTCGCCACCGCCGCACGGTGGTGTTTGTTGCGCAGCGAGGGTCCGGTGGCCGGACCGGTGATCGGCCCCCTGGCCGGATCCCCCTTCTCCCCTCTCTCCTTTCTCCCCTCTCTCCTTTCTCCTTCTTTTTTTTTTCTTCAGCTGTTCAAAATGATTTTTTTAAAAATTTTAACTTATATAGGGGACCAAAACGATGCGTTTTGGTCCCCCCCCCCATTTAGCTTGAAACAACGTCGTTTTGAACGCGGGTCGGGTCGACCTGACCCGCACCAGGTCAGGATCCGCATGTTTCTTAGCGGAAGGGCAATTTGCTAGTTTGGCCCTTCCGCTTTTCTGGGACTTTACAATCAAGGTTTTTTTATTTTTAATTCAGCCCCATTGTTTTGCCCCGAGTTCATTCTGGTCCCCCACGCTGCGCAGCGTTTTAGTAGCTGGGGAAAATTGCTGTTTGGGCCCCTCAATGTTTAGCGCGTGTTCGAATGAGTCCCCCTCTTCTATTTTTATTCTAAATTCGCCCCAAAATATTCGATTCTAATTCTATTTCGTCGTTTTTCTTATTTTTTCTCATTTTAATGTTATTGTATTTATTACTATTTATATTATTATTATCACTGTTATTATTAATATAGATTTTGTTATTTGTATATATCTTTAATATGTGTATGTATATATGTATATAGTATTATTAATTTTTGCTTCAACGTTATTACTATTTTCCTATCATTTTACTATATATATATGTTAATACTATATTATATATATATTTAATACTATATTGTATATTATTATTATTGTACCTATTTTTACTACTATTTTATCTATTCCTTTTATATTAGTATTATCATCATTACTATCATTATTATACTATTATTATTATATTATATTTAGTATTATCTTTAATGTTATTTTTCTATCATTATACTTATTATTATCTATTACTTTATTTTTATTTTAATATTATTATATTATATTTTTTATTGTTAGTATTATTATTATTATTATTATTATTATTATTATTATTATTATTATTATATCTATTGTTCAGTTGTATTTTACTATTATTAGAATTAATATTATTCTTACCTAATACTTTGTCATATATGTATATGTATTTGTGTTGTATTATGTATATATATATAGTGTTATCATAATTACTTTATTTTAATATTGTTATAATATTATATTTATTTTTATATATTTTATCATCATTTTAGTATTACTGTTATATAATATTAGTGTATATTTTTATCATATATATATTTGTACATAGTATCACTTTCTAATTTATTGTAATATTTTTTATATTACGGTTATGTAGGTGAATTTAATATACTTGTGTATCATATTACATATACCTCTCATATACGTTTGTATGCTTTAATACCAGATTTTTATATATATTGTTACGTATATAATCTTAATGTCATTTTTATATATGTATATTCATTGAGTTCTCGTATTTGATATTATGATCTTGCATGCATTTGTTAGTATTTTTAATATTATTGTCATATTTGTTACTTGCTTTGATATATTTCTAATCTTTCATTTATTTCATCCCAATTCGTTCTACATTACTTCGAAAATCTCATTCGTATTTTCTAGTTAATTTCAATAATCAAGGCAATGTATCGATTTAACATTAAGTCATCGAATTTCATCGCTATGTTGGATGAGATTTATCGATTCGTGTTAAAGACGGAACACCCTTCTAAAAACCAAAAATTAAAAATTTTGTTTTTCAATCGGATCGCTATTAAATGTCAAATTGGATTCATATTTTTGAAAATTAAGATAACACGTGTTTATGAGATACCAATTTTTTGGGTGTCGCGAGGGTGCTAATACCTTCCTCGCGCGTAACCGAGTCCCGAACCCAAATTTTTCTCTGGATTTTAACGTAGACCTAAACTCAGCCTTTTATTTGTTTTAATAAGAGATCCAATAGGTGTCCGATCACACCTAGGAAAAAGGATCGGTGGCGACTCCCTGTTTATTTTAAAAAAATCAAAATTTAGATTTTAAGTTTTTAATAGATCACCATAGTTAGCGACCCGAAACCAAAATTTTTACGTCACTACAGCTATGTATAGTGTTTAAGTAGCATTCTTCTTCTCCATGCTGCACATTGTTGCATAAACTATAATTAGTTATAGTACCAAAAAGAAATTGAACTTCATTAGTTAATAATGAAAACACATTAAAATGAAGAATGGAGTTGTAAACCTGGCAATAGATTTCAACATTGCCCCAAGGGACCAATCTTAGATTGATAATGCTATGGAAGTCAGTGTGGAAGACCTTGACAAGGTCATTGGAGATAAAGGAGGCACATTGCTGGCATAAACTTGTTTCATAATACAGTGACAAAGTAACCCTGTCATTAACATTATCTAAAGAGGAATGGGAGGGAGAAATTGTTGAGCATTGGCCTGCAATGCAACATATGGCTAGCAAGTCAGCAAGCAGACCAGCAGTGGAACAGAATCGAATGCAGCAACTAGCTTTGGACCATTTTGTTCTTTTGTTCCAATGTAACCAGCTTTACTTTGTTTGTAATTTGTAATCTAAGTTAGTAAGATTTTTGATGTAATGGATGTAATGGCTGATATATCAGCTTGCTTTAGTTTGAAATTTAACTTGTATTAGCTGATTATTAGTGGGAGCAGTTACTGTAACAGCTTAATTTTCAGTGGTGTCGGAAATAGTGATTTGAGATCACTAAATCTGACAAGTAAGATTGAAAAAGGTAGTAATTTAATATTTATGAGTCAAGTAAGAATTTAGAAGAATTTTTGAATTGGTGAATTAAAAGAATTTATAAGGTCAAACGGGTCAAAAACGAGTTATCGAGGCTTCAAATTTGAAAAGTGAACTATAAATATTTTTATAAATATTTATGGAGTGTCATTTAGTTAGTATTAAAGTTTGGTTGAGAAATTTTAACGTATGGGTAGTCAATTAAATAAAAAAGACTAAATTGTAATAAAAATAAAATTTGCTAGAAGGATTAAATAGCTCAAGTGTTAAAAGAAAGAGGATTTAAAGAGTAATTAAGCCTAAAAGTGAATAGGCTGGACGGCAAGGGCAAGAAATAAGTCAAAAAATAAGGGAAATAAGGGCAAAATTAGAAATTTTATAATTTTAACATATAAAATAAGGACAAAATTGAAAAATCTAGAGATCTCTTCATATTTTCTTAGCCAAAACGCCATAGAAGGTCTGGAGAAAGCTGGTTTTTCATATTTTTACATCATGTGAGTTTAATTCTTGCTCTTTCTTGATAATTTTTATGTTTTTATGACTTTTACAATTAGGTCCACTTATAGAATTCATTAGTTTTTGATTTTATAGGTGAACTTGGAAGTTACCCTAGATGGGTAAGGGAATTTTATGATGAATTATTATGAAATTTAAGTTCTAATTTCATATTAAGGTGGTTTTATTAAGTGATTTTGATAGAAAATGGTATTTAGGACCTAATTGTGAAAAAGTTGTGAATTGAAGGTTGGTGTTGAAATTTAGAATATCAAAGGTTTTTAAATATTTTATAATGATAGAATAAAGTGTAAATTGAGAAAAATTAGTTCAATTGATGGGTGAATTGAGTAGGGACTAAATTGTAAAAACTATAAATTTTGGGGTAAAAGTGCAATTTTGAAACTTGAACAGCATAAATTGTGAATTAAAATAGAAATCAAATAAATGCTAATGAGTGGAAATATTTATATTATAGATCAAGAATCCAAAGAAGAACGAGGAAAAGAAAAAGTTGCGGAATAGTCCCTAAATTTCAATATCTTCTACAAATTAGCCGGGTAAGTTCATATGGTTGAATTTAGATGTTTATTTGTGAATGATTGAAGTATATAATGTGTTATTATATATGAATTTGTTTTGGAATTGTGTAAATTTTGTTAATGAAAGAATAAATGTGGAAATGCAAATTAGAAAAAACGCAGGATTGAGTACGTTCGTATCGTGACATGTGATGAATTGACGGATAAGACCATGGTTGATCCATGGAAAGGTTGTGAAACGTAGGTATGGTATCATCCATATTGAGTTGAGAAATGTAGGTATGGTATTAACCATACTGTGTTGTGAAACGTAGGTATGGTATTATCCATACTGAGTTAAGAAACGTAGGTATGGCATTTCCCATACCGAGTTGTAAAATGTAGGTATGGTATTTCAATAAGGAAAACCATACTGAGTTGTGAATCGTGGCATTGAACAACGACGTACTCAATTTCGTAAGCCATTTCCTAATTTGATAATAAGAAATACAAGAGAAGTGAACCAAATGAAAGAGATTAAGTAGTTGTTACTGTTGAGCTCAACTATGTGAATTATTATAACAGTGGTTGTGAATGGCAGGAAACTTTAGTAAATGTTTTGGTATTGTTTGGAAATATTATGTTTGGTAAGCATTACTTTTAAACATATGAACTTACTAAGCTTCAATAAGCTTACTTGTGTGTGTTTGATATTTTTTATGTAGATTGAATTAAAGTGAAGTTGGTAGATCAGATCAACACAACAAGGCACACTATCCAGATCAATTCCGGTAGCTTTTGTTTTATGTTTAAAGATTTATATGGCATGTATAGAGTTTAAATGAATTGAAATAAAGATGTTATAAACTAATTAACAATATTTTGTACTAAAACAGTTTTTGGTTAGTAGCAGTAGTTTGTCTTTGAAAATTCACCATAAATTATGAAAATCTAATTAGAGGTTGAATAAAATATGAAATTAAAACTTATTGAGTCTAGTTTCTTGTAAAAGAAATTATGTAAGCAATGGAATTGTAAATCATGAGATACAATAACTTTTGTGAGATAAGGTCAGAGTGATTTCAAGCTCCCTTGTTCTGGTTTGTAAAAATCATTAAAAATTGTACAAAAATATTTAGGAGTCATAATATATATGTATCAATTCCTTATTGAATCTATTTTTAAGAGAAACAAATGTCATAGTTATTTGAATTCTGTATAGGGAGAAATTTGGTTCATAGTACACAAGGGTTAGAGTAGTCAAACTCTGAAACAGGGGAGATTTTAACTAATAAACTGTACTAATTGGACCAACCAAAAATTATAGAAAAAAATTATAAGTAGATATCTGAGTCTAGATTCGGGGGAAATTTACGGATTTGGATTTTGAGTTTTTTAACTCGAGATATGATTTTTTTAGCGACTGTGATGCAGTTGGACAGCTTATCTGGAAAATGTGATATAAATTGTCTAAATTTGTTTAAGTGCTTAAATAAGTTTAGTAATGCCTCGTGCTCGACTCCGGCGACGGTCTCGGGTAAGGGGGCGTTATAGTTACATTGTTAGGTAACTGTCTATTTTTGTAACCTTCACATATATTTGATTTTATTCAATGAAAATGAACAATCGGTTACAGCTTTGTTCAAACTTTTTCTCTCATTTTCATTTTTTTCTTGTCTTTGCTTTCGTTTGCTTCTTGGCTAAGTTGCTGCCATTGTTCCAAAAAATGGTATTCAGAGCCTAAATCTTTGAGGGCCTCTATTTTGTTGGTTGTTTTGTTGAGAAAATATAAGCTTGAGAAGGAAGAAATCGAGGCTGTTAAGTTTGTTTCAGCAAGATGAGCTTCACTCCACCTCCACCTCCAATGTTTGCTGGTGAAAACTACCACATTTGGGTAGTCAAGATGAATACTTATCTTCAAGCTCAAGACTTATGGAGTGTAGTTGAGAATGACATCGAACCATCTCCATTGAGGGCCAATCCCACGATTGCTCAGATGAGGCAGCATGCTGAGGAGAGCACCAAGAAGCACAAAGTCTTAGCCTGCTTGCAAAATGGAGTGACAGATATAATCTTCACTCGAATCATGGCCTGCAGCACACCTAAAGAAGCATGGGAAAGGTTGAAGGAGGAGTTCATGGGGTTAGACAAAACTAGGCTACAACAAGTGATTAACCTAAGGAGAGATTTTGAAAACTTAAAAATGAAGGAGTCTGAGAGCATTAAACAATACTCAGACAGGATTATGGCCACTGTCAACAGTATAAGGCTGCTTGGTGAGGATTTTAGTGATAGCAGGGTGGTTGAAAAGTTATTACCACACTCCCTAAGAGATTTGAGTCCAAAATTTCATCACTTAAGGACTCAAGGGACTTGACAACCATCTCTTTGTCTGAGTTGGTGAACTCCCTTTATGGTTTGGAGGAGAGAAGGGCCAATAGGCAGGAAGACCATCCTGAAGGAGCCTTCCAAGTAAAGGCCAAAGAGACATCCAACACAAGTCAGAAAGGAAAGAAGCATTGGCTTGACAAAAAGGATAAGTCAAGGAGAGACTCGGGCAAGAGGAAGTTTTCACCATGTGTCCACTGCAAAAGGACCACTCACTCTGAAAAATTTTGCTGGTTTAGGCCAGACATCGAATGCAGGAGCTGCAAGCAGTTTGGACATGTTGAGAAAGTTTCTAAAAACAAACCTAAGGGACCAGCACAGCAGTAGACTCAAGCTCAAACTACTGAAGACCTTCAAGCTCAGGAGGAGCATGTGTTCATAGCCTCCTACTTTACATCTACAAGCAAAGTTAGAAGCAATTGGCTGGTGGATAGTGGCTGCTCACACCACATGGCAGGTGATGAGAGTCTGTTCAAGGATCTAGACAGAAGCTATAGCTCAAAAATCAGAATTGGAAATGGTGAACTGATTGAAGCCAGAGGCAGAGGCAGTGTTTTAATCAACACTTGTTCAGGTAACAAAATCATCTCAGATGTTCTCTTTGTGCCTGATATTGATCAGAATCTATTAAGTGTTGGTCAATTGGTTGAAAAAGGGTATTCTCTAGTTTTCAAGAATGGTTCATGTATTATTGAGGACTGTCTTGGCCATGAATTGATTACGGTAGGCATGGTAGATAAATGTTTCATGCTTGATGTTAATCAGCTTGAAAACAAAGCTTATGTAAGCTTGACTGATAATGCTAGCCTATGGCATAAAAGATTAGGCCATGTTAACTTTAGATCACTTGATCTGTTACAAAAACAAAATTTGGTGGAGGATATGTCTAAAGTGGAAACAAGTGACAGGGTTTGTGATGTTTGTCAGTTTGGCAAGCAAGCCAGATTGCCATTTCTAGTGAACCAAGCTTGGAGAGCTCGAGAAAGGCTTGAACTAGTGCATTCTGATATTTGTGGACCAATGAAGTCACCCTCTTTGAATGACAGCAAATATTTTGTGTTGCTCATTGATGACCTTACCAAACTTTGTTGGGTTTACTTCTTGAAACAGAAGTTTGAGGTATTTGAAGCCTTTAGCAAGTTTAAAGCATTAGTGGAGAATCAGACAGGCTATAAGATCAAGGCATTAAGAACTGAAAATGGGGCTGAATATTTGTCTGAGAGGTTTCAAGAACTTTGTGAGCATGTAGGGATCCATCATCAACTAACCACTGTCTATACTCCACAGCAAAATGGAGTTTGTGAAAGGAAAAATAGGATAGTGATGAATATAGCCAGATGTCTGCTATTTCAAAGCAAACTTCCAAGTAAATTTTGGGCAGAAGCAGTCAACACCTCAGTTTACCTGCTGAATAAGCTTCCAACAAGAGCTGTAAAGGACAAAACACCCTTTGAGGCATGGTATGGGTTCAAACCATCTGTTTCCCATCTAAAGGTGTTTGGATGCATGTGCTATGCACTTATTCCAGCTGAAAGAAGAACCAAACTTGAGAGAAGGTCTGCCCCTGGGATATTTGTTGGCTACAACAGTACCAAAAAGGGCTATAGAGTGTAAGACCCTTCAACAAAGAAAATTTTGGTGAGCAGGGACATCATATTTGATGAAGAGAAGTTTTGGAGTTGGGAAGGTTCAGATGCAAGACAGTTTGATGAAGACCAACTTGACATCAGCCTAGAACCAGCTGAGAATGAATCAGAAAGTGCAGACATTGATGATCCTCCTGTGAGAGGAACTAGAACCATTGCTGACATCTACCATAGATGCAATGCCGCCATAGTTGAGCCTTCAAGCTATGGAGAAGCTGCAAGGGACAGAAGCTGGAAGAAGGTAATGGAAGCTAAACTTGAGATAATCAGGAAGAATGAAACTTGGGACTTGGTTGACAGGCCAGATCAGAAGAAAGTCATAGGTGTCAAGTGGGTTTTTAGAGCCAAATTTAACTCTGATGATTCTTTGAACAAACACAAGGCAAGATTAGTAGTGAAGGGCTATAGTCAAGAGTATGGCACTGACTTCATGGAGACAATCAAGCTTGACACAATCAAGCTTCTCTTTGCCTTGGCTGCACAGAAACAATGGAAGATTCACCAATTGGATGTCAAGTCAGCCTTTTTAAATGGTTTTCTGAAGGAGGAAATCTACATAGAGCAACCAGAAGGGTTTAAAATCCTAGGAGAAGAGAACAAAGTCTATAGGCTGAAGAAGGCCTTATGGTCTAAAATAGGCACCTAGAGCATGGTATGATCGAGTTGATGCTTACTTGTGCAGACTTGGGTTTGAGAAAAGTCTGAGTGAACCAACACTCTATGTAAAGAAGACTGAAGATCAAACTTTGTTGATCATTTCAGTTTATGTGGATGATCTTCTAGTGACTGGAAGCAGAATTGATTTGATCAATGACTTTAAGACTTAAATAAAGGAAGTATTTGATATGACTGACTTGGGAGCCATGACATACTTTCTTGGCATAGAAGTGAACCAGTCTGATCGAGGAATCTTCATCAGCTAGCAAGCCTTTGCCCTGAAGATCCTAGACAAGTTCTGCATGTCTAATTGCAAATCAGTGAGCACACCAATGGCTTAAGGAGAGAAACTAACCAGCTTTGGAAACCAAGAGAGAGTTGATGAGAAGGAGTACAGAAGCTTAGTTGGCTGTTTACTTTATTTGACAGCAACTAGACCTGATCTTATGCATGCTATTAGCTTGTTGTCTAGATTCATGCACTGTTGTGACACATCACATTTCAAGGCTGCAAAAAGAGTACTTAGGTATGTTAAGGGAACCTTGAAGCTTGGTGTCATGTTCAAGAGGGAAAATGAGCTCAAGCTAATTGGATACTCAGACAGTGACTGGGCAGGCTCTGCAGATGACATGAGAAGCACCTCGGGTTACTTCTTCACACTTGGCTCAGGAGCATTTTGTTGGAGTTCAAAGAAGTAACAAATAGTTGCTCAATCTACAGCTGAAGCTGAGTACATTGCAGCAGCAGCAGCAGTAAATCAAGCCATTTGGCTTAGGAAGTTGCTATATGATCTCAATGAAGAGCAGCTTGAACCTACTGAAATTAAGGTTGACAATCAATCAGCAGCGGCTATTGCTAAAAATCCTGTCTTCCATGGCAAGACAAAACATTTTAAAATCAAATTTCATTTTGTTAGAGAGGCTGAGCAGTCAAGTGAAGTTAGTCTTATCCATTGCAACTCACAAGACCAATTGGCTGATATTTTGACTAAGCCACTTGGTACAGCAAGGTTTGAGAAGTTAAGAAACAAGATTGGTATGTGTTGCATACAGTCCAAGGAGGAGTGTTGAGCATTGGCCTGCAATGCAACATATGGCCAGCAAGTCTGCAAGCAGACTAGCAGTGGAGCAGAATCGAATGCAACAACTAGCTTTGGACCATTTTGTTCTTTTGTTCCAATGTAACCAACTTTACTTTGTTTGTAATTTGTAATCTAAGTTAGTAAGATTTTTGATGTAATGGATGTAATGGCTAATATATCAGCTTGCTTTAGTTTGAAATTTAACTTGTATTAGTTGATTATTAGTGGGAGCAGTTACATTGTTAGGTAACTGTCTATTTTTGTAACCTTCACATATATTTGATTTTATTCAATGAAAATGAACAATCGGTTACAGCTTTGTTCAAACTTTTTCTCTCATTTTCATTTTTTTCTTGTCTTTGCTTTCGTTTGCTTCTTGGCTAAGTTGCTGCCATTGTTCCAACAGAAATAAGCATGAATATTGCAAGAGCAGCAAGAATATAGAAGATCAATGGTTGAAAATAAGCCATTAATGTTTAAGTGATAGCTTTTGCACAATGCTGAACCTCCATTATGCAAGGGTTCTTATAGTTGAGAATGGGGATGATGACTATTGTTTTCTTTCCCTTTCAAGAAACCATTTGACGAGAAACAATTAACGTTGTTGCTATATCTAATGCGCATGCGAGTTTGATAAACCATGTGAATGTAATTATATAAGTTGTACACTTTTTTAAAATATTAATTGTAAAATTTATGGCCCCACACACACTGCATGGGCTGTTCTTATTTAGCTCAATTAATGGATGCATCCATCTTTGTGCAGAGCACAAACTGGGTTCCAAAAGAAGGAAAAAGTAATGCTTAACCATGTGCCAATTAACAATTTTTTTTAATTTAATCTTCTTTTTTGTGGATCATTTCGACTCCAAAATACATTAAAACAATTCATTGTAGTCCTACTATGTTATGGTAGACTTCAACAACACAAATTTCATCTTTCATGTGGATTTTACAATATTCACTTTTTCCCCAACATTTATATTCCTTTCCACTTTATTTTAAACCATTCTTGTGGACATTTATATAGATTTGTTAAAATAAAAGAATTATATATCTCGTCATCTTAAATTTAAATTAAATAGTACATATTTTATGATAATTTTAAAGTTTAATGAAATAAAAAAATTAAAATTAAATTGTAATAATTTTCAAAAATCTAATGATAAAAAATTTAAATATTAAGATAAATATTCTTTATGATATTGAAATGATATTTATATTTATGATAATGTTATTTATCTTTGGTAATAAAATCGGGCTGAGCCTGCGTTGAAAAATCTTTGCCCAAAGCTTGACCCATTTTTTAAATAGGCCTTATTCTTAAGCCCAATCCCATTTTTGAACATATATTTGTGACCCTTCCATATTTTGGGTGGGCCTTCGGGCCAAGCCAGGTGGCCCGACCCATGGACAGGTCTAGCCCCACCTTTGTTTGATTGAGAGAACTATCAAGCATGGGTTGTGAGAACACAAACATACATGGATGGTTGTGATTGTTGGGAAGCTGTCGAGGAAGACTATGAGGTGACTTTACTTCCCAATAATCCAACTATGAACTAGATCAAAATGTACAAGTAAAGAACCACAAAGAAGGCTAAGGCAAAGGCTTTCCTTTATGCTTCGGTTTCACTAGCCATATTCAATAGAATTATGGGTTTTGGATTAAAAAAGGAGATATAAGACTACCTCAAGGCTAAGTATCAAAGAGATGAGAGGAGCATAAAGGTGTTGAACTTGATTAAAGAATTCGAGAGCCTACAAATGAATGAGTCTAAGTCAATCAAAGAATACTTGGACAAGCTGATAGATATTGCCAACAAGGTAAAAGTTCTTAGGATTGATCTCTTTGATTCTAGATTAGTGAAAAAAAATACTAGTCTTTGTGCCTGTGAAGTATGAAGCAACAATCGCCTCTTTGGAGAACACCAAGGACTTAACTCAGTTAAGAGTAGTGGAGTTGATCAGTGCTTTTCAAGCACATGAGCAGAGGAGGTTAATGAGGCAGGAAGGAAGCATAGAAGGAGTTTGAAGGCTAAGGTGCAATAGGGTGAAGGAGGAGAGAACCAGAAGTGGAATGAGAAGAAGAGTGATGGCAATAGTGGTTTAGAAACTATTGCAAAAGGTAATAGTAATGGAAATTCTAATAAGTATTCTATATGTAAGTATGGTAGAATAGATCTTGAATCCGTTTATAGATTTATTCACTTGTGACATACCTTAATCTTGAGTGGTTGTTGAACTATGTATGCCCGACTAGGGGTGAACGTTCAATCAAATCGAATCGAATGGAAAAGTTTCAAGATAATCGAGTTGACGAATCCTATTTTATCATCCTAACTCAATTTGAAATTTTCTCAAATTGAGTCGATCGAGATGGAATTCAAATCGAATATCTTTGTTCGAGTTAAATTAAAAAATAACTTTAGATCCTTATAATCACTGCCACTCACCGTAATAAAAATTGCCCACCGTAGTTATATTTGTTATTAACTTTCATCCACTCATAATTTATTTATCAATCTTTTATATATGGGTTAGCTATCAAAATATTTTTTAATTAAAGATTGCATATTCTTCGGCATATATACTTAGCTATCAAAATGGAACCCAATGGAACTGATAATAAAGTATATTTTTTTATTAAAAAGTTAGATACATAAAAACGGAGGTGGCGACAGAGGCATGTCAAGTATTTTTGCCTCCCTCACAAATAGAAAAAAAATTATTCTTTAATTTATAAAAATTTGAAACTTATAAAAGTAGTACAATAATAAAATTATATTATAATGTTTTCAAAATTTTATAATTCAATTTTGGTCCTTCCATAAAAATTTCGAGAAGGAAAATATGCTCACTTCTTTTGAATGTTTCAAAACTTGCATTACGCGTAAAGTTATAGATTTAATCTATGCTTTCAGATGAATCATTCTTAACCCATAGGCTTTCCAAATTTCAATATTGACGCAAATAATAGTCCTTACATCTATTAGTTAGCTTTTTTCCTAAATAAATGTAAAAAATTAATAAATTGACATTATATTACATACGCGATCATATATTTGCAGCATCTTATTTTGGAAACAATAGAACTTAATGAATCTAATAGCTATTGTTTAGTCAAGACTAAAATTTTAAAATTCGAAAAAGGATATGAACTAAAACTGATCAAATTAAAATATAAGGACTAAACCCACAATTTACACATAATACAAAAAGTAATTGCAAAATTGAACCTATATTAAATTTTTTTTAGAAAATCAGTACATTTATATTCTGCTTTTCCCTGAAAACAATATATTCGGTCATTGATTCTTGAAAGATATGCAAGGAAGATAAATAGATAGATTGCTTAATATACCCATTGCATTGGATGAGGGTGTCATCTGTGATTCTTCCAAAAGTTGAAACAAAACAAAACAAGATAAATAAATAATTTTTTCAATTCAATAAATATAAATAAAGAGATGATGTTGAAAAGACTAAAGGAGTCAACTGTTAATTAATTTTACAACATAGAGCATATCCCCACACATCAACCAAAAATGAAAAATAATTAATTAAAAGGAAAAGTATTTTATATAAATTTCACAAACAAAATTGAAGACAAGTTTGAATAAGTAGTGCATTTACTTGCGCTTAGTGTAAAAATAATAGTGACAGTGAGATTAGATACTGTAATGATACTGTAGTGTAAGAAAAAAAAACTACATGCACCACACCGCACCACCTATCTAAACCTACCCTAAATGAGTCTATATTGTTTGTAGAATATAAAATTTCACATGAAAGATTTATTTTAAAAAATTATTTTATTTTAAAAAAGTAATCAAGTCTGAAGTTGGGTCAAATATTTTAGTAATTTCGATAAAAATGTTAAATTTGAGAAATAAATTTGAATAAGAAAATTAATTTAATTTAAAATATAAATTGGACTTGAATTTTAACATTTAAGATTTGAGCATTATCCTATTTTAAAATTTTAATGAAAGGAAAAACATATAGCTTATTAAATATTAAATAAAAATAGTATAAATTATTTTTTATTTTTAAGAAATATGGAAGAGTTTAAAATTAGTTTAGGTTGTCAATTTAGAAATACGAGTGATACTGAGCTAAATTTAATGCTAATATTTTGAACTTGGTTAGATTTGGACAAGCATATATTATACAAGGAATATGATCTCGGATTGACTTTTTAAAATTTCAAAATATTATTATTTTAATTGATTTTATACTTTTATAAAATGAATTTTTTTTTCAAATTTAAATTTTGAATTAAATGCTTCAAATACTTTCATAAAAAAGTATTGATTAAGTAAATGGGAGTGTTTTGATTCTTTCTCTAAAAAAAGATTTAAATTGATATAATGCTTAAAACTATTCATAACTTTTTTTTTTTGTGAAAAGAAATAAATTACACGAAAGTAATTAAACTAATTTCTCTAAGAGAGAATCTTCAAACAGTCTAAGGCCTAATCTCCTGTCGCAAACTATCTTGAGAAGTCCATCTATGATTTTATTTTCCTCGCGAGAGAAAAATAATGTGGATTGTTATGCGGGCTACAATATATAAATATTTAATATTTGACTTTTTAAAAAAAAAAAGATCAATGGTCAAATTTATTCTTTTTTAGAAAAAGGTTGAGGGTCATTTTTATCTAAAAAAAAAAAAGATAAAATTGTCAAAAGATATAAACATTAAGTACTAAAATTTATCATTATGCTTACTTTTAATTATTTTATTTAATCATTTCATAGAAAAATAATTAAAAAGTGAAAACACCGTTTTATTAACATTAATTGCTTTACTAAAATTGATTCTGAATGAATCTCGAATTGACTCAGTGATAGCAACTAGATGAAACATATTTATTATAATAGTAGTAGAGTATTATTATGGTGTCTCTTGTGATTTTATTTATAAAAGAAAGAAAGAAAGAAAATGTAGTCATATTCGTGCCTATGCTTCCTAAATGGCTTATAAATAGCTTTAGACGGTTTGCCAACTTCCACATCTTGCAGTCTTTCGCTCTCCGTTTGCCAATTCCTCTATGTTTGTGTTTGGTCTCCTTTTTTGAGGGACTTTTTACTGTTAACACATCTTTCAAACATCAGACCTTTGGTTGACAAAGAAAGCTTTTTTTTTTTTTTTTTCAATTTCTCTTTTATCAATCTGACATGGAAAACAAAAGTCAAGTGAATGGCTCTTCTTCTTCTTCTTCATCTTCTTTACATCATCTCTTTTCTCCTAAGGACTCTTCTTCATTATCCTCCACTAGTGAGATTCTTGGGAGTATTTTCCCACCTCCACCACCGGTAAAACACTTTTTTTTTTTTTAAATACCCTTTACTCTTTTGGCAACTGTTATGCCTGCAAATATGCGAAACTTTGATGGGGTTTATGTATTTTAAGTTAATGATTTTTTAAAAGTATGTATATCAAATGTTTGACTATATTCACTGTGCTGCAAATGTCTAAATTATGTTCTCTTTCTGATTTCAGGTTCAAGGGAAGGACTCTATTCACTCAGGTATTAGGGGTACATGGAATAATTGCCTTTCATTGCCTCGTATGCTTGTTTCTTAGATGAAAACTATATATATATATATGTGTGTGTGTATATGGAGTCAAATTAATGGTGATAGCTAAGTCACAAAGTTTGCTTTTTTGCTTGATTCTCAAGCAACTGAATGACATATAAAGTTGGATGAGGGAATATAATTCAAAAGTTGCAAAAAATGTTATGTTGTAGATCATACCACATATGGAAAGGGACAAAGCAATGGCACTACCAGCAATGACAAGAGCTCATCCATTTATCACAGTGAAACAATGGAACCTTGCTATCTCAGCTCATCTATCTACTATGGAGGCCAAGAATATTATTCTCCAAAGTAGCAAACCACTGATGCCCCCCTATATGTAAGTGTATTTACACATAACAATATTCCTTAAACTGATACCCTTTTACATGCCACACTTGAGAGAATATTGTGTACTTTACACAGAGGTTCTGCATCTTCTTTTATACTCAATTCTTGGTCTTTTTCTTTTACAGTTCAGGAAGGAAGGGGAAGAAGATGATCCCATTGGGATCAATTCTAATGGTGCTTCAAGGGGCAATTGGTGGCAGGGTATGAAGCTATGAAATTCTTTTACGCATTAGCGATAGCTGTGTTACTGGTATTCATGCCTGACATTCGCAACCGAGTTGGAGTAACATAGAATGATAGTACGGAATAGTGTTTAATCAACTATTGTTTCTTTGAACAGGCTCACTGTATTACTAACGTCTCCCTCCAAAATAATGCAAATGTGTCAACTCAAGGTATAAATGAAAACTTTGTCATCCCATTCTGTTATGCATTTTGAGCTTGTATGTTATTATTTTAATGTGGTTTAGGTGATTAAATTCATGTTTTTGAACCATTTTGCAGGAATGGTAGAGCTTGATCAACCTTATTATTATGGACAATAAGCTAGTAGATAGCTAGCATAATAGGAGAAGCATATACATGTATATGTATATGTATTTGAATGTATCTAGGTCAGTGTGTGTGACATCTTGCTCTTCTACTTTTGTTTTGGTTGACTAGTCTTATCTTCATGTACTGAACTATGCTTGTGGGAATTTTTCCCACTAGGAAATCTATTAATATAGCTATAATATTGACGTATACATTATCTTTAATGTTCATGCTATAGTTGAACATCCATGTCTAACGCATATCTAGACATGAGTATCGAGATACAACTCCAAAAACCCTTCAAAAATATGGAAAATTAAAAAAAAAAAAAAAAAAAAGGATCAAATATATTCGTGCTCAAAATCGTATCTAAGACTAACATTAAATTATGACAGAACATATATTTATTACATTTAGGCATAAGGTAAAGAGCAAAAACAACAATAATCTTCATTCAAGTTTCTAATTACAAAATTTGGATAGTTATTACGACTTCATAAAATATTCAGTATGAAATTATTTATATTATGTATATAAGAAAAAAATTGAGGATGAAAGACCAAGTTTGACAACAATCGATGCATTTTTTGTGAGGTATGCGTAGGTGGCAAGGTTAAAATTTAGTAATCAGAGACTAATTGTAGTCGTAAGGTAAAAGATTTTACCATTACACAGATAGTAGAATCCAAAAGCACCTAATACTATCATATCTAAGTATATAAAAGATATAAAGACTCTTGAATCAACCACCACCAAAAGTTAATCAAAGATCTCTTGTGCCATCGCCATGGTATTCCCAATGATGTTATTCAACACTTAAAAGTGAATATAACTCAACTTGGTACATAAAATTAAAAAGTGGATGTTCAAAATTACTATAAACAAAAGTAAGAGTAACAAATCGTATAACTTCGTAGAATAATGTAAACACAATATTTCATTGATGTCGAACTAGAGGAATCTTATGACTCCATGGTTAAGACAATCACCAATGGAGTTCATCTCACTTGACTACAGACGACTAAACTACAAGCATCCACTTTAGAGTCCACGTATGTTGGTTTATTTGTAATTGCAGGAACTGGATTCCCAATAGGCAGAGGAATACAGTTACCAAGAAAATGACCACTCTCTTGTGGAAGATTTATGATGCCACACAGTTCAATTTGGGAAAACTCATCTTTCAGAAGATCATCAAGCATGCGGATAGAGTGTACGCCAGGCTATGTCTACCTTTCCCTCCAATTTTTCAGAATTTGTTTAAGCAAGATTCTAAACTTGCTCGAGTTAAATTAAAAAATAACTTTAGATCCTTGTAGTCACTGCCACTCACCGTAATCAAAATTTCCCATCGTAGTTATATTTGTTATTAACTTTCATCCACTCATAATTTATTTATCAATCTTTTTTATATGGGTTAGCGTTTTTGCTTGCTTAGTTGCTTCAATTATCTTTTAATTCTTGTCAACATTTATTTTTGAAATTAAAAAGTATACTAAATATAAAAAAATAGTTTTTAATAAAAATTATCTTAAAGATAAAACGTAAAATTGATACTAATAAATAATTTTAACACAAATATTTTATGACATCCTCAACGTAGCTTATCATAAATCCAAATCCAAATTATCACCAACAAATTGAGGCAAATGAGAGTGCCTGTTAAATCGGAAAACGTAGAAGCATTCAGATTCCAAAAATTACGCAAGAAAAATTACCCATGCGTCCAACCAGGGCTCCATTCATCGTTAAGCTCAACAAAAAGTAGAAGCAGAAAATTCCATGAACCGGTGACAAAAGCTAGCCAAGTGATAAACAACTCATCGCATGAAGCCCAAAGCCACTACCAAGTCCTGAAAACGGTACAGAGCAGAAGCCATCCAAGTTCATAACCAACTTATTAAGAATGACATCAATTTGAGCCGACCAAATGATCATAATGATGTAGCACGCAAGATAAGCCCCCATCACAATGCCAACCAAGCAAACATGTAAATGAACAAGCTCCTCAAAATAAACGAAAAGAGAGCACAACAAACTCAATCCAACGCCATCACAAGTTGCATCTTTCAACTCGGCCACATCACATAAACACATCCCCTAATGCCATTTGTTTTGATCTGACCCAATCCCGCAAATGTTCCAAGATAGAATCCGCATGATGCCCACCTTTACGCACTGGTCCTTGATTTCAAACTTCAACTCGGAGCCAATTTAGTTCCATTTGAGTATATCATTTTTTTTTATTTCATATATTAATTATTCGAACTAATTAATCAATACTATATATAAAAACACCAACTTCAAAACTCTAAATAGTGAAAGATATATATACCCTCAAAATTTTTTTAAATTGGTCATCTGACTTGTAATTATATATTGATTTACTAAATAAAATTAAAATTCCTATTTAATTAACTAACCTATTCTTACTTAATGAAATCCTACACATATTCTTACTTCTTTGGTTTTCAACATCAACTTAAATTCTTAATGAAATCCTTTGATTTCTAATTTCACGTTCATAATTTTTAAATTCAATTATTCAATTTCTATTTTATGAAATTAATAAAAACGTCAATTAATTTTTTTGTTACATTATTTCATCAAAGTTGGACCCTTACTATATGACTTTTTCCAACAACATTTATCGGATAGTTACTATGACTTTGGTACAAAAATTTGGAAAGTTGGACCCAGTTTATAAAAAGGAAACCATAATCCTGTTAAAGTAAATAACAAAATAGTGAATCATAAATTTTGATATATTTTTTTTCTAAAATATTCATAACATGCTTTGTATTCATGCTTTTTTAATGTCTATATTAATTAAATTTTTTTATATCATATTCATATAGTATAACTTCATTGTAAAAATTATTGAATGTAGACAACTGTTAGTGTCTCAAGTCCGCAAAGTTTGTTATTAATAAGACTAAATTCTAGAGATATTTGACTAAGTCCTAGGTAGAATTGTTAGTTTCTTAGTAGGAGTAGGAAGCTAGGAGTTAGCTTGTTAGTAGGAATATGAATTTAAATTTTGGTTGAGGTTTTTACTTGAGACATGTATATAAGAGCTGCTTGGTTAATGAATTCAATCATCTTTTTCATTCTTATTTTTCTTTGCTTTTGTTCTCTGCAAATACTAGTCTTTGTGCTTGAGAAGTATGAAGCAACAATTGCCTCTTTGGAGAACACCAAGGCCTTAACTCAGTTAAAAGTAATGGAGTTGATCAGTGCTTTTAAGCATAAGAGCAGAGGAGGTTAATAAGGCAGGAAGGAAGCATAGAAGGAGCATTGAAGGCTAAGGTGCAACGGGGTGAGGGACAAAAGAACCAGAAGTGGAATGAGAAGAAGAGTGATGGCAATAGTGGTTTAGAAACTGTTGCAAAAGGTAATGGTACTAGAAATTCTAATAAGTATTCTATATGTAAGTATTGTAGAAAACAAATCATCCCTATTTCAGGTGTTGGAGAAGGCTAGATGTGAAGTCCAGAAGGTGCAACTTGATGGGGCACATTGAGAGGTTCTACAAGGAACCAAGAAATCAGAAGCAGGGTGAAGCACGTGTTATAGGAAGAGGGTCATCTGTTTGTTGTCTCTTATTTCTCATCTAGCACTTTATGTGATAGTTGGTTAGTTGATAGTGGTTGCACCAATCACACGACTTGTGATAAGAAGTTGTTTAAAGACCTTGACAGGTCATTAAAGCCAAGAGTAAGGATAGAAAATGGAGAATACCTAGAAGTAAAGAGAAAAGGCATAACGGCAATATAGAGTTGTGATGGAGCTTTGTTGATCTCAGATGTTCTGTTTGCATCGGAGATTGATCAAAACTTGCTAAATGTAGGGCAATTGGAGGAGAAGGGATTCAAAGTGCTGCTTGAAGAGGGAAGGGGTCTTATCTTTGACTTTAGTGGCAATGAATTGTTTAGGATCAAGATGCAAAAGAAAAGCTTCTCATTGAATCCACTCGAGGAAGAGCAAGTGGCATCTAAGTGTTAAAGAGAAATGACATCAAATCAAATCGACATTCTTACTAAGCAAGTTAAGACAATTATGAAATTGATGACACAAAGTAATGAAAAGAGTTTTAAGCTTGAGATAAAGTCAACAGATAATTGTATCCTACAAGAACAACTGCAAAAGAAGTGTTCTGAGAGTAAGGAATTGCATGCAAACATAACTCTCTTGGAGCGACAATTGGCATCTCTCTCTCTGATGATAAACTATCATCTTTTGCACATGAAATATCTAAAAAACATGCTGATGAGCTACGAAAAAAAGCTAAATCTTAGGAGATCGAGAGTGAAAAACTAAAATTGAATCAGGTGCAACTTTCAGAAGAGAACAATGTGTTATGTTTTAAAAATAAAAAATTGACTGAAAAAGTTTCAGATGCAAAAGAATTCACATTTGTAACTACTGTTGAGTTTAAGAATTTAGTTGGTGAGATAATCAGACTTTCAGCTCAAAATGCCAAGTTGGAAAAGGAATTATTGGTAGCGAGAAGATCTATTATTCAAATCATAAATGGTGTTAATCGATGTGTAGTGACAACACAAGACCTCAGAGGAGGGGGTGGTAATCTGGCCACTCCCATGACTTTTCTAGAGTAGTTGGTGATGTTTTTGAATTGTGGAATTTTGATTTAGATGTACTAAAGATGGAATTGCATGTCAGGAAGCAATTGGACGCAGCTCTTGAAGCTGTACTAGTCGAGAAGGAATTCATAGAACGCGAATATTGAAAAAACTATTTTATTTTAGATCAGAGGATCAAATGTCAGATATTTTTACAAAAAAAAAAAATTATGTTAGTTGATTTAAGTTTCTTAGGCATCTGCAGCACTTAAGTCAGGAGAGAATGTTTGTGTCTCAAGAGTTGTGAAGTTTGTTATTAATAAGACTAAGTCCTAGGGAGAATTTTTAGCTTCTTAGTAGCAGTAGGAGTTTAAATTTTGGTTGAGGTTGTTGCTTGAGGCATGTCTATAAGAGCTGCTTGGTTAATGAATTCAATCATACATTTCATTCTTATTTTTCTTTGCTTCGTTAGTTCTTCTCTGCAAAAGCCAACAACAACATATCCAAATTGACATTATGGTGATAAACCAAAACACTTGAAATTTGAAAGTATCGCTTTACAAAAAAGTTACGTGAATCGGATCGGTGGCACACCAAAATCAGGAAAATTACAAAGGATGATTTTGATGGACTAAGATGTAAGATATTATAAGATAATTTTTGAAAATATGATATCAAATATCAGCAGTATTGTTTATTGAAGCAATATTAAAGTTCAAAGATACTTTCTTTAAGAACAAGACTTATATTGTATCAAATGCTAAAGTTCAAGGAATAAATCCAACAAAAAGATAAGAAACTAATTGTTGCATTATCAAATGTAATGTTTCGTTGTATTTAAGCATTTTAAATACATTAAACTAATTTCAATAAAAATTATCATCAAAAGGGTTTTTTAATTGACTACATCAGTCAATCCTTTGATAAAGAAAGCAAGAGAGCTTGAAAAGTTGAAAACGATGACATCTCAAACATATAATCCAAATGATAACAGAAATATTAAGAAGCTCACAAGTGGCTATAGTCTACATAAAGTGCTTATTAGGTCTTACACATTTATGTTCAAGTTCCCTAACCATCATCATATTTAGTATCTACTTGATATATATTGCTATCTATATTCAGCAGTTATTTGATGCATCTCCAACTAGTTGACGTATTATATGATCCTTATGCTCTTGTATTCCATTGATTGGAACCAGGCTCTCCACATAAAAAAAGAGGGAGACGTACTCGCGATGGTGATCCAGGTAAGTATTGATCCCAAGCACCTTAAGCTCTTGGGTGGAGGGATCAAACAAGACTACTTCATAATTTGTGTTTAAAAGAAACAATTCATCATTTTTCCAAAACCCCAATGGGTTGACAACTCCAGGAACAGATTCAATGCTGAATTGTTTAGTCCATACTCCTCCATTAATAACCCAAAAATCAAAAGTCTTGTCAATTCCTTCCACCGGGTAAACAAGAACACCAACTGATCCATTAAACACCAATACTTCAATATTGGTTTTTAAAAAAAACCCGACAAAATCAAGGATAGGTGAAACCGAAAACTTCTCATTAGCCATGTCAAATGAAAGAATCATTACTTGTTCATAAGGAGAGTTCCCTATTATTATTTTCCAATAGCAAATTCCATCTAAGCAATTATTACTCAAATCTGAATCAAATGGTCTATAATTAGGAGATGGAATTTCCTTCCAAGAATCGCATTTAAGAGAATACAACTCAACTTGGGACACATCATCAGGACTTTCAATTCCACATTCACTATCAACAAAACAACGAGTAACAAATCGTATGAATTTGTAGTCATCAGTTTTAAAATCAAACTCAAAAGCACCGCAGTCAAACATAACAAGGTCACAGGTAAGGCCTGGGTAAGTAGGTCGTTGGACCGAGGATGGAGGAAGGATTTTAAATTCTCTAGTTGATGGGTTCCAAATGGCAACCTCTTCACTATTCATGCAAGAACTATGTAAACAAAATAATCCATAACAAGCACCCCAAACAAAAGGGGAATCGTGCATGAAAAAAGGAAGGCTAATGTTTTGTTTTACTAAAAAGTTTTCATCTTTTTCTACTGAAAGTTGAGAGAAATAAGTGAGATTGGCGTTGCCATCAAATCGTTTGAGAACGGGATTAAGGTTATTGCTTTTAAGGTTGTTGTGATAATGCTTGGAAATGAAACGAGGAGTTTGAAAAGAAGAACACCAATACTTACAAACGCAGTTGAAACGAATAAGGGACTTAACAGGAAGCTTAGACAGGATTTCCGTCACCAAAGCTTCTGGCACTGCAAATCTTGGCATCTGCATCTTCCTTTTTTTTTCTTTTTCTCTAATTTTCGTGTAAAAGATAATATTTACTCTTCGCTCTCTAACCACCATCCAATAAACTTGGAAAAAAACAAGGCAAATTAGTATTTTAGGAAAATCAGTTTCATATGATATATATAATTCATAGCAAAATTTGTAAACAAATAAGGTAAGTTAGTTTATATGGCATAGTTCACTACAAAATTTAGGGGTTTTGGGACGATTAAAAACATAATTAGGGATTTGGAGACAATTTAAATTGTCCCCATTTTGCCTTTTTGTAATGTGAGTAGATATGCTTTCAACTTGGACCATGGTGCTTAACACAGTTCCATGCTTGAAATGAAATCTAAATGCCAACTTTAAAAAAATTCAAAAATTTTAAATGAATTCCTGAGATTGTTTTAGCAATCATTAGCTTCAAATCAATTATGTTTGAATACTTAATTTTGACTTATATATCATTTGGTACAAGAATTTGACACTTTTTTCTAGGGCGATATCTGTGTTATTTTTGGTCTACTCTAGTACATCTATATTTGACAAAAAGTTATATTTATTCATATCCAAAGATAACAATATTAACTTTTAATGTTTAATTTAGGTTTGGAAGATAATTTGATGAAAGTTACTTGCTAATATCATTATATTAGAAATTTTTTTATTTTGTTAATAGAATAAATTTAGCGGTGAATTTATTTAATTTGCATTTAATTTATCAAATATATTATGATGAATGTGATTTAATTTTCCTTTTAGGGTTTATCTAATGAGCGTTAATTGCTAATATTATTGGTTAATTATCAATTTTCATCAAATCTATTGAAAAAAATGAATCTGGCCATTGAGTGTTAGGGAACCGCCCACTTCCATAGCACTCAAGTTGTTTAATGACAATTTTCATATTTGAGTATTGACAATTTATTGAATGATTTGAATGAGATGTACTGATTATTTGGAAGACATCTAGCCTAACAATGAATATCATATTACTTGGGAAACTCATATTGAAGATTGGATCGAATCAATTCACCTGAGCTAATCCTTTGCACCATTGACATTTGGATTGGATTGAAACTTTATGTGATTAGCTTACAAGAGTCCACTTTTGTTTTATTTATTATTATTATATTGTAAACATATTATTCTAGTAGTGTTTTGATGGGATTTTTATAGATCTTCTAAGTAAGAAAGTCTCGAGCATAAATTTATTTGAGGAAGAGACTTGTATAAGTTATGATACTGAGAGATTTTAACACATATTGTGTTCAAGTGGGGAACTTTTCTTAGAGTGCAATTTGTTACTAAAACTCTGTATGTATAGTGGTTTTACTTTGTCGAGTTCATAGGGGCGAACCAGTGGTGAGAGTATTGATCTTCAAGGTTTGAAAATGAATAGAATTACCATATGGTCTCTGTGATAGGTTAGATTCACTTGTTGTAAATCTGTTGAAGAGAGTGGATATTTTTCATTAAGCTAAGCTCCATAGACAAAGGCAAATTGAATTGCATAAACAATCCTTATGTGTTCATTTTGTTTTTCTATTTCCAGATTTAATGCCAAAGAAGTGCTCACTTTCTTATCACTTCTTTTAAGCACTTAGTTTAATCACCAGCAATGGTTTAATAATTTCAATTGGTATTAGAGCTTGTGACTTTAGGTTCTTCTATATCTCATCCTACTATGTTCAAAGATGGAAGCTATGCTTACTAGAAAGCACATGTGAAGGCATACACTAAGCTCATTAATGAAAAAAGCATGACGCACTATGTTGACATGTTGGAACCTCCAAAGATTGACACTTAAAATGAAAGAGTATTCAAGCTTGAAGTTCAATCGACCATTAAGGAAGAAAAATTGACCAATGCTAATAACAAAACTCTATATGCCATCTTTTATGTTTATATCTTTCATGTTTTGCATAAATAGTGAAATTTTACATTAGCTCATTGATTGTCTAAGTTCAAGCTGATGATAAATGGCATTGTAAGAACATTTACATTGCTAGAAAGATAACTTACTTTGAGAGATAATCTAAACAAGTTTGTAATCTTGTAAAAGAATCAAAGTGAGCATTTGATTCAAATACATAGAAGGATTATCATGTCGTCTACAATTCTAATTAAAGAGATTTCTAGGCTTGGCTATTATAATAGTTGATCAATGAGTAGAGACATAGATGTACCAATTGGAAGAATGATACATTGGACTGGACCTAAGCTGAATTAGTTTTGAATCCATTTTTGAATTAATTCACTTGTGACGTTCATGGTGTGACTTACCTAAATCCTAATTCAATTACTAACCATGCATATATAACTCATGTGCTTTGATACAAGTGGAGGCTTATATTCCAAAAATGACTGAGCCGATAACTTATATGTTGGGTACATGACTTATGTATGGCATGACTTTACTAGCAACAATGAAATTCATATTTCGATTAAAGAGTTAATGATATCATCTCATTGGCATTGTGTGGATTAATAAATATGGAAAGTGGCCACAAGTAGACCTGTTTATGGTGGCCCGTCCCAAAGGCCTGCCCGAAAAGTGGAAGGGTTTAGGATAAAACTATAGGCCAGAAAAATGGGCTTGGGAAAAAAAGGCCCGTTTAAAAAATGGGTCGAGCCTCAGCTAAGCACTTTTTCCCAAACCTAGCATGGCTCAACCGAATATGCAAAAAAAAAAAAACTCGTTATTTTTACTGTTTTCTTGTTTTTTTTTTCACTATTTTGCTACCATTTCACTATTACATTGCTACTATTTTGTTGTTATTGTTTAGATAATAATTGATTTATTGTTAATTTTGTTACTATTTTAGAGGCATTTATTGTTACTTTTGTTACTATTAAGTTGCACTTATCTTAGTGTTATTTAAGTATACATATTTTTTAAATTTATTTTCAATTTGTTGGGAAATGTTTGTTTTGATATTTTTAGTATTTTTGATGTATTATATATTTCCTAAACATTTATATAAAAAAATATAAAAAAATTAATACGAGTAGGTTGGGCCCGAGTTTTAGCATTTTTATCCGAGTTGGGCTTGGGAAAAATTTCATTGAACACGAGCATAGCAACGGGCCTAAAATTTTAGTTGGGCCCAACTCAAACCCAACCCGACCCATGATTACCTCTAGCCACAAGTTTCTTGTTTTCGAACGAGCAATTTATCATAATCATTAATTGATAGTGATCATATTAATCATTAAGAAGACACAATTGTGACAATGAGATAAAATAGGATTGTATTGAGTGGACGAATTTAACTCAGAGAAATCAAGGATATTATTGGCAATCATCCATACTTTGGAAAGTCAAAGATTACAAAGATACGGGTATCAAAATGTTGGCACTAGAAATCTGAGATTTAAGGCACCAAAAGTGGGATTGAGATTTGGCATGAGATATTTGCAAGATTTTTGGTCCCTAATTGTATAATGACTTTACAAGTTGATCCCTAAACCTCAACTATAAATAGGCCTAACCATTTCTCATTTGAATCATCCCACATTTGTTATTCTCTACCTAAGGCAATATATTTGGTAGCGTCCGAGGACGTAGGAAAAATTTGCTGAACCTCATTAAAATTCTGGTGTTCTTTGTTGTTTATTTTGCATATTTTGTGAGTGTGATTGTAGTGATTTATTGTGCTATTAAATTATGATATAGGGATATTTTGGCTAGGAAAGACCTGGTACTTAAGCGATCTTTGTGATCCACCTCTTTTTCCTAGGAATTGAACTTAGTGTGATTTTTTAGTACAATAATTTTACTCTTTTACATGCTTCCGCACAACAATTAGTATCAGAGCTAGATTCGTACTTGGGGAATACGATCGCTTACTTTGATCGTTCACGTGATACTGATGAGTTGAGATTGAGGAGAAAAATGACAATGGCATCGCCATCAGCAAAGACTATTGTGACCAATGCAAAATTTGAAGTAGAGAAATTTGATGGTACAATAATTTTGGTATGTGGCAATGTGAGATCCTGAGTGTCTTATGTCAGCAAGAGCTGGATATAGCCATTGAAGAAAAACCTGACAAGGAGTGGGCCAAGATTAATAGACAAGCGTGTGGTACAATCCGCCTATGTTTGGCCAAAGAGCAGAAGTACTCTGTCATGAGGGAGACATCAGCGAAGAAGTTGTGGGATACATTGGAGGAAAAGTTTCTAACGAAAAGTCTTGAAAATAGTTTTTTTATGAAAAAGAAGCTTTATCGATTCACGTATGCACCCAGTATGTCGATGAATGACCATGTGAACTCATTTAATAAAATTTTAGCAGACTTGCTAAATTTGGATGAGAAATATGAAGATGAAGATAAGGTATTATTTTTGTTGAATTCTCTTTCTAATGAATATGATCATCTTACCACCACATTGCTTTATGGGAAAGATACGATCACATTTGATGCAAATCAGAGTGTATTGTATAGATTTGAGACTCGAAAGAAAGATAAAAGAGATCACAGAGAGACAATTATAGAAGTCTTAATAAAGAAGAGGTCATTCGCATAGCAACAAACTTGGTAGAAGGAGTAAGTCCAAAGGGAGACCTTCTAAAGATGAATGTACTTTTTTTCGCGAGAAAAGGCACTGGAAAAAGAATTGTCCTAAGTTTAAAAAGGGCAAGGCTATTTCTAATGCATGTGTAGCGGAGCATGATGATGAGTCAAACTTTAGGTTGGTTGGTATGGCAATGGCATGTCATACAGATGAGTCGATTTTGGATTTGGGATGTAATTACCATATGTGTCCTAATAGGGACTGGTTTTCTAGTCTTAAAGAACTAAAATGTGTAGTTGTTTTTATGGACAATGACAGTGCTTATAAGACAATGGGAGTAGGTATAATCTAATTGAAGAATCACGATTGCTCAATCCAAGTCTTGACAGATGTTTGCTACGTACCTAGCTTGAAGAAAAATCTCATCTCCTAGAATCTAAAGGGCTCACAATCACTTTGAGAGATGGATTACTAAAGGTAGTAGCTGGGGTATTGACAGTGATGAAAGGTACAAGAAGGAATAACATATACTATTTAAATAAAAGTACAGTTGTTGGATCAACATCAATAGTTTCTATGAAAGATGCAGATTCAGAGGCTACTAGGTTATGGCATATACGCTTGGGACATGCTAGTGAAAAACTTTGTAGAATTTGGCGAAGCAAGGCTTGTTGAAAGGTGAAAATTCTTGCAAATTGGAATTCTATGAACATTGTGTTCTGGACAAGCAGACGAGGGTAAAATTTTACTCAGCAATTCACAATACAAAAGGAATTCTGGACTATGTTCACAGTGATGTGTAAAGGCCTACCAAGGTGGCTTCTTTGGGAGGTACGCATGATTTTGTTACTTTTGTTGATGACTATTCAAGAAAAGTATGGGTATATCTAATGAAAAGAAAAAATGAAGTATTGGATGCATTTTTGAAATGGAAGAAGATGGTAGAAACTCAGACTGGTCGAAAGGTCAAATGACTTCGATCAGATAATGGTAGGGAGTACAAGAATGATCCATTTCTACAAGTATGTCAAGATGAGGGCATTGTGTGACACTTCATCTGTTCGGGGATACACCACGAAGATGCGGGGTGGCGTAACGTATGAATCAGACTATACTAGAGAAAGTTTGATGTATGTTGTCCAATGCTAGATTGGGCATGGAATTTTAGGCTGAGGTAGTTACATATGCGTGCCATCTAATTAACCATTTGTCATCAGCTGCAATAAATGAAAAAACTCCTATAGAGATGTGGACTGGTAAACCTGCTACTAATTATGATTCTTTACATGTTTTTGGTTCCACTGATTATTATCATGTAAAAGAAACTAAGTTAGACCCAAGAGCAAAAAAAACATTATTCTTGGGTATAACTGGTGGAGTAAAAGGATACAGTCTCTAGTGTCCTGATACAAGGAAGATTATTTTCAGTAGAGATGTAACTTTTGATGAATCAATCAACCATGATGAAGAACAAGGATTCACAAAAGGATGACGAAACCAGTAGTACTCTACAGCAGGTGAAGCTTGAAAAGGTTAATGATGATCCAACTAATATTGGAGGGACAAATAATGAAGAAGTTCCAACCCAAGAACTTCTACAAAAACAAGTTTCAATTGCATATAAGAGGCCAAGAAGATAGATTCGTAAGCATGCTCGCTTTGATGATATGGTGGCCTATGCACTTTTAATTACAGATGATGATGTCCCTTCTACTTACACGAAGTAAAAGTAAGTAACCTCGATGGTGTAAAGTGGAAGCAAGCTATGAATGAAGCAATACAGTCTCTTCATAGAAATAAGACTTGGAAGTTAGTGACACTGCCCAAAGGAAAGAAGGCAATTGGATGCAAATGGGTATATGCAAAGAAGGAATGATTTTCTAATAAAAATAAAATTTGATACAAGGCTAGATTGGAAGCAAAGGGTTACGCTCAGAAAGAAGGAATAGACTACAATGAAGTGTTTCCCCCAGTTGTGAAGCATTCGTCTATTCAGATTTTGCTAGCTTTAGTTGTGCAATATGATCTTGAACTAGTTCAGCTCGATGTGAAGACCACATTTTTACACGGTGATTTGGAAGAAGAAATCTATATGACTTAGCCAGATGGATTCAAGGTTGCTAATAAAGAAAATTGGGTTTGTAAACAGACAAAGTCACTTTATGGATTGAAACAATCTCCGAGGCAGTGATACAAGCGATTTGATTAGTTCATGAAAGGGAAAAGGTACATAAGAAGTAAATTTGATCATTGCGTGTATTTTCAGAAGCTACAAGAAGGAATTTTCATATACTTGCTCTTATATGTTGATGATATGTTGATAGCATCTAAGAGCAAAGTTGAAATTGAGATATTGAAGACTTAACTCAACCTTGAGTTTGGGATGAAAGATCTAAGTGAAGCTAAGAAGATTCTTGTCATGGAAATATGTAGAGAAAGAGCTCATGGCAGAGTTAGCTTGTCTCAGAAGCAATATTTGAATAAGGTACTTGATGTGTCGTTGAAAGCACCAAAAATATCCTATTCCCTGTAAAATAGTGAAAATAACAATAAAGGAGAAGTAGGGTCGAATCTTCAGGGACTAGATTGTACGAATGCTCGTTTCTTGAAATCCTGGACAATTTCTTAGCCAAGAAAACTTGCATTCCTAAAAAATAAAAATAAAAAGAATTAATAATCTGGAAAAATAAAAACAGAATTTAAAGTGAATTGAAATTGCAAAATTAAATAAATTGTAGAAATTAAAAAGAGGAATATAAAAATAAATAGAGTTGGGAAAAGAGAAAGCTTCTTATGTGACGAGATTCCAGCCTCCAGTTGTCTCGTTCCACTTTAGGTTCAATCCTTAGCTTTTAAGTAATCGTTTTCAAGCAGGATAAGCAAGTTATAGTGGAAAAGGACGCCTATGACCACCAGCTCCAAGGATTTGGACTTAAGATTTGGCAGAGCCTGACTCTAGCCAATAATCGCTTTTGTGGGACTATCTTCTGCTAGATCACCTCTTCCCAACGACGAAAGCCAACGAACCAACTGTGCAACCTTTCCAAAACGTACAAAGCGGCCGTTCCTTGCACAAGTTAAAAAGGTCACCTATTAAGGGACATGGACGGAAGCGTTAGCCCTATAATGCGGAGAAGCGATGAATACCCTGTTGAGAAGGCTAAACGCGGATTCTAAGCCTCAATAACCTTTTTTGGGGAATTTTGACAACCTTCGACTAGATTGGTTTAGTGGCTTATGATTTTTGGGAAAGAAATAAATATAATATAAATGGGGTTTTTATTGAAGAAAATATGGAGAGAACAAAAAGACAAAGTTTTTGGGCTTGAGTGTTTACAGGAAAAAAAGTCAAATATGTGCCACTCTATCCCCTATTCATAGTACTAGAAAACCTAGTCTATTCCTAATGAAATTCTAAAAGATAAATAATAAATAATTAAAGATAATTAAAGATAAATGAAAATAAATCCTAAAATTAAATCTAAATAAAAATCCTTAATAATTATCCTAATATAATTGAAATTAAAATAGAGTCTTGTGCTATAAAATATCTTCTTTTTGCATTTCAGTCATTGGGTCTTCCATGTTTGCATTTTTGGCACCACTTCTCTCCTTCTTTGCATGTTGGCCCATTATATCTTCAAATTGGCACTTTTTACCCTTAAATTTCCTCTTACCTCCAATTTAGTTCCTAAAAGATAAAAGACCATAAATAGCCCAAATTAGTAACATCATACTCAGAATAAATATATAATTAGCACATAAAAATGTGACATTCTAGAGTATTATCAGTACTACAGCTGCTTCCCATTCTAGAGTATTTCCTTCGATTGAATACTGAAACATGAATACAGGATACAAGTTCCTTATTCTAATGCAAAGAGGTAGCTTGATGTATGCAATGATGTGTACAAGACCCGACATTTCACAGTGTAGTTAGTATAGTGAAATGTGTATACACATAATCCTCGGAAAAGGACATTGGTAAGCTGTGAAATGGATTCTATGGTATATTCAGAAGACCATGGATGTTGGATTACTGTTCAAATAGGATAATACATTTGGTAAAGGTGTTATTGGGTACGTTGATTCTGACTATACCGGTGATTTGGACAAACGAAGATCAACCGCCGGTTATGTGTTTACACTTGCTGGAGGACCAATAAGTTGGAATTTTACACTATAGTCTACAGTTGCGTTGTCAACCACAGAAGTCAAATACATGGCTATAATAGAGGCTGAAAAGAAAGCTATTTGGTTACAAGGTATGGTTAAAACCTTGGATTGGTTCAGGAGCATATTAACGTGTATTGTGATAGTCAAAATGCTATTGATTTAGCAAATAATCAAGTCTATCATACACGTATAAAGCATATTGACGTACAATTCCCTTTTGTGTGGGAAATTATTGATGAGGGGAAAATTCATCTTCAAAAGATTAAGGCTGTAGATAATCCCGCAGATATGATGACCAAGGTATAACAACAACCAAGTTCGAACATTGTTTGAAATTGATCAATATCCTGCAAGTTTAACAGTTGAAGAAGGAATTATCAAGTATTGTTGACAAAATCAAAAAGAACTGAGTGAGGATAAGATTATCCTAATCAAATCTTCAAGGTGGAGATTATTGGCAATCATCTATACTTTGGAAAGTCAAAGATGACAAAGATATGGGTATCAAAATGTTGGCACTAGAAATCTGAGGTTTAAGGCACCGAAAGTGGGATTGAGATTTGGCGTGAGATATTTGCAAGATTTTTGGTCCCTAATTGTATAGTGACTTTGCAAGGTAATCCCTGAACCTCAATTATAAATAGGCCTAACCATTTCTCATTTGAATCATCCCACATTTGTTATTCTCTACCTAAGGCATTGTTCTCTCTCCCTATTTGTAAATTTTCATTTGTATTTTGGAGTGAAATATATTTGGTAGTGTCCAAGGACATAGGCAAAATTTGCTGAACCTCGTTAAATTCTGGTGTTCTTTATTGTTTATTTTGCATATTTTGTGATTGTGATTGTAGTGATTTATTGTGCTATTAAATTATGATAGAGGGATATTCTGGCTAGGAAAGACCTGGTATTTAAGCGATCTTTGTGATCCACCTCTCTTTCCTGAGAATTGAACTTAGTGTGATTTTTTAGTACAATAATTTTACTCTTTTACATGCTTCCGCACAATAGATATCATATGAGGATAACAAATACATAACGAGGTCATTGAACAAATCAGTTGGATGAATTGCTTTCAAATAGTAGTATACAATAAAGAGTTTTCAATCATGATACTTCTTGTGGACTGGCTCCACGATTAAGTAAATTGTGAATTGTTAGAAAGATGCTTCTATACATAATTGTGATTACTCAAGCCTAATTGTATATGCATGATTAGTCCTTCCGCTAGCTCAACAAAAGCCCAATCGGACTACATTTGTATCGTAAGAAAATTCTATGATTATGGAAATAATTTGATTGAGTCGATTTATTTGATGTGGAATTAAATTAGGTAGTTGTGAGAATTATTCAAGTAGAGAATTTGATTAAATAATTTTCTTAAAAAATTAATTTGAAAATCTTAATGATTTTTTGAAAAATTCATTTTGATCATGTAAAATTAGAATAATCAAATTAATTAAAATAAATATGATATTTTTAAAATTAATTTTCAAGTCGCATAATTGGCCTAAGGGTAATTGAACTTAAAAATTTTATCCAAGAACCAAAACTCGAGATTGAAACCCAAAATCGGTTGAATCATGCCCCGTGTGTGAAACAGCTCGACGGTCCAACTGGTTGATACGTGATATTCGTGACAGTTTTAAAATTTATAATTAATCGTTCTTGGAACTAACTATTATCACGATGGAGGCAATTGTACCTATCAAACAGTAGTATAGCTTTAGCAAGACCGGATTGTCGAACCCAAAGGAACCAAGAGTACTAGTAATTACTTTATTTTTATTATCTAACCTAAAAATTAAGGGATTTGTTTATCTAGACTAATTAACTAAACTAAGGGAGCACAAAGAGAAAATTGGGAAAAAGCTTTTGGGAAAAATCGATTGATTAAGACAGTACCCAAGGAAAAATCCACCTAGACTTCACTTGTTATTTGACTCTGAATCAGAAGATTTATTCATTTAACTTGATCTGTAGAAATCCCTAAGTTATATTATTATCTCTCTCAAGACTAATAACGCCTAACCCTAGGTTGATTAATTGAAATCTCTTTCTAATTAACGCCCTAGTGTTGCAGTAACTCGATCTATGGATCCTCTTATTAGGTTTCACCCTAATTCGGCGAAATCTTATCACCCTATCTCTAGGTGTGCAATCAATTCCGCTTAATTAAGACAAATTTACTCTTAGACAGGGTCTATTCCTCCTCTGAATAAGAGCATTAACTTGAATCAATATCTTGGAATATTAAAACAAGAATTAAGAACACATAATTAAGAACAAGTCAAATATTTATCATACAATTCAGATAATAATAACAATATCCGTCTTAGGTTTCATTTCCCTTAGATATTTAGGGGGTTTAGTTCATAATTATAAAAGAAAACATCTCAGAAGAATAATGAATACAAAACATAAAAAAACCCAAAACCCTTAAATGGAAATTGAAGGGAGATCTTCAGTTTTGACAATGAATCCGGCTTTTGAGATGGACCAACCAGGTTCCCTTGAGTAATTCCTTGCCTCCTACTCCATGTGTCTCTTCTAGGTGCCTCCTCAGGTGTTTAAATAGGTTTTAGAATGCCTAAAAGCCCTCAAAAGTGACCTTTTCCGAATAGGACTATACTTGGGCTCGACATGGACACGCCTGCGGTGACACGCCAGGTGTGCGATTGCTCCAAACCCGTGGTCAAGGCTGTTGAATAGGCACGGGCGTGTAGTTTATCCGTGTAAGTCATGCTTTGATCCTACCAAATAGACACGGCCGTGTGACACGCCTGTGTGAGGAAGTCCAAGCCGTGTTAATTTCCCATGTTGGTTCATTTTCTCCGTTTTCGGCCTGTTTCTCACTTTTTTTACTCTCCTATGCTCACCTAAGTATAAAATCATGAAATTAAAGAATTAGGAGCATTTAATTCACCAAATCTAAGGAGAATTCATCCATAAATGTGCTAAGCATGGGATAAAAATATGTATAAATTACGATTTATCAAATACCCCCACACTTAAGCGTTTGCTTGTCCTCAAGCAAAATCCTCAACTCACAATCAAAATAAATTCTTCTCAAGTTATAATCCCTATCAATAATATCTCAAAATAATCCATAAGTAATCATACATTGAAAATTTAACTAAAAGTACATCAAAGTTTCAAACATTCCAAGTTGAGCATTTTATCATGAAAACATAGGTGTCCCTCCCATCTAAGTAATCACCTTTGATCAAAATATCACAGAGTTTAACATCCTCACTAAAGTTTCGCTCAAATCACTTGAAGTGTTTAAGGACATCAAATAAAGCACTCATTAGTCAATATGAAAAGTTATTACCATACACTTGCTTGAAAATCAAATCTCCACCACTATATATTAAGATGATACATCAATCAAAAAGGTCCTTAGAGGGTTGTAATGTGGCTTTGGTTAGGGGTGTGGTCACAAGCTAAAGAAAAGGCTAGAATCGAGATTGAATTGAAAAATTACCTAGCTATAAAAATAACTAGTCATCAGTTGAATACAAGAGAGCTTCTTCTCAGAATATGGAATTAACACTTAAGCTCAAAAACAACGAATTACTACTAATATGTATGTAAGTATTGTGTATATATATATATATATATTTTAAGAACAAGTCAAATAACATAGAACTTAATTATTGCAACGAAGAATTAAGCATAGCTAAGTAATTAATTCAAATCAAATCTCGACAAAAATAGGGATCAAATTAGGGATTTCAACAATAATGGGTTATGGGTTAATATTGAGGGTAAATCAATTAATGGCTTGTTAGGCTCAAAGGGGTTCACTAAGTGTTAATTGTGAATGTAGGCTTTTGTGGAGTGAGTAGGTTAAACCTAAGTGCCTTTATCATCTCGACATATCAAATCAAATGGTGTGGTCTTGACATGCATAATCAAGCAAGTTCTAGAATAACAAATCAATACTGATGTGCTCATAATAAAAGTGAGCATAAAAGAAATAACATATGCTCTAAAGGCTCAAGATTTCACAAAAATTATGGCTTTTTGATGTTTAAATTAGTGAATTTCAATTCAAGATAATACCTAAACTTAGGGAAGTAACCTAAAAGTTTTTAATTATTCAAAAATCAACTTATCATGCTTGATTCCCTAATGTCTTAAGGTTTAAACAATTAATGCATAAATACCTATGTTTTAATTCAAGACATATCAATAAAAATCATAAATTAATTAAAATTCATTCTAATAGTGATATGAGAAAATCACATGAGAACAAGACCAAACTCAGGGATTTCTGATAATGATATAAAGGACCCCCCACACTTAAGATGTACATTACCCTCAATGTACAAAGATAGATTTATTAAAAAATATAAATATAAGATCATAAGATAGGGAGAGAAGTGAAACTTCCTGAATGATGAATGAACTCCTTGAATTGGAGTTATGGAGAATAATCGGCCAAGGCAATGATGAGAGTGGAGGAGGATACTCCGGTGGCAGTAGAGGTTCATTAGTCTATAACTCCTACGCCAAAAAAATATTATATCCGGTAGTAGCTATGGTCATGGTCAAGCAGACATGGCCAATGAGTTTTTAGTTCCTATTTGATAATGAGCTTTGGAGCTCTTTTTATACCGTGATAGAATCAGAACTTTTAAGAAGTATGAAGAAACATAACTACTCATAAAGAAATAGCCAAAAAAATTATAAAATCTCAATATAAAATAGTATTAAAAAGAAATAAAAAGTAATTTCAAAATATAAGGATAAAAATAAACTAAATAGTAGGTGTTTATAAAGAAATTGGGGCACACACTGTGGCACGCCTGTGTGCCCTCGGTTCAACCTGTGCATTTCGTGATTTTCAAAATTGGGCGATTATTAGTGTACACGCCCATGTTGCACGCCGTGTCAATCTTTGTTTGCTTCTCTCACACCCATGTATGCAAGTGTACGCGCCGTGTTATTTTCACATGCTCAACCACGATCGAGGGCACAACCATGTCGCACGCCCGTGTTAATTTAGCGGGATCACCCATGGCCATGTCGTACGGCCGTGGCAACTTATCGGATCTCGTGTTGGGGAAGCATTTTTGCTCTATTTTCACACGATCGTATTAGACGGCCGTGTTGCCTCCCGTGGTGTGTGCACAGCCTACGACACGCCAGTGTGTCTGGTCGTGTGGTTCTAGAAATCCTGTGTTTAGTGACTCAGTTAGTGAATTAAATGTTGAAGACTAAAATTTAAAGAAGTTAACACCGTTAGTGCTCAGGTTGCCTCCCGAGAAGTGCTTATTTATAGTCTAAGCTTGACTCTACCTTGTGAGTATATTTAGGTAACTTCATAGAGCCGTAGCTCCTCTTTATCTTCTTTGAAATTCTCACGATTATAAATTTTGATATGATGTCCATTTACCTTAAAAGTGCCTTGTGATGGATGACTTACCTCTACTGTGCCATATGGAAGCACAGTTTGAACTATAAAATGACCTAACCATCGTGATTTCAGCTTTCTAGGAAACAATTTGAGCCTCGAGTTATATAACAGGACAAGATCTCCAACTTCAAATTGCCTTCGTTGTTTCAAACGCAAGCGTCGTGGCGGCTCTTCGTCACTTTCTTGTAAAGACACGAATTTTCATATGCATTGGCTCGCCACTCATCTTAGTCATTCAATTGCATCAACTTATTTTCACTTGCAAGTTTGGGGTCAAGGTTTAGAAATTTTATAGCCCAGAATGCCTTGTATTCTAACTCAAACTGTAGATGAAAACTTTTCCCATAAACAAGTCTATAAGGTGATATTCCTATGGGAGTCTTAAAAGCAGTTTTATAAGCCCATAAAGCATCATCTACATTCATCGCCCAATCCTTCTTGTTCAATTCTACTATCTTTTCTAGGATACGTTTAAGCTCTCAGTTCGTTACTTCGACTTGGCCACTAGTTTGAGGGTGATAAGGGGTAGTTGTTTTGTGATGAACTCCATATTTTTTAAGGGTCTTGTCAAATTGGGCATTAAAAAATGAGTACCCCTATCACTGATAATTGCTCTAGGTGTACCAAATCGAGAGAAAAGTTTCTTAAGGAACCGTACTACTACTCTAGCATCATTAGTAGGTAAAGCTTGGGCTTCAACCCATTTGGACATATAATCAACAGCTACTAAGATGTATTTATTCCGAATGAACTAGGAATGGGACCCATGAAGTCGATACTCCAAACGCCAAATATTTCATATGAGAGCATATATGTCCGAGGCATTTCATCATGGTTGAATATATTACCGCCCTCTAACATTTGTCATAAGAAGTAACATGCCTATTGGCGTCTTTGAATAAAGTGGGCCAATAAAAACCTGGTTCGAGGACTTTATGTGCAGTCTTATTTCCACCGTAATGTCCTCAAGTCGGTCTTGAGTGGCAATGTTCTATGATTTTCAATGCTTCTGTCCTTGTAACGCATCTCTTAATGATTTGATCTGCATATTTATGAAAAAGAAAAGGGTCTTCCCAGAAGTAGTTTTTCACATCAGTGAAGAATCGCTTCTTTTGCTGATGTGTCAACCCTTTTGGGATAATGTTAGCGGCTAAAAAATTCGCAATATCTGCAAACCAAGGTACCTCAGAATCAGATATAGCAAAAAATTATTCCTCAGAGAATGAATCATTTATTTCAATGTCATCTGGCTCTTTGGTACTTAAGTTTTCAAGCCTGGAGAGATGGTCAACCACGAGATTTTCAGCTCCTTTCTTATCCTTAATCTCCAAGTCAAATTCCTGCAATAATAAGATCCATCGAATGAGTTGAGGTTTTGCATCTATTTTAGTCAAAAAGTGGCGAAGAGCAGAATGATCAGTATAAACAACAACTTTAGACAATATTAAATATGGCCTAAATTTATTGAATGCAAAAACCACAGCTAGCAGCTCTTTCTCCGTAGTAGTATAGTTTTCTTGTGTAGCTATCAAAGTTTTACTATTATAATAGATAGGTTGAAAATGTTTATCTCTTCATTGCTCCAAGATCGCACCTCACTTGCAAAATCGCCGCATGATCGCGCATTATTTCAAAATGTGAATTCCAATCGTGTGTAATTATAATTGGAGCTTTAGTCAGTTTATCCTTTAAAGTATTAAATGCTTCTAAACACTCCTGATCGAAATTGAAAGACACATCTTTTTTTAATAATTTAGTCAAAGGCTTAGCTATTTTAGAAAAGTCTTTAATAAATCTTCTATAAAACCCAGCATGTCCTAAAAAGCTTCTAATAGCCTTAACCGAATTAGGGAGGTAGTTTTTCAATGGTTTCAATTTTAGATTTATCAACCTCAATCCTCTCGCTAGAAATTTTATGTCTTAACACAATATCTTCTTGAACCATAAAGTTACATTTTTCTCGATTAAGCATAGGGTTTGTTTCTCACATCTTATTAACACTCATTTTAAATTTTTGAGGCAAAGATGGAAAAGTTACTTAAAAATCGAGAAATCATCCATGAATACCTCCATGATGTCTTCTACGAGTTTATCAAAATGGCTATCATGCGCGTTGAAAAGTAACAGAGCATTACATAATCCAAAAGAATTTTACGATAAGCAAACATACCGTATGGACATGTAAATGTCATCTTTTCTTGATCTTCAGGAGCTATTAGGATTTGGAAATAGCCAGAGAGTCTGTCTAAAAAGCAGTTGTACATGTGCCCTGACAATTTTTCCAACATTTGGTCAATGAATGGAATGGGGAAGTGATCTTTTCTCGTGGCATCATTTAGCTTCCTATAATCAATGCACACCCTCCAACCTGTGACTGTCTTTGTTGGGATTAATTCATTCTTCTCATTGGTTACAACAGTCATGCCTCATTTCTTAGGAACAGCCTGCACTGGACTTACCCAAGAACTGTCAGAAATAGGATAAATAATTCCAGCATGTAGGAGTTTAATTACCTCAGCTTTAACAACTTCCTTCATGTTGGGGTTCAGTCATCTTTGGGCTTGCACGCATGGTTTATATTCATCTTCCATTAAAATTTTTTGGGTGCAAAAAGAAGGGTTGATCCCTTTAATGTCAGAAATTTTCCAAGCTATGGCCCTTTTATGCTTTCTTAATACTTGGAGTAATTCCTCTTTCTCCTTAGGTTGCAAGTTGGATGCAATAATTATCAGTAATGTAGAATTATTTCCAAGGAATACATATTCCAAGTGTTTTGGCAACTGTTTAAATTCCAGTTTTGGAGGTTCTTCAATAGAGGGTTTTTGCTTAAGTTCATCTTTTACTTAATTCCCTCATATTCTGCTAGTTTTAGGAGGTTTCATTGGAGTTTAGTTCAGTTCCTATCTCAGAATCATCATCCACCCCCTCTTTGGGCGAGACACAGTTCCATCGTATCCTTATGTACGATTTTCTAAAAAGAATCTTGAGTAGCATGATCAATAGAGTCGATAAAATAACATGAGTCATCCTGTTCCATAGAAAATCTCATGGCATCATAAATTTTAAAGATAATCTCTTCGTCACCTACTCTAAGTACCAATTTACCATCACCCACATCAATTATAGCCCTAGCAGTGGCTAAAAATGGCCGACCTAAGATTAAAGGTACCTCGACATCTTCATTCATGTCAAGCACAACGAAATCAACAGGGAATATAAATTTATCTACTTTTACAAGTACGTCCTCTATAATTCCCCTAAGATATTTAACTGATCAATCAGCTAATTGAATACTCATCCTAGTGGGTTTAGGTTGCCCAAGACCAAGTTGTTTAAACATTTTATATGGCATCAAATTAATGTCGCGCGCTAAATCGCCTAGTGCTTTATCAACATTCAAACTACCAATTAAGCAGGGAATAGTAAAACTTCCTGAATCTTCCAGTTTGGTTGGTAGTTTATTTTGGAGTATTGCTGAGCACTCCTCATTAAGTTCCATTGTAGATAAGTCTTCAAACTTCTTTTTGTTTGTTAAAAGCTTCTTTAAAAATTTTGCATATATAGGCATCTGCGATATAGCTTCAACAAAAGGTAAGTTAATATGCAGTTGTTTAAAAAATTCAAGAAATTTACTGGATTGTGCATCCATACGGTCTTTCTTCAACTTTGCTGGGTATGAGATTAGTAGTTTGTATTCCTTTAGCATTAGATTGTCATTATTTTTGGGTTCGACCTCCTTTCTGTCAGCTTTTTGTGGTGGCTTCTTTTCAGATTCAGCTAACACTTTCCCACTCCTTAGTGTAACTGATTTCACATGCTCTTTTAGGTTAGATTCAGTGTTACTAGGTAGACTTCCTGGTGGTCTTTTAGAAATTAATTTAGCGAGTTGACCTATTTGAGTTTCGAGCCCTTGGATCGACGCTTGTTGATTTTCAAGTGTTGTCTCGATATTCTGGAAATGAGTTTCAAATACTGAGATGAATTTTGTTAACATCTCCTCAAGGTTCGGCTTTTTCTCTTGTTGGTAGGGTGGTTGTTGGAAGCCTAGAGGTGGTGGTAGTCTCTAATTCCCTTGGCCTCCCCACGAGAAATTTGGGTGGTTTCTCCAACCTGCATTGTAAGTATTACTATAAGGATTATTTTGAGATCGAGGATTATTACCCATGTAATTTAACTGCTCGTTCTCCATGTTGTGGCCATAGGTGGTGGGTATTCAATTGCTTGATCCACTCCACTTGCTTCAGATCAGACATCGGGTGAACTGTGAAGAACTAAGAAAACCGCCAATTTTTTTGTTCAAAAGTTTTACCTAATTAGAGAGCATGGTGACCAAATCAACGTTAAAAATGTCGGCTAGTTTCGTTGGTTTTGTCCTCATGTCTTGCCACTGATAATTATTCAATGACATCTCTTCTATAAATTCATAATCATCCTCGTGTGTCTTATTATTACCAGTTCCACCAATGGTCATGCGTCAATCATCTGTTGAGTCGAAGGATTCTGTGCCATTATGAAACGCTTGAACTCAGTAGCTAGAGTGGTAACCCATGGTGAGGTATCTTCACAAAAGGTCCTTGTTTCTCTCCCATGTATCGTAGAGTGTTTTTAAATCCATCTGCACAAAAGAGGAGATATCATTATGTAATTTAGTCATTTTTAAATGATAGAAAATATTTTAATAAAAAATTTTCAGTCATTTGTTCCCAAGTAGTGATTGACCCTCGTGGTAACGAGTTCAACCACTGTTTAGCTTTGTTCCTCAATGAAAAAGGAAATAACCAAAGGCGAATGGCATCATCGTAAACGCCATTGATTTTAAAAGTGTCGCAAAACTTTAAGAAATTTGCCAAGTGAGCGTTGGGATCCTCGCCCTACAAACCATCAAACCGAACAAACTATCGGATCATTTGAATGGTGTTAGGTTTTAGTTCAAAATTATTTGCAGCAATAGCAGCCTAGCTATGCTCGATTGGGTTCTGTTAAAGAAGGTTTAGCATAATCATACATAGTACGTGGAGTAGGATTCGATTAGCAAAGAATTGTAATAGGTAGCGGAATATCTTGGTTTTTAGCCATCTCCTCGGTTGTGGTTGAAATATTGTCCTCTTCCTCTTCCTCCTGTGTATCTTAAGCTTTTCCTTATTTCTCTTGGTTTCGCAAACTGTGTGATCGATCTCACTATCAAACAAGAATGGTCTCACGAGTTTATTCTAATCATACACTATAAAACCTTCCAGAATGAATAAAAGAAAAATTAGAAAAGAAAATAAAAATTTAAATTGCAAATAAAGTAAAATGGCTAAAGTAATAAAAACCGAGTGTTCCTAATATCTTAGTTCCCTAAAACGGCACCAAAAACTTGATACATGATATTCGTGACAGGTTTTAAAATTTATAATTAATCATTCTTGGAACTAACTATTATCATGATGAAGGCAAGTGTACCTATCGAACAATAGTATAGCTTTAGCAAGACCGGGTTGTCAAACCTAAAGGAACTAAGAGTACTAGTAATCTAAGAGTATTAATACTTACTTTCTTTTTATTATCTAACCTAAAAATTAATGGATTTGTTTATCTAGACTAATTAACTAAACTAAGGGTGCACAGGGAGAAAATTGGGAAAAAGCTTTTGGGAAAACTCGATTGATTAAGACAATACCCAAGGAAAAATCCACCTAGACTTCACTTGTTATTTGACTCTGAATCAGACGATTTATTCATTTAACTTTATCCATAGAAATCCCTAAGTTATATTATTATCTCTCTCGAGACTAATAACGTCTAACCCTAGGTTGATTAATTGAAATCTCTTTCTAATTAATGCCCTAGTGTTGCATTAACTCGATCTATAGATCCCCTTATTAAGTTTCACCCTAATCATGTAAAATTTTATCGCCTATCTCTAGGCGTGCAATCAACTCCACTTAATTATGACAAATTTACTCTTAGATAGGGTCTATTCCTCCTCTGAATAAGAGTATTAACTTGAATCAATATCCTGGAATATTAAAACAAGAATTAAGAACACATAATTAAGAACAAGTCAAATATTTATCATACAATTCAGATAATAATAACAAGATTCATCTTAGGTTTCATTCCCCTTAGGTATTTAGGGGGTTTAGTTCATAATTATAAAAGAAAACATCTCAGAAGAATAATGAATACAAAACATAAAGAAAACTCAAAACCCCTGAATGGAAATTGAAGGGAGATCTTCAGGCTGGACAATGAATCCGGCTTCTGAGATGGACCAATCGGCTTCCCTTGAGTAATTCCATACCTCCTACTCCGTGTGTCTCTTCTAGGTGCCTCATCAGGTGTTTAAATAGGCTTTAGAATGCCTAAGAGCCCTCAAAAGTGGCCTTTTTCCAATAGGACTATACTTGGGCTCGACAGGGACACACCCGTGTGCAATTGCTCCAGCCTTGGTCAAGGCTGTTGAATAGGCACGAGCATGTAGTTTACTCGTGTAAGTCGTGATTCGATCCTGCCGAATGGACACGTCCATGTGAGGAAGTCCAGGCCGTGTTTATTTTTTTTCATGTGGGTTCATTTTCTCCATTTTTCTGCATGTTTCTCACTCTTTTTACTCTCTTATGCTCACCTAAGTATAAAAACATGAAATTAAAGAATTAGGAGCATCGAATTCACCAAATCTAAGGAGAATTCATTCATAAATGTGCTAAGCATGGGATAAAAATATGTATAAATTACGGTTTATCACTGGTACCTGGACCAGATAAGACGGGTCATCGTTAACCTAGACCGTATTAACCGCTGCTACAGCAAGGCATGTGAATGTCTGGCCAATAGTGCCCCGGCCATGGTATCAAGCTATTCGAACAACATGCTAGGGGTTTCGACCAACTCTATCGATAGGATCGGGCCTAGTGTAAGGACGCCAAGCCAAGGGATGTTGCACGTCGTGTGGTTGGTTGTGTGAACAACCAGTCTAGGCAAGCACCTATCAATCGGGGAATATGGGAGGCTGAGCATAGGGTTAGTCATTCGATTGGCCAACACCGGCCCAACATAACACAGGTAGTCTCGCAAGGAGCTATCAAACCAGTCAGGCCCATTCGGGCAAAACGGTGACTGTTCAGGGTGTCAAGGAAAGTGGCGTTAGTGATGGTATCGTCAGGAACAGTGACTACAACAATGGTGATCTGCGACCAATAGATAGTCGGTGGCAGTGGTTCTTCGAATGGTAAAGAAGTGAAAAAATTAGACTCCTAATGGGACTCTACTAGGTAACTTGATTTTAAATTAACTTTTTTAAAGATAACATTGTTTTAATTTCATATTTATCTAAAGAGTATTTTATTAATTTAATATTAATATGATATATTAATTTAATTTAATATTTATGTAGATAATACTTTATTGATTTAAAATTAATGTGAGATATTAAATTTATTTAATATTTATCTTGATAATAATTTATTAGTTTAATATTAACGTGATTAATTCTAATCCTAGTTACACTCTCTCTAAATTCTCCCTGTATAAAATAATCTAGGTTATTATCCTCATACAATTAATTTCATGAAAAGTTGTAGAGACAAAATTTTCTAAAGAAATTATTTTAAAAAATTTCTAGAGATATTTTTTTGTATTTAAAAATTGACCCCAAAAGTTTAGAGATATATGAAGTTGTCCCACTAGTAATTTGTGAAAAAAATTTATTCGAAGCGAGTCCACAATTAGCAGACATGAGCTTGAGGATAGCGGAGAAAAATACTCGATCAAAGCGTTCATCCTAGACGAATCTTAAATGTAATATTTTGATTAAGTGTTTATTACTTTAGATAACACAACCAAGATCTTGTTTTGAATTTTTTTTCAAACTCTAATTTTTTCTTAAACCTATTTTCCGTTGCGTTTTCCGAACCTGATCTTCCAACAATTGGTATCAAAGTCAGGTTGTACTCTATCTATAAGTATAAAAAAGTAATCAAAATAGATTTCTCTTCTTATTGAATGATTAGATAAAATAGAATGTGACATTCTCTAGATCTTATGCATGTTTGGAGTTATTTATGGGAATAGATGCAATATTATATATTTGTTATTTTTGCTAAGGTTGTGGTTCTTAGGAAATAGACCGTGAACTATCATATCCATATAGGACTATTTGTTTTTTTTTTTTAAATTCATATATTCCTTGTGAGGTCGAAACGAACATAAGACTTAAATGTATTTTTTTCAAACGGAGTCCATGACAAGGAGAAGATGGAGAGATGACGATTGAAGACCCAAGGAATGTCTTATGGTGAACAACTATGAAATTTTATTTTTCATTTGCTTTTTATAAATAGAACCATGGAAACCTTGACTGACAATTTTATTTTAATTATCCATTTCTTTACATATATATGTTTTATAATTGTTTAGTATATTATGTTATATACATATGAAATGATTCACAATTGATCAATTAAAAATAAGAAGTGTGGTAATGAGAATGTGCATGTCTAGGATAGGCTCTTGCAAGGAAAGACTTGGTTTTTAAGCGATCAAATAAGACTCACTCTCCTTCTTAAGACCCTATCTGGTGCACAGTTCACATTCACTTCTTCGATTTTTCCCTTCAAAGAAAAAGTGTGGAGAATGAAAATTGTTTGTTTTTATGATTGATTGATTCTTCTTCTAAATGAATGTGAATATTATAAAATTATCATAACATGTCATGCATATATTGGAAGTATTTCATATAAATTGGGTAAGAATGCCACTATGACTATTATATCATCATTTTTTAAATATGGGATAAAAATTTAGATTTTTTTTTTAAATGTTAAGTGGGAGAAGGTCCTTGAACAAGACCTACGACCTCCATTGATGGTCCGTAAGTGATACCATGATAAAGTTTCGAGCTGGTTCCTACCCTAGCCGCACCTCAAGGTAAACTTTATCATGTAGGTTCACTGGATGAGATTTCCTTGTAAGGACAAATGGTGATACATGCATAAAAAATGTGAAAATTATTAAAGTCCATTCACCGAAACTGTCAATTTTCAAGTTTAGGAAATTAGCAAACTTATGACAACTTTTTGGATGGGATCCAAGAATTTCAAGGTTGAGATGCTTTTGATGACGTTCGAAGATCTATCTCTTAGCTTTTAAATAAGCTTTGAATCACTTGATTTTGAGTTCGAAAGATCAAGTTATGATCATTTTAATAGAAATTGGCCGAGCAAAAATTTTGGACGTGATTATGACGGGAATTACGAGTTTTAGGCTTAATTTTTATTATATATGAGCCCAATATTGTATTTATCAACTCTCATTATTTTATTATTAATATTATTTCATTTTTTATAATTATTAAGTATTTTAAATTATTTAGGAGTTTTATGTCAATAAAAAAGTTTAGTTTAAAACTACTTAGGAGTTTTATTTAGATTTTATTTAGCTAGCCTATATAAAGGCATTTGCATTACACACAAATCATTCAATTCATTATTATTCAACTTCTCTTTTGTGTTAGTAAATTCTCTTTGAGCTTTTCTTTCAAGAATTTCTCTTGAGTTTTCTTTTAGAAGAGTTTTAACAATCTTTTCAGATTATAGGGATCATATTCAAACTTTTTCTTGCCAAGTTTTTTTTTTCTTAGGGGGGAAATTAGAGCCACGTGAAGAGAGTTGTGGATTTTTTTGTTTCCAAGGCTTCTTACGATTTTTACATGCCACGTTGTGACAAAATCTCAGTTTCTTTTCAAATGTCTAGAGCCATAAGTCAAATTCGCGACTTGAACAACTTTACGGTCCTCTTTCATATGATTCGCTTGTCGAGACCATTTTTAAATCGGGTTTTGGAAAATGGGAATCGACTTTAAAATGAAAACGGAGTCGCCACCAATCTTTTTAGGCGTGATTGGATCACCTCTAAAACATTTTGTTTTAAAATCATTAGTTTTGGTCTACGAAATAAAAAGAACGGGTTCGGGATTCGGTTACGCATTTGAGGAAGGATTAGCACCCTCAGACGCCCAATAATTGGTACCTAATTAATTATCAAATGTCTTTAAGGTCGAAAATTAGAAATTTTAAGATGCAATCCTCTTTTAATATTTTTGATTTTTTTGTTTTGAAAATTAGGGTTCACTTATATCAAATAAATTAGAATATTTCGTCCAATAAGTTAGGACACCATATTTTTAAGATATTTGGAACTAAGTTAGCCTTTTGAAAATTCCTATCTCAAACGACGAAAACGCCACATCCAGTAAGTTAGGACACAATGCTTTGAAATTCCAAGATAGTTGCTTGTATTTTGAAAATTTTAAAAGTTTAGAAGGGTATTTGACTATTCGAACTCAAGGAGAAAAATTGCAACCCAATAAGTTAGGGCACTACTTTTCCCGAAGTTTCCAAACACCAAGCATTGCCTTTTTATTTTTGAAAACTTTAGAGTCTCGTTTTTTAAATTGATGCATGAAGGAGAATATTTACATTATGGAATAACATACAATATAACATATTATCATAATCAGTAAGTAAAAACATGAAATTAAACAAATTTTAAACAACGAACATAGCAAATTAAAAACAAGTAAAATATCGAAAAAAATATATACTTATATACATTAAAATGAATAAATAAGCATATAAACTTATAAGATATAACTCTATATACATTTTAATAAATCAATAGACACAAAGAAAAAAACTGTGCATAGCATACAATTTAACATAAACATGCCTAAAATAACACCAACATACATGCCAATTCTAAAATACGACTTCTAACAATAATTATAAAATAACATTATAAATGATATGTAGGATTTAATCAACTAAACAATATCGAAATAAAAACAAAGATAAATAAGTAAAACGTATAAAATAAAAATAAATAGAAATAAGACATTTAAAAGTATAATATAAAAATGATAAAAGAGAACCCCTTTTAAAATAATGATATCTACATATAAGTTATATTATAAAATATAATAGTTATACATAAAAATGTACTAAATATTAATATTATATTTATTTAGAAAACTTTAAAGATGTATATAACTAATAAAATAATATAATATATACTTTATAATAAAATAAAGGTAATATAAGGAAATATAATATGATATATATTAAAGAAAAGTATTATGATATATATAGTAAAATATAATATGTAATAAAAATATATAAATAGAATATGACGAAATACAATATGATAAGGGACACAATAATAATATAATAAGTATTTTTCATATAAAAATATAGGAAAATAAATAATCTATAATATATAACCTATAAAAGTAATAGAATAAGTATTATATACATATTTGAAAAATGAAGAAATTAAAATAAAAAAGGGTTGAAAAACTAAGATAGATGAAGAATAAAATAAGAACAAACCACAGAGAGTAAGAACGCAAGAGGGAGAGAAATATGAGTGAATGCTCTCAAGAATTCTTATTGCTTCCCAAACTCCAGTCTTTACAATGAAGGGAGAGGCCTCTATTTATAGTTGAGCCTCTCCAAATCCAACGGTACAAATCGATTACATCAACGGTTAAGATTAAAGAAATCATATCTTCTAAGATTGTATATCATATCTAAGATTGCAATCATATTTGAGATTGCAATCATATCTAAGATTGTATCATATCTAAGATTGCAATCATATCTAAGATTGTATCATATCTAAGATTGCATATCATTGAAGATTATATTTCCATATGAGTCAAGCTTGTAGATGGACCTTAAATCTTTTCAAGTAATGGGCCATTCCGATTGGGCCAAATTATATTTGTAATTCTGGATTTGAACTTTGGACTTCGCTTTTTTTGGGTTTATTATTTTAAATATCGAAATGGGCCAGAAAAATTGAGTCTCTACACTACCCTCTTTGCTCACATTGTGTAACAGAATAGAGTAAAGACTATAAAAGACCAATTTTGCCCGGTCTTGCCGAGTCTTGAGTTCTTGATTTTCTTTAAATGGCCTCTTGATGGCTTCAATCGCTACTTGCAAACTCATGATCGTCATGTTGATATCTTTGATCTGTTTCTCCGCGTCGAACGCAAAGATGCCAAATCGCTTCTTCTATTTGTTCTCTCGACAATACAGAGACAACAAATCATCTTAGATTTGCTTCGTCGTAAACACGTAAAAGCCAAATCAGCTATGTTTTTGATTTGTTCCTTGTAAGCACAAGTATGCCAAACCATCTCGAGTTTGTTTGAGAACATCTAAGAGTCAAATCTGCTATGTCCTCGATTTGTTTCCTGTAAAATCATCTTGGATCTTGCTTCAGTATAAACATCTGAAGGTTAGATCTGCCATGTCTGAGAACATCTGAAAGTCAAATCTGCTATGTCCTCGATTTGTTCCTTGTAAACACAAGAATACCAAATCATCTTGAATCGCTTCGAAGATAAAACATCTCAAGGTTAGATTCGCTTATGTGTCCGAGAACATCCGAGAGTCAAATCTGCTATGTCCTCGATTTGTTCCTTGTAAACACAAGAATGCCAAATCATCTTGGATCGCTTCAAGTATAAACATCTCAAGGTTATATTCGCTTATATGTCTGAGAACATCTGAGAATCAAATCTGCTATGTCCTCGATTTGTTCCTTGTAAACACAAGAATGCCAAATCATCTTGGATCTACTTCAGGATAAACATCTGAAGGTTAGATATGCTTATATGTCTGAGAACATCTGAGAATCAAATCTGCTATGTCCTCGATTTTTTCCTTGTAAACACAAGAATGCCAAATCATCTTGGATCTGTTTCAGTATAAACATCTGAAGGTTAGATCTGTTTATGTGTCTGAGAACATCTGAGAGTCAAATCTGCTGTGTCCTCGATTTGCTCCTTGTAAACACAAGAATGCCAAATCATCTTGGATCTGCTTCAGTATAAACATCTGAAGGTTAGATCTGCTATCTTCGATTTATTCCCTATAAATACAGGGATGCCAAATCTGCTATCTTCAACTTGTTCCCTATAAACACAGGGATGCCATGCTGAAATCTTCAATCTGCTTCGCTGTAAGCACAGGAATGTCAAATCTACTATCTTTGATCTGTTCCCTATAAACATAGGGATGCCAAATCTTGTTTCTTTGATCTACATTTTGCCATAAAAGACATAACCTGTAGAATGCGTATGAGTTCATGCCTAATAATTAGGATGCTATGATCGAAGTGAGTCAAATTCTCCTAATTAGACATGTTATAATGCAAAATGTTATGAATATGACCCCTATTTCGGACGTCATCACTCATTCATCTATCGAGCTTTCCACCTCATTCTTCTCGACATATCGATCATACTCTGCTCGTATGCCTCGAATCTTCTCCATCAATTTAGTCTACCGTATCATTCCCCAAATATTACGATCCACTGAAGATATTTATGAAATAATCCTTTCTTAAGATCAATATTGCTTAAAACGTCCAACCACCTTTTGGACTGAAGAAGAAAATCTCTCGAGTATCTCCAACCCATACATATGAGAATTCCTTAAACAATTGTCTTGTTTCAGTTTCTTGTATTATCTAGAAATTTCCAGAGTAATATGCAAAACTTCGTTTGTAAAGATATTTAGTTCATCAATCATTATTTCTATACAACAAACTTTATGAATAATGAGACGAATAAATTGATCTTGAGGATGATGATTTATCAAAAAAACAAAGGAGGTTAATCTAAGAATCTATCTTTGAGAAGAAAGAGAATCCAAAGATAGTAAACAGGATAAAAAATTAGATGCCCTGAGATATCGCCGCTGAGTGTCTATACACCACTCCATGAAGACTTTCTTGAGTTCAACATGTGTTAAAGTAATTCGTTGATGCCTCGATGTGTAACATACTTCACTTCTTGTCGAATCCAGTATAGCAAAGTCACATGCATGACTTTCCAAATTTGAGTCGCCTTTCGGGTTTTCAACTCAAAACCCCTTTGGTCTCAAGGTGCCCTTTGCAGGTTTTCACCTTGGCCTCTCCATTTTCTTTTTTCCTTTTTCTCTTTTTCTTTTTTGTCTTTTTCTTTTCTTTTTTTTTTAAATAGAAGTCCCAAAGTGTCCTTTGCGGGTTTTCACATTGGCTTCCCTTCTCCTTCAAACAAAGTACTCTTTGACCGAGTCTGAATTCACTGGATCAGATAAAAAATTAGTGCACCTCTAGAGAAAGCCCTCTTCGCGACATATGGCCCTTCCCCATTCGCCATTCTTTTGCATGGGAAGGATCTCTTTTTCAGCATAAGGTTTCTTTTATGAAATTCTTTTGGACGAGCCTCCTTTGTCATAAGTCTGTGTCATCCATTCTTGGCACATTTGCTTAGAATGAATGCTTTCAAGTTTACTAGAGGTATTCAATTCTTGACTCTATCAAAATCTTGGAGGAAAAATCTTGATTCATAAGCCCATGAGAAAGGGATTGCCTCAACAGCAATCCTGGCTGTTGTTTGTCAAACCCTACAAAAAGATGGTTCAATGATTCTCAGCAGATAAGAATGAAGTTGCTAACTTTATCCTTCAACCTGGAAAGCTGAGGTGCAAAGGTTACTCCTGGAGCATACATCCCACCATAATTCGATGATGTTTCTGAAGCATCCCTAATCTTCATAAATTGCCCCCAATTGTAAAGCTGCCAAATGAGCGTAGCAAATAGGAGCCACAACAAATATGGCTGTGGTGCTCCTTTGATACATATAGGATAGAGAATAAACAAACTTTTGCAGATCATCAGCCAAAAACCCAGCCTGGTCTAAGAGAACATGATAGTGGGTCTGCCTCGTGATTCCAATCATTCCAGCATAGGTACCAAGGTAATAATCATTGTTATTTGGATGGCATACTTTGTTGTCAGTGACAGTACTATGTAGCACATTGTCAGGAGATCCCTGCTGAAAAAAACCTGGTATGATGGTTTTTTGTACAATAATAACCACAATCTTTAGGGTTCCACTTCTCGCCAAGGAACTTGCAAGCCTCAATAACTTGATCAAAACTTGATTGAATTGAAACTCGCTAACCCCATCCCTGAAAATAATGATTTGATCAGGTTTCCTCTTCCCTGAACTTGTATAGAAGTCTAAGAGAGCTTCCTTCATGATACCGTCATCCACTTTGTCAGAAGCTGGTTTTGAAGAAAGAATCTATCATTTTAAGCTTCAGAGACTGTGTACGGCCTGATGTCCCATAGCTGGAAATCAATGGCCACCGCTTGGAGCTAACCATCGCAGCTATTGATGGCACATCAGGCTACTCAGGAAAGCCAAACAATGCACCCATTCCAAGGATGATGGTTGGAACCTTTGAAATAACTAGAATTGAAGGTGTTTGCCCCAGCGTAAGCATAGAGAGTAGGCGGTAGTTTCTTATGCCAATTTTTACCAGTCTCGGTCATTTTCTATAATTTTTTTCCTTTTTTTTTCTTTTCTTTTGGCAACCTTTGTTGTACTGTGGTATGGCGCATTATCTTTGAAAAGACTGCAAACTTTTGGCATTCTGCAGTTATATATAATCTTTTTTTTTTGAAATGGATGACTTTTGACTTTGAAATATTGGCATATGAAGCTATCTCCTCCTCTTAATGGAGTAGTTGGCGTCCATAAAAATGAGTCATTATCAACTTGAAACTTTTGACAAGCTTGGGCCCATAACATACATGCCCCATAAGTCTTGATTCATTGTACAACTGATGTGATCCCTTTTCATGGTGGACCAACAGTGCCCCAAAACCTCATGTTTATCCTGGCAATTGCAAATCCTCCTGCATACGCCTTTGGACCACATTTTTGAATTCCCATAAGTCTCAACAAGGTCTTGTTTTGTCTCCTCAGCTAATTCCAATTTCGCAATCTTTCCTTCCTCTAAGGCTATATTTCCTACCACCACTTCATGGGGTAAAACCATTTTCAACAAATTGAAACAAGTCACAATTCTGTCACCTTCAAAGTCATCGAGATTCCTCTAAACACATATCGCACTCAAAAGGAACTCGAATCAGAGTATCGTTGCCCGTGTCATTGATATCTAGGGATCTATGATAGGCACACAAAAAAAATACAAGGAATAAATGAATTCAAGAATGTCTATTTACATGAAATGAAAATTTATAAAGAATATCAAATGTCAAAAGAATCAAAATGAAAGAATATTTACTCGAATAAATAATAAAAGTATGTTTTATTGAAAATAAAAATGTCTGAACATGAGCCCACTTCTCAAAAAAAATCTCATTACTCTTAGGCTTTAGAGCAACAAGAGTGTTCTGAATATTACTCCGTAAAATTCCTAAAGATTACAGGAAGTTCTTCTGCAGTCTAATTGTTTAAAGAACTTCCTAGTTCGTAAGGGCGAATGCCCTCAAGGTTTCTTTCTTCAGTCCCTTGACATTGATGGGATGATTTTCATTTCCAAACACCCCCTTCTTCGGGTAATGGGATGATTTTCATTTCCAAACACCCCCTTCTTCGGGTAAACTATCCCTCCTGACACAAAATTCGGGGATATGTAATGGAACGTCGTTAATTCCCATTCAACTTCTTTTTCACTTAGCCGTGACCCTCTTCCCTCTCTCTCTTTTTCTTTCTCTTTTTAATAACTCTAACTAATTAGGGTCTTTTTAAAATTTTGAATGCAAATGATGCGATGTAATGTAATACAAATGCATGAATGCAAAAAGGTATCGATCTCGACTCAATTTCATTTAGAAAACTTTATTTAGAAAAAGAATATCTTTACATATGAATGGATTACAAATACGCCTTCGTCCTATGGCCCAAAGTTTTAACTCAACAAAGCTAACTTTTGACAATGATCTAATTGTAACTTGTATTTCGTGCTCAATGTATCAGCTTGTACCTTTATGGTCCATAAATAATCTACTACCATCCCGAATTTGAGCTATGGCTTCATCCATGGGATAATCCTTACATCTATGGACACCTCTTCCAATGTCTGTAAAGTTGTTCTGATTATCTTGAAAGAAAGATTGGCAAACAAGTGGGCATTCCTGCTTAACATGCTACCTTAAAATGATATCCAACACCTTTAGTGTTTCTTGAGAGCTTTGATTCTGTCCACGCAAAGCATTTTGAAATGCTTACATGGGTATCTTCTCAAAGATAGTTAATCTCTACTTTAAAGGTCTTTTAAATGATATGGACTTCTTTAATCTCATTCTTTTTGCGCCCATTTTGACATATCATCAGGGCTTGCATTTCCATTATCTCTGATAAGTGCAACATAGTAAACTCATGCTTGTTGTTTGGTTCTATAATAAATAAGCCTTTCACCATCATAGAAACAATTCTTCCCACAATTCACCTTTGTAGGTCCATGCATTCTGTCAATCACTTTCCTTCCAACACTCTCACCATCGACCGTCTTCCTATGAAAGAGAAATGTTGTAATGATGGAAATGTCCATCAATACTCTTCTTGTTAACCTTAAAATGACTGGTGAGTACATTACCTTTTGCCTTGCAGCACGCCTTGCCACAGAGTGTCGAACATTCTTCTTCGTATCCAATTCTACTTTGATTAGAAACAACATTAAGACGCACCAGTGGCGGAAGAGGCAGGAATTCCAAGACTACCCATTTTCCTTCCTGCTCTTTCCATTTTAGCTCACTTCCTATCCCCATGATGTTCATCAACTTCCTCATAAAAGTTGGAATACGGTCAGCCTTTGAGTAAACTTGAATCATAGGACAACACCATAAAACTGAATATTCCTCCACCACGGATACCATATCGGCTTTTCCAAACGTAAAGCAACTGTATACAAGATTCCAATATTGAGTTATGGCCCGAAACAAATTCTCATCTATTCCCAAGTCTAGCAAGTACTGTGAGTCCCCATGGTTGTTGTAGAACAACTGCTTGGCTTTGATACCCCATTGACCCCATATTTTATTTAACTTATGTTGATTATCCTATGTGATGCTGATACGAATGTAGTCTGACAGCTTTGACACATATCCCATGGCTAGACTATTTTCCTTTACTAACCGAGTTTGCTCTTGACCATATATGGACGTTAGCGTTGCCCTCCACTCTATCAAGAAGTCCGTTCTCCATAATAAAACTCTCTAACTTAGAAACTGACCGAATCGATACCTTTGTAAATGCAAAATGTCATGCAAACAAAAGAAAAGAAATAGTCATTATCACATGATATCAATAAATCTCAACAATAATTTATAAGGGTAATATCTAAAGTTTAACTCTAACTAAGTTGGGCTCTTACGTTTTTTCTATATAAGGTTGGTTCTAAAGTTTGAGGTACCTGAACTAGCAGATTCCTCGATCCTCACCCATTATAGGCTCATTTGAATCGAGTTCAGTTTAGGGGAATACATTTCCATATGGCTACACAGAGATGAAAATCTCACGAAACCATAGGTACGGATGTATCCCGAAAGTGATCTACTATCCTGCACGAAGGTGAAAACCTCACGAAGGAGTAGCTTCTCACTCCCACTTAAGGGTGAGACCACAACGGTCATGCAAATGCAATGCGTATTAGAAAATAGCAACACATGCAATAATACAAACACATTTAATGCAAAGAGGATTAAATTTTAAAATTTTTAATTTCTGACATTAAGACAAGAGATAATCAATTACACGGCTTGACTCTCTTAAACGTTCCCAGTGGAGTCGCCAAGCTGTCGAGACCATTTTTAAATCGGGTTTTGGAAAATGGGAATCGACTTTAAAAATGAAAACGGGAGTCGCCACCAATCTTTTTAGGTGTGATTGGATCACCTCTAAAACATTTTGTTTTAAAATCATTAGTTTTGGTCTACGAAATAAAAAGAATGGGTTCGAGAGTCGGTTACGTACGAGGAAGGATTAGCACCCTCGTATCGCTCAATAATTGGTACCTAATTAATTATCAAATGTCTTTAAGGTCAGAAATTAGAAATTTTAAGATGCAATCCTCTTTTAATATTTTTGATTTTTTTTTTTGAAAATTAGGGTTCACTTATATCAAATAAATCAAAATATTTCGTCCAATAAGTTAGGACACCATATTTTTAAGATATTTGGCACTAAGTTAGCCTTTTTGAAAATTCCTATCTCGAAACGACAAAACGCCACATCCAGTAAGTTAGGACACAACGCTTTGAAATTCCAAGATAGTTGCTTGTATTTTGAAAATTTTAAAAGTTTAGAAGGGTATTTGACTATTCGAACTCAACGAGAAAAATTGCAACCCAATAAGTTAGGGCACTACTTTTCCAAGTTTCCAAACACCAAGCATTGCCTTTTATTTTTGAAAACTTTAGAGTCTCGTTTTTTAAATTGATGCATGAAGGAGCATATTTACATTATGGAATAACATACAATATAACATATTATCATAATAAGTAAGTAAAAACATGAATTTAAACAAATTTTAAACAATGAACATAGCAAATTAAAAACAAGTAAAATATACATACAAAAAAATATACGATATACATTAAAAATGAATAAATAAGCATATAAACTTATAAGATATAACTCTATATACATTTTAATAAATCAATAGACACAAAGAAAAAAAACGGTGCATAGCATACAATTTAACATAAACATGCCTAAAATAATACCAACATACATGCCAATTCTAAAATACGACTTCTAACAATAATTATAAAATAACATTATAAATGATATGTAGGATTTAATCAACTAAACAATATCGAAATAAAAAAACAAAGATAAATAAGTAAAATGTATAAAATAAAAATAAATAGAAATAAGACATTTAAAAGTATAATATAAAAATGATAAAAAGAGAACCCCTTTTTAAAATAATGATATCTACATATAAGTTATATTATAAAATATAATAGTTATACATAAAATGTACTAAATATTAATATTATATTTATTTATAAAACTTTAAAGATGTATATAACTAATAAAATAAAATAATATATACTTTATAATAAAATAAAGGTAATATAAGGAAATATAATATGATATATATTAAAGAAAAGTATTATGATATATAGTAAAATATAATATGTAATAAAAATATATAAATAGAATATGACGAAATACAATATGATAAGGGATGCAATAATAATATAATAAGTATTTTTCATATAAAAATATAGGAAAATAAATAATCTATAATATATAATCTATAAAAGTAATAGAATAAGTATTATATACATATTCGAAAAATGAAGAAATTAAAATAAAAAAGGGTTGAAAAACTATGATAGACGAAGAATAAAATAAGAACAAACCACAGAGAGTAAGAACGCAAGAGGGAGAGAAATTTGAGTGAATGCTCTCAAGAATTCTTATTGCTTCCCAAAACTCCAGTCTTTACAATGAAGGGAGAGGCCTCTATTTATAGTTGAGCCTCCCCAAATCCAACGGTACAGATCGATTACATCAACAGTTAAAATTAAAGAAATCATATCTTCTAAGATTGTATATCATATCTAAGATTGCAATCATATCTGAGATTGCAATCATATCTAAGATTGCAACCATATCTAAGATTGTATCATATCTAAGATTGCATATCATTGAAGATTATATTTCCATATGAGTCAAGCTTGTAGATGGACCTTAAATCTTTTCAAGTAATGGGCCATTCCGATCGGGCCAAATTATATTTGTAATTCTGGACTGAACTTTGGAGTTCGTTTTTTTTGGGTTTATTATTTTAAATACTGAAATGGGCCGGGCAAAATTGAGTGTCTACACCGCTCTCGTTCTTTATCATTTGGTATTAGATTTGAGAGTTTTAGGTGTTCTTATAAAACTAATTTCCAGCAAATAGTCTCAAAACTATTTTTTTTACCCTGACAGTTTCTGGAAAAAAAAAATTTAGTGGGTAAACATTTTTCAAATTATCTGAAATTTTACATACTGTTTCTTAGCACTATTTTAGAATATAAAAAAAATTTCCAACCAAAAAATGATCGAAAAAGTGAAAAAAAAAGTAGAAAAATAAGAAAGAAAAGAAAACGAAAAAATATTATGTGGGTTGAGTCTCAAATGAAAGCATGTTAATGATGAATATTGAGTCAATGGTTACACACTCAAAATCGTCTCTTATTAAAAGTCAATGGTTACACACTCAAAATCGTCTCTTATTAAATATTTTCTCAAGAATCGATATTTAAGTTAGAGATGATGACCAAAAGTTAAACTGTCGTTGGTTCATGTGGAGTCTTGAGAATAAAGATTCAAGAACTAGTTGGATGTAATCTATGTTCTTGCTAGTTAATCATGGAACCCCAATGAGACATGATTGATGGGTGTGAGAATGATTATAACAATAGAAAAATGCTTTTTCAAGGTTTCAATACAAGACGCATGCATCATACTACATTCTAGATATGTACCCAACATATCAGCTATTGGTTCGATCATCTTTAGAGCACAAGCCTCCACTTATATAAAATCACATAAGTTACAAACGCATAGTCAGTGACTCACTAATGATTTAGGTAAATCACATCATGAACACCACTAGTGAATTAATTCACAAACGGATTCAGAGTTAGTTCATTTTAGGTCCAGTCCCATGTATCGCTCTTCCAATGAATACATCTATATCTCTACCCGTGAAGTCAACACTCCAGTAGCCAAGACTAGCAATCGCCTCAATTGGAATTGTAGACGACATAATAATCTTCTAGGTATTTGAATCAAATGCTCACTTTGATTCTTTTACGAGATTACAGATTCGTTTAGATTATCTACTAAAGTAAGTTGTCTTTCTCGCAATGTAAACATTCTTCTAGTGTCACTTATCATCAATTTGAACTTAGAAAATCAATAAGCTAATATTTATTTTTCATAATTTTGCTATACATGCAAAATATGATAGACAAAAACACAAAAGACATAACAATGAAATGTGAAATTAACTTCTTTTATTCATTGCTCAAATACATAGAAAATAGTTACATGTTTACTATAATATGAGCACACTTCCCAACAATTTTAAGAAGAATTTAATTTCTATAGTATATTTATTTAATGGCGGTTATTCCGTTACATTCAATAAAGGGATTGCTATTCGTAAAAATCATTTTTTTAATCTGTAATGGATGGATGAAAAACAATCTCTATTTTATCAAACAAAATAACTATTCGATGCTTCAAATTGGAATGGTGAATAAAAAGTTTAAATCTTCTTACTCTAATGAGGGTGCTCATTGCACTTAAGATTTGGTCACATTAACTAGAAAGAATCACTAAACTCGTGAAAGATGGTCTCTTAAGTATGCTTAAGGAAATTATTCTTCCAAAATGTAACTTTTACTTGAAAGGTAAAATGACTAAGAGGCCTTTTAATTTGAAAGGTACAAGAGCTAACCGATGAGTGATCCCGGCCAGAATATAGAAGAAGATCAATGATTGAAGATAAGCCATTATTGTTTAAGTGGTAGCTTTTGCACAATACTGAACCTCCATGCCACGAGAAACAATCAAGGGTTTATTTACAATTGTTTTAATTCCAGGTTAGTTTTCCTTTAAATAATAACATGTGTTTTATTATAAATAAAAATTTCATATAGCAAATTATTTGGGATTTTTATTTTGTTTTAAATGTTTTATTGTTATTTATGTCAACTTTTTCTATTACTAATGTGCTACAAGAGAGATGTACAAGAATATAATATGTAAGAAGGTGGAGAAGATCAAATCTTTCAGCAGGGATGACGTCAAGGAGGCTAGTAGGAGTTTTGGCTCTCTAATGGTAAAATCTTTAAAAATGAATGGTACGTTCTTCAAAGTTGTATTTGTCCGCTCGGATACATGAAAACCAATATAATGTGGAGTTTATTGGAGCAGCTTGTCATGCTATGTTTGGATAATTCCATATTTGTATGTGTCACCTTTTCCTTTTATTTTTCCATGTAAAGAACAAAAGAAAAGAAAGCACTCTCTCCTTCTTATTAATAACATTTTATATTTCTTATTAAATACATTGGACAATCGTGGCAAAGCTAATTAGCAGGGAAACTTATGAAATCCGATAGGCTATTACATTGGCCACGATATAAATGGGAACAGTTTTTAAGTGTTCCAAGGAGATTAGATGATGTCGGTCTTTCATAACATACATACATCTCCGAGAGTAATAATTGTCTATGGTTTGTTCTATTTCTAGTACACGAAATTTGGGGATATGCGTGTATAAGCTGAAAAACTGCATTCAGAGCTTGTTGGACCCTATAGGTTGAACCAGGTGTGAGTCCCATATCTAGATCACAGAATTCATTAAAACAAATAAGAGACAATAAAGTATATTAAACACAAATAGAAATGTGAAGGGAAAATAAAAACAAATTAGTTGATATACCTGGAGATAAATTTGTCCTAAGTTGTATGGCGGATTGAAAGTATGACAGAGGTCGTTGTGCAAAGTCGGAACATATGCCATGTTTGATCCATTCTTCGTACCAAAAGCTAAAGTCGTTCTTTCCCAATATCAAGTTTGGCCATAGTCGGCGCAAGCCTACCCAAAGAAGTTTCTCACTTTGCAGCAAACCCTTTTAAATTAAAAACAAAAAATCTCGTTAGATTACATATAAATCACTTAATAGTTTCAAGCGAAGAATGTACGTATGCGTACTTGGAGTCGTGGCCGGGTTCTAATAGGTCGTGTATTGGTGCAAGGATTCCTTGTATCGTACGGGGGCACCGGCATGTCATGAGCGTCTTGCGCCCAAATTCCATGTATTTTGAATTCAGTTGGGATTGTGAGTTTACAGGTGAGAATAGAGCTACAAACTGAGGGAGGCCATTGGAGTGCCAACTTATAAAAGTCTACCACTGGAATTACTGGCGGCTGGGGTACTGCAAATGCTACCCATAATGAAAAATGATACAATGCATTTTTACAAATTTACAAATCAAAAGAGAACTACTCCATATATAGATATTAAATGCATAGATGGTTGTACTGAGATTGGATGATTGTGCTTTGCAAGCAGCTGGTTTATGATCTCCTTTATAAGCTTGGCACACATATTTCACAAAATTTTCAAAGTCCTGCAACCATGAAATAAATATTGAAGTTGCTTGTCACAAAATGTTACTTCACAGTCACACCAAGAGAGAGAAATAAACAAACTCACTTGTCTGAGTGGCTGATTATTCACCACCACCCATGGCACATATTCTTGAGCTGGCTTCAGATGTGCAGTCTCATTAGCATATTGCAACAGAAGCTGCATTTTGTTAATTTGGAAAATCAATGTTAGAAAAAGCGAAGGAGTATTAGTTAAATGCTAAGACATGCAGCCAACCTTGTATCCAAGTCCAGTAGTATAGCATTTGTTGATTATCTCCTCATTCAATCTCAGCTTTTCACTGCAATTTTTCCACAGTGCTTCAACTGGCCCCCTTTTAAGCTTTGTTGCTCTGTGCAGCGAATGAATTCAAGTGCTCTTTCTGCACCACAGTAGAGTAATTAAACACGACTTCAAGACGAGTGCAAATGCTTTTGGCTAAAAGAATTTACCACATCAGGCCAGAAATGGATGACACAGCTATGTATAGTGTTTAAGTAGCATTCTTCTTCTCCATGCTGCACATTGTTGCATAAACTATAATTAGTTATAGTACCAAAAGAAATTGAACTTCATTAGTTAATAATGAAAATACATTAAAATGAAGAATGGAGTTGTAAACCTGGCAATGGATTTCAACATTGCCCCAAGGGACCAATCTTAGATTGATAATGGTATGGAGGTCAGTGTGGAAGACCTTGACAAGGTCATTGGAGATAAAGGAGGCACATTGCTCGCATAAACTTGTTTCATAATACAGTGACAAAGTAACGCTGTCATTAACATTATCTAAAGAGGAATGGGAGGAGAAATAAGCATGAATATTGCAAGAGCAGCAAGAATATAGAAGATCAATGGTTGAAAATAAGCCATTAATGTTTAAGTGATAGCTTTTGCACAATGCTGAACCTCCATTATGCAAGGGTTTTTATAGTTGAGAATGGGGATGATGACTATTGTTTTCTTTCCCTTTCAGTAAACCATTTGACGAGAAACAATTAACGTTGTTGCTATATCAAATGCAGACAGGTTTCAGTAAACCATGTGAATGTAATTATATTAGTTGTACACTTTTTTTAAAATATTAATTGTAAAATTTATGGCCCCACACACACTGCAAGGGCTGTTCTTATTTAGCTCAATTAATGGATGCATCCATCTTTGTGCAGAGCACAAACTGGGTTCCAAAAGAAGGAAAAAGTAATGCTTAACCATGTGCCAATTAACAATTTTTTTTTTTAATTTAATCTTTTTTTTGTGGATCATTTCAACTCCAAAATACATTAAAACAATTCATTGTAGTCCTCCTATGTTATGGTAGACTTCAACAACACAAATTTCATCTTTCATGTGGATTTTACAATATTCACTTTTTCCCCAACTTTTATATTCCTTTCCACTTTATTTTAAACCATACTTGTGGACATTTATATAGATTTGTTAAAATAAAAGAATTATATATCTCGTCATCTTAAATTTAAATTAAATACTGCATATTTTATGATAATTTTGAAGTTTAATGAAATAAAAAAATTAAAATTAAATTGTAACAATTTTCAAAAATCTAATGATAAAAAATTTAAATATTAAGATAAATATTCTTTATGATATTGAAATGATATTTATATTTATGATAATGTTATTTATCTTTGTGATAATTAAATTTATCTAGTCATTTCAAAGTATACTTAAGATTTTAAATTTTATTTATTTAAAATTATTAAAATTAATAATTATTTATGTGTCAATATCTAATCCATTAATGAAGATCATATCACTTGGAGAAACTTATTTGGAGAATCAGATTAGATCGAATCACCCTTATCTAATCCTTTGAATCAAGGAAGTTGTATTAGATCGTTGAATTCTTGGTTTCCTAGAATCCTTAATTATTTACCTTGCTTCTTCTTGTTATATTATATTTCCCTAGTTAATATGTTGTTTAATAGGGATTGTGATAGATCGTTTCTATGTCAGCAAGTCTCAAACAAACATATATAATTAAAAAGCTTGTATATGTTTATGTACCTATAATTTAGAGCACTAAGTCTGATCAAGTGAGGAACTTTACTTGGCAATTTGCTAGTAAAACCTTTTATATTGTGGTTTTACGAGTTAAATTCACAAGGTGAATTTAGTGGTGAGGGTTCTAGTCTTCAAAGATACAAGTGAGGAAATTGCGCTTCTACTCCTATGCTAGAGGTTTACAATTATGCTTACTGGAAAGCACATATGAAATCTAATTGCTAACTTTAAAATTTTTGAAAAATTTCAAATGAATACCTGAGAAATTTTAGTCTCTATCTTCAAATAAATCATGTTTGAATATTTAATTTTGACTTGATATATCACTTGGAACCAGGATTTGACACTTTTTTCTAAGGTGTACCTATGTTATTTTTGACTAGAAATTGCTGACTAGACCTTCTAGAAATTGCTGATTGGACGCCACGTTAGCGACATCATGCCCCAAGTCACGCCCAGTAATTCAGCCATGTATCCAGAAAATTCAAAATTGCTCAATTTCGTCGACTTAAGCTCAATTTCTGCAATTCAATGTCCTGAATCAAAAATGAATGAAAAATGCCAAGTTAGCAACTCAAAATAGTTAATAAAGGAGTAATCAACCATGAAATAATGTATAATTTAAACACTAATCAAAATCTAATTGCTAACTTTAAAATTTTTGAAAAATTTCAAATGAATACCTGAGAAATTTTAGCAATCTCTATCTTCAAATAAATCTTGTTTGAATATTTAATTTTGACTTGATATATCACTTGGAACCAGGATTTGACACTTTTTTCTAAGGTGTACCTATGTTATTTTTGGTCTAATCTAGTACACCTATATTTGACAAAAAATTTAGGTTTTGGTAACCAAAAATAACAATGTTAACTTTTAGTGTTTAATTCAGGTTTAATAAAAATTTGTTATTATTATTTTTAAAATTTTTGTGATGTATATGCAACTGGAAGTCTTGCAGAAATTGAAGCGCAATTGTTAGAAGAATTAATTGATAAGAAATTAATTGATGCATTATCAAATGTAAAAGGAAGAACTTATAAAGGTAATGTTTCCTTGTATATAAGCATTTTAAATATATTAAACTAATTTCAATAAAAATTATCATCAAATGGGTTTTTCAATTGACTACATCAGTCCATCCTTTGATAAAAAAAGCAAGAGAGCTTGGAAAGTTGTAAAATCATTATGATAATTATGTATATAAACTAGGAAAGATTACCTTCAGTAATTATTTGATGCATCTCTAATTAGTTGACGTATTATATGACTCTTATGCTCTTGTATTCCATTGATTGGAATTAGGCTCTCAACATAAAATAAAAAAAAATAAAAAATAAAAAGACGTACTCTCGATGATGATCCAGGTAAGTGTTGATCCCAAGCACCTTAAGTTCTTGGATGGAGGGATCAAACAAGACAACTTCATAATTTGCGTTTAAAGGAAACATTTCACCATTTTTCCAAAACCCTAATGGTCTGGCAACTCCAGGAATAGATTCAATACTGAATTGCTTAGTCCATACTTTTCCATTCATAACCCATAAATCAAAAGACATGTCAATTCTTTCCACTGTGTAAGCAATAACACCAAGAGATCCATTAAACACCAATACCTCGAGGATATCATTTTATGGGTAAAACCCGACAAATTCTGGGATAGGTGAAACCGAAAACTTCTCATTAGCTATGTCAAATGAAAGAATCATTTTTTTTTCATAAGGAGTGTTCCCCATCGTTGTTTGCCAATAAAAAAATTCCATCGAAGTAATTATTACTCAAATATAAATCAAACGGTCTATAATTAGGAGATGGAATTTCCTTCCAAGAATCGCATTTAAGAGAATACAACTCAACTTGGGTCACATCATCAGGACTTTCAATTCCACATTCACTATCAACAAAAAGATACGTAACAAATCGTATGAATTTGTAGTCATCAGCTTTAAAATCAAACTCGAAAGCACCGCAGTCAAAAACAACAAGGTCACAAGTAAGGCCTGGGTAAGTAGGGCGTTGGACTGAGGATGGAGGAAGGATTTTAAATTCTCTAGTTGATGGGTTCCAAATGGAAACCTCCGTATCATCCATGCAAGGACTACGTAAACAAAATAATCCGTGACGAGCACCCCAAACATAAGGGGTATCGTGCATAAAAAAAGGAAAGCGAATGTTTTGTTTTACTAAAAAGTTTTCATCTCTTTCAACTGAAAGTTGAGAGAAATAAGGGATGTTGGCGTTGGCATCAAATCGTCGGAGAACAGGGTTAAGGTCATTGTTTTTAAGGTTGTTGTGATAATGCTTGGAAATGAAACGAGGAGTTTGAAAAGAAGAACACCAATACTTACAAACACAGTTGAAACGAATAAGGGACTTAACTGGACGTTTACACAGAATTTCCATAACCAAAGCTTCTGGCACTTCAAATCTTGGCATCTGCATCTATGGTAACTATATTTTCCTAAAAGTTAGGAGTCATCTATGGTGGCAACCTTAACCTTGAAGAAAAAAAGCATTAAAGGAAAGTATCTAGTACATTATTTACATGCAATTTCGGAAAATGTTTCCTTATTTGTGTGTAAAAGATAATATTTACTCTTCGCTCTCTAACCACCATCCAATAGACTTGGAAAAAAACAAGGCAAATTGATATCATAGGAAAATTAGTTTCATATGATATTTATAAGTCATAGCAAAATTTTTTAAACAAATAAGGTTAGTAAAAAACTCTCTCTCTCTAACAAAAATTTAGCAAACTAGTTGAAAAACTTATATGTCATCTATTAAGTTTAATTAGAGAGATTTTTTGTCTTCTGCATCAAATTAAATGGCTCCTAGAAGATAAATGTATAGATGTGATTGACTGTACTGACAGTAAATCAGGCAGAACCTATGTAGAATAGATCTTGAATCCGTTTATAAATTTATTCGCTTGTGATATACCTTAATCTTGAGTGGTTGTTGGACTATGTATACCCGACTAGAGGTGAACGTCCAATCAAATCGAATCGAATGAAAAAGTTTCGAGTTAATCGAGTTAACGAATCATATTTTATCATCCTAACTCAATTTGAAATTTTCTCAAATCGAGTCGATCGAGATGAAATTCGAATGAATATATTTGTTCGAGTTAAATTGAAAAATAACTTTAGATCCTTGTAGTCACTGCCACTCACCGTAATCAAAATTGCCCATTGTAGAAAGCCCACTTCGCTCGGGCTCATACACAAAATGAAACCAAAAAATAAATAATAAACTAACGGATCCAATATCCATTTACAAAAGCATTTCAAAACACCAAATTAGTCCATTTCTTACAAGCCCAATAATAAAATTTAACCTATAAAAATTAAAACCAAAACCCCATTACACCCAAAACCCCCAAGCAGACTAGATTACAGTAGCCCAACTCCGTAACTAGCCCAAATGGCCCAAGCCAATAACCCAAAAATTCCAAAAAACCCCAAGGGTTTCTGAAAGCAGTTTCTGCCGCAGCTCCCACGCAGGGCTTTCTTCGCGCCTCCATGACCACCACGTTGGTCCTCCAGTTGGGCACACCTGCAACAAACTAACAACCACAGCAAATAACAGCAAGGCAACAGCTGAATAAATAAAAGATTTTTGTATTTTTTTTTTTTTTTTTTTTACCTCTATTCGGCTATAAAAGGCAGATTGTATATTGTAAAGGGGACGAACGCAAGAAATATAAATCCAAATAGCAAAAAAGAAAAAATAGATTATTCAAAGGTAGATTTCCATGCTTCGCATACCGAATATAGTGTATATACATATAGAATTGTATAAAAATACCATTTTTTTTACCTTTTTGGGCGATCAGAAGTCGAATGGTTTTCTCAAATTCTTTCGATGGTCGTGAGTTTTTTTGAGTATTTCGTCTACAAATCTGGGTCGGAGAGGGAAATAGGCCGAAAAGGACCATTGTTGGGTCCCAACCGTCGCATACGGCGGCATATAGCCATGGCCCGATGACCGGAGCCCCGTCGGCGCTCGGAGAGCTAGAGAGTTGGTAGCTCTCTGTGTTTTTTTAAGTTTTTAAGAAGAAAATGAGGTTTTCTAAAGGTTTTTTGGTTTTTATAAGAACTACCAAACTGCGCCGTTTAGGGCCGAATTTAAAACATCTAAACGACGTCGTTTCACGCTAAAACCTGATCACCCGACCCAGGCACGGCCAAATCCGCGTGTTTTGGTCTTTGAGGGTTATTTGATGAGTCCCTCCCTTCCTGCACTGATCTTTAATTAGGCCCGATTATGTTTTATTTATTTCTACATTTTCCCAGGAATTTCGTGCATCGTCTCAATTTAATCTTCATTTTAACGCTGTGTTTCGAGATTTGGGATATTTTATTTTAAACCCCTGTTCATTTGTGCGTATTTCATCCTAGTCTTAAATTATGTTTTAGTAAATTTATTTGTTTGTGAATTGATCTTTTGATTTTATATTTATTTCAATTGAGTATTTTTTTCAGTTTATGTTTTATTCTTCGTAATGCTTTTATTTTTTTTTAAAAATATTATTATTCATTCTTTTAAAATTATCTTAACATAGTTTTTTAAACTTTTTTATTGATTTTATATTGTTTTAGTTTGTGATTACTTTCATTTTGTGATTACTTTCATTCATATATATTTTTATTTGTTCTATTATATAAAATTTCTATTTTAGAATTTTCTTTATACATGTCATTTTGTCTTCAAAATTTATTTTAAATAATATTATATGTTATCATGTTATATATAATTTTTTTATATGTTAATTTCATATTATTCAAGTGTATTATCTTAAAATTTCCTTTAAAATGTTTATATCTCTTTTTAAATCTATCTACATATATAATTTATTTCTTTAAAGACCCTATTTTAATATATATATATATATATATATATATATATATATATATATACATTTGTTTATTTCAAACACTTTCATATATTATTAATATTTTTATATATACATTATTTATATTAATTTTTTTCATTTCAAGTAAATTATTTATTTAGATTGACATATATTATTTTGTATATCACTTACTTGAATTTTTATACATATATTATTTATTTTGAAATTTCATTTATATTTTACTATTTCATATATTATTTATTTTTATTTTTATTTTTTATCTATTTCCAAACTTTCATATGTGTTACTTACTCCAAGATTTTTATATATATAATTGTTTGTTTGCATATTGATGATTCCAAATTGCATTTCTTTTATATCATTCATTTATTTATTTGTTTTAAAACTTGCTACATGTTATTTGTGCTAATTTCTTGAAATTTTGCTTTTGATTCATTAGCCTTCGAATATTAATGTAAGTATTTGCATAGCATATGATATGTCGTCATTGTATGTAACCAAATTCGTTCCTTTCAAATTTCATATTATGACCATTCATTTGTATAATATTTTATCCATGTTCTATGTTCGTAACTTCATTTTTTTTTTACATTATCGCGTCGCGATTCAAATTTCAACGTTTTAGTTGATACGGGTCGTCTCATTTTTATTCCAAACAAACCAAATAAAATGCATTTTGAGCCGGTTTTATAGTAGCTTATTTGAAAACTTTTCAAAATAAGGCAATATTTTGTGTTTGGAAATTTGGGAAATCGTGCCCTAACGTGCTGGGTTTCGATTTTCCATTTGACCAAATAACCAAAATATCCTTTTAATTGCATGTTTTGGGAATCATGAGATGATCTCGGTTTTAAGGGTTTAAAATATCATATCCTAACGTACTGGATGTGGTGTTTTATTCCTCCAGGATGAGTGAATCTTAAATTCCAACTCAAGTTGTCCAAACATTTTCAAAGGGATTGCATTTTAAAAGCTTTTCAAATTTTCGACATTAAGACATTAATTAATCAATTAGGTACCAATTTTGGGCGTTGCGAGGGTGCTAATCCTTCCTCGTATCCCGAACCCATTTTCTTGACTTTCGTAGGCCAAAATCAATATTTTAATAAAATAAAATGTTTTATTAGGTGATCCGATCACACCTAAACAAAAAGGATTGGTGGCGACTCCATATTTCATCTTAAAGTCGATCCCCATTTTTTCCAAAATAAAAATGGTTTCGACACCTATCGTAATCAATTTTGTTATTAACTTTCATCCCCTCATAATTTATTTATCAATCTTTTATAAAGAAATCATGCTATAGTTAAAGACGAAGATGATCATTTGTTTGTTGTCTCTTATTTCTCATCTAGCACTTTATGTGACAGTTGGTTAGCTGATAGTGGTTGCATCAATCACATGACTTGTGATAAGAAATTTTTTAAAGACCTTGACAGGTCATTGAAGTCAAGAGTAAGGATAGAAAATGGAGAATACCTAGAAGTGAAGGGAAAAGGCACATCGGCAATAAAGAGCTGTGATGGAACTTAGTTGATCTCAACTATTCTATTTGCACCTGAGATTGATCAAAACTTGCTGAGTGTAGGGCAATTCGTGGAGAAAGGATTCAAAGTGATGCTTGAAAAGGGAAGGTGTCTTATCCTTGACTTTAGTGGAGATGCAAAAGAAGAGCTTCTCACTGAATCCACTCGAGAAGGAGCAAGTGGCATCCAACTGTTAAGGAGAAATGACATCAAATCAAATAGACCTTCTTACTAAGCAAGTTAAGAGAATTATGAAATTGATGACACAGTGTAATGAAAAGAGTTTTGAGCTTGAGATAAAATCAACAGATAATCATATCTTGCAAGAATAACTGCAAAAAAAAAAATGTTCTGAGAATAAGGAATTGCATGCAAAGATAATTCTCTTGGAGCAATAGTTGGCATCACTTTTTGATGATAAACTATCATCTTTTGCACATGAAATATCTGAAAAACATGCTGAGGAGCTATGAAAAAGTTCAATCTCAGAAGATCGAGAGTGAAAAACTAAAATTGAATCAGATGCAACTTTTAGAAGAAAACAAATGTTATGTTTTAAAAATAAAAAATTGACTGAAGAAGTTTCATATGCAAAAGAATTGACATTTGTAACAACTGTTGAGTCTAAGAATTTAGTTGGTGAGATAATCAGACTTTCAGTTAAAAATCGAAGTTGGCAAAGGAATTTTTGGTCGCGAGAAGATCTATTATTCAAATCATAAATGATATTAATCGCATGTGTAGTGACAACACAAACCTTGGAGAAGGGGGCGGTAATCTGGCCACTCCCATGACTTTTCTAAAGTAGCTAGTGATGTTTTTGAATTGTGGAATTTTGGTTTAGATGTATTAAAGATGGAATTGCATGTCAGGAAGCAATTGGAGGTAGCTCTTGAAGTTGTACTAGAAGAGAAGGAATTCATAGAAGGCAAATATTGAAGAATCTAGTTTATTGCAGATCAGAGGATCAGATGTCAGATATTTTTACAAAAAAATTTATGTTAGTCGATTTAAGTTTCTTAGGCATCTACAGTACTTAAGTCAAGAGGAGAATGTTAGTGTCTCAAGAGCTGTAAAGTTTGTTATTAATAAGACTAAGTCCTAGGGAGAATTGTTAGCTTCTTAGTAAGAGTAGGAGTTTAAATTTTGGTTAAGGTTGTTACTTGAGACATGTATATAAGAGCTGCTTGGTTAATGAATTCAATCATCCCTTTCATTCTTATTTTTCTTTGCTTCTGTTAGTTCTCTACAAAAACCAACAACAATGATAAAGCGTGAGAAGGATAAACGCGAAAACGGATCGTAAAGTTTGTCAAAGTCGCGGATTTGACTTAGGGCTCTAGACGTTCTGAAAGAAACTAGAATTTTTGATACAAACTGAAACGAAATTAAATCCAAGTTAGATAAAACAATTAAAACAAATAACTAAAATAAAATAATAAATCAAAGATTAAGGAAGTGAATAAAAAAGATAAATGGACAGATAAAACGTAGCATGTAGAAGTCCTAAGAAGCCTTGGAAACACGAAGAATCCACAACCCCCTTCAAGCAGCTCTAATTTCCCCTCCAAGATAAAAAACTTGGCAAGAAAAAGTCTGAAGATGATCCCCACAATCTAAAAAGATTGTTAAAACTCTTCTAAAAGAAACTCAAGAGAAATTCTTGAAAAGAAATACTCAGAGAGAATTTATTAACTCAAAAGAGAAATAGAATAATAATGAATTGTCTCTATTGTGTACAATGCAAAGGCCAATATATAGGCTAGATAAATAAATCTAAATAAAACTCCTAAGTATACTAGAACTCTAATTTAATCTAAACAAGAAGTAGTTTTAAACTAAACTTTCTTGTTAACATAAAATTCCTAAATAACTTAAAATACTTAATAATTATCAAAAATTCGGAATAAAATAATAAGAGCTAATAAATAAAATATTGTGCTCATATATAATAAAAATTAAGCCTAAAACTTAAACCCAATATGAAACGTCTAAGCTTGTAAGATCAATTGGGGTTCTTGAAGTGAAATGCTTAAGCTTGTTAGCATTTTTCACATGGGCTTGTCATCATAGATTGAGAGTTTAGGCCCACGAACATAATTAGTCTCTTCTAATTCATCATCACTCCAGAATTTATTGTCTTGAAACTTTAACTCTGGTTCTCGAATTTTTTTTGTGATAAAGTCTTAAACCACTAACGTGAGTTTTAACTTTATCTGTTTGGATTTGGATCTCGTAATTGGGCCTTGAGGGAAACTAAATTCATCTCTATTATGGCCTTTGAATTGGGCTGAGTTACTCGTATCAAACAATATATCCAAATTGACATGATGGTGATAAACCAAAACAGTTGAAATTTGAACATATCAGTTTTACGAAAAAGTTACTCAAATCAGATCAGTGGTACACCAAAATCAGGAAAATTACAAAGGATGATTTTGATGGACTAAGATGTAAGATATTATAAGATAATTTTTGAAAATATGATATCAAATATCAGCAGTATTAATGTTTACTGAAGCAATATTAAAGTTCAAAGATACTTTCTTTAAGAACAAGACTTATATTGTATTAAATGCTAAAGTTCAAGGAATAAATCCAACGAAAAGATAAGAAACTAATTGTTGCATTATCAAATGTAATGTTTTGTTGTATATAAGCATTTTAAATATATTAAACTAATTACAATTAAAATTATCATCAAAATGGTTTTTCAATTGACTACATCATTCAATCTTCCTTTGATAAAGAAAGCAAAGGAGCTTGAAAAATTGAAAAGAATAACATCTCAAACATATAAACCAAATAATAAGAGCAATATTAAGAAGCTCACAAGTGACTATAGTCTACATAAAGTGCATATCAAGAGAAAAATGCTCATTAGGTCTTACACATTTATGTTCAAGTTCCCTATCCATTATCATATTGAGTTTCTACTTGATCTATATTTCTATTTATATTTAGCATTTATTTGATGCATCTCCAACTAGTTGACGTATTTTTCCCTCTTTCGTTTGTTTTTAAACGCAACGACGAATGATTTGAAGAAGATAAATCGCAAGGAAATGCAAAAAAATTTAAAGAAATTTAAACAGAAATCACCTTCTAAAATTTTTGACCGCCTTCTTTTTATTCAATTCGTTTGTCATCTTTTACATTGATTTTCTCGGCCTTTTATAGCCGATTTATAGAATAAATAATAATAAAAAAGAGAACTTTAATTTTTTTCTGTCATCTGCTGGTTTATTTTCTGTTATCGGTGCTATTCTCGCATGTTCTATTGAGAAACGGCCGTACGGAGGAAGCTGCTCATGGTGACGTAGAGGCCATGCGTGGGAACCACTCGTGGGAGTGGCTGACTGTGGAGCTAGCAGGTTCCAGAAACCTCTAGGGTTTCTGGTATTTCCAAACTGTTGGGCCCCTTTGGGCCATTTGTAAATTGGGCTAGGATTTTGGGTTTTTCAATATATTAAACTAATTACAATTAAAATATATTAAACTAATTACAATTAAATATATTAAATTAAAATTATCATCAAAATGGTTTTTCAATTGACTACATCAGTCAATCCTCCTTTGATAAAGAAAGCAAGGGAGCTTGAAAAGTTGAAAAGAATAACATCTCAAACATATAAACCAAATAATAACGACAATATTAAGAAGCTCACAAGTGACTATAGTCTACATAAAGTGCATATCAAGAGAAAAATGCTCATTAGGTCTTACACATTTATGTTCAAGTTCCCTATCCATCATCATATTTAGTATCTACTTGATCTATATTTGATGCATCTCCAACTAGTTGACGTATTATATGATCCTTATGCTCTTGTATTCCATTGATTGAAACTAGGCTCTCAGCATAAAAAAAGAGGGAGACGTATTCTCGATGATGATCCAGGTAAGTATTGATCCCAAGCACCTTAAGCTCTTGGGTGGAGGGATCAAACAAGACTACTTCATAATTTGTGTTTAAAAGAAACAATTCATCATTTTTCCAAAACCCCAATGGGTTGACAACTCCAGGAATAGATTCAATACTGATTTGTTTAGTCCATACTCCTCCATTCATAACCCATAAATCAAAAGACTTGTCAATTCCTTCCACCGGGTAAACGAGAACACCAACTGATCCATTAAACACCAATACTTCACTATTGGTTTTTGAGAAAAACCCGACAAATTCAAGGATAGGTGAAACCGAAAACTTCTCATTAGCCATGTCAAATGAAAGAATCATTACTTTTTCATCAGGAGAGTTCCCCATTTCTGTTTGCCAATAACAAATTCCATCTAAGCAATTATTATTCAAATATGAATTAAACGGTCTATAATTAGGAGATGGAATTTCCTTCCAAGAATCGCATTTAAGAGAATACAACTCAACTTGGGTCACATCATCAGGACTTTCAATTCCACATTCACTATCAACAAAAATAAAAGTAACAAATCGTATAAATTTGTAGTCATCAGCCTTAAAATCAAACTCGAAAGCACCGCAGTCAAAAACAACAAGGTCACAGGTAAAGCCTGGGTAAGTAGGTCGTTGGACAGAGGATGGAGGAAGGATTTTAAGTTCTCTAGTTGATGGGTTCCAAATGGCAACCTCTGTATCCTCCATGCAAGAACTATGTAAACAAAATAATCCATGACAAGCACCCCAAACATAGGGGGAATCGTGAATGAAAAAAGGAAAGTGAATGTTTTGTTTTACTAAAAAGTTTTCATCTTTTACTACTGAAAGTTGAGAGAAAAAAGCGAGATCGGCGTTACCATCAAATCGCTGGAGAAGGGGAATAAGGCTATTGTTTTTAAGATTATTGTGATAATGCTTGGAAATGAAACGAGGAGTTTGAAAAGAAGAACACCAATACTTACAAACGCAGTTGAAACGAATAACGGACTTAACTGGAAGCTTAGACAGGATTTCCGTCACCAAAGCTTCTGGCACTGCAAATTTTGGCATCTGCATCTTCCTTTTTTTTTTCTTTTTCTCTAATCTTCGTGTAAAAGATAATATTTACTCTTCGCTCTCTAACCACCATCCAATAAACTTGGAAAAAAACAAGGCAAATTAGTATTTTAGGAAAATCAGTTTCATATGATATATATAATTCATAGCAAAATTTGTAAACAAATAAGGTAAGTTAGTTTATATGGCATAGTTCACTACAAAATTTAGGGGTTTTGGGACAATTAAAAATGTCCCTAATAGATTTGGAGACAATTTAAGTAGTCCCTTACATGCATTCTTAAAAACTATTTTAAAAAAGTTTTAGGGATAATTATGAAAAATAATCTTCATAATTAAAGATTAATTTCGTCCCTAAAACTTTAAGGACGAATTCTGTCCCCAAATTCGTAAAAACATACCAAAATAATTAGGGATGAATACCATCCCAAAATACCCAAAATAATTTAATCAGGTTTCGTCTCTAAAAATTCCAAGGTTTTGCTTTTCTTTTCCATTTAACTTAACCTTTACATATCCAACTTACAAATATTCAACAACTAGTGCTCAAGTTTCTAACATTAGGGAAAGCAAGGGTAACTTTTTAAGCATCTAATCCCCTTTTGCCTTTTTGTAATGTAAGTATGTATGCTAAATTATAGTTCCATGCTTGAAACGATCAAATCCAATTGCTAACTTTAAAAATTTTCAAAAAGTTCAAATGAATGCCTGAGAATTTTTAGCAATCTCTATCTTCAAAGCAATTATGTTTGAATATTTAATTTTGACTTGATATATCACTTGGAATCAGAATTTGACACTTTTTTCTAAGGAGGTACTTATGTTATTTTTGGTCCAATCTAGCATACTTATATTTGAAAAAAGTTATATATTTTGGCACTTAAAGATAACAATGTTAATGTTTAGTGTTTAATTTAGGTTTAATAAATTTTTTTTTTTTAATATTTTTGTGATGTATATGCAACTGGAAGTCTTGTAGAAATTGAAGGACAGTTGTTAGAAGAATTAATTGATAAGAAACTAATTGTTGCATTATCAGATGTAAAAGGAAGCACTTATAAGTGTAATGTTTCGTTGTATTTAAGCATTTTAAATATATTAAACTAATTTCAATAAAAATTATCATCAAAAGGGTTTTTCAATTGACTACATCAGTCAATCCTTTGATAAAGAAAGCAAGAGAGCTTGGAAAGTTGTAAAATCATTATGATAATTATGTCTATAAACTAGCAAATTTCTAACATTTTAGATATAATCAAAATAATAACAACAATACGAAGAAGCCTACAAGTAACTATAGTCTACATAAAATGCATATCAAGAGAAAAATGCTCATTACGTCTTACACATTTATGTTCAAGTTCCCTATCCGCTATCATATTTAGTATCTATTTTGATAATGATAATACTCTAAAATGACGTATTTTTATATATTAATCATGTGTTTATTTTGAGCTTGAGCCTGCTAATTTGAGCTATTTATGTCTTTTTATCTTTTAGGGACTAAATTGGAGGCGAAAAGTAAATTCAAGGGAAAAAGCGTCAATTTGGAGATTAAATGGGCCAATATGCAACGTGGGACAAATATGGTGCCAAAAGTGCGAACATGGAAGGCACAAGGACTTAAAAGCAAATAGAAGAGATTTTATTTTGGAAGACTCTATTTTCTTTTATTCTATTAGGATAATTAATATTAAGATAATTATTAGGATTATTCAAATTTAGGATTTTATTTTAATTATCTTTGTTTATCTTTAATTAAATGTATTTATCTTTTTAGAATTTAAGTTCAATTAGACTATCTCCTAGCACTATAAATAGGGGTGAAGTGACTCTATTTGGGGCATCTTTTCTCAGTAAACACTCTCCCCAAAAGTCTTTTGTTCTTTCATATTTCTTTTCAATAAAATTTCTTTTTCCATATTTTTATTTATTTTCTTTCCCACAATTATCATGAGCCACTAAAACCCTTCTAGCCAAAAAGTTGTCAATATTTCCCTAAAAAGGTTCTTGAGGCCTAGAATCTGTGATTTAGCCTTCTCGCCAAGTATTCATCGTTTCTCCGCACCACTGGTGGACGCTTCGTCCATGGCCCTTAAGAAGTAAGCTTTTCAGCATATGCAAAGCGGCGCTTTGTATGTATTGGAAGGATTGCATAGTCGGTTCGTTAACTTATCTGCGTCCGAGGTTGGCGAGCCAAAGAGACAAAATGGCGTGGGATTCGCCATTGAGAAGCGTTGATCTAGCATAGATTATCGGCTAGAGTCGAGTTCCCTAAAAATCGTAAGTCTAATCTTTGGAGCTGGTGGTCGAGGCGTCCTCTTCCACTATAACTGGCTTACTCGAGTCGAGAAGGATCATCTAAAAGCCAAGGATTGAGCCCAAGGCGGAATGAGACAACCGGAGGCTGGAACTTTCCCATAAGAATTTCTTTTCTCTTAAAACTCTCTTTATTATTTTTATTATTTTCGTAATCATAATTTCAATAAACTTTAAATTCTGTTTTTATTTTATTTTCGCTTCCAAAATCAATTCTTAAATTCTGTCTTTTATTTTTTTTCCAGGAACGCAGGTTTTCTTGAGCACGATTCTGCCCAGGATTTCGAGAGACAAGCATTCGTATAATCCGGTCCCTGAGGATTCGACCCTACTTCCCCTTTACTATTTCTTTTTCATTATTTTACAGGGAATAGGATATTTTTGGTGCTCTCAACGACCGCATCAGATAAAGGATGAGAAAGATGAACGCGAAAGCGGATCGTAAAGTTTGTCAAAGTCGCGAATTTAACTTAGGGCTCCAGACGTTCGGAAAGAAACTTGGATTTTTGACACAACCTGAAACGAAGTTAAATCCAAGTTAGATAAAACAATTAAAACAAATAACTAAAATAAAATAATAAATCAAAGATTTAGGAAGAGAATAAAAGATAAATGAAAAGATAGAACGTGGCGTGTAGAAGTCCTAAGAAGCCTTGGAAACACGAAGAATCCACAACCCCTTTCAAGCGGCTCTAATTTCCCCTCCAAGATAAAAACCTTGGCAAGAAAAAGTTTAAAGATGATCCCCACAATCTAAAAAGATTGTTAAAACTCTTCTAAAAGAAACTCAAGAGAAATTCTTGAAAAAAAACCAGAGAGAATTTATTAACTCAAAAGATAAATAGAATAATAATGAATTGCATGAATTGTGTACAATGAAAAGGCCTATATATAGGCTAGCTAAATAAATCTAAATAAATTTCCTAAGTATACTAAAACTCTAATTTAATCTAAATAAGTAGTTTTAAACTAAACTTTCCTGTTAACATAATAAAAAATAAGAGCTGATAAATAAAATATTGGGCTCATATATAATAAAAATTAAGCCTAAAACCCAAACCCAATATGATTTGAACTCTAATTAAAAGCCTGAAACTCGTAATTCCCATCATAATCGCGCTCAGAAATTCTACTCGCGCAGTCTTCACTAAAATGGTCATAACTTGAGCTCCTGAACTCAAAATCAAATGATTCAAAATGTGTTTCGAAGCTAAGAGATATATCTTCAAAAGCCATGAGACATCTCAACCCAGAAATGCCAAGATCCCATCCAAAAATTCATCGCAAGTCTGATGATTTCTCAAGCCTGAAAATTGGAAATTTTGATGATTGGAATCTATTAAATTTCACCCCATCTGTGTATGTATCATATTTGATCCATATCCCTCTTCATATTCAATATTTGTTTTATGCATCTCTAACTAATTGATGTATTATATGATCCTCATGCTCTTGTATTCCATTAATTGGAACCAAGTTCTCAACATAAGCAAAAACGGAGATGTAGTGCTAATGATGCTCCATGTAAGTATTGATCCCAACCACCTTGCACTCTTGGGTGGAAGGGTCAAAGAAGACTACTTCACAATTTGTGTTTAAAAGAAACATTTCACCCTTTTTCCAAAACACCAATATGTTGAAAACTCCAGTAGATTCAATGCTAAATTATTTAGTCCATATTCCTTCATTCATAACCCATAAATTAAAATATTTGTGATGTGCGTCGAATCCACCAAAAATAATTCCTACAACAGAAAAACTCTAATTAGTAGTAGAGTGGTAGTAGGGTCGAGTCCACAGGGATTGGATGCGATAATTAACTTTCGAGTATGGCTTATGAATAAGATGCCGTGTCAAGGGTCGTGGCTAGAGTCGTGCCCACGACTCAAAACGTACCAGCTGAAAAAGAAGCAAATAAATAAGTAAAGTGGGGGATTTTGAAATTGATTAGAAATTAAATAATTAAAACTGCTAAGATAAATAATTAAATAAATCAGAAATTAAATTGGGATTTGCAATCAAATGTAATAAGCCTTAGCCTTAGACTCGGTAAATTCCGTGTAACACCCCTTACCCGTATCCATTGCCAGAATAGGATACGAGGCATTACCGGAGTTTACTGAACATTTTCAGATAATTCTAAGTCATTTATTATTCAGATTTTGAAAATAATCATAATGTCTCTCTATTGGGCCCTCGAAGCCCCAACATACACTAGAAACCAAATGGAATTAAATCGAGATTATAAAAAAAATTTGCAAAATCTTAAATTTTATTTTCATCTAAGTACTTACCATTTCAAAGTTTCTTGTAATTAAACATATTACCATTCAATCAATAGCTTGTCCTTTGTCTAAGTGTCAAGCCACATCATTGTTAGTATACTTGCATTTATTTCATATAAATTCAACATTGATATACTTATTTTCTCAACATGTCACACTTGAGTTTAATAATTGTCTTTACTTACATAATTTCCTTGTATCAACATATCAAAGATAATCATATATATACATGTCATGAAACATATCATTCTTTTACCGTTTCTTCATAAGCATATATCATTCATTTCATTATATCAATATTTCATACTCCATCATTTCCATATATTTTATGTATATTTATTCCGGTAATAGCTTATATCAAACTTAACATAAATTATATTCCATGTACTTATACTTATTTCGTTTATCTATCTTCATAATTATTTCATATAACCATTCGTCATCTGATACATATTACCTGAATATCAATTGTTCAACAGATGTCATAGCGTCTCCCATCCACGGTCTTATTTATCTTTGACATGATGCCATAGTGTCTTTCAACTATGGTCTTACTCATTTTCTGTCATGTTGCCATGGTATCTTTCAACCATGGTCTTAAACATTTAATATCAGGTTGCCATGGTGTCTTTCAACCATGGTCTTACACATTTCATATCAGGTTGCCATGGTGTCTTTCAACCATGGTCTTACACATTTCATATCAGAGAGCACACTCCCGCGAACCTCATCCTTACAGTGGGATTACCAGTCCAGGCTAAATCCCCTATAATATAAACTCATAGAGTATTGTCGGGATTACGACCCAAGGCTAAATCTCTGCAGAACGACAATTACACAAATGAGCTTGGATCCGAATTACAGTCCAAAGCTAAATTCAAACCCTAATTCGGATTACCCGTCCAAGCTAAATCCATTTTCCACATATTCTTGGGAGGGCTATATGAGTTAGGATCACCCGTCCAGGGCTAGATCCTTTTTACCGTCAATTCTTTTTCAGAGATCCATCGAATTTTTCCTTCCATTCAACCGGGATTTCTTCCCCTTTTATCAAATATGTTAATGTTTCATCAATTTTCATATAATGAATGTTCAAATCATATTCAATCAATAACATACATTTCAAGTATTTAAGAATATAATTCAAGTTACATGAACTTACCTCATTGATTGTTCGTGTTTATGATTTCATTATTCTAATATCTTTTCTTTTCCATGATCAAGTCTCGTATTTGTGTCGTCCGGATCTTTATAAATAAATTTGATCATCATTTTTATTCATTTTATATTCTAATGCATTTAGTTAATACTCTAGGTAAAATTACCATTTTGCCTCTAAACTTTTAATTAATGACGATTTCATCCTTAGGGTCAAGAAAATAAAATTATTGCAATTTAATCCTTATTTCCAGCTATTATTGTCATACATATCGATAACAATCCATGAATTCTATAAATATCAAAATTTTTCACAATTTCAACACTTTTCAATTTAATCCCTAAAACATGTTTTCCCCCGATCTTGAACTAAATTGATAATTTCATTAAATTTTGTAATTTAAATAATAAAATAATCTATTTCATGCAATTTAGTCATTTCTGACATTTTTACAAAATTACCCATAAAGTTTTACCTTTATTCAATTTAGTCCTTAAGCTTAAAACATGCAAATTAGTCATGCTTGCTGAATATTCATATATATTTTTCCTCCTCCTCCTCTCCATTCCACATCCTTAAATTTATATAATATGCTTATAAGTAACATTATCAATAATTTCACTATTTACTTATATGTATATTCAAAGTTGTCCATTTGAGTCATAGTCACTAAATTATTTATTTCTTGAGTTACAGAACTCCAAATTAAGATCTGTAAATTTTATCTGAAACTAGACTCACATATATTATTACCATAAAATGTTCAGGATTTTTGGTTTAGCCAATTAGTACAGTTTATTCATTAAAGTCACCCCTGTTTTGCTGTCAGACAGTTCCGACCCTTCTTCACTAAAAATTAATTATCTCCTTGTACAGAATTCAAATGATGTTATAATTTGTTTCTAATAAAACTAGACTCATTCAGGATTCTATACATATAAATTTAAGCCCCTAATTATTTTTCTTCATTTTTTTATGATTTTTCAAAGTCTGAATAGGGGAACCCGAATTCATTCTGACCTTGTCTCACAAAATTCATTATATCTCAAAATTTACAAATCCATTGCTTACACTGTTTCTTCTATGAGAAACTAGACTCAATAATATTTAATTAAATATTTTTTTAATCTTATAATTCGATTTCGACAATTTATGGTGATTTTTCAAAGTTAGACTACTGCTGCTGTCCATAACTGTTTTAGTGCAAGATATTAATTACCATGTTATAACACCCTTATTTTCTTTTTCTACACCATTTCTCATCACTTTCTCTTATTTTCTCTTCACTAACATATCAAGAACATAGGACCTTATGTAAGAAAACTCTACTATAACATTATTTCCATGCTTTATCAACAATAACAAACTTAAAAACATATTGAAATCTTGATGTACTTGCCTTGTTCTCTTGATACCAATCTTTAACTTGATTTTCTCTCTCCTCCAGCTTCTATTTCTTGAATCCAACTTGATATTCTAACTCCCCATGCTCTCCTTAACATTTTTCTCTCTTGGTAGCTATGGAAATCCATTTGATTTTTGGGTGAAAATGGTGTATTTTTGGTAGAAGGACCAAATTGTAAAGAAAAGAAAGTTTTTTTTTCCCCCTATTCTCTTCATACGTTGGGTGCATGGGAAAGATGAAGATTCTTCATCTTTCTTTCCTTATATATATACTAAATAAAATAATAATAAAATAATAAAATATCATTTAAAAAAATTAAATTAAAATATTAATAAACTATTATTTATTTATTTAATCTAAAATATCTCCAACATCATCATTGCTTTCTAGATTTCTCTCTCTTCCAATTGACCATTTTGCCCTTTATTATCTTTTAAAATTTCATCCTTGAGTCATCATTTAATTTGGTAAAATTGCAATTTAGTCCCTCATAGTTCTTCACTTATTCAATTTGGTCCTAATTCATCCATTTTTCTTAGTTTCTAGATCATTCCACTCTTAAAATATTTACACTATTGGTCCTTCAAATTTTTCATATTTACACTTTAACCCCTCAAATTTTGAGTATTTACTCTTGTGCAACAAAACTTATCTCACTTTTACAATTTAGTCCTTTCTTGAATTAATATATCATAATATACTTCTCAATTTTGACATAACTCAAAATTTCCGTTTTTGTCACTTTATTTCCTTATTTTACTATATCAAGGATAATATCTTACTGTAAAAGTTTTCGGGGTATTACATTCCGTATTGAGCATCGATCCTCAAAAATTAATATTCTCCTTCAATCAATAAGCTGGTTATAGCAGTTAAGAACGTCCTAACCACCAATTCTTCCTCTAGTAGCTGGTTCCGGTACGACCTGCAAACCAACCCTTACCGATTACCTAACCGAGATACACGTGTTCCCAATTCAAGATTCCGACAGCCTTACGTTCTTAAGAACCCAACTCGAATCAACGGCCTCAACCGCGTGGGTCGTTTAAACCCGATCACCGCTTCCTTGATTTGTTCTCGGAAATTCGAATACAGCACGGCCGACTCGAATTTCCAACTATAAGCAAACACGACTCCAACCCAGCGTGCACTTTGACTTGAAATCGAATTCAACTTTAAGGGATGATTGGTCTATCCCGATACTTAGGAAAAAGGTGAATATCGATTGGAAGAATTTTAGGCACGAATACAAATCTCACAATTCTCGACCGAAAAGAACACCGGCCTAAAGCTAAGATGAAATTTAGTGAATCATGAATTTATCCATGCTTGAAAGTGGAAGATGATAAATTTATGTGGAAGGTGATGAAAATTGGAAAGGAAAAACACTTTGAAGGCAATTAACCAATTTGACAAAAGAAACAAAATCACATGAAAATTGACAGAATGCTAAACTCCAAATTGAAAAGGGAAAAGGAGAGTATTTCTATTCCAAGTAGAAGTAGGAATACAAAGACAAGAGATGATTTTCTAAGAACTAAAAGCCCCTATTTATATAGATAGGGTTTACTAAAAATAGCTTAATCCTAAAATAATAAAAATAATAAAACAAAATAAAATAATATCTTCTATTTTTAGCTTTTTACAAAGTAAAAATTGATGTTAAATCTTTGGCCTTCCCATCTTTATGATTTGGCCCCAACTCAATGATTTGTCTTTCAATTTGGCCCATTTTTGCTCATTTTTTACCAATTACATCCCTGACAAAATTAAATCATAAAAACAGCAATTAAGCAGGGATTAATTCAGAAATAAGCCAAATTAAACACAAGAATCATGTAAATTAATATGTTTATCAACTCCCCCTACTTAGCTCATGCTTGCCCTCAAGCATGTTTGTTCTTTCAAACATTAAATTTGTTCTACAATTTATTAAAAATCGAGCCTCTTTTCTGCATACATAATCAATGTAAACAACTTAAGCAAAAATAAATAAATGCTCAAGATATAAAGTTTGATCAACAAGTGTCATAAGGTTGAAATATGTGAACTAAATAATTTCATTAAATTGAGTTTGAATCCAATAATTTCATGGCATTATTAACTACGTATTAGAAAAATAAAATTATTGACGTGGTCAAACCTTTTTACGCGAACTAGGATGACAACCCAAGCACCCTATCCCGGTTACTCAGTTCAATCAGTCTAATTTTTTTTTTTTGTATGTGAAGGCTCAGTTAGCGGAATGTTTATAAGTTATCGACTTGTCACTTGAACCTTTTTACGCGAGATAAGATGACAACCCAAGCACCTTACCCCGGTTACTCAATCCGGTCACATTTTCAAAACTTTACACATAACTTGAACTTTTATTAATTCACTTATTTGTTCATGCACAAGCAAATATATTTTCCAAACAATCAATTTATATGAAAAATCTAGCTACATATATCAACTTTAAAACACAAATATCGACTAATCTATATACTTGAACATTTTAATTCAAAATTTTCCCAATTTTCCAAATTAACTAAGTATGAGATTAAAGGCTCAATGTTTAAATAAACTATCGAATGAATTTAACGTAAGATTGAACATATGCAAAAGAGAGACATACAACAAAAATCATGCATATTTACCATCCATCCCCCCTACTTAATTAATGCTTGTCCTCAAGCATGTGTTATATGCAATAAAGTTTAGTAGCTCAAACAACAAGCAAAGAGAAAGGTTAAGAATTCTCCCCATGTGTTTCAACTGATGTTGTCAGCGTTGGGAAATAATTGTCAGCATTTAGCAAGGCGTGCCGACGCCACCATCATTATTTGACTTCTGCAAAAACCTCCATTACGTTCCTAAAAATAGCAAATTCACTAGATTAAATAAAAATTTATTTATTCACAACCTAAATCTTACTAAAACTCAAAATAAATGAAAATAACTTTGGGTTGCCTCCCAAAAAGCGCTATTGTTTAATGTCGTTAGCTCGACGACCATAAATGTTATCCGTTTGGCTCATTAAGACTTAATTTTTCCATCTTGTGCACTTGGATGTTCTTGCAGAAAAGTTTCAATCTTTCCCCATTATCTTTGAAGCCCTTCTTGGATTCCCCTATCATTAGTGGATTAAGGTGTCTTTGAGCTTCTCCGTTCAAGTTTGCATTATTCTCTGTCAGAATTCTTGTACGTTCTGGAAACGGTTTCAACTCTAATTTTGAGGCCTTCATTACAGCTTCACGTATTGGTTTTTGGATCATCGATAATTCCTCTTGCTTAACATTGAGATCTACATTCCTGCAAGGCATGATTTGTGACTTATCATTGGGATGCTTCATATCCTCATAAACATTAAACTTAACCATTTCATTGTCAAATTCCATGGTGAGTGTTCCACCCCAAACATCAATTCTTGTTCGTGCTGTACTCAAGAATGGTCTTCCGAGAAGTATCTCAGACGAATTGGCCCAGTTGTCATCCTCCATGTCGATAATGTAGAAGTCTGCAGGAAATATTAGCTCGTTTACTTTAACAAGAACATCCTCCAGCACTCCTTTCGGATGCACTACGGATCTATTTGCAAGCTGAATAATCACACCTGTTTCCTTTAAAGGACCCGCGTTAAGTAGTTTATAAATTGACAAAGGCATAACATTAATTGATGCTCCTAAGTCACACAATGCTTTTTTAATGCTGACACTACCTATTTTACAGCATATGAAAAACATACCTTGGTCCTTACATTTGGGTGGTATTTTTCGTTGCAGAACGGCGGAGACATTTTCTCTGACACTTACCTTTTCATTGCCCAGAAGTTTCCTTTTACTTGTGTACAAATCTTTTAGAAATTTTTCGTATCGTGGGATCTGCTTAATTGCATCGAGAAAAGGTATGTTGATTTCCACCTTTCGAAAGGTGTCGAGGATCTCCTTCTCGCCTCGCTCCTTCTTGTTTGGGCAAGTCTTCCAGGAAACGGAGGTGGTACTATAAATGACTTTTGTGGTGCTGACTCTACTGGAGCCTCTGTGTCAAGTTTCTTCTCATCTCGACCAGTATCGTGGGCACGACTCGTGCCAGGTACGGGCTCTAAAATCTTTTCGCTCCTCAATGTTATAGCACTTACATTGTGTCGAGGATTTGGCTTAGTTTGGGAGGGCAACTTACATTGGGATTCCAAACGACTAACTGTGAGCGCGAGTTTTCTCACTTGCTTATCCAACTCCTGCAAATGCACGTCAGTTTTTTGTTGGAATTTCTCAGTACTGTTGGCTAACCTTTCTACTATGGCTTCCAAAGATGACTTTGGGGTTGGTATCTGTTGCTTCTGCGGCGGCCTCTGTTGAAAGGGTTGATTGAACCATGGATTCGTCCCATAACTGAGATTCGGGTGATCTTTCAACCCCACATTATACGAGTTCGAGTAGGGGTCATACCGTCTTTAGGGAGGTCCTAGAAAGTTCCCGACAGCATTCGCTTGTTCTGCCGAATCCTCCTGTACAATCGGACATGAGTCCATCGTGTGGTCTGGCTTGTTACAAATTTCACATAACTGTGCGGGGTTCGTCTTATCTGTAAGAAAAGTTTGAACAATGTTAGTCAACTTGTCACTTTTATCTTCTAGAGATAGAGAATTTAACCCATGAACTCGTCTCGTGAGTTCTGTAACCGGTCGAAATTGTTAAGAGTTGACAGCCATGGTTGAAATCAACTCTCTCGCTCTTTGAGGTGTCATGTTAACAAGTGCCCCCACTTGCAGCATCTATCATTTTCATTTCTATCGGGAGTAAACCCTCATAAAAATACTGCAAGAGTGAATGTTCAGTCAGTCCATGTTGTGGGCAGCTTGCACACAACTTTTTATATCGCTCCCAGTAATCGTAGAGTGACTCAATGTCTTTCTGACGGATTCCTACAATGTCCCTCCTTAGTTCGGCTACTCAGGCTGCAGAGAAGAACCTATAAAGAAACAAACGAGACATGTCAGACCATGTATTGACAGATCCCAGAGGCAAATAAAATAGCCACTCTCTAGCAGAGTCGGCTAATGAGAAAGGAAAAGCACGAAGTTTTATTTGGTCTTCGGTTACTCCCTAAGGCTTCATGCTTGTGCACACCATATGGAATTCTTTAAGGTGGGTGTGCTGGTTTTCATTATGTAATTATGTAATCCACGGAAAGTGGGTAGTAGATGAATCAAACCAGATTTTAACTCGAACGACGTTCCTCCTACAGGATAGGTTATACATAAGGGTTGTTGTTCATCCGGTGCCGCTGCGAGTTGGTGTATAGTTTGTTCAGCCACCTCGTCTGGTTCGTCAAAAAATTCTTCGGTGTAAGATATAGTTTCAAATCTGGGATTTGGCTGTTTACCACGTCATATGGCCTCTCTTCGTAGTTTTCGGGCCAATTTCTCAATTTCTGGCTCAAACTCTAGATTTTCCAGTTCTGATCTGGTTATAAGGTAGACAAACAAAAGTTAGAAAATATCTCAAATCCCCGGCAACGGCGCCAAAATTTGATGGGCGTTGAATCCACCAAAAATAATTCCTACAAAAGAAAAACTCTAATTAGTAGTAGAGTGGTAGTAGGGTCGAGTCCACAAGGATTGGATGTGATAATCAACTTTCGAGTCTGGCTTATGAATAGGATGTCATGTCAACGGTCGTGGCTAGAGTCGTGCCCACGACTCAAAACGTACCAGCTAAAAAAGAATCAAACAAATAAGTAAAGTAGGGGATTTTGAAATTGATTAGAAATTAAATAATTAAAACTGCTAAGATAAATAATTAAATAAATCAGAAATTAAATTGGGATTTGCAATCAAATGTAATAAGCCTTAGCCTTAGACTCGGTAAATTTCGTGTTGAGCATCGATCCTTGAAAATTAATCTTCTCCTTCAATCGATAAGCTGGTTATAGCAGTTAAGAACGTCCTAACCACCAATTCTTCCTCTAGTAGTTGGTTCTGGTATGACCTGCAAACCAACCCTTACCGATTATCTAACTGAGATACACGTGTTCCCAATTCAAGATTCTGACAGCCTTGCATTCTGAAGAACCCAACTCGAATCAACGGCCTCAACCACGTGGGTCGTTTAAACCCGATCACCTCTTCCTCAATTTGTTCTCAAAAATCTGAATACAGCACGGCCGACTCGAATTTCCAACTATAAGCAAACACAACTCCAACCCAACGTGCACTTTGACTTGAAATCGAATTCAACTTTAAGGGATGATTGGTCTATCCCGATACTTAGGAAAAAGGTGAATTTCGATTGGAAGAATTTTAGGCGTGAGTACGAATCTCACAATTCTCGACCGAAAAGAACACCGGCCTAAAGCTAAGATGAAATTTAGTGAAGCATGAATTTATTCATGCTTGAAAGTGGAAGATGATAAATTTATGTGGAAGGTGATGGAAATTGGAAAGGAAAAACACTTTGAAGGCAATTAACCAATTTGACAAAAGAAACAAAACCACATGAAATTTGACAGAATGCTAAACTCCAAATTGAAAAGGGAAAAGGAGAGTATTTCTATTCCAAGTAGAAGTAAGAATACAAAGACAAGAGATGATTTTCTAAGAACTAAAAGCCCCTATTTATATAGATAGGGTTTACTAAAAATAGCTTAATCCTAAAATAATAAAATAAAATAAAAATAAATAAACAAAATAAAATAATATCTTCTATTTTTAGCTTTTTACAAAGTAAAAATTGATGTTAAATCTTTGGCCTTTCCATATTTATGATTTGGCCCCAACTCAATGATTTATCTTTCAATTTGGCCCATTTTTGCTCGTTTTTTACCAATTACATCCCTGACAAGATTAAATCATAAAAACAGCAATTAAGCAGGGATTAATTCAGAAATAAGCCAAATTAAACACAAAAATCATGTAAATTAATATGTTTATCAATTTGTCAATTCCTTCCACTGGGTAAGCAAAAGCACCAAGCGATTTATTAAACACCAATACTTGAATATAGTGTTCGGGCCAAGCCAGATGGCCTGACCCATGGACAGGTTTAGCCCCACCTGTGTCTGATGGAGAGAACTATCAAGCATGGGCTGTGAGAACGCAAACATACATGGAGGTTTTTATTGTTAGGAAACTGTCGAGGAAGACTATGAGGTGACTTTACTTCCCAACAATCCAACTATGAACCAGATCAAAATACACAAGTAAAGAACCACCAAGAAGGCTAAGGCAAAGGCTTACCTTTATGCTTCAGTTTCGCCATCCATATTCAATAGAATTATGGATTTTGGATTAGAAAAGGAGATATGAGACTACCTCAAGGCTAAGTATCAAAGAGATGAGAGGATCAAGAGCATGAAGGTGTTGAACTTGATCAGAGAATTTGAGAGGCTACAAATGAAGGAGTCTAAGTCAATAAAAGAATACTTGGACAAGCGGATAGATATTGCCAACAAGGTAAGAGTTCTTAGGTTGATCTCTCTGATTCTAGATTGGTGAAAAAAATACTAGTCTTTGTGCCTGAGAAGTATGGCGCAACAATTACCTCTTTGGAGAACACCAAGGACTTAACTCAGTCAAGAGTAGTAGAGTTGATCAGTGCTTTTCAAGCACAGGAGCAGAGGACATTAATGAGGTAAGAAGGAAGCATAGAAGGAGCATTGAAGGCTAAGGTGCAACAGGGTGAAGAAGGAGAGAACCAGAAGTGGAATGAAAAGAAGAGTGATTGAAATAGTGGTTTAGAAACTATTGCAAAAGGTAATGGTACTAGAAATTCTAATAATATTCTATATGTAAGTATTGTAGAAAACAAATCATCCCCATTTCAGGTGTTGGAGAAGGCCAGATGTGAAGTGTAGAAGGTGCAACTTGATGGGGCACATTGAGAAGTTCTACAAGGAACCAATAAATCAGAAGCAAGGTGGAGCACATGCTATAGTTAAAGAAGAAGATGATCATCTATTTGTTGTCTCTTATTTCTCATCTAGCATTTTATGTGATAGTTGGTTAGTTGATAGTGGTTGCACCAATCACATGACTTATGATAAGAAGTTGTTTAAAAACCTTGACAGGTTATTGAAGTCAAGAGTAAGGATAGAAAATGGAGAATTATACCTAGAAGTGAAGGGAAAAGGCACAACAGAAATAAAGAGTTGTGATGGAACTTAGTTGATCTCAAATATTCTGTTTGCACCTGAGATTGATCAAAACTTGTTGAGTGTAGGGAAATCGGTGGAGAAGGGATTCAAAGTGATGATTGAAGAAGGAAGGTGTTTTATCCTTGACTTAAGTGGCAATAAATTGTTTAGGATCAAGATGCAAAAGAAGAGCTTCTCATTGAATCCACTCGAAGAAGAGCAAGTGGCATCCAAGTGTTAAGGAGAAATGACATCAAATCAAATGGACCTTCTTACTAAGAAAGTTAAGACAATTATGAAATTGATAACATAATGTAATGAAAAGAGTTTTGAGCTTGAGATAAAGTCAATAGATGATTGTATCCTACAAGAACAACTGTAAAAAAAGTTTTCTGAGAAAAAGGAATTGCATGCAAAGATAACTCTCTTGGAGCAACAGTTGGCATCACTCTCTAATGATAAACTGTCATCTTTTGCACATGAAGTATCTGAAAAACATGCTGATAAGCTACGAAAAAAAGTTCAATCTCAGGAGATCGAGAGTGAAAAAGTAAAATTGAATCAGGTGCAACTTTCAAAAAAGAACAATGTGTTATGTTTTAAAAATAAAAAATTGACTGAAAAAGTTTCATATACTAAAGAATTGACATTTGTAACAACTGTTGAGTTTAAGAATTTAGCTGGTGAGATAATCAGACTTTTAGTTCAAAATGCGAAGTCGGAAAAGGAATTATTGGTTGCGAGAAGATCTATTATTCAAATCATAAATGTGTTGTAGGTCAGGAAGCAATTGGAGGCAGCTCTTGAAGTTGTACTAGTCGATAAGGAATTCATAGAAGGCGAATATTGAATAAACTAGTTTATTGCAGATCAGAAGATCAGATGCCAGATATTTTTACAAAAAAAAAAATTATGTTAGTTGATTTAAGTTTCTTATGCATCTACAGCACTTAAGTCAGGAGGAGAATGTTAGTGTCTCAAGAGATGTAAAGTTTGTTATTAATAAGACTAAGTCCAAGGGAGAATTGTTAGCTTATTAGTAGGAGGAGTTTAAATTTTGGTTGAGGTTGTTACTTGAGGCATGTTTATAAGAGCTGCTTGGTTAATGAATTCAATCATCCCTTTCATTCTTATTTTTCTTTGCTTCTGTTAGTTCTCTGCAAAAACCAACAACAACATATCCAAATTGACATTATGGTGATAAACCAAAACACTTTAAATTTGAAAGTAACAGTTTTACGAAAAAGTTACGCAAATTAGATCAATGGCACACTAAAATCAGGAAAATTACAAAAGATGATTTTGATGGACTAAGATGTAAGATATTATAAGATCTTATAATTTTTGAAAATATGATATCAAATATCAGCAGTATTGTTTACTGAAGCAATATTAAAGTTCAAAGATACTTTCTTTAAGAACAAGACTTATATTGTATCAAATGCTAAAGTTCAAGGAATAAATCCAACGAAAAGATAAGAAACTAATTGTTGCATTATCAAATGTAATGTTTCGTTGTATTTAAGCATTCTAAATACATTAAACTAATTTCAATAAAAATTATCATCAAAAGGGTTTTTTAATTGACTACATCAGTCAATCCTTTGATAAAGAAAGCAAGAGAGCTTGAAAAGTTGAAAACGATGACATCTCAAACATATAATCCAAACAATAACAGAAATATTAAGAAGCTCACAAGTGACTATAGTCTACATAAAGTGCATATCAAGAGAAAAATGCTCATTAGGTCTTACACATTTATGTTCAAGTTCCCTATCCATCATCATATTTAGTATCTACTTGATATATATTGCTATTTATATTCAGTATTTATTTGATGCATCTCCAACTAGTTGACGTATTATATGATCCTTATGCTCTTGTATTCCATTGATTGAAACCAGGCTCTCAGCATAAAAAAAGAGGGAGACGTACTCTCGATGATGATCCAGGTAAGTATTGATCCCAAGCACCTTAAGCTCTTGGGTGGAGGGATCAAACAAGACTACTTCATAATTTGTGTTTAAAAGAAACAATTCATCATTTTTCCAAAACCCCAATGGGTTGACAACTCCAGGAATAGATTCAATACTGAATTGTTTAGTCCATACTCCTCCATTCATAACCCATAAATCAAAAGACTTGTCAATTCCTTCCACCGGGTAAACAAGAACACCAACTGATTCATTAAACACCAATACTTCAATATTCGTTTTTAAGAAAAACCCGATAAATTCAAGGATAGGTGAAACCGAAAACTTCTCATTAGCCATGTCAAATGAAAGAATCATTACTTTTTCATAAGGAGAGTTCCCCATTGTTATTTGCCAATAACAAATTCCATCTAAGCAATTATTACCCAAATATGAATCAAATGGTCTATAATTAGGAGATGGAATTTCCTTCCAAGAATCGCTTTTAAGAGAATACAACTCAACTTGGGAAACATCATCAGGACTTTCAATTCCACATTTACTATCAACATAACAAAGAGTAACAAATCGTATGAATTTGTAGTCATCAGTTTTAAAATCAAACTCGAAAGCACCGCAATCAAAAATAACAAGGTCACAGGTAAGGCCTGGGTAAGTAGGTCGTTGGACAGAGGATGGAGGAAGGATTTTAATTTCTCTAGTTAATGGGTTCCAAATGGCAACCTCAAACTCATTCATGCAAGAACTATGTAAACAAAATAATCCATGACAAGCACCCCAAACATGGGGGGAATTGTGAATGAAAAAAGGAAAGCGAATGTTTTGTTTTACTAAGAAGTTTTCATCTTTTTCTACTGAAAGTTGAGAGAAAAAAGCGAGATCGGCGTTGCCATCAAGTCGCTGGAGAAGGGGATTAAGGTTATTGTTTTTAAGGTTGTTGTGATAATGCTTGGAAATGAAACGAGGAGTTTGAAAAGAAGAACACCAATACTTACAAACGCAGTTGAAACGAATAATGGACTTAACTGAAAGCTTAGACAGAATTTCCGTCACCAAAGCTTCTGGCACTGCAAATCTTGGCATCTGCATCTTCTTTTTTTTTTCTTTTTCTCTAATTTGTGTGTAAAAGATAATATTTACTCTTCGCTCTCTAACCACCATCCAATAAACTTGGAAAAAAACAAGGCAAATTAGTATTTTAGGAAAATCAGTTTCATATGATATATATAATTCATAGCAAAATTTGTAAACAAATAAGGTAAGTTAGTTTATATGGCATAGTTCACTACAAAATTTAGGAGTTTTGGGAAGATTAAAAATGTCCTGAATAGATTTGGAGACAATTTAAGTAGTCCCTCACATGCATTCTTAAAAACAATTTTTAAAAAGTTTTAGGGACAATTATGAAAAATAATCTTCATAATTAAAGATTAATTTCGTCTCTAAGGCTTTAAGGACGAATTCCGTCCATAAACATACCAAAATAATTAGGGATTAATGCCATCCCAAAATACCCAAAATTATTTAATCAGGTTTCGTCTCTAAAAATTCCAAGGTTTTGCTTTTCTTTTCCTTTTAACTTAACCTTTACATATCCAACTTACAAATATTCAACAACTAGTGCTCAAGTTTCTAACATTAGGGAAAGCAAGGGTAACTTTTTAAGCTTCTAATCCCCATTTTGCCTTTTTGTAATGCAAGTATATATGCTAAATTAAAGTGTTCCTGTTCCATGCTTGAAGCGATCAAAGCCAATTGCTAACTTTACAAATTTTCAAAAAGTTCAAATGAATACCTGAGAATTTTTAGCAATCTCTATCTTCAAATAAAGTATGTTTGAATATTTAATTTTGACTTGATATATCACTTGGAACAAGAATTTGACACTTTTTTCTAATGTAGTTCCTATGTTATTTTTGGTCCAATCTAATATATCTATATTTGAAAAAAAGTCATATATTTTAGTACTCAAAGATAACAATGTTAACGTTTAGTGTTTAATTTAAGTTTAATAAATTATTATTATTATTATTTTTAAAATTTTTGTGATGTATATGCAACTGGAAGTCCTGCAAATATTGAAGGGAAATTGTTAGGAGAATTAATTGATAAGAAACTAATTGTTACATTATCAAATGTAAAAGGAAGCACTTATACGGTTATGTTTCCTTGTATATAAGCATTTTAAATATATTAAACTAATTTCACTAAAAATTATCATCAAAAAGGTTTTTCAATTGACTACATCAGTCAATCCTTTATCCAGCTTGGAAAGTTGTAAAATCATTCTGATAATTATGTACATAAACTAGGAAAAGGCTAACATTTTAGATATTATCTAAATAATAACAACAATATGAAGAAGCTCACAAGTAACTATAGTCTACATAAAATGTATATCAAGAGAAAAAAGCTCATTACATCTTACACATTTATGTTCAAGTTCCCTATCCACTATCATATTTAGTATCTATTTGATTCATATCCCTTTTTATATTCAATATTTATTTGATGCATTTCAAACTAATTAACGTATTATATGATCCTCATGCTCTTGTATTCCATTAATTGGAACCAGGTTCTCAACATAAGCAAAAACGGAGATGTGGTGCTGATGATGCTCCATGTAAGTATTGATTCCCAACCACCTTGAACTCTTGGGTGGAGGGGTCAAACAAGACTACTTCACAATTTGTGTTTAAAAGAAACATTTCACCATTTTTCCAAAACCCCAATACGTTGAAAACTCCAGGAATAGTTTGATGCTGAATTGTTGAGTCCTTATTCCTTCATTCATAACCCATAAATTAAAAGATTTGTCAATTCCTTCCACTGGGTAAGCAAAAACACCAAGCGATTTATTAAACACCAATACTTGAATATAGTGTTCTGGGTAAGACTCGAAAAATTTTGGGATAGGTGAAACCGAAAACTTCTCATTAGCCATGTCAAATGAAAGAATCATTTCTTTTTCATCAGGATAGTACCCCATCGTTGTCTCCCAATAACAAATTCCATCTAAGTAATTATCACCCCAATTTAAACCACATGGGGTATAATTAGGAGATGAGATTTCCTTCCAAGAATCACATTTAAGAGAATACAACTCAACTTGGGACATATTTTCAGCAAATGCATTTTCATATTCAGTATTAACAAAAGAAAGAGTAACAAATCGTATGAATTTGTAGTCATCAGCTTTAGAATCAAACACGAAAGCACCGTGGTTAAAAAAACACAGGCATAAGTATGGCCTAGGTAAGTAGGGCGTTGAGCTGAGGATGGAGGAAGGATTTTAAATTCTCTAGTTGATGGGTTCCAAATGGCAGCCTTATCTGTTAAACAATCATTTAAACAGAATAATCCATGACGAGCACCATAAACATAGGGTAGTTGATTCTTAAAAAAAGGAAATCGAATGTTTTGTTTTCCTAAAAAGTTTTCATCTTTTTCGACTGAAATTTGAGAGAAATAAGGCATGCTGGCCGTGCCACGATCATGTCGTTGGAGAACGAGATTAAGGTTATTGCTTTTAACATTGTTGTGATAATGTTTGGAAATGAAATGGGGAGTTTGAAAAAAAGAACACCAATACTTACAAACGCAGTTGAAGCGAGTAAGGGATTTAACTGGAAGCTTAGAGAGAATTTCAATCACCAAAGCTTCAGGCACTTCAAATCTTGGCCTCTGCATCTTCCTAAAAGTTAGGCGTCATCTATGGTGGCAACCTTAACCATGAAGCAAAGAAGTATAAAAGGCAAGCATTTAATGCATAATTTCGATGCATTTTAGGAAAAGATAATATTTACCTTTCGCACTCTAACCACCATCCAATAAACTTGGAAAAAAGTAAGGCAAATTAATATTTTAGGAATATATATATATATATATATATATATATATATAATTAATTTTTAAACAGGTAAGTTAGCTTATATGAAAACATCTAAATTAGATAAAAAAATTTATGAAAGTGTAATTTTTTTATACAAAATCGGGAATAAGTGTATTTCAACACGCTCAAACTCACGTCCTCCTATATTGATAACAATTTCGATATCAATTGAACTTAAACTTTATTATCTATGAAAGTATAATTAAAAAATATTGATATGATAGCTTTTTTTAATTGTTTTATCTAAGTAAAAATCAAGGGTCATCTTTGTAACACATTTTGTAAAGTTTGCCTAAAGGTTAAATTATGTTTTTAGTCCTTGTACTTTATGAAAATTGTCGATTTAGTCTTTATACTTTAATTTGGTCATTTATAGTCATTATACTTTTAGAATTTTAAAATTGCAGTCTTCACTGACAACAACTATTAAATTCATTAAGTTAAATTCTATTATTTTCAAAACCTGATGCTGCAAACTTGTTATCATATGTGTAATGCTATGTCAGCTTCTTATTTATACATATTACTCTCTAATAATTCAGTTAATGGGTTAACGTTTGTCATTTGAGTCAAAATTAAAATTTCATATTTTGATAAATATATGGTTTAAGAATGATTCAGTTAAAGAATACGAACTAAATCTATAATTGTATTGAATCAAACAATAATTCATCCATCGATCTCCAATTTGAATAACATGTACCTTTTTCGAATTGTTTTGTACCTCACTTTAGCTATTCATTCTTTTCTTGTTGTTCTTTCTCTACTTCACTAATAGACTTTCTTTTAAATATTTTTTCATTCTTGTTAAACATTTAGAACAAATAAATTTAAGCTTTAAACAGAAATGTTTTCATAAAGTCAACATACAACTAGTAATTTTCTTTCACAAAAAAAAAATTACTTAAGTGTATTTTGGTGTAATGAGAATACAACATGTCAATTTTCAAACATAAGCTTCACAATCAGGGGCGTAGCCAGGGGGGCTGGCATGGGCCCCGGTCCCCCCTAAAATGTAAAATTGTATTTTAGGTCTTTCAAATTTTTTAAAAATTTTAAATTAGTAAAAAGTAAAATTGCACTTTGGCCCCCCTTAAAATTATAAATATTTGATTTAATCCTTTACAAATTATAAAGATATAAACTATAGAAAATTAAAATTTCATCCGACCCCCCTAAACAAATTTTCTGGCTTCGCCCCTGTTCACAATAATCATACTAACAATAATAATTTCTAAATAAGAATATTGTGTACTTACAAGACAAACATAGAAGTACTGCTCAAATACCCTACACAAAATAGAAAACATATAGTCTTAATACCCTACCAAAAGAATGAAAATTGTAAGCAATTCTAAAGTCGATCGGAAAGGGTAATCTTTTAATGGGAGCATTTGTTCCATTTAATTTCGAGATATTGCATCTTTTGCGGATTCCAGGGCCAATGTGGCAGCAGCAGCGGCACCGGTGAGGACACCGCCGCTGGTCTTCTGGTTGGTTGGCGGATGTTGGTGAGTCACTTGCACGGCCTTCATCTCTGGACCCTTCCCAGCTGATGAACTATAGTCCATTGTTTCCACCTTTCTTTCTACATCACCTTGTGCATTTGTGGTCTCAAACTCCTGTTTCAAAGCAAAATGCATTTAAAAAATAAAATCTGAATTCAAGAAGATCAAACATTAACGAGAAGTGGAGATACAAAAGAAGAAAACAAACAATACCTTCCTGGATTGGATGTTCATATTGAATGTGAAGAATCTTAGTTAAGATATTGGATTTGGATATTAAGAAGTGAATAAGAATATTTATTTACATAAATAAGGTGTAATTGGAATAATAGTGAGACATGGGTGATGATGAATGCTTGGTCTCCAACACCAATTATGTGCCAAAAGTAGAGGACCTAACATCAAGCGTACACCTACACTTGTTACGCCCTCTTATATCTCATCTGCAAGACTATGATTTTTCGGAAGCAAATATTAACTCCGTTTTCTTTTTCTAGATATAAAAGTATATTTTTCTTTTGCATGTCCAAAGTATGAACAAATTAAAACTTACCCCTCTTAAATTTTTGTTTTTATTTCTATCCATTCTCAAAAAATTATCGTGGCCGGTAAATTTGGTTTAATCTTTATATTTTTTATTAATAGTATTCTTTTTTTTTATTAAATTTATCCCTCAATCCACGTATAGTTCATGTATATATATATATATATATATATATATGCGCCCACACACGCTTCTTTATCCAATGCCTCCATATCCTTCTTCCATCCTAAGTTACCTTATGATTAAGGAAATTTCATAAAATTGTTACTAGTGAAGAATAACATCATATCCCCATTTTATGTTCCATTGTATTCACTGAGAAGTGATTCTTGGAAGGAAATTCCATTTCCTAATTATACACAAAAATTACATAGAATTTGTTATTGGGAAACAACGATAGGGATGTATCGTGATATTGAAGTACTGATTCTTTCATTTGACATGGCGAATATTCCATAATTTGTTGGGTTTTTCCCACAATACGATGTTATGCTATTGGTGTTTAATTGATCGTTTGGTGTTACTGTTTACCCATTGGAAGGACCTAACACGTCTATTGATTTATAGGTTAATTATGAGTGAAGAATTGCATGGACCAAACAATTCAGTATTGAATTTATTTCTGGAGTTGTACACCCTTTAGGATTTTGAAAAAATGGTGAATTGTTTTTTAGAGGCACAAATAACGAAATAGTGTTATTTGACACTTTCACCCAAGATCTTAAGGAGTTTAGGATTAATACTTTCTAGATCATTATAGGAGTCCATTTCTTATGTTGAGAGCCTAATTCATATCAATGGAAAATAAAAATGCGAGGAACATATAACACGTCAACCAGCCAGAGATGCATCACATAAATACTGAATATGAAGAGAGATAGGCATCAAATAGATACTAAATATGAAAATGGATAGGGAACTAGATCATAAATGTGTAAGATGTAATTATCATGGAAATATTCTTGATGGTTACTGATCGAGTTGCCAGACCATTACGTCATCAATTGCATCTTGTTTCTCTGTATTAGATCTTTCTCAAACTACCCTCTACATGAAACTGATCCACAGTTAAAGCATTCATACAAACTATCATCATGCAGCGCAAGCTGAAATCGATAAATTCTACTCTATCAATTACCTACTTTACCATACTTCTCTATATTATATATAGAGTTGTGATTTTCAATTTGTTTCAGTGGGCATCCAGCCAGAAACTTTGAGTCTTTCATAGGAATTCGGGCCTTTCTTCATCTGCAACTCGGTTACTTCATTGGTCATATTTGTTGACCTTTTATGGAATTCTTTATGTATAACCAATTCAATTTAAATGGTTTAATTTGCTCCTAGTCCCTACACTCTTTACACATTTGAAATTTAATCCATCTACTTTGTATTTCTATAAATTTAATCAATCTACTTTTTTTTATTTAACTAGATTCACTTTCTTGCTACAGACAAGAATATGAGTTGGGAATTAAATCAATTACTTCAAATTATTATTTAATTATTTTGTAATTAAATAATTAAAGTTCAAAGTGGAAATTAAATTAATAAAGTCATCATAGTTTCATGAAAACAAGTTAATTAAATTGATTTATTCATAGATTTTAGTACTATAAAGTCGTCATGATTTTGACGGAATTAGAATTACGTTGAGTAATTTAATGAGTTTAATTAACTATTTAATTAATTAAATGAATAAATAATTTCTTTGGAATAGGAAATATATCTTTTGGGCTGAAAAATTATATAAATTAATTTAAAGATCAAATAACACATATAATTGATTCGATAAATGACGAAGCCCAACTAGACCCAGTTTAATAGGGATGGGCAACAAACCTCAGTCACAAAGAGAGCATACCACAGCCCCTAGCTTGTATACTCCTGGTAGGAGTCATATTTCCCATTAAAATATTATTATTAAGTGACACCTTATTCAAACTAAAACGCTTGTTAATTTATCTACAAATAGAGGCTAAGGGCTACACCTAATGTACGTCGATATTCTGTCAAAATATAGAATTTATTTCTAAATAAATTTTATCTTTTAACAGAGTTCGTCTTTCAATTTATAGCTCTTAAAGTTTCACTAAAGTGTTCGTCGATTTGTGAATAGAGCCCACACTCTAGTAAATCGAGGTTGAAGATAATGGAGAAGATTGCGAGGTCGAAAGCCGAGAACAAAAAGTCCACCTAATTTGAAAACATGGGTATAATGTGCATAATAGAATTATTGCTATTAACATCAAAACGGGTCAGTTTTAAAGAAAATTCCTAAAATTCTGTTGTGCTTAATTCCATTATTTTTAAATTGATTTTTCCTACACCAATGTCACCGGAGATATGGATTACTTAGAATCTTTTATAGACAAAAATAGTGCTATAATTGGGAATTGATAACCTTTGCAATTGAGTATGAAAACTTCAACTTAATTAATTAGTTAAAATCCTCAGTCATTTTACCATAGTTGTAACTTCTAAGAGTGATTCTTCCATCAATATTACCTCTCCCCATAGATCAACAATGCTTAGAAAAATAATCATATTCGATATTACCTCTCCCCATAGATCAACAATGCTTAGAAAAATAATCGTATTCCAACTGTTAAAAAGGGATTCTCAACACTATTATCTAGGTAGATATGAAGTTTATGAATGCGAACATAACTCCACAATTTTAAACCAGCCTGATAGTTAATCTCATCCCCGTTTAAGAAATATTTCTTTCATTCCACCTACTTAAAATTTCTTGTCGAAATTGTTTTTTTTTTATATCTATGTGTTCCAATTTCTCTTTTTTAAATTATCTATCAAGTAACTAATTTCAAAAAAAAAAAACAATTCTATATAGTAGAGATTAATAAACAAGAAGCAAATGATTTGCAAAGATAAGTATCATTTTATTTATTATTATTCAAAGAAACAACTACACTTTCACTTATTATTCAAACATACAATTACAATTTTATTTAGGATTTCACAATGAAGCTCATCGACCATATCGACTAGCAACTTCCACAAAATCCAGCATACTTATATTGCTAATACTATGCAGTGTAGTGCAGGAAGATGAACCATGGGGGAGTCAATCTTAAACAAATGGGAAACCTGCAACAAATAAACAAACAATAGCTTCATCAGAATGAAACCAACACTATCAATTAAAGCATTATATGTCTAAAGTCAAGGTAATGTAAACTGCAGCATGCAAATTTGTACTTACCTCCGCACTTGTGACCAACAGGACGAACTGCAATGTTGCAGCGTTTTGGAATGGTCACTGCAACTTCTGGCCTCACCCCCGCATCGTATGCGGTACGAGTTTGCAGAATAGCGCAGAGGCAGCCTGGATTGCTGAGCTTTTTCTCTATTATGGCACAACAACGCTCAGAAACCGGAGCTCTCCAGTATTTTGCAGCGTATGTACATGGAGACAGCTTCTGAGCTTCCTTCTCAATGTCATGTTTCCCACAGGGACCATAATAATCATGAGTTGCATCCACTCCATTGAACCCTGCAATGCTCATACTCACAACAAACACTACAACCCACATGTACTTCACTTGAGTTTCCATTTCTTGAATGCAATATTCAGCTATACTTGTCTACAACTTGAACTCAGAGGATGGCACTCCTCAACAATTTATACCCAAACAAGTAGATGAATTCCACATGTTACAATGGACATGGAACCAGAGAAAAAGTCATGTGTCAGCTGCTATACCTACTATTTAAGAACATCGTTTTCGACTTATCAGACCATTAAACATCAATTACACCTTGTTTCTGTGTATTAGAACTTTCTCAAACAACCATATATATGAAACTGACCCACAGTTTAAGCATTAGCATATAAAAACCGAGTCTATCATTTGCCCACATTGACTTTTTTCGATTTTACCCCACACCATCTTTGTGGGCTGATGGGGTTCTGGTTTTCGGGTAGGTAATATATATGTATATATAAATCCAGAGAGATGATTTAGACCGAATTTTTATATTTTAAGGCCGAAATTCTTGGTCCAAATGAGAGACGAGCCAACAATGAACCTACTAGCCTATCAGCCCAAATCCCCAAAAAAATGAATAAAAAATTAAAAGAACTAAATGATTAAAAGCCCAACGCTGAACACATCTATCCAAACCTGAAAACTATTGTTTTTAATAATTATTTATAAAATTCAAATTCTTTTTTATTATATGATCTATGCTAAACTAAAAGTAAAGAAAAATATTCTGCTATTAATTAAATTAATTTATTTATCTTCCATTCCTAACAATGAACAATAAATTAATTTAATTAATTGTAAATATTTTTTTCTTTTACTTTTAGCTTAGCATGGAAGATTCGAGTTATATAATAAAAAAATAATTAAGTTTCATAGATAATTTTTAAATACGACTTATTTGAGTTTATTTTGTTAATGATAATTTGGAAACATAAAATAAGATTTTAAACGTTAAGAGGATACTAATTTAATTAATTTTAATATTATAGTAACAAATTAGTTGATATTATCTCTGGATAAAAAATCAACAATTTATTTTATTTATTTTGAAATTTAAAATTTCAATATTTAAAAAAATTAAAATTTTGACAATGAGATAAACAAGTAAAATAGGTTATATACTAAGTGACACTTCGATGAAAAAAACATAAAATACTTAAAATGTTATTTTTGCAACTTTTCTTTTTCGTTGGGTATGACTTATTGTATCCTAAAGGCAAATTTAAAAGCCTTAAGAATAGTGTTTTTCACGCCTCAAGTCTTTATCTAAATTTTCTTTATTTTATTACTTGCAACCCAAGTTTTCTTACTATGTCTAACAAAAATATAAATAAATATTATGTTCTAATACTTATTGTAGTTCAATCTTTAGACATCAACAACTTCATTAGAACTCTGAATTACACCCGGTAATAAATACCATATTATATTTATAATATTTATTTATGTGAAAGACTCTTTTCTAAACACCTCAAAATCTATCACATTTTACCTTCTCTCTTTTTTGGCAATCTTTTTTGCCTAACAAGCACAGCAGCAGAAAGCACATGTACCATTCTCCATTGTAACCTTGATTTGATCAATTTTGACATTGTTAGGCAACCTTAACCTCCTCAAAAACTTACCACTTCTCCTCTCAATCCCTATTCTTATCTTCTTTCTCAATACTCCTTTCCCCAAAGCATAAGATAGTAAGATAAGTTTTTTTCGTAAATAAATTAAATGTTACTATGGGATAATTTCAAAATTAGCTCTTATACTTTAGGGTTTGTTCTGATGCGGTATCTCTTCTTTCAAAAAGTCAAATTTGGTACTTCAAGTTTTGTTTATCAATATGGTATCTGTGCTTAATTCTACTTTAATTCATAAAGAAAAAGTATAGAGACTAGATGTGAAATTTAACCCTTTTTTTTTTTTGTTTAACCTTTTTTTTTGGGTCTAAAATGATGATTAAATGTCACAATTAACAGTTCAATGACCAGAATGTTATAAATCGATAACGTTAGTGACCATTTTGACACACTATTGCAATGAAGATTTTGACACATTAAGCAATGCAATTACAGGCTAAACAATACTTTATTTAACACACAATTGCAATGAAATTTTGTACCATATATACCATAGAGTGACAAATTTTATCATATTCTGAAAATAGTCTTAAATGGGAAAGTTGGCATATACGAAGAAAGTAAATTATTTTGCTAACTTCCAGTTGAGTAAAAAATAAAATAATACGAAGGAAAAGTGCCATAAAGAGCTTTTAATTTTGAAATAAATGACAAAAAGACAAATTGAAAGCAATAAATATATATATATATATATATATATATATATAGTATTCATAATATAATATCAAACCTAAAATTAGGATTTATTGAAAGATGATCGACTTGATAATTAATATTGATTTGTCTGAAATAACATTTCATATATTTAAATAATATTATAATATATTTTTATTATTTTATTATAAATCGATTGAATTTGTGGTAAGATTAATTGAACCAATCAAATCGAAAATTGATAGCCTGATCAGTTCGACCACCGGTCTAGTTCTGAAAACATAAATCTTTTGACTTTTTCAATCATGATATCTATGAAACATTAGAATTTTTAAAACAATTTTAAAAAATATTTTTTTTAAATTATACATAAAACAAAACTCGTGCATCACACAATATAAATAAATTTAATTTTCACATTTAATAAACGGATACTACATGGATCTTATATTAATAGATAAAAGTGATGGAGTGTGTATCTTAACCCCCAATTTACAAATCATATTTAGTAAGGAATTCCATAATTTGCGTGTAATATAAATATTTTTTTTCTATATATGTATTTATTTCACTTTACATTTTCCATAAATTTTTAGATATCAAAAGAAAAATATAAATTATATATTTCAATTTTTTTATATTCTTTACATTCGATTTATCGTTTATGTTCGGTGTTCCACAATAAATAGATGAAGTCTTAACTTTATTGATTGTCCTACTGTTTTGTCCCTTTCTATTTATGGTGTGATATGCAATTACTCATAGTCTCCCTTTTGCGTAACTATTGCACTATTTAAGTTAATATTTGACTTTGAATACCTTTAATACTTAATTTACTACGTAAACAAATGAATCTGCCTACTAGTTTGAATCACATACAAGTGTAGGGAGAATCACAATTTAATAAAAATGGATTGTTAAGTATGACTCCTATTTCAGTTAAATTTGAGAAATAATTTTTTAGTTAAATTCTATTTATTTGTTTCAATCAAACACTAATTAGTTTAGATTATTTTATTATTATTTAACCTATGAATTTAGCCTATAAATAGGCTCTTTTACAATTTAGAAAATTTTGTATTTACGTTTTGAGGGTTTTTTTTATTTTTGAGTTTTCGGGATTTAGTTTTTATCTCCATCTTTTTTTACTCTTCGTTTCTTTTGCTATTATAATAAAATTATCTTTACCCATAGTTTTTTATCTTCTTTAGAGGGGGTTTTTCACGTTAAATTTGTGTGTTTAATTTCTCAATTTATTCCGCTATTTTTTCTTGTTCGTTGCTTAATCGAGCCAATCCCAACAGATATATTTTTATGCATGAAAATACCAGCTAACCAGTTCTACATTATAATTTTGAGACTTTGATAAAGAAATTTGCTATACTATGTTAAAATTTAAGATTATGGAGTAACTATTTTTTTTAAAAATTTTAGAATAATTTTAAACGTCTTGAATTTTTAAATTTAAAAAATAAAGAGACTAAATTTTTAAAAATAAAAAATTGAGAATTAAATTCCAAACATACAGAAAGTGCATAAATGTGGAGCATATTGTTCTTTAAATTTAAACTATTTTATCTTAATTCTTAAACAATTGGGGACTAAATTCAAAAGAAAAATATTATATTTGATCTTAATCCTTATTCACATGGATACACATGCAAATAAGGAAAATTTCCTAAATGACATGCAAGTAATTATAATGTATCAAATGCTTACCTTTTATGCTTCTTTGCTTCATGTTTAAGGTTTGCACCATAGATGACACCTACCAACTCACATTTTGCTTGCTTATTTATTCCTCTTAGTCAAATTTGCCTATTAAATGCTTACCTTTAATGCTTATTTGCTTCATGGTTAGGGTTTGGACCATAGCTGACACCTACCAACTCCCATTTTGCTTGCTTATTTATTCCTCTTACTGAATTACAAATAAAATAATCAAAGAAAATAAAAAGAGAAAGATGCAGAGGCCAAGATCTGAATTGCGAAAGCTTTGGTGATGGAAATTCTCTCAAAGCTTCCAGTTAAATCCCTTACATGCTTCAACAGTGTTTGATAAACTACTACATTACATCTTGATGGTTGAGCTAAGATAGCAAGGATTTGATAAATGGAAGTCTTGACATTGTTGGTTGTCTACTTTTTTTTTGTCCTTTTCTATCTATGAAATGATCTGCAATAACTCATAATCTCCCCTTTACATTAATTATTGCAACATTTAAGTTAATATTTGACCTCGAACACCTTCAATAATTTTAATTTGCTCAACAAATGAAAGAATATTGTTAAGCTAATCTTTTTGCCAGCAGGTGTGAATCACATAGAAGTGTAGGCAGAATCACAATTTAACAAAACAGGATATATTTTGATGGTCGAGATAGCAAGGTTCCACTATTTGGATTTGATAAATGGATAAGTCTTGGCTTTGTTGGTTGTCCCACTATTTTATCCCTTTCTATCATGCAAATATAGGGAGAATCACATTTTAACAAAAATGAGTATATGTTTATGCATAAAAATACCTGTCAGCCAATGCTACATTATAATTTTGAGACTTTGATAGAGGAATTTGCATTAACATTATGGTAGGTAAGCTCATATATATGAATGTAAATCCATTTTTGTTAAATTGATATTCTACACTATTTCATGTGAAAGAATAACAGTTGATGTAGTCGTGGTTGGTACATATAAAAATAAATTAATTCATTTTCTCCACTAAGCATTGATTACTCTTAATCAAGATTTAAACCGAATGCAATGTGCTTTAGTGAAACCATGACACTATAAAAAATGATTCATTTTCGTATAAGATTTTATTTCTAAGTCAATTTCATAATTTTTTTTTAATATCTTTGAGTCGGTTTCGTAAAAAAGCAAGTCAATTCTTAACTTGATAAAAAAACAAAATGATTTTTAGGCATTAAATGTGAGACGATAAACACTCTTAACTATGAGACCATCACATAGGGTTTTATTTTATTGTCTTTTCAATCCTAATATAAATATTTTTTAAGGTGGTATATAATTGTTTCGTAGGGATGATAACTTTACAAATTTGTCACATGGTTTATTGAGAGTGACAGGAAACTATCACCCCATTATTTCTTAATAATGGTTAATTTTCAGTTTCAACCCTCTACTTTTTAATTATATAAAAATAGTTAAATCTCAATTTTGGTTCCTATATTATATTAAAATTTTAGATTTCACCTTTATATTTGAATTTTTTTATAAATTGGTGCTTCAACGTTTATAATGTCATTAGTTAGTCTAAATTTTTTTTTAATAAAAATTCTAACGTAAATTTAAAAAATTGTTAACATCGTTAAATTTTTTTTGTTAAATTCAAGTCCATTATAATACCATTTTTATGTCATGATTATCAAGTATTTTTTTTTTAAAAAATTTTAGAATGCCACACTAGGAAATTTAATTGAAGAATTTTAACTGTATAAATCATTGCTATCTTCATGTAAATCATTTTTTGAGGTGGTGTATGATTGTTTTTTTAGGGATGATAACTTTGCAAATTTGTCACATGTTTTAATGAAAGTGACAGAAAACTATCACCCTAATTCTTATCAATAATAGTTAATTTTCAGTTTCAATCCCTCTGCTTTTTACTTATATAAAAATAGTCAAATTTTAATTTTGATCCTATACATGGCTTAGTGAAAGTGACAGAAAACCATCACCCCAATTCTCAACTATAAGAAGCCTTGCATAATGGAGGTTCAGCATTGTGCAAAAGCCACCACTGAAACAATGGCTTATCTTCAACCATTGATCTTCTATATTTTGGCTGCTCTTGCAATATTCTGGCTTATTCCCCCCCCCCCCCCTCTTCTTTCTCTTTAGATAATGTTAATGACAAGGCTACTTTGTCACTATACTATAAAACACTGGAAAAATTGCAGTGAAAAGCTGAGATTGAATGAGGAGATAATCAACAAATGCTATACTACTGGATTTGGTTATAAGGTTGGTTGCATGTCTTAGCGTTTAACTAACACTCCTCCTCTGCTTTTTCTAACATTGAATTTCCAACTTAATAAAATGCAGCTTCTGCTGCAATAAGCTAACGAGACTGCACATCTGGAGCCACCTCATGAATATGTGCCATGGGTGGTGGTGAATTAATCAGCCACTCAGACAAGCGAGTTTGTTCATTTCTCTCTTGGTGTCATTGTGAAGTAAACATTTTGTGACAAGTAACTTCAATATTTATTTCACAGCTGTAGGACCTAGAAAAATTTGTGAAATATGTGTGCCAAACTTATAAAGGAGATCATAAACCAGCTGCCTGCAAAGCACAATCATCCGGTCTCAGCTCAACCATCCATGCATGTAATATCTATATATGGAGTACTTCTCTTTTTATTTGTAAATTTATAAAAATGCATTGTATCGTTTTTCATTATGGGTAGCATTTGCAGAAACCCATCCGCCAGCAACTCCGGTTATAGACTTCTACAAGCTGGCACTTCAATTGCCTCCCTCAGCTGCTTGGCACTTCAATTGCCTCCTTCAGCTTGCAGCTCTAGTCTGAACTCTAGAGCCCCAATCCCAACCAAATTTACAATACACGGAATCTGAACACAAGATGCTCAGGAGAATCCAGTGCTCCTGTATGATGCAAGGAATCCCCGCACCCATCTGCAACCTATTACAACAGCACAGGGACTTCAAGTACGCATGGGTACATTTATCGCCTAAAACTATTAAATAATTTATCTATCATCTAACCAAAATTTTGTTTTTTATTTCAAAGCTTTTGTTGCAAAGTGATCAAACTCTTTGGCAAGACTTGCCCATACTATGGCCAAACTTGAAATCAAAAGGGTTGTATTGCTTGCCAAATACATAGGACAATCGTGGTAAATCTACGTATGGAAATTCTGTGACATTGGATCCACTATTACCCCGGCCGTAAAATAAGTTTGAACAATTTTAAAGTGTTCCAAGGAGATGGGATGGTCTCGGCCTTTCATAACAAGTATACATCTCCCAGAGTAGTAGAACATTAGTTGTTCGACTAATGTTCTACTACTCCTAGAGATGTATATATGTTATGGAAGGTTGAGACCATCCCATCTCCTTGGAACACCTCAAAATTATTCAAACTTATTTTACGGCCAATATAATAGAGGATCCAGTGTCAGAGAATTTCCATACGTAAATTTACCACGATTGTCCTATGTATTTGGCAAACAATACAACCCTTTCGATTTCAAATTTGGCCATAGTATGGGCAAGTCTTGCGAAAGAGTTTGATTACTTTGCAACAAAAGCCTTTAAATAAAAAAAAAATTGGTTAGATGACAGATAAATTACTTAATAGTATTAGGCGATAAATGTATCTATGCGTACATGAAGTCCCTGTGCTGTTGTAATAGGTTGCAGATGGGTGCAGGGATTCCTTGCATCATACAGGCGCACTGGATTTTTCAACTTTTCAAACAATGTACCAGTTTGTGTTAGCTAGCATTTTAAATAGATAACACCATGAATTGCTTTGTGTCTTCATTATTGTCTCTATTGACTACAATTGTAGCATCTCAGTTGAGTAATGTGCCTGTCCTTAAACTTTGTGGTTTTTATTTAAGCTTTGGAGCTTAAAAAGCCCTTAAGAGAAAATGCAAAAGAAATTATAATTGAATTTTTGTATTGAATTGACATCTAATTAAGTTTTCGTTATTAATCTATAAATCAATTAAGCTTTTTTATTAATGATTTATGTATTTGATCACGCTATTAAAATCAATTATCAGCCCTGTATCATTCCAGATTAAAGAAAAACACTAATAATTCGAAGATTACATTGTTAGACAAAAATTGGAGAAATAATATATTTGGACAGTAAATACAATTTATATAGTTTAAACTGGTACACATTAATATATTTTGATTTTTAATATTTACTATAATGCTAAATATTTACAGAAGGTGGAGGCAATGCACCAATCTCCCCACGTACTCATCTTCCCTTTTCTCAGCACAAGGCCATGTGAACTCCATGCTCAAGCTTGCTGAGCTTTTGACACTTGCAAGCCTCAAGGTCACCTTCTTAAACTCCAAGTACAACCACGAATGTCTCTTTTGTCACATCGATATTCTTTCCCATTTCACCCAATATCCACGGTTCAAATTCGAGACCATACCGGATGGGCTTCCCCAAGATCATCCACTTGTAGGCCTTGCCATAGGGGATATGTTTGAGAGCTTGGAATTGATAACCCACCTCCGGATTGTATCATAGGAGATGGTGCTTTAGGGCTTACCTTTGATGTTGCTAATGAACTTGGGATCCCCATTATTCAATTTTGTACCATTAGTGCTGGTTGCATTTGGGTCTATTTCTCTATTTCTGATATGATCCAAGCAGGAGAGCTTCCAATCAAAGGTATTTCATTGTCATATCATACTCTTTCAATATAGAAAAAAGATTAGCTTCCAATTCAAACAGCTAACAAGTGTGTTATTTTGTGAAAATAATGTTTTCTGTCTCTGTATTATACTCAATTTGAGAATTTAGTTCCTAAATTTTAATTTGGTATAATTTGATCATCGTATTATTATAGATGTTATGTGTTGAGGGGAGAGGATCTCGAACCCTCAACAGAAAGTATTGTTCTTGTGTCGAGGTTTTGTCTCCCGCATTCCATGAAGAGCTCAAAGGAGTTTGCGGAATTTAAGAAACGCATTGATTAGTGGAGATATGACTTGTAAACTCATGGGAGAAATGTCAATATTGTGCAAAATATTAATTATGCATATTGCGTAGAGGTGTGCATGGGCCGGGCCGGGCCGGGCCCATAAAAAATTTTTGGCCCGTTTTCAAGGCCCGGCCCGGCCCGGCCATATTAAAAAAATTTTACTTTTTTTTATTAAATAAAAAACTTTAAAATATAATAAATCAAATGCATTTAAAACATAAAAAAAATATTTAAAAAAATGGGAGTAAAATAATTCTTAAAATAATATATAAATTAAAAATATAATAAAAATAATTATATTAAAATTAAAAAATTGAAATAAATTAGAACTAAATTATATTAATAACAAAAAATTTTACAATATCAAAATAACATTAAAAACAATAAAAAAACCTAAAGTAAAAAAACTAAAGTTACTTAAAATTTAAAATAAAAATAATTTAATATTAAAATCGGGTGCGGGCCCGCAAAAAAATCTTGCTCGAGGCCCGCCCGTTTTCTAAACGGGCCTCTTTTTTGCCCAAGCCCATTTTTCGGGCCTATATTTTTACCCAAACCCTCCCATTTTTCTAAGCGGCCTTTGGGGGCGCGGGCCACCTACCATGCACACCTCTAATATTGCGCTTGTGGGAGTTCAAACTTTAAACCACCAACCAAGGCTTAAAGGCCTTACTTTTACATCCACGAAATATAGAAGAGACAAAATCCCAACACATGAACAATACTTTTCGTTGGGGTTTGAGACCGACCTTCCTTTAACATTATGCTTTAGTCCAAATCACTAATACTATTACAAATTAATTTTCTTTTTAAATGATAAATTAATGGAATATTATAGTAATTTTACATTTTAAATCACATAAAAAAATTTGGGGTTTCAAGTTTTTTTTAAATCCATATCAGCTAACTGATAGAATTGGCTAATGTTAGTGATTTGGGTCAAAGTGTAACAATAATAACCGTCAAATTATGTCAAGTTAAAGTATATTGACTAAATCTCAAGTTAAGTATAGTTTAGGGACGAAAACAAGAATTTAACCAAAATTATTAGAAAACCAAGACATGGATTGCTTGACAACAAGGTTCCAAGCATAGAAACTTTTCTTAGATTCCGAGATCTTTCCTAGTTTCTGCCAAGCCAGTGATCTAATGGACACATTTCTTCAACTTATGGCCCGAGAAACAAAGAAAAATTTCAAGGCCAATGGACTCATTCTAAACACTTTTGAAGAGCTAGAAGGAGCTACATTATCTCAAATGCGGACCAAATGTCCCAAAATCTACACCTTTTGACCTCTCCATGAGCATCTCAAGACAAGACTTGCCGCCACAAACCGGACATTGTCGGATCGGTCCTCGAATAGTTTTAGGGAAGTAGATCGAAGTTGCCTCGCATAGCTTGACAAGCAATCAGAGGGATCTATGATTTATATAATTTTTAGTAGCATTGCAGTTTTGTCAAGGGCAACTCATGGAGTTTTGGTTTGAACTTGTTAATAGTAGGAAGAGGTTTTTGTGGGTTTTGAGGTCCGAAATTGTGCTGGAAAACGACAGGGGACACGACGATGTACCAGCAGAGCTCGTGGAAGGGAAAGGAAAAAAAAAAAAAAAAGGTACATAGTGGGTTGGGCTCCACAAGAGGAGCTCTTGGCCCATTGGGCTATTAGTGGGTTCTTGACCCATAGTGGATGTAATTCGACTTTGGAGAGTATGTCGACCGGGATGTCTATGATTTGTTGCTAATGCGATTATCGTGAATCTTGTGTTTGATGTATTGTATGTACCTAAAAGTATTTGTATAGTTTTTTTTGTCAAAAAAAATTACTTATAAGTTGACTTCATGAAAACTGTTATATATTTAAGACTTAAATTTTATTTGTTTACCAAAATGTTAATACAGTTTAGTTTATATTATACATTGGTTTTATCGAGTATAAATGTTATGCATTATTTTATATGATTTCTGGGTACTTTTAAATTTTCAAAATTTGATCCTATGATTTATTTTTTTCTCTGCCCTTGACTACAACTAGAATGAATTTCAAGTTTCAACGCTAGTATTAGACACCAATATTAGAAACTCAACAGAGGCGATTCTAAGGGGCTGGCATGGGGCTCGGTCCCCTAAAATGAAAATTTGTTATTTAGGCCTTCTAAATTTTTTTAAAATTTTAAATTAATAAAAGTAAAATTATACTTTGGCCCCCTATAAAATTATAAAAATTTGATTTAGTCATTTAAAAATTATAAAAATATAGACTATAAAAAATTAAAATTTTATTTGGCCCCCTTTTAAACAATTGTTCTGGGATCGCCCCTGAAACTCAACTTTTAATTACTGACTTAATTGTTAAATTAGTAAAAACAACTTATTGGTGAAAACAACTTAGTGACATTAATGAACCAATCATTCAACTTATCATAAAACAAACACAAAAGATCACTCAAGCCAATGCCTTGATATTCAACACCACCGAAGAGCTCGGTGGGCCTATACTATCACAAATACACACCAAATGCCCTAACGTTTGCCCCATTGGACCCTTGCATGCTCAATTAAACACTAGACTCAAGGCAAAACATTGAGAATCCTTTGATCACTTTCCGAATACCCTTTGGGAAGACAATAAAAGTTGCACTGCTTGGCTCGATAAGCAACCGAATCGATCTGTTATTTATGCAAGTCTAGGTAGCATCACGAGCACATCAATGGATCAGCTCGTAGAGCTTTGGTATGGACTTCTTAACGGTAAAACGAATTTCCTGTTTGTCGTGAGGCCAGATTCCGTGATTGGAAAAGTTGGTGAAGAAGAAGATGTTGTAAAGGAGCTTTCAAAGAAGAGTAAGGATAGAGGCTACATAGTTGATTACGCACCGCAAGTGGCAGCGTTGAACCACCTGGCCATCGGCAGATTCTTGACACATAGTGGATGGAACTCGATTTTGGAAAGCATCATTGCCGTGGTGCTGATGATTTGTTGGCCTTACTTTGCTGATCAACAAGTGAATAGTAGGGTGTGAGGGCGTTGTGGAAAACAAGGTTGGATATGAAGGATGTTTGCCATAGGAAAACAGTGGAGAAAATGGTGAATGACGTGATGGTGGATCGAAAGGAGGAGTTCGCGATATCAGCATCTGAAATGGCTAAGGTAACCAATCGATCTGTTAGTGCCAGTGGATCTTGTAGTAAGTTCAATCGTTTAATTGAAAACCCCATAAACATATTGTGAAAAAAATAAAATAAAATAAAAAATAAAGAACACAAAATTTTACGTGGAAACCCTTTCGGGAAAAACCACACGCGAGAGAGAGAGAAGAAAATTCACTATGTCGAAAATTTGAATCAAATACAAGAGGAATAGACTATGTCTATTTATAGGCTTGCAAAGCCATATTCTAGTAGGATTGAAACACCTTATCCTAATCAATATAAAATAGATGGAGTTTAATAAGGTTTAAAACCTTATTCTAAAATAAATAAAAAAGTCTAGTTCTATATGGATTTTACTTTTATTTTATTTTCCATCGTATTTTATTTAAATAAGAATTTGGGTCACTTAATTCTAACAATCTCCACCTTGACACAAATTCTCAATGAACAAGTTCTTCATCGCATGAACAAGTTCTCCACCTCTTCCATAAAACCCCTTAAGGGTTTAACTTCAACAATGAACACCAACCAAGTCTAGGCAATGCTTAAACTTGGTTATAGGAAGTGACTTAGTCATCATATCTGCAGGATTTTCATGAGTACTAATTTTGCTCACAACAATATCACCACGAGCAATAATATCACGAACAAAATGATACCGAACATCAATGTGTTTTGTTCTCTCATGAAACATTTGATCTTTTGTAAGAAAGATGGATGGCACTGATTGTCACAAAATATCTGTGTTGATTTGAAGGTCTTCATTTAGTTCACTAAAGAGTCCCTTCAACCAAATAGCTTCTTTACAAGCCTCGAGAATCGCCATGTACTCGGCTCGATGGTAGACAAAGCGATTGTAGTTTGCAAAGTGGCTTTCCAACTTATTGCACAACCTCCGATTGTAAAGACGTAACTTTGTGAGAGATCTTCTTCTATCAAGGTCTCCAAAGCAAAATCAGCATCAACATACCCAATAACTCCATCTTGATTCTTCCAAGCGTAAGCAAACATCGATAGTACCTCGTAAGTATCTTAAAATCCACCGAATCGCTTTCCGGTGTTCTTTTAAAGGATTCGCCATATATCTCGCTAATCGCACCGATCGCATATGATAAATCGGACGTGAACAAACCATAGCATACATGAGAGATCCCATCGCACTAGAGTATGGAACATGTGACATGTACTCAATCTCATCATCCGATTGTGGAGACAAAGCCGATGAAAGTCTAAAATAAATTTCGCTAAAGGAGTACTAATGGGCTTAGCACTCCGCATATTGAACCTCGCAAAGAAGTTTCTCAATGTACCCCTTCCGACTTAGGTACAATTTACTTGTTTTTCTATCTCTAAGAATCTCCATACCAAGTATCTTCTTTCTTTGGTCCCAAATCTTTCATCTCAAATTCTTCACTTAGTTGGGCTTTGACCTTTCTTATCTCTCCTTTGTCTTTTGTTTGCTATCAACATGTCATCAACGTAAAGAAGTAGATACACAAAAGAACCATCATTGTTTTTCTTAAAGTAAACACAACTGTCAAAACTACTTCTTTTGAAATCGTGAGAAGTCATAAAGGAATCAAACCTCTTGTACCTCGCTTGGTGGATTATTTTCAAACCGTAAAGGGACTTTTTCAAAGCAAGCAAACATAATCCTCTTTTTCAAATCAGTAAAACCCTCTCGGTTGTTGCATGTAAATATCTTCCTCAAGTTTTCCATGCAAAAATGCGGTTTTTACATCTAATCGCTCAAGCTCTAAATCATGCATGGCCACAATACCAAGCAAAGCTCGAATCGAACTATGCTTCACAACTGGGAGAACACATCTGTGAAGTCCTCTCTGGAACTTGATCTGTAACCCTTTGCAACAAGCCTTGCTTTATATTTAGGTTCTTCAACTCCCGGAGTCCCTTCTTTCTTTTTAAACACCCATTTACAACTAAGCAGTCTTCTTACCTTTGGAAGTTTCACAAGATCCCATGTTTTGTTTTTGTGGAGTGATTCCATCTCCTCTTGCATAGCAAACATCCATTTTTACGAGTCTTCATGACTAATCGCCTCAGAATAATTTGATGGCTCTTGATTCGCATCTATATCTTCACCACATTTAAAGCATAAGCAACTAGATCACCTCAAGATACTTCTTTGGAGGTTTAATTTCTCTTTTAGTTCTGTTTTTGGCGATAGAGTATTGAGGCGAAGAAGCAACTCTATTCTCAATTTTTGTCTTGACTTGAGGAGTCGACTCAGATTAATCGATGCTCCACCGCTTTTGATTTTCTTTATTGGAAGAGTCTTTAAGAGATAAGTTAGGAAGCATAGCAGTTTCATCAAAACAACATCTCTCTCGCTAATCACAACTTTCCTATTTTCAGGACACCATAACTTATACCCTTTTACACCGACTTTATAACCAAGAAAAACACATTTAATGGATCTCGGTTCCAATTTTCCATTATTAACATGAGCATACGCGGGACACCCAAAGATCTTTAAATCGAGAATAATTAGCAGGATTACTGGACCATACCTCTTGTGGAGTCTTTTCTCAATGGCAGCGGATGGAGATCGGTTGATCAAAAAACATGCGAGAGGTCGCGTACGCCAAAACGACTTCTCGTAAGTTGGCATTTGACAACATACATCGAACCTTCTCCATGATCGTTTTGTTCATTCGCTCGCAACGCCGCTTTTGTTGTGGAGTATGATTTATCAAGTGTCTCACGATCCCTTCCGACTTGCACAATCTATTAAACTCATCGTAACGTAACTCTAAGCCATTGTATGCATGAGGTATTTTATCTGTTTTCCGTCTGTTTTTCAATCATAATTTTCCAAGACTTAAATACGGAAATCACATCGCTTTTACGCTTCGGGAAGAACGCCCAAACTTTTTCGGAAAAATCATCAATAAAGGTTAGCATATAATTAGCTCCACCTCTCGAAGGCACTGGATGGTCCCCATAGATCGAATGAATATACTCCAACGTTTCCTTCGTGTTATGGATTCCTCTAGTGAATCGAACTCTCTTTTGCTTCCCAAAACACACGGTGCTCACAGAAATTCAGTTTGCAAATTCCTTGCCCATCAAGAAGTCCTCTTTTGCTCAATTCTACCATGCCATTCTCACTCATATGCCCTAGGCGCATATGCCAAAGTTTAGTAATATCATCATCCGACAAGGAAGAGGAAGCGGCAATTTGCATCACCGAGAATGAGAGAACCTCGCAAAACATATAACTTGGAGTTTTCTTTGCCCTTTCATCACAACAAGGGACCCTTTGGAAATCTTTAAAACCCCACTTTCAGTTTGTGTATCTGCACTCCTTTGAATCAAGAGTACTCAACGAAATTAAATTTCTTTTCAATTCGGAACATACCGCACGTCACTAAGTGTTACGACAACTCCATCAAACATCTTAACTTTAATTGTTCCAACACTGCGATCTTACACGAAGCATTATTTCCCATTAAAACAACACCTTCAGACAATTGTTTCATAAGTTGTAAACCAATCCCGATTGGGACTCATATGGAAGGTGCGGCTGAATCAAGTATCCACTCCTCACTTACTTTAGAATCATTGATGGCGACTAGAAGTTCACCATTTGTAGTCTTCTACAACATCGCCTTCACCGAATTTTCGGTTGTTTTCCTTTGATTCGCAGCCTCCCTTTTAATCTTATTTTGTAGCTTATAGCACTCAGATTTAATATGCCCTTTCTTCTTATGAAGTTACAAGTTTTACCTCTATTTGAAGACTTCGATCTACCATTAGATTTACCACGATGATTTCTTTCCTGTGTCCTACCACGATCATCATCGATGATTCGATCTTGTCTCCCACTTAACAAAGAGACCCTCTCCCCGAGAGTCGAGTTTAACCACAAGATGTTTCATCTTATCATACGAGGTTAAAGAATCATAAACCTCATCAACTGTGAGAGACTCGCGGCTATATAAAATCGTGTCTCTAAAGGTTGAATAAGACTGAGGCAACGAACAAAGTAGAATCAACCCTAGATCTTCCTTATCATACCGAACCTCCATGGCCTCCAAGTTTGAGAGAATTTCTTTAAACATCGTTAAGTGTTCGTGTACTGACGCACCTTCCTCCAAACGATGAGCATAAAGACGCCGCTTCATATGCAACTTGCTTGTTAGAGTTTTCGACATACATATTTGTTCTAGCCTCTTCCATAATGCAATGCAGTGATCTTCTCTTTCATCACATCCTACAAAATTTCATTGGACAAATGCGGATGCAATTGTGTTAATGCCTTCGATCCTTACGCTTCTTCTCTTCATCCGTTAATGTCGAAGGCATCTTATCTATCCCTAGCAGGCATCCTCTAGATCCATCTCGCGCAAGGCGCTTGCATCTTAATCGCCACAACGCAAATCTGCGGTGTTGCGATCCAACAACGAATTTTATATTTCAAAGACGCCATTACCGTGATCGAGATGAACAACCCTAAGCTCGGATACCAATTGTGAAAAAATAAAATAAAATAAAAAATAAAGAACACAAAATTTTACGTGAAACCCTTTCGGAAAAAAAACCAGCAGCAGAGAGGAAGAAAATTTACTATGTCGAAAATTTGAATCAAATACAAGAGGAATAGACTATGTCTATTTATAGGCTTGCAAAGCCATATTCTAGTAGGATTGAAACACCTTATCCTAATCAATATAAAATAGATGGAGTTTAATAAGGTTTAAAAAACCTTATTCTAAAATAAAATAAAAGAAGTCTAGTTCTATATGGATTTTACTTTTATTTTATTTTCCATCGTATTTTATTTAAATAAGAATTTGGGTCACTTAATTCTAACACATATTATCTTCAATGCTCGAACTCTTGATTTTTCTTTGGTGTCCTTGTTGGATATCGAGATATAGCTCGAAAACCCATTTAAAAAATATAAAAAGAACTTCGAAAATTTTTGAATATATCCATGTCAAACATATTCCCACAAGAACAACAGTTTTTCAAAGATATGGTGATTAAGAAACAGGAAGCAAGTGGTCTGCAAAGATACCTAAACTTTCATTTATTATTATTCAAAGAAACAACTACACTTTCACTTATAATTGAAAGATACAATAACACTTTTATTTAGGGTTTCATAGTGAAGCTTATCGACTATATCGACTAGCAACTTTGACAAAACCCGGCATACTTTTACTGCTAAAATTGAGTAGTGTAGTGCAGGAAGATGAACTATGTGAGTCAGTCTTAAACAAACGGGAAAGCTGCAACAGATAAACAAACAATAGCTTCATCAGAATAACACTAACCAGCATTATATGTCAAAAGTAAAATAATGAAAACTGCAGCAATGAATATCATGCAAAATGTACCTCCACACTTGTGACCAACAGGACGAACAGCAATGTTGCATCGTTTTGGAATGGTGACAGCAACTTCTGGCCTCACTCCGGCATTGTATACAGTACGAGATTGCAAAATTGCGCAAAGGCAGCTTGGATTGTTGAGCTTTTTCTCCATTATAGTGCAGCAACGCTCGGAAACAGGAGCTCTGAAATATTTCGCTGCGTATGTACATGGAGCCAGCTTCTCAGCCTCCTTCTCGATGTCATGTTTCCCACAGGGACCATAATAATTACTAGTTCCATCCACTCCATTGAACCCTGCAATGGTCATACTCACAACAAACACGAGAATGCACATGTACTTCACTGGAGTTTCCATCTCTTCAATGCAATCAAAGATATAAGGGACACTTTACAACAACTTGAACTCTAACAAAAACACTTCTCAACAATTTATACCGAATCAAATAGCTGAATAAAGATGAATTCCAGCAATTACAATGGACATGGAACTAGAGAAAACGTCTTTGCTCAACTATTCAAGAACATTGATTTCAGGTGAACTGACCATTAAGTCTTATATTCCACCTTGTTTCTCCGTGTGCTCTTTCTCTAACAACCCTAAGAAACCGATCCACGGTTTAAGCATCCATACAAACTAGAATCATGCAGCCAAAGCCAAAGTCAATAAAGCAATAGAATTATAGTGCAGGAAACAATCGAATAAACCGACCAGCATTAGCTTATAAAAACCTAGTCTATCAATTGCCTACATGTGCCCCCTTCTACTCTACCTTTCTGAGCTAATACGTATCTTGTTTTCATTTTCTTTTTGCATTGAGTTGCGTTTTTTACTTTATTTCTGTGGGCATTCAGCTCGAAACTTGAGGATTTGGTTGAAATTCAGATCTTTCTTCATGCGGTTTTCGTTTCTACCTTACTTCATCTGTCAATTCAAAAACAAACTCCAGCAATTCACCAAACATGACTTACCATTCCGAAACCTGAAGCTAATATCTCCCCTACTTGACCAATTCTTTCAAACCAAAACAGATTTTCTCAAACTACAAGCTAAAAAGTTTAACAAACATGCTGGTTTCACATCTTACACGACAATAAACCTCCCATTTTCGCCACGATTTCTCCTTACTCATACTAAAAGGACACAACTATTAAATCATCTACAAGTTAAAGTTCCAAATTTAATCAAACCTAGAAAGTGTATGCTTATCCTATATCATAAGCCATATCCTCAAAGTTGTCAACTAAACCACGGGAGAACAAAGGACTTGTAACAAATCTTCAGTTGACACCAATCCCGGGTTTAATCTTTGCACAACCCCTTTCTCCTTATAAAAAAAAAAAAATATCCCCAAAGTTTCAATCTTTATACCTTTATAGTTTAGATAGATCATACAGAAAAACATACCCTAAAAAAACGCAGCAAATTAAGAACAATTCAAGCAAAATTCTCAAAGTTCCAATCTTTTTTGTTTTTCACTTCACCCCACTATATAATTCCATCTAAATCATACAATAAAAAGAAACTAACAGATCAAACAGCAAAATATACCCAAAAAACACTGCAAATTAAGATCAAATTAAAGCAACATTCACAGATTTTTTTCCTCTTTAATTCATTAAAATACATCCCAAAAGTAACATACATTCTCAAAGTTTCCAATACTTAACGAGTAAAAGCATAAAGTCCAACACAAACATAGATCAAAAGGGCAAGAGGAACCAAAATAACCAAAGGAACAACCGCCGCAAAAGCATGTCCACTCCCACAAGCTAAAGTTCCCACCTTGATCTGAACAACATTAACCAAAGCCAACATCAAAAAAACACAACCCGCAACAGACCCAGCACCCGAAACCACCATACCGACCCGAAGCAAAGTCTTATTAACATCAACATGTTCCAAAAACTCGGATCCACGGAAAGTAACATGGATGTTAAAAGTATGGGATTTGGAAAGCTTGATTGCTTGCTTGATAGCTAAAGCTACGAGGCTGGAGAAAAGGAAGGAACTGAAGGAGTAGACATGGAATTTAATCAAATCCTCGGCGATTTTTGATGTTGGGGCACATCGGCTGCTTGGGTCTACGAGTGTGTTGCTGGGATCGTATGGGTTCCAAGCTAAACCGATGAAAACGGCGAGTGTGAAAAGGGAGTTAACGTTCACGACGCTGTCTAAAGCAGTGACGTGGATGCTGGTTGTCATTGTTTTAGGCCAGGGGAGAGGTTTTAAAACAAGGAGATTAGATTGAGCAGATCTTTGTCTTGATTTTCTATTATGTTGAAACTTTTATGGCGTTTTCTATTTTCCCGGAAAATGTGTAGAAAAGAGGAAAAGAAAGAGTTGCGTAAAGAGGACGAAAATTTTCGGTTTGCTTAAAAAACTAAAAACGCCGCCGTTTCCGGGTTGCCCGCGTTACAGGCGGGAATACTCTGCATTATACTACAACCACTCCATGTTATCATTTTTGAAATCATTTGGAAATTCCTAGATAGATCAAGTACGATAGTTGGGTTTAGGTAAAATTATAAGTTTAAATTTTTAGGTTAAAGTTAGGTTTGGGTCGAAAAATAAATTTATAATTTTATTTAAATTTGATTTAGATAAAAAAATTAAACTTGAGCTTAGTTTGATTCGTCTATATTATATTTTTATATTATTTTATATAAAAATAAATTTAAAAAATATAATTCATCAAATACACTAAAAATATTAAAATAAATATTTTTTAATAAATTTAAAATATATTTAAAAAATTTATATACTTAAATAACAATAAAATAGTTACAACTTAACACGCAAGTCCTCTAAAATAGTAGCAAAATTAATAATAAAATAATATTTATACAATATTCGAATAATAACAATAAAATAGTAATAATATAATAGTAAAATGATAATAAAACAACATAAAAATGGCAACAAAACAACAGTGAAAAAAAATTTTAAGCAAATTTGGATGGTCTCGAGCTAAAAAAAATCTTACAAAGACTCAGTTCGTTTAGAAAACGGATCTTTTTTGTTTAAAACCATTTTTTTGGTCTATATTTTTGCCCAAATACTCCCATTTATTAATTAGGCCTTCAGGTTTGAACAGGTGGTCCGACCCATAATCAAATCTAGATAGAATTTTAGTCCCGGTCTGAAAAATATACTTAATATTTTACCCAATCTCGGCTCGACTCAATCGTTTTAATTTTTTTTGTATATTATTCTTTTTTATATAAAAACAAATTTAAAAAATATATTACATCAAATACACAAAACAAAAACATTAAAACATCACTAAGATAGATAGGTGCAACTTAGCAAGCAAATATCTCTAAAATAGTAACAAAATTAACCATAAAATAAGAGTTATATCATATCCAAATGATAACAACAAAATATTTTTATCCAAGATCTCTCACTTTTCAAACGGATATTCGAGCCGAGCTGTCAAATCTACATAAAAGTGTTAGTAGCCAAAAACAAGTACCCAAAAGAGAAGGTGAACATCTCATGGCTCAATTACATTCCACACACAACATCCAAGTAGGGGTGTGCAAAATTTAAGTAAAACCGAAAAAATTTGGTTAACCGACCGAATTCGGTTAATCGGTCGGTTAACCGAATTAATTCGGTCAGGGGTCGGTTAATAATTTTTAAGTTTTCGGTTAACGGTTAATTTAGTTCGAAACGGGTCGATTAACCAAATTTTTTCGATTAACTGAAAAAATTAATAAATAAAATTATAATATATAAATAGCCCACTATTCACTCAAACCTAATCCAACATAAATTCAAGTACTCAATCTAATATATATTAATTCAAATACCTAACCCAATCATAAAAATTACAAATAATTTAATAAATAAAAATAAAAATCTAAAACTAAAACTAAAAATAAAAATTAAAATATATATAATTTTATACAAATAATTCGGTTAATTCGGGTAATTCGATTAATTCGGTTAATTTTATACTTATTTTAATCAAAAATTAAAAAAATAATTTTCGGTTAATTCGATTAACCGACCGAATTAACCGACAAAATTTGAGGTCAGTTAATTTTTTAGGAAAAAATTCAGTTCGATTAACGGTTAAAAATTTTGAAAGGTCAATTAATTCGGTTAATGATATTTCAATCGGTTAACCGGTCAGTTAACCGAATGAACACCCCTACATCCAAGTAGATGATAACTTGGGACCATATACATAATGGTTTTAAGGTAAAACGAAATTGGATCAATACCGAAACACAAATGGTACAAATCATCAGTATGGTACTGACTACTTTAGTTAACAGCTACGATAAAAAGTAGGCTGTTTTAATCATATAATAATACTACAAGAAAGAATAACACAACCAATAAAAAAAATGGAAATTTAACTCATACACAACACTATTTTACTACGACCAAAGAAATCTTCTGTCTTTTTTACTAATCTATTTGAGGAATTTTTTCTCTCAAGTGACCGTATATCGTGGAGGATTTTGTCGTGTTTTGGTCCCGTTTTGGTTCGCCGATGATTGTTTCGATATGATTTGATGACCCTTTTGATTCCCTGTGTTCTCTGTACTGTTGGAGTTCTTGAGGATTGATGTACCATCTGTTGTTGGATTACCACATATCTTTGCTTTCGTATCAACCCCGAGATAATTAGTCAAGACCCTCTTCACTCCGAAACCTCGGCGATGTGGCTTAATGACGTTGTTGCTGTTGTGGTTGTTCTCCTTGAGAAAAGGAGATCTTTCTCCCTTTGCGGGGCTGATTAGCGGTGCGGGTGAAAAGTTCGGTGTAGAGATCGATGTTTTGTAGGGAGTGCTGCTGTTCAAGACTGGTACCGTATACGGGATGGAAACCTTTTTGTGTGCAATTACACTAACCGTAGGAACTGATGATAACTTGTCAGAATGCTTCGTTAAGTCGTCTACATATAGCAAATCGTCAATACGTGCAACGATGTTGTATGCAAGGCTTTCCAAAACTCTTGAATAGCTTTCAAGAATGGACTTTCCAACATCCTGAAAGTTAGAAAAATAAGGTATGAATAAAAACATTCAGAGGGGATATGAAGTAGTTTTCGGGCTCGAAATTCCAAACCTTGTTGCATTGGATTTTGCTGGTATCTAATGTAGTTTGAGTCAAACCCGGGAATCGTTGCTTCAAGCAAAGCAAGAGAGTTTCAGCTCTTTCTGCTAGAAATTCTCTCTTGTCTCCATCAACCATAAGGTCCTTCACCATTTCCCATGATGATTTTGCAGTGGATCGGTTTGGGTTAATAGGAGGCTTCGAATGAGATCTTCGACGCCACACATATATTGCAGCTTCTACGCGGTTTGCAATCTCAAGAGCAACATGTTCAGAGGATAAATCCAGGAAATCAAGCAGACATTCGGCCGAGAATTGATCCGAAGTAATATACCTATAAATTAGGTCACCTAAAGAAGCTCTTCCATTCTGCAACAACATTTCAAGAGAGATCAAATACAAACCTTTCGGCATTGTCCGTTAGACGCAATTCATGAACATACATACCTTTGGAAGAGTATCCAAGTACGAATCCGGAACTTCCATTTCCGTTAACGAAATGCTGTTGATGGCCATTGCAGCTTTCAGTATTTGATTTGTGCACTCCCGGGTGTGATTTAATTGCTTTCTCGAATCATCACTGAGACCACCTGCAGGTACACGGGGCACGGGTAACCACCACTTCTCCTCCTGGCGTTGCAACGTTTGTCGGAAGGAAGCCGAGCCATCAGCATCGGGGGCTATAATCCCTTGATCAACATACCAGAACTCAGTGTTGGTAAAACTATCTAAGATATCCTGCACCAGCAAAAACATGAACATGTTACCCCCCCAATATTACAACAACCATTAAACATAAATTCAACCACTGTTAGTTCTTACGACAAGCATGTTATCGAGTTTACGAAGGGCGGCAAGATTAATGAAAATATCCGATCGAGGCCTGCAAGTCATCACCTATGAAAAATCACATGACAACCAGTTAAATCCAAGAAACAACCCAATTTACCATAATTCAACTACAACAGTGAAAAAAATTCCAAAAGATTAAAAGATGTTTTATTTTCCCATGCTTTCTCAGGAAACAAACAGGATTATACAGATTGAGAAAGCAAAATTCAAAAATTTCACATGATTCTGAAATATTTCTTCATTTTTTCTTTTAATGGAAGAAACTTCAAATTTGTCTTTCTTTTTGTTGAGTTGTCATAGCTAAAAACAGCAAAAACAGGCCAATTTAACACCATTCAACAACAATGAAAATTCCAAAAGATCAAAAGATGTTTTTATTTTCCCATACTTTATCGGCAAACAAACAGAAAATTTTCACATGATTCTGAACTATTTCTTCATTTTTTATAACCTTTTAATGACCCAAAAAAAAAAGATTAAAAAATGACAAAATTACCTCAAGCTTGCTTCCATCTGGAAAATTTTGCCAAGCTGGTATAAACTCAACAATATGGTCACTAACACAAACAAGCCATTCCATCTCTCTTTTCCACATGGATTTTTTCTCTTCAGATATAGGCTCCAATCTCCATAATTGACCAAAAATAGTAGCTAAAACAAGTTTTTTTTTTTTCAAATTTAAGTCAACAAATCACAGATAAACAAAATTAATTAAATTGAAACAAAAAAAAGGCTCAAAAATCAGGAAAAATATACCACAGAGATTGGTAATGGCATTTGAAATAGCCAAAGCTGTGCAAACTCCTTTTCCAGAACCTGACATATCTTCACCAAGCAACAACTTTGCAAATCTCTCCTTCATCATATCCATCTCTAAAAAATTCACACACACACACACACACACAGAAAAAAAAAAAGGAATTAGACAAAAAAGGTTCAAACTTTGGTCAAAATTAGCCAACCCCAAAAACAATCTAAGAAACAAAAGATCAAACATTTTGAGCTCAAAAAAAGCATCACCACTAACCATTAATCCTAGAACCCATTTTTTTAAACTTATCATCTTGATTACCAACTTTATCATCATCCTCATTACAAACATCTGAGTTCTTTGAAGGAGTAGTAGTAATAGCTCTCCTTATAGGCCAACCCAAAAGAGGAGGTGAACCTGAACCTCTAACCTTATGAGAACTTGATCCACTTGAACTACTGTTACTATTACTACTACTCTCTTTAGACTCACCACCATTGGAACCACTCACTGATTCAGACCAATCACCTTTCTTCTTCAACAATGGCTCCATTGGGTGCTTAACTAGCTAATAGCAACCCCTTTTTTTTTTAGTTTTTTTTCCCCCTTGAATGCAAAGACTAAATCTTTGAGGTACCAACAGATAATAAGAGGGGGGATGAGAGAGTTAAAAGATTTGATTTTTGAAATGTCAGAAAGATAGAAAGATTGGCACGTGCCATGGGGGTAACGTCTCTCTTTGAAATTTTTTTTGAAAAAACAAAATAAAAATTGGGGTTTTTTTCTTTTGGATCCGTTTGTTTTGTTGGATTTGTCTTTGTCTCTCATTTAGGATTAAAGGAGCAATTTTTAATCTGAAAAAAAAAAAAAAAAAAAAAGGAGTAATTTTTTAAAAAATTAATTTAAAAAGCTTTCGTTTTCAGTTTTGTGAGTAGAGAATACGTTGAGAATAATTGATAACAGAAGGAGAAGTGGGTCAGTGTTAGCACACTGTCGTTTCGTCAGCAAGTTGGACTTTTAAGACACAGCTGATGGATGTGTCAATCCATGTGAACTTACGGTTTTACCCTCCCTGGTTTTATTACGGTTGTTTTGTGAGAGTGTAAACTACGCCGTCAGTCCCTAAACTATGGTTAAATTTTTATTTTGACCACTGAACTATTCGAAAGTTTTCACTTAAATAACTTAACTATTCAAAAGTTTTTATTCAAGTATTAGCCGATTAATTTTTTTTAAAAAGTTCCCCCAGTAAACTCCAAGCAACAATTCAATGATCAGTATAGCATATCAGTACTCATTGACGAGTAGAAGAACATAATTTAAATCCAAATCTAGCTGATGATCAAAGTTAAAGATCGGAGAAAAAAGTTGTTTCAATCTTGGCTCAAGGATTCGACTTTCAAAGTTGTTTTATAAAAAAAAAACTGAACTATAGAAAAGAAAAGGAAAGAGAACTTTCGATTAGTCCAAGCAGTGCAAACAGAGAAAGCCGTATAGTTTCGATTTTAATAGTCTAGTGACTTAAATAAAAACTTTTGAATAGTTCAATGACCAATTTGTAACTTTTTTTAATTAAGTGGCACATAGTTTTAGTAACTCATGGTGTAGTTCACCCTTTGTGAAAATAGTTATTTTTTTTATTTTTTTTAACTTTTTGTATTATTATTTTGGCATAATGATAAATTTAGTCTTCAATTTTTTACATTTTTTTGTCAATCTAGCCCTTTTTTAAGCTAAATGTATCCATTAACCTTTCGAAATAAGTCAATTTACTTTTCTTTAACAGAAATATTAACTAAAATGTTGATTTTTTAATGAAGTTAGCATGATATCGCACGCATACTTCATGCTAATATGATATTATTTTTCTTATATTTCACTTCAAAAGATATTTTAAAAAATATAAAATTATAAAAGGTTCATAAAAATTCAAAAAAAAAAAGAGCATGAAATACATATAGTTTGTCACATTTAAAAATTTAACCTTTTAACCAATAGTTTTATTAAATCAATTCAATTTTTTTTGAAAGATTGACAATCAAATTTGAATTTTTTAAAAAAAGTTGAATATTAACTCTAAAAATAAAAATTAAATTGACAAAAAAATATAAACATTAATGAGTTAGTAGGGAATACGACAATAGTTGAGTAACCCTGTATAGAGGTAACCCTACGTTTTTTTCGTTGTAGAACAGTGACTGGTTTGACTACAATTTTAGCCTTTCTATTATATAAAATTTTGCAATTTAGTCTTTCTACTTTAATGTAATATAATTTAATCCTTTTATTTTTACAATGTCGTTAGCTATTTTCGTTAAAATGCTAATTCAAAACTTTTTTTTAATCTAAAGCATAAGTATATCGGATTAAGTTGTTTGATTATAAAAAAAATTTAAAGCATACTTAAGCATCAACCTGACATGTAATTATTCTTTAGAAAATTATATGTCAGCCCTTTAACAAGACTAGTTAACCATAACAAAATTTGAACTAATTAATAACATTATAAAATTAAGAGGACTAAATTATATTAAATTAAAATATATTATTTGAATTGTAAACTTTTCCATAATAGTTGGATCAAATTCTAAATTAGACCATTCACTTTAAAAAAAAAAGGAAAAGAAAATAACAGCCTTAAAACACCTAAAAGTGTCTAAGTTGAAGTAAAAGAAAAAAACATTTAATATCGTACAAGAGAAGCGCAAAGCCCTAACAGCAACGCGATTAGTGTAACTCAAACACAGATCACACTTGAGGCGATGAACACCCTAATCATCATGCCAACATACGGGATAGATTGTTATTGATGTGAATAATTAGGAAGTTAAAGGGAATATAGTGAAAAGTAGAAATAATGCAAAACAGTTGTGTTAGGTTATAGTTGAGTTGTGAGTTTTAATGAAGGTTTAATTCTCATTTATGCACCCCATGTTATTAATCAATGGGACTCCCACTTTTTTATATTTCTTTTCCATTTCTCTCAACTTGCCCCAATTTCAATGCCAACAACTCCTGAAAGGGTAAAACAAGGTTAATTCCCATTTTATTTATGTTTATTAAATTGATGGGTTTGGTCAGCTTTTCATAAACAACGATTTATCTAATCAACCTTAAATTATAATCGAATCGATTGATTGGTCAATATAAATTTAAGTGACTTAATTGAAACGATATCAATTAAGCGATTCAAGTAATTTTATACATGAAATTCAATAACTGACAATGGGTTAATTTAATTAATTTAATCAAAGTTTAAATTGAATTTTGCTGACCCTTAATTAAAATGATTGTCTTCATATAAAAAAATATATATGTTTAGTTTTTATATGTAATTCTGGGTCTAATAAACCATCGATTCTCAATTAATCTGATATTTTAATATATGCAATAATCAAAATAATTTCAAAAGAAAATTTAAAATTTATTAGCAAAAAAACCTTAAATATTTGACATATGTATAATAATTAAATTAAATTAAATTATATATTTGTTTTTGAAGTCACTTTCAAATTTCAATTAGAATATTCAGTAATTTATTAACTTACTAAAAAATTCTAATTTGAACAAAATTTTATCTTAATATGGAACGAAATTCAAAATAGAAATATTGAATAAAATAAATTATAAGAATGATTTATATTATATAAAATGGACCATCAATTTTGATAGCAACTGGGGAGCTTCAGTTTACAACAACTAACCTAATAAGGACCCATAAGTTGTCATTATTTTATTTGTATAATGTTAAAATGTGCTTTAAGTCCCTTTGCTTTTTGTACGTTTAGAATTTAGTCCTCTTATTTTTTATTTTAAAATAATTTTTTTTACATTTTTTTAATTTAAATATACAAGTTCAATTGTTAATCCTATTAAAATTATTGTAAAATTCTAAAATTTTGAGGGGGCAATGCTATAACTTTTATTCTTGGAGAGCAAAAATTACAAAACTTCTATTTATTTGAATGATTAAAGGACTTAAATGAACAATTAATACTTGAGAGGAGCTATTAATGATATTTTCCCACTTGATTAAGGACGGCCAAGGCCTCTACTTTGGGAATCCATATATGATATTTACATACGGTGGGATTCGAATTTATACTTTACCACTAAGCTAAAGTCTCGATGACTTTAAATACCATAGAAGCTAAATCGACTCGTGATATTCAAGGACACGAACTATAGAGATATCAAAATTTTTAATACCTCAACTTTACTATTTCGACCAAGGCTTCATTCCAACTCGTATTATTATTTAATAGTAAAAAATATATATTTCAAATGTAACTACCATTTATAACCGTTAATATAACGTCGTGATGGTCCATGAAAGTAATTTATTTAGAAGTTAAGAAAAATAAAAATGTTAGGGCCCATATCATATTTTCCATTAACTATTAAATAATTTTATTGAAAGGGTAAAAATTTTAAAATAGAATATAGTAATTTTGGAAAAAAAATAAAAAACATAACAATATAACCCTAAGTGAATAAATGAATATATGTATACAATAAATTAACAATAATGTTAAATTTTATATGAATATATAAAGCTTTAAATTATGAATAAAGTTAAAATATGCGATAATTTTTGTACTTTTTTGCCATTTTACTTTTTAAATTTAAAAATGTAAGTCCAATTGTTAATATCGTTCAAAAAAATTGAATTGAGTTTACAATTGGATCTGAATTTTGAAAAATGAAAAATATAAAGACTAAATAGAAACTTATAACATATTTTAATTTATAGATAAACGATGAATATCAAGAAAGTTGAATGGTAAATACGATTTGGGTAGACTTGGTAATATTAATATTAAAAAATTACTTAAAATATGATATGAAATACAATAAAAAAACGGCATCGAGTTCTATGTTCGATCTCTAAACATCATTATTCTCACTCTTTATACAAAATTATAAAATATAACATAGAGATTTTTGAATTAAGGTTTAAGGTTATGGAGTATGACATATAGCCGTTTAGAGGGGAGAAAGTTGAAGAAAAAAGACAGAAACCACTTTTGCCTTTTGGTCCTTTTTTAGTGTAAAAAAGATGAAGCACTAATCTCTTATCTACTATTTTGACCTTTTCTTCTTGTTTGAACATAAAGCCCTTTTGTCTGAATTTTGCATGAAACCTAGGAATTGTTTAACTATATGAAAATGTAAAAAGTTGATGGTGCTTTAGGTTAAAAAAAAAAAAAACTGACCCAGTTTGAAATTTCCAACCGTTAGTTTATTCTTTATAGAGAGATAAAATAATATTTAGTCTCTAAATTTGGGAATTTTTTAATTTGATCCCTATATTTGTTTTAGTCTACACTAGTTTTAGAATTTAGTAGTTTTTCGTTAAGGTACGATGAATGTGGTGACGTCAGTTTATACTTTGATAGAATTTAAGTTCAGAGAGAAAAAAAATGTTAAGTTTCGAGATTAATATGAATAAAAAAAATATCAAATTCAGATACTAAATGTTGGTTCATTCCGTATTGTATGACTTTATAATATTGTGCTTCAATTTTTTTTTCCAATATGAGAGACATGTATCCTTGATTTTGAAACTTAATTCAATTTGTTGTAATTATAGACATAAAAGTAAATGGGTAAGCTATTAAAATAGCCGTTTTTGTTTACCTTAGGTTACATTTTAGTCACTTATGTTTGAAATATTATGTTTTAATCATTTATGTTATTATGTTGTAACATTTTAGTCACTGAGCCATTAATTTCCATTAATGGTGTGACGGTAAGCTGACGTGGCACGTTAAATCATCATTTCAAACGAAAATTTTAGGTTAAATTCTATAATTGGTCTCTATATTTTTTTCAATTTGAGAAAAAAAAAATTTTATGTTCTTTTAACTTTCTTTTTTTTCCTTTATTTTTCATTCTCTTCTGCTTCTCCTTCTGTTTTCCTCACTAGTTCATTTTCTATAACAAATGGCAAACATAGAAAAACTACGTTAAAAGAAATTGAGAAGATAGAAAAACAGAGGGAGAAGCAGAAGAGAATGAAAAATAAAGAAAAAAGAAAGAAAGTCAAAAGAACATAAAAGAAAAAAATTAAATTGCTTAAAATGAAAAAAATATAGAGACCAAATATAGAATTTAACCTAAAATTTTCGTTTTAAATGATGATTTAATGTGCCATGTCAGCTTACTGTTACACCGTTAACGGCAATTAACGGCTCAGTGACTAAAATATTACAACACGATAACATAAGTGACTAAAACATAATATTTCAAACATAAGTGACTAAAATATAACCTGAAGCAAACAAAAATGACTATTTTAACAATTTACCCAAAGTAAATTTAAGTTCAAATCTCGATATTTATTATATTTTCTTTATTAGCATGCTACAACTTTATTATTTTCTCTAATAACAAAGTAAAAAGGTTGAAGTTAAATCTATGTATATTTTATACATAATTGACTTTAGAGTTTTCAATTTTTTTTTTTATAATATCAATATACAAATTGAAGCTATACTTTGATGCCTATATTGAAATGGTTTGAGTGAACTTTTTCATGCAACGTTTCGTACACATTTTTTTTAATATTATATTGCATGAATTTCATATATATATATATATATATATATATATATATCGTTTCTTTTAAAATAAAAACTGTTCCATAAAAAAAATGAGGAAATCAAATAATATAAAGAACCTATCTTCGTGATCCACTTTGTTTATATGTTCATCCAATTTCATGATTTGCTTGGCATATGGAACTAAAGAACAATTAAAATATTGTTCATGACTTAAATTTTCAAAACTAAAAAGTTGATGGTTAAACACTGTCCAGTGTCTTCTACATATAACGTATTATTAGCTCGAATTTTAAAGATAACGTTATTAAGAGAGAGAGTTACGAATTTTGAAAAGATTAACTTTTATAGATCATAAAATGATACTTAGGGGAATGAAGCTAGAGGTCTAACCCCATTGGTAAAGGATGTTATAGCATCCTATAGCTTGGGTCCGATGATCGGACCGAATGAAGAGTGTTACATGAAAAATATGGTGGAGGGAGATATGATGGTTTATTCAGTGAGAAGAGAGTGGGGTGTTCAAATTTCGATTAAAATCGAATTAACCAACTGAACTGATCTAATTTGATTAACCAATTTAATTTAGTCGGAGGTCAATTAATGATTTTTTAGAAGTTCAATTAGCAATTAATTTAATTTAAAATTAGATAATTAACCGAACTTAATAATTAATAATACAAATTATATGTAATTTTAATTCAATTAACCGACCAAATTTTTCATAATTACTAAATTGTTTTTACAAACCAATCCAATCCACCTTAAATGAACTGACCCTTTGTTTTGATGGACACTTCAAATTGGGCTAGTGCTTATTTTGAGACTCAAATATTTGGGTCATAGACTTTTCACTATTAGGTTTAGATATTTCAGTTCATAATTTTAAATAAGATAAAAATACAAATAAAAAAAAAAGTGAATATAAAAATAATGCAAACATGACATATAAATTATATGAATTGTTATTCAACTATTTACACTAATATATTATTTGAGTTTTGAATCATTCGTGTTAATTGAATTGTAAAATTTAATTCGACTCGAATTATTTATTTGAATTGACTAAAAAAAAACCAAATAATTTGAATAAATCGATTCGATTAACTCAAAATTTGAAAAAAAAAAATTCTTTCGAGTTGAATTGAGTTTTGTTCACCCCTTAACCACATTAGATATTCTCAAAAATAAGTACCACACCGAACATTTTATGAAAGAACATGTCCCGTAATAAAATTCATATTGATAGTTCAAATATCTCATTAGAAATTTTCAAAATACAAATGGCACATTGAATATTTTATAAAAGTGGAGAGACCGATATTAACTCTTTAAATGATTATTAATTGTATTTTAATATTTATTTGTATAAAAATTAAAGTTGACTGATTTTCTTGAAAAACTAATTTACCTTATTTTTGGCAGTAAATTTGGTGGTGGTTAGACCTGCAAGTAAGGATGTTTTATCTTAATCCTTCTTCTTCACATGGATAAACCTGCAAATAAGGAAATTTGCCATTAGTCAACTGCAAATAAAATCAAAGAGGAAGATGCATCGGCCAAGATTCGAATTTCCAGAAGTTTTGGTTATGGAGATTCTGTCAAAGCTTCCAGTTAGATCCCTCACTCGCTTCAACTGTGTTTGTAAGTATTGGTGTTCTTCTTTTCAAACTCCTCATTTCATTTCCAAACATCATCACAACAACCTTAAGAACAACAACCTTAATCTACTTCTCATACGCTATGAATATGATGATAACACCTTCCAACCTTATTTCTCTCAACTTTCCAACCAAAAAGATAAAAAATATATAGTAAAACAAAACATTCACTTGCCTTTTTTTAAGTATGCAATCCCCTCTGTTTATGGTGCTTGTCATGGATTATTGTGTTTACAAGAACCTTCCACGGATAAGGCTGCCATTTGGAACCCATCAACCAGAGAGTTTAAAATCCCTCCACCATCTTCAATCCAATGCCCTCCATATTTTTCCTCCATCCAAGATGGTTGCCTGACTTTAGTCGACGCTTCTTTTGGCCACGCTGCTTTTGGGTTTGATTCTAAAACTGATGACTACAAAGTCATACGATTTGTTGCTCTTACTTTTATTAATAGTGAAGAAGAACATCATTTTGAGTCCCAAGCTGAGTTGTATTCATTTAGAAGTGATTCCTGGAAGGAAATTCCATCTCCTGGTTATACACTAACTCATCTATTCTTGGGAAATAATTGCGTAGATGGAATTTGCTATTGGAAAACAGAGTGTCCGGCATTTCATGATTTTGTAGGACCAATTCTTTCATTTGACATGGCAAATGAGAAGTTCTCGATTTTATAAATTCCGGAATTCATTGGGCCTTTTTCAACATGCTATTTTTGTCTATTGGTGTTTAATGGATCACTGGGTGTCATGACTTACGGATCCAAAGCAATTGATTTATGGACTACGAGTGAAGGAATCTGGACTAAACAATTCAGTATTGAATCTATTTCTGGAGCTGTATACCCATTGGGGTTTGGGAAAAATGATGAGTTGTTTCTTAGAAAAGCAAATAATGAAGTACTCCTATTTCACCCTTCCACCCAAGAGCTTAAGAAGCTTGAGATTAATACTTATCTAGATACTTCTCTTAATTCCATCTCCTTTCTTCATGTTTATGTTGAAAGCCTTGTTCGTATCAATGGAATACAAGAGCTTAAGGAACATGTAATACGTCAACCAATTGGAGATGTATCAAATAAATACTGAATATGAAGAGAGATATGCATGACTTGGATATGGGATTACAAAGTTTTGCATTATATCTCCTCAAAAAAGCACACATCATTGTGTTATCTATGAAATTCAAAGCTCTAGCCTTGATGAGTGGAGGTTTTTCAACTTTTCAAACAATTTATGAGTTTGTGTTAGCCCCGATAAGAGTGTTTTGCATCTTCATGATTGTCTCTATTGACTACAATGATAACAAGTCAGTCGAGTAAGATTTTGTACTTTTTATTTTTTTTTTTTATAAGGCACAATTATGGGGGAAAACATGAAGAAAATACTTCAATTTTAATGAAAAATGTCAAACTCATGTGATTATAACCTTAATTTAAAATGAGTTTTGCTCAAAATAATCCAAATTAAAATAATACAATCCAAAAATGGCTTGAATATTTCCTAAAACCAATGTTTTAAAAATTAAATCAGTAATCGAACTAATTAGACTATCAATTTTCAATTCAATCAATTTAACTATTAGTTTATTAATAACTAAATAAACAATTGAAAAATATCATGAAAAATTAACACTTTTTTAAAACAATAGCAAAAAAAATTATAAGTTGATTCAATTTGTCTAGATTTCTATTTTTTTTATCAATTCTAAACAGTTCACTCATAGGTCAATTTAATCCCTTTATCTAAATAGTATATAAGTCGATTCCCAATTCAACAACATCATCTTAAATAAACTAAAATAACATAAAATAGAGATAAATCAAACTCAAAAACCCCAATTAACAAATTTGAATAACTTAAACCCAAAACTATCCAAATGTAAAATAACACTAACCTAAATATAGATCTAAAATAACCCAAACCCAATTGGATAAAATTTAGTATCTTTATATATACATAAATTTTTTTCAAGATACAATTGTTGATGTAACATTAAACTATTAAAAAAATATACAAACATAACGTCACTATTTCGTACAATCATTTTCTACATTTCGAAGTGAAACCCAAAAAAAAAATAAAAATCAAATCTTTAAAATTTAAAATAATATACACCTTTAGATTTTAAAATTACGTTGTAGGCATAAATTAAGTTTGTATGGGTATAAAGAATTTGTTTATTATATAAATATTGTGGCATGGTAGTTTATATTATATAATTAATTTATATCCTTTTCATCAAACACTCAAGTACTTGTAAATTGCAATCTTCATACATAAATAGATGAATCAATCTATCTACTTTTCAATTATATAAAATTAGTTAAATTTTAATTTTGGTCCTTATATTATGTTAAAATTTTAGATTTGACCTTTATACTTGAATTTTTTTTATAATTTGATATTTCAACGTTAATAATGTCATTAATTAGTCTAAATATTTTATTCTAATTAAAATTCTGACGTAAATTTTCAAAAGTATTAATAACGTTAAATTTTTTTTATTAAATTCAAATCCATTATAATGTCATTTTTTGTGACATGATTATAATATTAAATTCAAATATTTTAGTAATACATAGGTGTGCCTTCTTTTCTATAAATAAAGTATTGGTTATATAAACAAAAATATGTCTTTAAGTTACTCTATTTTTTCAAAAATTTGAAATTTAATCCTTCTAGTTTTGAGATTTCAAAATCTAAGTCTAGTTGTTTAAAAAAAAAAAACTTACTTGGCCCTCAGGTAGTTAAAAAAATGACATTATAATGAACTTAAATTCAACAAACCAACAATATCAACAACTGAAGCTGAATTTTAAAATCCAAAAAATAAAAAAAATAAATTTCAAATGTATGAAGAATGTCGAAACCTCCTTAAAAACTGGCTTTTAAAAAAACAAAAACGGGAGTCGCCACCAATCTTTTAAAGTGTGATTGGATCACTTTATAAAACGTTTTGGTCTACGAAATTATAAGAAAACAGGTCCGGGAGTCGGTTACGTACGAGGAAGGATTAGCACCCTCGTAACGCCCAAAATTGGTGCCAAATTGAATAATTTTGTCTTAATGTTAGAAGTTTGAAAGAATTTAGAAATGATATTTCCTTTAAAACCGTAATATTTTAAATTAAAAAAGAATCAAGATTCATCCGTTTTAAAAGAATACAAACATCACATCCAGCATGATTGGACACGATATTTTTAAACTTTCATAACTAGAATCATCTTGTGATTTATAAAACTTGATTAAAAGGATATTTTAGATATTTAGACAAACGAGAAATCGCAACCCAGCATGTTAGGGCACTATTTTCCGAATTCCTAAATATCAAAACATTGCCTCACGTTTTTTAAAAAATCCTTTTTAATTAAGTGAGATATGTCTTTTGTTTTCAAAGTAATGATGTGTTTTACATATTACAAGAGATTAAAATAACCTAATTACAATATTCATGCTTTTGCAAATATAGTATCTAAAAATGATAAATAGTGGCATACTAACATAATATATATTCATATCTCATGCATGCAAATATACATATATTATCATTTCATGTAAATTACAATGTAACGAATAACAAATAAAACAATATAAATTTTTATCACATATGCAATAATACTTCATTCAAATGAAAATAACGAATGATAAAAAAAACAAATAATTTACACGATAAGATTATTATGTTAAGATAGTTTTAAATAAATATGAATAGGATGCTAAAATTAGTTAACAAAGTATATGTAATAAAGGGTAAAATCTAAATACCAATTTAAAAAGAATAAATGAGTACAAAAAAAACCAAAATAATATATAAGTAAAAAATATTATAAATATATTGTACGATTTAATAACTGAATATATCTATAAGAATATTAATAGAAACAAAAAAACATTACGTACTAACTTCTAAAATGTAATTTGTAATAATAATTTATAAAATTCAATCATGATAAAATGATAAAATGATATAATGTATATAATATTCATATATAAATATAATAAAATAAATGATATATAAAGCAAAAATATATATAAAATTTATAAAAACATATATAATAAATATTTAATAATAAAATGGTATGAAAATAAATAATAAAAATGTTATAATATATATATAAATATAGTGAAATATATAAAATGTATATAATATTTATAAGAAACATATATAATAATATAATATACATAAATAAAAAATAATTTTATTATTTTTATACATAATTAACATTTAGAAAGTATATAATACATATATTTTAAAAATATTTAATTAATAAAATATAAATAATACATATACCATATAAAATAATAGAATAATATATAATAGAATAGAATAAATAGATTTCCAATATTTAATAATAATAATATAATTTTAATATAAAATAATAATATACATTAAATAAATAATAAAATTTGAAATAAATAAATTTATAAGTGCAAGAGGACTAAAATTAAAAGCAATTAAAAAATTTGGGCTAATTTAAAAAAAAAACTATTTAGGCCTATTTGTAAAACGCATTAAAACCGAGGGACTCATTGGGCAATTTGCCCTAATCCCAAAACGACATCATTTCTACGAATTCAGTTTTAAAGCCACTGTAAGGACCAAATTGAAACAAAATTAGAATATTAGGGCTAAATTAAGAAATAAAATAAAATAAATCGAAAATATAAAAAACACGGAAGGACCAATTGGGAAATTATCCCAATTTTCAAAAACACGCGGATCCTCCCCGGGTAATCAGGTCAACACGCGGATCCTCTACCTAATACGATGCCGTTTTAGTGCTTATTGAATTAAGCAAAACGCCATCGTTTTTTGAAGGTTATATAAGTTAAAACTTAAGTCTAAAATTTATTTTACACCGGTCTAAAAAAAAAGGGTTTGAAATTCTCTGCAGAGGGGAAGAGAAGGGTTTCGGTCTCGGCCTTCGTCCACCGAGCAGCTCATGCTCACGCGCCACACGCACCACCAAACACAGTGGTCGGAAGGTTAAAAATCCTCGTCCTTTCAAGCGAAGTACGGGTAATCTCTTTTCCCTTCTTATGATCAACAGTTTTTTTTAAAAAAAAAACGTTTTGTATACTCTTTGATAAATGAAATAACAGAATATAAAATCACCTTTTAAAGAAACTGCTTCAACTTCTTTTTTTCTGTGAATATATGTGTATATCTTTTTATTTCTGTAAAAAATCCGTCCTCATTACAATGATAGTATTCGGCTTTATAGCCACTGTTTTCAGTATATTTACATATTTCCTTGCCATATATTGTTTTGTTTCTGTCCTTTCTTTTCATTTTTGCAGATGATCGAGGAGTAGATGGGGCACTGATCACGGCGTCGATTTGCGTCTCAATTACAACGAGATACGGGACCTGGAATCACGGCACCGATGAAGGGTAGCTGAAACAACGCGAGGTGAAACAGCATGACTGATGGGGTGCTTACGGCGCGAATCTTCTGGAAACCCTAGGGTTTCCAGATTCTGTTTAGGCATTGGGCCTTGTTTAGGTTGGGTCTGTCTTTGGATGTTTGGGCCATTGAGTTTTGGGTTTGGGTATAACGTGTACTGGGTAGTGGTAGGCTTACTGGGTTGTAACCGGGTTTAGGGTCTTGGGTCAATAAAATATAATTGGGCCTGTAAATAGACTGTTTAAAATAAACATTCATTTATTTTATTTTTTTTAGTTTATTTATTTAATTATGGGCCCGGGCAAAATATAGTTCATACAAAGAATACAAAAATTTATTTACATATTTTGAACTAAATTATCCATAATTGATTAAATTGTTTGAAAAGACCAATCTAATCCCCCTTTGTCTCATGGGCACTGCAAATTGGGCTAGTGAGACTCAAGTTTTTGGGTCATACACCTTTGATTTTGAAGTTTAGATATTTCAGCTCATAATTTTAAATAAGATAAAAATACATATAAAAATAATAATAGAATAAAATAATGCAAAAATGACCTATAAATTATATGAAAAAATGATATGAATTATTACTTAGGTATTTATAATATTATATTATTTGAATTATTCGAGTTAATTAAATTGTACAATTTAACTCGATTTGAACTCGAAACTCAAAATACTTATTCGAGTTGATTTGAAAAAATCGAATAATTCAATTAACTTGAAATTGAAAAAAAATATTATTTTTTCGAGTTGAATTAAGTTTTGTTCACCCCTAACCACATTAGATATTCTTACAATATAAGTATCACATTAAACATTTTATAAAAGCACATGTCCTACAATAAAATACATGTTGATAGTTCAAATACCACGTACAAATAGCATAATGGATATTTTCTAAAAATCCGGAGTCCAAATATAACATTATCTCTTTAAATAATTATTAATTTTTATTGATGTTTCCCTATGAGTGATCATATTTTAATATTTATTTGTATAAAAATTAGAAATTGACTAATTTTTTTGAAAAACTAATTTACTTATTTTGTGGCGAGTAAATTTGGTAGTGGTTAGAGATGATAAAAGGAAATTTTCCTATGCTTACCTTTTATGCTTCTTTGCACCATAGATGACACCTCTTATTTATTCCTGTTAGTCAATTGCAAATAAAAGGAGGAAGATGCAAATGGCAAGAATTGAATTACCAGAAGTTTTGGTTATGGAAATTCTGTCAAAGCTTCCAGTTAAATCCCTTACTCGCTTCAACTGTGTTTGTAAGTGTTGGTGTTCTTCTTTTCAAATTCCTCATTTCATTTTTAAACATTATCACAACAACCTTAAAAACAACAACCTTAATCTGCTTCTTAGACGCCATGATGGTAACACCTTCCAACCTTATCTCTCTCAACTTTCAAACGAAAAAGATAAAAAAAATTTAGTAAAACAAAACATTCGCTTGCCCTTTTTTAAGAATGCAGTCCCCTCTGTTTATGGTGCTTGTCATGGATTATTGTGTTTACAAGATCCTTCAACGGATAAGGCTGCCCTTTGGAACCCATCAACCAGAGAGTTTAAAACCCTTCCACCATCTTCAATCCAACGCCCTCCATATCTTTCCATCATGGAAGGTAACCTTGCTTTATATGGCGTTTCTTTCGACCACGCTGCTTTGGGGTTTGATTCTAAAACTAATGACTACAAAGTTATACGATTTGTTAGTTTTATTTATTATCATAGTCCATTTGTTACTCGTACTTTTGTTAATATTGAAGAAGAACAACGATATGCATATCCTCATTACGAGTTCCAAGTTGAGTTGTATTCAAGTAGAAGTGATTCCTGGAAGGAAATTCCATGTCCTCTTTATACACCAACTGATTTAATTTTGGGAAATAATTATGTAGATGGAATTTGCTATTGGAAAACAATGACAGAGGCATATCTTGGACTAATTCTCTTATTTGACTTGGCGAATCAGAAGTTTTCAATATTACCTTTCCCAGAAATTGCTGGGTCTTGCTTACATTACTATGATAATCTATTGATGTTTAATGGAACACTTAGTGTTATTGTTTGCCTATTGGAAGGAACTGGCATGTCTTTTGATTTATGGGTTACGAGTGAAGGAGTATGGACTAAACAATTCAGTATTGAATCTATTTCTGGAGTTGTACACCCATTGGGGTTTGGGAAAAACGGTGAGCTATTTCTTAGAGACACAAATAATGAAATAGTCCTATTCGACCTGTCCACCCAAGAGCTTAAGGAGCTTGAGATTAATACTTATGTAGATCATTTTCGGGAGTCCATCTCCCTTCATGCTTATGTTGAGAGCCTGGTTCGTATCAATGGAATACAAGAGCATGAGGAACAAATAATACGTCAACTGGCTGGAGATGCATCAAATAAATATTGAATATGAAGAGGAATATGCTTGAAATGGATATTGAATATGAAGATGGATAGGGAACTAGAACATAAAGGTGTAAGATGTAATGGGAATTTTTTGTTGTGAGCTTCTTGATATTGCTACTATTGTTTGAGATGTTAGCCTTTGTTTGGTTTGTGGATTTGGAGAATTGTTTAGTATATGTTTGTTTTTAGTTGCTTAGTGTTTTATAAGATTTTTGCCATAGTTTGAAAATGCTATTTTGTATGAATAAACTTCCAAAGTGGGGAAATGTATATAAGCTCAAAATGCATAACATTATGGGATTACAAAGTTTTGCATTTTATACCCTCAAAAAAGCACACAATATTGTGTTGTCTAATGAAATTCAAAGCTCTAGCCCTAGTGAGTGGAGATTTTTCAACTTTTCAAACAATGTACTAGTGATAGCCTTGATAAGTGTGCTCTGTATCTTCACTATTGACTATAATGGTAGCATGCCAGTAGAGTAACGTGAATTACCCTGACTTTGTGCTTTTTATTTATTTGTTTTTTTGATATCGCACAATTTAATAAAAAAATGTCAAACTCTTGTGATTACATTTAGTTTCTTGTCTTGTCTTGGAATGTTAGTGTTATCATCATTATATTCCTTAAATGCATTGAATTTTAATGTGTGGTTGGCTCATAGCATATCCTCAAAATTCAACAAGCAAAAATAATACTTAGTGTTACAAGCCTAATTTGCCTAGCCCAAATACAAAACCCAACTACCCCAAAAAAAAACTAATCAGCCCAATTATAAACCCTAGCCCACTATCTTAAACTTCTCCAAGAAACCCTAGCCCCCTTGGTGTGCTGCCCCTACCGTCTGCCACCATCACCTGCTCCACTGCCCCAACTGCTCCTGCAAGAGAAAAGGAGAAAAGACAGCAACAAATAATAATAAAACTTGTAAAAAAGGGATGGCTATAAGAAAGCCATTCGAAAATCATGTAAAAGAGAGGACTTTTTGGAATACAAAAAAAGAAATTTACAAACAAAAGCAAAAACGAATCAAGAGATCAACCAAGGTGTTTTTTTTTACTTCTTTTTCTTTTATTCATACGTACATATTTTCTTTATTTGTTTTTTTTAGAAAAAAAAGGGTGTATATATATAGATACATATATATTTAAAGAAAAAATAAAAAAAATAATTTTTTTACCTTTCCAGCCGCTGTATACGGCGACCCCGATGGCCGCAGACGGAGGCCGACGCGGTGTTGACTGGCCAGAACCCAAGGCCGGCAAGGGCATGCTGCAGAGAAAAAATAGAGCCCTCCTTTTGTTTTTTGAAGAGAATGAAGGAAAAATAATTTTTTTTAACAAAAATTTAGCTTTTATACCCACACAAAACGACGTCGTTTTGGGCTTGAAGTTCAGACGCCAAAACGACGTCGTTTCGCCCTGACCTGATTCGACCCGACCCGTCCGGCCTAGGATCCGCGTGTTTTTAAGCGGAAGGGTTATTTCCGCTTTTTCATGACTATGCAATCAATTTTTTTAAAATTTTAATTTTGGCACTTTAAGTTATTTCGTTTTTAATTTAGCCCCCTTTTGAGCTGTGCGTTTTGGAGGGAAGGCATTATTTCCCTTTTAGTCCCTCCGTGTTATCCGTGCGCCCAAATCGGTCCTATTCTTTATTTTTTATTCCAAATCTACCCCAAAACTTCACTTTAAGTTCAATTTAGTCCCTTTTTTGTTATTTTTGATATTCTAATTTATTATTATTATATTATTATTATTATTATTTTTACTATTATTATTATTTTCGCCATTGCTATTATGTTTTAACATTATTATTTTCTATTATTATCAATGTTTATATTATTATTATTTATTATCAATATTAATATTATCATTGCCGTTTTTATTACTATCATTATTATTATTTACTATTGTTTATTATCATTATTATCACCATTCCTTACTATTTATTTTTATTTACTACTGATATTATTACTCATTTTTATTATTAATATTCATTATCAATATTATTGTTACTATTATTATTATTATTGTTATTTCTCATGAATATATTGTTATTTATATTAATATTCTTATTACTACTAGTATTATTTCTTATTATTATTATTATTATTATTATTATTACCACCTTATTTTATCACTATTAACATTCTTTAATTATTGTCACTATCATATTTTTTTAACTTAACATATTATTGTTACTAAATTTTTATTATCATTATTACTATTATATTTTCATCTACACAGATTTTCTGGTTACTTACTTATTTATATTTCTATCTATTTATATTTTCGTTGTTATTATATTTTAAGCATAATATCTCTATTATTCTTTCACTATTGTTTATTATTATCATTACTAGTACTATCATTTTCTAAATAGTTTTACATAATATTTATTTACTACTAGTTCTTTCTAATTTCAAATATATTTTTTAGCTTATTTATTATTTCTTTTTATTTTTATTCATTTTATCCATTTGTTTTATCTTTTCTCTTATCATTATTATCGTTCACATTCGTGTTTATGTTTATTCTGTTATGTCTGTCAATACTGAAATTTTTATTTGTTAATGCATTCTTTATTATCTCATTTTATTACAAACTTATGTTAACATTTACCCGAAAAAATAATTCTTTCATAAAAGCAATATTCCATATTTGGAAATTCGAGAAAATTGTGCCCTAACTTACTAGGTTTCGATTTTTCTAATTTACCTTAAATAATCGAATACCCTTTTAAAAAAAGTTAAAATACACGAATTTCAAATAAAAGGCAAGCTCATTCTCAAAAGTTCGAGATGCCGTGTCCTAACTTACTGGATGTGACATTTTATTACTTCGAGACGAGAAGGTCTTTAACGTTCTAGTGTTTTTACAAAAAGAGGGATCGTATTTTAAAGTCTTTCAAATTTTCAATTTTCGACACTAAGATACTAATTAATCAACTAGGTACCAATTTTGGGCGTTACGAGGGTGCTAATCCTTCCTCGTACATAACCGACTCCCGAACCTGTTTTTCTAAATTTCGCGGACCAAAATCGTTGTTTAAATAAATCAAATCATTTATTAAAAACAACCACTTTTACGAGGTGACCCGATCACACCTCATCAAAAAGGATTGATGGCAACTCCCGTTTTTCGTTTTCATTTTCAAAATCCAAGTCGACTCCGTTTTAAAAAAAGAGGTTTCAACACTTAGCTTTAAGATAAACAGGATAGTTGTCATAGGTGGATTTTGTCCAAATTATTTCAACTTTTTATCTGATTACACTTTTGATTTTTAATGCACTTAATTTAATCAATTGAATGATTTTATTCAAATATTTTACACGTAATAATAGTTGTTGGTTTGAGTTCAAATAGGAAGACTTTTTGGACCTCGAGAAATCAAAACTCGATGTTTTATCTTTTTCTTTCTTTTCCACCATCCATACTCTTTGCTCTCACTTCATTCTCAACCACAACAATGATTATAAATCCTTACAAATTAGAACATTGTAACTTTTGATAAAAGGTTCTTTTTAAAAAAAAAAAAAATATATGGTGGAGGCAGATGTAATGGTTTATCCAATGGGTCGAGAGTCGCAATGTAAAGATGTTGGAGTCGGTTAGAGGAGGAGGAGTAGCAAACGAGTAGGAAGGATTTGAGTGTGATGCTTGAAAAAGGCTTAACGACGAGGATGAGAAGAGAGAGAAATCATTTGCTAAGGAGTAACAGAGGTATACAAATTGATTAATCCCTTGCCACTTGACAGTTTGTGATATGTCAACCTATCATTCATTGATTATTGGTGATGTGATGTTACTAAATTGTAGGAATGTGGATGGCAAATAATAGGCATGTAGTTAGAGTGGCCAGGTTGTTAAGGGTAGTTGATTTGCATACTCTTGAAAACTTGTAGGAATCATTTTTGGTATAGGAGGAGAATGTTGGTGAACTAATTTAGAAGGTGGAAGTAATAATTTAATGAAGTTAATTGATGAGGATATCGTTGATAACGAGGGTGACCCAACAAGGTAGATGTAATATTTTTGTTGAAGTTATTGTCTTGTCAACAAATTTTCAATTATATGTAAATTGTTAAGCCATTAAAATTATAATTAAAATATGCCTTTTTAAAAAATTTAAAATTTAGTCCCTATACTTTTACTTACAAGAATTTAAGCATTATATTTTTCAGATTTCAAAATTCAAGTTCAGTTGTTAGCATTGTTAAAGTTTTTTTTGTTAAATTTGTTAGTGTGACATTCTGAAATGAAAAAATACTCACTTGATGCTCATGTAGTTAAAAACTGACGTTGTAATGAACTTAAATTTAGCAAAAAAAAATGTATATTGTTAACAATTGGATTTGAATTTCGAAATCCGCAAAATTAAAAAAAAATCAAATTTTTGAAAAAATATAAGAATCTGACATATTTTGAACTAATTTATCTATTATTGATTGAATTTTTTGAACTGACCAATCCAATCCACCTTAAATAAATTGAGTTAATGAATCGAGAGGGGTCACGCCCTATTTTTAATTAAAGGTTGTAGGAGTTGGGTTAAGAAAGTTAACTCAACTAAATGGTTAAGTGTTTTGGATGTGTGCTTCAAGTCTTGTGTTTGATTTTTTTCCCCTTAAATTTTGGTTATTTTTTATCCCTATATCTGGCTAGTCGCTGTTAGCTTATCTAAAAATTTTGTTTGATTATAAATAAGAATAAGCTTGTTGATTCAGTGATAAGGTCTTAGCTTATTCATAGATCTCAAGTTCAAATTTTGTATGTGCAAAATGGAATTATTTTTACTTCTATTCTGTTGTGCCACCCATACTGTAGGAATTTCTGTTACTAAATTTTCTTTTTTCACGTAGATTTCTTTTGTTGCAACTGCTTCTATCAGATTTCTTTAGCTTTCTACTTCTTTTATCTTTTCTTTTTTTTTTCTTCTAATTTGTTTCCATTAAATTGCAAAATAGCACTCTGTTGTTCACTTCAGTGCTGCCTGTTTTCTGTTTTGCCACCATTCAAATGGTGATTCTTCCTATTATAATCTTCAAGTGAGATTTATGAGGCGCTTACTCTTCCAACGAATTGAGGATTTTGACAATCTCCTCTTCTAGGATTTTGGTGTGTTATTGTTCTGCCGATATCCCGAAAGTAATCAGGTGTGCAGTGCTAACTCAAAACTTCGTAAAAGAGTGAAAAATTGAAACTGTTAACGCCAGATGATCGTGTGCTAGACAGTGTGAGCCACACGGCTGTGTGTCAAGCCATGTGAGCCACACAAGTTGTGCTAGGTAAGGTGTGTGGACCACATGGGCGTGTAAGCCTATTTTAAATAAGTTTAGTTAAGACGGAGTTTTGAATTGCATATTCAAGGTCAGTGATTTTGTAAACTTCGATGAATAATATGTATGATTATTCGAACAATGAAATCTGTTATTTCTATTGTGTGTATGTTATCTTGTGTGATAAGTTATGTTTTATTTCAATTCTCATGGCATGTGATATTGTGGCTATTCTGATTAGATTGATCTGTTATCATTGAAATCTAAATGCATTGAATTTAATGTTTGATTGGCTCATAGCATATCCTCAAAACCCAACAAGTAAAAATGATTAAAATTATAAAATAACCCTAATTTAAAAAGAGTCGTGCTCAAAATAATTCAAATTTAAATAACACAATCCGAAAATAACTTGAATATGTCCTAAAATCAATGTTTTAAAAACCGAACCGGTAATCAAACTTATTAGACTATCAATTTTTTATTCAATTAATTTAACTATTAGTCCATCAATAACTAAATAAACAATTAAAAAATCATAAAAATTAATAATTTTTTTAAAACAATAGCAAAAAAAAAAAATTAAAAAAATTATAAGTTGATTCAACAGTCAATTTTTTTTTGTCTACATTTTCAATTTTTTATCAATTCTAAACAATTCACTTATTTTATCCAGATAGTATATAAGTTGGTTCTTGATCCAACAACATCGTCTAAAAGCAACCAAAAGAACATAAAATAGAGATAATCAAACTCAAAAATCCCAATTACCAAATTTGAATATCTTAAACTCAAAACTATCGGAATTTAAAATAAACATAGATCTAAAATAACCCAAACTCATTTCAATAACATTCAATATAATTATATATATACATAATTTTTATAATGAGAAATGACTGTATGAAATAATGATATTATCCCTTTTCAATAATTTATTCTGAATTTTAAGATTTTCATTTGAATTTGATTTTTTTAAGAATAAAAATTTTGAAATTAAGGATGAAATTATTGATATGACATTTGACTATTGAAAATAATATATACATAAAGTCAATATTTCATATAATTATTTTCCTTTTTATAACGTCAAGGGTGTTGTCAATATTTCGTATAATCATTTTTCTTTTTATAACTTCAAGTGTGTTACCTGAGTTTAAGTCGCGCTAATTATTCGAGTTTTATCATGTTGTTATTATTCAAAAAAATATATAAAATTAATATACATATTTTTAATATGTTTCTTTTTAACTTTAGAAAGCCCAATGCTATTCCTCCACATGTTACTTTTTTCCGTCAAAGAACAGAGAGAAAGGATATTCCGAAAAAAGAAAATGGAAACTCATCAACCAGATTCATGCAATTGAAAGAAAAAAGCTTCTGCATTTCCAATCGAAACCCAAAAAAATCAAATATTTTCCCTCTCAAAAAAGGTATTTCGTTTTCTTCATTTTCTTTCAAAAGTTTGGGTTTTTATTTACGTTTATTCTACAAGTTCTTCGATTTCCCCCTTTTTTTTGTTTTTCTTTCAATCCCCTGTTGATAATTCTCCGTAATATTACGTGCTTTAGATCAGAAACCAAGAATTTAATTTTGTTTCTTTTTGAAAGCTATTGATTCTCCCTCCCCCCCTCCCCCCGAATTTCGTTGCTTTTTATTAGGTTGTTTTCTGTTAATTAATTAGATTGTAAATAGGTCATTTTAATGCAAAGAAAGCTAATTTTGACTTTAATCTATTCAACATTCTTAAAATTAACCATATTTTGGGAAATTTATGAGCTTGATGTTAGTTATTAGAAATTAGTTTCAATTATTTAAATGTTTTCTGCAGGAAAAATTTGCAAGAGGAATAGGATTTGATGGTTGAGGTTGTTATTAACTAATTAAAATAATTGCTGTCAGTGGCATAATTTTTATAATTTAATCCAAAACAGGTCTCACCTGATGTGGCCTTTATATTTGCTGTTAAACAAGATTCTTAAAACAGATGAAGATGAAGATAGAATGAACACCACAACACGATGCTACGGTTTTGAGCATCGGATCGGCCACAAATCGATGTTGCCACAATCCCATTTCGTTCGAGTGAGTGAAATTATGGGATTTTTTTGAAGTTACCTTGTGTTACAGGCTGTAATTATGAATTTGTTTTAATGGTGTTTTATAGGTTCCACATGTAAACCAATTGTTCTCTTGGGATTGTGGACTTGCTTGTGTGTTAATGGCTTTAACTACTATTGGTGTTAATGATTGTAGTATTGAGAATTTAGCTGAACTTTGCTGCACAACTAGGTATGTTGTCGTTACGATGTATCAAAAACCCGGAAATTTCGGATATGATGTACATTCATATCATTTCATTTCATCTTTTGATGATAAGCTACATTTGTGTATATGCAGCATTTGGACAGTTGATCTAGCTTACTTACTGCAAAAGTTTTCAGTTAGATTTTCCTATTATACCGTAACATTTGGAGCTAACCCGAACTACTCCGGTGAGACATATTATAAGGTAATTTATCTTTGTACCATGACAGATATGATTAAATGCTTAAATAGCCGGTGTGTGGTTTCACATTTCTTTGAATATTCTGCAGGAGCAACTGCCTAATGATCTGGTTCGAGTAGACACACTATTTAAAAAAGCGGTGGAAGCAGGAATCAATATAGGGGTATTCACCGGAACATTAAATCTTGACTGCATTTTGATCGAATGTAGTGATACGTTTGATTGTTTGTGATGAAAGTTTTAGCTTCCTTTTACTCTGTCTTTTCTCTGTGTGGCATAATTCCGATGATCTTTGTCGCAATTAAACCTTTGGCTTGGGGTTATGAACTTTTCCCCATTTAACAGTGCAGGTCAATCAGTGGTGAAGAAATCTCCTGTTGGATCTTGTCGGGAAAGTATATTGCAATCGCTTTGGTTGACCAGTACAAATTGAGGTATACATTCTCCTTTTAAGACTTTTTCCCTAGTCGGTTGTAAATTGTTACTGTACAACCTTCTGCTGTGTTTTGTATTTCCCGTGTTCCTTATTTCCCCCTTTGTTCGCCTCGGGCATTTTAGCGGTTATTACAAGGTTTAAGTTATTGCATGATAATGATGACTTCTTAACTAGTTTGTGCTGAATAGTTCTGCCGAAATCTTGCATTGCAGTCAGTCTTGGATGGAGGATGTCATCATCCCTGGATTTCAGGGAAACGATGTAGGATATACCGGTAAGTGTTGCACACTTTCGTATACAATTTGAAAATACTAAACAGAATGCTCATATGAGGATACATATCATTGTAATAACTTATATATATATTGCTGTTGCTTTGTATATATACAAGACTGCTAGTGTTAGTCGGATAGTTCAACCATAGGCATAGTCATCCTGGCTCGTTATATTATTTCAAACTAGATTAATAACCTGACTGATAACATTTTCGTCATTATTGCTTCGAAGCTCAAATTCGATCCGGTTGATAACAGAACAATCACTCTACATTTGCTCTAGTTTTTAAGGAGTTTGTTCTCTTTGTAGGTCACTATGTTGTGATATGCGGCTACGATTCCGAAACAGACGAGTTTGAGATCAGAGATCCCGCGAGTTCTCGGTACAATCTAAACTTCCTTTTATAACTCTTTAACAGCTACCAATATATTGAATCCAAAAATCCATTTATAAACTGGTGGATTATCCAACAAGTTCCTGATGTGCAGGGAACACGACAGGGTCTCATCAAAGTGTCTCGAAGAAGCACGCAAATCCTTCGGTACCGACGAAGATCTTCTTCTGGTAATTTATCTTTTACCTTATTGCATCATATTCAAATCGAACAATGTAATGGACTATGACATCATTCATCATGCATTCAAGGATCGCTATTTTCCCCATGCAGATATCACTCGAGGAGAGCTGGAAACCGAACTACTCCGTCTTATAATTTTCTACACTTCATGTATATGCCACGATCCATACCATGTAACTGTTTGTCGAGCTCTCCTCACCATTTTCTGCACTTGTTCGTATTTGAAGATTGTGTATAGTAAGCTCTTGGAAGAAATAACTTGTCTTTGTATGGTGTAGTTGGTCTAATGATTTGATTTTTAATCTGCAAATTACTGGCAATTTGTACAACAGTGCATTCATTTTGTACATGAAATTGTATATTGCAATATATAATTGATGTATAATAAATCATGTTTTTTTCTTTTTCTTTAATACTCATATTTCTTTAACAATGTTGGGAACTTGTCCCTTTGATGAAACTCAAGTCTTGTCAAATCTCACATGAATGAAGATCAAGTGTTTTTCTTTTGATGGATGGTTACTGTCCTTTATGCTTTGTTCAAAAATCCGATTGAATCGAACAACTGATGGCAGTTGAATTGAAAATTGATAGTCTATAGTTGGCTAAAATCGGTTTTTGCCAATAATGAGATGACATGAAAAGGTGTAAGATTATATTTAGAGGTGTTCATGGGTTGGGTCCAGTCTAAGGGGATCTTAAGTATGATATTACCACATTTTATGTTTGCTTAAACCTATTTAATCTAAAATATTAACTTAAAATTGTCTCAGCCAATTTATATTTGTAATTAGTTAAACTTAACTCATTTAAGACCTATATTTTTTATTTTTTAAAATATTTATATTGTTTTTAATTTTTAATTTAATAATTTTATATATTAAAAATTTATATATAGATAACTAAACATTTTTTTAATATTCATGTTACAATATTATATATTATCATAGATTTAATTTTTGTGTGTGTTTATAAATTACATAATGTAATATATTACAAAATTAAAAAATGGGTCGGACCGATTCAAATTCAAATCTCAAATGTTCAAGCCGAGCTTCGCTCATATTTTAAATGAGCCAAATTTTTTACCCAAACCCTCTCAAACTTTGAACGGACTTTCAAATTTTGACAAATAACCCGACTATTAAACATATCTAGCTATATTCAAACTAAATACAATCTTGGTCTCATTTTTGTGCCTTTACCATACAATTTTTACATCTGTCTCCACAACCAACTTGAACAACCCAATAAAATAAACATAATATATATATATATATATATAGATGAATGTTCGGTAAATTCAAATCTTAAAACAAACCAATAAAATCTACAAAAAGAAATGGAAATATTTCTTCTCTCTCAATTACAAGCAAATAAAATAAACACAATATATATATATATATATATATATATATGAGAATATCTGGTAAATTAGTAGTGTATTTTTTTTATTCTACAAATAAACTAAGAAATTAACATATGATTTTTTTTTAAATATGTATATTTTTAATAATTTATTATATTTCTGTAGGATACTCGTCAACCCCTAATCTTATTTATAAAAATTAAAAACTCCGCTAACAATATATAATTAAATTCTAATACAAGCTACAAAAAGCATTTGAATGAGAGGACTTAAAGACCATGAACCATGGGTGCGTTTATACCTAAAAAAGAGTTTTAAAAAATTACAAATCATGTGACAAAAGCATCTGTGACTAAGCAAACGGTATTGTAATTTAAAATTATTAATTAATTAAACCAAAGCCCTCAATTTTTGGGGAGAAAAAAAAACAAAACCATGTTTCAAGGGCTCATAATCCACACTTTTGAGACCACCCTAATACACTTAATTTATCAAATTAAAACAAGGAACTTAGACATGTTTTTAGATACTAATTATATCTATATATATATATATATGGGTGAGTATATGGTATATTGATAGAGTATTTTTTTTATTCCACAAATAATTTTAAAATATTAATGTTTCTTTTTTTTAATATTTTATTATACCTTTATAAAATACTTGTCAACCCTATATCTAAAAATTATATTGACAATTTCTCATATATGTCAGAGTGGAAGGGGATGTTTGGTGATGGCGGTGGTGCTTGTAGACATAAGGATAAAATAATTTTTATTGTATTATAATTGTATTTTTTATGGGTTAGTATCTGGTGCATTGTTAGTGCACGTTTTTTATTCCGTAAGCAATTTTAAAAAATTATCATATATTTTTAAAATATTTTATTATATCTCTGTAGAACATTTGTAAACTCTCTATTTAAAAACTTCATCTATAATTTATCAAAAAATTTCTCATGTATATCAAAGTGGAAGAAAGGGGTGTTTGATGATGGCAGTGGTGCTTGTGGACATATGGACAAAAGAAAATTATCTGATACATTGTTAGTGAATTTTTTATTCCGCAAGCAGCTCTAAAAATTTGTCATGTGTTTTTTTCTAAATATTTTATTGTTCATTTATAAGACACTTGTTAATCTTATTTACGAAGTTTAAAAACTCTACTGACAGTGTACCAAATATTATTTTATTATATGAATAATTTATATTACATATATAATTTTTTTAATTATAATTATTTAATGCAATCCTAGTCAAAAAGTTTGAGATGCAAAGTTAAATAACCAATAAAATGAAACATGTATTTTCCAAGAATCAGCAAAAACAAGGAATTATTGGCATGGCTTCCGACACACCTTTCTTAATTTTTTCCCGCATAACAATGAGAACATGTCCTTTGTTTCCCTTACACTAACCCCATAACTTTCACTTATTTATTTCGGGTTTTGTCCGATAAGGTTGTAATTGAATCGAATTGAATTTATAATTTTTTATTTGTTAATTTATGAGCTTGTTCATATCTAATTTGTATTCATTTATTTAAAATTAAGATAAATTACACTTAAGGTCATTGAATTATTAGTAGATTTATGTTTTTGTCATTCAATTTTAAAAAGTTACAAAATAATCATTAAATTATTCGAAAATTTTCATTTAAATAATTAGGCTATAAAAATCGATGTTACATCAGTTGAACCAATTGAAAGCTTTCATTCACTTTCTCTTTTACAGCTAATTTTTTTAATGAAATAGCTTTGAACATCACGAATCTACAAACCAAAATTCAAATAGTTTCTTTCTCTGATCTCCGACATGACCGTGAAATCGACTTGGAGTTAAGATATGTTATTCTACTCATCGATGGGTGCTAATCCACCTTATTGATCGTAGCATCATCAATTGGAGCTTGCTAGCCCGATTTTTTTATAAAAAAAAATTAATTGCCCAATACCTTAAATGAAAGCTTTCAAATAGTTCAGTGATTAGTTTGTAACTTTTTTAAAGTTGAGTGACCAAAATATAAATTTACTATTAATTTAATGACCTTAAGTGTAGTTTATCCAAATTATGTAAATTCATGTTTGTTCATTTAATTTAAATAAACATGTTCACAAATATATAATGGAACATGTTCAAGAACAATGTTCATGAATTATTACAAACAAACGATAAATTAACATATATTTTAATTCTTTAAACAAAATAATCAAATATAAATATTAATGATTATATTATAAATAAAATAAGCACACAAACAATAATAATTTTATTAATCTATAATTGTCGAACAATAAGCAATTTTTTTTGAAACAAAGGACAATAAACAAACTTTAAATAAGCATAAATGAGCCTAAAAAAAATTTTCATGGTCATTCTGACTTGAAAAATGAATAAAAACGAACCACAACCGAATTGTTCATCGAATGGTCTATTAATCTACAACTCTATGTTTAAGGTTTGAATTCGGGATTAAATGTTAATTAATTATTTGAATCAATACAATCTTTTTACCATTACACTAATAGCTTCATTGATGTAAAAGGATATTTATTCTGATTTTTAAATAAAATATATTTATAAATAAAACAATAATTTTGGTTATTTTAAATTACAAATAATTAACTGTATCAACCGTTTTTATTATAATCAATCATTATAAACATTAAATTCAACTTCTTAAATCAAATTAATTCAATTAATTAATATTTTTAAATTCTCAAAATTTCAATTAAGACTTTATGAACAGATTGATTTAATTTTTTTATTAATCAAAAATTCAAAATTCGGTTTTAATTAAGTCCAATTAATACATGATTAATATCCCAATACTTAGAATATTTTATCTCAAATTACATAATATGTGAACTATTAAAAAAATAAAAAATTAATCCCTTTAATTTAATATTATCCAGAATTTAAACTCCCAATAACTCGATGCAAGTGTAAAGTCGATGGAAAATGAAAAACGTTGATGTTTCTTCTTTCCCCATGCCGACATCGACTTTACTAGCAAACATATTGCCACAAATACTTATATGTTTATTTCGGATTTAATCCAATTGATTTATATTTATAATTTTAATATTTAATTAAAATACTTAAATTTTACTATTAACTCATGTATTATGTGTAAATTGTAAGTTTTATATATTTTATTTTGATTATTTTTAATTAAAATTTTAGTCTCCACTCAAAAAGTAACAGTTAAATCCATTAGGTCATATTTTGTTATTAATCTCGTATTAATTTATAAATAGTTGTAATTTTTTTTGTGAGCATTATATCAAAACAATAAACTAACATTAAATTACACATGTAATAATGTATTTATCGCGTAAAAAGAATTTGATTATATTCCTTACAATATAAATGATTATAAGAAGTTCCAAATTTAACATTGAGATTATCAAAGAACTGTTAAAACAGCTGTTTCTAATCAGATGTTTGATTAACAGACAAGGAAATGAAAGATCTAAATGATTAATTATTGATACCAAAAAAACAAAAGTTTTGTAATCAAGAATGTTCTGAGATTTTTCATCTCAAGAACTTACAAGGAAACATTACATATAAAATAAAATTGTCTCAGGTTAATCCAAACAGACACATGGATATCAGTTGTTCATGTTCTTTTCCTTTCATCTTCCATTACCCATTTTTATTACCAAGATGTTTCCTAGAACCATGTGGATCCACTGCAAAAAAGACATTTCACAAACATTATAAAAAAACAATTTTCAGACATTTTTTTGCAAAATCGTTCTCTAGTTTTATTTATTGAAGATTGAAGTCCAAATTCAGTGTAAACAATCCCCAAAAAGAAAAGAAAAAAAATTCTAAATCAGATCCAAAATTTTATTATTATTTTAAATGTTGATTGAGTAGATAATAGTACAAATCAACAAAATAGTAGTAAATGATTTTTATTTTATTTTTTTTGTGATCTAAATTTTTCATATTGGTAAGCTGATGTGGTGGCAAGTTTGGATGTATGCTTATCATGATGGAGTGAGATATATAAATACAATGGATCGGTTGTTTTCATTCGATTTTTATGTTTCTTCGTGGAAGTTGTGATGTCTTAAAAGTGATGTTTACCTATGTACCATGTGAACGTGTTTTCATACATTTATTTTGTTTTTTTAAAAGTATGTTAAGTGTTAGATAAGGATGAATAAAAATTGTTGAGATTGAATTGGTTTTTGAGTGAATCGAGTTGTTTGGGTTTTAAAGTTTTAGATTCATTTCAGACTTTCGGTTAGGGTTAATTCTAGGTCCGAGTAATCTCAATTCATTTTGAGTTTAAGTTGTTTTGGATTTGTGTTGAAGCTCGAGTCATTTTAGTAAGTTGTTGTCTTTGGGTTTAAATTAATTTTAGGCTCTAGTTAGACAAGTTTAGGTTATTAACTTTTTATTATCAAATTTAGCTCGGTTTGGATTCGGGCTAGTTAGGCCAAGTGTTCATGTTTGAGTCAAAATTGATAGATCTAATATGAGTACTAAGAATATCCGATAACTTTAGGTATGAGCCACATATGCAAGGGCAAATCAAAGAGGGAAGCAATGGCCTAGCCTTCCAAAAATTGGTAAAACTATTTTTAAGTTCATTGAATAATTATAAATTATAGAAGCAAAAGATAAAATTGTCCAAAATTTCATATTTTGGGCTGAATGTGGTACGTGGAATTACTTGAAAAATGTGATACTGAGATTATCTCTTATATTTCAAAACCTTGACCTTGTTGGGAATGTTTGAAATCAAAACATATAGTTGTGTTCTAGAATCTTACATCACCGCCAAGAAGGTAAGATTCCATGAACCAAACTACCCATTATAATTTTTGGCATTATTAATTAAGTATGAAGATAGTAACCAACATATCCACATTGCTTCTTTTTTTTATTTTTCATTTTATCTAAAACTCTTCGATATTCAATAATCATATTAAGCTTTAACTAAATTCAATGTTGGATTGAGCCGAACTCCAAAATTGCAGGCATAGCTCTTGTAGAACTATTTTTTCTATCCACATATTCATATTCAAGAGTGACACTATGGGGCAAACAAGGGCCTTAGCTTCTCAAAATAGAATATCTTCCTTGAGTCCCTTTAAAAATTATAGAGTTTTAAGTTAACCGAATAGTACAAATACATTTTGCCACTAAAATTTTAAATTTAATTTTGATTTTTAAAAATAGAAAACTATAATTTAATTCCTAGAGAAATTGTAAACTTTTATATCAATCCACATCAAAAAATATATACATAACCATAACCATAACCTAAGTAGAAACTAAAAAGAGGTTGGGAAGTCTATAAAACTATAAAATATGATATTGGTCAAAAGGTAAAACAAAGATGCATGCATTGATCCCATGTAAAAAGAAAGCCTTTGAATATAAGAGATTCTAAATTTAGCACAACAATTTTTCACATTTTTTTAATTATAATTGGAACACAAAGACAAATATTAACATTATTATAAAAAAAATAAACAAGGAATTATTATATTATTTAAATAATTTTAAAATTTTTATTGTATCCAGATAAACTTTGTTATATAACGATAGTAAAAATAACTCGACCCAGGTTTCGACCTAGAATCCGACCCGAAAAATCTCCCTAAAATACAATTTCAAAGATCCTATTGAGAGAGGACGACCCAAACCCCCCTTTTTGGATCCTTTTCTTCATTGCTTCTTGACTCTTTCATCTCCACGTCCATTGATCAAATATATCAGCAAACTTATATCCTTTAATTTGTAATCCCATAAATTTTATTTCAAATAGATAATAATTTATGTTAAAGGGTTTGGATTTTTTTGGTGCAAATTAAATGTTAAAGACTTTATTTAATTGTGACAAAGATATTAAAATTTATCTAAATAAAATGACAAAAAAAATACAATTTTTTTGTTATTTTACTCAAAAAAAAATTAGTTCTTTAGATGTGCAATTTTCCTTAATGCATAGATTACCTCAATTTTAGGGTTAAGTTATATTTTATCAATATACATTTCCACCAATATTTATAATTTTTTTTATTTTTTATTCATTCAACATTTTTTATTTAGGATGAAGACATATTGTCATGGAAAAAAAGGTGTAGACATATTGGATAAGCATAAAGTTGAGCTATTTCTTTTTTGTAATAGTATATTATTGATATCGTTATTATTGTAATAATGAGAATATAAATATTAATGCGTTTAAGCGCTTTTTTCTTTTAATATATAGGTTAGAGTGAGATTTATAGACTTATAAAATTATATTATTAGTAAAAAATTAAATTTTGTTAATTGGGTTTAAAGGATAACAAACATTCTATTAGAATGTAACAAAGTATTAAAAACATCGCATTAATATTTAAATCTTACTTATGAAATTAAATTTTTTCACTCACAGAATATCAAATAAATCCATTCATATATTCTAGTGTTAACTGCATCAGACATTTCCAAGCTATGACTCTCATTCTAAATTGGTCCCCAAACTTTAAAACATTTTATTTACATCTTCAATCTATCGATGTTATATCAATCAAATCCTTTTGTTATTAAAACCATTAAATAACATGTCAAATCTTATATAACTAAATTTAAAATGAAAATTTTAAAGAAAAATATAGCGATGTTGCACAACTTTTAAAAGTAAAAAATAAAAATAAAGTAAACGATAAAGCTTCTGTAAAATCTTTGAAAACCTCAAAATTAAGATTTTTAAAACATCTATTGTCAAAATATTTATTTTTCTTAAAACTTTTATTTTAAATTATGCCACATAAGATTTGACGTGTTACTTAACAGTTAAATTAACAATTTTAATAACAAAAGGACCTACTTGACATAATCTCGATAATTTAAGGATATAATTAGAATGATTTAGAATTTAAGGACTAATGAAAAATGAAAGTTATAGTTTGAGATGTTTATTGCAATTAACTTTATTTTCTATAAATCTCTTGCATGAAAAGGCTTTTCTTTCTTTAAAAATAAAAAAAGAATACAAACACAACTTTCAAGAATTTGACCATTGACCACAACATGCATTTTCCTTGAAGTTGCAGCATGTGACTCCCTATGTAGCAAGCTAGTGTAGTGGCATTTTAAACTATATTATAAAATAAATATTTACAAATCTAATCCAATGGTATCCTATGCATGTGACATTGAGGGTCCACTAGGGTTTTTCTTTTTTCTTTTTCAAAATTTGAAATCAAAGTAGCAAAAGTTTCGAAGGCAAAATCATGGCTTAGGTATAGATATTTCTTGCGATAAGCTTTCAATTTCACGAGATTCTCTTTGATTAATCAAATTTTTTAATAATTTTATTATAAGTTCTGATCATATCTATTTTTATTTTTACATAATGTTTAAAACTATCCATAATTAATCCCTAACTCATAAATAAGAAAATAATACATTTCAGCATATTCAAACTCACGTCCTCTTTTATTGACAATCATATTTACACCAATCGAATTAAAATTTATTAGGCTAAACTCGATGTAATAATAAATTTGCATTTTAACCTTAAAATAAAAATTTAGGATACATTTAAAAGAATCTTTCTTCTCCTACCCCCATCAAGTTAGTTATTTGCATGACATGTGGGAGCAAGCCAAAATTATTGATGATTATAATGGAAGAAAAGGCTTAAAACTCACTCAATGTATAGTATGGGTAGGTGCCCTTAATTATATAGTACACATTTCCTTTTATAACTAAACACAAAAATTCCTTTTTAACACCCTTCTCATCTTAACACTACTCTCACCTAATTATATTTAATTACAAAATTTTAATAAAATCTGACATTTTAATATTTATATGATTAAATAACCGCAACAAATTCAATATCTACATTTTTTATCTGAATAAGTAATGCAGATTCAGATAACGAATATCCAAATATCTATTCGTATCCACTTCAAATTCAAATCCGCAGAAAAACAAATTGAATATCTGCAACAATCTGAATCTGCAACCTTCCCTCTCACCCTCTTTCAAAATAATGTGCCCCCACTCAACTAATGCAAAGGCCCTATTACTTTTGTTAAGGTTTGTAAACTGTTGCACTGTGTTACAATGGTATATTGGTGGGGAATTAAACAAATCACAACATTAAAATGAAGGGTTTTATATTATTTAAATATCCAATTAAATTTATTTTGTAAAAGTTTGGAGGGACAAATAGCATCATCTATGGTTTATAGAATTGTGTATCCCACACTAATATTTTAATATAAATGTAAGATGAAGGGATATACTAGAAAATTTCTTTAGTAGGCAACAAAGCATGGAGCACTAGGGATGCACAATTCTTTTTTAAAGCAATGGAAAATTCTAAATAATATTCTACAAACTAACTAAGTTTAAGTTTATTATTTATTATTGTAGCTATATAGTTTTAATCTAATTACTTTATGTTTTGATTATATTCTGTTATTAGTCCACGTAATATGCGTAAGTTGTGATTTCTTTTAAATGGTAATTGTTAAATTCATTAAGTTCAATTATATTATTTTCAGAATTTTATGTGACAAATATATTATCACATGATAATGTCATGTCAGCTTGTTACTTTCACATAATATTAAAAAAAATTAGTTGACGAATTTAATAGTTACAAATTGGGTTGGGATTGAAATTTCAAAATTTAGAAAATATAATGATTGAAATTAATCAAATAAGAGAATATGGATTAAACCTACAACTTATGAATAGTACATGACTAATAATAGAATTTAACTGTTATCATTTTGGGTCAAAACTGAAATAACAAAACTCGAGAGATGTACGGATTAAAATTAACCAATTCGAAAAAAATATAAAAATTCAAAGAATAAACTACACTTATAGTCACTCAACTATTAGTAAATTTTTTCTTTTAGTAACTCATTTATGACCATGGAAAGTTACAATCCAATTATCCAAATTTTCTCCTCTTCTTTTTTTTTTGTCACAAACGATTAAATGACTGACAGAAAAAAATACTAATGATTAAGTGACTAACTATATAATTTACCCGAAAATTATATTGTAATTTTCTCCTTTATTTTTATTTTTTTTTTGTGGGAAATAGATGCAAAATAAATCTAACCGTTGAGTTCAAATTTCGAAATTCCAAACCCTCAAAAGAATCACATATCACCTCACCAAAAAGGACAAAGACAAAGAAAAAAAAACAATATTTCAAAGAAAATCAAGTTATTCACAATTAATATTTTTTTATTTATTTATTTTTCCATTATCAAAATTATTTATATAAGAAAATTATTAAAAATTTTATATTTAAATTTCATGTGTGTTTTTCAAATATATTTTAGTTACTAGATTTTATATTAAAAAATAAATTTATAAATTTATTTCAATAAATAATTATTAGTAGAAGGGTAAGAGATTTTTAAAATATAAATTTATTGATTTTAGATTTTATTTTCAAATAATTTTTTTAAATTTGATTACTTGGAATTTGATGGAGACCGTTGAAACGATATATACCAGTCTAATTTTTCGGCGGAAAATTCGAAATATTTTGCTGAAAGTTGAAGTAAAGTAAGCATGAGTGGAAAACCTAAATTAAAATAAAAGTAGTATTTTTTTAATTAAAATAAAAATCATTGGACATATTTAAAATGATAAAAGTATTTATCATTATATTTAGATTCCAACCTTCAAGATGATAATAATAACATTCAGTCTATTATTTATCATGTCGTGTAACTAGTTCGATGACATTTTTAGAAGAGTTTTACCTTTTATCTGAAGATTTGATCCGACTCAACTTTGAAATCAATTAGGATTCAATGTGATTATTAGATTTTAGAAGTTTTAAAAATAAAACACTTTGAATTTAATTAGGAAATCTATTAGTAAAAAGTGAGTTCATTTAAGCTCAAGACCAAGGTTTGATCCGTAAGTTTGCTTGTGACAGTGCGTTGTGTGATTGTATCAAAAAAAAAAAAACCTCCGAGGGATTCAACGCAACTCAACTTTACATTTAGTCAAGACCAAATGCGATTATTAGATATCAAAAGATTTCATACTAAGAAGAAATGGATAATTCAACATTTAGTCTCAAAAATTGACAACTTTTCTCAACTCGATTCTTGAAATTTTTTTAGTCCATATTAGTATTGGAACTTGGCAAGTTTGCCAATTTTGGTTCATGTGGTGACGTGAAATTTTAAAATTATGTCACATTATCACTTAATTTTTAAAATAATGACATGAAACAGTATCAAAATTCTACATGATCATCACATGGACTAAAATTAAGAAAAGATGTCTGATCTTAAAACTCAAATAAACAAAACATGACTTGACACTAAATATTGCTTTATCCCCAAAAATAACATAGCATAGAGAGCTTTATCTCTCGATTCAATCCAATTTAACTCTAAACTTAATTATCGAATATAGAAAAAATCTAAATTCAAAAAAATAAAATCAAAATAAAGTGAGAAATTTTAATAATTTCCAATTTTCCCGCCTTTTGACTAACGACGCTGTCATTTTCAGCCTTATTGGCTCCCACCACACTTTTTTTTAGATTTTCTTTAAATAATTTATTTATTTATTTATTTTAATTTTTACACTTTCTTTGGCGGGAAATTTGCTTAACCAACTTTAATACTCAACTTCAAGTCCGGCACATTAACGGCACCGTCACGACTTGTCTAGAAAATTAAGTATGCGGTTCGGCCATAAACGACGGTGACGGTGGAAAAAACGACAGCCGTTAAAAAAAGGGCGGGGAAGTGATAAGGTAAAGGAAGTAAAGACAAAATGACAGTTAAGCTGCCGGATCTTTACTGGTGCCACGTCATCAAAGATTCAGATTCTATGATATTTGCACAATGAGAGATTTTGATTCTCTCACCAGCGAGTTCACGGGGATTTCGTGATACCTAGGTTAGCTGGCAAAGTCTAGGGGCCCATTATTGCATTATTTTAAGTGATTTTAATTGTATAATAATTATATATATATATGTTTCATATATTATATACAGTTGATAAATTGACAGTGTACTTTTTTATTCTACAAATATTTTAAAAAATTATTATGTTTGTAAGTGAAATTTTTAAACTCGACAAGCAGAATTAAGATCTTATATAATAAAATATTAAAAAATAAATAGACATATGTTAATTTTGTAAGATTGCTTGTCAAATTAAAAAAATTGTCAAATTAAAAAAAAAATATTTTTTTATAACTCTATAAGCAGTGACGAATCCAGGAGGCTGGTAGGGGTAGAGGTGTGCATGGGCCGGGTTGGGCTCAACTAAAAATTTAGGCCCATTTTCTAGGCCCGGACTCAGCCCAAAAAATAGATCAAAAATTTTGCCCAAGCTCGACCCGAATAAAAATGTTAAAACTCGGACTTTACCTGGCTCACCCATATTAATTTTTATATAATTTTAAAATATATAATACATCAAAAATGCTAAAAACATCAAAATAAATATTTCCTAACAAATTAAAAATAAAATTTTAAAAATATACATACTTAAATAACACTAAGATAGATGCAACTTAACAAGCAAATGCCTCTAAAATAATAACAAAATTAACAAAATAAAATAAGTTTTATACAATATCCAAACAATAACAATAAAAATAGTAGCAACATAATAGCAAAATGGTAGCAAAATAGGGAGAAAATAATAAGAAAACAATATTAAAAAAATAGATCCTTTAGTGAATTCGGGCCAAAAAATGCCTTACCTAAGGCCTGAGTTATTTTTTAAACGAGCCTTATTTTTTTGTCCAAGCCTATTTTTCGGGCCTATATTTTTGCTCAAACTCTCCCACATTTCAGGCGAGCCGAGTGACTCGACCCATGAACAGGTCTAGGCGGGGGCCCTGACCCTCTTAAAAATGAAAAATTTTCCAACTTCACTTTTATCTATAAGACCAAGATAATGTATCAAATATTATTTTATAAAAAAAAAGTAATGCATTTAAAAAATTGTTTTAAAAATAATCTTGCAATTATAATTATTATTCCGAAATTCTTGACTTTTTTTCTTATAGTTAAAATAATTATGAAAGAGTGGAGTGGGTGACTTGTCTAACTTTTATTAATGATTTATGTGTGTGATGGGATCTGTGGCACCAACAATATGATTATAAGATATATTTCCTCAGCATCTCATTGTTTCTTTATTATTATTATTATTATTATTACATTTTGATAATTTTTTGCTGTAAATTACTAATATAGTAATAAATAAATAACACACTTGAAAAAGAAGGAAAAAACCTAATGATAACAAATAATGCATGGAGGGATGGCTTAATGATTATGTTTTGTGCTTTAATTAGGGCCATAAAATGCGGCTGATCAATGCACCATTTGCCTTTGTAATTGAAGACTCTCACTATGTCCTACTACATGCAAATCATGCAAAACCCTACAAAAAGTGGAACACTAATTACCCTAAGACCAGTGAATGTATGATTGGGGCCTCTATGTTATGAATTGGACAAATTAATTCATATACGTTTAATCTTTCTGTTATTTTTTTATCAATTTCTATTATTAAAAATTAGACTCAGTATATTAATATGTTGTCCATGTGGCATGCCACGTATTGTTGTCTAATTATTTCGTTCGTTATGCCAGTTTTTAACAGTACAAATAGATAAAAGTTTTAATAGAAAAGACCAATATGTTTTAATGCAATATGATTCCTAATATAGAGGCCTCTCTATTACTTTTACCTCTTTAGACATGTTCTCCATACGAGCGGTTCGTTCGGCACAGTAAGCTTAGTTTGTTTCGACCGAGTTTGAGTAAAGATCTATTGACTTTTCACCTACTCGATTTGGTTTAAATTCAAAATTTTAAATAATAAAACAAACTATTTATGCATGTCAAGTTAAATCAAACTTAAACATGAAATTTTCTTAGTATTGAGGTTGTCCTCATAAACACCTCTAATTATCATATTTTCTTCATTTTTTAAGCATCATTGATCTATCTACGTATTTCCCAATGAAAAATAATCTATATTGCAAAAGGGATCCAAGTTCATTTTGCAACTCTTCTAGATAACATTCCTATTCAAAAAAAAGAGTTTGAAGATTATAGATGTTGTCCAATCAATAGTAATTCCGGAAAATATTGTTACAATTTTTTTTGGAATATCTATATCTACATATATAAAAGTGCGTAGAGGATTTACTTGACATGGAGGATATATCTAATTGCCCCACTTGGTGACCAATATGACTAGACTTTCTCAATGATTGCAAGTTTGTTTTTTCAAATGCTTTTTTTTTTTTTAATTATTGTGAATGTAAGTCAAAACCCTTAAATTTTACCAAATCAAAATTCTATTATTAACATATTAAGTCACTTATGCTAATTTTGTTTAAGTATTTATAATAGAAAAATGCACACACTATAATAAAGTTTATTGATGGGTTTGATGTCACGAGTCAATTTAATATCAACTCGAATAAAAAAATTTATTTAAAAATTATTTTTCTTAAAGAGATCTTTTAATATTTTTATGATTAATAAAAATTTATGCAGATATATACATAAATGCATGTTAATTTTATATCTAAACCCATTGCTTGAAGAGTTATTTTGCTGTTTTGCATTATTGCCCACTTCTCCACTAATTTCACCATTGATAGGGCTAGAAGGATGTTAAAAATGATGGTGAAAATACCCAAATTTAAGCAATTAGCAATTGATAAGAACAAGTGATTTACACGTTATTATAACGAGGTTCCAAATTTTGCAATTATACCAAAATTAAACTATAGACTTTGACTTTTAATTATAGCCGTTTATTAGAACCCTTTTAAGGGGTAGAAGAAGACTTTGCAATTTTTGAGTGCAAGTGTGCCATCACTGTTTTTTGTCAGCCAATTGTATGGTTTAAAAACTTGAAATTGAAAACCCAATTAGCCATGAGGACTGATCACTTTCGTAATTTTGAGCTTTCAAGAGTTGCTTAGAATTATCATTTTGAATTTAAGTAATATTTGTAATGATAGATTGTAATTTATCGTATAATTATAGCTTGTAATTTCGAATATTGAAACCCTTAAAACCCATACAATTTATACTATAGAAATATTAATGAACCAAGTTCGACTTCCATTTTGTATAAATCATATTTGGGTTGTCTTTATATTTATTTATCTTTAAAACTGGTTTAATTTGACTTCGGATGTTAGTTTAGTTGCGTTTTGTAGTACTTAATTTTGATTATAATCTATTCAAATATGTATAGTTTGTAATTTCAACTGTACTCGTAAATTTAAAAAGAAAGAAAGAAATAAAGAGTGAAAAATATATATATTTTTTATAATACAAACACTAAAACTCTCTCTATATAAGGGATGAATCCACTTATACTGTCAAATTTAAGTAATTTTCATGATTCTGTAACTTTATATATGATTAATATTTTAACAATCCAAATATTAAATTTATCAATGTACATGTATTTGCCATGCATGTAAATTTTTGAATGAATTTGATATCTCTATCATATCGATTTATATTAATATATATTTAACAGTTGAAATTCTTTTTACATAAAAAGAATAGTTAAAAATATTTAATTTATACTAAATTAAACATACATGATCTATATAAATAGAATATAAAAATATGATGATTTAATTGTTAAAATATTAATCACATATAAAAATATAAAATATCCGTATAAGTGAATCTCTTCCCGATATATATATAAACCATTTTCAACCATTTTCTAGTTTTGTTTGCTGAGAAATATTGCAATTGATTAAGATGATTAAGATTATCAGCAAAGAAAAAGAAAGCGGCGGTGGAAACTGAAATTCCTTTTGAATGGGATGGGTATATAGCTTAGATAAAGCTTTTTTTTTTGCCAATTGATTTCATTTCATTTCATGTTCTATCAACCTTACTTCATTTGCAAGTTACTTGATCTTTTCATGATTTTACTTGATCTTTTCATGATTTTGACCCTATACCCTTTGCAGCTATAAGCTGTCTACCAGTGTACATAACATTGGTGACAGAAAAAACAAATTTAACTATGTATTTATCAAAAATCATAAAAATATAATCATGGCACAATGTATAAAATTTATTGTCTTTGGAGGATCTCGTTGTGTCAATCACTTCACTAACGAGGTTCAACGACTAAAAATATTTTACTTATAAGAAATGTTTCGTCTAGTATAATCAACGACACTTATCTCTTACATGCTCTACATGTGAACTTCATCAAATCAAATCAATACATGAAAAAAAGGATGACAAATATCCTATAACTCAATAGCTTCTAAAAGCATCTTGATATCGGGGTCTTCAAGGATCAGATAGAAAATACTTCTCATTAGACATGAAACAAGGGATGATAATTACAATTACTCTCGTTAAACTTCCCTAAACTCTTTATTTTTTCTCTTACACACCACAAAGTTACTTTCTATATCTCTTAGCATAATTATGGGAATCGTCATCTTCAATCATCCAATTACATTTCTATATGAATAAAACTAAAAATTATTTATTACATCACAGATTGAATTGAAATTTATGTATAATTTTCATGTTTTATAATATAAGAGTATGAGCAACCATAAAAAAATTACTATATAAATTTATATATAAGTAAAATAACACAGTGTCATCTCATTTAAAATATATAGTTCTGAAGTTTTATTTAGATGTTATTCCTTAACATGGTTGATTTCCTTTACTTTCATTTTCTTGCACTATATTTATAGCATAATAACATAAAAAGAAGATAAGAATGAGTGGATAACATAAAATACCTGTTCTAAGAATAATATGGTCATTGATCCATTCCTATTTACTCATAATTTTAGCTTACTTAATTCTATTTATACCAAATTCAAAATCATGAGCACTTCATCCGCCCCAATAACCACATTATTATCTTTATAAAGAAGGTATAGATATAAGATTACTAATTTTGTGGAAAATTTTGAATTTCACACACATATTTATAAATATGATATAATAAAAATAATTACATTTTATTATTTATTATCATAAAAAAGTTAACTATATTATTTAATACAGTTAAAGGTAATTAGAGTTTATGGTATTACCGAAACCTATTCCTTTGGTGTGCGGATGATGTCCCAACGACTCATGCTGTGGCATTTGCTACTCATTTTATCCAAGACTGGGTTGCTGCTAAAGTTGCTCACTCCCAAGCGCAATTGCATGCATTTGGCCTCCATCCGGCTTTCTAAATTGCAACGTTGATACACCACTACTTATGGATCATCAACGCCGGGGTTTTGTCTCCCATACTGTGAGGATAGCCCAGAGGGGTTCATGAAGTTTAGGGAACGCCTTGGTTGGTGGAGACATGACTAGAAGCTCATGGGAGAGGTGTCGGTATTGTGCAAAATATTAATTATGTATATTACACCTACAAGGGTTCGAATCACCAACTAAGGATTATATATCTTAACTTTGCATCCATGGTATAAATAATTACGAGAGGCAAAACCCTGACAAGAGGACAATACCTTTTGTTGACAAGACCAAGCTCCCCTCAACAAGTAAAAGTAAGTTTTCATTGATGATTTGACATAGAGACTTTGAGCAACCAAAGTTGTAGAACCAACAAACTGATCACTAAGTAGATTAATGTGTTTACATGACCAGACGACTGCTCAATAAACAATTTCTAGCTAGCCTTTTGAGCACTCTAAAGACTAGGTATAAATATCCAAATATATGTTTCATCTTCTTTCTATATGCATTTTAGCTTCATGATTGATTAACCTAAGCTTGCTTGTTTGCTCACTCCAACTTTGCTGATGTGAGCTTTGAGAGTGTGTCACATAATATAAGTTGTAACACCTCAAAACTCATGTTCATCTTGTATGAATGCTCAACCTTTGATTTCAGTCTATCTTCTTCAAAGAATTGTCTCCAGACTCGGTCCATCACCAAGAAAACATCAACAAACACAAATTATTTAAGGCAAAATGCTCAAATTGGATCAAACCTTTTACGAGTTGTTCACATAATGACCAAACTTTTCAAAATGTTGAATAAGGATTAAATCTTTTCGAAAGTACTCAAATAAGTACCAAACATTTTCAAAGGTGTTTAAATAAAAGCTTTTCAAATACAATATAGTGGACTTCAATTTAAGTTTTTATTTTCAAATAATATCTCACTCAGCTATCATATATTCCATTCTAAATGCTTCAATATTCACTTGATTTGGTACTAAAAACTTGGGTAAATTGTATGGAAAACCTTTATTTGATCAACTTAAAAAAGATATGGGCATTATTCGACTATTTTGAAAATTTTGACCTTTAAGTATCCTCTAAAAGATTTGGTCCAAAACTTAACATTTTGCCACTTTTAATTGTTTCAAGTCTTGTATATGAAAGTAATATTATTTGACCTTTAACTCTCATCTTGTGTAAATCATGTATGTGTGTTGTCTCTAGATTTACTCGGACTTAAAATTCATATTTATAGCGAGTAAGTTGTCTTTAAAATTATTCGAAATTGACTTTTGCTATAATGTTTCGATTATAGTTGATTCAAAATTTAATAATTGAAGTTAAGATTAGGATATATTTTGAAATCTTCCATACCAAAATCTCCCTATCTCTTTAACCAATTTAATCATTCAAATTTTGAAAAAAATTAAAAAAAACCCCATCAAATCATGTGAATTTTTTAGGGTTAATACAAAGAGAACTGATGTAAGCAAGTAAAATTTAACCACTAAGCAACATCAAATCTTGCCCCAAACCAAAAAAAAAAAAAAAAACAAATTATTGGTCACCAAAATTTAAAATTCAAAAAAAATTCAAAAAACAAATAAGAACTTTACTCTCTTAATTGTTAATTAAGTTAGCAAATTAAACCAAAAGAAGACAGATGTCAGGTGTGTTGGAAAACAGGACAAATGTCTCCAACCACTGGGCCATTCCCTTTCCAGTTGTTTTTCACATCTTCCATTGGCAATTTGCCCACTAAAAGCTTCAATTTTTATTTCCAAGTTTGGGTTTTTTGTTTTTATTTTGTTGATTTTTTCCTTTTAAATTTTAAATCTTTTTTAAATTTTATTTATTTTTTCTCTGTCTCAAAGTGACCCTGAAACCTTAATAAAAGCACAGCTTGTCTTCAACATTCTCTACTCATCTCCTCTCACTTTCCTTCCATTTCCTTTCTTCTCTTTTCAGTTGGGTCCCTCTCTCTTTCAAAACCCAAACTTGGGTCCTCATTATTAAATCTTCTCTCCCAAGCAAATCCTTTCCTCCTCACCTCCTTTCATTTACCCTGTTTTCCTCTGGTTTTCTTGGTCATGGCTGAGTTGATGGACGATGCTGAGTTTTGGTTGCAGGCGAAGTTTTTAACCGACGATGATGTTCTTATGAAGAAAGGGAAACTCGAGAACGAAATCGGTGGAAAAAAGGGTACTGAGTTGTTGGTATCTAGTCATGGTTTCCCTTCTGAGTTCCCTTACGAGTTTGACTCCTTTTCTCCTTTGAGTTCACCCGTTGAATCTGTTGTTGGGTCTACGGAGACTGAAAGTAGTGATGAAGATGAGTTTCTTGCTGGATTGACTCGACGGCTCGCTTACTCAACGAGTCAGAAGCTCACTGTTCCTGCTACCTTTTCCATGGACAAAAACGAGGTATGATAAAGTTCTTTTCTTCTTTTTTTCGTTTATGTTGATTGTTGAACAGATTTTAAACTTGGGTTTCTTGTTTTGAATTAGAAAAACGGAGCTTTAGCGAGTTCACCAAGATCGACACTGAGTGGACTCGGTGGATGTTGGTCATCTTCAAGCAACGGTAGTCCTAATGGTCCTTCTCAAGTACCATCTCCACCAACAACACCTTTTGGTCCTCAAAATGACACTTGGGATCTCATTTATGCTGCTGCTGGTCAAGTTGCTAGGCTAAAAATGAGCAATGAAGTGCCTAAATATACCAACTTTAACCATGGTAGAACCTTATCCAAACCCCAAAATCATTCCTTTATGAAGAACAACACAACCACAAACAGCTTGTATTCAGACCAAACCCTTCCTTTCAATCAGGTAAACCCTTTAGTAAAATTTTAAATTTTGTATTTTGGGGCTTGTTATGTTCAAGTTCTTATGGTCTTTTTTTTTGTGTTTTTAGTTTAATGGAAGGCAAGTTAAGGCAAGTAACTGGCAAGCACAGGTTCAACAACAGCACCAGCACCAGCACCAGATTCAGACTAGATTAAGGAACAATGTTGTTGGTGGGAGACCATTGGGGCTACCACAATCTTCATGGCCTCCACTTCAAGTTCAGCCCCAACAGCAGAAACAGGCACAAAATGGGATGAGAGCTATGTTCCTTGGTGGATCTAGTGGTGTCAAAAGGGAATCAACTGGCACTGGTGTGTTTATACCTCGCAGATATGGCAACACCACCAACACCACCACTCATGAACCTAGAAAGAAATCAGGTACTACAAACATAAATTAGACCACTTCCATGTTACATTTTGTAGGGATCTCTTTCTAAGTTCTTTTCTTGGCTTTGTTCTTTAGGTTGTTCAACAGTGTTACTACCAGCAAAGGTTGTTCAAGCTCTAAGTCTCAACTTCGATGATACCAATAACCATGTTCAACCTCAATTCAATCCCACTTTTGCATCAAACTATGGTATAAAACTATAACCCCAAAGATTCAAATTCCTTGTTTATGTTAAAACCAATGTTCTTATTGTTCAAATTTTGTGTAGATGCTTTGGTAGCAAGAAGAAATGCACTGTTGACACAAGCAAGAAGAAATTATAGACCAGATGGAAGCTTAAACTTGCCTCAAGAATGGACTTACTGAAAATTTAGTCCAAATTTTCTCTCAAAATGGTGTTTATTTTGATGGAAAAAGATAGTAGGGTAGTAGCTTTTATGATAGGGTATATGGTATTTTGGTTTTTATATATATATATATATATATATATATATATATAAAGAAGAATTCAAGAATGTGAGTGTAGTTTAGAAATAAATAAAATAAAATAGTATTTTAAGTTAACAAATTATGGGGTTCTTTTTTCTCTATCTTTCAAGGAGATTTGAAGATTTGCAGCTTTTGGGGGTGATTAACTCTATAGGAACAAGAATTAGGGAAAGAAATGGTTTTTTTTTTGGTTGTAATAAATGGTTTTTTTAATATTTTATATAATTTTATGAGGGTAGTTTGGATTTCCTGCCTTTAAAATTTGGGAGAAAATTGTAGAAGGAAGAAAAAATGCAGACCCCTCTTTGTAATATCCCCTTTGGAAGAATATATTTTTACTAATAATAAGAAATTCTTATTATTATTTATTATCTTTGCTTGGAATGCTTGTTCTAATTTGTATGTACATTCCTTAACAATTAATTGCATACTTGTCCTTCATTGAAGGATATGATAATAAATGGAACATGACAATGAGATTTTTGCCTTCACAATTTTGTCTATCTACTCACAAGGTTCAATTATTCTTAAAGATACATATTTCTTGTAATTTTTTTGGATAAGATAATTTTATTCAACTTTGTCCTTAAAATATTTTTTATAATTTTTATTGATTTGATGATTTAATATATTGAGATTATATCATATTATTTAAAAGAATTAAGTGATTTCGTGATAAAATATTAGAGTGTTAGAACTAATTTGAAAAACAAAAAAGTTTAGAGACTAAATTTAGTGACTAAATATTATTTTATCCCCTCTTAAACCAAATCTTCTCATGGCAAGCAATTAATTGACTTAATCTAATAAATCCAAAATTAAGAAAAGAAAATCCTTTTGCCAAAAACAATAAATCAAATAGGACTACTTTAAATAGATATAAAAAGTAAAAGCAAAAAAGAGAAAAGAAAAAATTGCATGCTTTGCTTCAACGTGAAGTAGCGGTGGTGGGGACAATGACATTATTGAAAGTGATAATTTAAAAATAAAATAAAATCAATTGGGAAAAAATAATTATGGGATAAAATTTGCCGTACCTTTTTACCCTGAAATTTTAAATTTGGAACCCATTTTTATTTTATTTTTGGTACTTAATTTAAATTTAATTTTTGGGCACCTTTTTTTTTTTTTTCAAATTTTTTTGAAAAGAATAAACAATGGATAAATCTTTGTTTCTACAGCTTCTTCTTCTTGGTGTTGCTGCAGTATTGACCTAGTCAAACATCACTACAGTCTTCATTTTAAGTATTTGCATTAAATATACCAACTTTATTTGCATTAAACGATAAAGCTTGAGTTAAAATGCGACAACGTAATTTCGGTAGAATTAATTTTAGTGGGTGGAATGATCAATGATAAATTGGAGGAATTATGCTTAATACATAGTTTGCTCTACGGAGATTAGAAAGTAAGATAGATTTTTTCATGTTTTGAGATCTTAAAATAAGGTTATCGATCATATGACTAAAATAGTTTCAAGTGGATTGCGTATTGTACAATTATTTGGAGAGTCGAGCGTAATATTATTTCTTTGCGTTGTTTCTTTAAGAGCGTAATTACTTTATGCATAAATTTTTTTTTTCAGTTTCATTATCCCAATTTGTGATTTTTTGAAAAAAGGGTAGTGTAAGGATGATCTAGAATTAGTGTCAACTGAAGAGTTAAACATAAATATTTTTTCGATTGAGTAATTCAAGAGTAATTTGTGTTATATGACGGTAATCTTAATCTAATTTGTCGTGTTGAAAAGAAAACGTATAATGAATTTTGTGGCCTTTCAATTTAACCAAAAAAATATATTATTTTAACATTTTTTTTTTTGCTTTTTTTAGCTTTTGAATTTAACAAATCACCTTAAAATGAATTGCCACGTAGATGACACGTCTGCATTTAATTAATTTTTTAAAATTTAAAATATATTTTTATATTTTAATGAGTTTAATTATTTTTAATTTAAAAAAATAGTTTTTATAATTTTTAAAATTTTTAAATATAAAAAACTAATTAAATGTTGATAAAACGTTAATTTTTCCATTTATTTTGTGGTGATTTAATAAAAAATATAAATTAAAAAAATTAAAAAATGAAAAAAATTAAATAAAGAATTAATTTTTTTTTTTTAAAATTACAAAGTGAAAAAAAGTTATTACACTAAAAAGGAAAAAAGATTCCTAACATTTACAAGCAAAACTGGTCAAAAAGGCAAGAAAGCCATAGGGGTGTAGAATCCTATGTCACATTGTCTTGTAAGGTTAAACACATGCAGTAAAAATGAAGTTTGTTTTTGGTATCACTCACTAAATTGCTTTACTAAGTAAAGAGAAAATTTAAACATAAATCTTTTAATCAAAGAGTAATTTGTGTTTTATGATGATAATTTTAACTTAATTTGTAGTGTTAGAAAGTTAGAAAAAATTTCTCAATATTTGGTCCAAAAGAAAACTGCAACAAGAGTAGAGTACAACTGTTTCAATCTTGAAGTTTTGTTTGAAATTTGAGTAGGTTGGTATAATAATATTATACTCGAAAAATAGATTTATACAAAAAGTAGACTCATTTAAAATATGGATCAAACTCAAAATTGAATGTTTGAACTTTAGTCCAACTCGACCCAACTTGTTTTCTAAATTTTAAACACATTATATTATGTTATTTTTATATGTTACATAAATTTATAACACATAAAAATCAAATCTATAATAATATAATACTATAATGTAAATATTAACAAAAATGTTAAGATGTTTATGTAAATATTTTAATAAATGAATTTTTTTATCAAATATTAAATTAAAGCAATATATTAATTTTTTAAATAAAAATAAAAATAATGAATAAATCTAATATGAGTTTAAGTTAATCATGTACAAATGTAAATGAGCCTGAACGAAATTTTATATTCATATTTCGAGCTAAATCAAATTTGAATAAATATAAAGTATATCAAATATCTTACTTAACCTCAATTCGTATCTAACTTAATCCGATCCATTAACACTTTTAATTTACCTATGCCACTCGTAAGCTTAAACGTAAAAACGAGGAAAATTTTCGTTTTTGGTATGCGTGTCACTCAATTGCCTTATAAGAAGGCGATTTCCCTTGCCTTATAATTAGGGGATTTACCTTTTCTTCATAGTGGTGTTTACAAATAAATTAAATTTCAATTTATTATATTTAGCCCTAACTCGGCTTAACCCATGAATATTTTTAGTATAGAATCTTAAGTCAAAGGTTAAATATTTGTCTTGAATAACATAATTATTTATTTGGTTTTTTAATTTCAAAAAAAACATTACTTTAATTATCCGTTTAATCTTAAGTTAAAAAAGATAAAAAATTAAATAGATGGCTAAATTTTTTTTTTTTTAAAATTAGACATAAATAGAGGAAAATTTTCGTTTTTGATATGCCTGTCACTAAATTGCCTTATAAAAAAGGTGATTTACCCTTTGTTTATGGTGGTGTTGACAAATCAGCTAACAATCAACTAAATTTTAGTTGTACTTCCTTTAAGAAGGCAAAAAATCATTCACTAGTGTTTTTATTTTTATTATTTCGATTTTCATTTTTATCTATTTACAGCAGTTTGATTTATATCTAGTTTTACGTAATTGATTTAATAAGTCAGATCATCAATTTTCAATTCAACCGATAAGTTTGATTCAATTTTGACATTATTTCATTTATTTTAAATTTCAAAGAATATTTTTTCCATAATAAGAAAAAGAGATTAAATTATCCAGAATTAAACCTTAACTAAAATTTCAAATCAACATAAAAAAATTTTTAACAACTAAACCAAGGACTTGGTTAATGAATTTTAAACACTAAATTAATAAAAGAGAGATTTAATTATCTAATTCCATCCATTAAAATAAATAGTGAGAGTGGTTGAAGAGTAGTGCCATAAATTGATATCTCCATTTGAAAATTTCAGGTTCATTGGTCCTACTGATTCTTAGAAGATATGGAAAAACCCCCTTTGTTTTACTTTGTAATTTCATCCATCTTTGAAATTTGTTTTGAAAGCAATGGCTATCAAAGATTCAAAGCATGAGGAAGAAAAATTAAGAGAGTCAAAACATGTTGAATTCAAAACATTTTCAAATAAATAAAGATGTAACCCTCATGAATTTTTTTCAAATGTAAACTTTTTCTGTAAGTAGTAATATTGGTACCATATGTGACTGACCCTTTCTTTCACCTGTTACTGCTATCGTCGTTGGATAAGAAATATATCGTAGCAACGTAAGATAATAGATAGAAACCAAAGTTAAATTGATGATTATTGGAAAGGTTTGAGAGTCGTCACTAGATTTATAAAGACTAATTAGAGAATGTCAGAAGTCAGGGTTGGGGAAATGACGAGCAAATCTTGTTTAAAAAGATAAGAAAGCTTAGAAAATGTGTCAATTCTAGTCGGAACCATTGAGTAAAATTTTTTTATATGTTTAAGTAAGGTTTTTAGAATCAGATTGGTGGTTGAACCGGCCAGATCATTTATTATTAGTTCAATTAATTTCTTCGGTTTAATTGAATAAATTATTAATAATTTAAAAAATTAAGGAAAATAGTTTGATGCTTGTTCAATCAATCCAACCAATTGATTCAATTGGTTTAACGGATTCATGGTTTTATCGATTCAACCCTTTATTTGGACCAGTACCTAGACTGGTTCTCAATACAACCAATCCAACTGATTTGTTTGATCTAGCTTGCACCAGTAGAAAAGTGTTCTAAAAGAATGTGGCTAAAGGTTAAAATGTCATTTTTAAACATGATAGTAGAAAGTTAAAATTAATTAAGTTTTATGATATTTAAATAATTTAATATAAGGGTAAACAAAGTATAAATTTTAAATACTTTAAAGTATTTAATATAAATTATTTATAAAATTAATGGTATATTAAATATTTTAAAATCTTAAATATAATAATAATTTATATTTAAATAATTTAATTTAATGATAAATTATATTTAAATAATCTAATATAATGGTACATGAAATATTTAAATAATATAATATAATATATATAAATTATAAATTAATCTAATTTTTGACCCAAAAATCAACTATTCTTCGTTATTTTTTGTGGTGGAAAAGTAATTTTGGCTTCTCAAATGCAATTAGAAACGGTCCCAAAACCCAAGTTTAACCTCGCAAAACCCTAGTAAGCCCACTACCTTAGCCGTCAACACCATCAAAATAAGGAATAAAACCAACCATGCAACAAAAGGCCGGCGGCCTCCAACGACAGCACCACATGTATGCACACCACTAAGCATGTGCTAGGGATAAAATAAAAACATTGAATGTGAAAATCAAGTAAAAAGGACAACTCAGGTTCAACTTTTATTGCCATTTTGTCTTTTATAAGATGACTTAACATTGATAAGTTGATAACTAGACAAGAGATCTAAATACAATTTTTTAAGGCCAAGTGAAAAAAGGTAGGGCAATGGATAGGCAAATCAACAGTGTTGAAATGGAGCAAAGGAAAGGCAGAAGATTAGTGTTGTTTCCATTACCATTACAAGGCCACATTAATCCCATGTTTGACCTTGCAAACATTCTTCATTCAAGAGGGTTCTCAATCACCATTATCCACACCACTTTCAACTCTCCCAACCCTTCAAACTACCCTCACTTCACTTTCCGTATCATCTCCGAAGATTTGCCTGAAAACAGTCGATGCACGAAAGATCTCATCGCTTTCGTCTCGATGCTCAATGCGATATGTGGACTGCCTTTTCGTGATTGCTTGGCTGATTTGTTGTCCGATACTTCAGAGGAGCCGATTGCTTGCTTGATTTCCGATGCTATACTTTACTTCACTCAAGATGTTGCAAATGAACTTAAGGTTCCTAGGATGGTATTGAGGACTGGTGCTGCCTCTTCCTTTTGTGTTTTCTCTTCTTTTCCTCTCCTAAGGGAAAAAGGGTACCTTCCTATACAAGGTATGTACATGACTATATATATTTGCGTATAAAAATGATTACAGCATCGTATATGTGACGGTCATATTATTCAACGGCAGATTCTCAGCTAGAGGAGCCAATAGTTGAGCTTCCACCATTAAGAGTAAAAGACCTCCCAGTGATCCACACAAATGACCCTGAAGATCTTTACAATGTGGTGGTTGGCATGGTGGAACAAAGCAAAGCATCAAATGGTATGATATGGAACACTTTTGAAGAACTAGAAGGGACTTCCCTTGCAACACTTCACCAAAAACTTGGGGTTCCACTTTTTCCAATTGGTCCATTCCATAAATGCTTTGCAGTCACTTCAACTACTACTTCAAGCAGTTTGTTAACACATGACCAAAGTTGTATTTCATGGTTAGATAAACAAGATCCTAAATCAGTCATCTATGTGAGCTTTGGTAGTTTAGCATCAATAAGTGAAACCGAATTCTTGGAGATAGCTTGGGGTTTAGCTAATAGCAACCAACCATTCTTATGGGTGGTTAGGCCAGGTCTAGTCCATGGTTCAAACTGGGTTGAACCATTGCCAAATGGGTTCTTGGAAACATTGGGTGGGAAGGGACATATTGTTAAATGGGCTCCTCAACAACAAGTGTTGGCTCATCCATCTGTGGGAGCCTTTTGGACCCACAATGGGTGGAACTCAACTTTGGAGAGTATTTGTGAAGGGGTCCCTATGGTTTGCATGCCTTGTTTCACTGACCAAAAGGTTAATGCAAGGTATGTGAGTGAGGTTTGGGGGATTGGTTTGCAATTAGAGAAAGGGCTTGAGAGAGGGGAAATAGAGAGGACAATCAAAAGGTTAATGGTGGACAAAGATGGGGAAAATATAAGGGAGAGAATGTTGAATTTAAAGGAGGAATCAAATCTTTGCTTGAGTGAAAGTGGGTCTTCAAAACAAGCACTAGATAGCTTGGTTCATCACATTTTATCATTGGAATCACTTACTTTTCATACTCATTAAAAGATTGTGAATAAGCCTCTCAATCCCTAGTTAATAAAATATTTGGGAGCTTTAGTTAATTTTATCCAATTTCTAATGTTATGCTACTTGTTTGTTTTACTGATTTGGTTACTCAAATAATAATAGGAATAATATTAAATTTAAATCTCAAAGTTTTATATATTTTGCCAATTTAACCTTTTATTATTTTTCTTTTGAATTAAATTTGACCATTAACCTTTTAAAAAGAATCGAATTTAACCGTCAATCTTTCACAAAAAGTTGAATTATTGTTTTAAAACAAAAATGCTAAGTAAAATGTTAAATTTTTTAAACATGAAAATTCGCATGATAATCCACATGTACTTAATACCAATTTTTTCCTTGAATTTTATGAATTTTTTATAAATTCTTTTGAATTTTGAATATTTTTATAAAATTTAAATTATTTTGTTGACGTAGCATATAAAACAAACAGTGCCATGAAGTGGCGAATCTAGAGGGGGTTGGCATGGACCCTGGTCCCCTAAAATGTAAAATTATTATTTAAGCTCTTAATTTTTAAAAAAAAAAAAAATAAATTAGTAAAGGTAAAATTGTACTTTGGCCCCCTTAAAATTATAAAAATTAGATTTAATTCTTTAAAAATTATAAAGATATAGACTATAAAAAATTAAAATTTCATTTGACCCCTAAAAGATTGTTCTGACTTCGCCCCTGATGTGATGTTCGTATGAATTACATCTGAATTGCCATGTAGGTCGCTACAACAGCATTGTTAAAAAAAAAATAATTTAACTCTTTTTAAAAGGTTAAGGGTTAAATTTAACTTAAAAATAACAATAAAGATAAGGTCAAAATGAAAAAAAAAATGCATGAGATAGCATAAACCGATAAAGTGAAGTTTATATATATATTCAATTTTTAAAAAAAAAATATAGATATCTGATTCGTTGCCTTTAAATTTTGATAGAAGAACATAAATCACATTAAAACACCCCTCAAACATAATTTTAAGTAAATTGTTTCCTTATGAAACTATAATCTTTTTGTGGTTTTCAATCTCTTCATTCTAATATCTTCAATTAGACGGTCCAAATTATTAGAAGAAGACCCACCAATACTAACACATTGATTGATTACCTTAGCCATGTCTGTTGCCGAATTCACGAACTCCTTTTGATCCACCATCACATCGTTCACCATTTTCTCCACTATCTTCCTATCGCATACATCCTTCATATCCAACCCTATTTTCCACACCGTACTCACAACCCTACTAGTCACTTGTTGATCGGCAAAGTACGGCCAACAAACCATAGGCACCCCGGCAACGATGCTCTCCAAAGTTGAGTTCCACCCGCTATGCGTCAAGAACCCACCAACCGCCTGGTGGTTCAAGACCACCTCTTGCGGCGCCCAATCAACAATGTAGCCTCGATCCTTACTCTTCTCCATTAGCTCTTTTACAACATCCTCCCCTTCACCATCTTTTCCAATCACGGAATCTGGCCTTACAACAAACAAGAACTTCGTTTTACTGTTAAGAAGTCCATACCAAAGCTCTACGAGTTGATCCCTTGACGTGCTTGTAATGCTACCGAAACTTACGTAGATGACAGATCGATTTGGTTGCTTATCGAGCCAAGGAATGCAGCTTTTATCCTCTTCCCGAAGGGTATTCGAAAATTGATCAAATGATTCTCCATGTTTTGCCTTGAGTCTTGTGTTTAATTGAGCATGTAAGGGTCCAATGGGGTAGATGTTAGCGCATTTAGTGCGTATTTGAGATAGTATAGGTCCATCGAGCTCGTCAGTGGTGTTGAATATCAAGGCATCGGCTTGAGTGCTTTTTCGTGTTTGTTTAACAATAAGTTGAACAGTTGAATCTTCAATGTCTGGTTTTCGACAAAAACTAGGAAGATCTCGACATCGAAGATAAGTTTCCATGCCTGGCACTGTTGTCATCAACCTGTCCATGTCTTCACTTCCTTCCATATTTTAACAAAAACCCATCAACCTAAGCAAGTTTATGTATAGAAATTGACATTTAAAACTTGTTTTAGGAGATCAATCATTCCAGTGTAGACAGGAACTAGACCCAACCTAACAAACCTTACTGTAAACCTGAATGATTCAACCCTTATATTTCTTAAATTAAAAATAATTGAATTCAAAAATTAAATCTCAATGAAGAAAAACCAAAATAGACCCAACTCGAAAAACCTTACTGTAAATCCAGAATGATTTGGATTTGAAATCAACAATGAGATGAGCTCAAGAGTTAAACCCGAATGACTCAAAATCTACATCACTCAAATTCAAAATAACCCAAATTAAAATATCCAAATTCGAAATGAATCAACAATCTTAAAATACAAATTAATCCAACCAAGAGTGACCCAAATTATCCAATTGATTACCATGCCATTCTTACTAATTAGCTTTAAATTAGATTTACATACTTTGGGATTATGGTTCCTACTATTCTAGATTAGAAACAGTTGTAAACATCATTGAAATGAAAACAAATTTGATAAAAAAGAAGGTTGATTTTACCTCTGATGGGAAGCTCCCCAGCTTTGATTATATCAGTAATAGAATAATAAACCCAGAAACTACGAGGACTGCTGGTACGAAAACCAATGATGGGGATCCCAAGCTCATTCGCAACATCAATAGCATACCCAGAAAACCCATCTGCAATTACACAATCCACCGGTGGGTTGCTATTCATCATCATCTCTCTAAAACTCTGCTTGACTTTCATTACAATGGCTTCTTCATACGTCTCAAGGAACCAGTTCCCTGATCTGGGATGATCAAGAGGAAGACCATCGGTTATGGTCTTGAGTTCGAACCCTGGGTATCTTTTAAAATAGGCAACAATGTTGGTGAACTTGATCAGGCGTTCATGGTTATGGTGGGAATTGAGGAAAGTGAGCTTGAAACCGGCGAGGGCTAATAGTTCAGCTAGCTTAATCATGGAGTTTATATGGCCTTGTAATGGGAGAGGGAAGACGACAACATGTGGAGGACGAGATTGTGAAGGAGAATCCATTTCCATGTAAATTACAGGATTGGTTTTTTGACGGGGATTTTGAGTTTTTAAGTGCTTTAAAGATCAATGTTTTGGGGGGCTGCTGTTGAACGGTCAACAATGTCGGTTAGGACATGGATAGGAGAAATTTAAGTCAAAAAGTAGGAATTTATGGATAAAAACAATACTATTACTAATTTGACCCTCATCATCACAATTAACCTTTTGATTTTTTAGCAAATAGTTATTCGTCAATATATATTCAGAGTAGACTTAGGAGTTAATTCTATGCATTCTTTAGGCCTATTAAGGGTAGATGCTGATCATAAGTTTTAAATTAATTTTATATCTAGAGCAAAAATTGAACTCTCGACCATTGATTATTGTAGGAAAAATTTTTACCACCTCACTTAATTCTCGGGATTTATTCGTCATTATATTTAGCCAAGGATAATTTTGAAGAGTTATTAGTACGATTCACTTAGTGACAAATTACACAAGTTCATTGAGGGGAATGTATTGGTGCAACTATTGAAGATGAGTTCTCTTTTTGCATGCTTATTGCTTTAAAGTATTTTGTTTAAGGGTAAATTATACCATTAGTTATTAAATTATGGGTAAATTTTTATTTTGGTCACTGAAATATTTGAAACATTTCATTTAAGTAATTGAACTATTCAAAAAATTTTATTTAAGTCATTGGGCTATTAAGGTTTTTTTTTTTTTTTTTTAAAGTTCCACAAGTGAGCTCCAAGCAACAATTTGAACATATTTTAGATCCAATTCGATCTGACGGCCAGTGTCGGAGATCGAAGAAAAATGTTGTTTGAATTTTGGTTCTCAGATTCGTGACGTCCAAAGTTATTTCATGAAAAAAAATGAACTGTAAAAGAGAAGGTGAAAGAGAGCTTTCGAAATTTTAACTGTCTAGTAACTTAAACGAAAACTTTTAAATGGTTCAATGACTAAATTGAAACTTTTTTAATTGAATTTAAGTAACTATTTTTGTACATCTTTTTAGGGTAAACAATAGATTTCTTTATTATAATTGGTGAATATATTCAATCAAGCATGGATATTTTAAAGATTTTTAATATGTTTCAATTATTTAATTTAAAGAGATATTACAATAAAAAAAAAAACTAAATAGAAGATCTCTCATTTTTTTCGTACCATATCAAAGTGTTTAATTGAAACAAAATTTTAGCAGTTAATGCTAACTTCTATGAATAAATTCATATTGAGATAAATTCATTCCTTAAGAAACTATCATAGTTTTTGGGGTTTTTAAGCTCATTATTCTAATATCTTCAATTAAATGATCCAAATTACTATAAGAAGACCCACCAACATTAACACTTTGATTCGTTACCTTAGCCATTTCGGCTGCCGATTGTACAAACTCCTCCTTTTGATCCACCATCACATCATTCACCATTTTCTCCACTATCTTTTTATCACATACATCCTTCATATCCAACCCTATTTTCCATACCTCACTCACAACCCTACTATTCACGTGTTGGTCAGCAAAGTAAGGCCAGCAAATCATAGGCACCCCTGCGACGATGCTCTCCAAAGTCGAGTTCCATCCATTATGCGTAAAGAACCCGCCAACGGCTGGGTGGTTCAAAACCGCCTCTTGTGGTGCCCAATTTACTATGTAACCTTGATCCTTACTCTTCTCCATTAGCTCCACTACAACATCCTCCCCTTCACCATCTTTTCCAATCACAGAATTCGGCCTTACAACAAGCAAGAACTTCGTTTTACTGTTAAGAAGTCCATACCAAAGCTCTACAAGTTGCTCCCTTGACGTGCTCGTTATGCTACCAAAACTTACATAGATAACAGATCGATTTGGTTGCTTATCGAGCCAAAAGATGCAGCTTTTATCCACTTCCCAAAGGGTGTTCGAGAAGTGATCATATGATTCTCCATGTTTTGCCTTGAGTCTAGTGCTTAATTGAGCATGTAAGGGTCCAATGGCATAGACACGAGGGCATTTGGTGCGTATTTGAGATAGTATAGGCCCATCGAGCTCTTCGGCGGTGTTGAGTATCAAGGCATCAGCTTGAGGGCTCTTTCGTGTCTGTTTTACAAAAAGTTTGATAATTGAATCTTCAATATCAGTTTCTCGACAAAAAGTAGGAAGATCTCGACATCGAAGATAAGTTTCCATGCCTGACACTGTTGTTAACAACCGGTCCATGTCTTCACTTCCTTCAATAGTTTAACAAAAGCCTAGTTACTAGTGTCATCATGTATAATAAATAACATTAAAAGTTTAATTTAGGAAGTGTCCTCCTTTGTGAGTCGTACATGGCTCTCCACGGATGACGAGAACAGTACTATCGATTGTTGGGGTCTGGTTGATTGCTCAGCTATTGACATTTCATTAAGTTCTCACTTCTCATTATGGAGCGAATGCCCTCCACAGAACTAAAAAACAGTTCTAAACATCGTTGAAACGAAAACAAAGTTGATAAAAAAGAAGTTAATTTACCTTTGATAGGAAGCTCCCCAGCTTGGATTATATCAGGGATGGAATAATAAACCCAGAAACTGCAAGGACTGCTGGTACGAAAATAAATAATAGGGATTTCAAGCTCCTTTGCAACATCAATAGCAAAGCCTAAAAACCCATCTGCAATTATGCAATCCACTGGTGGGCTGATATTTTCAAGCATCTCTCTCAGACCTGGCTTCATTTTCATTTCCAGGGCCTCTTCGTACATATCAAGGAACCAATTCCCAAACCTGGGATAATCAAGAGGGAGACCATCGGTTATGGTCTTGAATTCGAACCCTTGGTATCTTTCAAAGTGGGCAGCAATGTTGGTGAACTTGACCAAGCGTTCATGGTTGTAGTGGGAGTTGAGGAAAGTGAGCTTGAAGCCGGCGAGGGCCAGCAGTTCAGCTAGCTTAATCATAGAGTTTATATGGCCTTGTAATGGGAAGGGGAAGACGAGAACATGTGGAGGAGGAGCTTGTAAGGGCCGAACCTTTTCCATCTAATTTCAGGATCTGTTTGAGGGGTTTTTTTGAGATTTATGAGCTCAAGAACGAAGGTTTTGGGAGCTAGATAATGGCCAAACGATGTCTTCTAGGCCAAGGATGAGGTAGAAGTGAGTATTCCATCGAGTAGATTGAGTGAAATTTTTTTCGAATCAACTAAATTATTTAATTAAATAAATTTATTCAATTATTGATTGTATGAAATACAAAATTATACATGGGAAATTGGGATGGAAATCCTCTGCCCCCAGCCAATGCCCCATCTGTGTCCCAAAACAAAACAATGCCACATATATATATTTTTAAATTGTAGAGCATGCTCCTTTTACTAATAAGTGTTCTTTCCTAATTTATTTATTAGGTTATATATTACCCGTAAAAGAACTAAAATTAAAAAAAAAAATTGTTGAAGAGTGCCTTATACTAGCTTAGTAGATTGAGTTTTGACAATATGATTTTTGAGTGAAATCTAAAATATTAAATCAAATCATTAAGTTTTTTTTTATCAATTAAGGCTTTATATTTATCTTTGTATATATAAATCATATAATAAGTATTGTATAATTAAAAAAAAAAGTTAGATTCAAATATACATGTTCAAGAGCCAAATTATTTGTCCAGCTTGAAGATCCTCCAAAATTTAAGAAGGTTCAACAAGAATATTAAGACTCAAAATAAGCTTGGACAAAAAAAATTAGGCCTATTTAAAATATGGATAGGTCCTTATCCGTTAGTGTGACGTAGCAGATTGCTACGAGGAAAGTTATCTTCATACAATGTGTGAATGACGTGCATCGTGGGGTCTATTTCGTTATGCCTTTAATTAGTTTGAGGTTGTTACACTCAAGTGGTTCCCACAGGATCGTATTCACATTTGAGGACCCAAAAGGCGGGTGGCTGGTCCTTTTTGAAGGGAGTGGGTGGCCTTACCTAAGAGTGTTGAGAACGGGTGGTCAAGGGCGCAAGATGTTAGTACTACCTTAATCCAAGCGGGAAGTCCATTAAGGCACAGTTTTAGACGGCGTCATCAGTGAGGTCAATGCTACTTCTGATGCTGACACGTGTTTGAATAATGAAGGAGTATAACAATTGCCCTTCTAAGTCGAATGGGAGGTTACAAAGTAGCCTTCCGTGAGACATTATTTTAATTGAGAATCTGATGGTGGGAAATAACTTACTCTATCGGAGAAGACAAAGAAGCACTAGAGTTATTCTAGAGTAACTATCATAAATGCATAGTTTTTGAAGAAAACTGGCCATGATATGGAGCATTTGACACTACATAAGTGGCTAGATGCCATGGTTATGGCTATTTTTCTCAAAATGGTGAGTTTAAGTATGCTCAATAGTTCTATAAATCTAGTTTACTGTCTTCCTTGAAATTACTTTTGTCATTTTAGAGTTTCAAAGTTTTCTTGCTATTATGCTATTTGAAGTTCCTTTTCGGTGGTTGCAATTTGAAATTTTTAACTTTTCATCATCATTTTTGTTGTTTTGACAAGTTAAACATGGTTAGACTTGCAAGGAGATGAGGAATAGTAGGTAGAGTTTCATTGCAAAGGGGCAGGGGTAGGTTTTCCACCGTCGAAAATAAGGCAACGACAATGGTTCCTAGGGGAATTGCAATGACTTCGAGTAATAAAGGGCAAATCCTTGAAGAGTAGATGGTTGTAGATGAGATTGTTGCACGTGGAGAGTATAGGTGTATTACAATAGAGCGGGAAATGCAGAGGGTGTTAAGCTGCAGAGGGCTTTTTCAAAGGCATCATAAATATGAATTTAGCGTTTTGGATAAGAAGCATTATTTGAGCTTCATGCTTAGGCCAAACTACGAAGGTGGAATGCCAAGATTCTATCTACCACTGTATTTGTTAGAGGCATGGTTTCTCTTGTCTCTTCACCAGTTTGTCATGAACTTGCTGAATTCTTATTGTTGGCATCTAGATAGCTAGTTGGAAGCTCTTGGTGGTTGATAATTGGATTCATAATCAAATATGGGTAAAGGGATATATGGCCTGATGTCTCACTATTATAGTATATGTACAATCCAAAGGAAAAATAAGGTCAGAGAGGGTTTTATTTCGTGGTTCGGAGTGAAGGGACGAAGCAACTTATCTATGGAGGAGTGGGCAAGCTGCAACTGGTTAAAGGCGTGTCGTTGGAAGAAAGAGTGCGATTGGATAATTCTGTAACTGGTCGTCACTAAGGTAAGTTATTTTTCCCTTTTTTTAATAATTTTTATTATGATTTTTTCTATTCTATCATGGATTGTGCAGGGGTGTGCGAATGATAAATTCCTACGAATCTTCTGTGAATATAATAGTCGTTATAAGCCGGATATTGTTAACCTTTTTTAGCCTAGAGCTAGTGGGGCTAAAGCTGATGCTATCATAGCTAAATTGGGTTTTGAAAAATCCCATTGAGTGGAAGCGATTGACTTTTCTGATGGTATTTGGTTAGGTTGGAAAAATTCAATTGATCTAGAGGCGGTTGGTAATCACCCTCAATTTATTCTGGCTTGTATTCGTTCTTTTCTCTAATCCCAACCGATATTTATTGTCTTTGTTTATGATAGTCTTGATAGACAGAAAAAGAAAGTATTGTGGAGAGATTTAAGTCTTTCTATTCTGTATGGGCATTATCCTTGGTTGGCCATTGGTGATTTTAATGCCATTCTCTTTTCAGAAGAAAAAAAAAGGTGTTCATTTGAAAGGATGCATATGCTTGCTTTTTGGTGATTTTATGGATAAGGCTCACTTCTTGATCTGAGCTTTTAGGGCCCTCCTTATACTTGGCACCAGGGTAATCTTTCTGAGAGACTGGGTAAGGTTTTGGGTAATGAAGCTTAGACGAAGTCTTTTCCAAACTGCTTGGTTACTCATCTACACAATTAAATCGGATCATAGGCCTCTCCTTCTGAAACTTTGTCTATACTTTAATCTCTACTGATAAACCTTTTCAATTTTTAGCTGGATGGTTGAAGCACCCAAAATTTTCAAAATTTGTAAAAGATAATTGGAGTTTCTATGGAGACATGCCAAGTACGATAGCTGGTTTCATTGATAAACTCAAATATTGGAATAAATGCGTTTATGGCTACATAAATCACTAGAAAATTTAGTTAACCCATAAGCTCTCCAATATACAATAAGCGATGGACCTGTTTGGTACTAATCCTCTGGCCTAGTGTAAATTGGAGGTCCAGGGGGAGATTGAAAATATTCTTTATCATGAGGAGATATTTTGGAAACAAAAATTGAGATGCGAGTGGTTAAAATTGGGGGATCATAACACCAAGTATTTTCACAAACGTACAATTTAGAGAAGGAATCTCAATAGAATTACTGCTTTATGTAATTCAGATGGGTGGTGGATCTTTGAACCTGTTATCCTTAAAACATAACTAGTTAAATTCTTTCAGAATATATATGGAGAGGCTTTTAGCCCGGTAGGGAATTTACCTTTAAGTGGCTTTTCGAATATTAACCAAAAGGATATTGATTTCCTTGGGAGGGCTATTTCTAATAAATAAATCAAGATGACCCTTTTTAATATGGTTTAACTAAAAGCTTTAAGAAGTGATGGTTTTCAGTGGGATAATTGTTCTTTCAGACTCAGTGGGATAATTGTTCTTTCAGACTCAGTGGGATAATATAGGAGGAGCTATCTGTGAGTGGGTGAAGAAGATTTTTGAAGGTGGAATTATTGACTCAAACTTTAATAACACTCTTATTGTCTTAATCCCAAAATTTCCAAATCCTGAAAATTTCTCGGAGTTCAGACCCATTAATCTTTACTATAAGTTGGTTATGAAGGTCATCGCGAACCGGTTTAAAAGCATATTTTCGAAGATTATTGGTCAAGAACAAGCGGGATTTATAGCGGGAAGAAATATCATTGATAATGTAGTCATTGCACAGGAAGTCTCACACTCTATGAAAACTAAGAAGAATCTCCATGAATGGTTGTCAAGATTGATTTGGAGAAAGCTTATGATCGTGTACGTTGGGACTTTGTAAACGCTTCACTCCATGCAACATGTATTCCTTCTTATTTTATTCATGTTATTATGAATGTTATTTTGACATCTACCATGCAGGTTTTGTGGAACGAAGCTCTAACTTCCAAATTCAAGCTTGTAAGGGGAATTCCTCAAGGTTGCTCCCTGTCTCCGTACCTTTTCGTCCTTTGCATAGAGTGGTTGAAGCGTCGTTTTCATTCGACTATTTCGTCAGAAGAGTAGAGCCTTATTCGATTATAACTTGCAGGGCTAAAACTCTCATATATTTTCTTTGCAGATGATTTAGTGACTTTTAATAGAGCTAATTTGGAGCATAGTGGTTTTCTTAAAAAAAATTTGGAAAACTTTTGTGAGCTTTCTGGTCATAAGGTCAATGCTAGGAAGACTAATGTCTTTTACTCTGCTGGTGTTAAGGAATATTAAAAGAGGGGAGTTAATAGTATCCTTGGTTTCCAAGAAGTTAATGATATGAGACATTATTTAGGAGTCTCTCTTTTTCATCAAAGAGTTACAAAAAGCACTTTGGATTTCTTGGTGGAAAGAGTTCGTAATCACTTATCTAGTTGGGAAGTTAAAAAGCTTTCCTTTGCAGGGAGGGTCACTTTAGCACAAACAGTTCTGTTGACTATTCTAAGCTATCTCATGCAATCTATTTTGATTCCGAAGGGTATTTGTGATTTAATCAAAGAAATGACAAGGCAATTCATCTGGGGTGCTTTTGGTGGAAAAAAGAAAATGACTTTAGTTAGGTGGGATTCCATTTGCCAACCTAGATCAAGTAGAGGTCTTGGGTTTCGTTGTCTGTGCGATCAAAATAAAACTTTCATGATGAAAATTGGTTACAATCTGTCACCAAGACTGAAGCTTTATAGGTTAGGGTTCTCAAAGAAAAGTGTAACACCCCCTAACCCTAAACTGTCGCCGAAACAGGGTTATGAGGTATTACCTGACATATCAAATCAAATACGAAATTTAAACAGATAATTTACATACATTTCATAAATATATCATATGTATTATCCAAATCAATTCAATTGATTTCATTCAATCCTATTCAAATACCATACCAAAATAACCCAAAAATGCCATATCATAATCTTAACATTTCATTTATATTGTATATAACCATCCAAGGTTAATTTATAATACCATTCACAAACATATTTCAAAATGACCTATACAATCAACCTAGGTACATGCCATTTTACAAAAGAGAATATACATCACCACTTTGCTGAGTTCGGGATTGGCTTGGATGCTGATCCGGAACTTTTGACTTCAAGCACAGAAACAATCGTACACTTAGTATATACACTCAGTGGTATTACTATAATTCAAATTTTAAAAGAAAAATAAATAAATATGCACTAAACTTTCATTTCTTAACAATAACTATTTCAAATAACTTTTCTCTATTTTGATTCATACATTATTTCAGTATATCAAAAATCCATTCCATGAACCCATGGTTCAAACATTTCGTTTTCATATCTCAATTCAATATCTCATTCCAATTCATATACAAAATTATACGGTTTATCAATTCATTTAATACCAATTCTAATTTCCAATTCTTTCATTTACCTTTATTAACTTGACTCGGACTTTGACGGATACACGGATCCAACCAAGCACACCAATACAGCACCTTGTGCCTCATCGGCCTTGCCGAAGTGAATCGGTACTTAGTACCTCATCTGATTTAATTTGAAGCAATAATGCGACACATAGTGCCTCATCAGATTTAATCCGAAGCAATAATACGACACATAGTGCCTCATCAGATTTAATTCGAAGCAATAATACGACACATAGTGCCTCATCGGAATTATCCGAAGCAATATTACGACACATATAGTGCCTCATTGACTCGAGGTCGAAGTATCCCTGAACACTTCCAATCCTATGGCATGCCAACTATATCCGAATTATCCCGACTAGTTAATAGAGTTTCCAATTCACTTTCTCAATTCAATTTCAATCAAATTCATACCAATCACAAATTCTCATATTTTCAATTCAATATCACAATAACTTATTTAATTCAATTCAAATGACTTTCAATTTCCAATCAATATACATTCAAATATTCACATAATTCACAATTCAATATCATTTCTTACCTCAATTCCACTTACGACACACATTAATTAAAATTCAAAAATAAATAATAATTAAATTCGAATTATAGTAACACAAACCGTAATTTCGAATCACTCCTCGTCGACTTTTCCTTTCCTTTCTTGGTCGACGTCTCTAGCACGATGTTAGTTATGAATATTAAATAAGTTAAAATTATCAATACAACATATATTCACATCAAATATTTAAATTTTCTATTTAATTTTTACCTTAATTTCAATTTAATCCCTAACCAAAATTATTTTCATTTCTATCACAATCTATACCTTATTTTCACTTAATTTCTACTTATAACTTAACTTAACCCTCAAATTTTTATCACAAAACCCTAAATTTAATTTTTTTACAATTTATTCCTTATTACACAAAACTTATAACTTATTCTGCAATTTAATCCATTTCCCAATTCTAATTTGGAATTTCTATCAATTAAATCCCTAATTCATCAATTAATTCAATATAAACTATATCCAAAAATCTACTAACTTTCAAAATTTCAACATATACCTAATAGTATTTTGTTCTAGAATCATAAAAACTCAAAAATCACAAGAAAAGGAATTAAATTGACTTACCAAATTAGCTTGGAACCCTAATTTCCCCTTTTTTCTTTCCTCCTTTCTTTTTCTCCCTATTCTTCTCTATTTTCGTTTGCTATTCTGTTTATGTTTCTTTTCTTTCTTTTGTTTATTATATATAATATAATATAATATAATATAATATAATATATTTTAATAATATAATATATTATATTTGTAACGCCCCCTTACCCGAGACCGTCGCCGGAGTCGAGCAAAAGGCATTACTAAACTTATTTGAGCATTTAACCGAATTCAGACAATTTATATCATACTTTTTAAACAAGCTGTCCAACTGCATCACAGTCGCTAAAAAAAATCATATCTCGAGCTACAAAACTCGAAATCCAAATCTGTAAATTTTCCCCGAATCTAGACAGATATATATACTTACTAATTTTTTTCTAGAATTTTTGGTTGGGCCAATTAGTACAGTTTATTAGTTAAAGTCTCCCCTGTTTCAGGGTTCGGCTACTCTGACCCCTGTGCACTACAAACCAAATTTCTCCCTGTATAGAATTCAGATAACCATGCTGTTTGTTTCTCTTAAAAATAGACTCAATAAGGAATCCATACATATACAGTATGACTCCTAATTATTTTTGTACAATTTTTAATGATTTTTACAAATCAGAACAGGGGAGCTCGAAGTCATTCAGACTCTGTCTCACCACAATTTAAATATCTCATAATATAAAATCCAATTGCATGCATCGTTTCCTCTATATGAAACTAGACTCATTAGGCTTTAATCTCATTTTTTTTTTCCAGCCCTTAACTCAATTTCCACAATTTATGGTAAATTTTCAAAGTCAAACTACTGTTACTTACCAAAAACTGTTTTAGTACAAACATTGTTAACTAGTTTATATCATCTTTACTTCAATTCATTCAAACTCTATACATGCCATATAAATCTTTAAACATAAAACAAAAACTACCGGAATTGATCTGAATAGTGTGCCCTGTTGTGTTGATCCGATCTACCCACTTTCTTTCAAGTCAATCTACATAGAAATATTAAACACACACAAGTAAGCTTGTTGAAGCTTAGTAAGCTCATAGACATATAAACACAAATCATACCAAATATTGTACTCAATCATATATCTATTAGTTTAACTATTTCATCCTCCAAATCACAACTTCATTAATAACTCATTGGAATAATTTCCATATGGCTGTTCACAATTTAACTCCCTTAGGCCTATTTCTCATTTACTTCATTGTCAAATTAGGGAACAATAAGGGAATTGAGTGCTTCATTATCACATTGCCATAGTAAACTATGGACTTTCACATTATTACGCATCACACACGAAGCCATAGCCTTGCCATGGTCTTACACGGTTCACATATCATACGAAGCCATATCCCGGACATGGTCTTATACGGAATCACATTATCACATCTCACCGATGCCATAGCCCAAATGATGGTCTTATACGGGAACACATATCACATTGCACCGATGCCATAGCCCAGCTATGGTCTTATACGGGAACACATATCACATTGCACCGATGCCATAGCCCAGCTATGGTCTTAAACGGGCGCACTTATCATATCTTTTCCGTCAATTCATCATGGTCACAAAATGAAAGCACTCAAATCCATTGTTCCAACTAATGTGTACTTTTATTTAACTATTATTTCATACTTATTACAAATTGATAGTATTCATCTACAATAATATACTTAAAAATCATAATATCTTCATGATAAAACATTAAATTTGCCATATGAACTTACCTGGACTAATTTGCAAAAGTCGTAGAAATTCAGGGACTATTCTTGAATTTTCTCCTTTCCACGATCGATTCGTTTTCTTGATCTATAATTATAAAATCATTCCTTCATTAGCATCCATTTCAATTCTATTTCACTTCACAATTTATGCTGTTCAAATTTCGAAATTGCACTTTTACCCCAAAATTTATAGTTTTTACAATTTAGTCCCTGATCAATTCACCCATCAATTGAATTAATTCTTCTCAAATAACACTTTATTTAAACATTATAAACTATTTCACAGCCTTTGACACTCAAAGTTTCATCACAAAACCCTAATCTCACAACTTTCATAATTAGGTCCTAAATAATGATTTCTATAAAAAATCTCTTCACAAAATCATCATATAATAAAATTAAAACCTCAATTCCATAATAAATCATCATATAATTTCAGCACTTATTCATGGCAACTTTCAAAATTATCAAAAACTAATGAATTAAACATATGGACCTAGTTGTAAAAGTCTCAAAAATACAAAAATTACAAGAAATAATCAAGAGTTGAACTTACATGCTGTAGGATATAAAAACCAGCTTCTTAAAAGCTCTCTAATGGTGTTTTTATCTGATGAAGATGAAGAAAAATGAAGAAAACTCTAGATTTTACCTAATATATCATATTTTACAATTAAATTATTACCTTATTTCCAATTTTGCCCCTTGTTCACACTTGATTTTTAATTTTCCTGCACACACATGCCGTCCAGCCCAATAATAGGTGTCTAATTGCCTATTTAGTCCTCTTTTAATTATTACTAGAGCTATTTAATCACATCTCACAATTTTGCACTTAGTTCAATTTAGTCCTTTTCACCTAATTAACTACCGAAACCTTAAAATTTCTTAACGAAACTTTAATACTAACTTATTTACACTCCATAAATATTTTTTAAAAATATTTATGGCTCGGTTTATGAATTCGAGGTCTCGATACCTCGTTTTTATTCCTTTTTATCTACAACTTCCTACACTACATAATTTCACTAATTCAAAATTATTTCTAAAACCACACTTAACATTTACTTACTAATATCTAAGCTCACATGTCGGACTTAGTGATTTCAAATAACTATTCCGGTATCACTGAAATTTGGGCCGTTACAATATTTTAATAAAAAATATCTTTGATATTTCTATGGTAAACCGCCTCAATATTTGAAAATGGCATAATTCTCTATTTGATCCTTTTAACTTTCTTTAATCTATAATTAAACTTTCACCTCTATTGCAATTTAATTCTTTTTCCTAGTTACTCTTATTTTAAGTTGATTTACCTAACCAAAACCTAATTAAACTCACAACTAACTTCGTAAATATTTTTAATAAATATTTACGAATCTATTTTACTAAAATGAAGACCAGACAACTCACTTTTTTGATGCCCATAAATTTTGGGTCATTACAAAAAGTATGGAATTAATGAGACTATGTTGGATTGTATCATGAGACATAGATGCTCCTTCATGTGGAAATCTATGGCCAACGTTTGGCCTCTACTGTGTAATAATATGATTTGGTCAATTGGTAATGGACGGACCGTTCGTTGCTAGGAGAATGCTTAGGTACATAATGTGGGACCTTTAAGTAATCATGTCCCAAGTCATGTGAATATCTATTCTGGCTGTAAAGTGAATGAGATGGTAATGGAAAATGGTACATGGAACCTTCACTTATTTTGGGTATGGTTGCCAGAAGAAGTCGTCCAACGTATCATTAGCATTCCACCTCCCATAGAGTCAGTAGGGGTAGATGCTCTTTCTTGGTCTAAAACTACTACCAATGTCTTCTTAGTTAAAAGCGCATATTAGATGCTAAAAGAGGAGTCTTGGAATCCAAAGGATGACACTTGGAAAACCGTTTGAAAAATTTCGGGCCCTCAAAGAGTTAGACAGTTCATCTGGATCATCTTAAAGCAGAAAATTTTAACTAACTCTGAAAGGTCTGAAGGGGAATTGGTCATAATGAGTCGTGTCATCTTTGTGGTCACCATACAGAGGATGTTTTACATGTTCTTAGGGACTGTCCATGTGCGAAGGATATTTGAACTCAAATCGTTTCCCCCAATCAAAATAAATGGTTCTTTGAAGGTAATATTTCGGAATGGTTGCTCTCGAATCTACAGGACCAATCAGATAATAACATGAGAGATTCAGTCTGAGCTTGTTTCTTCGGGATAATACTTTGGCACATCTGGAAAAATCGTAACCTGTTAATCTTCAAAAGAAAATCAATGAATCTAGATGAAATTATTAAGGTTTCCTACATTGGGCAAAGTAATATTCCTCAATCATTAATGAAGTCTTGGTGATGGATCTGCAGCAATCTTCTGAACGTCTAGAATCAGGTATGGGTTTTCTTTTTAATACTGAATGTGTCGTTAATTCTATTTCTGGTTTTTTCGCTGTAGGTGGAGTAATATGTGATGGAAGAGAAATTAGATTTTAGGCTACAATCGCTTTTTGGAGAAGTGTTCGGTTATAACTGCTGAGTTTTGGGATATATTAGATGGCTTACGCATACTTAAAAAACAAGGATATGATAAAGTCACTTGATAAACTACAAATTATACATATTGTTACCCCAAATACTTAGTATATTCATGGATATTTACTATTAGATTTGTGGATTTTGGTGCTCTTAATCCGATTATTTCATGTTATGTACTCAGGAGAGCACCAAGAGTCAAAAGGAGTCAAAAAAGAGCTTAAAAGAGACAAAAAGGACTAAATCAAGAAGATCACACGACCTAAGCCTTGCCACACGGGTTGCTTACACGTCCGTGTCTGTCGAGGGTGTCGTCCAAGGATTTTACGATTCACACGGCCGTGTGAAATTTAGCGGAACAAACACGGCCTGGCAAACACGTCACACGGCCGTGGCACACGGGCGTGTCCCTTTTTCAAAGAGTTGTATTTTACACGGAAAATGGATACTTAGGGAAGAAGAAAGCCAATCTAAAGCCTATATAAACACCCTAAGTATGACCTACTAAAGGGGGCTCTTCTAGAACTTTTCTGAAACACAGAACCATACATCGGGGATTACTTGAAGAAAGCTAGACGATACATCCCAAAAGCCGGAGCTACTCCAAGACTGAAGATCTCTCTCAGAATCCCTTCAAGAGTTTTAGAGTTTTCTTCATGTTTTGTTATTTTTATACTTTTGAGATGTACTCTTATTTTATTATGAACTAAACCCCTTAGATACCTAAGGGGGATGAAACCTATGATGGATCTTGTTATTATTATCTGAACTATATGATAAATACTTGATTTGTTCTTAATTATGTGTCTTAATGCTTGAGTTAATATTCTGGGTATTAACTCATGATTTAATGTGCTTATGCAGAGGAGGAATAGACCCTGCCTAAGAGTAGATTTGGCATAATTAAGCGGAGTTGATCGAATGCCTAGAGATAAGGTTACGAGATTTTACCAGATTAGGGTAAAACCTAATATGGGAGTCCATAAATCGATTTACTGATTCCCTAAGGGTTTTAATTAGAAAGAGATTTCAATTAATTCAACTGAAGGTTAGACATTATTAGTCTCGAAAGAGATAATAATGTAGGTTAGGGAGTCTCACGGATCAAGTCAAGTGAATAAATAAATGCAGTTGAAGTCGGATAACAAGTGAAATCTAGGTGGATTCCTCATTGGGTGTCGTCTTTATCAATTGCTTCTCTTCAAGTCTTTCTCCAAATTTTCTCTTCGCTTTAATTAAATTAGTTAATTAGTTTAATAAACAAACTTTTTTATTCCTAAGCTAGATAATAAAAAGATAGTTATTACTAGTACTTTTGGTTCCCTTGGGTATGATATCCCGGTCTTGCCATTACTATACTATTATTCGATAGGTGCGCTTGCCTTTTCGTCGTGATAATAGTTAGTCTTGGTTTAATCTTTATTATAAATATTTATTACTTGTTACGAATCACGCGATCATCACTATTCATTCTGATAATCTCAAAGTCGTAGCAATTATTAGCGATAACAAGCCCGAAAAAACTAATCCTACTTTAATTAAGATGATTCAACATATCCTTGCTAACGAAAAGATATGATCACTGATATATGTTCCTAAAATGAATAACAAAATTACAGTCGTATTAACAAAAATAACCCTATTTCAATGATGAAAGTTTATATATGTTTGATAGCCGTCATGGAGATTAAGAAATTCTAAAAGATGAGAGCACTAGACACAATTTATTTATAAATACTTTACTATAATCGTATTGTTTTGATTATTATAAATAAAAAAATGCATTTGCATCAAATCAGCCTGCAATTAATGACAACATTGTCAAACTCGCACTTTTAAAACTTGCAAAAAGAAATCATAAAGATTCCATCTTATTGCATGTCACGTGACTGCAATTATTTCTACAACATGATTTTATCATAATTGCAATAATAAGGACCACCGACACTGTCACATGATTTAGCCAATTTACCCATTTTCATCGACCCTTTCGTGCACCATTTCTGAAAAAATAAAAAAAAAAACCCAATCAAAACCAACTTCTCAATTGTTGGTCCAAAAAGTAAAGCCAACATAACATTGCTCTCCATTGGGATGAAAATGTAACAACACCTAGCAAATATTGTTAAATCTTAATTATTTTATTATCTATTTCGTTCCATCATAGATATTTAATTTTATAATTTATTAAATATATCCATTCTCATTTTACCATACGATTGTTTCATTTTGATTTTTCTTAATTATTTTTAATATTTTAAACATAATTCTTTAAAAGAAATTCAAACATAATTTTGATTATTTGGGACTATAGGTGTGCATGGGCCGGGCGGCCCGGCCCGAACCGAAGGCCCGCTCCAAAAATGGGAGGGTTTGGGTAAAAATATAGGACCGAAAAAATAGGTTTGGGCAAAAAAAGAGGCCCGTTTTGCCTCGGGCAAGATTTTTTGGCTTTGGGCACAGCTGGCTGACCGACTACTGATTTTAATATTAAATTATTTTTATTTTAAATTTTAAGTAACTTTAGTTTTTTTTATTGTTTTTAATGTTATTTTGATATTGTAAAATTTTTGTTATTAATATAATTTAGTTCTAATTTGTTTCAATTTTTTAATTTTAATATAATTATTTTTTATTAAATTTTTAATTTATATATTATTTTAAGAATTATTTTAGTCCCATTTTTTTAATATTTGTTTTTATGTTTTAAATGCATTTGATTTATTATATTTTAAAGTTTTTATTTAATAAAAAAGTAAAATTTTTTTAATATGGTGAAATTTGGGCCGGGCCTATCATTTTTCTCGGGCAGGGCTTGGATAAAATTCTAGGCCCATATTTTTGGGCGGTTTGGGCCGAGCGTTGAAAACGGGCGAAAATTTTTTATGGGCCCGGCCCAGCCCGGCCCATGCACACATCTACTTGGGACAACCCTCCCAAGTACAAAGGAAAAATTCTCTAGCAATTAATTTATCTTAATTTTCTTATATTAGCAACTAGAAATCAGAAATTAATGTTGTCGAAATCGAATTGTATTGATTAGTTAAATTGTTCGGATTGAAAACGAATAGATTTGACGATACAACACTTGTTATTAAAATAGATAGCAAGCGAACTGTTATGAACGAACTATTATGAACCAATTAAAACGCAATTAAACGGGGTTTAGAAACTTGAAAAAAATCGATTAAACCAATATTTTATTTAGTATTATATTTTTATGTTTTTAATTAATTTTTTTATCAATTTTTATTTTATTTTTAGTCCTATCTTGTGAACCATGTTACAACCAGATTTGCCTCTTAAGATTTGGTGGCAAAGAAGAACAATCCGAGATTTGAAATGATACCAAAGAGATTTGAGTATTTGAGAAGAAGAAATGAACAGAAAAACAACCGATCTTTTAAGAAATAGGTTGAATAAATGAGAAGAGGGAATGACAAAAAGGAAGTGGAAGAGAAGTTTACAAGTCTAAAGAGTAAAAGAGATGAGTTGCATATTTGCAAGGAACTTTTAAATTCTTTAAAAGTGGATTTACAAATTTTCAATCAATGGGTTATATATAGTCTTAAAGTGGACTTACAATACCTTGAGATTTCAAAAATTATAAAAATTGGATTTTATATTTATAATTTATTTTTTATTGAACCGATTGATCCAATTAGTTGGACCAACTGAATTAGGAATTAGTTGTCTGATCGATTTGATCACTAGTTCAATTATGAAAACTTTGTAAGAAATCACTAAGTCTGAACTAAGTAATTCAAGGTTTAAACATATTTTTATATTTTTACTCTTTTAATGTTGCTATAACTCTCCGTTACTCGAGCACATATCAATACCAGATGCATCGTATAGCTCCTGTTAACTTCATTTAAAGTAACGTTTCGACAGACCACCCGTTCCTCAGCCATCCACCTGTTTTAAGTATTAACATTCTCCTTGTATGAATGCATTTTTTATATGATAAGGAGTCCATTTAAGAAAATAATCTCAAACTGATAAGGTCTCATGACATACGCCTATAAATATCCTTTACACATTTAGTGGGATTGAATGTTTATCTGGCCATGTCATACCAGTGGACAAGAGGAAATATTCCAAGGAATGATGCAAAAAGATCATTCTTTTAGCACCCTAGAGTTACTCTAAGCAATTGTCTTCTTGGTCAGCCTATCTTCTTGTTCTTGTTTCGCTCTTGACCTCTTTAGGCGAATCGGCCTCCATTGTACCATCTTGATCTCCTCCTTATCTTCCTCTTTTGTTGTATATTGTATCAACAAATATATAGGGTAAAATGGTAACTTTATATAATGAGTAGGGCGGAACAAGAAAAATAATTATTATAACTGCTTCATACCCATAATGTAAAAACAATAAAAATCCATCGCATCCACTTTTAAAAAAAATAAATAAAAATAAAAGCCAGCTTCCATTCTAATCTGTTTACTGGGGGATGTATTGATGCTACTATCGAAGGGGAGTTCTCCTTAAGAAACTATCATTTTTTGTGAGTTTTCAAGCTCATTATTCTAATATCTTCAATTAAACGGTCCAAATTACTATAAGAAGACCCACCAACATTAACACATTGATTGGTTACCTTGGCCATTTCAGATGCGGATTTTGCAAACTCCTCCTTTCGATCCACCATCACATCATTTACCATTTTCTCCACTATCTTGCTATCACATACATCCTTCATATCCAACCCTATTTTCCACACCTCACTCACAACCCTACTATTCACGTGTTGGTCAGCAAACTGAGGCCAGCAAATCATAGGCACCCCTGCGACAACGCTCTCTAAAGTTGAGTTCCATCCATTATGCGTAAGGAACCCGCCAATGGCCGGGTGGTTCAAGACTGCCTCTTGTGGTGCCCAATTTACAATGTAACCTCGATCCTTGCTCTTCTCCATAAGCTCCATTACAACATCCTCCCCTTCACCATCTTTTCCAATCACGGAATTCGGCCTTACAACAAGCAAGAACTTCGTTTTACTGTTAAGAAGTCCATACCAAAGCTCTACAAGTTGCTCCCTTGACGTGCTCGTAATACTACCAAAACTTACGTAGATAACAGATCGATTCGGTTGCTTATTGAGCCAAAAGATGCAGCTTTTATCCACTTCCCAAAGTGTATTCGAGAAGTGATCATATGATTCTCCATGTTTTGCATTGAGTCTAGTGTTTAATTGAGCATGTAAGGGTCCAACGGCATAGACACGAGGGCATTTGGTGCGTATTTGAGATAGTATAGGCCCATCGAGCTCTTCGGTGGTGTTGAGTATCAAGGCATCGGCTTGAAGGCTCTTTCGAGTCTGTTTTACGACTAGCTTCATAATTGAATCTTCAATGTCCAGTTTTCGACAAAAAGTAGGAAGATCTCGACATCGAAGATAAGTTTCCATGCCTGGCACTGTCGTTATTAACCGGTCCATGTCTTCACTTCCTTCAATTGTTTAACAAAAGCCCATTTACTAGTGTCAATGATCACAAACCCAATTAATTCAAACTCATATCAGATTCAAATTTATTAATTTAATCATAGAAATTTAATAACTCAAATTTAAAATGATCTAAGCTCAAACATGATCACAACTTCGAACGACTCGAACTTAAAAACAACGGAAACAAGTTACCCAAAGTGGTCTAAACTTAAGTATTAAACCCAAATGAAAACAATCCTGAAATGATTCAACTTGAAAATCGAAACAAAAAACCCAATTAGCTAACCTAAAGTGACCCGAAAACAAAATGACTCAAAATAACTCGAATTTAAAAGTTAAATTAGTAAATCTAAAAGACAAGAACCCAAAGTGATTCGAACTGGAAACAATCCAAACCTCTTAAAAAAATTGAAGATGAAATGATTTAAAATTTTTAAATTCCGAATTAATCCAACTTAAACCAAATCAACTCGCCTAATTAACAGGAATATTCCAAATGTCTTTCTCGTTAATTTCTTCAACATGCTTGTCAAATCATTTCGACTTAAGGTTTTGTGTTATTCTAAATTAAAAACAGTGCTAAACATGGTACAATAAACAAGTTGATGAAAAAGAAATGGATTTACCATTGATAGGAAGCTCCCCAGCTTGGATTATATCAGGGATAGAATAATAAACCCAGAAACAACAAGGACTGCTGGTACGAAAAAAAATAATGGGGATTCCAAGCTCCTTTGCAACATCAAGAGCAAAGCCTAAAAACCCATCTCCAATTATGCAATCTACTGGTGGGCTACAATTCACAAGTACCTCTCTCAAACTTTCCTTCATCTTAAGTTCCATGGTATCTTCAAACATATCAAGGAACCAGCTCCCTGACCTAGGATGATCAAGAGGGAGACCATCGGTTATGGTCTTGAATTGGAACCCTGGGTATCTTTCGAAATGGGCAGCAATATTGTTGAACTTGACCAAGCGTTCATGGTTGTGGTGGGAGTTGAGGAACGTGAGCTTGAAGCCGGCGATAGCTAGCAGTTCAGCTAGCTTAATCATGGAGTTTATATGGCCTTGTAATGGGAGGGGGAAGACGAGGACATGTGGAGGACGGGATTGAGAGGATCGATCCTGCTCCATCTAATTGGAGGATCTGTTTTGAGGGGCTTTTTGAGTTTTATGTGCTAAAGAATCGACAATTTGGAAGCTATTTAATGGCCAAAAGATATCTTTGGATAGGGTGGAAATTGTTGTCTAATTTGACCATTATATTAATTTATAAGTTGAGATAAATTTATCATTTTTAGGAAATCAATTAGGCTCTTATGGTGAATTTAAAAAATTTTTTTCGGGCTGAAATTAAATTATAATTTTTATAATAATAAAAATATAATTTTATTATCTTTAATACTTTATATTTTTATAATTTTTAAAATATTAAATTAAAATTTTATCATTTTTAAAGGGTTAAAGTATAATTTTATCTTTAATAATTTAAAACTTTAAAAAATTTAAAAGACCTACATAGAAAAATTTTCATTTTAGGGGAATTAAAGCCACTATCAGCCCCTCTAGCTACGCCCATGTACTTATCCTCAATGACCTTATTTTCCATTTCCATTCCAATGTGGAATTATTGCATCTTGCCTACTTTAAAGCATTTGGTGTTACATTCTCTCCCATTCGATCTCGTGACGTCCTAGTCACAAGCTACTGTGTCATAGTTGGTCCACTATATCATCCTACTTTCTGAGATGCTTATTGTGAAATTGGGCAGTCAAATATCGCTTTGATACCACTTGTTATGAGATCATTACTCTTTTCCCAAAAGACATATGTGATTGGATGTGTAGTGCACAAGCTTATATTCTTAATAATTTTTCCTTTCTTTTTGAGATTAATATATTCTATCTTTTTTTTAAAGTATTTGACGTGATATTTATTTTCTGAATATGACAAATTATTAGACTAAAAAAAATCTAAAGAGTTTATTTAAAAGTTGTATTATAATTTTGGGGCTGAAATTTATATATAGGAAAATTAATTTTGTTTTAATTATTTTAAGTTTTAAGAAAAAATGTGGTTATAATAATTTTTTTTTCTAATATATATTTTCAACTCACCCATTTAAAGTAAATTAATTAATGGTTTTATTTATTTATTTTTCATTAAAAGTAATTTTTTATTTCATGCAATTAATATAAATTAATATTATTGAAATTGTTGAGCATAATTAAAATATTACACCAAATAAAACCTTCAAAACCATAAACAAAGCTTGAATGAAAATAATATAGGCTTCAAAACCATAAATAAAAATTACTAGTTAATTTATATATCGGTCACTTGAATTCAGAAAGTTATAAAATAGTCATAAAATTATTCGGAGTTTTTATTTAAGTTACTGAATAGTTAAAATCATTGTTGTATGGTTTTCTCTATTCGCATCGCTTGCACCAATCGAAAAGTTTTCTTCCCTTTTCTTGTAGGGTTCAATTTCTTTTCATATCTACGAACCAAAATCCAAATAACTTTCTTCTTCGATCTCCAACACTGACTGCCAGATCGACTCGGATCTAAGGTATGTTCTTCTATTTCTTGATGGGTATTGATCTACCATATTATTCGTCGAATTGTTGTTTGGAGCTCGTCAACCAAACTTAAAGCTAATGACTTAAATAAAAATTTTCGAATAATTTAGTGATTATTTTATATCTTATCAATTGAAAATCATATATTAGTACAAAAGTAAACAAATACGATTATTAATTTAAAAGTTGACAAGGATGCAAGAGGTAATTAAAGAAACTAGGGTCAAATTGTTTAATTCGAAATTAGCAGGAACCTAGGAAATAATTTAATAAAAAAAGTGGGGATGGGAAAGGCCCCTCATTTTGTTGTCCCTATCTCAAAATTTCACTTTTTTAACAATTTTTATTCATCATTCTTATGTCCTCAATTAGACAGTCCAAATTATAATACGAAGACCCACCAACATTCACAGATCCTTTAGCCAATTTAGCAAATTCAGCAGCTGATTTCAAAATCTCCTCCCTTTTTTCCACCATTAAAACATTCACCATTTGCTCCACAACTCTTCTATCACACACATCCTTCATATCTAATCCTAATTTCCACACTTCCTCCACAAACCTACTGTTCAATTGTTGGTCAGCAAAGCAAGGCCTGTCACGCTCTCCAAAGTCGAATTCCATCCGCTATGAGTCAAAAACCCACCGATAGCCCGATGGGCCAAGACATCTTCCTGTGGAGCCCAATCCACTATGCACCCTCTTTCTTTTGTCCCTTCCACGAGCTCCGTTGGTACACCGTCACATGTTCATCTGGATAATCCTAAATCAAAGACTTTTAACCAACTCAGAAAGCGTCCGAAGGGAATTGGTCATGATGAGTCGTGTTATCTTTGTGGTCACCATACGAAGGATGTTTTACATGTTCTTAGAGGCTGTCCATGTTTGAAGGATATTTGGACTCAAATCAATTTCCCCATTCAAAATAAATGGATCTTTGAAGGTAATATTTCAGAATGGTTGCTCTCGAATTTATAGGACCAATCAGATAATAACACGAGATATTCAGTTTGGGCTTGCTTCTTTGGAATAATACTTTGGCGCATTTGAAAAAATCGTAACCTGTTCATCTTCCAAAGGAAAATCAATGAATCTGGAGGAAATTATTAAGGTTTCTTACAATTGGGCAAAGCAATATTCCTTAGTCAATAATGAAGCCTTGGTGAAGGATCCGCAACTGTCTTCTGAATGTTCGAAATCAGGTATAGGTTTTCTTCTTAATACTGAAGATGTCATTAATTCCATTTTTGGTTTTTTCGCTGCAGATGGAGTAATATGTGATGGGAAGGGAAATTAGATTCTAGGAATAATCGCTTTTTGGGAAAGTATGCGATTGTAGCTGCTGAGCTTTGAGGCATATTAGATGGCTTACACATGCTTAAAAAATAAAGATATGATGATATTACCATTTATTTTGATAGCATTAAGGACATAATAGCTATTAGCGATAATAAGCCTACTTTACTTTAATTAGGAGGATTTAACATATTCTTGCTAACGAAAAGAAACAGTCATTAAGATATATTCCTAAAGAGAATAATAAAATTATAGATACATTAGCAACAATGACTTAAATGATGAAGTTTTACATATGTTTGATAGCCCTTATGGGGATTCAAGACATTCTAAAAGATTGAGCACTAGAGACAATTTATTTATAAATACTTTACTGTAATCGTATTGTTTTGATTATTATAAATAAAAAAATTGCATTTGCATCAAATCAGCCTGCAATTAATGACAACATTGTCAAACACGTACTTCTAGAAAGATTCCATCTTATTGCATGTCACGTGACTGCAATTTTTATTACAACATGATTGCAATAATAAGGACCATTTCTGAAAAAAAAGATGCCAAACAAAATTGACTTCGTCCAAAAAGTAAAGCCAACATAACATTGCTCTCCATTGGGATGAAAATGTAACAACACCTAGGAAATATTGTTAAATCTTAATTATTTTATTATCTATTTTGTTCCATCATAAATATTTAATTTTATAATTTATTATTTCCATTATAAATATTAAATATATCCATTCACATTTTACCATACGTTGTTTCATTTTGATTTTTTCTTAATTATTTTTAATACTTTAAACATAATTTTGATTACTTGGGACAACCTCCCAAGTAAAAAGGAATTGAATTTACTTTAAAAATTAAAAATTCCCTAGCAATTAATCTATTTTAATTTTTTTACATTAGCAATTAAATATTAGAAATTAATATTGTCGAATTGTATTGATTAATTAAATTGATTAGATTGAAAATTGATAGATTTAATTATCCAACACTTTTTATTGAAATAGATAACAAACGAACTGTTATGAATCAATTAAATTCAATTAAACAGGGTTTAGAAACTTGATAAAAAAATCAATTAGAATAATATTTTATTTATGTAAAGAAAGAAAAAGAAAAACATGAGATTTGGAATGATACGAAAGAGATTTGGGTATTTGAGAAGAAGAAATGAATAGAAAAAAACCGATTTTTAAGGAATAGTTTGAATAAATGAGAAGAGGGAATTACAAAAAGAAAGTGGAAGAGAAATTTATAAGTCTAAAGAGTAAAAGAGATGAGTTGCATATTCGCAAGGAACTTTTAAATTCTTTAAAGGTGGATTTATAAATTTTTAATCAATAGGCTATATATAATCTTAAAGTGGAATTAACAAAACTTTAATAATGAGATTTCAAAATTTATAAATAATTGAATTTTATATTTATAATTTATTTTTTATTGAATCGATTGATTTAATCGGTTGAATCAATTAAATTAAAAATTGGTGGTCTGATCGGTTTGATCACGGGTTCGATTATGAAAACATTGCCAGAAACCACTAAGTCTTAACTATGTAATTCAAGGTTCAAACATATTTTTATATTTTTACTCTTTTAATGTTGCCATATCCCTCTGTCACTCGGACACGTGTCAATATCAAATGCATCATAGACCTCTTGTTAACTTCATTTGAAGTAACGCTTCAATAGACCACTCGTTCCTCTTAGATGGAACCATCCATCCGTTTTAAGTATTAACATTCTCTTAGTATGAATGCACTCTTTATATGATAAAGAGTTCATTTAGGCACAATAATCTCGTACTGATAAGGTCCCATGATATACTCCTATAAATATCCTTTACACATTTTGTGGGGTTGAATGTTTATCTGGCTATGTCATATCAGTGGATAAGAGAAAATATTCTAAGGAATGATGCAAAAAGATCCTTTTTTTTAGCACTCTAGAGTTACTAAGCAATTGTCTTCTTGGTTAATTAGTTTATCATTTTATTCTTGCTTCGGCTCTCAACCTTTTTAGGTGAATTGGCCTCCATTGCACTATCTTGACCTCCTCCTTATCTTCTTCCCTTGTTGTATGTTGTATCAACAAATATATAGGGTAAAATAATAACTTTATATAACGAGTAGGGTAGAGCAAGGAAAATAATTATTATAACCACTTCATACCCACAGTGCAAAAAAAAAAAAAAACTATCTTTACCACGCATTCACATTTTCAAAAAAAAAAAAAAAAGCCCACTCCCATTCTATTCTGTTTATTGGGGGATGTATTGATGCTACTAACGAAGGGGAGTTCTCTTTTGCATGCTTATTACAGTTAAGTATTCTGTTTATTCATAATGTTTGCTACTTGCTACTTCTTTATGTTAGCTCATTTTATGAAGCTAATACTCTAGTTGTTATGTCAAAGGGTGAGAACGTTAGTATCATTGATAAAGGTTGAGGCGGATGAATGTGGAAGTGGATCGTCAAGTTTGTTTAAGTCGCGAATTTGACTTAGGGCTCTAGACGTTAGGATAGAAACTTGGATTTTGACACAATCTGAAATGCAATCAAATCCAAGTTAGATAAACTTCGAACGCCATGAAGGCATCTTAACCCAGAAATGCCTGGATCCCGTCCAAAAAGGCGTCGCAAGTTTGTTGATTTCCTAAACTTGAAAGTTGGCAGCTTTGGTGAATGAAATTTAATAAATTTCATCTCATCCATACATATATCATTCCCCCTTTCCTCGAAAAAATTCATCCTCGAATATTATCTTTGACTGAATCTTGATTTGATTGTTTGGCTTTTGACACTATTGTTAGGCTTTGAGGTAATGTGAACTCATCACATCCATTAGTCTGAAATTGAGTGTTGGGACTTGCATCATTCATCAATGACTCAGTTAGTCACAACTCAATTTGCAATTGAGTTGTTTGTAATTTACCTATTTTATTGGCATATTTTGATAGGATTTAGGTAACTATTGTTGTGAATCATTTTAAGGTTAATAAAAAAAAAATTTGGTGATTGTAATTGATCAAGATATTCAATCATGTAAAGATATTTTGAAAAGTTTTACTGCTATTCAATTACTTTGTTTAAAGACAGATTGCAATAAAAAAAATTAAAATGAAGAGAACCCGCCAACGGCTCGGTGTTTCAAAGCTCATTTTGTGAGTTTTTTCAAGCTCATTGTTCTAATATCTTCAACTAAACAGTCCAAATTACTATAAGAAGACCCACCAACACTAACACATTGATTGGTTACCTTAGCCATTTCAGATGCGGATTTTGCAAAATCCTCCTTTCGATCCACCATCACATCATTTACCATTTTCTCCAGTATCTTTCTATCACATACATCCTTCATATCCAACCCTATTTTCCACACCTCACTCACAACCCTACTATTCACGTGTTGGTCAGCAAAGTAAGGCCAGCAAATCATAGGCACCCCTGCGACGATGCTCTCCAAAGTCGAGTTCCATCCATTATGCGTAAAGAACCCGCCAACGGCTGGGTGGTTCAAGACCGCCTCTTGTGGTGCCCAATTGACTATGTAACCTCGATCCTTACTCTTCTCCATAAGCTCCATTACAACATCCTCCCCTTCACCATCTTTTCCAATCACGGAATTTGGCCTTACAACAAGCAAGAACTTCGTTTTACTGTTAAGAAGTCCATAACAAAGCTCTACAAGTTGCTTCCTTGACGTGCTCGTAATGCTGCCAAAACTTACATGGATAACAGATCGATTCGGTTGCTTATTGAGCCAAAAGATGCAGCTTTTATCCACTTCCCAAAGTGTATTCGAGAAGTGATCATATGATTCTCCATGTTTTGCATTGAGTCTAGTGTTTAATTGAGCATGTAAGGGTCCAATGGCATAGACACGAGGGCATTTGGTGCGTATTTGAGATAGTATAGGCCCATCGAGCTCTTCGGCGGTGTTGAGTATCAAGGCATCGGCTTGAAGGCTCTTTCGTGTCTGCTTTACGACTAGCTTCATAATTGAATCTTCAATGTCCAGTTTTCGACAAAAAGTAGGAAGATCTCGACATCGAAGATAAGTTTCCATGCCTGGCACTGTCGTTATTAACCGGTCCATGTCTTCACTTCCTTCAATTGTTTAACAAAAACCCATTTACTAGTGTCAATGATCACAAACCCAATTAATTCAAACTCATATCAGATTCAAATTTATTTAATCATAGAAATTTAACAACTCAAATTCGAAATGATTAAGCTCAAACATGATTACAACTTCGAACGACTCGAACTTAAAAATAACGGGAACAAGTTACCGAAAGTGGTCTAAACTTAAGTATTAAACCCGAATGGAAAAAAATCCTAAAATGATTTAAATCGAAAAACCCATCAATCTAGAATGATTTGTATTGGGAATGACACAAACATAAAATAAATGGACACAAAAACCCAACTAATTATCCTAAAGTGACCCGAAAATAAAATGACCCAAAATAACTCTGAATTTAAAAGTCAAATTAGTAAATCTAAATGACAACAACCAAAGTGTTTCCCATCCGAAACAATCCAAACCTCTTAAAAAAAAAAATTGAAACATGAAATGATTTAAAATTTTTAAATTCCGAATTAATCAAACTTAAACCAAATCAACTCGCCTAATTAACAGGAATATTCCAAATGTCTTTCTCGTTAATTTCTTGAACATGCTTGTAAAATCATTTCGACTTAAGGTTCTGTGTTATTCTAAATTAAAAACAGTACTAAACATGGTACAATAAACAAAGTTGATGAAAAAGAAGTGAATTTACCATTGATAGGAAGCTCCCCAGCTTGAATTATATCAGGGATAGAATAACTAACCCAGAAACTACGAGGACTGCTGGTACGAAAAATAATAATGGGGATTCCAAGCTCCTTTGCAACATCAAGAACAAAGCTGAAAAACCCATCTCCAATTATGCAATCTACTGGTGGGCTACTATTCACAAGTACCTCTCTCAAACTTTCCTTCATCTTAAGTTCCATGGTATCTTCTAACATATCAAGGAACCAGTTCCCTGACCTAGGATGATCAAGAGGAAGACCATCGGTTATGGTCTTGAATTGGAACCCTGGGTATCTTTCGGAATGGGCAGCAATATTGTTGAACTTGACCAAGCGTTCATGGTTGTGGTGGGAGTTGAGGAAAGTGAGCTTGAAGCCGGCGATAGCTAGCAGTTCAGCTAGCTTAATCATGGAGTTTATATGGCCTTGTAATGGGAAGGGGAAGACGAGGACATGTGGAGGACGGGATTGAGAGGATCGATCCTGCTCCATCTAATTGGAGGATCTGTTTTGAGGGGCTTTTTGAGTTTTATGTGCTAAAGAATCGACAATTTGGAAGCTATTTAATGGCCAAAAGATGTCTTTGGATAAGGTGGAGAATGTTGTCTAATTTCACCAATATATTAGTTTATAAGTTAAGAAATAAATGATATATTTATCAATTTTAGGAAACCAATTAGGCTCTTATTTAAGAATAAGTTAGAAATTTTTTTCATGTCTAAAATTAAATTATAATTTTTATAATAATGATAAAAATATAATTTTATTATTTTTAATAGTTTATATTTTTATAATTTTTAAAAGATTAAATTAAAATTCTATCATTTTTAAGGGGTTAAAGTGTAATTTTATCTCTAATAATTTAAAATTTTAAAAATTTTAAAAATTTTAAAAGACCTACATGAAAAAAGTTTCATTTTAGGGGGATTAAGTCCACGGTCGGCCCCTTTAGCTACGCCCATTGACCTATCCTCAATGACCTTATTTTCCATTTCCACTCCAATGTGGAATTATTTCATCTTGCCTACTTTAAAGCGTTTGGCGTGACATTCTCTCCCATTCAATCTCTTGACGTCCTAGTCACAAGCTACTGTGTTACAGTTGGTCCACTATGTCATCCCACTTTCTAAGGTGCTTATTGTGAAATTGGGCAAGCAAGGATTGTTTTGATACCAATTGTTATGGGATCAATACTCTTTTCCCAAAAGATATATGTGATTGGATGTGTGGCACACTTGCTTATATTCTTAATGACTTTCTCTTTCTTTTCGAGATTAGTACATTCTATCTTTTTTTTTTTAAAGTGCTTGATGTGATATTTATTTTTCAAATATGACAAATTATTAAAATAAAAAAAATCTAAAGAGTTCATTTAAAAGTTGTATTATATTTATTGGGGTTAAAATTTATATATAGGTAAATTAATTTTGTTTTAATTTTTTTATGTTTTAAGAGAAAATATGGTTATAATATTACTTTTGTTTTCTAATATATATTTTTTGTTAGATTTGTAAAATAAATCTGAAATAAAATTGAATAAATCAGGATCTATCATGTTAAATCATCAAAAACAAAACTAAATGCGGAAGCGTACTTGAATCCATGAATTCCTTGAAGTTTTACCAGATCTTGGGGATTTGATCATTCAAATTAGAACACAAGAAATTCAGAGAATATCTGTTCTCTCTTTCCTAAAAATGGGATATTAGAAAAAATATCTTGTGTATAATTTGGGAATCATAACTCTAATATTTATAACCTTGGCATATTAGTTCTAATCAAATTATAATTAGCACTTCATTAATTAGAATTTGATTAGAACTCAATTACTAGAGTATCTACACATATTTGACCCATACTTTATTTAATAATTAAAGCCCAATCAAATTCTAACCAAATTAGATCACTTTTAATTTGGGCTAACCTATTATGATAGTAAATAATAACATGTAATTACACTTATTATATATGTAATGTCTATGTTTTTCAACAATCTCCCACTTGGACCACATATATATACTAATGACTCTATAATTACATGTCATTATATTACCTTATGAGCTCAAAATTTTAATATTATATCCAAAAAGTATTCCGAATAATCTCGTCCATTAATTATGTTAACATAGAACCAAAACGACTTTCGTTACATATATCGTAATTAAATCCATCCATGATCATGTATATTAACACAACCAAATGACATTGATCAAGTATGGATGTGTAGGATGGAAATTACATGCAATATGATCTAAACATGTCTATTTCCAACTGGTTCTCTTTAAACTTAAGTGAGGTCAGTACCAAAATAATAAACATAATGAATAAACTGAATACTTTATTTCTGATCAGAAAATAACCAAATACATAAATGTCTGAAAACAAACATAAAATAAATAAAATATAAACTCCCACTAAATCATGATATCTTCAAACAATGTAACACATATATAAGTAGTGTGCTCATGAAAGACCTTGGGTGGTAAACCTTTTGTGAGCGGATCTGCTATCATGGAGTTTGTCCCAATGTGCTTTATGGATATTTGATCATTTTGCATTCTTTCTTTTACAACAAGGAACTTTTTGTCAACATGCTTTGATTTAGATGAACTCCTGTTGTTATTGGAATACAGCACTGCTGACTTATTGTCACAAAATAATTTGAGTGGTCTTTCTACATTCTCCAAAATGCGCAACCCTGTGACAAATTTCTGCAACCATATTCCATGGTTTGATGCCTCATAGCATGCTACAAACTCTGCTGCCATAGTGGATGAAGCTACAAGTATTTGTTTGACACTTTTTCAAGATATAGCTTCTCCAACTAATAGATAAATATAGCCTGATGTAGATTTCCTACTATCTTGACATTCAGCGAAATCAGATTCAGAATACCCTATGATTTCCAAAAGATCTGATCTCTTATGAGTAAGCATGTAATCTTTTATTTTCTGAAGATATCTCATAACCTTTTTAGCTACTATCGAATGGTCTATACCAGGGTTGTTTAAATATCTGCCTAACATCCCAACAATGTACGCAATATCTGGACGCGTACAAACTTGAGCATACATTAAACTCCCAACAGCTGATGCATACGAAATCTTTTGCATTTCCTGAATTTCAAGGTTACTTTTAGGGCATTGAGTAAGACTAAATTTGTCTCCTTTAGCGACGGGGGTGTCACCTGGTCTACAACTCTGCATGCCAAACCTTTTGAGTACTTTATCGATATAGCTCTTTTGTGATAATCCAAGAATACCTTGAGATCGATCTCGATATATCTAAATTCCTAAAACAAAAGAGGTGTCCCCAAGATCTTTCATCTCAAAATACTTAAATAAAAACCTCTTGGTTTCGTGCAATAAGCCTATATCATTAACAGCAAGCAAAATGTCATCAACATAAAGAACTAGAAATATGTACTTACTCTTATTGAATTTGTGATACACACAATCATCAACAATATTCATCTCAAAATCGAACGAAATAATTATTTGATGAAACTTGTGGTACTATTGACGGGAAGCTTATTTGAGTCCATAGATGGATTTTGTCAATTTACAAACCATATTCTTTGAGTCTTCTGACTCGAAATTTTCTGGTTGCACCATATAAATTGTTTCTTCAATATCGTCATTAAGAAATACAGTCTTAACATCCATCTGATGTAACTCAAGATCAAAATGAGCAACAAGCGCTATGATTATCCTAAAAGAATCTTTTGATGAAACTGGAGAGAAAGTCTCTGTAAAATCAATACCTTCTTTTTGAGTATATTATTTAGCTACAAGACGTGCCTTATACCTCTCCACATTACCATTTGTATCCCTCTTGGTTTTAAATATCCATTTACAACCAATTGGTTTTGCACCTTCAGGTAATGGGACAAGTTCCCAAACTTTATTGTCTTGCATAGATTTATACTCATCTTTCATGGCATCAATCCACATTTGAGAATTAGAACTTTTCATGGCTTGATGAAAGTTGATTGGATCAGCTTCCATCATTCCATTACCATTCTCATGTTCTTGGAGAAATACAATATAATCATCTGGAATAGCATTTCTACTTTCTCTTGTGGACCTCCTTAATGGCACTTGTTCTTGAGGTTGTTGAGTTTGTTCTTCTAGAACAATTACCTCATTTTGAATTGGGAGTTGTTTAACATTATCTTGTAGAGGTTCTGGATTCGCTTATTGATCAATGATAAGTATAAGAATCTGAACATCGTCAAAAGAGATAGTAGGATTTGAGTTAGAATCCAATTCCTCCTCAAAAGTAATGTCTCTAACCTTATTTCTCCCCCCAAACCCAACATCCTCAAAAAATGTTGCAGTTTCTGTATCAAAAATATTCTTTATTATGGAATCATAAAATTTATAGCCCTTAGATCACTCAGAATAACCAATAAAGTAGCTGCTTACTGTTTTGGAGCCCAATTTCTTTTCATGTGGCCTATAAAGCCTTGCCTCAACTGGACATCCCCAAATGTGAAAGTGCTTTAGATTAGGCTTTTGACCTGTCCAAAGCTCATAAGGTGTTTTTGCAACTGCTTTATTAGGTACTCTATTCAGAATATAAGCTGCTGTCTCTAATGCTTCTCCCCGGAGGGACTACGGTAAGGTAGAATAAGCAATCATGCTCCTTCCCATATCCTTAAGATTTTTGTTTCATCTTTCAGCTACACCATTCATACTAGGTGATCCTGACATGGTGTACTATAGGGCAATACCGCATTCCTCTAGGAATGGACATTGTTCACCTAAGCTATCATATCTACCGCAGTACTTACCATTACGATCAGATCTGACATTTTTAATCCTTTAATTTTGTTGAGTTGATTCTCAACTTCAGGTTTATAAGCTTTGAACATGTCCAAAGACTGAGATTTCTCATGAATGTGATATAGGTACCCATAACATGAGTAATCGTCTATGAATGTTATGAAATATTGTTGACCATTCCAGGATGCCATATGGAATGACCCACAAATATTTGTATGGATTAATTCTAAGACTTTTGAAGATCTTTTGGCACCTAATCTCTTGTTTTGGTTTGTTTTCCCTTAATGCAATCGACACAGATATCAAAATTTGTGAAGTTAAGGGACTCTAAAATACCATCAGACACAAGGTGTTCAACTTTAACCTTTGAGATATGACCTAAGCGCCTATGCTATAATGATGTTGAATTTTCCTTATTTAATTTGCATTTAATACCACGTGATTCCACATGCAATATTTCATTATGGGATGCAACTGTTTCCAGCAAATAAAGATTGTCATAAGTATTTAAATAACCAGTTCCAATAAAATTTGAATTTAAAGACAAATTAAATTGATTATTTTTGAATGAACAATAATATCCAAATTTGTCCAACAAAGAAACAGGAACTAAATTCCGTCTAAATGACGGTACAATAAAAGTATCTTTTAAAGCCAAATAAAAACTAGTTCCTAATAACAACCTAAAATGCTCAATCGCTTCCACTTCTACCAATTTTCCATTGCCTACAAAGATGTGTCTTTCACCATCACTTGGCTTTCAGTAACTTAGGCAACCCTGCATAGAAACACTTATGTGAGTAGTAGCATCAGAATCTATCCACCAAGTGTTTCTAGATACTGAAGCTAAATTAATCTCAGAACAGACCAAATTAAGAATTATACCTTTCTTTGCATGCCAAGCATGATATTTGTTACAATCTTTTTTTACGTATCCAGACTTGTTACAAAAGAAGCAACTCTCTATAGCTTGTTGTTGTTTCTTTTGAGCTGGGCCCTTAGCAACTTCATTATGATATTTTCTTTTCTTACCCTTGTCTTTAGGGGCATTGGCCAAATGAGCACTTTTAGACTTATCACGCTTCAACTTTTCTTCCTCTTGTACACAATAAGAAATGAGCTCATTTAGGGTCCATTTCTCTTTTTGATAGTTATAACTAATTTTAAATTGATTAAACCGTGCAGGAAGCAATACCAAAACCATAAGAACAAGCAATTCCTCAGAAAGCTCGATCTTAAGTGCCTTAAGTCTTGAAGCAGTATGGAACATCTCCATAATGTACTCCCTTACGTTTCCTTGACCTTTATACTTCATAGACATCAAAGAAGTCAGAAGTGATATTATCTCAATCTTATCATTTTTAGCAAAACGTTTCTCAATTTCATCAAGGAAACCCTTGGCTTGAATAATCTCTTTAAATTCTATGCCCCTAAAGGCTTCTAGAATGCTGTGTTTCATGATCATTAGACTCATGCGATTTGAACAATCCTACCTCTTAAAATCCCTCTTAACATCAGGGGTGCTTTTCGCAGTGAGAGGTGCAAGTTATTCTTCCCTTAGTGCAAGGTCTATGTCCATACAACCAAGCCCTATAAGTAAGTGTCTTTTCCATTCCTTAAAATTAGTCCCATTAAGCATGGGTATAGAATTTATATTAGCAGATATTGTGGCAGTAGAAGATGAATTAGTTGAATATAGAACAAAAACAAGTTTAAATCAGTATTCATAAGTAAATAATAAATTCAAGATAATGACTAATCCCATCTCAAGATATCAAACACAACATTAATATCAAGTCTTTGGATGGTAATATTAACAGTAAGTGGTACTCTTGTTGTAGCAATCAAACGTTGACAGTAAATTATGTCAAATAGTGAATTGATCTTTGGACTAACTTATTGCTCACATAAAATACCTTATAATTGTCACACGATTATCACCCAGATGTCGTTGAAATTATGTCAAATATTAACTTACTTTTGGGTCAATTAATAAATGCATGATAAACATGTTAATTTGCATATTTTTGGTGTTTAATTTGGCTTATTTCTGAATTAATCCCTGCTTAATTGGTGTTTTTATGATTTAATCTTGTCAGGGATGTAATTGGTCAAAAACGAGCAAAAAGGGGCCAAATCGGAAGAAAAATCGTTGAGTTGGGGCCAAATCATAAAGATGGGAAGGCCAAGGATTAAAACTTCAAAATTGACTTTGTAAAAATCTAAAAATAGGAGATATTATTTTATTTAGTTTTATTTATTTATTTTTATTTTTATTTTATTAATTTAGAATAGGCTATTTTTAGTAAACCCTATCTATATAAATAGGGCGTTTTAGTTCTTAGGAAATCATCCATTAATCAATTGTCTTTACATTCCTATTTCATTTTGGAATTCCATTATCTCTCTTTTTCTTAATTCAATTGAGCATTAGATATTTTGTCTTCTTTTTACAAAATTTGTCTAATTCTCTTTGCAAATATTTTTCCTATCCATTTCCACTACCTTTTTCATATAATTTCTATCATTTCTACAACCTTCAAGCATGATTAAATTCATGTCACACTAAACCCTTTTAAGCTTTAAGCCGGTGTTAACCTCGTCAAAAACCCGTGAGTTACGAACCCGAGTCGTTTAACTCCCAATTTTCGATATTTATTATTTCTCCGGATCAAGAGTATGACTTCGTCAACTCACAAAGTCGAGACAACACTAAGTCAAAAAAGTCGTTTGAGTTAGTGTGGCTAGACGTACAGTTGGAATTCCGAAAGGATCGATTGTCTAATTGGTTTTCTGTGAACACATTGGCGTGGCAAGTGGGGATTGCTGTTTGGTTCCGTCAAGGGAAGTAGTAACCGAATTTAAATGTCCCAACGTTTGAGGGCATTGGTTGGAGCTAGGCTCTTCTAGAACTCAAAGCTGTCGAAGTTCTAAATCACGAATGTTTTGTAGGTTGTTCGATCGGTAAAAGTTAGTTATAGGACGTTCCATAACTAATTTACACAAGGAAGAGTTGGTGTCCGAGGCGTCCTTGGTAGCTATAACTAGCTTATTGGAAAAGAGGAGTTCACCTAATTTCGAGGATCGGGTCGAAGACGGAAAAACCCGTGCTTGAAGCTGAGCTAAGTTTTATTGATTTTCCTTTAAATTATTTCGTTATTTATTTTTATTCCATCTTTACTTTTTACTTTTTACGTTTTCTTGTATTTATTTCAGGTTTCATATTTTATCCCCCCCAAACGTCACGGGCACGACAACTACCCAGACACTAATCTGGTCAAGAAACAAACAATTTTCAGTAATTCCAGTCTCTGTGGGATCGACCCTACTCCCTATACTGCTTTAATTTGCAAAATAGGTGTAGGTTTATATTGGTGGAATCGACAGCCATCAATGCATGAATCACAAAAACATATAATCATCTTAATATTTCAAATAAACTAATTTACACAAAAAAGGTCACTTTGGTAACATTTTTTTCCAACTAATTTATTTAAAATATTAGATATCCTTAATTAAAAGCCAAAATATAAATTTATTTGTTTCAAAATATTTACCTTAATTTCATCTTTCAATCAAATTAAAAGATAATTATATATATTTATAAAACAACATGTATTTATTATATATATTTATAATCAAAAAATAAATATGAACTAAGTTATGCCTATTTACTGTTAACTTTTTTTTAATCCATCAAAAAAATAATAATAAAAGAAAAGGAAAACCTTAAAATTTTAATGGCATGCATTATTAGTGTGCTCCGATATAAAGAATAAAAATAAAAAACAAAACATTATCATTGGCCGACTTCAAATTAAACTTTCATGCTTCTTTCTTTATTTATTATAAAAACAAATGCAAGAGCGTAGACATAAATTGAATTGTAGACCAATTCTACGAAGTAAGAATTTAAAATTATTTTTATTATTTTTTATTTTTATAAATTGAAAAAAATATACTTAAATATAATCCTTCAAAGATCAATATATTTCCGAAATATAAAACCCATAAAATTTTATGAATCAATTGTTTAAAGAAGAAGCTTTAATCAATTCCCAATGATTTAACATGACGAGAATTTGATACCACTTGTTAGATTTGTAAAATAAATCTCAAATAAAATTGAATAAACCAGGATCTATCATCTCAAATCATTAAGAATAAATAAAAAAACAAAACTAAATGCAGAAGCGTATCTGAATCCATGAATTCCTTGAAGTTTTACCTGGCCTTGGATATTTGATCTTCCAAATTAACACACAAAAATTTAGAGAATATCTGCTATCTTTTTCCTAATGATAGGATATTAGAAAGGATATCTTGTGTATAATTTGGAGACTGTAACATCCTGATTTTTGGGTTTATTCGCGATTCTCAATATTTTGGTAAAATTTTTTAAAATTTGATGTTTGGTTGTGAAATCCAAATTTTGAGTAGGTAAATGGGCTTATGGAAGGCCCATGTATTGGCCAAAACCCGGTTGAATTTCTGAATTTTGGACTTAAAAGTTAGGGGTTCTGGCTAGGAGGCCTTATGTAAAGATGTGGGAGGAATGTATCACAAAAAGAGCTTTAGTAAAGTGGCAAGGGTGACGCCACTAAGCTCCTAAAAAGGTGGCTTGTGGAGCTTAAGGGAAGGCATGGGATCGATTCCTTGTGTTGGCAAATAGATGCATTTATTTTTATGTGCAGGAAGGGTAAGTGTTGGAGTCCAAGTGGATTCTGCTAGAGGAGTGTTTGAATCAGTCAAATGCATGGATTAGGGAGGGATAAGGGGAGAGATTTTAGGGATTTAATATGGAGATAAGAGTTGGCCGAATAGGGGGAACTGAAGAGGGGATTTCGGCAAGGGGTTATTAGGTTAGTATTTCGGCACTTAGGGATTAGTTGTGCCGTTTTCTTCCCTTTTGGCTAGCCTTTTTTCTCTTTTCCCCTTTGCAGCCGAATCCATCATCTCTCCTTGTATTCTTCTTCCCTTTTTCATTTCCAAAACCAGCCTACCATTTTTTCCATTCATCCATTGTTTCTTTCCCTTATCCCTACTTCTGCCGAAACACCGCGAAAAGCCGAAAATTGTGGAGTCAAGGTGGTGCCGATTCTTTGTTGACCAACAACCTTCTTCTTGTTCTTCTCACTTGTTAGTGATCAATTCTTTTATCTTCTAGGCATAGGTGGATTCAAGAAGAGGAGACTGTGGTAAGTGCTCAAACTTTAAGCGATCTCTTTTATGGCTGTTGACAAGTGCCGAAACCCCTATAGTTTAGGGAGGTGGCCGAATATGGGTATTGGCCTTATGGGGTTCTTCTTTTAATATTTTCATGGTTTATATAGTGAAGGAGTAGCAAGGCGTAATATTGACTTGAATCAGCTTGGATCTCCGGAGTGGCTAGATCTAGTCAATCAATATCGGCAAGGTAAGGTTCATAGGGCCATTTTGAGTGGTGGCCGAATGTGTAAGTACTAATATAAGATGGTTCTTGTTTTGGGTTAATTAATGGAAGCTGATTTATTAACGGTGAAATATATGAGAAATCGTGTAGGAGATCTCATCGAGGAATATCGCAAAACAGGTGTGTAATGAACCTTCTTTCGTAGCTTAACTCGATATTTGCCGAAAAGCCGAAATGCTGAAATTCTGGCATTTCGAGGACTTGTGAGCAAGCGAACGCTCATTGGTTAATTAGATCCTCTAATTTGATGATCGAGAATGTTGGAAAAGGTAAGAGTATGATTTTTGGCATTCACGGTAAGTTAGGCCTTGAGGGGTTAAAATCGGGCCCAACGGGCTTTCGGGCCCATTTGGGTAAATTCGGTAGAAAATGAAAGCCTGTTAAATTGCACGTTGAGACTGATAATACCATTATTGGAATATAAGATAAATGGGCTTAGATGACTAAATCGGCTATGTAGGGCCCATTAGAGGTTTTAGGCCCAATAACTCGGTTTCGCTAATAATGGGCCAGGATCGCTGTTTAAACACTTGAACTGTTAGTAACTGATAATGAACATGGAAAACCCTAATATTTGGTAAAATTACGAAATTACCCTTATAATATGAAAATGACTATTTTGCCCCTAGGTAAAAATGACCATTATACCCCTAGGTTTAATTGTGAATTTGACACATGGGATTTTGATATACATGATTGATATGACATGCACATGATATGTATGATATGCACATGATATGTATGACATGCACATGATATATATGATATGCACATGATGTATTCATAAATGCATTGGGTTGGGTTTTTATATGGATGGAGGAAGTGAAAAGGGCTTTGCCCCAGTTTACCGAAAAGGGCTTTCGCCTCAGTTATTAAAAGAGGCTAGGCCTCCAGTTATATGTTAAAGCAGCTATGCTGCCAGTGGAGAGTTTGGTTGGGTGGGTTGAGTTATTCCCCACATGGAGAGCTTGGTTGGTACGGGTGGACAGTAGCGGTTGGTGGGTTGAGTAGTCTCCCTAAATGGGCTTGCATTCATGCATTATTATCACATGTGATGTTGAAATGGGCCTATGGGCCATATCGTTTACAGAAAAGGCTTCGGCCCAGTGATATGAATAATGAAAAAGCTTCGGCCCAGTGGTATGAATAATGGAAAGGCTTCAGCCCAGTATATGAATGATTAAAGGCTTCGGCCTAGTATATGTGGTAACTGAATTTGGGCTTAGGCCCAGTTGGCTGATATTGATTTGGGCTCTGAAAGGGGCTTGTTGCACACTGAGTTTCCAAACTCACCCCATTTCTTTCTTATCCTTACAGGTGAGCCTTCATGTGAAGACTTGGAGCCGGAGGGGATTTGGGGTGGCCATGATGAACACGTTGGGACTTACCAATAGATAAACGGTTTTTCTTTCAGTTTATCCGCATTTTTAATACTATATATATTTGGGTTGTAACAAGGCCATTATAACTATTTATTTGGGATTATCGTTAAATAACTCTATATTTTCTGGTAATAATCAAAATGGGCTAGACTTAGGACGCGTTTTCAAAGTGATACCTGTTTTCAAAATAACACAACGACACACATAATCGGTATAACAAAGATAACCACTTAAAGGAAATTTTCAACTCGTTTACCAAAGTGTGGCAATGGTTGTGGGCATGTCTAGGATTGGATCCATTCGGGAGCTTGGTACTTAAGCAACCTTCATGGCTCACCTTCTCTGTTTCGGATACCTACCTGGTGCTCAGCCTCCATTCACTCTGGTTAGCCATCAATAGTCGGTTTTTAGATAATAAAACGAAACATAGATTTTAAACTGCGTGTGACACATCAGATTCGGCCATAACGTCTAGGCCGAGTTTGGGGTGTTACAGAGACTATAACCCTAATCTTTATAACCTTGGCATATATTAGTTCTAATCAAATTCTAATTAGCCCATCATTAATTAGAATTTGATTAGAACTCAATTATTAGAGTATCTATATATATTTGACCCATACTTTATTTAATAATTAAAGCCCAATAAAATTCTAACCAAATTAGATCACTTTTAATTTGGGCTAACCTATCATGATAGTAAATAATAACATGTAATTACCCTTATTATATATGTGATGTCCATATTTTCTAACATTTCCAACTCACCCATTTAAAGTAAATTAAATGGGTGAGTTGGAAATGTTGAGCATAATTAAAATATTACACCAAATAAAACCTTCAAAACCATAAACAAAAGCTTGAATGAAAATAATAGACTTCAAAACCATAAATAAAAACTACTAGTTAATTCACATATTGGTCACTAGAATTTAAAAAGTTATGAAATAGTCATAAAATTATTAGTAGTTTTTATTTAAGTTACTGAGTTGTTAAAATCGTTGTTGTATGGTTTTCTTCGTTTACATCACTTGCATCAATCGAAAGCTTTTCTTCCCTTTTTCTTGTACACTTCAATTTCTTTCTATGAAACAACTTTGAACATCACGTATATGCGAACCAAAATCTAAATAACTTTCTTCTTCGATCTCAAACACTGACTATTAGATCGACTTACATCTAAGGTATGTTATTCTATTTCTTGATGGGTACTGATCTTCCATACTATTCGTCGAATTGTTGCTTAGAGCTAGTCAACAAAACTTAAAGCTAATGACTTAAATAAAAACTTTCGAATAGTTTAATGACTATTTTATATCTTGTTAATTAATCAAAATGTGAACTTATTAATATTTAAAAACCTTGGATCTAATTTTAAAAAAAAGGGGGGTAAATTACACCAACAGTCACTCAACTTCGGGATACCTAATAAAACAGTCACTCTGGTTTCAATTCAGTTACTCAAATTTAAAAAATAATAACAAAACAGTCACTAACTTTACCGAAAAGTGACAAATCAATTACCTACTAACAGTTTCTATTATAGACCTAATGAGATAGGTGACGTTGCCAGTTAATTAGTTGACGTGACCAGTTTACTAGCCACATTGGATGTCTACAGTGCAAACCCACCCAATTTAAGAAGAAATTGAAAAAAAAACCCTAATAACAGAAGAAGAAGAAGAAGAAGAAGAAGAAGAAGAAGAAGAAGACACTGTAAAATCCCTCTCAAAGTCTCTAACGGCCCTAATACAACTAACCCCATAAACAAATCCGCAGCACCGACGACAAGTGCTCCGGCCACCACCACTTGCACTGCCATTAAACTGGGTTAGGGTTTTTTTCCCCAATACTTCTTCTTCTTCCCTTAGTTGCTGCTGTTGTGGATAACTTTCAACCTCCCCCAGCACTTGCACAGTCAAATATATACTTCACTAATTTTTCCAAGGCTAAACTTTGTCCCACAGAGAATCTTGAAATACTAAATCACAAAAAAGAAGAAGAAGCCTTCTCTGCCTATTTTTGGTCAATAACAATAATAAGTAACTAGAATAAAAAACAAATATTGAAGGACAATAAGAAGAATAAAGCAGGAGAAAGAGAGAAAGATATGGGTTTTTAGTATTTCTCCAGTTTCTAAATCCTAATTTTGGTTTCAATTTCTTTTTATTGTCTTCTCCTTTCAATTCAAAGTGATTAGACAGGTGAAGTAAATAAGGTGAAAACGAAAAACAGTCAACACAGAGAAGAAAAAAAAATAGCTTTCCCACTATTTTTCTTTTTCAGATCTGAGTTTTTTCTTTTTTTCTTTTTCGTCATTTGCACGTGGGATGCCAACATGGCAAGTTAACGGGCCACCTCAGCTTTTTGTTATGTCTATAACGATAGTGATTTTTTTGTTATTTTTGAAAGTTGAGTGACTGAATTGAAATCAAATTTATTATTTTATCAGCTACCCCAAAGTTGAGTAGCTATTAGTGCAATTTACCCAAAAAAATTCTATCATTATTGCATGCCATGTGACTGCAAGTTAATTTATTACAGCATGTTATTTTATGTCTTTAATAAAACAATCGAAATTGCAGCAAGGGCTGCCGACAGATTTCTCAATTCTTTCTTTTCAACCATCAATTTCATTCACCATTTTCTTTAAAGCAATTTTCCTATGCGAAAAATCTTTAGACTTTTGGTCCCCTTCACTTTGATAATGGTCCCTACCATTTTGATACCAAATAATTTAAGTTCAATTTTAATAAAAAAAATTTAATATATTTTAATTAATTTCAATCAATATCAATTTATATTGATGATTATCATAACTCGTATCAATTAACACGAGATAAAAATATCTTAAACTAATTTTTAACATTTTTATCTTATCAATTGAAAATCATATATTAATATAAAAGCAAACAAATACAATTATTAATTTAAAAGTTGACAAGAATGTAGGAGGTGATTAAAGAAACTAGGTCAAATTATTTAATTCGAAATTAGCAGGAACCTAGGAAATAATTTAATAAAAAAAGTGGGGATGGGAAAGGCCCCTCGTTTTGTTGTCCCTATGTCAAAATTTCACATTTTTAACCATTTTTATTCATCATTCTTATGTCCTCAATTAGGCAGTCCAATTTATAATACGAAGACCCATAACCATTTTTATTCATCATTCTTATGTCCTCAATTAGGCTGTCCAATTTATAATACGAAGACCCACCAACATTCACAATTCTTTAGCCAATTTAGCAAATTCAGCAGCTGAATTTTCTTATTCTCGAAAGAGATTTTAACATACTTTAGGGATTTCTATGGATCAAGGCAAGTGAATAAATCGTTTAATTCAGATTCAGAATAATAAGTGAAGTTTAGGTGGATTCTTTTCTGGGTATTGTCTCTTTCATTAATTTTCTTAAAATATTTTCCTAATTCATTCTCTGTTGCGTCTTTAGTAATTAGTTTAGTTTTAGATTAAAAATAACCCTTCAATTTATAGGCTAAATAATAGAAAAAAAGGTAATTATTAGTATTTTTAGTCCTCATAGATACGATATTCCCGACTCACCATAGCAATATTACTATTCGATAGGTGCGCTTGCCTTTGTCGTGATTTTAGTTAATTTAGTGAATCATCAACACATTTAGCGGGATTGAATGTTTATATGACTATGTCATACCAATGGACAAGAGGAAATATTCTAAGGAATGATGCAAAAAGATCATTCTTTTAACATCCTAGAGTTACTCTAAGCAATTGTCATCTTAGTCATCCTATCTTCTTGTTCTTGTTTTGACTCTTGACCTCTTTAGATGAACAGGCCTCCATTGTACCATCTTGATATCCTCCTTATCTTCTTCTTTTGTTGTACGTTGTATCAACAAATATATAGAGCAAAATAGTAACTTTATATAATGGGTAGGGTGGAACAAGGAAAACAATTATTATAACTACTTCATTACGTATTTTAATTTGGATTTAATTTTTTCCAAAATAAAAATCTTGAAATTCAGGATAAGAGTAATGATGTGGCATAAAACTATTGGAAAGAGATACAAAAGACGTGGCGTCACAGTTTCATACAATCCTTTCCCTAATACCCATAGTGTAAAAAAAAAAACTCCATCTTATCATGCATCCACTTTTTAAGAAAAAAATAAAAATAAAAGTCCGCTCCCCTTCTATCCTGTTTACTGGGGGATGTATTGATGCTACTATCGATGGGGAGTTCTGCTTAAGAAACTATCATTTTTTGTGAGTTTTCAAGCTCATTATTCTAATATCTTCAATTAAACGGTCCAAATTACTATAAGAAGACCCACCAACGTTAACACATTGATTGGTTACCTTAGCCATTTCATATGCGGATTTTGCAAACTCCTCCTTTCGATCCACCATCACATCATTTACCATTTTCTCCACTATCTTGCTATCACATACATCCTTCATATCCAACCCTATTTTCCACACCTCACTCACAACCCTACTATTCACGTGTTGGTCAGCAAACTGAGGCCAGCAAATCATAGGCACCCCTGCGACAACGCTCTCTAAAGTCGAGTTCCATCCATTATGCGTAAAGAACCCGCCAATGGCCGGATGGCTCAAGACTTCCTCTTGTGGTGCCCAATTGACTATGTAACCTCGATCCTTACTCTTCTCCATGAACTCCATTACAACATCCTCCCCTTCACCATCTTTTCCAATCACGGAATTTGGCCTTACAACAATCAAGAACTTCGTTTTACTGTTAAGAAGTCCATACCAAAGCTTTACAAGTTGCTCCCTTGACGTGCTCGTAATGCTACCAAAACTTACGTAGATAACAGATCGATTCGGTTGCTTATTGAGCCAAAAGATGCAGCTTTTATCCACTTCCCAAAGTGTATTCGAGAAGTGATCATATGATTCTCCATGTTTTGCATTGAGCCTAGTGTTAAATTGAGCATGTAAGGGTCCAACGGCATAGACAAGAGGGCATTTGGCGCGTATTTGAGATAGTATAGGCCCATCGAGTTCTTCGGCGGTGTTGAGTATCAAGGCATCAGCTTGAAGGCTCTTTCGTGTCTGTTTCACGACTAGCTTGATAATTGAATCTTCAATGTCCAGTTTTCGACATATAGTAGGAAGATCTCGACATCGAAGATAAGTTTCCATACCTGGCACTGTCGTTATTAGCCGGTCCATGTCTTCACTTCCTTTAATTGTTTAACAAAAACCCATTTACTAGTGTCAATGATCACAAACCCAATTAATTCAAACTCATATCAGATTCAAATTTATTTAATCATAGAAATTTAACAACTCAAACTTGAAATGATTTAAACCCAAACATGATGGCAACTTCGAATGACTCGAACTTAAAAACAACGGGAACAAGTTACCCAAAGTGATCCAAACTTAACTGTTAAACCTGAATGAAAAAAATCCTGAAATGATTCAACTTGAAAAACCCATCAATCTGGAATGATTTGTAATCAGAATGACTCAATAAATGAACACAAAAACCCAACTAATTATCCTAAAGTGACCCGGAATAAAACAACCAGAAATAACTCAAATTTAAAAGTCAAATTGGTAAATCTAAATGACAAGAACCCAAAGTGATTTGAACCCGGAACAATCCAAACTTTTAAAAAAAATTGAAATTCACAATGATTCAAACATAAAATGATTTATAATTTTTAAATTCCGAATTAATCCAAGTTAAACCAAATCAACTCGCCTAATTAACAGGAATATTCCAAATGTCTTTCTCTTTAATTTCTTCAACATGCTTGTCAAATCATTTCGGCTTAGGGCTTTGTATTATTCTAAATTAAAAACAGTGCTAAACATGGTACAATAAACAAAGTTGATGAAAAAGAAGTGGATTTACCATTGATAGGAAGCTCCCCAGCTTGGATTATATCAGGGATAGAATGATAAACCCAGAAACAACAAGGACTGCTGGTACAAAAAAAAATAATGGGGATTCCAAGCTCCTTTGCAACATCAAGAGCAAAGCCTGAAGTCCCATCTCCAATTATGCAATCTACTGGCGGGCTACTATTCACAAGTACCTCTCTCAAACTTTCCTTCATCTTAAGTTCCATAACTTCAAACATATCAAGGAACCAGTTCCCTGACCTAGGATGATCAAGAGGGAGACCATCGGTTATGGTCTTGAATTGGAACCCTGGGTATCTTTCAAAATGGGCAGCAATATTGTTGAACTTGACCAAGCGTTCATGGTTGTGGTGGGAGTTGAGGAAAGTGAGCTTGAAGCCGGCGATAGCTAGCAGTTCAGCCAGCTTAATCATGGAGTTTATATGGCCTTGTAATGGGAAGGGGAAGACGAGGACATGTGGAGGACGGGATTGAGAGGACCGATCTTGCTCCATCTAATTGGAGGATCTGTTTTGAGGGGCTTTTTGAGTTTTATGTGCTTAAGAATCGACAATTTGGAAGCTATTTAATGGCCAAAAGATGTCTTTGGATATCTAATTTGACCGTTATATTAATTTATAAGTTAAGAAATAAATGATATATTTATCATTTTCAGGCTTTATCTATCCAACGGTAAAGTTAGAAAACTTTTTGAAATTAAATTGTAATTTTTATAGATAAAAATATAACTTTATTATTTTTAATAGTTTATATTTTTATAATTTTTAAAAGATTAAATCAAAATTTTATCGAGGGTAAAAGTGTAATTTTATCTCTTATAATTTAAAATTTTAAAAATTTTAAAAGACCTACATAAAAAAAATTCATTTTAGGAGAATTAAGGCCCCTGTCAATCCTTCTAGCCATGCCCATGTACCTATCCTTGGTGACTTTATTTTCCATTTCCATTCCAATGTGGAATTATTGCATCTTGTCTACTTTAGAGTGTTTGGTGTGACATTCTCTTCTATTTAATCTCATGACGTCCTAGTCACAAGCTACTGTGTCACAGTTGATCCACTATGTCATCCCACTTTCTGATATGCTTATTGTGAAACCGGGCATTCAAGGATTGCTTTGATACCATTTGTTATGGGATCATTACTCTTTTCCCAAAAGACATGTGATTGGATGCGTGGCACACTTACTTATATTCTTAATGACTTTCCCTTTCTTTTTGAGATTAATACATTCTATCTTTTTTTTTTTTAAGTGCTTGACGTGATATTTATTTTTCGAATATGATTGTTTAAAAAAAAACTAAAAATTTTATTTAAAAGTTGTATTATAATTTATTGGGGCTAAAATTTATATATTGGCAAATTAATTTTGTTTTAATTTTTTTTAAGTTTTAAGAGAAAATAAGGTTATAATATTATTTTTGTTTTCTAATATATATTTCTAACTCACCCATTTAAAGTAAATTAATTAATGATTTTATTTATTTATTTTTCATTAAAAGTAATTTTTTATTTCATGCAATTAAAGTAAACAAAAGCTTGAATGAAAATAATAGGCTTCAAAATTATAAATATTGGTCACTCGAATTCAGAAAGTTATAAAATAGTCATCAAATTATTTGAAGTTTTTTATTTAAGTTACTGAACAGTTAAAATCGTTGTTGTATGGTTTTCTCCATTCGCATCGTTTGCACCAATCGAAAATTTTTCTTCCCCTTTTCTTGTACGGTTCAATTTTTTTTCATATCTACAAACTAAAATCCAAATAACTTTATTCTTTGATATCCAACATTGACTGTCAGATCGACTTAGATCTAAGATATGTTCTCCTATTTTTTGATGGGTACTGATCTACCATACTATTTGTCGAATTATTGTTTGGAGCTCATCAATTAAACTTAAAGCTAATAACATAAATAAAAAATTTTAAATAATTTAGTGATCATTTCATATCTTATAAATTAATTAAATATAAATTTATTAATATTAAATAACCTTGGATCTAATTAAAAAAAAAAATCCTATCTTTATTGCATGCCATGTGACTGCAAGTTAATTTATTACAACATGTTATTTTATATCTTTAATAAAACAATCGAAATTGCAGCAAGGGCCGCCGACAGATTTCTCAATCTCTTCTTTGTTTTCAACCATCAATTTCATTCGCCGTTTTCGTTAAAGCAATTTTCCTATACGAAACATCTTTATTCCCCTTCACTAGCTACTTCGGGCAGGGACAGAATCAAGATAATACATTAGAGGATAATAGTCCCTACCATTTTTATACCAAATAATTTAAGTTCAATTTTAATAAAAAAAATTTAATATATTTTAATTAATTTCAATCAATATCTATTTATATCGATGATTATCATAACTCGTATCAATTAATACGAGATATTAATATTTTAAACTAATTTTTAATATTTTTATCTTATCAATTGAAAATCATTTGTTAGTTTAAAAGTAAACAAATATGATTATTAATTTAAAACTTGACAAGGATGTAAGAGGTAATTAAAGAAACTAGGGTCAAATTGTTTAATTCGAAATTAGCAGGAACCTAGGAAATAATTTAATAAAAAGTGGGGATGGGAAAGGCCCCTCATTTTGTTGTCCCTATCTCAAAATTTCCCTTTTTTAACAATTTTTAATCATCATTCTTATGTCCTCAATGAGACAGTCAAAATTACAATTCGAAGACCCACCAACATTCACAGATCCTTTAGCTAATTTAGCAAATTCAGCAGCTGATTTCAAAATCTCCTCCCTTTTTGCCACCATTAAATCATTCACCATTTGCTCCACAACTCTTCTATCACACACATCCTTCATATCTAATCCTAATTTCCACACTTCCTCCACGAACCTACTGTTCAATTGTTGGTCGGCAAAGCAAGGCCAGCAAATCATGGGCACCCCCGCTGTCACGCTCTCCAAAGTCGAATTCCATCCGCTATGAGTCAAAAACCCACCGATAGCCCCATGGGCCAAGACATCTTCCTGTGGAGCCCAATCCACTATGTACCCTCTTTCTTTTGTCCCTTCTACGAGCTCCGTTGGTACAACGTCACATTCTCCGTCGTTTCTGGGCACACTCTCGGGCCTTAAGACCCACAAAAACCTCTTTCCACTATTGACAAGCCCAAACCAAAACTCCATGAGTTTCTCCCTTGGCAAAACTGCAATGCTACCGAAACTTACATAAACAACAGATCCCTTTGGTTGCTTATCAAGCCATGAGATGCAACTCCGATCAACTTCCCTAAAACTATTCGAGGATCGATCCGACAATGTCTGATTCGTGTCGGCAAGTCTTGCCTTGAGATGCTCATGGAGAGGTCCAATGGTGTAGATTTTGGGACACTTGGTCCGCATTTGAGATAATGTAGCTCCTTCTAGCTCTTCGAAAGTGTTTAAAATGAGTCCATTGGCCTTGAAATTTTTGCTTGTTTCTCGGGCCATAAGTTGGAGAAGTGGGTCCTTTACATCACTAACTTTGCAAAAGCTAGGAAGGTCTCGGAATCTAAGAAAAGTTTCCATGCCTGCTACACTTGTTATCAAGCAATCCATGTCTTGATTACCTTATAATTTTTTGACAAGAGAATACATTGTAAGTAGATAAGAAAGCTCAAAGAGTCGAGAATCACTCTTCTTTAAGACTTTTATAATGCTTATCAGTCCTTGTATTATGTTAAAATTTGAGATTTAATCTTTCTACTTTAATTTAGTATAATTTAATGTTTTTATTTTTTATAATATCACAATGTTCAAATTGATAACTTTGTTAGTTGCTATCTTTAATGTGATTATGTGAATTCTTTAATTTTAATATTATCGAGTCATATAGTTCCAGTCATAAATAAAAATCCAATTAAATATGTTCAATTATAATAAATTTACATGTCAATTGAAAGTTTTATAAATTTCACGAGAGTAATTAATGTACCAACTTTAAAATAACAAACAAACTAAAATCATAATTCAATGTTTTGTGCCCTTTCAACACAATTATCTCAATGCAATAAATTTCATTTTAAAATTTTTTAGACTGTGTGGGATTAAACTAACTACTAACACTACAACTTAGTGAACAATAATTGAAAAAAATATTATACACATTATGGGAAGGTCGACTCTATTAAGAGAAGTTTGCTAGTAGTAATCTCACTAATATCGAGATTTGTTAACTCTCGATAGACAAAAGTTCATAGACTTCTTTCAATAGGATCAACCTTCCTCAACAAATTAATTAAATAATATCACATACCTTTGATTGGAAGCTCTCCTGCTTGGATCATATCAAAAATAGAGGAAAAAACCCATACGCAACCAGCACTAATGGTACGAAATGGAATAATGGGGATCCCAAGCTCGTTAGCAACATCAAAGGTAAGCCCTAAAACACCATCTCCTATGATACAATCCGGAGGTGGGTTAATCTCAAACAACATTTGTTTAAAAATTGGCCTGGTTACCAATTCCAAGCTCCCAAACATATCCCTCATGGCAACGCCTACACGAGGATGATCTTGGGAAAGACCATCCGGTATCGTCTCGAATTTGAACCCTGGATATTGAGCAAAACGGGAAAGAATATCGGTGTGACGAACAAGACTTTCATGGTTGTACTCGGAGTTTAGGAAGGTGACCCTTAGGCTTGCAAGGGCCAAAAGCTCAGCAAGCTTGAGCATAGAATTCACATGGCCTTGTGCTGGGAAAGGGAAGATGAGTACGTGAGGAGATTGGTGCACTGCCTCCATCTTTTGGGGTGTCTTCACTCGGTTTTTCTTGTGAATATATATCAACTAGATACTAGTTTACATATAATAATTTGTATCGATTTCGTAAGTAACTTCCCTTCAATTTTGATTATAATTTATGAAATGTCAAATTGAGTGACTCAAATTTTTTGCATCGTACAAAGGTAGGAACAAGTGGGAAATAAAAAAAGAAGAAGAAGATGGAATCAAGACTTTTGGAGTGATGATAAAAGCACCTCGAATTGTCTACTGGCCATTGGTTAACTAAAACCTAGAGATTGCTAAAATCTTTGGCTGCATTGCATTAAATTGGACTGAAATTAATTTTTTTTTACAATAATGAGTTTTTTTTAGACCGAATCTGAATCCAAACTTGTATTATTTTAAGAAAAATCAAGCCTAGCTCTATTTAATCTATATAACATATAATTTATTAATATGTGGAAGGATAGAGAAAAAAGAATGTGAATACAAATTTGAGTCCGGATGGTATTCGGATAAAACTCTCCCAATAATAATATTGTATATGTTGGGTTTTTGTAAGAGCAGAGGAAGAAATACAGGACACAAGACAAGGCAGCAAGATACAAGAAAAAAATTTTACTTGCTTACAAATGTGCAGTAAGGGAGCTTATGGCTTTTAGCTCATTTTTGCTCATTCATTCAACTAGAAAATCAATACATTTATGGTCAAATACATGACCAAATACTACCTACTACCACTAAGTAGGTTAGTAACTTGATAAACATTGCTTGTACACATAAACAAGCCACTTAAACTAGTCATTCAACACCTAAACATACCAAGCTGTCATTAGCTTGTTCATTTGCAACTAGTTTTATTACAATGAAACTAAAGAGAAAACCTTGTTGTTACAACAAACATACGTGCTGCAGCATGTTTACAAGCTACATGCACTTCATCCAAAAATATCATAGCAGCATGGTTGGCTAGTTTTCAACACTCCTCCTTGGGCTCCATGCTGCAAATATCAATCATTGATCAAGTTTTTTTTTTTTTTTAACTTGACAGTCTTTAGATGCTTTGTTTCAAGTTGACTCTACTCAAGCAATTCATTTTCAACCTTGGCTTCATTTTCAACAAAATCTAACTCACACAATTGACCGTACCAGTCTTTTGTGCCAAAGATTTGTTCATAAATGGAGTATTCTCCTCCTTCACAACCTTAGTTGACAACACATCTTGCCTTGTTCCCTTGTTCATTACAATCCTGTTTCTTCTTACATATACAGTTTGCGAGTATAGTTTGATTACCTTCAGTCTACCATTTTGGCTTGCAATTCGACAGGCTCGCACTTTGCTTACTGTCTTCAATAGGCTTGCAACTTTACAACTCGCATTAAGCTTCCACATGTTGCTGAGCTCGCACCTTTGATAGATTCGCATCTTTGCATACTGTCTTCAACAGGTGTTTTCAACAAGCTTGCACCTTTTGATGAGCTCGCACCACTTGTTGAGCTAATTGCCCACACTTCTTGCTAAGCTCGCATCTTTGACATCTTGCTGAGCTTGCAGCTTGCACATTTTTGCTGAGCTTACACCTTACACATTGGAAAGCTCACATACTTTCCTTGAAACTCCTCCTTCAGCTTATTCAATCTTGTTTGGGAGTCTTACAGGGTTGAGCTGTTGCTGTCTTCTCTACAAGCAATCTTAAATGACATGCTTTGGCAGCTTCTTTCTTTCTTAACAAGCAACAAAAGCAAAATCAATGGCCCTCAAAGACTTAGGCTCATGATACCAATTGTTGGGTTTTTGGTTTTTGTAAGAGTAGAGGAAGAAATACAGGACACAAGACAAGGCAGCAAGATACAAGAAAAAAAATTTTACTTGCTCACAAATGTGAAAAAAATTTTACTTGCTCACAAATGTGCAGCAAGGGAGCTTATAGCTTTTATCTCATATTTTCTCATTCATTCAATTAGAAAATCAATACATTTATAGTCAAATACATCACCAAATACTACCTACTACCACTAAGTAGCCTAGTAACTTGAAAAACATTGCTTGTACACATAAACAAGCCACCTAAATTAGTCATTCAACACCTAAACATATCAAGCTGTCATTAGCTTGTTCATTTTCAACTAGTTTGATTACAATGAAACTAAAGAGAAAACCTTGCTGTTACAGCAAGCATACGTGCTGCAGCATGTTTACAAGCTGCATGCACTTCATCCAAAAATATCACAGTAGCATGGTTGGTCAATTTTCAACAATATAACACTAATTTTAGATTCGGTTTCTTCTACATCTATTCTTTATAATATATATATATATATATATATATATATATATATATAAGTTTAAACTAATGATGTTATCAACTTAAATCTACTAATGACATTATACAAATAGGACTAAATTAAAGTTGATCCATTAAATTTTAAAATTTAGCATAATAGAAGGACTGAAATCATAATAAACCAGTTTTTTACTAACCTTTTGAAACACTTTTGGGCCGAAGACAACTTTGTATGTAACCCACTACCCTGGACTTTGCTTGTGCTTCAACCTTTGTTGGCTTTCGGCATAGATCTTTTATATAATCGAATAATTTTTTATACAATACCAATTTTTAATAATCTTTTTGCGAATTTTTAAATTAAAAAAAATACTTAAATGTGCTTAAGGATAGGAAAAAAATTTGAATCCGTCGAGTTTCGATCTGACCTGACTCAATTTGTTATAGTCAGATAATTTTTTTGAAAATCAGGTCGAAATTGAATTTGAGGTAAATCCAATTTATCTTATTTTGAAATATTTGCAATAATATCTCTAATATATATACATATATTAAATTTTTTGCTTTTGATGAATAAATATAAAAATAATAATAATATTAAATTCTAATTTTAAATTAAAAATTAATTTTATTTGTTTCAAAATAAAAAATAAAAGAATTAAATAAAACGTAATCTTATTTTCTTAAAAAATAAAAATAAAAATAAAACAATTAAATTAAGTTCGGGTTGGGGCGAGTCAGGGCAGAAACAAGCCTTCACTAAATGCTAATACTTTCAGGGTTTGCGATTTTTCGTGCCAATAATATTATTTTCATAATTTAAATTTAAGTTCTCTTTAAAAATATAATATGTCCTAGCATTTAATCCACTATTAATATATAAAATAAAACAAAACAACCAATTCTATAAAATTAAGAAAAAACTCACCAATAATTATTATTAGATTGAATGGTAGCGAGTTGAATTACTTTTCTCCAAGTTGAATGATTCAAGCTTCGCAGAAGAAAGAAAATTCACTTTTTACCCTTTAAAACTTATAACTTTTCAAATTATTATGCGATAAAATTCATCTTCAAAGATATTAAAATTGTAATTTCATCCTTTAAAATATTATAAAATATAAATAATGAAAATTACACCTCATTAAAAAAAAAAAATCCCACCGCTTGAACTTGCATGGAAAGTTTGAAGAAAAACTCGAGAAATTCAAAGAAGATGGTCTCAAATTCAGCCAAATGGTGACATATCTTTACCATCTCATGCCATGGAATGCCACGTACATTCCCCTAATCATCATCTATCACTTTATATAAACACCCTCTTCACCACTCTCCTCTCCAATCACCACCTCCAACCTTTCAACAATGGCTATGATCCCATCCCTTTTCGGCAACAACACCACCACCATCTTCGACCCTTTCTCATTCAACATGTTCGACCCATCAACCGAAACCTCAGCAGCCATAAGCAACACCAGGATAGACTGGAAAGAAACCCCAGAGGCACATATTTTCAAAGCTGACGTACCAGGACTTAAAAAAGAAGAGGTAAAAGTAGAGGTTGAAGAAGGTAAAGTGTTACGAATCAGTGGTGAAAGGAGTGTTGAAAAAGAAGATAAGAATGATACATGGCATAGGACTGAAAGGAGTAGTGGTAAGTTTACGAGGAGGTTTAGGTTACCTGAGAACGTAAAAATGGATCAAATAAAAGCTACAATGGAGAATGGTGTGCTTTGTGTAGTTGTGCCTAAAGAAGAAGAGAAGAAACGTGAGGTTAAGAACATTGAAATATGTGGTTGATGTTAGTGAAGTTTAAGGAATGGTTGGGTAAGGATGTTTTTATATATAGTGTGTTCTATATGGTATGAATGTAGGGAAGTGTTTGAAGACAAATGGGTTTGTGTTTGGGATTTTGATAAGAAATGTTGGTTTGTTTTGGTTGTATGTTGTTAATTATGTGTTTTGAGAAATGGTAATTAGAAATATATGTTTACTATAAGTCAGTATTCACAAATTCAGAATATAGCAAAAGCTTTTAATTTCAATTTCAATTCTGGACATGAAGGATTTCAAAAAATAAAATTAATTCTAAGTTCGATTTAAATAATCGAAACAACGTAGCATAGTTCATTACATGAAGATTAGACTAATCAGCCAAAACGAAAGTAAAACAACAAGATCCCACACTCTAACCTACATACAGACATGTTTATATGGGTGAAATAAAAAGAAGGCGAAGTGGAGGGGCAGTTGCAGAAAGTAATAAATGAGTGAGGTGAGAAGGGAAGGCAAGGGAAGGTCATGATGACTATTCACAAATGGGCTCAGATGGGGCTTTGCTACATTCTCTACGTGTCTCAGCTCAATCAAATGCAGACGAAACCGTTACAATCAAATTCAGCCAAATACATAGAAGGCAAATTGAGCGAACCTTAACAATGAAGCAAGAGGCATAAAAAGCAAACCTTTAATGCAAGAAAGCTAATTCAATTCTGCTAATCATTTTTATTAAATTGTTATTCATAAAAATTTTTATTGCTTGCCAGATCCATAGCACAATTCTATGACATTGGATCGGCTATTCAGCTGGCCGTAAAATAAGTTGGAACAATTTTGAGGTGTTCTAAGGAGTTGGAATAATCTCGGCCTTCCATAAAAATATACCTCTCCCGAAGTAGTAGAACATTAATTCTTCTCGCATGAGTTGGGAGTTGAAGCAATATATAATAAAGGTCAAATGTTAAATTTTAATATAATATAGGGATCAGAATTGAAATTTAATTATTTTTATATAATTAAAAAGTAGAGGGTCTCAAACTGAAAGTTAACCATTATTGTTAAGCATTGGGGTGATAGTTAACCATTATAGTTTTTTGTCACTTTCAATAAACCATGTGACAAATTTTCAAGTTATCATCTCTAGAGAACGATTATACAACACCTTAAAATGGAAGACTTGAAATTGGGTCCTTAGATGGAGAAACAAGATATATAATATGAGGTTGCTGGTGAAATAGTATACATAGAAACAAGGTGTAATTGATGACTTAATAATCTGGTAACACCAAATCTATGTCCACCGTAACCGAATTCATTTTTGTTTAGCTACTTTTCAGCTATTTGTTTGGGTATAAATTGTTGAGAAATGTCTTCGTTTGGGTTCAAGTTGTAGATAAGTATAACTGAATATTGCATTCAAAAAATGGAAACTCAAGTGAAGTACATGTGGGTTATAGTATCTATTGTGAGTATAAGCATTGCAGGATTCCATGGAGTGGATGTAACTCATGATTATTATGGTCCCTGTGGGAAGCATGACGTAAAGAAGGAAGCTCAGAAGCTGTCTCCATGTACATATGCAACCAAACATCGGAGAGCTCCAGTTTCCGAGCGTTGCTGCGCTATAATAGAGAAAAAGCCTAGCAATCCACACTGTCTCTGTGCTATTTTGCAAACTCGTATGCCGGAGTGAGAAATAAAATTCAAGTGTAGCTAGCTTTCTCAAATCATATTTAAGATATCATCCTTATTATTTAGGGACGGCAAAACTCAAACCATCATTCAGAATATAGAGGATTTTCTTTTAAAAAGTGAATGCGAGATGAATTTTATAGTAGTTAAAACAATTAACACACAAGCTTGTAATTTCACTCACTGGAACAAAATGGGATCATGGCAACATGGATTCGTGGCTGATTCGATGCTCGTCTTGTGGTGTTCATCCGATCTTCATCTGTTTAAGAAGCTTAACCATTAGGTGAGACCTGTTTTGGATTAAGTTATAAAAATTATGTCATTGAGAGCAATTATTTTAATTAGTTAATGACAAGCTTAACCATCAAATCCTCTTCCTCTTGCAATTTTTTTTCGCAGAAAACAATATCAACATTATGAATTTTGATATTTGAAACTAATTTCTAATTTCACAACATAAAGTTAATTTTAAGAATGTTGAATAGATTAAAGTAAAAATTATTAGCTTTGGTTGCATTAAAATTTTAACCTATTTACAATCTAATTAATTAACAGAAAACAACCTAATAAAAAGTAACGAAACTCATAGCGTTCAAATGGTTAAACAAAATTAAATTCTAGGTTTCTAATCTAAAGCACGATTCAAACTCAATCAATAAAAAATAAACAATTCATGTGTAGATAAAAACTCAAACTTTTAAAAGTAAATACCTTTTTTGAGAGGGAAAAGATTTGATTTTTTTGTTCAATCACTTGAATCTGATGGTGAGTTTCCATTTTCGTTTTATGAAATTTGGGGTATCTAATGCAAAATTTTGTAATTCCATTTTGTTATGCATTTTAAGCTTATATTCATTTCACCACGTTGGAGAATGATATTTTCAAACTATGGCAGAAATCTTATAGATATCTAAGCAACTAAAACCAAACATAAACTGAACAATTCTCCAAATACACAAACCAGGCAATGGCTAACATCTCAAACATATAATCCACACAATAATAGCAATATTAAGAAGCTCCCAACTAAAAATTCCTGTTACATCTTACACATTTATGTTCTACCTCTCCATATATCTTCATTTTCAATATCCATTTAATGCATATCCTTTTTCATATTCAGTATTCATTTGATGCATTTCTCGTTGGATGACGTATTGCATATTTCTCAACTTCTTGTATTCCATTGATACGAACCAGGCACTCTAAATAAGCATGAAGGGAGATGGCGAACCGAAAATGATCTAGATAATATTAATCTCAAGCTTCTTAAGCTCTTGGGTGGAGGCGTCAAATAGGAGTACTTCATCATTTGTGTCTCTAAGAAACAAGTCACCATTTTTTCCAAATCCCAATGGGTGTACAACTCCAGAAATGGATTTAATATTGAATTGTTTAGTCCACACTCCTTCACTTGTAACCCATAAATCAAAAGACGTGTCAATTCTTTGCGATGGGTAAACAATAGCACCAAGTGATCCATTAAACACCAATAGATCAACATAGTATTCTGGGAAAAACCCAACGAATTCTGGGATAGGTAAAATTGAGAACTTCTCATTCCCCATGTCAAATGAAAGAATTAGTCCTCTAAAATCAAGATATGCCCCTGTCTCTGTTTTCCAATAGCAAATTCCATCTACATAATTATTTCCCAAAGTTGTATAAGTTGGTGTATAATCAGGAGATGGAATTTCCTTCCAGGAATTACTTCTAAGAGAATACAACTCAACTTGGTCCATAAAATGAGGATGTGGATGTTCTTCTTCACTATTAACAAAAGTAAGATCAACAAATCGTATGACTTTGTAGTCATCATTTTTAGAATCAAACCCAAATGCAGCGTTGTCAAAAGAAACGTTATCTAAAGTAAGGTAGGTTTCTTCGAATGGGGAAAAATATGGAGGGCGTTGGATTGAAGATGGTGGAAGGATTTTAAACTCTCTGGTTGATGGGTTCCAAATGGCAGCCTTATCCGTTGAAGAATCAAGTAAACACAATAATCCATGACAAGCACCATAAACAGAGGGGATATCATCCTAAAAAAAGGGCAAGTGAATGTTCTGTTTTACTATATAATTTTGATCTTTTTCAGTTGGAAGTTGAGAGAAATAAGGTTGGAAGGTGTTACCATCACAGCGACTAAGTAGATTAAGGATGTCGTTTTCAAGGTTGTTGTGATAATTATTGGAAATGAAATGAGGAGTTTGAAAAGAAGAACATGCACCAATACTTACAAACACAGTTGAAGCGAGTAAGGGATTTAACAGGAAGCTTTGACAGAATTTTCATAACCAAAACTTCTGGCAATTCAAACCTTGGCCTCTGCATCTTGCTATTTTGATTTTCTTTGTAATTGACTAACAGGAATAAATAAGCAAGCAAAATGGGAGTTGGTAGGTGTCATCTATGGTCCAAACCTTAGCCATGAAGCAAAGAAGCATAAAAGGTAAGCATTTAATATGTTTTAGGCAAATTTCCTTATGTGCATTTTTATCCATATCAAGAATAATGTATTTTCATAAAATAACTAATGTGTTTTTTGTATTTTAAAAGTTAACTCAGCCATTAAGATGTAATGTAGTAGTTCATACTTCTGAGTTTATAATTAAATTTATTATTAAAATTAGATTTATCCATAATCGAATTAGGTTGAAATTTTCTCAAGTTTTCTAACCCAACTAATGCCACATTTATAAAAAGTATATAATCATGTTTTAAAGTAGAAAAAAATAATTTTTACGAAACACACAAGGTTTTATAGGAGAAAACAATGAGAAGATTAAATAGGAACATACCTTAAAAAGGAAGACTTGAAATCGGGTCTTTAGATGGATAAACGAGATATATAAAACAACAAGCTTAGATTGTGGATCAATTTCATATATATAGGGTTGCTTGAGAAAAAGCATACATAAAAATTGTAGGGTTTGAAAAGATGAAAACTTTTTCCCTAACTGAAATAGAATTAAGAATTATGATTGATTTAAATTAAGTACTTGATTAATAAAAATAATTTTCTATTTGGGCAAAGAATTAGTTTAAAATTAGGAATTCAGTACTTTATGGGGTAAAAATAAGAGAATAAAATATTTTAATTGAAAATGCACAAAAGTTCCAAACTTAGGACCAAAGAGAAGTTTTAACACTAACAAACTCAGCCTTAACATAAGCCTTCAAGAAATTGGTTTTAAGGGTTATTTTTAATGCATTCTAAGTTTGCTTACCCTATTTTTATTATTCTTTTAAAAAATTTAAATTTTATCCCTATTTCTTCTGCCCCTAATTTTGGGATGTGACAAGACAACTCAAGCTATTTTGACGGAGTATAAAATGTAAGTTTAGCAATTACGGTTATCCACAATCGAATTGAATTCTTTTTTATTTAATATATAATTGATTTTAATTTTTTATTATAAAAATAAATATTATAAATTTAAAATAATAAAAATAATTTAAAAGTTTTTGTAAAATCATAATTTTTTAGAACTATTTATGAAAAGGGCTTTTTACATAAATTTAGGTAAATATTTATGGTGGGGATTGAAACTCAATCAATAAAAAAAGGAAAAATCGAAAATTGGAAGAGTAAAGTAAATAAAAACCCAAACTTCTGAAAGTAAATACTTTTTTGAGAGGCAAAAGATTTGATTTTTTTTTTTTTCAATTGCTTGAATCTGGTTGGATAGTTTCTATTTTCGTTTTTAAATTTCCTTTTTCTCTGTTTGAAGACGACTTTAAAGGAAAGAGTAACATGTGAAGGAATTGCATTGGACTTTGTAAAGATAAAACACACAATAAAAATATGTATTATTAGTTCTGTTGGACTTAAAGATTTTGGGTTATAACAGAAGTAGAAATTATATAAAGAAAGATATTGAATGTTATGGGATTGGGTTTCGTTTATTTTAAATATATATCCGGATTAGTGTTATTTCAAAATCAAATCGTTTTGAGTTTAAATCATTCAAATTTATTGATCGGACTTTATAAAGATAAAAGAACATATTAAAAATATGTAATTTTAATTGGATTATTTTAAACTATGACATAAATACTTGAGTCTCAAAATAAGCACTAGCTCAATAAAACACATATGATAATTAAAAGTACTGTACTAAAACACATATTGATAAAGCAGATATTATATTAAAATTTTTTAAACATATATGAGACAATTGTGGTAAAGGTAGCTATGGAAATTCTATGGTATCGGATCCACTATTGCACAGGCAGTAAAATAAGTTGGAACAATTTTGGGGAGTTCCAAAGGTATGGGATGGCCTCGGTCTTCCATAACAGATAAACATCTCCCCGAGTAGTAGAACTTTAGTTCATCTGTGTTTACTGCATGAAATTTGTGGAGATGCTCCTATAAGTCGGAAAATTGTATCCGCAACTTGTCGGACCGTATAGGTAGATCCACGTGTTAGTCCCATAACTAAATCCCAAAACTCATTAAAACAAATAAGAGACAATAGAGTATATTAAACACAAATAGGAATTTGAAGGGAAAATAAAAACAAATTATTCGATATACCTGGATTTAAATTTGTCCTAAGTTGTATGGCCGATTGGAAGTATGACAGAGGATGTTGTGCAAAGTCGGAACATGTGCCATGTTTCATCCATTCCTTGAACCAAAACTCAAAGTCTGACCCTGTCAATACCAAGTCCGGCCATACTGTGGGCAATTGGTTCCAAAGAGCTACATCACCACTCAACAATTGCTTTTAAATAAGAAACAAAAAAATTGCTTAGATTACAGATAAATTACAGATAAATTGATTACATTACAGATAAAAAAATTTGGCTTGAGCATCTTTTGCCTAGATTCGGTGTATTGTAAATTTGGTAGGGATAAGGGCTGTTATAAGGCTAAAGGAAAACCGCCTAGCATGAATTTTAGTTAAAAGTGGTTAAATTGAAAGTTTCGGATTTAGGGACTAAGTTGCATAAAAGGTAAAACGTTGGAAGTAATTTTGTAAATTTTCCATTGATAAGGGTTATAAGTTGAAAAGTTATTTGATGGGTTTATTGAATTAAAATTATTATTTAGATCAAGAAACGAGTCAAACAGATCTAAATTGAGGAAAAGTTAAAGTGCCGAATTAGTCGTCGACTTCGTTTTTACAACTTCTTTTTGTCGAGGTAAGTTCATATAAAGGTAAACTAGTTAATTTCAAATTTGGATAAATGATTTATTAATGTTGTACTTTGTTTAACCATTATTGAATATACGTGTTAATTAGTGATTTGGATTGATTTGTAATGTTTATTCAATTATGGATATTTGTGAAAAAATGTGTCTTGTATGGATGTATATAATTGAAATGGTATAAAGGTAATAAGTTAAATGATTGATATGGAGAGGTGTCTCGTTTGAACCTTGAGAATTCTTATGATACAAATGATATGTCATTAAGGATTATACAGTTTTGGGTGTTGGTTATGGATGCCCTATTGATGGTTGAGATCCTACATTTGTTGTAGATTCTCTATAGCTCATGTGAGCATTACTGAAAAGGTTATAATTACATGGGCACTCTTTGTGTGAGCATTTCCCGAGTATTCAATGTTATTTTAGATGGTTCAACGGGTAATTAAAGTTTAATGAAAAGGCATGTATATGAGTTGGTTTATGTTAATAAGTATATAAAACGAAAAGTATGGTATGTGCAAATGGATTGAAAAGGAAACTAACCAAATATGTGATGAATGGTATGTATATGGAAATTTATTTCATGATATGTTCCATTATATGGTTGAAATTATATGAATTATGTATGAATTTACTAATTTGTGAGTTTGGTGATGAAAGTAGGAGCTTATAAAGCTTATGAGCATGGTAATGGTGTTATGCATAATTTATAAATTGAGTTTAAAAATGTAAGTTTACGTTTAAAATTATACGAGCTTACTAAGCACTAGTTGGTTATGTTATTGTTTTCTCTGTCTTGCAGATCACCGGAAAGCTCGACTGGTTGGAGACTTGTTGGAGTACATTCAAACTATCCGCTCATCATTTTGGTAGAGTTTGATTATTTTGTTGATGGTTATAAATGACATGTAATTGGAGTTTTTATGCTATTTACCTATGTGATGTTGTTAAAGCTTATTTGCCTATATGCCTTGATGTTGGCTTACAAATGTATATATGTAAGTATGTGTTTTGAGCACTTGTGAATGCCTTCAGGTTTAAATGGCTTTTGATTCCTTGAAGTGTGAAGGAAGTGGTGAAATGGTAAGTGTGTGATGTAAGTTTAAGGTATGAGTTTATGATATTTAGTTTGAGTTGTTTTAGATGTTAACTTGTGGTACCAATGAGGGTACATTGGATAAACATTTAGAATAAATGATATATGTGTGTTTTTTGGCATGTATAGAGCTTAAATATAATCTTGGTTCCTTTGATGCTTTGAGATTATGATAAGCTTCTTATGATCAAGTGCTTAGTTGGTGCTGTAATGCAAATGATGATGTAAATAGGTGAAATTTGCACTTGTACATGTTTTATTTTATAATAGGTAAGTCATGGTTGAAGGTTATGTTTTTGAAATGGCTGATGGTATGTTTGATCTGAATTTATTGAATGAACTAGTCATTTTGAATGGGATCATTTTTTTTTATTTGTGGTTGTGGTACATTTTATTAGTATATTGCATAGTCTTATAGGTTGATGGAATTTGTATGTTTTAAATGTGTTTTAAAGTGTGCATTGGTCATTTGAATGTTTGTGTAATTGGTGTGTCTTGGTGTGCAAGAATTGAGATTGGAATGGCTTGATTTTATGGCAGTTTATGCTGCACTTGGCCTGATACATGGGCTTTCACATGACTGTGTGCCACACATAGCCACTCCATATTGCCGTGTGTCATTATTGTTTTATGTGCAGGTTTCACACAATTTGAGACACAGTCTATGACACAACTGTGTGACCCAACATCGAATGTACACACGATTTGGCACACGGCTGTGTGACCCTATTTTGAATACTCACACAGGCTGAGACACGATCATGTGTCCAAACTTCGAATGTCCACAAGGTTTGGGCTATGTCACGCGGCCGTGTGACTCCTATTTCAAAATGTTTTCAACTTTTCCAAAAAATTTTGTTTTGTTTTAAATTGATCCTAGAATGTTCCCAAATTAATTTTTAGAGCCCTGTAAGCTCAATTAAAGGTCTTTAAGTGTATTATTGCATAAATTAAATTGAGTTATTTAATGATAGTTTTTGAATTGCATAAGTGTTTCTATTTTGATACTGAATGTTCTATTTTGTATAGTAATGCTCTGTAACCCTAATTCGATACGAAAATGGGTTAGGGTTGTTACATAAAGACTATCCGATGTTGGTGTGACCTTTGGGTTCCACACTTAGGCCCTTTCATTAATTGTATTCCTTTGCACAAGATTGTGGATGCGAGTTGTTGTCTCAAATACATGGTAACTAATGAAGGAAATTAGAAATTGGAATTCTTTCGTCTCAGGGTCCCTGAAAATATCTTTAGGCATATTGTGGGTATTCCTCCTCCACATCCCGATGAAGGCCTGAGAGGATTTCTTGGCTACCGAGTTCGATAGTGGCCTTCTCGGTTAGCAGTGATTATCGGTGGATCAAAGAGAATTCTTGGAATTCTAAGGAAGTGATTCGGGAAACTTCTTGGAATTTTAAAGGTCTTCATAAAGTTTGTATTTTTTTGTTTGGCTCATTTTCAAACAATGGTTGTTTACCAAGTTGGAATGTGTAAGGCGAGGTATTGGAAAGGAAATTTCTTGCCTTTTTTTTTTTGACATTCCATAGAGGACATCATTCATGTGCTCAGAAATTGTCATGTGGCTAAAGAATTTTAGGATCAAGTGATGCCTTTGAGCCAATGAAACAGTTTCTTTTCTTCTAATTTTTTCGAATGGTTGCTCTCCAACCTACAATCTTGTGTTGTATTGGACTCTTTGGGATTCAATTGGACGAGCTTATTTGGTATCATTGTATAGCGCATTTGGAAGAATAAAAACCTTTTCTTCTTTTAAGGTCTTACATGGAAAGCTTCGGAGATTGTCAGAGACTCTGTTACTTGGGCGAGACAGTTCTGGTCTATGCATAAAGAAGACCTGAATCGATGAATTGCACCCATTAACAGGTATCCTTCTTCATGTAACTGGTTTTATTTGCATACTAACGGTGTGGTTAATCTTTTTACAGGTTATGCGTCCGCTAGTAGAGTGGTTAGAAACTATCTTGGGGAATGGATTATGGGTTTTAATAATTTCTTGGGAACTTGCTCTGTCTTTCATTCTGAACTTCAGGGTACTTTGGATGGTCTTACCCTTATAAAAGAATAAGGATTAGAGAGAATTTTGATTCAAACAGATAATCTGGAGGTGGCACAAGCATTAAGAACGGACACTCCAATTATTTCAACCTCCGCTCCAGTAAGGTGAATCCAAAAGCTACTACAACATAAAGAACATTGGGTGGTTAAACACATCTCAAGGGAGGCTAATTGTGTTGCCAACAAGATTTCTAAATTGGTCTCTACTAATAAGGTGGGAGTTAACGTATTGATAACAGTTCCTGCGGATTTATTAGATCTCATTTATAGAGACAAAACAAATGGTTCTTTTGATATCATAGGACTAATTTGAGTCCTTTTAGTTTTTGTTTTACCAAAAATTATACATGTCGAAACCTTTTTGAAAATAGACTTTTTATTTCTTTTTAAATGAAGATGGAGTCACCACCAATCCTTTTTAATTAGGTGTGATTGGATCACCTCGAAATTTGATCATTTTAATAAAATGTTAGATTTACTAAAATGATAATTTTCGGTCTACAAAATCTAAAAAATGAATTCGAGAGTCTTTTGCGTATGAGGAAGGATTAATACCCTTATAATGCCCAAAAATTGGTATCTAGTTGATTACTTGATGTCTTGGTGTCGAAAATTGAGAATTCAAAGAGAATTTAAAATGCGATCCCTTTGTACATGATGTTATTTGATGGCATTGAAAATATCACTATCTAAATTAAATTTTATGGAAAATGCCTTCTTATTTTGAGTTAATCGAGAAAAAAGATCATGCCCCGTAAGTTAGGGCACGATGTCTCGAATCCTCAAAAATAAGAATAATCTCTTTACCTAATCTCGTACGTCTTTTAATTTTGAATAGGATATTCAGTTACTTTGGCTTGAGGAGAAATTCATACTTTGTAAGTTAGGAGTACAACCCCTTGAATTTCCCCAAATAAAGAATATTGCCTTGATCTTAAATGCCATTTAGGTGTTGTATGAAAATTGACGCTATACCTTTGTGACATACCAATTTACTTGACATGGCATATTATGTCGAATGGATGGATAAATGTAGTAATATTTACAATATATGACAATGGAAAAATTATAAAACCATCAAAACAACAACATGAATAATGAAATAAAATGACAATACTATAATGAACACAATAATATATAAAAAATAAAATAAAATGTTCAATCAATAACACTATGTAATGATAATGATAAATATAATGGAATAATATCAAAAGGTATGATAATAATATAATTACATTCCTAAAATATTAACTTTTGTGCAAATTTTAACAAAAATAATGTTGGTTAACAATGATAATCACTTAGTGGTATTAATAGTGTCGACATTTAAAAATAAAGGACCAAAATAAAAAAAAGGGGAAATTTAAGGGAAAAATATAATTATGCCACTTAAAGGGTGAAGATTTAAAAAGAAAGAAAGTATAAGGACTTAATTAAATAAACAGGGAACTAAATCAAAACTATAACAAGATTTTAAGGTATAAATAAATAAAACAATAAATAAAGGATTAGATTAAAATATAATAAAAATATAGGGACCAAAAGGGCAAATAAGCCAACCGCAATGCATGTGTCACTCTCCAAAGGGTCAATAGTCTGAGGACAAAAATGAAAACAAATCAAAATTAAATGGAATAATTTTAAAAAAAAAGAAAAACCAAAATTAGGACCAAATTGAAAAGAGCCTAAAGGTGGAAGGACTTGGGCAGAAATTTGACCCTTCCTTCAAAAACATGTGGATCCTAGAGTATCTGGGTTGGGTCATCGAGTCATGTCCAAAACGACTTCATTTTGGGACTTTTGAAGCCAGGCCAAAACAACGCCATTTCGTTAAGCCTATATAAGTTTTAAAAAAATGTTAAAAAACTCATTTACATTAGTTTTTTTTTAAAAAAACTTACTTCCTTTTTTTTTCCTCCCTGAAGCTTCCCCTCATTCGGCTATAGGGGCCGCCGTAGCTCCAATGTGACCACCAGTAGTCGGCAATTGCTATCTCCGGTGGCCGAAAATTCTCGAAAATACCCCATTTACCCCCACTTTCATGTAGAATGACGATCTGGGGTTAAAAAACCTAAAACACTCAGCCAAAACTCGACAAAAGGGCTAAAAACCTTCCAATTTCTCCCTGTTAGACAAGCTCTCGATGAAAACCGAGTGGATTCAAAGACTTCTGGATCGGAGTTGGCTTTCGAAGGCGACGAAAAATGGAGTGTCGTAGGTAAAAAATTTTAAAAAATTTCTTTATATTTTTGAAATAAAAAAGCAAAAAATAAAAAATAGAACTACCTTCATTTTTTTCCTTTTTAACTTTTTTTTTAATATTTTATTTCCTTCTTAAGAGTCCTAATACAAAGTTATTGTTCTCTGCTTTTATATTCTTTTCTGTTCTCTTCTGTTTCTACTTTTGTCTTTTTTGCAGGTGTGCGCGGTCAACGGAGTTGAGGAGCCACGCCTTTGCCATTTTGGTGAAAGGGTGATAGAGGAGGTAGACCTCGGGGCGTGGGGACTTCGGGAGGCATGCCCGCTGACGTGGCAAGGCGGAGGAGCGACGGCGGCTAGTGAAGTCTTAGGGGACTAGGGTTTCTTTATGTTTAGGTTTAGATAATGGGGTTTGGGCTTTAAGGGTTTTTTGGGCTTTTAGTTTTTTTTTTTTTTTTTTTTGTATTTGAGCTTATAATATAGACTATTTAATGGACTTTTATTCTTTTGTATTTTATTGGGCCAAACAAAATTGGACTTCGATAATATATATTAAAAATATGTATTATAATTTGATTTAAAGATTTAAGGTTATAATAGTAGTAAAAATGATATATATAGAGATATTGAATGTTATCGGATTTGGTTTGGCCTATTTTAAATTTATGTTTGGGTTAGCGTTATTTTAAATTTAGATCATTTTGAGTTTAAATCATTTGAATTTGTTTATCGGGCTTTATAAAGATAAAAAACATATTAAAAATATGTATTATTAATTGGATTATTTTAAACTATGACCCAAATACTTGAGTTTCAAAATAAGCACTAGCCCAATAAAATACATATGATAGTTTAGAGTATCATAATAAAACACACATTCTTAGGTACTATATTACATATTTTTAAACACATATGGGACAATTGTGGCAAAGCTAGCTATGGAAATTTTATGATATTGGTTCCGCTATTACAATGGCCAAAAAATAAGTTGGAACAATTTTGAGGTGTTCCAAAGAGATGGGATGGCCCAGGTCTTCCATAACATATAAACATCTCCCCGAGTTGTAGATCTTTATTATTTATGTTTGTATTGCACGAAATTTGGGGAGATGCTCCTATATGTTGAAAAACTATGTCCGCAACTTGTTGGACCGTATAGGTGGATCCACTTGTGAGTCCCATAGCTAGAAAACAAAATTCATTAAAACAAATAAGAGACAATAAAGTATATTAAACAAAAATAGGAATGTGAAGGGAAAATAAAAACAAGTTATTCGATATACCTGAATTTAAATTTGTCCTAAGTTGTATGGCCGATTTGAAGTATGACAAAGGGTGTTGTGCAAAGTCTGAACATGTGCCATGTTTCCTCCATTCGTCAAACCAAAATTTAATGTTTGACCCTCTCAATTTCAAGTTCGGCCATAGTGCGCGCAAGTTGTTCCAAAGAGCTACATCCCTTATCAACAATTGCTTTTAAATAAGAAACAAAAAATTTGATTAGATTATAGATAAATTACTTAATAGTTTCAGGCGAAGAATGTACGTATGCATACTCTGAGATCTGATTGTAGTATAATAGGTTGTGGATTGGTGCAGGGATGATGGTTATCGTATGGGGGCACCGGCTTGTCATGAGCATCTTGTGCCCAAATTCCATGTATTGTAAATTCTGTTGGGATTGGGGTTTTACATCTCAGAGTAGAGCTGCAAACTGATGGAGGCCATTGAAGTGCCAGCTTGTAGAAGTCCGGAATTGCTGGTTGCTGGGGTACTGCAAATGCTACCCATAATGAAAAATCGATACAATGCATTTTTACAAATTTACAAATAAAAAGAGAACAACTCCATATATAAATATTACATGCATGGATGGTTGGGCTGAGATTGGATGATTGTGCTTTGCAAGTAGCTGGTTTATGATCTCCTTTAGTAGCTTGGCACACATATTTGACAAAATTTTCAAAGTCCTGCAACCATGAAATAAATATTGAAGTTACTTATCCCAAAGTGTTACTTCACAATCACACCAAGAGAGAAATAAACAAACTCACTTGTCTGAGTGGCTGATTATTCCCCACCACCCATGGCACATATTCTTGAGGTGGCTTCAGATGTGCAGTCTCATTAGAATATTGCAGCAGAAGCTGCAATTTATTAATTTGGAAATTCAATGTTAGAAAAAGCAAAGGAGTGTTAATTAAATACTAAGACATGCAGCCAACCTTATATCCGAATCCAGTAGGATAGCATTTCTTGATTATCTCCTCATTCAATCTCAGCTTTTCACCACAATCTTTCCACAATGCTTCAACGGGCGCCCCCTTTAAACTTTGTTGCTCTGTGCAGCGAATGAATTCCAAGTGCTCTATCTGCACCACAGTAGAGTAATTAAACACGAGTTGGAGATGAGTACAAATACTTATGGCTAATAGAAGTTACTGCATTAGGCCATAATTAATGGATGAGACAACTATGTATAGTGTTTAAGTGACGTTCTTCTTCTCCATGTTGCACATTGTTGCATAAACTATAATTAGTTATAACACCGAAAAGAAATTGAACTTCATTAGTTAATAATGATAATACATTAAAATGAAGAACGGAGTTGTAAACCTGGCAATGGATTTCAGCATTGCCCCAAGGGACCAATCTTAGATTGATAATGGTATGGAGGTCAGTGCGGAAGACCTTGACGAGGCCATTGGAGATAAGCCAGAATATTGCAAGAGCAGCCAGAATATAGAAGATCAATGGTTGAAGATAAGCCATTGTTTCAGCGGTAGCTTTTACACAATGCTAAACATCCATTGTGCAAGACTTCTTATAGTTGAGAATTGGGATGATGAGTATCGCTTTCTGTCACTTACAGAAACCATGAGACAAATTTACAAAGTTATCATCTTTAAAAAAAATAATTATACACCACTTTAAAAAATTATTTACATGAAAGACTGTTTATCTATTTATGTATGAATGTTGTCTACACATGAAAGGAGAAATCTTATTAGATAATAGAGTTTTATAATAATTTATAACTTAAATTAAGTTATTAAAGTATTTACTGAATCATTGGCCTTCTAAAATGCTCTTAGACCATTATTTAGCGAATTAAATAAACCTACTTGGCTCATATAAATAATTTGAACCATCGTGCAGTGCCATGAGACAAGAATCTACTTAGTCTAAATGTTGTATTAATTAGCCATTAATGAATATTAATGGTAAAAAGCCAGTATGTAAGTCCTTATCATAATAAAGATAAAAGAAAATTACTTTGGCGCCACCTCTCATTAATTCATAATATTTGTGTGAATGTTTATTAATCTTCAAAAAGGATGGTCTTCTTTAATTATGAACAATTCTACGTGCTTGTCAATTCTTATTATGAAGTCATTCTTTAATAAAAATTATATATCAGTCTTGATATAGCTTTTCTTTTCTGCAGTCATCGTATCAAGCGACTTCGAGGAAAACGATGAAGAAATAGTGGGTAATTGATGGAAGAGAGTAATGATAATAATCCACCACAATCAAGTATTGAATTGAATAATATAATTCAATTTATAAATACGCCTTTTTCAAACTATTTTTAGCTAATTCAATTAACTTGCCTTTGCTATATTTAACTAGTGAAATTTTTATAAATACACCTTCAAAATTACCAATTTATTCTTCACATTCTCTTTCAAACACTCTTTGTTTACTCGAAAGCTTTCTTCTACAATTCTAGCCGAGTATTTATTTGGTTTGTTTTTTCTACCGATTAACATAATTATTTGTTGAATTATGAAAGATACGTAAATTCATGAAATATTTGTAAGGACAATGATATTCACACTTCAAACAACAATTCTAATATTCTAAACCTCCGATTTCTAACCATTCCAAGGATAAAAATTAGATATAAATGATTTTCTCCTTTTATCATGTTGAATTTAATTACAGAACAAATTTAAAGGAAAATGAGCCGGGTGTTCAAATTCTTTTAATTTATTGTAAGACTAATCATGTTTGAAGAGGCATGAATATTTTTCCCAAATTTCAAGAATTTGATTTGAAAATTACCATAACTAGTTCGCAAAAAGGTATGAAGTGAATAAAATATAGATATAATAACCCTAATTTTTTTTTTCATTTTTATTATTTTTAATTTTCAAATTTCAATCAAGTTGTTATTTTTTTTATGAAAAATTATCTAAATTGTTAAAATTTTAATGATGTTGATGTTGTGACCTAGGTGACACTCCACTTATACTTCAACGTTGATGCAATTTTTAAAAAAAAAAATTAAACTTTTAATATTTTATGTATTTTTTTATTTTTTATGAAGTATATGTATATTATCATATAGATTATAACATTATTTTTTTATGAAGTACATATGTATTAGCATACCGTATTCAACAGACTATCATTCGAGTGGCCATTCGAGTTTTCTATTTTTCATCAAATGATGATTCCCTACAGAATTAGCCCTTTAACTGATACTTTTTCAATAATTTCCCTTTAAAGAGGAATAGTATTGACAGACATATCTGTTACTTAGTTCATCCTTTCTAGTACCTCTTACCGTCAAAAGGATTCTAACTGACCCTTCTTTACCGATTTGTCTGTAACTCTCTTTAACAATCAATCCTTCCCACATGACAAACCTTTTTTCTTCTAGACATATCCGTCACTTTGTGTGAATGTTTAATAATCTTCAAAAAGGCTGGCCCTACTTTGCCATGACAAACCTTTTATCTTCTTTAATTATGAACAAATCTAATTACTTGCAAACTCAATGGGTCATACTTTATTACTAAAACATTTCTAGCTCCTTTTTTATTAAGTCATTCTTTAATATAAATTATATATGGCTTTTCTTTATTCGACTTCTTGTGGGAAAACGATACTAGTGGAAATTGGATGGAAGAGAGTAATGATAGCAATTCATCAGTGTTGAATTGAATAATATAATTGAATTTAAATCAATTAATTAACTCATAGGTAGAACTCGAAAAGGTTTAAGATTCAAAAATCTTTTTTGTTTTAATTAAAAAATTTTAAAATCTTAACTTATTGCCAATAATGTCTAGATTTTGTTTACATGTTAATTTTCCAAGATCACATTTTAAATAAATTGTTGAAATCTTAATATGTATAAATTTTTAAGATAATAAGATTGGATTTAATATAGTATAGAAATCTCTTCATCTTTTAGAATGTTACTTGGTCAGCTTTTGAAGTCGTCAAAGTTTCTCTTAGTTGGGCACAACAATTTGAATCGAGTCAGAGCATTTATAAGGCCAATCTTCCAAATTTATGCTACCAAAAGCACACTAAGGGAATGTGGGTTCATCTTTTTTCCGATGGTGTAGTGGAGTGAGCCATTGGGAATGCTTCTGCTAGAGGAGCGATACACGATCAGACCAGTAATTGGATATTCGGATATAATCGATACCTGGGCAGCTATATTCCTTTTGAGGCAGAACTCTAGGGTATTTTAGATGGGCTTCTTATTCTATTAAATAAAGGATACAAATGGGTCACAATTTAGACAAACAATTCATATGTGTCCAAGGCCTTGACCGATAAGGGGATGGAAGATTCAAGCATTACAGTTCTTAGAAGGGTACAAAGGGTTATGCGTTTTGAAGGACAGTGGTGGATCAGAGATGTGTCGAAAGAAACAAATTTAAATGCGGACCAATTGGCTAAGTTTTGCCTTGCATGGAAGTCAAGCTTACAAATTTTTGATGTACCTCCTAATGAGGTATTGGGGACTCTTCAACAAGATAAAGTTTGTGGTGCTTTTGAACAATTGATTTGATATGAGTTTGTTTTACTTTCAAAAAAAAAAAAATACAAATTATAACAAAAAAAATAGTATAGATATAAAATCATAAATTTTATAAAACATAAATTCTCAAAGAGGCATAGCACATTAACTACAAAGTTAGCCTACTAGTGATAAAATCTTCCAATTAAATAGATAAATCCAAATTTATCATATGACAATAAATGAAAAAGAAAGGTGGAACAAGCCAAAACAAGCAGATCATTTAAGCAAGAAGAGCACAAACAAACAAACAAAAATTCCTTCTTTTCTTATGTTTAGTCGTGTCGTCTTTGTAAGGAATAAAAAAGTGGCAAGAAGTCTTTATTCCCATGCTCGTAAACTCGCTCCTGTTGTTCCAATAGGGTTGGAAGCGTGTAAATTATTGTACTAAAAAATCACACAAAGTTCAATTCTCAGGAAAAAGAGGTGGATCACAAGGATCTCTTAAGTACCAAGTCTTTCCTTAGTCAGAATATTCCTTCTATTGTAATTTAATAGCACAATTAAATACTACTATTATACCCTCAAATATTGAAAGAAAAATAGGACAAGAAAGAACACAAGAGTTTTAATGAGGTTCGGTAAATTATACCTATGTCCTCGGGCACTAGCACTAGATGTTAACTTCACTATCTCCAAAACATTACAAACAAATAGAATTCCTTAAGAATTCTTAAATGGAAGAAGAGAGAAAGCTATGAGAGAAAGAATGGTTGGGATTATTGAAATGAGAAATGGAAAGGCCTATTTATAGTTAAGGTTCAAGGACCAAACCATAAATAGCCCATTATCTCAAGGACCAAAAAAGAAATTATCCCATGCCAAAATTTCAAGTCAAATTTCGGTGCAAATTCTGCACCTCCTATTCTTGACATTTTAGTCAAAATTGAAGGCTACCATTTAATTTTCATGCAATTTGTCAAAAATTTCTCATGCAGTTTAATGTTACAAAGCCATGCAATTTTCAACAATCTCCACCTTGAAGATTTGATTAGAATAATCACATCTTCACACGCTTCTTTTAACTCCCCAAATCCAATAAAGCTATCTTTTGTAGTGTCTCCAAATGCGCTCATGAGCGCCATACACCTGAAGGTGCTCAAATTCTCAGGATGTTAATCAAGTTCAAACAATGATTGAACTTGATTGTTGTTACCACCTTGGTCATCATATCTGTGGGATTATCTACAGTTGAAATCTTCTGAAGTAGAATTTTTTCTTTTTCAAATACTTCTCGTACAAAGTGATATCTTATGTCGATATGCTTGGTTCTTAAATGATAGACTTGATTTTTCGCTAAATGAATAGCGCTCTAACTGTCATAATATAGACTAATGTGACTTTGAACAACTCTCAAGTCTTCTAACAATCCATTAAGCCAAATAGCCTCCTTAACAGATTTTGTAACTGCCATATATTCTACCTCTATAGTAGAAATAGCTACTGTAAACTGTAAGGTAGACTTCCAACTCACTGGGGCTTTAGCAAGAGTAAACAGATACCCCATAGTTGAACGACGTTTATCTAAATCACCAGCAAAGTCAGAATCAACATATCCAACTACAAATTGACCAATTGCTTCATCCTGCTCAAAAACTAAACCAACGTCTATGGTTTTTCGAAGATACCGTAGAATCCATTTCACAGCTTGCCAATGTCCTTTTCTAGGATCATGCATATACCTACTCACAACTCCTACAGCTTGTGAAATGTCAGGCCGCATACACACCATTGCATACATCAAACTCCCAACTGCATTAGCATATGGGACTTTTGCCATATATTCTCTTTCTTCTTCAGTCTTCCGAGATAATTGACCACTAAGTTTCAAATGAGAAGCAAGTGGGATACTTACATGTTTTGTGTTTTCATTTACACCAAAACCTTATAATACCTTTTTCAGATATTGCTTCTGATTCAAACAAAGCTTGTCTCACTGTCTATCTCTACTTATCTCCATGCCGAGAATCTTTTTGGCCTCACCTAGATTTTTCATCTCGAACTCTTGATTCAACTGAGCCTTCAGCTTATCTATCTCTTTTTGGCTCTTCGCAGCAATTAACATATTATCAACATACAAGAGTAGATAAATGAAAGATCTGTCATACATCTTCTGCAAATACACACAATTGTCATATTTGCTTCTTGTGTATTTCTGCCTTCTCATAAAGCTATCAAATCGCTTGTACCATTACCTCGGGGATTGCTTCAACCCATATAGCGATTTGTTCAGCTTACAAACCCAATTTCTACCACCAACATGTTTGTATCCTTCGGGCTGAGTCATATAGATCTCCTCTTCTAACTCACCATGCAAGAAAGCTGTCTTTACATCAAGTTAAGCTAGCTCCAAATTCAATTATGCTACCAAGGCCAACAAAATTCTAATGGAGGAATACTTCACAACAGGGGAAAATACATCATTATAGTTAATTTCCTCCTCCTGAGCGTAGCCTTTAGCTACCAATCTTGCCTTGTAGCGAACATCTTTCTTGCTAGGAGATCCATCTTTCTTTGCAAATACCCACTTGCATCAGATTGCCCTTTTACCTTTCGGTAATTGCTCCAACTCCCAAGTATTATTCTTCCGGAGAGGCTGCATTTCTTCATCCATGGCGCTTTTCCATTTTTCACTTTCTAAGCTTTGCATTGCTTCTTGATAAGTGATAGGAATATCATCATCAACAACGAGAAGGGCGTAGGCTACCCTAACAGTAAATCGAACAGGTCTGCGAATTTCTCTCCGTTGGCTTGCAACTGCAACTAGTTCTGGTATACTCAACGGTTCTTGGGTTAGAATCTCTTCAACCTCTAATTCCTCCATTGTGGCTGGAGAATTAGACTTATTAACTGGGCAAATCCCTACCTGCTCAAACTCCACCTGTTTTGGAGTACACTCCACCTGCTGTGGAGTATCGCTTGTCTGAATATCTTCATCCGCTACCTTTTTCAATGTGGTAGATTCATCAAAGGTAACATCTTTGCTACAGATCATTTTCTTTGTGTCTAAGCACCAAAGACGAAATCCCTTTACTCCAGAGGTGATTCCCATAAAGAGAGCTTTCTTTGCCCTCGGATCTAATTTTGACTCCTTCACATAGTAATATGCAGTAGATCCAAACACATGTAAGGAATCATAAACTGTAGTCGATTTTCCAGACCATACCTCCATAGGAGTTTTTCTTTCTAATGCAGATGATGGCAAACGATTAACAAGATGGCCAGCGTATGTCACAGCCTCAGCCCAAAATTGCTTGCCCAACCCAGCATTAGACAACATACATCGAACTTTCTCCAGCAATGTTCGATTCATACGCTCTGCCACTCCATTCTGCTGTGATGTATCCCTAACTGTAAAGTGTCGAACAATACCATACTCTTGGCACACATCGAAGAACGGATCACTTTTATATTCCCCTCCATTGTTCGTCCTAAGCCGCTTGATTTTCTTGCCAGTCTAGTTTTCGATCATAGTTTTCCATTTAAAAAAAACTCCGAGCACTTCATCCTTAGTTCTCATGGTATACACCCAAACTCTTATGGAAAAGTCATCAAAAAAAGTAACAAAGTAGTGTTTTCCTCCCAACGAAGGTGTTTTGGAACACCTCCACACATCTGAGTGAACATATTCCAAAATACCTTTTGTATTATGGATAGCATTGCCGAATTTCACTCTCTTTTTCTTTCCCAGAACACAATGCTCGCAAAATTTTAGTTTGCAAGCCTTTACACCTTTCAACAATCCTTGCTTTGTCATAATTTGCAAGGATTTTTCTTTGGCATGTCCCAACTTCATATGCCACAACTGCATTGAGTCCAATTCTTTGTTACCAGAAGCTGTAGCTACTGCTCCAATAACTGTACTACCTTGGTAGTAATACAAGTTATTTTTCCTGATGCCCTTCAATGTCACAAGTGCGCCAGATGTCACTTTCAAAACCCAATCTCTCATAGTAACAACTGAACCTTTGGATTCCAAGGCTCCCAATGAGATGAGATTTTTCTTCAAACTGGGCACGTACCGAACATCAGTCAGAACTCTGGTTGATCTATCTTGATTATTTAATTTGATTGAATCTATCCCAATAGTTTTACAGGCATTGTCATTGCCCATACAAACAACTCCTCCATTTAGTTCTACTAAATCAGAGAACCACTCCCGATTAGGAGACATATGATAGGAATAACCCGAATCTAATATCCACTCATTTGAATGGAACGATGATGATGATGCAACCAGTGATAGTTCAGAGTCACTGGTATCATGCTTTGCAACACAAGCATCTGGAGCAACTTTTCCCTTATTCTTCAGCTTTGGAAAATTTTTCTTCCAATGGCCTTTCTCATGACAAAAGGCACATTCATCTTTCCCAAGTCTGGACTTTGACTTCGATCTCCCCTTCTGAGTTTTTCTCCTAGTGTATGAATGGCCTTAGACTACTAAAGCTTCTGTGTCTTTGATTGAGTTTTTCTGTTTGTCCTTCTTTCTCTGTTCATAACTGTATAAGGCCGCACAGACTTCGCTCAGAGATATATCACTCTTGCCATGAAGTAGAGTAGTTTCTAGGAACTCAAACTCCTCATGAAGTGACCCCAACAACATCAAAGCCAAATCTTCATCTTTAAATGTCTCATCAATATTCAGCAAATCAGTGACTAACTGATTAAATTTGGTGATGTGATCATTCATTGTGGTACCTGGGACGTAAGTGAAATGAAACAATCTTTTCTTCAAGTGGAGCTTATTCTGACTGTTTTTCTTCAAAAAAATTTCTTCAAGTGCCACTCACAACTTATTTGCAGAAGTCTCCTTTGAAAAAGCATACCTTTGCTCTCGAGAAAGGCATGATCGAATTGTGCCACATGCCAACCGATTGATCGCCTTCCAATCTTTCTCCAGTACATCATCTGGTTTCTTTTCATCAATGGCAATATCTAGACCCTGTTGAAAAAGGGCATCTAGAACCTCACTTTGCCACATACCAAAATGGCTCGTGCCATCAAAGATCTCCACGGCCAATCTTGTATTTGCTATTGTCGGTCTTGTCCACATGGACGATGTTGAAGTTCCTAAACCGTCCGTTATCTCCATAATCTTTCAATATACCTAAGGAAATCTTTTTTGATGTGGAAGATCAGTTTAAACTGCAACCACAGAGCATACTACGATTAACCTTTAGCTCTGATACCACTTTTTGTTCCAATAGGGTTGGAAGCATGTAAATTATTGTACTAAAAAATCACCCAAAGTTCAATTCCCAGGAAAGAGAGGTGGATCACAAGGATCTCTTAAGTACCAAGTCTTTCCTTAGTCAGAATATTCCTTCTATTGTAATTTAATAGCAAAATCAAATACTATTATTATACCCTCAAATATTGAAAGAAAAATAGGACAAGAAAGAACACAAGAGTTTTAATGAGGTTCGGTAAATTATACCTACGTCCTCGGGCACTAACACCAGATGTTAACTTCACTATCTCCAAAATATTACAACAAAATAGAATTCCTTAAGAATTTTCAAATGGGAGAAGAGAGAAAAATAAGAGAGAAAGAATGGTTGGGATTATTGAAATGAGAAATGGGAAGGCCTATTTATAGTTGAGGTTCAAGGACCAAACCATAAATAGCCCATTATCTCAAGGACCAAAAAAGAAATTATCCCATGCCAAAATTTCAAGTCAAATTTCGGTGCAAAATCTACACCTCCTATTCTTGACATTTTAGTCAAAATTGAAGGCTACCATTTAATTTTCATGCAATTTGTCAAAAATCTCTCATGCAATTTAATGCTACAAAGCCATGCAATTTTCAACAGCTCTTGGTTCTTCTTCCATTTTCGCCCACCAACTAAGGGGTAAAGTGCAATTTTACTTTTACTGATTTAAAATTTCTAAAAGACCTAAATGAATAATTTTTCACTTTAGGGGGAGCTGAGCCCGTGCTAGGCTCCCCTAGATTCACCACTGAATGTGGATTTATTCTATGAGCCAAAAGGTTAGTCTAATATAGCTTTGAGCTTTTTTGTTTTTGAAATTATTTTTTACTAAGTTTTTTAGAATCCAAATAAGCTATAAGCTAAAAATAACTAAACCATTTTAAAATTATATTTAATTAATTCAATCAACTTACCTTTTCAAATTATAATCCTAGGAATGTTCCATCTCAGGTTGTCGCATCTCCACAGCTATGAGACAAGAATCTACTTGGTCTAAATGTTGTATTAATTTATTTTGGTTAAACGATTAATGGGGCTGACGTTTGGCCCCCATTTTGTTCAGCTTTTGGGTACAAACTAAATAAATAAGAAAGACTAAAAAAGATAAAGATCAAATTTCTTGGAGCTTTCCTCTGACAAAATTTTTAATATGAATGGCATTCTATTGTGCTAATTACAGTTTAATTTCAATTTCGGTCCTTAAAAAAGTTTTTTTTTTTTTTATTTCACTCCGGCCTCTTTGTGAAATTTCTTGGAGCTTTCCTTTGACAAATATTTTCATATGAATGGTATTATAGTCCTTTTTATTCTATTGTGCTAATCACTCGGTTTCTTTGGGTTATGGGATTATAAACCTTTCGTCTTCATTAATTATAAACAATTCTAAGTGCTTGCCAATTATTATTATGGAGTCATTCTTTAATATAAGTTATATATTAGTCTTGATATAGCTTTTCCTTATTCGATTTCTGGTTGGTTCTCAATTGTTGAAGTCTTTCTACTCCCTTTGGAGGGTTCAATATCATTTCTACTGTCCTTTTCTGCAGTCATCATATTAAGCGACTTCACAGGGAAAACCATAAAGAAATAGTGAATAATTGATGAAAGAGAGTAATGATAATTATTCACCACAATCAAATCTTTATGAGTATTGAATCCAAATTGAATAATATAATTAAATTTAAATCAATTAATTAATTCACAAATTTCTTTTATAAAGTAGAACTTAGAACTTTAATGTTCTCTAGAATCTTAACCTCAAGATTTTATTGACATGTCAATTGTCAATTGTAACCTTAATGCTTATCCATTGATATACTTTATGCATTTTAATAAAAATTATGCAAATCTCACATTGTTAAAAGAAAGATTTTGAAATTCTTGTTTATAAGCAGGAAAAATTAAGTTTAGACGGTCTTGTGACCTGTGCATTGATCCACAAAGCCAATGCAATTTACATCCAAAGTCTTTTTGTTTTTGAAATTATTTTTTTACTCAATTTTTGAGAATTAAAAGAAAAGTAAACTTCTTAACTTGTAAGATTTATATTTAGTCAAACTAAAAATAATAGCTTAAACGATTGAAGTTATTTTTAGTTAAATACAGATTCATTTTGAAGATCAACAAAGATTGGTGTCCGAGTGAAACATGGATAACAAGAGGAGAATAGAGCAATAGGGGAAATAATGATATTGACTTGTTGTAGATTGTGTTGGAATAGCTAGTACCATAATTAGGGGAGAGTAAAACTCGATTCGACTCAAAAAAATTTAAAAAAATTTTAAATTTCGAGTTAATTGAATCAAGTTATCCGGTTTTTTAGCCAACTCGAATAAGTAATTTGAGTTTTGAGTTCAAGTCGAGTTAAATTTTACAATTTGAATAATAGATTGGTGTAAATACACCTTTGATCCCTGTCAATTTTGAAAATGAGCAAAATGATTTCTCTCAAAAAGAAAAATCAAACTTGTTTAAAGTATTGTGATAAGGGGAGTAGTTTCACATGGATGAACACACATTTTCATTCTGTTATAGACCAAAGAAACCTGAAGAAGATCATGTGGCACTTGATACTTGTGAAAAAGAGGGAGCACTGTGTGCTATTGCTATTGCAATTCTATTGTTGCAATTTTGCTACTACAATTTAGGGAGACTTATTTTTATCAACAAAAACGTGACAAGGTTATCTCGATTTAAAAATGTTTTATTCTCATAAAAATATAAGTATGAACAAACATAAAATATATTAATCGATCATGATTGTCCACGTATGAAAGGAGAAATCTTAGTACATAATATTTTTTACTTGTTATCTTATTACATAATAAAGTTGTAAAGAATTTAAATTATAATAATTTATAATTTAAATTAATTTAATAAATTATAATTTATTAGAGTATTTACTGAATCATTAGCCTTCTAAAGTTTTCTTAGACCATTATTAGTGAATTAAATAAACCTAATTGACTCATCTAAATAATTTGAACCATCGTGCACTGCCATGAGACATGAATTACTTTCTAGTTAGTCTAAATGTTGTATTAATTTCTTTTAACTTTTGGTTGAGCTTTTGGGTACAACCTAAATAAACAAGAAAGACTAAAAAAAGATAAAGAGATGTCCTCTTTGCAGTGGCGTATGTCGGAGGTTAGCAAAGCACGGCTCTCCTAAAACAGAAAATTGTTTATTTAAGTCTTTTAAAAATTTTAAAGTTTTAAATTAATAAAGATAAAATTACACTTTAGTCACCTTAAAAATGATAAAAAATTGATTTAATCTTTTAAAAATTATAAAGATACAGGTTATTAAAAATTACAGTTTAATTTCGACCTCTAAAAACTTTTCTAACTTCGCCCCTGCCTCATTTTTTTTGACAAATAATTTAATAGAGTTTTCCTTTGACAAATATTTTCATATGAATGGTATTATAGTCCTTTTATTCTATTGTGCTAATCACTTGGTTTCTTTGGGTTATGGGATTTCCCACTAAGTTATATAATAATTATTACCAAAATAATAATCTCATAAAATATGAGATAGGAATATTATATTTTTATACCAATTTTATTGCTATTTATATTCTTTAAATTTTTAAATAAAAAAATCACATGTTTAAATATATTTAGATTCAATTTTTTTATTATTGTAATAACAAAAAAATTAATTAAATTAATACTTAATTAGCGATATAGTACAATTATCTTCATAGGAGAGTTCATAATCAAAAAGATTCTAACATTATCCTCTTTTAGTGCTGCTTGAGTCTCCAAAAACGGTGGCACACTTCAACAAACCTTTTGTCTTCCTTAATTATGAACAATTCTAAGCGTTTCCCAATTATTATTATGGATTATATATTAGTCTTGATATAGCTTTTCCTTATTCGATTTCTTGTTGGTTCTCAATTGTTGAAGTCTTTCTACTCCCTTTGAAGGGTTCAATATCATTTCTACTGTCCTTTTCTGCAGTCATCATATCAAGCGACTTCACAGGGAAAACCATAAAGAAATAGTGGATAATTGATGAAAGACAAATTTTTACGAGTATTGAATTGAATAATATAATTAAATTTAAATCAATTAATTAATTCACACATTATTTTTATAAAGTAGAGCTTAGAACTTTAATGCTTAATATTCAATTTTTTTTAGTAAATCTTTTCTAAAATCTTATTTGAAATAAATTGTAACCTTAATGCTTATCCATTGATATACTTTATGCATTTTAAAAATTAAACAAATCTCACATTGTTAAAATTTTTTTTGAGATTCTTGTTTATAAGCAGGAAAAATTAAGTTTAGACGGTCTTGTGACTTGTGCATTGAGCCACAAAGCCAATGCAATTTACATCCAAAGTCTTTTTGTTTTTGAAATTATTTTTTTACTCAATTTTTGAGAGTTAAAAGGAAAAGTAAACTTCTTAACTTGTAAGAATAGCTTAATCGACTGAACTTATTTTTAGTTAAATAAGATTCATTTTGAAGATCAATAAAGATTAGTGTTTGAGTGAAACATGGTTGACAAGAGGACAATAGAGCAATAGGAGGAATAATGCAATAGAGCAAACTGAATTCTCTCAACAACAAAAAAAAAAAAAAAAATCAAACTTGTTTAAAGTAATGTGATAAGGGGATTTTTTTTTTTTTTGGTTGCATAGAGTTTTGAGTGTTTGATGAAATTGTCTTTGGTAGGGCTAGCATAGATGGATTGGATGTTGATGATGATGTTGAGGATGGAGATGGAGATGAAGAAGGTTTTGGGACATTTGTGGTGAGATCGAGGTGAGGTGTGAGAGGGAAGGCAACAGTGATAGGGGTTGGCACGCCTCATAGGCTACTTCGTTGACCAACTGTTTGATTGACGGTCAACTCATGTTTCCCGTTAAAATTTGGTTGATTTCTAAAAAAATCGTAATGTTTAGGGTGTCAATTAAAAAAAAGGTTAAAAGCCCAAACCCAAAATCTCATAAACATTGAGGGTATTTTTGAAAATTATGCCAAATTATCTTAAGGCCGCACGGATCGCGAGACGAAAGATCTAGACCTGTGACAAGTAGTATCCGAGATATTAGTTTGAAGACACTATTGGGATGTCGAAAGAAGAGTTTGAACAAAGGTGGGCCAAAAAGTCTTTGAGGGAGATGCTGTCGGCTGTTGAGGAACGCGTGGGAAAACTTGAGGAGTCCATGGAGGACATGAAATAGTCAGACAATGTGCTTAGGGAAAGCATTGAGGACTTGAGGAAGCAATCTAGGGACTTTGTGACCATGTGTCTCACTTCCCAAAGGGATAGCGTGCAAGAGCTACTAGATTCCCAAAAGAAAAAGCTGGCGAAAAGGAACGATGCTCTCAAAGCCATGATGAAGGCTTTAAAGGAGGAAACAACGGCCACGACGATGGCTTTGAGCACAAGAATAGACAAGCTCGAGGGAGAGCTGGCCTTTTGCCAAGCAGTCGTGGGGAAAGGAGTGTTAAGTGCAGCACTCAGTAACGAGGATGTCTCGAAGCCAAAAGAGTTTGTGGGGACAAGGTCTGCATACGATGTGGACAATTTCTTGTGGAGGATGAAAAACTACTTCTATGCCAAAGGCATTGTGGATGATGAGGGCAAGGTAAATACTGCTTCAATGTTTTTTACTGATATTGCGCTTTTATGGTGGCGAGGCAGGACCACAGATAAAAGGCAAGGTAAGACTAGGACGTGGCAAGAGTTCCAATGTGAGTTGAAGGGACAATTTTACCCAAAGTTTGCTGAGGAAGAAGCTCGGACAAAGTTGCAAAGGATAACACAATGGGGCACAGTGGGGGAGTATGTTCAAGAGTTCAAGGAACTTATGCTCCAAGTTTCAAATGTGGCCTAAAAAGAAGCATTGCTTGTTTTTCAGATTGGATTGAAGCCGTGGGTTAGACAAGAGGTGGAACAAAGAGGTGTCCAAAAGCTATCGGAAGCCATGATGGTAGCGAAATCCGTGGTTAAGCTTGGTCTAGGGAAAGACAAGCTTGGGTCTTTCCAGTCCGAGGAAAGGAGTGTACGTAAAAAGGACCACAAAGGAGACATTGTTGATGGTAATGGCAACGACGACAATGGTGGTAATGAGAAACTACGAGTTGGGAAGAAGTAACCCAATAGGAAAAGGGACAAGCTAAAATGCTTTCTCTGTGACGGTCCACACATGTTGAAGAAATGTCCAAAGAAATTCGTGCTTAAGAAGAAGCTGGTGGGTAGGGCCTTGAGACTTGGTTCAATCACAAAGGGTGTCGAATCTAAGGAGGTCGAAAGCGAGAAAAAGCCAGTGGATTACTTCTTGTGTCATGGTTTGCACAGGTTGCAAAAGTGTTCGAGAAAGTCTGTCACCGAAGGGAACAATGGAGCAGACAAGGAGCCCAAGAAGCTTGGTTCGAGCAAGGGAAAAGCTGAAGCCAAGAGGGCAAAGAGGAGCAAAAAGAAGTGAGTAAAGTGCTTCTTATGCCGTGGTCCGCATGAGTTGTGGAACTATCCAAAGTAAGGCGTAGTTAAAGGAAAGGCAATGTTCGAGCTTGGTGAGTCTTCGGAGGGGCTTCCACCCAAGGAAGATGTGAGTTTGTCATCAAACTTAGAGGAAAAAGTTACGATGAAAACAGTGAAGCTGCGACCAATTAGGTTTAAGTAGAGTGAAGAGTCGGAGTTGGCAGAGTCATCGACAAGGCTTCCACCTATGGGAGAGGTGGGTGATGCATCAGACTTCAAGGGGAAAGAAGCGATGCAAGTGGGACAGTTGACCTGAATAAATGCAAAGGTACATTCCGAACACTTTCATAATGTGTTGCATTCTAACTTGTTGACTTGGCAAGAACGTAGGGGCCCTTTCGAAGTTCATGAGCAAAAAGGCCAAAAGACTGTGGACAAAACGAAGCCAAGTGTTGCGAATCAAGAGGATTCTATTCAAGATAAGTTAGAATATGGGCAAGAGAGTGACATAACTTCTTGTCATTGAGATGTACAAACGAGTCGGATGACTCGAGTTAAAAAGCGATGGAAGCCAAGGCAAAAGTCTCGAAGGAAGGGAAAAGCTAATGCATTGAGACGAGATCGAGGTGAATCAAGTCAATGCTATTCAAAAGTAGTAACGAGGACGTTGCGAGAATGAGTAGGGGAGAATGTCAAGGGCCGTAGTTCAAAGCCCGTGACCATCACACCAAATGCATCCAATGGTGGTCTATTGTATAGATTGGGATTATTTCGCCCGTGAGAATTGGCCCGGTTCAAGGAACTATTGGAGAAGCCTATCAAATTGAAGCCTGGTTGGCCTGATAACGAAGATATGACAACTTAGGCTAATTTAGTAACTAATGTTAGAAGATAAAGGGAATCATATCTTGTAAAGATTAGATTAGATTTGATATGGCATATCTTGCAAATCCTTTAAATCATGGGATATGGTTAATCTCGTCCGTCGATGCAAATTTATCTTGACAGTCAGTTTTGAGGGAGCTCAAGTATAAATAGAGAGCCTCCCCCTTATTTGTACTCACTCCATTCATTGTTTCATTATTCTTTGTGAATAAGAGAATAGAGAGCATTTACTCAAACACTTTGTGTGAGTCCTTTCTGTTGTTCTTTTGGTTGCTTCTTTTAGCTTAAATTGCTTTCGCTCTACAATTGGTGCCTTGGAGGAGTTCTTAAGGAATCCTCACTTGAGAAAAGGCTAACTTAGGCGAGTTTGGACAAACGGATCACCTAAGGCTGCACGGATCACGAGACAAAAGATCTAGCCCCATGACAATAGGTCGAACTTGGATAAGCATAAATAGTGTTAAAATCATACTTAAGTTTGGCCTAAACTCGACCCAGCCCATGAACAACTCTAAGTTCAACGAAGAGGTGTTTGTGAATCAGGTTGGATTGATTTTATGTATGAATTAATATATTTTATGTTTGTCCAAATACGATTCGACTCGGTAGACCTAAAATTTTACCAAAACCTATCCAAATTTATAATGACTAACTTAAACTCATTTTTTCCTACCCATGTTATTTTTAGTCTAATATTTAATATTATAGATGGGTTTATCCTCTTTTTTAAAGGTTAAGGATGAGTTATGTGTAGTTCTAAGTATTATATCAAATTTTCTCAGAATATTTTTTAATATTTGTATATTATTATATAATTAAATATTCAATTTTTTGTGACATAAATTATATAATATATAAAAATAAAATAAAAATATATTATAAAAGTATAAATCAATCTAGGTTCGGGTTAGAGGTGATCGTGGGTTGGGTTGGGCCTAAGCATGATATTAACATGCTTTATGCTTGTCCAAACCCACCAATATTTTCCAAAGACTAATCCAAGCCCATTTAGGCCAGTCCATATTATTTTTTAAAATTTTTTAAAAATATTTATATTTTAATATTTTAATATTTAATAATTTTAAAATTTTTTATTTATTGAATTTTTTATATAGTCCTCTTAACATTAAAATAATGTTTACATTAAAATAGTATTATATATTTGCAAAAGATTAACTCAAGCCCATTTTAGGCCGTCCATATTATTTTTTAAAATTTTTTTAAAATATTTATTTTATTTTATTTTATTTTAATATCTAATGCGCTCTAGTGTTGGTTCTTATGATTGGTGGTATTAGCAGAATAAAAACGTTGGATTTTGTTTCATTTATTAAGTAAAATAAACTCAACTCACAATATTTAGGGGCTTCACCATTGGATTTCTCTCCGATTTGTATCAAGAATCTTGACCTCAAAATATAAAAATTCGGTCTAATCCCTCTATCTGAACTGCTATCCGACAAATTCCCAATCAGCTAGTTTAATTTAAACAACCACTACTTCATGGTCATTTGAATTCTTTAAACAACCTTTGGGATAATGTTTAAAACCTTAAATAATTCTAATTAACATTATACACTTTCTAACACTAATCATATCTTTTTAATAATATTTTAACTTTAATTAGAGTTGATTAATTAAATAAATTTAATGTTAAAAATCAAATAAAATTAATGAACAATAATCGTAAAACAAGGCTTATGGGTTCGGTTTTGTTTGTGGGACTAAATTTATGATTTTAGGGAGAGGGTTAGATTAAGGTTTAGGGTCTGGAAAGGTTTAGGATTATAGAGTCAAGGGTTTTGTTTGTTGAATATAATATTGTGTGCATTTTGAGTTTATATTCATTTCACCACTTTGGAGGATTATATTTTCGAACTATGGAAGAAATCTTTTAGATATCCAAGCAACTAAAAACGAACATAAACGGAACAATTCTCCAAATCCACAAACCAGGCAATGGCTAACATCTCAAACATATAATCCAAACAATAATAGTAATATTAAGAAGCTCACAACAAAAAATTCCTTTTACATCTTACACATTTATGTTCTAGCTCCACATATTCCATCTTCATATTTAGTATCCTTTTTAAGTCGTGATTTGTGATGGGAAAGACATTCAAGCGTTGTTTAGTTTGGCATCAAAAACATCAAAGACGGTGATTCTTGTTTTTGTCTTTCACTGTGTTTGTTTCTTTTACCATTATGTACTTTTACTATTATGAAAAACAATTATATAATCGAATCAAAGATTCACACATAGGCTGACGTGAAAAATTTTCTATTTATGTTGTTTATAATTTCTAAAATTTTAAATTAATAATGGTAAAATTGCATTTTAGCCCTCAAAAAATGGAAAAAATTGATTTAGTTCTCTAAAAATTATAAAGATATAAGTTATTAAAATGATGAAGTTGCATTTTTACTATTGTAAAAATATATAATTTTATCCCCCCAAAATAAAACTTTACTAAATTCACCCCTGATCGACAATGCTAAAATAAGTTTGTCACAAAAAATTGGCATTATAGTGGACTTGAAGCTAACAAAAAAATTAATGATGTTAATGTTTCTTTCAATTTAGGTTAGAATTTTAATTAGAATAAAATACTTAGATGAAATAATGACATTATAAACGTTGAAACACCAAATTAGAATAGAAGTATAAAGGCCAAATTCCAAATTTTAACATAGTGCAAGAACCAAATTAAAAATTTAACTATTTTTATATAATTAAAAAATAGAGGGTCTCAAACTGAAAGTTAAGTATTAATGTTAAGCATTGGGGGGTGATAGTTTTCTGTCACTTTCAATAAACCAAGTGACAAATTTGCAAAGTTATCATCCCTAGAGAACAATTATACACCACCTTAAAAAGGAAGACTTGAAATCGAGTCTTTAGATGGAGAAACGAGATATATAAAACAACAAGCTTAAATTGTGGATCAGTTTCATATATAGGGTTGCTTGAGAAAGAGCATACATAGAAACAAGGTGTAGTTGATGACCTAATGATCTGGTAACTCCAAATCCATGTCCATTGTAATTGGTGAAATTTATCTTTGTTTAGCTACATTTCAGCTATTTGTTTGGGCATAAATTGTTGAGAAATGTCTTCGTTTGGGGTTCAAGTTGTGCTACTGCTAAATATTGCATTCAAGAAATGGAAACTCAAGTGAAGTACATGTGGGTTATGGTGTTTATTGTGAGTATAAGCATTGTAGGGTTCCATGGAACTCAATAGCTTTCAAAAAGTCAAACAAAATTAAATTTTTGGTGGGGATTGAAACTCAATCAATAAAAAGGGGGAAAATCGAAAATTGGAACAATAAACAATTAATGTAAATAAAAAACTCAAAACTTTTGAAAGTAATTACCTTTTCTGAGAGGGAAAATATTTGATTTTTTTGTTCAATTGCTTGAATCTGGTTGGTGAGTTTCCATTTTCGTTTTATGAAATTTCCGTTTTCTTTGTTTTCAAACTTTCAATTGTTTATTGTGTGGTTTTTTGGGGTATATAATGCAAAATCTTGTAATTCCATTTTGTTATGCATTTTAAACTTATATTCATTTCACCACTTTGGAGAATGATATTTTCAAACTATGGCAGAAATCTTATAGATATCTAAGCAACTAAAACCAAACATAAACTCAACAATTCTCTAAATACACAAACCAGGCAATGGCTAACATCTCAAACATATAATCCACACAATAATAGCAATGCTCACAACTAAAAATTCCTATTACATCTTACACATTTATGTTCTACCTCTCCATCCATCTTCATATTCAATATCCATTTCATGCATATCCTTCTTCATATTCAGTATTCATTTGATGCATCTCTCGTTGGTTGATGTATTATATGTTTCTCAACCTCTTGTATTCCATTGATACCAACCAGGCTCTCAAAATAAGCATGAAGGGTGATGTCCGCCCAAATATGATCTAGATAAGTATTAATCTCAAGCTCCTTAAGCTCTTGGGTGGAGGCGTCAAATAAAAGTACTTCATTATTTGTGTCTCTAAGAAACAAGTCACCATTTTTTCCAAATCCCAATGGGTGTACAACTCCAGAAATGGATTTAATATTGAATTGTTTAGTTCACACTCCTTCACTTGTAACCCATAAATCAAAAGACGTGTCAATTCTTTCCGAGGGGTAAACTATAGCACCAAGTGATCCATTAAACACCAATAAATCAACATAGTATTCTGGGAAAGACCCAACGAATTCTGGGATAGGTAAAATTGAGAACTTCTCATTCCCCATGTCAAATAAAAGAATTAGTCCTCTAAAATCAAGATATGCCCCTGTCTCTGTTTTCCAATAGCAAATTCCATCTACACAATTATTTCCCAAAGTTGTTTCAGTTGGTGTATAATCAGGAGATGGAATTTCCTTCCAGGAATTACTTCTAAGAGAATACAACTCAACTTGGTACATTGAGGATGTGGATGTTCTTCTTCACTATTAACAAAAGTAAGAGTAACAAATCGTATGACTTTGTAGTCATCAATTTTAGAATCAAACCCAAAAGCAGCGTGGTAAAATTCAACGTCATCTAAAGTAAGGTAGGTTTCTTCGAATGGGGAAAAATATGAAGGGCGTTGGATTGAAGATGGGGGAAGGATTTTAAACTCTCTGGTTGATGGGTTCCAAATGGCAGCGTTATCCGTTGAAGGATCAAGTAAACACAATAATCCATGACAAGCACCATAAACAGAGGGGATATCATTCTTAAAAAAGGGCAAGTGAATGTTCTGTTTTACCATACAATTTTGATCTTTTTCGGTTGAAAGTTGAGAGAAATAAGGTTGGAAGGTGTTACCATCACGGCGACTAAGAAGTAGATTAAGGTTGTTGTTTTCAAGGTTGTTGTGATAATTATTGGAAATGAAATGAGGAGTTTGAAAAGAAGAACACCAACACTTACAAACACAGTTGAAGCGAGTAAGGGATTTAACTGGAAGCTTTGACAGAATTTCCATAACCAAAGCTTCTGGCAATTCAAATCTGGGCCTCTGCATCTTGCTATTTTGATTTTCTTTGAAATTGACTAAGAAGAATAAATAAGCAAGCAAAATGGGAGTTGGTAGGTGTCATCTATGGTCCAAACCTTAACCATGAAGCAAAGAAGCATAAAAGGTAAGCATTTGATACGTTATAATAATTATATGCAATTTAGGAAACTTTCCTTTTTTGCATTTGTATCCATGTGAGGAAGGATTAAGATAAAATATAACAAAATACATACCTTTTGAATTTAATCCCCAATTTTTAAGATTAAATTTAAAGGATACAATATGCTTACATTTATTTACTTTTTGTATATTTGAAATTTAATACTTAATTTTTTATTTTTAAGAATTCAATTTCTCTATTTGTTTAAAATTGCAAATTTTGGTATGGTTAACTCCGTTAAAATTGTTAAAATTCTTTGGCATAATTGTCGAAAATACTCTCAATGTTTATGGGTTTTTGGGTTGAGCCTCTAACTTTTTCTTTTTGGATTGACACCCTCAATATTACAATTTTTTCATAAATCAATCCAATTTTAACGGGAAACGTGAGTTAACTGTCAGTCAAATCACAGGTCAATGAAGTAGCCTATGCGGCGTGCCGCATAAGTAGGAGGTCATAGATGACGTCATTTATAAAAATAAAATTGTTTAACAAAATTCCTTTTTTTTTTTTCATTTTGTTTCAATCTTCTTTGTTCTTCTCCTCTTTCTCTCTTCCCTTCGAGCAATTGTTGCCGTTTTGTCCAACCCCGTCGTCGCCTTGCCTCTCACTCCTCACCGTCCCAAGCCCCACCACCGCTCACTTCCCTCTCACTCCTCACCATTGATCTCATTGGCATCTCTTCTAACATTTGTGGTGAGATCAGCAGTGAAGAGTGAGAAGGAAGGGTGCGGTGGTGGGGGTTGGGACGGTGAAGAGTGAGAAGGAAGGCGGTAGTAGCGGTGGGGGTTGGACAAAATGGCAACAGTAGCTAGAGGGGAAAATAGAAAGAGGAGAAGAAATAAATTGAAACAAAATGAAAAAAAATGTTAAACAATTTTGTTTATGGGTGACATCATCTATGACCTCGTGCTTATGTGGCAAGTCACATAGGCTACCTCGTTGACCTGCAGTCTAACTGACGGTCAACTCACATTTTCTGTTAAAATTGGGCTGATTTATTAAAAACTCGTAACGTTAAGGGTGTCAATCCAAAAAAAATGTTAAGGGCTCAAACTCAAAAACTCAAAAGCATTGAGGGTTTTTTCGATAATTATGTCAAATTCTTTGTTAAATTTGTTGGTTTGATATTCTAAAATTAAAAAAAAAAAATGTACTTACTCCATAATCATGTCACAGAAAATGGCATTATAATGACTTGAAGCTAACAAAAAAAATATTAACGATGTTAACACTTATTTAAAGATACGTAACATAATTTTAATTAGAATAAAATATTTAAACTAAATAATGACATTATAAACATTGAAGCACCAAATTACCAAATTATAAAAGAAGTATAAAGTCCAAAATTGAAATTTAAATAATCATACAATTACTTTCTATGTTGTTGCATATCATTTCCAAATATATAAAACCATCCATATTCAACTATAACATATTGTACACCAAAAAATTTTTTTTTGAAATCAAACAATTGAAGAAAAAGAGTTAGCTGGATGCTACAGAACAGTAGTCAATGTCTGACGGTTTGACTTTGGCTTGCGCTGCATGATTCTAGCTTGTTATGAATGCTTAAACTGTGGGTCACTTTCATAAGACTTTTTCTCTAATTCCATGTCCATTGTAATTGCTGAAATTCATCTTCATTTTCAGCTACTTGTTAATGTATACATTGTTGAAAAATGTTTTCGTTTAAGTTCGAGTTGTTGTGAACTGTCCCTTAAAAATCTTTAATACGCATTGAAGAAATGAAAACTCAAATGAAATACATGTAGGTTATCGTGTTTGTTGTGAGTATGATGAATTGCAGGGTTCAATGGAGTCGATGCAATGAGTAAATATTACAGCCACTGCAGGAAACATGACATCGAAAAGGAGGCTCAAAAGCTGTTCCTATGTGGATACGCAGCAAAATTCGTAAGAGCTCCTGTTTCCGAGCATTGCTGTGCTGTAATGGAGAAAAAGCTCGACAATCCTAGCTGCGTGTGCGGCCTTTTCTTTTCTCGCATGGCACATAAAGCGGGATTCTGGCCAGAAGTTACCGTCACCATCCCAAAACGTTGCAACATTCTCTTCGCCCTGTCGGTCAATTATTTACAAGAAGATTGTTTATCTGTTTATGTATTAAAGTTCTTGCTTTCTCTAATTTCACTTTTGAAATTACAAAAATAATCAACATTATTTTTATATCTAATACTAGTTTCAATCACATGTAATAAGTTTCAAAGTCCTGCAACCATGAAATAAATATTGAAATTACATGTCACAAAAATGTCTACTTCACAATCACACAAAGAGAGAAATAAACGAACTCACTTGTCTGAGTGGCTGATTATTCACCACCGCCCATAGCACATATTCTTGAGGTGGCTTCAGGTCTCATTAGCATATTGCAACAGAAGCTGCATTTTATTAATTTGGAAATTCAATGTTAGAAAAAGAAAAAGAGGAGTGTTAATTAAATACTGAGACATGCAGCCAACCTTATGTCCAATTCCAGTAGTATAGCATTTGTTGATTGTCTCCTCATTCAATCTTAGCTTTTCACTACAATTTTTCTATTAGAATGTGGCCCTCCATGCAGCTCATGCACCAGCCATCAGACCATGCAAAGCAGGCCAAGACCAAAAGCTGCCGAGCCAAGTGCTGAAGTTTGTTTTTGAGCTGTTCATTTTGTCCATTTTGTTACTTTGGTTAATGTAATGCATTCTAGTTCATTTGGAACTATTTTTGTTTTATGACTGATGGTTTTAGGTGATGATTGAGCTGATAATTCAGCTTATTGATATGTACAAGCAATGTTTATCAAGTTTCAATGTGTCTTAGTGGTATTAGGTATACATTAGGTGATGTATTTGACTTATTTTGATCAGTCAATGACTGATATATGTAAAGGCTACAAGCCAAAGTTTTCTTTAATGAAAAACCATTGAATTTCATTCAGTTTATGCTCCATTCTCTTGCTCTCATTTTCTGCTCTTGTTTTCCTTTGCAATTCTGTTTTGTTTCTTCCACAAGCATCGAGGCTTGCTGCACAAGCTTCTTGTTTTTGCTTGCTGCTTTGTTTCAAGATCCAACAATTGGTATCAAGAGCTTTCATCTTAGAGGACCTGTTGTTGAAAAGTAAATGGCTTCATCAGGCTTTTCTCCTACAGTACCACCAATTTTTAATGGTGAAGGGTTCCACATATAGGTTGTCAAGATGAGGACTTACCTGCAGGCCTTTGATCTATGGGAAGTTATCAACACTGATGTCGAGCCAGCTCCACTTCGAGCCAATCCAATAGTGGCTCAAATCAGACAACATGCAGATGAGAGGACCAAAAGGCACAAGGCCATGTCATGCATTCAGAACTATGTTTCTGATGTTATCTTCACCAGAATCATGGCTTGTGAGACTCCCAAGCCAAAGCACAGGACAAGCTCAAGGAGGAGTTCCAAGGCACTGAAAGAACCAGGCAGCAGCAGTTACTAAACTTGAGAAGAGACTTTGAAAATCTCAAGATGAAGGAAGAAGAGACAGTGAAGCAGTACTCAGACAAGATAATGGCTGTGGTCAACAGCATAAGATTGCTAGGAGAACAGTTCAGTGAGGCAAGAATTGTGGAGAAGGTGCTCTCAACATTGCCTGAAAGATATGAGGCAAAGATCTCATCCTTAGAGGATTCGAGAGACCTGGCAACCATCTCCCTAACTGAGCTCATTAATGCTCTTTATGCTCAGGAACAAAGGAGAGCCAATAGAATGGAGGAGCACCAGGAGGGAGCTTTTCAAGCCAAGGCCAAAGCAACCTCAAGCACCTCTGCCTATAAGGGCAAGAAGAACTGGAAAAACAGGCCTAAGCGTGATGCTGCAAGAGGAGGAGATCGACTCTGCAGATTTTGTAAAAGACCTGGTCATCCAGAGGCCAGATGCTGGTTCAGGCCAGATGCTATGTGTCAACACTGCAAGAAGAAGGGCCATGTTGAGAGAGTCTGTAAAGAAAAAGGTAGACCAGGCCAAAACCAACTACAGAACAAGGGTGAAGAAGCTCGAGTGGCTCAAGACACCAGTGACCATGAGGAGCAGGTCTTTGCTGTGTCATGTCTAGCTGGTCACAACAAAGGATCAAAATGGTGGTTGCTGGACAGTGGCTGCACCAATCACATGTCACCAGATGCATCAATTTTCAAAACCTTGGACAAAAGTTGCAAAACCAGGGTGAGAATTGGAAATGGTCAGTTCATAAATGCTGAAGGCAAGGGAGAAGTGCTAATATGCACTGCCACAGTGACAAAATCATCAAAAATGTGCTGTTGGTACCTGAAATTGACAGAAATCTTCTTAGCATTGCTCAACTGCTTGAAAAAGGCTACTTTGTTGTGTTCAAGGGTCAGAAGTGCCAAATCACTGATCCAAATGGATCAAGCCTTATGACAGTCACCATGAGTGACAAATGTTTTGAAGTTGACTGGTCAAGTGACTCACACTTAGCCCATACTGCTTCGACAGAAAATACCAAGCTTTGGCATCAAAGACTTGGTCATGCCAACTTCAAATCGATGGCTCGAATGGTCAGCAAGGAGATGGTTGAAAATTTCACCAAGTCAGTTCAGAATGAAAATGTATGTGAAGTTTGTCAGATGGGAAAGCAAGCTAGGCTTCCATTTCCTACAAACACCACCTGGAGAGCATCAAGCAAGCTGGAATTAGTGCACAGTGATGTTTGTGGCCCCATGAGGACTGAATCACTTAGTGGCAACAGGTACTTTATTCTTTTCATTAATGATAGTACCAGATATTGCTGGATTTATTTCTTGAAACATAAGTCTGAGGTTGCTCAAGTGTTTATGAAGTTCAAAGCTGCTGTGGAAACAGAAACAGGCTGCAAGATAAAGACCATTAGGTCAGATAATGGGACTGAGTACACTTCAGCCCAATTCCAAGCCATCTGCAATGATGCTGGCATCAAACACCAGCTAACAAATGTTTATACATCTCAACAGAATGGGGTCTGTGAAAGAAAAAATAGAAGCCTATTGGATATGGCCAGATGTCTCTTGTTTGAGAAGAAATTGCCTAAAAATTTGTGGGCTGAAGCAGTTAACACTGCAGTCTACTTACAAAATAGGCTTCCAACCAAAGCCTTAGAACAAAAGACTCCATTTGAAGGCTGGTTTGGATTCAAACCTTCAGTACAGCATCTAAGGGTGTTTGGTTGCTTATGCTATGCTCACATACCAGCTGTGAAGAGAGACAAATTGTCAAAAAGAGCCAAACCTGGTATCCTAGTAGGCTACAGCTCAGTCAAAAAGGGCTATAGGATCTTGGATCCTTCAACCAACAAAGTCCAAGTGAGCAGGGATGTTGTGTTTGATGAGAAGGCCTACTTGAATTGGGAAAGAAATCAACCTGAAGCCACCTCTGAAGAACTCATGACTGATCAGTTTGACTCTGATCAAAATGAGCCTGACATGGATGTTGATGATGAACCAGTCAGGGGTACAAGAACATTGGCTGATGTTTATGAGAGGGAAAATGTTTCACAAGAAGAACCAGGCTACTTTGAAGATGCTGAAGCACATGAAGGCTGGAGACAGGCAATGTCTGATGAAATAGCCATGATAGAGAAGAACCAGACATGGGAACTGGTTCCTAGGCCAGACAACAGGAAGATTATTGGAGTAAAATGGGTCTATCGAGCCAAGCAGAATGCAGATGGAAGCCTAAACAAGCTCAAAGCCAGGCTAGTTGTGAAGGGCTTTAGCCAAAAGTATGGCCTGGACTACATGGAAACATTTGCACCAGTGGCCAGGCTAGACACCATCAGGCTGTTGGTTGCCTTAGCAGCTCAAATGCAGTGGAAAATCCATCAGATGTAAAACCAGCTTTTCTCAATGGTTACCTAGAAGAAGAGATATATGTGGAGCAACCTGAAGGTTTCAAAGTGCCACACAAGGAAGACATGGTCTACAGGCTGAAGAAGGACTTGTATGGGTTAAAACAAGCTCCTCGGGCCTGGTATAGCAGAATTGATAGTTATCTGGTTGGTTTGGGATTCGAAAGAAGCCTCAGTGAGCCTACTCTGTATGTCAAAAAGGAAAATGGTAAAACACAGCTTATTGTGTCTGTATATGTTGATGACTTATTGGTTACAGGAGGAGATCAAGCCATGCTTGCTGATTTCAAAACTAAAATGCATCAAATGTTTGAGATGTCTGTTCTTGGAGAAATGACCTACTTTCTAGGGATGGAAGTGACACAATCACAGGCTGGATTCTTTCTTAGTCAAAAAACTTTTGCTATAAAGATTCTGAAAAAATTCTCAATGCAGAATTGTAAAGCAACAAGCACTCCAGTTGCTATTGGAGAAAGATTAACAAGTCAAAGCAACTCAGAAAAGGTTTGTGAGACAACCTATAGAAGCCTGGTTAGATGCTTGCTGTACTTAACAGCCACAAGACCTGACATAATGTTTGCAGTGAGTCTATTATCAAGATTTATGCACTGTTGCAATCAGGACCATTTTCGTGCAGTAAAAAGAGTCCTCAGGTACATTAAAGGTACCCTGAACTATGGCATGCATTACAGCAAGGCAAAAGATCTAAGACTCATTGGTTATACTGATAGTGACTGGGCTGGATCAAAAGATGACTTAAAGAGTACCTCAGGGTATGCCTTTACCCTTGGTTCAGCTATGTTTTGCTGGAGCTCCAAGAAGCAATCGATAGTTGCTCGATCCAACAGAACAGGTCGAGTATGTGGGCTCTTCTTTGGAGCGATAAATCAAGCCATTTGGCTTAGGAAAATTCTTGGTGATTTAAACCTATATCAAAAGGAAGCAACAGAGATTTATTGTGATAACATGTCTGTTGTTGCAATTGCAAAAAATCCTGTCTTCCATGGTAGAACCAAGCACTTCAACATTAAGTTGCATGTGGTAAGGGAGATGGAACAAGCTCGTGAAATAGAGCTGGTTCATTGCAATTCAGAAGACCAAGTTGCTGATATTTTCACAAAGGCACTATGTACTTAAAGGTTCATCAAGTTAAGGAAAGAACTTGGAGTTAGCAGCATGGAAACCAAGGAGGAGTGTTAGAATGTGGCCCTCCATGCGGCTCATGCACCAGCCATCAGACCATGCAAAGCAGGCCAAGACCGAAGCTAGAGCCAAGTCTTTGAAGTCACATTTTTGAGTACATTCATTTTGTCCATTTTTTTACTTTGGTTAATGTAATGCATTCTAGTTCATTTGGAACTATTTTTTTTATGATTGATGGTTTTAGGTGATGATTGAGCTGATAATTCAGCTTATTGATATGTACAAGCAATGTTTATCAAGTTTCAATGTGTCTTAGTGGTATTAGGTATACATTAGGTGATGTATTTAACTTATTTTGATCAGTCAATGACTAATTTATGTAAAGGCTACAAGCCAAAGTTTTCTTTAATGAAAAACCATTGAATTTCATTCAGTTTATGCTCCATTCTCTTGCTCTCATTTTCTGTTTTTGTTTTCCTTTGCAATTCTGTTTTGTTTCTTCCACAAGCATCGAGGCTTGCTGAACAAGCTTCTTGTTTTTGCTTGCTGCTTTGTTTCAAGATCCAACATTTTCCACAGTGCTTCAACGGGCCCCCTCTTTAAGCTTTATTGCTCTGTGCAGCGAATGATTTCCAAGTGCTCTTTCTACACCACGGTAGAGCAATTAAACACAAGCTGGAGACGAGTACAAATACTTATGGCTAATAGAAGCTACCAAATCAGGCCAGAAATGGATGACACAGCTATGTATAGTGTTTAAGTGGCATTCTTCTTCTCCATGCTGCACATTGTTGCATAAACTATAATTAGTTACAGTAGCAAAAAGTAATTAAACTTCATTAGTTAATAATGAAAATACATTAAAATGAAGAATGGAGTTGTAAACCTGGCAATGGATTTCATCATTGCCCCAGGGGACCAATCTTAGATTGATAATGGTATGGCGGTCAGTGTGGAAGAACTTGATGAGGTCATTGGAGATAAAGGAGGCACAACGTGGGCATAAACTTATTTCATAGTATAGTGACAAAGTAACCCTGTCATTAACATTATCTAAAGAGGAATGTGAGGGAAAAATAAGCCAGAATATTGCAAAGGCAACCAGAATATAGAAGATCAATGGTTGAAGATAAGCCATTGTTTTAGTGGTAGCTTTTGCACAATGCTGAACCTCCATTGTGCAAGGCTTCTTATAGTTGAGAATCAGGATGATAAGTATTGTTTTTTGTTGGTTTCAGAAACCACGTGAAAAATTTGTAAAAAATAGCTAGCAAAATATTATAGTAAAATATGTCATTAACTTTTCTTAACATAGCTTTAGAGGCGTCTGTTTCATTATGTATAAAATGGTGATTTGGCTTCACAAGTAATTGCTTATAATGGTTTATTGATTCTAGTCAATGTAATAATTTATATATATGAAAGTTGTTGGAATTTTTGTTTCTTTAAATTTTAAGGGTTTAAATTTTGATTAAGAGTATGGTAATTAATGGTTAGAGGAGAAAATGAATTTATTTGTTTTTATAAGTACCAACCACTACTCTTTCACATCAAATAGTGTAGAATCTTAATTTAACAAAAATGGATTTGCTTTTACATATGAACTTATCTACCATAATATTAATGCAAAAGGGATACTATGAGTGATTGTCGCAGATCATACCATAGCTAAAATTGGACAAAGCAGTGCGACAACCAACAAAGCTAAGATTTATTTATCAAATCCTTTCTATCTCAGCTCAGCCATCAAGATGTAATGTAGTAGTTTATACTTCTGGGTTTAATTTCTCAGGAATTAAATTTATTATCAAAATTAGATTCATCCTTAATCGAATTGGGATGAGATTATTTCAAGTTTTCCTAACGTAACCAATGCCTCATTTATTAATAGTATATAATCATGTTCTATATTTTAAAGTAGAAAAAAAATGATTTTATGAAACACACAAGGTTTTATAGGAGAAAATAGTGAGAAGATTAAAAATGAATATAGCCTTTTTAAGTCATGATTTGTGATGGGAAAGAAATTCAAGCATTGTTTAGTTTGGCATCAAAAACATCAACGACGGGGGAAAGGATTGTATGAAACAGTGACGCCACATCATCTGTATCCCTTTCCAATAGTTTTATACCACATCAATACTCTTATCCTGAAAAAAATCAAATCCAAATTAAAATACTGAAATTCAGGATAAAATCTTAAAATTCAGGATAAGAATACTGATGTGGCATAAAACTATTGGAAAGGGATACAGATAACGTGGCGTCACTGTTTCATTCAATCCTTTCTCCAAAGGCGGTGATTCTTGTTTTTGTCTTTCACTGTTGTATAGGCCCAAATCTGCCCGGGCCCGTACCAACATAAACCAAAATAATAATAAAGCTAATATAAAGTCCAATTTTTAAGCAGTCCAAGGCCCAACAACAAATTAAACCCAAATTATCCCAATTACAGCCCAAAATATTTTAAGAACAGAAACCCTAGGGTTTCTCCCCCTTGCGCCGCAGCCAAGCCTCAGCCTTCAGCACCGTACGACCACCACGCGTGCCTCCGTACGCCTCACGCCAAGTGCCAGCACACGCTTCGTACCTACGAAAAAACAGACAAACAACAGCAGGGCACGATAGCAAAAAAAGGAGACAAAAATGTTGTATTCTCATTCGGCTATAAAGCCATTTCTTTTTCAATTGTATAAGTTTTTTTTACGCATATTGAATAAAAAGAAAGTAGTCAAAATTTTAAGAAGGTGATTTTTGTTTAAAATTCTTGAAGTTTTCGCATTTCCTGGGTTCATTTTTCTTCAAATCATTCATCATTTCATTAGAAAACAAAGAATAAGTGAAAGAGGAAGCCTTACCTTGCGAATAGGCCACAGATTTCTTCTTTCGCTTCGTTGAAATCGAAGCTAAAAAGGGATCTCAAGGCTGAAAAGCCATCCTTCCAAGGCTCGAATACACTGGTCACGATTGTAGTGGCAGATCGGTGTTTGAGCAAAAGGGGATTAAGGTTCGGCCGAATATGGAAAAGGGGAGTGCTTTTTTTTTTTTTTTTGGTTCCTAAATGGCTAAGTGTATTAGTTTTAGGGTTTGTTTTGGTTTTAATAACGGATATAAAACGGCACCATTTAGGGCCTTTTAGTGGCTCCAAAACGGTGCCGTCTAGGCCAACCCATTTCGACCCGACCCAATGGCCCCCAAGATCCTCCCGTTTTTGCGGAGAGGGGATATTTGCGCGTTGGTCCTTCCCCTTTCGCGCTAACATTCAATTAGGCCCTGTTCACATTTTCTTTATTTTTTTAATTTATCCCTGAAGTTCGCGTATAAATGCAATCTAATCCGCGACTAAATGCAGCGTTTTGGGATCTGGTATATTTTCAGTTTTGGTCCCCGTGCATTCGCGCGCTTTGAGCTTCAATCCTTCTTTTAATTTCAATAGTCTATTTTATTTATTAAGTATCCTTTTTAGTATAATTTTTTTAATTAAGTCCTTTCCTTTTGTACAATTCAGTACTTTGTAAAATTCATATAATACTTATTTTTTTATATTTATATATTATTTTGATTTACCATGACAATTTTACCCCTTTTTTATATATAAAATCTTTATTTTAAGGCTTTTTTATATTGTATTGTTTTAAAATTTTTGTATAATATTTCACTTAAATGTTCTTATATATTATTATACATACGTAGCTCATGATAGAGTTTGCTTTTATTCCACATATATTATTAATCCTGTGGTACTTTACATACATAATTCCTTTTAAACCTATTTATATATATTTGTGTGTGTGTTTTTTTTAAACCCATTATGTATATGATTCATATCTCAAGAACATATCTTATTATATATATATTTTTAGAACCTTTCATATTTTTACATATTATTTAAATTATCTTTTATTATATGTACATTGTCAATTTTAAATAGATGTATCATTTTTAAAAAATATTTGGGTATGTTGTTTGATTCAAATTTCTTCCTTTATAATATCTTTTTAATAATCGTTTATATATTATTAGTTTTATTTTATACATGTAAATTATTTCAAACTCTAGCATGCATAGTTCATTTTTAAATTTTTTATTATTAATGGTTTTTGAATTGTTGCACATTATATTGACTCCTAGTGTCCGCATTGTTTTGTATATTATGTATTGTTTTTTTAGTTTTCATTTCATTTCACATATAACTGCTGCATATTGTTTACTCTTCATTTGTATTATAATTTCAATTGTTATTCATCTATATTTGAAAATTTGTTGTGTTTCCTTCTAATATGTTTCTTTGGTGAATTATATTTTAGTTTCTTATTAATGTTTTAAATAAGATATGAACTCATTGCCATGATGTGTTTATTAATTCATTTTTTATGTTTATACTGTTATTCTTCGCCAAGTATAGTACTTTATTTGTACGTATTGTCCCATGTTTATAATTTCGCTTTTGTTTGCAAATGTTACTTTGTAATTTGCAACTTTTTGTTTTAAGATTAATTATTCCATTTTATTTCAAGTCAAATTAATGCGTTTTGAGTTGGTTTTACAATTTTTCATTTGAAAATTCCTTAAAACAAAGGTAATGTTTAATGTTTGAAAATTCAGGAAATCGTGCCCTATCGTGCTGGGTTTCGATTTCCCGTTTGTTCAAAATAATCGAATATTCCTTTATAATTTCACTCATGTTTTCTAAATTCTAAAACAAGGCAATGTTCAATGTTTGGAAATTCGAGGAATTATGCCCTACCATGCTGGGTTTTGGTTTTTCGTTGGACTAAATAATTGGGCATCCTTTTGTAATTTTCAGCATATAAGCTTTTGGAAGTCAAAAATTGATCGTGATTACGAGGGTTTAAAGGATCACGTCCTAACGTGCTGGATGTAATACTATATTCCTCCGAAACAAGAGAATTTTGACGTCCGATTTGAGTCATTCAAATGTTTTAAAAAAAATCGTATTTCAAAACATTTTTTAGACATAAGGACATTATTTAATTAATTTGGTACCAATTTTGGGCGTAATGGGGGTGCAAATCCTTCCTCGTACATAACCGACTCCCGAACCCGTTTTCTCGAATTTCGTAGGCCAAAATTGATTTTTTTAATAAAATATTTTATTAGGTGATCTGATCATACCTAAAAAAAAAAAAAAGGATTGGTGGCGACTCCACATTTGGTTTTGAAAAGTAGATCCCCGTATTTTTCAAATAATAAAAATGATTTCGACAACTGTATTTGTTTCTTTTACTATTATGAACTTTTACTATTATGGAAAACAAATTATATAGTCGAATCAAAGGTTCACACATGGGCTGACATGAAAAATTTTCTATTTATGTTGTTTATAATTTCTAAAATATTAAATTAATAATGGTAAAATTACATTTTAGCCCTCCAAAAATGAAAAAAATTCTTAAAAATTATAAAGATATAAATTATTAAAATAGTGAAGTTGCATTTTTATTATCATAAAAATATATAATTTTATCCCCCCAAAATAAAACTTTCCTAAATTCACCCCTGATCGACAATGCTAATATAAGTTTGTCACAAAAAAATTGGCATTATAGTGGACTTGAAGCTAACAAAAAAATTAATGATGTTAATGTTTCTTTCAATTTAAGTTAGAATTTTAATTAGAATAAAATACTTAGACGAAATAATGACATTATAAACGTTGAAACACCAAATTATAACAGAAGTATAAAGGTCAAATTTCAAATTTTAACATAGTGCAAGAACCAAATTAAAATTTTAACTATTTTTATATAATTAAAAAATAGAGGGTCTCAAACTGAAAGTTAAGCATTATTGTTAAGCATTGTGGGTGATAGTTTTCTGTCACTTTCAATAAACCAAGTGACAAATTTGCAAAGTTATCATCCCTAGAGAACAATTATACACCACCTTAAAAAGGAAGACTTGAAATCGAGTCTTTAGATGGAGAAACGAGATATATAAAACAACAAGCTTAAATTGTGGATCAGTTTCATATATAGGGCTGCTTGAGAAAGAACATACATAGAAACAAGGTGTAGTTGATGACCTAATGATCTGGTAACTCCAAATCCATGTCCATTGTAATTGGTGGAATTTATCTTTGTTTAGCTACTTGAGAAATGTCTTCGTTTGGGGTTCAAGTTGTGCTAAATATTGCATTCAAGAAATGGAAAATCAAGTGAAGTACATGTGGGTTATGGTGTTTATTGTGAGTGTAAGCATTGTAGGGTTCCATGGAACTCAATAGCTTTCAAAAAGTCAAAACAAAATTAAATTTTTGGTGGGGATTGAAACTCAATCAATAAAAAGGGGGAAAATCGAAAATTGGAACAATAAACAATTAATGTAAATAAAAAACTCAAACTTTTGAAAGTAATTACCTTTTTTGAGAGGGAAAAGATTTGAGTTTTTTGTTCAATTGCTTGAATCTGGTTGGTGAGTTTCCCTTTTCGTTTTATGAAATTTCCGCTTTCTTTGTTTTCAAACTTTCACTTGTTTATTGTCTGGTTTTTTGGGGTATATAATGCAAAATTTTGTAATTCCATTTTGTTATGCATTTTAAACTTATATTCATTTCACCACTTTGGAGAATGATATTTTCAAACTATGGCAGAAATCTTATAGATATCTAAGCAACTAAAACCAAACATAAACTCAACAATTCTCTAAATACACAAACCAGGCAATGGCTAACATCTCAAACATATAATCCACACAATAATAGCAATATTAAGAAGCTCACAACTAAAAATTCCTATTTCATCTTACACATTTATGTTCTAACTCTCCGTCCATCTTCATATTCAATATCCATTTCATGCAGATCCTTCTTTATATTCAGTATTCATTTGATGCATCTCTCGTTGGTTGACGTATTACATGTTTTTCAACCTCTTGTACTCCATTGATATGAACCAGGCTCTCAAAATAAGCATGAAGGGTGATGACCGCCCAAATATGATCTAGATAAGTATTAATCTCAAGCTCCTTAAGCTCTTGGGTGGAGGCGTCAAATAGGAGTACTTCATTATTTGTGTCTCTAACAAACAAATCACCATTTTTTCCAAATCCCAATGGGTGTACAACTCCAGAAATGGATTTAATATTAAATTGTTTAGTCCACACTCCTTCACTTGTAACCCATAAATCAAAAGATGTGTCAATTCTTTCCGATGGGTAAACAATAGCACCAAGTGATCCATTAAACACCAATAGATCAACGTAGTATTCTGGGAAAGACCCAACGAATTCTGGTATAGGTAAAATTGAGAACTTCTCATTCCCCATGTCAAATGAAAGAATCAGTCCTCTAAAATCAAGATATGCCCCCGTCTCTGTTTTCCAATAGCAAATTCCATCTACATAAATATTTCCCAAAGTTGTATAAGTTGGTGTATACTCAGGATATGGAATTTCCTTCCAGGAATTACTTCTAAGAGAATACAACTCAACTTGGTACATACTATGAGGATGTGGATGTTCTTCTTCACTATTAACAAAAGTAAGACTAACAAATCGTATGACTTTGTAGTCATCAGTTTTAGAATCAAACCCAAAAGCAGCGTGGTAAAATTCAACGTCATCTAAAGTAAGGTAGGTTTCTTCGAATGGGGAAAAATATGGAGGGCGTTGGATTGAAGATGGTGGAAGGATTTTAAACTCTCTGGTTGATGGGTTCCAAATGGCAGCCTTATCCTTTGAAGGATCAAGTAAACACATTAATCCATGACAAGCACCGTAAAGAGAGGGGGTATCATTCTTAAAAAAGGGCAAGTGAATGTTCTGTTTTACTATATAATTTTGATCTTTTTCAGTTGAAAGTTGAGAGAAATAAGGTTGGAAGGTGTTACCATCACAGCGACTAAGAAGTAGATTAAGGTTGTTGTTTTGAAGGTTGTTGTGATAATTATTGGAAATGAAATGAGGAGTTTGAAAAGAAGAACACCAATACTTACAAACACAGTTGAAGCGAGTAAGGGATTTAACTGGAAGCTTTGACAGAATTTCCATAACCAAAGCTTCTGGCAATTCAAACCTTGGCCTCTGCATCTTGCTATTTTGATTTTCTTTGTAATTGACTAAGAGGAATAAATAACCAAGCAAGATGGGAGTTGGTAGGTGTCTGCTAGGGTCCAAACCTTAACCATGAAGTAAAGAAGCATAAAAGGTAAGCATTTAATACGTTTTAGGCAAATTTCCTTATTTGCATTTTTATCCATATCAAGAAATAATGTATTTTCATAAAATAACTGAGGAGTTATTTGTATTTTAAAAGTTAACTCAGCCATTAAGATGTAATGTAATAGTTCATACTTCTGAGTTTGGTTTCTCAGTAATTAAATTTATTATCAAAATTAGATTTATACATGTTGCGCGGAAGCGTGTAAAAGAGTAAAATTTTTGTACTGAAAATGACACTAAGTTCAACTCTTAGGAAAGAGAGGTGGATCATGAGGATCACTTAAGTACCAGGTCTTTCCTAGCCAGAATATCCCTCTATTGTAATTTAATAGCATAATAAATCATTACAATCACACTCATAAAATATGCAAAAATAAACAATAAAGAACATTAGAATTTTAACGAGGTTCAGCAAATTTTGCCTACGTTCTCGAGCACTACCAAATATATTTCACTCCAAAAATACAAGTGAAATTTACAAATAGTTAGAGAGAGAACACTGCCTTAAGTAAAGAATGACAAATATGGGATGAAGAAAATGAGAAATGGTTAGGCTTATTTATAGTTGAGGTTCAGGGATCAACTTGCAAAGTCCCTATACAATTAGGGACCAAAATTGCAATTATCCCATGCCAAATTTCAAACCAAATTTCGGTGCCTTAAATGTTCTGATTTCCGGTGTCAATTTTCTCACACCATATCTTTGACTTTTCAAAGATATGGGTAGCTGCTAATAATCTGCACCTTGAAGATTTGATTAGGATAATCTTATCTTCACATAATTCTTTCTGCTTTTGACAATAATACTTGATAGTGTCTTCTTCAACTGTTAAATTTGCAGGATATTGACCAAGTTCAAACAATGTTCGAACTTGGTTGCTGTTACCACCTTGGTCATCATATATGCGGAATTATCTACAGTCTTAATATTCTGAAGATGAATTTTCCCTTCATCAATAATTTCTCACACGAAATGGAATCGTACGACGATATGCTTTGTACGTGCATGATAAACTTGATTCTTTGCTAAATGAATAGTACTTTGTCTATCACAATACACGTTAATATGCTTCTGAACCAATCCCAAGGTTTTAACCATACCTTGTAACTAAATAGCTTCCTTTACAGCCTCTGTTACAGCCATGTATTCGGCTTCTGTGGTTGACAACGCAACTGTAAGCTACAGTGTAGACTTCCAACTTATTGGTCCTCCAGCAAATGTAAACACATAACCGGTGGTTGATCTTTGTTTGTCCAAATCACCGGTATAGTCAGAATCAACGTACCTAATAACACATTTACCAAGTGTATTATCCTGCTTGAACAGTAATCCAACATCCACGGTCTTCTGAATATACCGTAGAATCCATTTTACAGCTTGCCAATGTCCTTTTCCAGGATTATGCATATACCTGCTCACTATACTAACTGCCTGTAAAATGTCGGGTCTTGTACACACCATTGCATACATCAAGCTACCCACTGCATTAGAATACAGAACTTGCAACATGTATTCTCGTTCCGTATTCGTCAAACGAGATAGTTGTGTAGAAAGCTTGAAATGAGAAGTCAACAGGGTACTTACAAGTTTTGTCTGCTCGTTCATGCCAAATTGTTGTAGTACCTTCTTCAAATACTACTTCTGAGACAAGCTAAAGCTAACTCTACCATGAGCTTTATCTCTACATATTTCCATGCCAAGAATTTTCTTAGCTTCACCTAGATCTTTCATCTCAAATTTGAAATTGAGTTGAGTCTTCAATCTCTTAATCTCAACTTTGCTCTTAGATGCTATCAACATATCATCAACATATAAGAGCAAGTATATGAAAGTTCCTACTTGTAGTTTTTAAAAATACACGCAATGATCAAATTTACTTCTTGTGTACCTTTGCCCTTTCATAAACTGATCAAATCGCTTGTACCACTGCCTCGGAGATTGTTTCAATCCATAAAATGACTTTGTCAATTTTCAAACCCAATTTTCTTTATCAGTAACCTTGAATCCATCTGGCTGAGTCATATAGATTTCCTCTTCCAAATCACCATGTAAAAATGCGGTCTTCACATCAAGCTGAACTAGTTCAAAGTCATATTGAGCAACTAATGCTAGCAAAATCCGAATAGACGAATGCCTAAGAACTGGAGAAAACACTTTATTGTAGCCAATTCCTTCTTTCTGAGTGTAACCCTTTGCTACCAATCTAGCCTTGTATCGAATTTCATTTTTACTAGGAAATCCTTCCTTCTTTACATATACTTATTTGCATTCAATTGTCTTCTTTCCCTTGGGCAGTGTCACCAACTCCCAGGTCCTATTTTTATAAAGAGATTGCATTTCTTCATTCATGACTTACTTCTACTTTACACCATCAGGGTTTCTTATTACTTCTGTGTAAGTAGACGAAACATCATCTTCCATAATTGGAAGTGCATAGGCCACTATATCATCAAAACGAGTAGGCTTACGAATCTCTCTTCTTGGCCTCCTATATGCAATTAAATCTTGTTGCTGTAGAGGTTCTTGGGTTGGAAATTCTTCATCATTTGTCCCTCTAATATTAGTTGGATCATCATTAACCTTTTCAAGCTCCACCTACTGCAAAGTACTACTGGTTTTGTCATCCTTTTGTGAATCATTGTACTTTAACATGATTGATTCATCAAAAGTCACATCTCTACTGAAAACAATCTTCCTTGTATTAGGACACCAGAGACGGTACCATTTTACTCCACCAGTTATACCCAAGAATAATACTTTCTTTGCTCTTGGGTCTAATTTAGATTCTTTTACGTGATAATATGCAGTGGAACCAAAAACATGTAAAGAATCATAATCAGTAGCAGATTTACCAGTCCACATCTCCATAGGAGTTTTTCCATTTATTACATCTGATGGCAAACGGTTAATTAGATGGCACGCATATGTAACTGCCTCATCCCAAAATTCCTTGCCCAATCCAGCATTGGACAACATACATCGAACTTTCTCCAATATAGTCCGATTTATATGTTCTGCCACCCCATTCTGCTGTGGTGTATCCTAAACAGTGAAGTGTCGTACAATGCCTTCATCTTGACATACTTGTAGAAATGGGTCATTTTTGTACTCGGTACCATTGTATGATCAAAGTCGTTTGACCTTTCTACCAGTCTGAGTCTCCATCATCTTCTTCCATTTCAGAAATGTATCCAATACTTTACTTTTTCTTTTCATTAGATACACCCATACTTTTCTTGAATAATCATCAACAAAAGTAACAAAATAGTGCATACCCCCTAAAGAAGCCACTTTGGTAGGTCCCCACACATCACTGTGAACGTAGTCGAGAATTCTTTCTCTATTGTAAATTGCTGAACTAAATTTTACCCTCGTTTCCTTGCCCAGAACAAAATGTTCACAGAATTCCAATTTGCAAGAATTTACACCTTTCAACAAGCCTTGCTTCGTCAAAGTTTGCAAAGCTTTTTCACCAGCATGTCCCAATCGCATATGCCATAACCTGGTAGCCTTTGAATCTGTATCTTTCGCAAAAACTATTAATGTTGATCCAATAACTGTACTTCTATTTAAATAGTATAAGTTATTTCTTCTTGTGCCTTTCATCACCATCAATTCCACAGCTACTACCTTTAGTAGTCCATCTCTCAAAGTAATTGTGAGCCCTTTAGATTCTAGGGCCCCTAATGAGATGGGATTTTCTTCAAACTAGGTATGTAACGAGCATATGTCAAGACTTGGATTGAGCTGTCGTGATTCTTCAATTGGATTGTACGTACTCCCATTGTCTTACAGGCACTATCATTGCCCATAAAAACAACTCCACCTTCTAGTTTTTTAAGACTAGAAAACCAGTCCTTATTAGGACATATATGGTACGTACATCCCCAATCCAAAATCCACTCATTCGTATGACATGTCATTGCCATGCCAACCAAGCTAAAGTCCGACTCCTCATCATGCTCTGCTACACATCTATCAGAAATAACCTTTCCCTTTTGTAACTTAGAACACTTCTTTTTCCAATGCCCTTTCTCACGACAAAAAGCACATTCATATTTGGTGGGTCTCCCTTTGGACTTGCCCCTTCTACCAGGTTTGTTGCTGCGTGAACGATTTCTTGTTGTTAAAGCTTCTGCAATTGTATCTTTGTGATCTCTTTTATCATTCTTTCGAGTCTCAGATCTATAAAACACACTACAGACTACGTCAAATGTGATCGTGTCTTTCCCATGAAGTAATGTGGTGGTAAGATGATCATATTCATCAGGAAGGGAATTTAACAACAATAACTCTAATGACCCAAAGTCCATGGGCACAGGAAAAGTACATTATCGGGCCTCTGTCTTAGTGAAACGGGTTTGTAAATAATTATTAGGAATAATTATGAGTCTAGTTATATGCCTAATTAGGTTTTATTTAGGTGAAACTAATTTAATTTAGAGTAATTAGTAAAAAGGACTAGATTGAGTAAAGGTTAAAAGTTTAATTCTAAAACAATAGAAAGAAAAAGGGATTAAAATGGCAATTAAGCCATTTGTAATAATTGAGGCGGCAAAATGGATAGAAAAATCTAAGATTTTTATTAGATTTTATTAATTATTATTGTTAATATTATTATTATTATTATTATTTGATTTAAAAATTTTGTTATTAGATTATAAATAAATTAAAATTTGTGCCAAATGTATGATGATAAAAGTGTACATGTGTGATATGTGTATTTATACACATGTAAATATATATATTTGTATATTTTCTTAAATAATAAGTAAAATATATTTATATATATTTAATAATTATTAAAATAAGACAAGTGCATAATTATTATTGGTACATGTGTTTAAAATATATATAATTTATTATATAATAAGTAAATGATAATAATTAAATTATAAGATTTTTTTTATAATAAACAAATTGAATAATGACAATTGTAATAAAAATATTGGTACATTGTTATAAAATAATTTGTTTACTTAATATTAAAGTAATATAAAATAACTAAAAGAAATAAGTAAATAGAATAAAAAGAAAGTAAAAGAAAGAAGAACAGAAAAGAACTAAGAGCAAAACGAAAATAGGGGAAGAAAAAGGGAAAGGAAAAAAAGAGGAAAATTGGGATTTTAAATCTTCAAGTTTAATTGGTAAGCTAAATTTAGCCATTTTCTCTTAATTTTGATGTTTTAGAAGCTTTAAAACAAAGCTTGTTGGAATTAGATTAAGGTTTTGGAAGTTCTTAGGTTTTTAAGCATGGGTTATGTTGAACAAAAAGAAGAATTAGGGATTTAATTGAATAAATTTTAAGTTAGAATTGAAAAAGGGATTAAATTGTAAAAGAAGCTATAAGTTTTGTGTTTTAGGAAATTAAATTGAATGAAATTTTAAATTAGGGTTTTATAATGAACACTAGATTGTTAGGGTGAATATGGAAGGAAATTGAGTAGAAATGAAGTATAAATTAAGTTAAACAAATAAAAGAGTTAATTAGGATTAAATTGGAATTAAGGAATAAATTGAATAAAAATTTAATTAATTATTAAATTAATGTTGTAATTAATAATGTAAATTTTATTATTATTTTCGTAGCTAACAAGGAAAATGAGGTATCGGCATCCAAAGGAAAAGAAAAGATCGTTGAGGAGTAAACGCGTATTCCGGGTTTGTATTACTATAACTCAAACTATTTATTAAATGTTATATTAAATTTGTAGTCATGGGACATCTAAGATAAGGTAAATAATAATATTTGAAATTAAGTAAGAATATGTGTGAATATTGAATTATATGTGAATTGAGATAATAGATGTTTTGAATTGATCGAATATTTGAAATTGTTGTGGAAATGAATTTGAAATTAGAAAAGTAAAATAATACCCTATTAACTTGTCGGACTAGATTGGATACAAATGGCATGCCATAGGATTGTGATGTGATGAGGAGATTTGTAGCTCGGCCGAGAAGATGATTCTGTTATTATATGTTTTGGTTTAACCAAAGAGGCATGTTTCTCTATTTCAAATTTTACATTGGTCACAGTAGTCCTTGCTGATGACGATACCTCTGCCATTTTTCTCCACAATCCCAACTACTGTATATGTGAGCAACGCCAATACGTGAATAGTGTTATAAACGGTCATATTCCCCAAGTATGAATCTAGCTCTAATAACAATTGTTGCGCGGAAGCATATAAAAGAGTAAAATTATTGTACTGAAAAATCACACTAAGTTCAACTCTCAGGAAAGAGAGGTGGATCACGAGGATCACTTAAGTACCAGGTCTTTCCTAGCCAGAATATCCCTCTATCGTAATTTAATAGCACAATAAATCACTACAATCACACTCACAAAATATGCAAAAATAAACAATAAAGAACACCTGAATTTTAACGAGGTTCAGCAAATTTTGCCTATGTCCTCGGGCACTACCAAATATATTTCACTCCAAAAATACAAGTGAAATTTACAAATAGGGAGAGATAAAACAATGCCTTAAGTAGAGAATGATAAATATGGGATGAAGAAAATGAGAAATGGTTAGGCCTATTTTTAATTGAGGTTCAGGGATCAACTTGCAAAGTCCCTATACAATTAGGGACCAAAATTGCAATTATCCCATGCCAAATTTCAAACCAAATTTCGATGCCTTAAATGTTTTAATTTTCGGTGTCAATTTTTTGACACCCATATCTTTGACTTTTCAAAGATATGGGTAGCTGCTAATAATACATAATCGAATTGGGTTGAAATTATCTCAAGTTTTCCTAACGTAACCAATGCCACATTTATTAAAAGTATATAATCATGTTTTAAAGTAGAAAAAAATGATTTTATAAAACACATAAGGTTTTATAGGAGAAAACAGTGAGAAGATTAAATAGGAACATAGCCTGTGATAGCCCTATTTTGACCCTAGTCGGGAAGTGGTTTCGGGACCGCTAAACCGAGTCACTGAAATATTTGAATATAATATTTATTGTTTAAAATATGTGTTTATGCATGTGTGAATCTTTAAATGTTCTAATTGTTGCAAATTAATATGAAATTTATTGAAATGGACTTGTGTGAAAATTTTAAGAATGTGTTAGGTAAATTTTGAAATGGCTTTGTATTAAGTGACTTTAAAACTTAAGGACTTGCATGTCAAATTGACATTTTTTTATGTAGTGGCCGGCCATGTGATGTAATCATTGAAAAGCTTGTAAATTATACATATAATTGCAAAATAAAATAATTAGAATTATATAGGTTATTGGTATTATAATAAGATAAATAAAATATTAAAAGATGAAAAGAACAAGGCTTGGTTCTTCATTTGTTCTTCATTGCCGAAAGTAGGAGAGAAAACTAGGCTTCGGTCACTCTTGGATTTTGCTTGATTAAGCTCAAGAGCTAAGAGGGTCAAAATCGGATAAAAGAAAAGAAAAAGCAATCGAGTAGTCCATCCGCAACTATTCAAAATATCCGAGATCTCATTTGGAAGTTATAGACTCGGGGATCGTCAGCAACTAGTCACACTATCACTATCCACTGCTTGTTACTGTTATGTTTTGGATTATTGTATAGCATGTATAGAATAGACCATTGGCCGAAGAATAGTTTGGTTAATGTATATATAAGCCATGCGAAAATGGCATCTTTTGAATGTGTACTTATAGAAGTTTAAATTTGTATCCCTGGCTGTCTTTAGTATTTATCTAAAGGAATGTTCAAAAAAAAAAAATTTACTGTTCTGATATGAGTTTCAAGTCTGGTAATGCCCCTTCACCTATTCTGGCGACGGATACGGGATAGGGGTGTTACATAGCCTTTTTAAGTTGTGATTTGTGATGGGAAAGAAATTCAAGCATTGTTTAGTTTGACATCAAACACATTGAAGCCAGTGATTCTTGTTTTTGTCTTTCAATGTGTTTGTTTCTTTTACTATTATGAAAAACAATATATAATCAAATCAAAGATGCACAGGCATGAGAAGTTTTCTATTTATGCTATTTATAATTTCTAAAATTTTAAATTAATAATGATAAAATTACACTTTAGCCCCCTAAAAATAATAAAAATTTAATTTAATTCTCTAAAAATTATAAAGATATAAGCTATTAAAATTGTGAAATTATATTTTTATTATCGTAAAAATATACAATTTAATCCCTGAAAATAAAACTTTCCTAGCTTCACCGCTGATCGACAATGCTAATATAAGTTTGTCACAAAAAATGGCATTATAGTGGACTTGAAGCTAATAAAAAAATTAACGATGTTAATGCTTCTTTAAATTTACGTCAGAATTTTAATTAGAATTAAATATTTAGACTAAATAATGACATTATAAATGTTGAATTGCCAAATTATAAAAGAAGTATAAAGGCCAAATCTCGGATTTTAACACAATATAGGGACCAAAATTTAGATTTAACTATTCTTATATAATTAAAAAGTAAAGGGACTGAAACTGAAAGTTAACCATTAATGGTGATAGTTTTCTGTCATTGTCTCTAACAATGACAAATTTTTATTGAACTATTTAATTCAAAATTTAAATTTTTTTTATCAAGTTTTTCAAATCGAATCAGATTTTGCTCACCCCTAGTTTTGAGAGTTTTTCTTGGAAAAAATTTTAAATAAAAATTTTAGGGTTTGAAAGATGAACTATTTATAAAACGCTTTCCCTAACTGAAATAGAATTAAGAATTAGGATTGATTTAAATTAAGGACTTAATTAATAAAAACAAAATTTTTTATTTTGGCAAGGAATTAGTTTAAAATTAAGAATTCAATACCTTATGGGGTAAAAATAAGAGAATAAAATATTTTAATTGAAAATGCACAAAAATTCCAAACTTAGGACCAAAGAGAATGTTAAGTTTTAACACTAGCAAACTCAGTCATAACATAAGCCTTCAAGAAATTAGTTTTAAGGGTTTTGGCCAAGTAGAGAAAATGAATAAAAATCAACAAAGGATGCAATCAAGGGAGTTTGAATATAAGACCTTAGCTTGCTTAACACTTTAACCATTAAGCCTGGTAATCTATTCTTTATCAACAATTAATTTTTAATGCATTCTAAGTTCGCTTACCCTATTTTTATTATTCTTTTAAAAAATTTAAATTTTATCCCTATTTCTTCTACCCCTAATTTTGGGATGTGATAAGACAACTCAAGCTGTTATAAAATGTAAGTTTAGCAATTACGATTATCCACAATCGAATCCAATTCTTCTTTATTTAATATATAATTAATTTTAATTTTTTATTATAAAAATAAATATTATAAATTTAAAATAATGGAAATAATTTAAAATTTTTTATAAAATCATAATTTTTTAGCACTATTTATGGAAAGGGCTTTCTACATAAATTTATGTAAATATTTATAGTGAGGATAGAAACTCAGTCAATAAAAAAAAAGAGAGAGAAAATCGAAAATTGGAAGAATAAAGTAAATAAAAACCCAAAACTTTTGAAAGTAAATATTTTTTTGAAAGGGAAAAGATTTGGTATTTTTTGTTCAATTGCTTGAATCTGGTTAGATAGTTTCTATTTTCGTTTTATTAAATTTCCTTTTTCTCTGTTTGAAGCCGACTTTAAATAAAAGAGTAACATGCAAAGGAATTGCATTGGACTTTGTAAAGATAAAACACACATTAAAAATATATATTTTTAGCTCTGTTGGACTTAAAATTTTGGGTTATAACAGTAGTATAAATTATATAAAGAAAGATAGTGAATGTTATGGAATTGGGTTTGGGTTATTTTAAATCTAAATTGGGATTAGTGTTATTTCAGAATTGAATCATTTTGAGTTTAAATTATTTAAATTTGTTGATCAGACTTTATAAAGATAAAAGAACATATTAAAAATATGTAATATTAATTGGATTATTTTAAACTAGGACATAAATACTTGAGTCTCAAAATAAGCACTAGCTCAATAAAACACATATGATAATTTAGAGTGGTGTAATAAAACACATATTGATAATTCAGATATTATATTAAACATTTTTAAATATATATGAGACAATTATGGTAAAGCTAGCTATGGAAATTCTATGGTATCGGATCCACTATTGCACAGGCCATAAAATAAGTTGGAACAATTTTTGGGAGTTCCAAAGATAAGGGATGGCCTCGGTCTTCCATAAAAGATAAACATCTCCCCAAGTAGTAGAACTTTAGTTCTTTTGTGTTTACTGCATGAAATTTGTGGAGATGCTCCTATAAGTCGGAAAACTGTATCCGCAACTTGTCGGACCGTATAGGTGGATCCACGTGTGAGTCCCATAGCTAAATCCCAAAATTCATTAAAACAAATAAGAGACAGTAAAGTATATTAAACACAAACAGGAATGTGACGGGAAAATAAAAACAAATTATTCGATATACCTGGATTTAAATTTGTCCTAAGTTGTATGGCCGATTGGAAGTATGATAGAGGATGTTGTGCAAAGTCGGAACATGTGCCATGTTTCATCCATTCCTTAAACCAAAACCCAATGTCTGACCCTGTCGATGCCAAGTTCGGCCATAGTGTGGGCAATTGGTTCCAAAGAGCCACATCACCTATCAACAAATTCTTTTAAATAAGAAACAAAAATTTTGATTAGATTATAGATAAATTACTTAATAGTTTCAAGCGAAGAATGTACGTATGCGTACTTGGAGTTTTGGCGGGGTTGTAATAGGTTGTGGATGGGTGCAAGGATTCCTTGAATTGTACGGGGGCACCGGCATGTCATGAGCGTCTTGCGCCCAAATTCCATGTATTTTGAATTCAGTTGGGATTGGGAGTTTACAGTTGAGAGTAGAGCTACAAACTGAGGGAGGCCATTGAAGTGCCAATTTATAGAAGTCTACCACTGGAATTACTGGCGGCTGGGGTACTGCAAATGCTACCCGTAATGAAAAATGATAAAATGCATTTTTACAAATTTATAAATCAAAAGAGAACTACTCCATATATAGATATTACATGCATAGATGGTTGGGCTGAGATTGGATGATTGTGCTTTGCAAGCAGCTGGTTTATGATCTCCTTTATAAGCTTGGCACACATATTTCACAAAATTTTCAAAGTCCTGCAACCATGAAATAAATACTGAAGTTACTTGTCACAAAATGTTACTTCACAGTCACACCAAGAGAGAGAAATAAACAAACTCACTTGTCTGAGTGGCTGATTATTCACCACCACCCATGGCACATATTCTTGAGCTGGCTTCAGCAGAAGCTGCATTTTATTAATTTGGAAATTCAATGTTAGAAAAGCAAAGGAGGAGTGTTAATTAAATACTAAGACATGCAGCCAACCTTATATCCAAAGCCAGTAGTATAGCATTTGTTGATTATCTCCTCATTCAATCTCAGCTTTTCACTGCAATTTTTCCACAGTGCTTCAACGGGCCCCCCCTTTAAGCATTGTTGCTCTGTGCAGCGAATGAATTCCAAGTGTTCTTTCTGCACCACGGTAGAGTAATTAAACACGAGTTGGAGACGAGTACAAATACTTATGGCTAATAGAAGTTACCACATCAGGCCAGAAATGGATGACACAACTATGTATAGTGTTTAAGTGGCATTCTTCTTCTCCATGCTGCACATTGTTGCATAAACTATAATTAGTTACAGTAGAAGAAAGAAATTTAACTTCATTAGTTAATAATGAATATATTAAAATGAAGAATGGAGTTGTAAACCTGGCAATGGATTTCAGCATTGCTCCAAGGGACCAATCTTAGATTGATAATGGTATGGAGCTCAGTGTGGAAGACCTTGACGAGGTCATTGGAGATAAAGGAGGCACAACGTGGACATAAACTTGTTTCATAATACAGTGACACAGTAACCTTGTCATTAACATTATCTAAAGAGGAAAGGGAGGGAGATATAAGCCAGAATATTGCAAGAGCGGACAGAATATAGAAGATCAATGGTTGAAGATAAGCCATTTTAGTGGTAGATTCTGCACAATGTTGAACCTCCATTATGCAAGGGTTCTTATAGTTGAGAATTGTGATGATCACTATTGTTTTCTATCATTTTCAGAAACCATGTGACGTTATCATCCCTAAAAGAACAATTATACACCACTTTAAAAAATTGTTTACATGAAGATTGTTTATTTATGTATGGAGGTTATTGTTTTTTCTAATTTTACTTTGGAAATTACAAAAATAATCAACATTGTAGTTATATCTAAGACTAGTTTCGATCACATGTAATAAGTTCCACGTTGATAAAATAAGTCTTTAATTTTTCTTAACATAGCTTTTGATGTGTCTGTTTCAATCAGTATAAATATGGTGAATCAACTTCACAATGTAATTGCTTATAATGGTTTATTGCTTATAACAGTTGATATATATATATATATATACACACATATATATATGAACTTAACCATACATCCTCAAAGTTGTTGGAATTTTTGTTTCTATAAAATTTTAGTAGGTTTTAAATCTTGATTAAGAGTATGGTAATTAATGGTTAGAGGAGAAAATGAATTGATTTGTTTTTATAAGTACTGCTATTCTTTCACATGAAATAGTGTAAGAATCTCAATTTAATAAAAATGGATTTGCTTTTATCAAAGTCTCAAGATTACAAGGTAGCATTGTGGCTGATATTTTCATGCATAAAAATATATCTATTTTTGTTAAATCGATATATTTTTGTTAAATTACGATTTTTTCCTATACTTGTACGTGATTCACACTAGCAAGTAAATTCTTTTGTTTGTTGAGTAAATTAAATTATCAAATGGGTTCAATGTCAAATATTAATTTAAATGTTACAATAATTAATGCAAAAGAGAGATTATGGGTGATTGTTGGAGATCATACCATAGGTAGAAAGAGAGGAAACAGTGGAACAACCAACCAAGCCAAGACTATATATCCATTTATCAAATCCTTGATATCTCAACTCAGCCATTAAGATGTAATGTAGTAGTGTGGTTTCTCAAGAATTAAATTTATTATCAAAATTAGATTTATCCATAATCGAATTGGATTGAGATTATCTCAAGTTTTCTTAAAGTAATCAATGCCACATTTATTAAAAAGTATATAATCATGTTTTAAATTTTAAAGTAGAAAAAATGATTTTACAAAACACGCAAGTTTTTATAAGAGAAAATAGTAAGAAGATTAAAAAGGAGCAAAGCCTTTTTAAATTGTGATTTGTGATGGGAAAGAAATTCAAGCATTGTTTAGTTTAGCATCAAACACATGATTCTTATTTTTATCTTTCACTGTTTCTTTTAATATTATGAAAAACAATTATATAATCAAGTAAAAGATGCACGCACAGGGTGGCTGGCACGAAAATTTTATAATTTATAAAGTTTTAGATTAGTAATAGTAAAATTGTAATTTAGTGCTAAAAAATGATAAAATTTTAATTTAATTCTCTAAAAATTATAAATATATAAGTTATTGAAATGGTAAAATTACATTTTGACTATTGTAAAATTATATAATTTAATCTCCTTAAAATGAAATTTTCCTAATTTCGTCCCTAATTGACAATACTAATTTAAATTTATCCCTAAGTTGTATTTCTAAATCCGTCACTATGCAGACAAAATTTTCATCACCCAAGCTTCGGGTAGTTGAAAGCTTCTCCTTTGCATCTTTGTTGTGATTTGTAAGACACTTGCAAGTATAACTATGCCATTTTGGAAGGAGAATCAGAGTGCTTATGGAGCAAACCTTAACAATGAAGCAAAGAAGCATTTAATACATTAATTTTATTCTTTTGGTTACAGCGATGTTTAATTTTTAAAAGTTATTAAAACTCTTTATTTGCAACCTAACGGTTATCCGAAATCGAATTAAATTATTTTTTATTTAATATATAATTTATTTTAAATTTTTATTATAAAAAATAATATTATTTGTTTAAAATAGTATAAATAACTTAAAAATTCTTGTAAAATCATTATTTTTTGCAAATATTTATGAAAAAGGCTTTCAAATTTGTCAAATAATATTAAAAAAAGCATACAAAGTCAATTTTGTTAAAATAAGTCTAAAAATCCAAAATAAAAAATTAATATGAAAAAATTAACAACTCTTCTTAATTTCTATTTATGCCCAAAAATTGAAAAAATTTTTATTTAATTCTCTAAAAATTATATAGATATAAATTATTAAAATTGTGAAATTGCATCTTTACTATCATAAAAATATATAATTTTATCCCCAAAATAAAACTTTCCTAGCTTCACTCTTGATGGACAATGTTAATATAAGTTTGTTACAAAAAAAATTGACATTATAGTGGAGTTGAAGCTAACAAAAAAAATTAACAAATGTTAACGTTTCTTTAAAGTTTAGGTCAGAATTTTAATTAGAATAAAATATTTAGACTAAATAATGACATTATAAACGTTGAAGCACCAATCTATAAAAGAAGAATAAACGTTGAAATCAGGTCTTTAGATAGAGAAAAAGAGATATATAAATCATGGATCAATTTCATATATAGGGTTGCTTGCAAAAGAGCATACATAGAAACAAGGTGCAGTTGATGACTTAATGAGATGATAACTCCAAACCCATTTTCATTTTAATCGTGGAATTCATCTTTGTTTAGCTATTTTTCAGCTATTTGTTTGAGTATAAATTATTGAGAAATGTCTTTGTTTGGGGTTCAAGTTGAATGGAAACCCAAGTGAAGTACATGTGGGTTATGGTGGTTATTGTGACTCAATAGCTTTCAAAAAGTCAAACAAAATTAAATTCTTGGTGGGGATTGAAACTCAATCAATAAAAAAAAGGGGAAAAAAGAAAATTGGAAGAATAAACAATTAATGTAAATAAAAACCCAAACTTTTGAAAGTAAATACTTTTTTGAGAGGGAAAATGTAATATCCTAATTTTGGGCTTAGTCGGAATAGTAGTTTCGTGACCACAAAATTTGAGATAGAAATAATTATTTTATGATTATTTTGATGATTATGATATGATTGCATGACTGTGTGAAAATTTCGTGATGAAATTCTATGCCTAAAGTGTTTAAATTGAAAGTAGGGACTAAATCGAATAAGTTGCAAAATTAGCATTCTAGAAGTTTTTAGTATGAAATTGCATTGAAATATTAATTAGGAGGTCTTAAATAGCAATTTGACTGATTTTAAGTTCATGGACAAAATTAGGACATGGAAGGAATTTTTGAAAGTTTAGTAGTAAGGGCATTTTGGTCATTTAGGGGTAAAATGAATTAAAATACAAAATTAAAAGCCAATTTTGCTCATCTTCTTCATGGAGGCCGAAATTAGCATGGGGGAAGCCATGGCTAGGGTTTTCAAGCTTTCCAAGCTCAATAGTAAGTGATTCCAAGCCCCGTTTTTAATGTTCTTTACGTTTTTGGAATCCTGGTAGCTCGATTAAGCTTATTCTAGCAATAATTTAAGCTAGGGTTCATATTTGGAAAAATACCCATAGGCGAAATGTGTTTATTTTGATGTTTTATGGTAGAATATGAAGCTTGAAATTGTGTTAAACAACTTTTGCTAAGTGATTTTATGTAAAAATGAGTAAAATGACATAATCGGTAAAAATACCTAATGTTCATAAGTACATGTTAGAGTGAGAATTTGATGTTACTATAGAAGGGAAAAATGATTAGAATGTCATAAAACATAATAAAATAGGCTGAAGTTTAATTTACGAGCTTTGGGGCAAAAGTGTAAATATGCAAAAGTTTAGGGGCAAAATTGTAATTTTGCCAAAATATGATTTTGGGTCAATTTGAATAATGTGAGTCCTAATTAGACTTATGTTAAATGATAGAGCAAGGAAAACTGAAATTCGGGCTAAAATGGGGAAAATACCAAGTTGTGGACGAAATGGTAAAAGTAGCTATTTTCGCATACGAGGTAAGTTCATGTGTAAATAATGTAGCATAATTGTTATTTTTAAGTTATTGATGTTAAATATATGTGATGCTGAATTTTATTATGAAATGTATGCTTTGTGGTTAATTTCAAATAATATGTAAATTATGTGAGCTACTTGTTAAATATAATTGTTACCGAGTATTGATTTCGGCATTCTACGGAAGACGGCAAGGATAAGTGTTCGAGGAAAATCCCGTTCGAACCTTAGGAATAGATTAGGATACAAGTGACATGTCATTAGGATGGTTGAGCATCCGAACTCGTTGAGTTGAGTCCGAGTTCACTTATGGATGCGAATGTTTGAACTCGTTGAGTTGAGTCCGAGTTCGAGAGATGTAACTAGGCATCCGAGCTCGTTGAGTTGAGTCCGAGTTCACTTATGGATGCGAATGTTCGAACTCGTTGAGTTGAGTCCGAGTTCGAGAGATGTAACTAGGCATCCGAGCTCATTGAGTTGAGTCCGAGTTCACTTATGGATGCGAACGCCCGAGCTCGTTGAGTTGAGTCTGAGTTCACTTATGGGTGGGTTACATGATTGCTTGATTACATATATGGCACTTATGTGCAAATTATCAGTGTATCCGAATTATATTCCGATGTGTTCAACGGGTAAAGTTCTACTCAAATGGAGGAATACTAGAGATGAAAGGGACATATTGGTAAGTGTTGTGAGATGGATACTTTGAATGTGTATGTACTTAACCCTCGGGTTGAAAACTCGATATATCAACAATGTGGTAAGTTGATAAATGAAAATATGACATGAATGTCTTGATGATGATTATGCAAATGATATTTTATGTTTGCTTATATGGTTATGTTACTTGCTATTTGCATGTGAACTTACTAAGCATTTATGCTTACTCCTCCTTTTCATTCCTTATAGTTTTGACAAGTCACTCGAAAATCGGGAACGGTCTGAGGCTCGCTCACACTATCCGTATACCATCTTGGCATAATGGCTTGTATATTTTGAGTATGGCATGTATAGCACTATAATCATTTTGTATATATGGTCTTATGATATGGTTATTGAGTGGTATGAAAATTATTGGTAATGATTAGCCATTGGAATGGCTAATCATGATCATATTTGGTGTTATGTATGTCAAATTGCTAGCTAATCCATGGAAACCATGAAATAGGTAAAATTTACCATAAAATAGATTCAGACAGCAGTAGTGACGTGAATTTGAAAAATCACTAAAAATAGTAGAAATGGAATTAAATAATGAATAAATTATGGAATCGAAGCTTGATGAGTCTATTTTCATATGGAATGAACAAAATAGGCATATAAGTTATATTTTATGAGATATTTAAACTTTTGTGAAACAGGGCCAGAGTGATTTCTGGATCCCCTGTTCTGACTTTAAAAATTCATAATAAATTTTACAAAAATAATTAGAAGTTATTATTTATATTTAAAGATTCCTTATTGAGTCTAGTTTTAAGAGAAACAAACCTCAGAGTCATTGAAATTTTGTATAGAGAGATATCTGATTCGTAATACACAGAGGTTAGAGTAGTCGAACCCTGAAACAGGGGAGATTTTAACTAATAAACTGTACTATTTGGCTCAACCAAAAATTCTATAAAAAAATTAGTAGATATAAATATGAGTCTAGTTTCATATAAAATTTACGGATACTAATTTCGAGTTTTTTAACTCAAGATATAAATTTTTAACCGACTGTGATGCAGATTTTTAGCTTGTCTGAAAATTTTAAAATTAAATTGTTTGAGCTGTTTAAGTAATGAATTAAGTCTGTTAACACCTCGTATTCGAATCTAGCGACGGATTCGGGTACGGGGCGTTACAGAAAAGATTTGATTTTTTTGTTCAATTGCTTGAATCTGGTTAGTGAGTTTCCATTTTTGTTTAATGAAATTTCCATTTTCTCTGTTTCCAAACTTTCAATTATTTATCTATTTATGTATGAAGGTTGTAGTTTATAAGAAGTTAATCCCAAAGCTGATATTATAATGTAGAATTGGTTAGCTGGTATTTTCATGCATCAAAATATATCCATTTTTGTTATGATTCACACCAGCTGACAGAAAGTTAGCTTAGCAAGATTTCTTCATTTGTTGAGTAAATTAAAATTATTAAAGGTGTTCAAGGTCAAATATTAACTTAAATTTTGCAATAATTAATGCAAAAGGAAAACTATGAGTGATTGTTGCAGATCATTGTTAAGCATTGGCCTGCAATGCAACATATGGCTAGCAAGTCAGCAAGCAGACCAGCAGTGGAGCAGAATCGAATGCAGCAACTAGCTTAGGACCATCTTGTTCTTTTTGTTTCAATGTAACCAACTTTAGTTTGTTTACAATTTGTAATCTAAGTTAGTAGGATTTTTGATGTAATGGATGTAATGGCTGAAATATTAGCTTGCTTTGGTTTGAAATTTAACTTGTATTAGTTGATTATTAGTGGGAGTAGGTAAATCATTAGGTAATTGTCATTTAACTTGTAAACTTTGTATTTAGTTCTCATTATCAATGAATGAAGTAAGCTGCTGATTTTTCATCCATGTTTTGTGCTCAAGTTCATTGAATTTTGCTCTCAGTTTCATTTTAGTTCTTAAGCAAACTTGTTGTTATTTATGTTTGCTGCTGACTTTGTTTCAACAAATGGTATCAAGAGCTTAAGTCTTTGAGGGCCTTCTCTTGGTGGTTGTTGTTTGTTGGTAAAATCAAGCTTAAGAAAGTAGGAAACTAAAGCTGTTGAACTTGTTGTAGCAGGATGAGCTTTACGCCACCTCCACCTCCTGTGTTCACTGGTGAGAACTACCACATCTGGGTGGTAAAAATGAAGACTTACCTTCAGGCACACGATTTGTGGAGTGTAGTGGAGAATGATGCCGAGCCACCTCCATTGAGAGCCAATCCCACTGTTGCTCAGATGAGATAGCATGCTGAGGAGACTGCTAAGAAGCCTAAAGCCATGGGCTGCTTACAGAATAGAGTATCTGATGTTATCTTTACTCACATTATGGCATGTGACTCACCTAAGTAAGCTTAGGAAAGGTTGAAGGAGGAGTTCATAGGGTCAGATAAAACTAGGCATCAACAGGTGATTAACTTGAGGAGAGACTTTGAAAACCTGAAGATGAAGGAGTCTGAGAGCATCAAACAATATTATTCGACAGATTATGGCCATCTGCCAATAAGATAAGGTCGCTTGGTGAAGACTTCAGTGAGAGCAGAATAGTGGAAAAGGTTATCACCACACTTCCTGAGAGATTTGAGTCCAAAATCTCATCACTCGAAGACTCAAGGGACTTGACAACCATCTCTTTGTCTGAGTTGGTGAATTCCCTATATGCTTTGGAGCAGAAAAGGGCTAATAGGCAGGAAGAAAACTCTGAGGGAGCCTTCCAAGCAAAGGCCAAAGAGAGCTCCAGTGCAAATAAAAAAGGCAAGAAGCCTTGGCTTGACAAGAAGGACAAATTCAGAAAGGATTCAAACAAGAGGAGCTACCCACCGTGCACTCATTGTAAAAGAACCACACACTCAGAAAGAAATTGTTGGAGAAGACCAGATGTTTAATGCTAGAAATGCAAGCAATATGGTCATGTTGAGAAAATTTGTAGGAGCAAAGGCAAAGCACCAGTACAGCAACAAGATCAGGCACATTCTGCTGAGGATCAACAAGCTAAGGAGGAGCATGTTTTCAGTGCATCTTCCCTTGTAACCACAAGCAAAGGCAAATGTAGTTGGCTTGTAGACAGTGGCTGATCACATCACATGGCTGCTGATGTGAACTTGTTTAAGGAGCTTAACATGAGTTTTAGCTCAAGGATCAGAATTGGCAATAGGAGCTTAATTGAAGCTAAAGGCAGGGGTGATGTGTTGATCAACTTAAGCTCAAGTAACAAGCTGATTACTGATGTGTTGTATGTACCTGATATAGACCAAAACTTGTTAAGTGTTGGTCAGCTGGTTGAAAAAGGCTATTCTTTGTTCTTTAGAAGTGGTTCTTGTGTTATTGAAGATTCACTTGGTCAGGAAGTTGTCACAGTACCTATGGCAGACAAGTGTTTCATGCTGGACGTTAGTCAGCTTAAAAGGAGGGCTTATCTGAGCCAAAGTGACAGTGCTGGCCTATGGCACAAGAGGCTAGGCCATGTTAATTTCAGGTTACTTGATTTGCTGCATAAGCTTGGTTTGGCAGAGGATATGACCAAGGTCGAGCCACTTGAAGGTGTTTGTGATGTCTGTCAACTTGGCAAGCAAGCTAGACTTTCTTTTCCAGTTGATCAAGCATGGAGAGCTCGAGAGACGCTTGAGCTGGTGCATTCTGACATTTGTGGCCCAATGAAGACTCCTTCACTAAATGGGAGTAAGTACTTTTTACTTTTCATTGATGATCTGACCAGATTTTGTTGGACTTTCTTCTTGAAACAGAAGTCTGATGTGTTTGAAGCTTTTGGAAAGTTCAAAGCCATGGTTGAAAACCAAACTGGTTGTAGAATCAAGACATTAAGAACAAATAATGGGGCTGAGTATCTGTCTGATAGATTCAAGAGGCTATGTGAACAGGCTGGGATCCATCATCAACTAACAACAGTGTACACTCCTCAGCAAAATGGAGTGTGTGAGAGGAAGAATAGGACTGTAATGGATATGGCTAGGTGCTTGTTGTTCCAAAGCAAGCTTCCAAACTCATTTTCGACAGAGGCTGTCAATAGCTCGGTGTACCTGCTAAACAGGCTTCCAACATATGCTGTCAAGGATAAGACACCCTTTGAAGCATGGCATGGACTCAAACCATCTGTCTCTCATTTGGAGGTCTTTGGATATGTGTGCTATGTCCTTGTACCTGCAGAAAGAAGGACCAAGCTCGAAAGGAGGTCAGTTCCATGTATTTTTGTGGGCTATAGAAGTGATAAAAAAGGCTATAGAGTCTATGATCCTTCAATAAGGAAGATCTTGGTAAGTAGAGACATCAGATTTGATGAAAAGAAGATTTGGAACTGGGATGGTTTGAATGCAAATCAGTTTGAAGAGGATTCGGCTGAAGGGAACTTAGAGCTAGTTGAAATTGAGCCTAGTAATGGCAATGTTGATGACCTTCCTGTGAGAGGTACTAGGTCCATTGCTAATGTTTATCAAAGATGCAATGTAGCCATTGTAGAGCCTTCGAGCTATGAAGAAGCAGCTAGGGACACAAATTAGAAGAAGGCTATGGAAGCAGAAATGAACATGATTCAAAAGAATCAGACTTGGGACTTGGTTGATAGACCAGAAAAGAAGGTTATTGGAGTTAGATGGGTCTTTAGAGCAAAATTCAATGCTGATGGCTCATTGAATAAACACAAGGCAAAATTGGTGGTTAAGGGGTATAGCCAGCAGTATGGAGTTGATTTTGATGAGACTCTTGCCCCAGTTGCAAGATTGGATACCATCAAGCCATCATCATTTGCTTTGTTGCATGCAGAAGAAATGGCAGATACATCAACTTGATGTTAAGTCAGCCTTCTTAAATGGTTTTCTCAAGGAGGAGATTTACATAGAGCAACCTGATGGCTTCCAAGTACAAGGACAAGAAGACAAAGTCTATAGGCTGAAGAAGGCTCTGTATGAGCTGAAACAAGCACCTAGAGCATGGTATGACAGGGTAGATGCTTACCTGTCTAATCTCGGGTTTGAGAAAAGCCTGAGTGAGCCAACCCTCTATGTGAAGAAATCCAAGGATGAGACATTGCTAATTGTCTCGATTTATGTTGATGACTTGCTAGTGGCTGGAAGCAAGGATGTTTTGGTCAATGAGTTTAAAGCACAGATGCAAGAGGTATTTGATATGACTGATTTAGGAGTCATGACCTACTTCCTTGGTATGGAAGTGAACCAGACCGATCATGGAATTTTCATTAGCCAACATGCATTTTCCTTGAAGATACTTGACAAGTTTAGCATGCAAAATTGCAAGCCTGTAAGCACTCTAATGGCTCAAGGAGAGAAGTTGTCAAGCATTGGTGATCATGTAAGGGTTGATGAGAAGGAGTATAGGAGCTTAGTAGGTTGCTTGCTCTATTTGACAGCAACCAGACCTGACTTAATGCATGCTGTAAGTATGTTGGCTAGGTTTATGCATTGTTGTAATGTACTGCATTTCAGGGCTGCCAAGAAGATGCTGAGATACATTAAAGGAACTTTGAGGCTTGGTATGTTGTTTAAAAGGGAAAAAGTACTGAAGTTGATTGGTTGTTCAGATAGCGATTGGGCTGGTTGTATTGATGATATGAAAAGCACATCAGGGTACTTTTTCACCCTTGGCTCGAGTGTGTTTTGCTAGTGTTCAAAGAAACAACAGACTGTTGCTCAATCCACTGCAGAAGTAGAGTATATAGCAGCAGCTGCTGCAGTAAATCAAGCCATTTGGCTTAGAAAGTTGCTATATGATCTTAATGAAGAGCAACTTGAGCCTACTGAAATTAAGGTTGACAATCAATCAGCAGTGGCTATTGCTAAAAATCCAGTCTTCCATGGTAAGACTAAACATTTTAAAATCAAATTTCATTTTGTTAGAGAGGCTGAGCAAACAGGAGAAGTTAGCCTTGTTCATTGCAGCTCACAAGATCAATTGGCTGATATCTTGACTAAGCCACTTGGTACAGCAAGGTTTGAGAATTTAAGAAACAAGATTGGTATGTGTTGCATACAGTCCAAGGAGGAGTGTTAAGCATTGGCCTGCAATGCAACATATGGCCAGCAAGTCAGCAAGCAGACCAGCAGTGGAGCAGAACCGAATGCAGCAACTAGCTTAGGACCATCTTGTTCTTTTTGTTTCAATGTAACCAACTTTAGTTTGTTTACAATTTGTAATCTAAGTTAGTAGGATTTTTTATGTAATGGATGTAATGGCTGATATATCAGCTTGCTTTGGTTTGAAATTTAACTTGTATTAGTTGATTATTAGTGGGAGTAGGTAAATCATTAGGTAATTGTCATTTAACTTGTAAACTTTGTATTTAGTTCTCATTATCAATGAATGAAGTAAGCTGCTGATTTTTCATCCATGTTTTGTGCTCAAGTTCATTGAATTTTGCTCTCGGTTTCATTTTAGTTCTTAAGCAAACTTGTTGTTATTTATGTTTGCTGCTGACTTTGTTTCAACAATCATACTATAGATAAAAAGTACCAAAACTGTGGGACAACCAACAAAGTTAAGACTTGATCCATTTATCAAATCCTTGCTATCTCAGCTCAGCCATAAAGATATAATGTAGTAGTTAATACTTCTGAGTTTGGCTTCTCAAGAATTAAATTTATTATCAAAATTCAATATTTCCAATAATTCACCGTGCTTGTTTGTTTTTCTTTTTACATAAATAGATATTACATGCATGGATGGTTGGGCGGAGACTGGACGATTGTGCTTTGCAAGCAGCTGGTTTATGATCACCTTTATAAGCTTGACACACAGATTTCACAAAATTTTCAATGTCCTGCAACCGTGAAATAAATATTGAAGTTACTTGTCACAAAATGCTACTTCACAATCACACCAAGAGAGAGAAATAAACAAACTCACTTGTCCGAGTGGCTGATTATTCACCACCACCCATGGCACATATTCTTGAGGTGGCTTCATATGTGCAGTCTCGTTAGCATATTGCAGCAGAAGCTGCATTTTATTAATTTGGAAATTCAATGTTAATTAAATACTAGGACATGCAGCCAACCTTATATCCAAATCCAGTAGTATAGCATTAATTTGTTGATTTTCTCCCCATTCAATCTCAGCTTTTCACTGCCATTTTTCCACTTTTTCCACAGTGCTTCAATTGGCCCCGTTTTAACCTTTGTTGCTCTGTGCTGCGAATGAATTCCACAGTAGAGTAATTAAACACGAGTTGGGGACAAGTACAAATACTTTTGGCTAATAGAATTTACCACATATGACGCATATTGTTATCATCCCTAAAAAACAACTATACACCACCGTAAAAAATGATTTGCATGAAGATTACAAAGACAATAAAATTGTTTATTTATTTATGTACGAAGGTCGCAGTTTACAGGCCCTCAGATGAAAAGGATTTAAATTAATCCCAAAGTTTTAATGTACAAAAGAAAACATGTGCTGATGTGCAAAAGTATCAGAGATCCATTTGATAGTAAACAATATAAAAGGGATTACCAAGTTACAGCAGAGCACGTTACTCGACTAACATGCTACCATTGTGGTCAATAGAGACAATAATGAATATACAGAGCACACTCATCAAGGCTAACATAAACAGGTACATTGTTTGAAAAGTTGAAAAATCCGCGCTCATCAGTGCTAGAACTTTGAATATCACAAATAACACAATATTGTGTGCTTTTTTTAGGGTAGATAATACAAAACTTTGTAATCCTGTTATGCATTTTGAGCTTCTATATATTTCCCTACTTTGGAAGTTTATTCGTACATAATGGTATTTTCAAACTATGACAGAAATATTATAGTTACACTAACCAAATAAAAACAAAACATAAACTAAACAAATTTCCAAATCCACAAACAATATTAAAAAAATGGATAAAACAAAATTAATTTTGTCAAAATAAATCTAAAAATTCAAAACAAAAAATTAATATAAAAATTTGAGAGCTGATCTATGATGGACAATTGAAAAACTTTAAAAACTCCGACCGGACTGAACCAATATCACACGTATAGTAAACCTCTATTTATTTATAGAAAAGACTTAACAAAAAAAGTTTAACGATATTAACGCTTTTTTAAATTTATGTCCGAATTTTAATTAGAATGAAATATTTAAATTAACTAATGACTTTATAAACATTGAAACACCAAATTATAAAAAAAATCAAATATAAAAGTCAAATCTCAAATTTTAACATAATATAGGGACCAAAATTTAAATTAAACTATTTTTATATAATTAAAAAGTAGAGAGATTGATTTATCTATTTATGTATGAAAGTTGCACTTTACCAGCACTTAAGTGTTTGATGAAAAGGATTTAAATTAATTATATAATATAAACTACCATGCGACAATAATTATGTGATATACAAATTCCTTATACCTGTACAGACTTCATTTATACATACAACAAAGTTAGGGACAGGGTACATCACTTGACTGCATGCTGCCATGGTAGTCAATAGAGGCAATCATGAACATACAGAGCATGTTCATCATGATTAATATAAATTGGTACTTTGTTTGAAAAGTTGAAAAGTCTTCACTCGTAATTAGGGGTGAGTATTCGATCGAGTCGAGTCGAATTGAGTTAAAAATTTCGAGTTAGTTGAGTTGACGAATCCTATTTTAGCAACCGAATTCAATTTGAATTTTTTTCAAATCGAGTCAAATGGAGTCAAAAAATTTCGAGTCGAGTCAAGTCAAATTAATGAATCTTATTATTTATTCTCAATGTTCCGTTTACATAGACCGATTATTTTATAAGTAGACGAAGTACAAGCTTTTAGATTAATTTTTAAAGGAAAAAAGGAGAGCGGAGCGATTCGGGAAGGAAAGTAAAACTAGTGGGTAAACATTTATCAAAACAACATAGTTTTGCCTTTTAACTTGATAGCATTTACTTTTAACTTTTCTTGTAAACATTTATCTTTTTTTACTTGAATTTTTGGATAACTCAAATTAGGAGTGAGTGTTCGATTGAATCGAGTGAAACCATTTGAGTTAAATTAGAAAAATTAATAATGTTAAATTAAAATCTTGTACGTACAATATAACTAATTTCATGTTAGAACACAAAAATTTGAAACAATATATATTTGAAAACTTTTTTTAAGCAAAAAAAGAAAAAGAAAAGAGAGAGATATTTTAGTATGATAAATTTGAATTATTAATCACTCATTTAGATTCTAAAATTATTATTTTATTAAATTTTTATATATTTTTAGTTTTTTTAAAAAATTATAATTTTTTAAAAATATAAATATTAGAATTTCTATAAATATCTTGACTTTTAAAAATTATTTTTAAAATTTGAAAATTATTTGATTTTATTTGTAATTTTTGTTAAGAGAGACCAATTTACTTATTTTCAAAATTGACAGAGACCAAAACAGTATTTATACTAATCTATTCTTAACACTAAAACCTTTGCTTGCTTAACACTTTAACCATTAAGCCTAGTAATATATTCTTATCAACAAATAATTTTCAATGCATTCTAAGTTCATTTATCCTATTCTTATTATTCTTTTAAAAATTTAAATTTTATCTCTATTTCTTCTACCCTTAATTTTGGGATGTGACAAGGCAACTCCAGCTATTTTAACGGAGTATAAAATGTAAGTTTAGCAATTATGGTTATCCACAATCGAATTGAATTCTTCTTTATTTAATATATAATTGATTTTAATTTTTTATTATAAAAAATAAATATTATAAATTTAAAATAATGAAAATAATTTATAAGTTTTTGTAAAATCATAATTTTTTAGAACTATTTATGGAAAGGACTTTCTATATAAATTTACGTGAATATTTATGGTGGGGATTGAAACTCAATCAATAAAAAAGAAAAAGGGAAAATCGAAAATTGGAAGAATAAAGTAGATAAAAACGTTTGAAGGTAAATACTTTTTTGAAAGGGAAAAGATTTGATATTTTTTGTTCAATTGCTTAAATCTGGTTGGATAGTTTCTATTTTTGTTTTATTAAATTTCCTTTTTCTCTGTTTGAAAACGAATTTAAAGAAAAGAGTAACATACGAAGGAATTGCATTGGACTTTGTAAAGATAAAAACACACATTAAAAATATATATTATTAGTTCTGTTGGACTTAAAGATATTGGGTTATAACAGTAGTAAAATTTTATAAAGAAAGATATTGAATGTTATGGGATTGGGTTTGGGTTATTTTAAATCTATATTCGGGTTAATGTTATTTTAAAATCGAACCATTTTGAGTTTAAATCATTCAAATTTATTGATCGGACTTTACAAAGATAAAAGAACATATTGAAAATATGTAATATTAATTGGTTCCAAAGTTCGGCCTTAGTGGGGGCAATTGGTTCCAAAGTGCTACATCACCACTCAACAATTTCTTTTAAATAAGAAAAAAAAAATTGATTAGATTACAGATAAATTACTTAATAGTTTCAAGCGAAGAATGTACGTATGCGTACTTGGAGTCCTGGCTGGTCCATAATAGGCTGTGGATGGGTGCAAGTGTCCTTGGATTGTACAGGGGGCATCGGCATGTCATGAGTGTCTTGCGCCCAAATTCCATGTATTTTGAATTCAGTTGGGATTGGGGATTTACAGTTGAGAGTAGAGCTACAAACAGAGGGAGGCCACTGAAGTGCCAACTTGTAGAAGTCTACCACTGGAATTACTGGCGATTGGGGTACTGCAAATGCTACCCATAATGGAAAATGATACAATGCATTTTTACAAATTTACAAATTTACCCATAATGATACAATGTAGTAATTTATATTTCTGAGTTTAATTTCTCGGGAATTAAATTTATTATCAAAATTAGATTCATCCTTAATCGAATTGGGTTGAGATTATCTCAAGTTTTCCTTACGTAACCAACGCCTTATTTATTAATAGTATATAATCATGTTCTATGTTCTAAAATAGAAAAAAAAAATGATTTTACGAAACACACAAGGTTTTGTAGGAGGAAATAGTGAGAAGATTAAAAAGGAATATTGCCTTTTTAAGTCGTGATTTGTGATGGGAAAGAAATTCAAGCGTTTTAGTTTGGCATCAAAAACATCAAAGAGTTTGACATTTTTCATTAAAATTAGAGTATTTTCTTCATGTTTTCTCCCATAATTGTGCCTTATCAAAAAACAAATAAATAAAAAGCACAAAATCAAGGCAAGGCAAGTTACTCGACTAACTTGCTATCATTGTAGTCAATAAAGACAATTATAAAAGTGCAAAATATACTCATCAGGGCTGATTAAAACTCATACATTGTTTGAAAAGTTGAAAAATCTCCGCTCATCAAGGCTAGAGCTTTGAATTTCATAAATAACACAATATTGTGTGCTTTTTTGAGGACACATAATGCAAAATTTCGTAGTCCCGTATCCAATTCATGCAGATCTCTCTTCGTATTCAGATTTATTTGATACATCTCTAATTGGTTGATGTATTATATGTTCCTTAGGCTCTTGTATTCCATTGATACGAACGAGGTTTTCAACATAAACATGAAGAAGGGGATGTTATACTGAAAATTATCTAGATAAGTATTAATCTCAAGCTTCTTCAGCTCTTGGGTGGAAGGGTGAAATTGGAGTACTTCTTTATTATTTGTGATTCTAAGAAACAACTCGTCATTTTTCCCAAACCCCAATGGGCATACAGATCCAGAAATAGATTCAATACTCATAATCCATAAATCAATGGTATTTTAGGTGCATGAGTATAATTTTTCTTAGAAAATTCCTCAAGAGGAGGAAAATCTTTTTCATATTTTTCTGATGAGGAGGATGTGGGTTGGACCATAGAAACAACTGGGATTTCAAATGGTTGTTTTGAAAGGGTAAGAAAATCTGGATTTTTCTTAACCCATTTAGTGATCTTTTTGTAACAAGGCTGTGGAAAGGGATTTTTTGAGGGTGGTTGTGAAGGAGGTGGTTGTGGTTTACATGGTTGTGGTACAGGTTTAGGAGGTGGTGGTTTTCCAGCTGAGTAATCAACCAGATAAACAAACTTTCCATTGTCTTCACCAGGAGGTCTGATGGAAGGGTCTCCATTCATCCATCTTTTATAAAATTCTGTTTGAGAAGGCTTTTGCTTTCTTCTTCCTGGCTTTGTTGCTGAATTGTCTAAGTCGTCAAACCATGCACGACTTCTGTCTTTAACACATCCTGACAGGAGCAATTTATATCCTAAGGACAGTGATCAATTTCATCTTTGAATTGATAGAGTCCTCTACCATCTGCATCAAAGCTTTGTATCAACTCTCGTTCTCGTCCTGGATAACATAAATCACAACAACATTCTGGGTCTCCCTTGTCATGACCGACTGTAGGATTTGTTATTAGCTGCATCATGAGTTGTGTTGGGAAAATGGAAAGACCTTTGCCAGTCTTTTGGAGATGGCTATGATCAAACTTGATTTCTGTGGTTCCATCATTTTTGGAAACAAAATGGCTTTGAGTGGACTGGATCGGTTGGCTTTGCTGTTTCAATTTTTCATAATCAGTTACCCATTTTTTAGGAAGTAACTGAATGAGTTCATGCTTCGAGATTTTTTTGGGGATGTGAACACAGTGAGGCTGGTCTTCTGTGTTTATTGAGATCAAGAGTGAGTCACTTGTTCCATGCTGAGTCAGGTTAAATGCATGGTCTTGTACTTGATACACAATTTGGTAGTGTAGAGTAACAACAATTGCTGAGGCTACTTGAGGAGCACTTGCAATCTGGATTTGGACTTGGAGAGTTGAAAGTAGATTTGGGTCTGCAAGAGCCATCGTGAAATTTAGGAATAACGTCACCATCACTAAGCCAGTATTCAGAGTGGCTTCAACTGTGGCAATACAAGCGTTTTGGTATTTAAGGTATCTTGAATCCAAAAGAGTAATTCTGGCTACTACTGGTTTTCCAGCAGTACCATGGTAATTAAGGGCAAGTCGAACCGCACCAAAATGGACATGGGAATATCCTGCTTGCTTCCAGTCTCTTGGAAACTCTGGAGGGATTTCCAAAGTAACAAACTATTCAGTGGAAGAAGCTGATATGGGATAGCTATCAAAGCGAGATGCTTGGATGTATTCTTTAGGGCGTTTTGAAGATTTCTGGATGAGAGTTTTAATAGTATTTATAGGAGAGAAAGATGGTTTTTGGTAGGCTATATAAGGATTTACAAGTGGAAGGTTTGTAGGCTGAATTTTACTATCTTCATCTAAATATTCTACTTCATAAAGAGAAGATATTTTCTTAGCAGAATGAGATTTAAAAGGAGAAGAAGGTAAAGAGATGGAGGTTGAAGAGGTTTAAGGTTTAGAAAGAGTTTTTTCAGCCATGATTGAGAAACAGTAAAAGCTTATTCATTATTATTTTACAATAGAAGTGGTTGGCCTTTTATAAAGGCACTTTCAGCTGTTGCAGCTTGAGTGGGGGTATTGTGAGCTGTCCATCGAATCTTCACTGTTTTCTTCTCTTTCTGTCATGTCTTCCAGCATATACTTATCTTCAATGTCATCATTGAGACCTAATCTTGAAAGACTGATTTGACTACACTGCCACGGGTAATCTTGTGACCATTCAGTTGGGTCAGGAATGGATTCACGATAATCTTGAAGTGCTTTTAAGATTCCTTCATGATAAGGTTGATATACCCTTGGCCATGTGTCCCATGAAGCTTCAATATCTGGAGGGGGCTATATCTCCATTGGAATGATTCTGTTGAGCTGACAAAGAAACTTTTGAAGTTCCCTATACTGGACAGGATCTTTACATACATCTTCATGGTAAAATTTATGGATCCATGAGGTTGGAAAGGAACCAAGCTATTTCGATCTTCCACAGTGAACAAAGTATTGGGGTTTGTAGAAGATGATGACCATGAAATTTTCATGATTTCCCCTGTCTTGACTGCAACCTTGATGAATAAATTCTAACCATTGTGGTAGAGGATGAAACCAGCTTAAGAACGTAAAGAAGTTTTGGTGTTCTGGTTCAATGTTTCCTCTAGTAGCTTTGGTTAAAAAATAGATAAGATCATAAGGTGAGAACTGTATGGCAATATGGTAGAGATGGGTAAGATACCATAAAAACTATTTAAATTCTTCAGGTTGTTAAAGATACTAAAAATTTATAGGGTGTATGAAACGATAGTCAGGATGAACTCCCCATGGTTTAAGAATAAGGCCTCCAAAGTTTTTAAAAACTTGGATTTGATATTCAAACATCATTTCTTTGGCCTTTTGGTGAAAGGTTTCATTTTGGGTAAGTCTGTATACTTCAGGTGGGAATTCTGGGTTTAGGTTAGGAGTAACAGGGTATGAGGTAGGTGAGGTTGATGATGATGAATAGGGTCTATACATCATAATGGGTTTGGGCCAAAATATCATTTTGTATGCCTGGATTTCTATTTTGGGTCTGGATAGAAAGTCTGCAAGGACATTGTCCTTTCCTTTGATATGTCTGGTGTCAAATGAATATTCAGAAAATCATTCAGCCCATCTGAGAAGTTGTGGATGTGGTACAGTCTTCTGTTTGAATTTCAGCATTTTGGGGAATGATGAAATGTCCATTTTAACAAGAAAACGGTATCCTTTTAGGTGAAACTGGAATTTTGAGATTCCATATTTGACTGCAAGGATTTCTTTGAAGGTAGAGTGGTAATGCTTTTCTGCTTCTGATAATCTACCACTTTTGTATCCACAGAGTTGTCTTTTTCCATCAATTTCTTCAAGTAATACTGCACCCCAGTATTTGTCACTTGCATCTGTCTGGAGTATCCTCTTTCCATCTGAAGGGATTTGAAGCGGTGACACTTTTGCTGCTATTTGTTTGATTTTTTGAACTGCTTTAGTCTGCTTGATCGTCCATGGTGGAGGATTCTTTTTGAGCATTTTCCTTAAGGGATTTGTATACTTAGAGATTTTTTCAATGAAGTCTCTGATGTAGTTTACAATCCCATAGAATTGTTGTACTTGTTTTTGGGACAGATTTTCATCTGGAAACTTGAGAAGTTCTTGTGCAATGTGAGGCTGTGGCTGGTATTTTCGATCTTTTATGTTCGTCCCAAGGAAGTTGATTTTAGACTTGTTGATCTTCATCTTCTTTTCTAAAAGCATGATGCCATATTTCAGAATAAGAGAATGAAATTGTTGAAGCAGTTGAGCATGGGATTCTTCATCTTGGCTGTAGAGAAGAATATCATCAATGTAGATTAAGGCATTTTCCATCAAAGGTTGGAAAATTCTTGTCATTGCCTTTTGAAACAAAGATGGTACCGTCTTGAGGCCGAAAGGCATAACCTTCCATTGATAATGTTGATTCGGAATACAAAATCCTGTTTTTGCTCTGTCTTCAGGGTGAATGCCTAGTTGCCAAAATCCAGCTTTAAGGTCAAACTTTGAGAAAATTTTAGCTTTTGCTAGGCTAGAAAAGAGTGTGTTTCTGTTTGGCAAAGGGAATTTGTCATCTTGGAGAAAGTGATTGAGTGGCTAGTAATTAATCACTAATCTTAGCTTCCCTCTGATTTGCTCTGATCTTTTGTTGACATAAAAGGCTTCACATGCCCATTGGGAATCTGATGGTTCTATCAAATCTTGTTGTTGAAGTTCTTTGCATTCTTGTTCAGTAAGGAGCAGATGTTCTGGATTCATTCCAGTGTGGCTGGCTTTGGTAGGTTGATGTCTTCATTTTTCTTGAATGGGAGGTTTATGAAGAAATCTGGGTTTTTTCCACAAGGGATTTGGACATTTGGCTAGAAACTCAGAGTGAGAATTAGCACATGATTTTTCCCTTATTTCTTGGATGGTTTGGAGGGTTTTTTTTGAATGAAAAGAAAAGAGTTTAGGAATATTTACAAATGACTAGAAGAAGGTTTTGTATCTGATTCCATCAGGAAGGATTCTAAAGTGTTTGGCTTTTGTATATAGGTCAAAACCTACTATAAGGTCTTTTCCTGGAAGTTTGGATCCTAGTACTATTGTTCTAATAGAACATCCTGGGAAGAATTGAACAATAATAGGATGGCTGATTAAAAAGGTGGCAAAGATTTTACGAAGCAACTCTTAACTGGCAGACAGAGAACGCATTGGCTCAAAACCATGTTCTCAGCAAAATGGATTCAAAACTTTCTTCTGTAGAAGCAAAATTGGATGATAACACAAAAATGATCAAAAATCTTATCCAGCTTCTTCAAAAAAGAATTGAGTCAGTAGCAAGAGAGCCAGCAGCACCGGGACAAGATTTCTTTTCTCACCTTGCCCAACAAGAAAAAGAAATTCAAAAGCTCAAAGCCCAAATCAAAGAGCTACAAGAAACAGGGAAAATTCCAGAACCAGTAAAAAGGCCAGAAACTATTGAATTATTCCCTTCAATCAGACAATAACCTTCTTTTCCATCTGAAAAGATTTCCATCAAATTTCCAGAACCAGTTAAACGTACAAAGCCAAGTACGTATGAAATCTATCTGGAAATAAAGAAAAATGAAGCAGAGAAAATGAAAAGAGAGAAAGAAGCAAAGAAGGCCAAAGATCGAGAAAAGTCTGAAGAATCAGAAGATCAGGCCTATCAAGAAGAAAAGAAACTTGGCAAAAGATCAATCCTTGAAGAATCCCCTCCTCAATCTCCTCCAAAACAAGTTTCAAAATCCTTGATGATTCAAGAAAAGGGAGACAAAAACCCATTAACCACTTTCTTAAAAGATTGTCATGAAAATGCAATCTCAAGAATTTCAACAGTCCAGATTCATGAAACACCAAACTTTGAAACTGAGCAGTCATCTAATGATTCGACAGAAGAATTCACTTCAATAGAGGATGAATCAAAAAGTATGCCAGAAATCCAAGTCACTACTAAAGTTGAAGAACCCAGTGATGAAGAAATGGATGATCAACCTGAATCCTCAACTACTCGACCAACAAACCCACTGCAGAAATCTCCAGGAGGAAGAATTTTCACAATAGATGATTTACCACCAGAAAAATGGCCAGCAAGACTTCAAGAGTTTCATTCCTAGTTAGAAACCAAAAAACTCACTGAAGAAAGCAACTACAACATCCTCATGGAATTTGTTTCCAGATTCACAGGGATGTTAAGAGATTGGTGGAATTCAATCAACCAGCATGATCAAATGCAGTTCTTAGTCCTCCAAAATTTTTCAGAACCCATCAAAATTCTCCATGAACAGTTTGTTGGAAATCCAGAAGATCTTCTTGTATTAAAAAGAAGAGAGTTTTATGCAAGAAAGTGTTGTTCTTTCAAGAAAAGAGACCTCACAAGACACCTGAAGAAGACATTTCAATTATTTTGTGCTTTAGGTTTACATCCTAACCTTAAGCCGGTAATTTTATCTTCTTTACCAGGACCAATTCAAATTGCAGTCAACCAAGCTCTCCAACAACGTAATAGAGACATTCTCCAACTCACTGTTGGACAAATTCAACAAGAAGTCTTTATTGCCTTAGAAGATATCTACAATAGAAGAAAAGTATTCAAAGATTATCTTCATGGAGACAGACGACTTGATCAGGCATGTGATGAATCTCATCTGAGATTCAAATGTCCAAAAGAAAAGTATTGTGATTGCCGTACAAAGAAAAAGAAGCAATACAAAAGGTTTCCTGAAAAATTTTTGAGAAGAAAACCGCGTTGGAGATATCTCAGAAAGAAACGAAGAACTTCAAGAAAGTCCAACAGATGTTACATCTGTAATCAAAATGGACATTTTGTGAAAGACTGCCCCAAGAACAAAAAGAAGAAGACGAAGAAAATCATTCAAATGATTTGCCAGTCGGGGGTAAAAATGAAGGAAGAAGATGACATAGAATCTGTGTGCTCATTTGATGAAACACCTTCAGAAGAAACTATTTGTGCCATTCCAGTCTATGATTCTGAAGAAAGTCAGCAGTTAGACTATGATGAAGTCTATATGTTCCAAGCCTAAGCACAAGCCCAAGCGAATCAACAAGTCTTAGCTCCACATGTACCAGCAAAAATCTATTTACACAAATATAGTAAGCCCATTACTATAATTGCCTTTAGATACAGGAGCTGCAGAGACTATTATGAATCCAGATATTTTGCCAAAAGAATGGTTAACAATTGTTGAGGCTACTTGAAGAGCACCTGCAATCTGGATTTGGACTTGGAGAGTTGAAAGTAGATTTGGGTCCCAGTGATCCATTAAACGCCAACATATTAAAATAGCATTCTGAAAAAGGCCCAATGAATTTCGGAATTGATAAAATCGAGAACTTCTCATTTGCCATGTCAAATGAAAAAATTGGTCCTACAAAATCATGAAATGCCAGACACTCTGTTTTCCAATAGCAAATTCCATCTATGCAATTATTCCCAAGAATAGATGAGTTAGTGCATAACCAGGAGATGGAATTTCCTTCCAAGAATCACTTCTAAATGAATACAACTCAACATGGGGCTCAAAATGACGTTCGTCTTCACTATTAATAAAAGTAAGAGCAACAAATTGTATGACTTTGTAGTCATCAGTTTTAGAATCAAACCCAAAAGCAGCGTGCCTAAAAGAAACCTCGACTAAAGTCAAGTGACCTTCTTGGATGGAGGAAAAATATGGAGGGCATTTTATTAAAGATGGTGAAAGGATTTTAAACTCTCTGGTTGATGGGTTCCAAATGGCAGCCTTATCCGTTGAAGATTTTTGTAAACACAACAATCCATCACAAGCACCATGAACAGAGGGGACTGCAGTCTTAAAAAAAGGCAAGTGAATGTTTTGTTTTACTGTATATTGTTTATCTTTTTGGTTGGAAAGATGAGAGAAATAAGGTTAGAAGGCGTTACCATCACAGCGTATGAGAAGTAGATTAAGGTTGTTGTTTTCAAGGTTGTTGTGATGATGTTTAGAAATGAAATGAGGAGTTTGAAAAGAAGAACATCAATACTTACAAACAAGTTAAAGCGAGTAAGGGATTTAACTGGAAGCTTTGACAGAATTTCCATAACCAAAGCTTCTGGCAATTCAAACCTGGGCTTCTGCATCTTGCTATTTCGATTTTCTTTGAAATTGACTAAGAGGAATAAATAAGCAAGCAAAAAGGAAGTTGGTAAGTGTCATCTATGGTCCAAACCTTAACCATGAAGCAAAGAAGCATAACAGGTAAGCATTTGATACGTTATAATAATTAAATGCGATTTAGGAAAATTTCCTTATTTGCATTTGTATCTATGAGGAAGGATTAAGATAAAATATAATATAATACATACCTTTTGAATTTAATCCCCAGTTTTTAAAAGATTAAATTTAAAGGATACAATATGCTCACATTTAGGGATTTTATGTATATTTGAAATTTAATACTCAGTCTCTCTATTTTTTTTTATATTACAAATTTTGGTATGGTTAACAACATTAAAATTGTTAAAATTCTTTGGCATAATTGTCAAAAATACTCTCAATGTTTATGGGTTTTTGGGTTGAGCCCCTAACTTTTTTTTTTTTGGATGGACACCCTCAATGTTACAATTTTTTAATAAACCAATATAATTTTAATGGGGTACGTGAGTTAACCCTAAGTCAAGTCACAGGTCAATGAAGTAGCCTATGGGACGTGCCACATAAGCAGGAAGCCATAGTTGATGTCATTTATAAAAATAAAATTGTTGAACAATTTTTTTTTCATTTTGTTTCGATCTTCTTTGTTCTTCTCCTCTTTCTCGCTTCCCCTCTAGCTGCCACATTTCAATGTAATGCATATTTTCTCAAATCAAGTGAAATACATGTGCGTTATGGTTCTGTTTATTGTGAGTATAAGCATTGCAGGGTTCCATGGAACTCAATAGCTTTTAAAAAGTCAAATAAAATTAAATTCTTAGTGGGGATTGAAACTCAATCAATCAAAAAGGAGAAAAATCAAAAGTTGGAAGAATAAACAATTAATGTAAATAAAAACCCAAACTTTTGAAAGTAATTACTTTTTTTAGGGGGACAAGATTTGATTTTTGTTGAGTTTTTCACACAAAAAGAAAAACAGATCTATTTTACCCGGGTAAAATATGAAGCTCTTTTGCTAATTAAAGCAACAAGGCAATATACCCGGATAAAGTATGTAGAAAGTTTTTCTATGATTCAAAGAAAAAGATAGATTCTGGGAAAGCAACAAAACAAAAGCAAAAGAAATAGGAAATTGAGAGAAAAAAAAGATGATCAGATGATTACATTGATTCATCAAATATATGATATACATAGAGAGCTTACAACAAACATTTTAACTTGTTGAAGTGAACAAACATTAAATTTTCTAATGATATCCTAGGACCTGTCTAAAACTGGAAAGTAATTGACCAACTTTATCCAGTCAAAAAGTTTCTGTCAAATCATATACATGTCATCTGTTACACCAAAACGTACTTTACCCGGATAAAATACGTACATTTGTAGTTGCTGTATTTTAACCGGCTAACATACATATTGCTGTTTGTTGCAACTTTAACACTCCTCCTTGGCTACAAAACAGCAGACTCCAATTTGCTTCTTCAAATACTCAAACCTGGTGGCAGCTAATGGCTTGGTCAAAATATCTGCCAATTGAACTTCTGAGCAGCAATGGACTAAGTTGATCTCCTTTGACAGCTCTGCCTCCCTCACAAAATGGTATTTGATCTTGAAATGCTTAGTTTTGCCATGAAACACAGGGTTCTTGGCAATTGCAACAGCTGACTGATTGTCAACTTTGATCTCTATAGCTTCAACTTGTTCTTCATTCAAGTCATACAAAAGTTTCCTAAGCCAAATGGCTTGATTGACAGCTGCAGCAGCTGCAATGTATTCTGCTTCAGCTGTAGATTGAGCAACAGTTTGTTGCTTCTTTGAACTCTAACAAAAATCTCCCGAGCCAAGAGTAAAAAAATATCCAGAGGTGCTTTTCATGTCATCAATGGATCCTGCCCAATCACTATCTGAGTACCCTATCAATTTGAGCTCTTTTGCCTTCTCAAAATTTACACCATGATTCAAAGTTCCCTTCAAGTATCTAAGAACTCTCTTTACTGCTTTAAAATGAACAACATCACAGCAATGCATGAATCTAGACAATAAGCTAACAGCGTACATAATATCAGGCCTAGTAGCTATTAAGTAGAGCAAACAACCTACCAAGCTTCGATATTCCTTCTCATCAACCCTTTCTTGATTTCCACAACTAGTCAGCTTTTCCCCTTGAGTCACTGGTGTGCTCACTGTTTTGCAATTGGTCATGCAAAATCTGTTGAGAATTTTCAAAACAAAGGCATGTTGGCTAATGAAGATGCCTTGATTAGATTGGTTCACTTCCATGCCAAGGAAATATGTCATGACTCCCAAATCTGTCATCTTAAAAACTTCTTTCATTTGCACCTTGAATATCAGCTCTCCCTTGCTTCCAGTTACAAGTAAATCATCCACATAAAGTGAGACAATAAGAAGAGTTTCATTTTCTGACTTCTTTATAAAAAGTGTAGGTTCACTAACACTTTTCTCGAATCCAAGCTTAGATAGATACTCATCAACCCTATTATAATAGACCCTTGGTGCTTGCTTTAGACCATATAAGGCCTTTTTCATCTTGTAAACTTTGTCTTCCTCACCAGGAACCTTGAACCCCTTTGGTTGTTTAATAAAAATCTCTTCCTTTAGGAAGCCATTTAAGAATGCTGACTTGACATCGAGTTGGTGAATTCTCCACTGCTTTTGTGCAGCCAAGGCAAACAGAAGTTTAATTGTGTCTAGCCTTGCTACTAGAGCAAATGTCTCCATGAAATCTATGCCATATTGTTAACTATAGCCTTTCAGTACAAGCCTTGCCTTGTGCTTGTTTAATGAGCCATCAGCATTGTACTTGGCTCTAAACACCCACTTAACACCTATAACTTTCTTATGATCAGGTCTGTCAACCAAATCCCAAGTGTCGTTCTTGTGGATCATTTCCAATTCAGCTTCCATGGCCTTCTTCCAACTCTTGTTCTTGGCAGCTTCCTCAAAGTTTGAAGGTTCAACTATTGCAACATTACATCTCTGGTAGATGTCTGCAATAGTTCTAGTGCCTCTCACAGGTTCTTCATCAAAGTCTTCATCAGCTGGCCCTTCTTCAGCTAGTTCCAAACTATTTTCCAGCTGATCTTCATCAGTTAACCTTGCATCAGCATCATTCCAGCTCCATATTCGGCCTTCATCAAACCTCACATCCCTACTCACCAAAATTTTCTTAGTTGAGGGATCATACACCCTGTAACCCTTATTGATACTGCTGTAGCCAACAAATATTCCTGGATTAGCCCTTCTCCCAAGCTTGGTTCTCCTCTCTACTGGAATAAAGGCATAGCAAACATAGCCAAACACTTTTAAGTGTGAAACAGAAGGCTTGATTCCATGCCAGGCTTTAAAAGGAATCTTTTCCTTCACAACAACAATTGGCAACTTGTTGAGTAGGTACACTGAGGTATTGACAGCCTCAGCCCAAAACTTGCTTGGCAGCTTACTCTCAAATAACAAACATCTGGCCATATCAAGTACTGTTTGATTCTTCCTCTCACATACTCCATTTTGCTGAGGAGTATAAACTGTTGTTAGTTGATGATGAATTCCAGCTTGTTCACACAACTTCTGGAACCTTTCAGACAAATACTCAGTGCCATTATCTGTTCTCAAAGCCTTAATCTTGCAACCAGACTGATTTTCAGCCAATGCCTTAAATTTGTTGAAGGCTTCAAACACTTCAGATTTTTGCTTCAAGAAATAAACCCAGCAAAACCTGGTCAGATCATCTATAAACAGCACAAAGTACTTACTACCATTTAAGGAAGAGGTCTTTATTGGTCCACAGACATCAGAATGGACTAACACAAGTCTTTCTCGAGCCCTCCATGCCATATTGACTGGAAAAGGTAACCTGGTTTGCTTACCAAGCTGGCAAACCTCACAGACCATGTCTTTGGCTTCAATTTTTGACATGTCTTCAACCGAGTTCAACTTATGCAACTGATCAAGTGACTTGTAATTCACATGTCCAAATCTCCTGTGCCATAGACCAGCATCATCAACAAGGCTGGTGTAGGCCTTCTTCTCAAGTTGATTGACATCAAGCATAAAATACCTGTCTGTCATTGCTAATGTGACCAACTCCTGACCATGTGAGTCTTCAACAATGCATGAGCCATTCTTAAAAGCAAGTGAGTAACCTTTTTCTACAAGCTGACCAATACTAAGCAGATTCTGATCTATGTCAGGCACAAAAAGTACATCAGAAATCACTTTGTTACCTGACTTTGTGTTGATCACCAAATTGCCCCTGCCTTTGGCTTCAATCAGATTCTCATTGCCAATCCTGATCTTTGAGGCAAAAATTCTATCGAGCTCCTTAAACAGCCTTTCATCAGCTGCCATGTGATGTGTGCAGCCACTATCCACTAGCCAGTCAGAACTGACCTTACTCGAGGTTGCAAAACAGGAGGCTGTAAAAACATGCTCCTCCTGAGCTTAAAGATCCTCAGCAGCCTTAGCTTGCATTTGTTGCTGAGCTTGTGCCTTCCCTCTGTTTTTGCACACCCTCTCAACATGTCCCAGTTGTTTGCAGCTCCTGCACTGAACATCTGGTCTGTGCCGGCAGTTCTTCTCCAAATGTGAAGTTTTCTTGTAGTGAATGCATGGTGGAAATCTATTCTTCCCTGCATCTCTCCTAAATTTCTCCCTTCTATCGACCCAAGGTTTCTTCCCCTTTTGACTAGAACTTGAACCTTCCTTGGCCTTTGTTTGGAAAGCTCATTCAGGATTCTCTTCTTGGCTATTGGCCCTCCTTTGCTCAAGTGCATATAGGGAATTTACCAGCTCAGACAATGAGATGGCTGATAAATCCCTCGAGTCCTCCAATGAAGAAATCTTTGACTCAAACTTCTCTGGGAGAGTTGTAATGACCTTTTCAACAACTCTGCTCTCATTGAAATTATCACCAAGGGGCCTAATGTTGTTGACTATGGCCATTATTCTATCACAGTACTGCTTAATGGTCTCTGACTCTCTCATCTTCAGATTCTGAAAATCCCTTCTAAGGTTGATCATCTGCTGCTGCCTTGTCTTGTCTGACCCCATAAACTCCTCCTTTAACTTCTCCTATGCTTGCTTTGGTGAATCAAAAGCCATTATCCTAGTGAAAATCACATCGGATACTCCATTTTGCAAGCAAGCCATTGTCTTATGCTTCTTGGCACAATCTTCACTATGTTGCCTTATCTGTGCAATGGTGGGATTGGCCCTCAATGGTGGTGGTTCAGCATCATTCTCTACAACATTCCACAAATCATGTGCTTGAAGGTATGTTTTCATTTTAACTACCCAAATGTGGTAGTTCTCTCCAGCAAACACAGGTGGTGGTGGTGGTGGTGTAAAGCTCATCTTTGCAGCAAACAAATAGACCAACAAAAAAAAATAGCTTCTGCTTCTTTTCTCTCAAACACAACCAAGGTCTTCAAAGACTTAGGCTCTTGATACCGTTTGTTGAGTTTTTCACACAGGAAGAAAAACAGATCTATTTTACCCGGGTAAAATATGAAGCTCTTTTGCGAATTAAAGCAACAAGGCAATATACCCAGATAAAGTATGTAGAAAGTTTTTCTATGATTCAAAGAAAAAGATAGATTCCAGGAAAGCAACAAAACAGAAGCAAAAGAAATGGGAAATTGAGAGAACAAGAAGATGATCAGATGAACAAGAAGATGATCAGATGATTACATTGATTCATCAAATATATGATATACATTAGGGGTGAGCATTCGATCGAATCGAATCAAAAATTTTTGAGTTAATCGAGTTTTCGAATCTTATTTTATCATCCTAACTTTATTTGAAATTTTCTCGAATCGAGTCGAATGAGATGGAATTCGAATCGAATCGAATCGAATATATTTGTTCGAGTTAAATTTTATAAAATAATTTTGGGTCCTTGTAACCACTGTCACCCATCGTAATAAAATTTTTCCACCTTAATCAAAATTTTTATTAACTTTCATCACCTCATAATTTATTTATTAATCTTTTATATACGGGTTAGCTTCTTTGTATGCCTAGTTGTTTCAATTATCTTCAAATTCTTGTCACTGTGTATTTTGGAATTAAAAAATATATTAAATGTAAAAATGTGATTTTTTAATAAAATTTATTTTAAAGATAAAATGTGAAATTGATACCAATATAAAATTTTAACATGAATATTTAATGGCATAATTAATAATTCAATTTTAATATAAATATTCAATACGACTAAACAATTCAATCATATAAATAATAAAAATGTGAAATTTAATTTAATAATATAAATAATAGATATAAATAAAATTATTACTATTTATGTTTAGTGATTTTTTAGATAATTTTGATTTTTATTTGAGAGTGAAAGGTGAGAAGTAAAAGTTTAGGAGAAAATAAAAGTTTTGGGGATAAAAGTTTGAGGGGAAGTAAATAGGGGGAGTAAAATTTTGGAGGAAAATATTAAAAAAATTGGGGGTGGATTTGGGGTAGATGGGAGGTGGGATGGGAAGGAAGTAAAAATTTTAGGGGGAAAGTGGGAGGAGTAAAAATTTTAGGGGAAAATAAAAGTTTTGAGGGTTTTGGGAGTAAAATTTTGAAAAAAAGTAAATGGGAGAGTAAAATTTTGTGGGAAATGGATTTTGGGTAGATTGGGGGTTGGGATGGAAGGGGAGTAAAAGTTTTAGGGGGAAAGTGGTAAGGAGTAAAAGTTTTGAGGGAAAAGTAAAAAGGTTTGGGAATTTGGGGTAAAAATGTAAAATATTATAGTTTGATATTCGAGTTATTCGAGTTATTCGAGTTATTCGAATTTGAAAACTCAACTCGATTCGAACTCGAAATTCAAAAAAAAAATTCGAGTTGACTCGAATAACTCGAATAACTCGATTCGTTTAACTCAAAATTCAAATTTTTTTCGATTTTTTTGAGTCGAATCGAGTTTTGCTCACCCCTAATATACATAGAGAGCTTACAACAAACATTTTAACTTGTTGAAGTGAACAAACATTAAATTTTCTAATGATATCCTAGGACCTGTCTAAAACTGAAAAGTAATTGACCAACTTATCCAGTCAAAAAGTTTCTATCAAATCATATACATGTCATCTGTTACACCAAAACGTACTTTACCCGGATAAAATACGTACATTTGTAATTATTGTATTTTAACCGGCTAACATACATACTGCTGTTTGTTGCCACCTTTAACAATTTTTTTTGTTCAATTGCTTGAATCTGGTTGGTGTGTTCCCATTTTCGTTTTATGAAATTTCCGTTTTCTCTGTTTCCAAACTTTCAATTGTTTATTGTGTGCTTTTTCTAGGGTATATAATGCAAAACTTTGTAATCCCATTCTATTATGCATTTTGAGTTTATTCATTTCACTACTTAGGAGAATGATATTTTCAAACTATGGAAGAAATCTTATAGATATCTAAGCATCTAAAACCAAACATAAACTGAATAATTCTCTAAATACACAAACCAGGCACTGGCTAACATCTCAAACATATAATCCAAACAATAATAGCAATATTAAGAAGCTCACAACTAAAAATTCCTATTACATCTTACACATTTATGTTCTCCCTCTCCATCCATCTTCATATATATTCAATATCCATTTCATGCACATCCTTCTTCATATTCAGTATTCATTTAATGCATCTCTCGTTGGTTGACGTATTATATGTTTCTCAACTTCTTGTATTCCATTGATACGAACCAGGCTCTCTAAATAAGCATGAAGGGAGATGGCAAACCGAAAATGATCTAGATAAGTATTAATCTCAAGCTCCTTAAGCTCTTGGGTGGAGGCGTCAAATAGGAGTACTTCATCATTTGTGTCTCTAAGAAACAAGTCACCATTTTTTCCAAATCCCAATGGGTGTACAACTCCAGAAATGGATTTAATATTGAATTGTTTAGTCCACACTCCTTCACTTGTAACCCATAAATCAAAAGACGTGTCAATTCTTTCCGATGGGTAAACAATAGCACCAAGTGATCCATTAAACACCAATAGATCGACATAGTATTCTGGGAAAGACCCAACGGATTCTGGGATAGGTAAAATTGAGAACTTCTCGTTCCCCACGTCAAATGAAAGAATTAGTCCTCTAAAATCAAGATATGCCCCTGTCATTGTTTTCCAATAGCAAATTCCATCTACATAATTATTTCCCAAAGTTGTTTCCGTTGGTGTATAATCAGGAGATGGAATTTCCTTCCAGGAATTACTTCTAAGAGAATACAACTCAACTTGGTACATAAAATGAGGATATGGATATTCTTCTTCACTATTAACAAAAGTAAGAGTAACAAATCGTATGACTTTGTAGTCATCAGTTATAGAATCAAACCCAAAAGCAGCGTGGTTAAAAGAAACGTCACCTAAAGTAAGGTAGGTTTCTTCGAAATAGGAAAAATATGGAGGGCGTTGGATTGAAGATGGTGGAAGGATTTTAAACTCTCTGGTTGATGGGTTCCAAATGGCAGCCGTATCATTTGAAGGATCAAGTAAACAAAATAATCCATGACAAGCACCATAAACATAGGTGACATCATTCTTAAAAAAGGGCAAGTGAATGTTTTGTTTTACAATATAATTTTGATCTTTTTCAGTTGAAAGTTGAGAGAAATAAGTTTGGAAGGTGTTTCCATCACAGCGACTAAGAAGTAGATTAAGGTTGTTGTTTTCAAGGTTGTTGTGATAATTATTGGAAATGAAAAGAGGAGTTTGAAAAGAAGAACACCAATACATACAAACACAGTTGAAGCGAGTAAGGGATTTAACTGGAAGCTTTGACAGAATTTCCATAACCAAAGCTTCTGGCAATTCAAACCTGGGCCTCTGCATCTTGCTATTTCGATTTTCTTTGAAATTGACTAAGAGGAATAAATAAGCAAGCAAAAAGGGCGTTGGTAGGTGTCATCTATGGTCCAAACCTTAACCATGAAGCAAAGAAGCATAAAAGGTAAGCATTTGATACGTTATAATAATTAAATGCGATTTAGGAAAATTTCCTTATTTGCATTTGTATCCATGTGAGGAAGGATTAAGATAAAATATAATATAATACATTCCTTTTGAATTTAATCCCCAATTTTTAAAAGGTTAAATTTAAAGGATACAACTTTATGTATATTTGAAATTTAGTACTCAATCTTTTATTTTTAAGAATTCAGTCTCTCTAATTTTTTTTAAAATTACAAATTTTGGTATGGTTAACACTGTTAAAATTGTTAAAATTCTTTGCCATAATTGTCAAAAATACTCTCAATGTTTATGGGTTTTTGGGTTGAGCCCCTAACTTTTTTTTTTTTGGATTGAAACCCTCAATATTATGATTTTTTAATAAATCAATCTAATTTTAATGGAGAATCTGAGCTAACCCTAAGTCAAGTCACTGGTCAATAAAGTAGCCTATGGGACATGCCTCATAAGCAGGAGGCCATAGTTTATGTCATTTATAAAAATAAAATTGTTTAACATTTTTTTTTTTCATTTTGTTTCAATCTTCCTTGTTCCCCTCTTTCTCGCTTCCCCTCTAGCTGCCACATTTCAATGTAATGTATATTTTCTCAACTTAATGAAATGGTGATCAAGTTCATTTTTTCTCAATCATCTTCTTGTTCATTTTACTTTGTTTTGCTTCGTTTTGCTATTTGTTTCAAGTTCTTTTCTGCTCAAGCTTCCTTTCTTTAACTTTGTTGCTGCCAATGTTCCAACAAATACTGAGACATGCAGCCAACCTGATATCCAAATCCAGTAGTATAGCATTTGTTGATTATCTCCTTATTCAATCTTAGCTTTTCACTACAATTTTTCCACAGTGCTTCAACGGGCCCCCCTTTAAGCTTTGTTTCTCTGTGCAGCGAATGAATTCCAAGTGCTCTTTCTACACCACAGTAGAGCAATTAAACTCAAGCCGGAGACGAGTACAAATACTTATGGCTAATAAAACTTACCACATCAGATCAAAAATGGATGACACAGCTATGTATAGTGTTTAAGTGGCATTTTTCTTCTCCATGATGCACATTGTTGCATAAACTATAATTAGTTACAGTAGCAAAAAGAAATTGAACTTCATTAGTTAATAATGAAAATACATTAAAATGAAGAATGGACTTGTAAACCTGGCAATGGATTTCAGCATTGCCCCAAGGGACCAATCTTAGATTGATACTGGTATGGAGGTCAGTGTGGAAGACCTTGATGAGGTCATTGGAGCTAAAAGAGGCACAACGTGGGCATAAACTTATTTCATAGTATAGTGACAGAGTAACCCTGTCATTAACATTATCTAAAGAGGAATGGGAGAGAGAAATAAGCCAGAATATTGCTAGAGCAGCCAGAATATAGAAGATAAATGGTTGAAGATAAGCCATTGTTTTAGTGGTAGCTTTTGCACAATGTTGAACCTCCATTGTGCAAGGCTTCTTGTAGTTGAGAATTGGGATGATAAGTATTGTTTTTTTGTCAGTTTCAAAAACCACGTGACAAATTTGCAAAAATAGCTAGAAAAACATTATAGTAAAATATGTCATTAACTTTTCTTAACATGGCTTTAAATGTGTCTGTATCAATCTATATAAATACGGTGATTCGGCTTCACAAGTAATTGCTCATAATGGTTTATTGATTCTAATCAATGTAATAATTTATATACATGAAAGTTGTTGGAACTTTTGTTTCTTTAAAATTATAGTAGGGTTTAAATCTTGATTAAGAGTATGGTAATTATTGGTTAGAGGAGAAAAAGAAATAATATGTTTTTATAATTACTGATATTCACAATATGAAGTAATAAAATTTATAAAATAAGATTGTACCCAAAAATTAACTATTACCACGATTAAGGCAAGCGCATCTATCGAATAGTAATATAGCTTAGTGGTAAGATCGGAATGTCGAACCCAAAGGAACTAAAAGTACTAGTACTGACTTTCTTTCTATTATTTAGCCTAAAAATAAAGGAGATTTTATTAAACTAAATTAATTTCTAAACTAAGCTAAGAATGCACAAAGAATGAATTGGGGAAATGTACTTTTGGAAAAACTGCTTGACTAAGACAATAGAATCCACCTAGACTTCAATTGTTAAATTATCATAGGTGTTCAAAGTCAAATATTAACTTAAATGCTGCAATAATTAATGCAAAAGGGAAATTATGAGTGATTGTTGCAAATCATACCATAGGTAGAAAGGGAGGAAAACAGTGGGACAATCGAGTTTTAAAGTAGAAAAAATGATTTTACAAAACACACAAGTTTTTATAAGAAAAGATTAAAAAGGAACATATGCTTTTTAGGTTGTGATTTGTGATGGGAAAGAAATGATAAAACTTTGATTTAATTCTCTAAAAATTATAAAAATATAAATTATTAAAATGATAAAATTGTATTTTGACTATCGTAAAATTATACAATTTAATCACCCTAAAATGAAATTTTCCTAACTTCGTCCCTAATTGACAATACTAATTTAAATTTACCCCTAAGTCATATTTTTAGATCCCACACAAAATTTTCATTACCCAAGCTTCGAGTAGTTGAAAGCTCCTCCTTTGCATCTTTGTTTTGATTTGTGAGACACTTGCAAGTATAACTATGCCATTTTGGAAGGAGAATCAGAGTGCTTATGGAGCAAACCTTAACAATGAAGCAAAGAAGCATTTAATACATTAATTTTATTCTTTTGGTTACAGCGATGTTTAATTTTTAAGAGTTATTAAAACTCTTTATTTGCAACCCAACGGTTATCCGAAATCGAATTAAATTCTTTTTTATTTAATATATAATTTATTTTAATTTTATTATAAAAATATTATCTATTTAAAATAGTATAAATAACTTAAAAATTCTTCTAAAATCATTATTTTTTGCAAATATTTATGAAAAGGGTTTCAAATTTGTCAAATAATATTAAAAAAAAAAGCACAAAACAAAGTCAATTTTGTTAAAATAATTCTAAAAATCTAAAATAAAAAATTAATATTGATAATGCTCTATAATAACGTGTTTTTATGTATTAATCATGTGTTTATTCTGAGCTTGATCCTACTAATTTTAGCTATTTATGTCTTTTTATCTTTTAGGGACTGATTTGGAGGCAAAAGCAAAATTAAGGGACAAAAGTGCGAATTTGGAGACAAAATGGGCTGATATGCGACACATGAAAAAGATTGTGCCAAAAGTGAGTATCGAAACCATTTTTAGATGTTTTAAAAAAAACGGCGGGAATCAACTTTGGATTTTGAAAAATGAAAAACGGGAGTCGCCACCAATCATTTGTTTTTACTGAGGTGTGATGGGGTCACCTCAAAAAAGTGATTGTTTTTAATAAACAATTTGATTTATCAAAACAACGATCTTGGTCTACGAAAATTAGAAAATAGGTCCAGGAGTCGGTTACGCATGAGGAAGGATTAGCACCCTCGATAAGCCCAAAATTGGTACCTAGTTGATTAATTAGTGTCTTAGTGTCGAATATTTGAAAATTTGAAAGAATTTAAAATACGATCCCTTTTTGTTAAAAACGCTCGAATAAATTGAAACGAAACGTTTAAGACACTCTCGTCTCGAAGCAATGAAATGTCACATCCAGTAAGTTAGGATACGACATCTAAAACTTTTGAGAACGAGCGTGCCTTTGATTTAAAATTCAAAAGGATATTCGGTTATTTGGTTTAAATGAGAAAAATCGAAACCCAGTAAGTTAGGGTACGATTTCATGTATTTCCAAACACCGAATATTGCCTTCATTTGCAAAAGGTCTTGTCTCGAGTCAACAGGATGTCATATGCAGTAAGTTAGAACACGACACCTCGAGTCTTCGAGAATAAGTTTTTTATTTCAAAAACTTGTATTTACGATTTTAAAAACGACATCCCATTATTTAGATTAGATGAGAAAAATCAAAACTTAGTAAGTTAGAGTACGATTTCCTCGGATTCCCAAACACGGAATGTTGCTTTTATGAAAGAATTTATTTCGCATAAGATAATAACAAAGTAATAATGATAAAGCATAAATATTAATAAGTAAGATGACGAAAACATAATATTGAAAAATATTAATAACGTTTCATATATATATATATATATGCATATTAAAATATATACGTAATAATAGGAATAAAAAGTATATACATAATAGTATTAAAAAAAATACATAATATAGAGTTAAAAATATATACATAATATATATTAAAAAACATATATACATAATATATATATATTAGAAACAATAATGATATAAAAAAACCAACTATTAATACAATACATAAATACGTACATATATATATACATAAATAACAATGGTATTAAAAATATACAATATATATAGTATTAGAAATATATACATAGTATATACATATTAGAAATAATAATAATATTAAAACAACTATTAAGGATACTACATAAATATATACATATATATATAAATATTAATTGAAACTAATATTAATACCGATAATAGTAAAACCACTAATAATAATAATAATAATAATAATAATAATAATAATAAGTGTAATAGTGTAAATAATATTGAAATAAAATAAAATAATAAAAAAAGGTGAAAAAGGATGAAATTTAAATCAAAATAGAGTTTTTGGGTAATTTTTAAAATAACTAAAAGAAAAAGGATCAAAATGCAACACGCGCGTAACCTAGGGGGACTAAAACAGCGATTATCCCTTCCCCCCCAAAACGCAGTGCAGTGTGGAGGACTAAATTGAAAAGCGCAAAGAAAACCCGATTGTAAAACAATACACCGGCATGTCATGAGCGTCTTGCGCCCAAATTCCATGTATTTTGAATTCAGTTGGGATTGGGGATTTACAGTTGAGAGTAGAGCTACAAACAGAGGGAGGCCACTGAAGTGCCAACTTGTAGAAGTCTGCCGCTGGAATTACTGGCGACTGGGGTGCTGCAAATGCTACCCATAATGGAAAATGATACAATGCATTTTTACAAATTTACAAATTTACCCATAATGATACAATGTAGTAATTTATATTTCTGAGTTTAATTTCTCGGGAATTAAATTTATTATCAAAATTAGATTCATCCTTAATCGAATTGGGTTGAGATTATCTCAAGTTTTCCTTACGTAACCAACGCCTCATTTATTAATAGTATATAATCATGTTCTATATGTTAAAAAAAAAAAAAATGATTTTACAAAACACACAAGGTTTTGTAGGAGGAAATAGTGAGAAGATTAAAAAGGAATATTGCCTTTTTAAGTCGTGATTTGTGATGGGAAAGAAATTCAAGCGTTTTAGTTTGGCATCAAAAACATCAAAGAGTTTGACATTTTTCATTAAAATTAGAGTATTTTCTTCATGTTTTCTCCCATAATTGTGCCTTATCAAAAAACAAATAAATAAAAAGCACAAAATCAAGGCAAGGCAAGTTACTCGACTAATTTGCTATCATTGTAGTCAATAAAGACAATCATGAAAATGCAAAATATACTCATCAGGGCTAATTAAAACTCATACATTGTTTGAAAAATTGAAAAATCTCTGCTCATCAAGGCTAGAGCTTTGAATTTCATAAATAACACAATATTGTGTGCTTTTTTGAGGACATATAATGCAAAATTTCTTAGTCCCATATCCAATTCGTGCAGATCTCTCTTCGTATTTAGATTTATTTGATATATCTCTAATTGGTTGATGAATTATATGTTCCTTAGGCTCTTGTATTCCATTGATACGAATGAGGCTTTCAACATAAACATGAAGAAGGGGATGTTATACTGAAAATTATCTAGATAAGTATTAATCTCAAGCTTCTTCAGCTCTTGGGTGGAAGGGTGAAATTGGAGTACTTTATTATTTGTGTTTCTAAGAAACAACTCGTCATTTTTCCCAAACCCAAATGGGCATACAGCTCCAGAAATAGATTCAATACGAAATTGTTTAGTCCATATTCCTTCACTCGTAATCCATAAATCAATTCCTTTAGATCCGTAAGTAATAACACCCAGTGATCCATTAAACGCCAATAGATTAAAATAGCATTCTGAAAAAGGCCCAATGAATTCCGGAGTTGATAAAAGTGAGAACTTTTCATTTGCTATGTCAAATGAAAAAATTGGTCCTACAAAATCATCAAATGCCAGACACTCTGTTTTCCACTAGCAAATTCCATCTATGTAATTATTCCCAAGAATAGATGAGTTAGTGCATAACCAGGAGATGGAATTTCCTTCCAGGAATCACTTCTAAATGAATACAACTCAACATGGGGCTCAAAATGACGTTCGTCTTCACTATTAAAAAAAGTAAGAGCAAAAAATCGTATCACTTTGTGTTAAAGGTGGCAACAAACGCAGTATATATGTTAGCTAGTTAAAATACAGCAACTACAAATGTACGTATTTTATCCGGGTAAAGTACGTTTTGGTGTAACAGATGACCTGTATATGATTTGACAAAAACTTTTTGACTGGATAAAGTTGGTCAATTACTTTCCAGTTTTAGACAGGTCCTAGGATATCATTAGAAAATTTAATGTTTGTTCACTTCAACAAGTTAAAATGTTTGTTGTAAGCTCTCTATGTATATCATATATTTGATGAATCAATGTAATCATCTGATCATCTTCTTGTTCTCTCAATTTCTCATTTTTTTTCTTCTGTTTTGTTGTTTTCCTGGAATCTATCTTTTTCTTTGAATCATAGAAAAACTTTCTACATACTTTATCCAGGTATATTGCCTTGTTGCTTTAATTCGTAAAAGAGCTTCATATTTTACCTGGGTAAAATAGATCTGTTTTTCTTCCTGTGTGAAAAACTCAACAAATGGTATCAAGAGCCTAAGTCTTTGAGGACCTTGGTGTTTGAGAGAAAAGAAGCAGAAGCTATTTTTTTTTTGTTGATCTATTTGTTTGCTGCAAAGATGAGCTTTACACCACCACCACCTGTGTTTGCTGGAGAGAACTACCACATTTGGGTAGTTAAAATAAAAACATACCTTTAAGCACATGATTTGTGGAATGTTGTAGAGAATGATGCTGAACCACCACCATTGAGGGCCAATCCCACCATTGCACAGATAAGGCAACATAGTGAAGATTGTACCAAGAAGCATAAGGCAATGGCTTGCTTGTAAAATGGAGTATCTGATGTGATTTTCACTAGGATAATGGCTTGTGATTCACCAAAGCAAGCATGGGAGAAGTTAAAGGAGGAGTTTATGGGGTCAGACAAGACAAGGCAGCAGCAGCTGATCAACCTTAGAAGGGATTTTGAGAATCTGAAGATGAGAGAGTCAGATACCATTAAGCAGTACTCTGATAGAATAATGGCCATAGTCAACAACATTAGGCTCCTTGGTGATGATTTCAGTGAGAGCAGAGTTGTTGAAAAGGTCATTACAACTCTCCCAAAGAAGTTTGAGTCAAAGATTTCTTCATTGGAGGACTCGAGGGATTTATCAGCCATCTCATTGTCTGAGCTGGTAAATTCCCTATATGCACTTGAGCAAAGGAGGGCCAATAGGCAGGAAGAGCATCCTGAAGGAGCTTTCCAAGCAAAGGCCAAGGAAGGTTCAAGTTCTAGTCAAAAGGGAGAGAAACCTTGGGTTGATAGAAGGGAGAAATTTAGGAGAGATGCAGGGAAGAATAGATTTCCACCATGCATTCACTGTAAGAAAACTTTACATTTGGAGAAGAACTGCTGGCATAGACCAGATGTTCAGTGCAGGAGCTACAAACAACTGGGACATGTTGAGAGGGTGTGCAAAAACAGAGGGAAAGCACAAGCTCAGCAACAAATGCAAGCTAAGGCTACTGAGGATCTTCAAGCTCAGGAGGAGCATGTTTTTACAGCCTCCTATTTTGCAACCTCGAGTAAGGTCAGTTCTGACTGGCTAGTGGATAGTGGCTGCACACATCACATGGTAGCTGATGAAAGGCTGTTTAAAGAGCTCAACAGGAGTTTTGCCTCAAAGATCAGGATTGGCAATGGAAATCTGATTAAAGCCAAAGGCAGGGGTAATGTGGTGATCAACACAAAGTCAGGTAACAAAGTGATTTCTGATGTACTTTTTGTGCCTGACATAGATCAGAATCTGCTTAGTGTTGGTCAGCTTGTAGAAAAAGGTTACTCACTTGCTTTTGAGAATGGCTCATGCATTGTTGAAGACTCATATGGTCAGGAGTTGGTCATAGTAGTAATGACAAACAGGTGTTTTATGCTTGATGTCAATCAACTTAAGAAGAAGGCCTACACCAGCCTTATTGATGATGCTGGTCTATGGCACAGGAGATTTGGACATGTGAATTACAAGTCACTTGATCAGTTGCATAAGTTGAACTTGGTTGAAGACATGTCAAAAATTGAAGCCAAAGACATGGTCTGTGAGGTTTGCCAGCTTGGTAAGTAAACCAGGTTACCTTTTCCAGTCAATATGGCATGGAGGGCTCGAGAAAGACTTGAGTTAGTCCATTCTGATCTGTGGACCAATGAAGACCTCTTCCTTAAATGATAGTAAGTACTTTGTGCTGTTTAAAGATGATCTAACCAGGTTTTGCTGGGTTTATTTCTTGAAGCAGAAATCTGAAGTGTTTGAAGCCTTCAACAAATTTAAGGCATTGGCTGAAAATCAGTCTGGTTACAAGATTAAGGCTTTGAGAACAGATAATGGCACTGAGTATTTGTCTGAAAGATTCCAGAAGTTGTGTGAACAAGCTGGAATTCATCATCAGCTAACAACAGTTTATACTCCTCAGCAAAATGGAGTATGTGAGAGGAAGAATCGAACAGTACTTGATATGGCCAGATGTTTGTTATTTGAGAGCAAGCTACCAAGCAAGTTTGGGCTGAGGCTATCAATACCTCAGTGTACCTGCTCAACAAGTTGCCAATTGTTGCTGTGAAGGAAAAGACTCCTTTTAAAGCCTGGCATGGAATCAAGCCTTCTGTTTCACACTTAAAAGTGTTTGGCTGTGTTTGCTATGCCTTTATTCCAGTACAGAGGAGAACCAAGCTTGAGAGAAGGGCTACTCTAGGAATATTTGTTGGCTACAGCAGTATCAATAAGGGTTACAGGGTGTATGACCCCTCAACTAAGAAATTTTTGGTGAGTAGGGATGTGAGGTTTGATGAAGGCAAAATATGGAGCTGGAATGATTCTGATGCAAGGTTAACTGATGAAGATCAGCTGGAAAATAGTTTGGAACTAGCTGAAGAAGGGCCAGTTGATGAAGACTTTAATGAAGAACCTGTGAGAGGCACCAGAACTATTGCAGACATCTACCAGAGATGTAATGTTGCAATAGTTGAACCTTCAAACTTTAAGGAAGCTGCTAAGAACAAGAGTTGGAAGAAGGCCATGGAAGCTGAATTGGAAATAATCCACAAGAACGACACTTGGGATTTGGTTGACAGACCTGATCATAAGAAAGTCATAGGTGTTAAGTGGGTGTTTAGAGCCAAGTACAATGCTGATGGCTCATTGAACAAGCACAAGGCAAGGCTTGTAGTGAAAGGCTATAGTCAGCAATATGGCATAGATTTCATGGAGACATTTGCTCCAGTAGCAAGGCTAGACACAATTAAACTTCTGTTTGCCTTGGCTGCACAAAAGCAGTGGAGAATTCACCAGCTCGATGTCAAGTCAGCATTCTTAAATGGCTTCCTAAAGGAAGAGATTTTTATTGAACAACCAGAGGGGTTCAAGGTTCCTGGTGAGGAAGACAAAGTTTACAAGCTGAAAAAGGCTTTATATGGTCTAAAGCAAGCACCAAGGGCCTGGTATGATAGGGTTGATGAGTATCTATCTAAGCTCGAATTCGAAAAAAGTGTTAGTGAACCTACACTTTTTATAAAGAAGTCAGAAAATGAAACTCTTCTGATTGTCTCACTTTATGTGGATGATTTACTTGTAACTGAAAGCAAGGGAGAGCTGATAGATGAGTTTAAGGTGCTAATGCAAGAAGTTTTTGAGATGACAGATTTGGGAGTCATGACATATTTCCTTGGCATGGAAGTGAACCAATCTAATCAAGGCATCTTCATTAGCCAACATGCCTTTGTTTTGAAAATTCTCAATAGATTTTGCATGACCAATTACAAAATAGTGAGCACACCAGTGACTCAAGGGGAAAAGCTGACTAGTTGTTGAAATCAAGAAAGGGTTGATGAGAAGGAATATCGAAGCTTGGTAGGTTGATTGCTCTACTTAACAGCTACTAGGCCTGATATTATGTACGCTGTTAGCTTATTGTCCAGATTCATGCATTGCTGTGATGTTGTTCATTTTAAAGCAGCAAAGAGAGTTCTTAGATACTTGAAGGGAACTTTGAATCATGGTGTAAATTTTGAGAAGGCAAAAGAGCTCAAATTGATAGGGTACTCAAATAGTGATTGGGTAGGATCCATTGATAACATGAAAAGCACCTCTGGATATTTTTTTACTCTTGGCTCGGGAGTTTTTTGTTGGAGTTCAAAGAAGCAACAAACTGTTGCTCAATCTACAGCTAAAGCAGAATACATTGCAGCTGCTGCAGCTGTCAATCAAGCCATTTGGCTTAGGAAACTTTTGTATGACTTGAATGAAGAACAAGTTGAAGCTATAGAGATCAAAGTTGACAATCAGTCAGCTGTTGCAATTGCCAAGAACCCTGTGTTTCATGGCAAAACTAAGCATTTCAAAATCAAATACCATTTTGTGAGGGAGGCAGAGCTGTCAAAGGAGATCAACTTAGTCCATTCTTTGCTCGTCGAAGTTCAATTGGTGTGATATTTTGACCAAGCCATTAGCTGTCACCAGGTTTGAGTATTTGAAGAAGCAAATTAGAGTCTGCTGTTTTGTAGCCAAGGAGGAGTGTTAAAGGTGGCAACAAATAGCAGTATGTATGTTAGCCGGTTAAAATACAACAACTACAAATATACGTATTTTATCCGGGTAAAGTACGTTTTGGTGTAACAGATGACCTGTATATGATTTGACAGAAACTTTTTGACTGGATAAAGTTGGTCAATTACTTTTCAGTTTTAGACAGGTCCTAGGATATCATTAGAAAATTTAATGTTTGTTCACTTTAACAAGTTAAAATGTTTGTTGTAAGCTCTCTATGTATATCATATATTTGATGAATCAATGTAATCATCTGATCATCTTCTTGTTCTCTCAATTTCCCATTTCTTTTGCTTCTGTTTTGTTGTTTTCCTGGAGTCTATCTTTTTATTTAAATCATAGAAAAACTTTCTGCATACTTTATCCGGGTATATTGCCTTGTTGCTTTAATTCGTAAAAGAGCTTCATATTTTACCCGGGTAAAATAGATCTATTTTTCTTCCTGTGTGAAAAACTCAACACTTTGTAGTCATCAGTTTTAGAATCAAACCCAAAAGCAGCGTGCCTAAAAGAAACCTCAACTAAAGTCAAGCGACCTTCTTGGATGGAGGAAAAATATGGAGGGCATTGTATTGAAGATGGTCGAAGGATTTTAAACTCTCTGGTTGATGGGTTCCAAATGGCAGCCTTATCCGTGGAAGATTCTTGTAAACACAACAATCCATCACAAGCACCATGAACAGAGGGGATTGCAGTCTTAAAAAAAAAAGGCAAGTGAATGTTTTGTTTTACTGTATATTGTTTATCTTCTTGGTTGGAAAGATGAGAGAAATAAGGTTGGAAGGTGTTACCATCACAGTGTATGAGAAGTAGATTAAGTTTGTTGTTTTCAAGGTTGTTGTGATGATGTTTGGAAATGAAATGAGGAGTTTGAAAAGAAGAACACCAATACTTTCAAACACATTTGAAGTAGTAAGGGATTTAATCGAAGCTTTGTGAATTTCCATAACCAAAGCTTCCGCAATTCAAACACAGGCCTCTGCATCTTGCCATTTCGATTTTCTTTGAAATTTACTAAGAGGAATAAATAAGCAAGCAAAATGGGAGTTGGTAGGTGTCATCTATGGTCCAAACCTTAACCATGAAGCAAAGAAGCATAAAAGGTAAGCATTTGATAGGTTATAATAATTACATGCATATCATTTAGGAAATTTCCTTATTTGCATTTGTATCCATGTGAGGAAGGATTAAGATAAAATATAATATAATACATACCTTTTGAATTTAATCCTTAATTTTTAAAAGATTAAATTGAAAGATACAATATGCTCACATTTAGGGATTTTATGTATATTTGAAATTTAATTCTCAATCTTTTAATTTTAAGAATTCAATCTCTCTATTTTTTTTTAAATTACAAATTTTGGTATGGTTAACACCATTAAAATTGTTAAAATTCTTTGCCATAATTGTCAAAAATACTCTCAATGTTTATGGGTTTTTGGGTTGAGCCCCTAACTTTTTTTTTTTGGATGGACACCCTCAATGTTACGATTTTTTAATAAATCAATCTAATTTTAATGGGGAACGTGAGTTAACCCTAAGTCAAGTCACAGGTCAATGAAGTAGCCTATGGGACGTGCTGCATAAGCAGGAGGCCATAGTTGATGTCATTTATAAAAATAAAATTGTTGAACAATTTTTTTTTTCATTTTGTTTCGATCTTCTTTGTTCTTCTTCTCTTTCTCGATTCCCCTCTAGCTGCCACATTTCAATGTAATGTATATTTTCTCAAATCAAGAGAAATACATGTGCATTATGGTTCTATTTATTGTGAGTATAAGCATTGCAGGGTTCCATGAAACTCAATAGCTTTTAAAAAGTCAAATAAAATTAAATTCTTAGTGGGGATTGAAACTCAATCAATCAAAAAGGAGAAAAATCAAAAGTTGGAAGAATAAACAATTAATGTAAATAAAAACCCAAACTTTTGAAAGTAATTACTTTTTTTAGGGGGACAAGATTTGATTTTTTTTGTTCAATTGCTTGAATCTGGTTGGTGTGTTCCCATTTTCATTTTATGAAATTTTCGTTTTCTCTGTTTCCAAACTTTCAATTGTTTATTGTGTGCTTTTTCTAGGGTATATAATGCAAAACTTTATAATCCCATTCTATTATGCATTTTGAGTTTATATTCATTTCACTACTTAGGAGAATGATAGTTTCAAACTATGGAAGAAATCTTATAGATATCTAAGCATCTAAAACCAAACATAAATTGAATAATTCTCTAAATACACAAACCAGGCACTGGCTAACATCTCAAACATATAATCCAAACAATAATAGCAATATTAAGAAGCTCACAACTAAAAATTCCTATTACACTTACACATTTAAGTTCTCCCTCTCCATCCATCTTCATGTATATTCAATACCCATTTCATGCACATCCTTCTTCATATTCAGTATTCATTTAATGCATCTGTCATTGGTTGACGTATTATATGTTTCTCAACTTCTTGTATTCCATTTGTCGTAACCATTTTTTTGTAAAACGGTAGTCGACTTGGATTTTGAAAATGAAAACGAAAAATTGGAGTCGCCACCAATCCTTTTTTGATGAGGTGTGATCGGATCACCTTTGATTAATCATTTTAATAATATTTAAGATTTACTAAAACGGTAATTTTTGGTCTACGAAAATCAGAAAATGAGTTCGGGGGTCGGTTATGCACGAGGAGGGGTTAGCACCCTCGATACGCCCAAAATTGGTACCTAGTTGATTAATTAGTTTCTCAATGTCGATAATTTGAAAACTTAAAATACTTTGGAAAACGATCCCTCTCTTTGTAAAAAAAATCAAATGTTAAAGATCTTCTCGTCTCGCAATAATGAAATACCACGTCCAGTAAGTTAGGACACGATATCTCGAACTTTGAGACTGAGCTTACCTTTTATTTAAAATTAACGTATTTTAACTTCATTTAAAAAGATATTCGGTTAGTTAGAGTGAATGAGGGAAATCGAAACCTAGTAAGTTAGGGCACGTTTTCTCGAATTCTCAAACACTGAATATTGCCTTTAGTTTAAAACAAATTCTTATTTCGAGATGACAAAATGTGATACCCAGTAAGTTAGGGCACAACACTTCGTACCTCCACGAATAAGTATTTTTCAAAACTCGTATAGCGATTTAAAAGAGTATTCCATTATTTAATTTAAATGAGAAAAATCGAAACCCAGTAAGTTAGGGCACGATTGTCTCGAATTACCAAACACGGAATATTACTTTTATGAAAAATTGTTACTTTTGTCGAGGAAAGGTTGATACAACATAATTTTGTAATAATAAAATAAAGGATGGATAGGTGGATACAAATTTCAGTATTGACAGGTACGACAAAATAAATATAAACATAAATACGAACAATAGTGATGAAAGCAAAAATAAAACGAAACAAACAAAAGACATAAGAGAGGAATGATAAATGAGTTAAAAGCATTTTGAAGATAAAGAAAATGGTAGTAAATAAATATCATGCAAGACTAAAAGATGATAATAATAGAGATGATAACATTAATAGTAATAATACATGTAATAATTTAGAAATGTTGTACGAAAATGTACGTATGTATGCGTATATATAAATAAGTAACATATAATGTGAATGAAGAATAAAAAAAATGAAAATAAAATAAGTGTATTTAAAAAGCAATAGGTGAAAATGTAGGAATAATAATGATATAAATAATAATATTAAAATAATGTAATAGACAAGTGAAAATATTAAGTACAATAATATATGATGTATAAAAAATAATAATACTATATAAAGAGTATATATATATTAAAAGGATGTATATATGGTTCATGAATGTATCAACATAATAACGTCAAGAACTAATAATAATATATAAATATATACGTATATAATGAAGATACGTACTACTATATAATAATAATAAAAAAACAAGTATAATAATAATAATAAATATTAATTTAAAGTAATGACAAACAATACTATATAAAAATATATATGTATATATGTACATGAAGATATACACTAATATACAATGATAATGGTGATAATTAAAATGCAAAAAGGGTAAGTATAACAATGATAATATTTAGAATGTGTGTATATAAGTGATAATAATAAAAAAGATATGCATACATATATAATAATATTAGTATAGTAAAAATAATAATAATGTGTTAATGAATATAGTAATAATAATAATATAATAGTATGTATAATATTAAAATTAAAATAATGAGAAAAAGTACGAAAATTAAAACGAAAACGAATTTTGGGGCAAATCTATAATAAATAAAAGAAAGGGGGATTAATTCGCACACGCGAGTAACCATGCAGGACTAAAACGAGCAATAACCCCTTCGTCCCGTAACTCATGACTTCACAGGCTAAATTAAAAAAATCAAATTCCTGGGCACAAATTAAAGACAAAAAAAAGGAAATTTAAAAGTAAAGAAAAGGCGGAAGGGCTAAATGCGCAAATAGCCCTTCCGTCGAAGAAACACGCGGACCCCTAGTGGAGCGGGTCGGGTCTTCGGGTCTACGTCTAAACGGCGTCGTTTTTGGGCATGGGTCTGGGCACCAAAACGGTGCCGTTTTGATAGGCTATAAAAGCCTAAAAATTTTCAAAAAAATCACTTTCATCAGATTTTAAAAAAAACTGAGAGAGCTATCCTCTCTTCTCTTTCTCTCTGCTGACGGCGAGGACTCCGGCCAGGGTCCGATCGTCACCCGTCGTAGGCGCCGCCACGCCGGCCACCGTACACGGTGGCCGAAAATCGCCCTTAGGTAACTTTTTCCCCTTTTTTATTTTATTTTTTTAATATATTTATATTATGTGTGGGTGCATATAGATAGATCTGTTAAGAAAGAAAAGAAAAGAAACGACAGTAAAATAATAATCACCTTGGGTTCTTATATTTTGATTCTTTGTTTGAATATTGAATCCTTTTTTTTGATATAGGTGGTTGAAATCTAAGAGATTTTATTGTAAAAATCTGCTAACCTCCTTTACAAAATCATCTATTCGGCTTTTATAAAGCCTTTATAATCCCTCTGCTTTCTACACTATTCTCACATTTTATGGTTGCACGGTGGAGCAGAGGCCACTTGCTGTTGACGTGACTGGGGGCGGTGGGATAGGTGATTTAGGCTAGGGTTTGTTTTTTTAATTTTGGTTTTGATTGGGCTACTGTTGGGGTTTTGGGTTTTTATTTTGTTTATTGGGTTAGTGGGTTTTGGTGTTGGGCCCGGGCAAATGGGCTTGTACAGCTACCCCTGTTTGCTCGTTGTCGTGTAACGAGAACAGAGCAAAGACTTAAGAAAGACCAGTTTTGCCCGGTCTCACCGTGTCTAGACTTGTTTAGCGCTCCTTTTCTCTAAGTAGTTTCATTCCAATCTTGTCGCTTCACTCCGCTTTACTGCTCTATTGCAGCTTCAAGAAGGTAAGGTTTATTTTGATCTGTTCTACTGCAACTCTATGTAGATAAGACTTGTGACTTTAGGTAATTCTACTGAAATTTCAAAGAGATCCGCTGTAGCTGCAATCAACTCGATTGAAACTTCAAGGGGATCTGCTGTCGCTTAGATCAAATCCACTGTTGTTTCAGGGAGAAGACATTTGATTTTCAGCCTGTTACCCTACTGCTTAGGGAGTTAAGGCTTGGTGGTTTGAATCTGCTTCACTGCATTCGAGGAGGCAAAATTTGATGTATTTGATCTGCTCCACTGCAAATTCAGGAAGGCAAGATCTGTGATTTTCAACCTATTACCCTACTACTTAGGGGTTTAAGGTCTGTAAATTCAGCTTGTTACCCTACTGCTTAGGGGGTTAAAGCTTGTTATCTTCGATCTATTTCCCATCGCTTAGGGGTTAGAGATCGTGAATTCAACCTGTTACCCTACCGCTAGGGGTTAAGGTCTGTCAAATTCGGCTTGTTACCCTACTGCTTAGGGGGTTAAAGCCCATCATCTTCGATCTGTTTCCCTACCGCTTAGGGGGTTAAGATCTGTAAATTCAACTGTCTTCGATCTGTTCCGTTGCAACTTCAAGGAGACAAGATCTGCAATCTTCAGCCTACTCTACTACTGCTTAGGGAGATAGGATAGTGGCTTAGATCTGTTCCACTACTGGTTATGGAGACGAGATTCGCCATCTTCGATCTATTCCACTGTAACTTCAGGGAGACACGATCTGTAATCTTTAGCTTGTTACCCTATTGCTTAGGGGTTAAAGCTTGTGAATTCACCGATTCTAGAGACATGACCTGTAGAATCAGTTCCATGTATCTATACTGATGTTAAATGATTAGGATGCTATGATCGGAATGAATCAAATGCTCCTAACTAGATGTGTTATGAATGTGTCAAATAATTGGGATGCTATGATCGAAATGAATCAAATGCTCCTAATTAGATGTGCTATGAATGGTAAATGAATGAAAATGATCCCTTTAAAAGGCTTAAGGTATCATCGCTCGTTATTCATCAGGATATTATCACTAACGTATTACGCGGCCATCTTGTTCGGCTGGTATTCTTGAAAGAAAAGTTGAAGAAATAATGACATTTTGCTCAGTAAGCTTGCCTCGCTATAATTTCAGAGTCCATTCCACTATACCTAAAGTTTGTACCTCCCACTGCAACTTCAGAGGAATAAGGTTCACTATCTATCTTGCTGCAACTCGGAGGTATAGGATCTCCAATCAATTTGATTTGTCACACCAGTCCCTGGGTGTAATGACCAACTGTATATGCTCGATATTTGCATGAATGCAGAGTATCATTTTTTCTTTTTTTTTAAGAATGATCCCCTTTTACACTTATGTTGACATCGCTTGTCATTCGTCGAGGTTATATCACTGGCGAAATATCTCGCCTCCTCATTCAACTGATATCTTTGACAGAGAATTCGAAGAGATAGTCGCAGTTTAAAAACATCTTCAACCCTTAGGCTTGGTGAGTTCCAATGGTGAGTTCCAAATGACGGTCCTGTTTCAGGTTCCTATACTATTTAGAAGCTTCTAGAGTAATATGCAGAACTTCTTTTGTGAAAGTATTATTGGTCCATTAATCGTTATTTCAATGTAAAATGCTAGAAAAAGATCAAAACAATGGACAAGAAGGAAATTGATTGGGAGTATAGCTCGAAATTAATCAAAGATTGCAAATGCAACAAGAAGGAAATTAACTCAAAATGAATAAGTTAATCAAAGATAGAAATGTAATAAAAAAGAAATTTATTTGGACATATTTTGAAAAGAATAACGTAATCAAAGATAACAAACTCAAGAATGGGCAAAATGGAAGCTACGTGCCCCAGATATCGCAGCTTGAGCTTCTCTGTACCATCTTCTCGAGGACCTTTCTGAGCTCAATATGTGTTTAGGGGATCCGGAGTACTTTGTCGATGCCCCAAGACGTAGCATACTTCTTTATTGTTAATTCAGGCATAGCAAGACTACTGTATGCCCCACTTTGATCCAAATTTAGGCCGCCCTTTTCGAGTTTTCAACTCAAATCCCCTTTGGTCTCAAGGCGCCATTTGCTAGTTTTCGCCTTGGCCTCTCCCTTTTTTTTTTCAAGGTTTCCTTTGCGGGTTTTCGCCTTGGCCTCTTTCCTTTTAGGTAGAATGCTCCTTGATTGGATTTGAATTCATCGGATTGGGCAAATCTTTGCCCTTCATTTCGACTAGAATCAATCCTCCTCCAGAACAGGCCTTCTTTACTATATAAGGTATTTCCTAATTTGACATCTACCTTCCTCTGAAGTCCTTTTGTATAGGAGTATATTTTTCAATGCCAGGTCCCACTCATGGAATTCTCTAGGATGAATCGTTCAATCGTAGCTCGCCTTATTCGTTTTTGGTACGTTTGACCATGACGGGTAACTTTCAGCCTCTTTTCTTCAAACTCAACTAATCATATCGGGATTGGATCCATTTTGCCTTATCCAATTTCAACTCTTTCAAGATTCAAAGGCAAAGAATCTTTTCTTCAAAACCATTTTTTATCCCATAGACTAATGAAATATGTTGCCCCGACGAAGGTCTTGACCAACGTTCGATGAGTATAGAGGGTACATGATGACTTCTTATGCCAATCTTTTTTTTAGGATTTGATGATTGGCATATGAAGTGACTTTCACCCTCTTAGTGAAGTAATTGATGCCTACTAGAAGCCTTCGACGAAATCAGCCCAATAACCTCCATGCCCCACATAGAGAAAGTCAAAAGAATGAAGGGGCACATGAATTTTCTCTCTATAAATTTGGCATTTACGGCATACTGATGCAATCCCTTTCTATGGTGGACCAGCAGAACCCAAATCTCATGATTAGCCTGGCCATCGTAAAACCATTAGCATATGTCATTCAAAACCCTGCAAACATCCTCATGTCTTAGTAGCTAGGCGTATCTTAATACGATCGTGTAGAAAATCTTTAAATTCTTGGAAGTGACTCAATGACGTCTCGCTTTGCCTTTGTGGTTATGCAGACTCCGATGTTTGCCTCTTTCTCTTATCCCAGGCCTACTGTCCACTGACTTTTTGTAAGAGAAGATCTGTTTTCATCTTACTCTACCATCCTTAACAAATCAGGGAGTAGTTTAGATCCCTATTATCTTCAAAGTGCTGAGATCCCTTTAGGCCCATATTTCGCTCAAAAGAAGATTCAGAGTCGACGACAGCGTTACTCACATCATTGATATCTAGGGACCCGCTGAAGGCAGATTCTAAAGAATAAATGATTCTAAGGATGATTATTTGTATGGTATGATTAGGGATGAAGTATACATGAATATTTGAAAGAAAGTCCAAAGAACAAATGAATCTAAGAACAATTATTTGTACAATATGAAATCAAAGAATATTTGCTCAAAAAGATGCATTTTATTGAAATAAAGACTTAGGACACAAGCTTATTTCACAAAAGGGGTCTAATTGCTTCTAGGCTTAAAGCAACAAGCTCGTTTTGAATACTACTCTAGATTTACTCTAAAAATAAAAGGATCTCTTCCACAGTCCCATTGTTCAAAACACTTCCAAGTAATGCAAGGGTTTGGAAACTTTTATTCCCCGGATAAGTCATTCAGATTCCCCGATAATCCTTGCAGGCTTTGTTCAAGGCATCGCAACTCTTTTGTCTCCACTTTCAAATCGTCTTTACTACATTATCAGAGCGATTTGGTTCTGTGGAATCGTCAAACTTCACAATTCCCATTTTAATCAACCTTTCGACCAACTTTTTGAATGTAGTACAGTTTTCAATTGAGTGTCCCGTTATTCCCGCGTGGTACTCGCATTGGGCATTCTCATTATACAATTTGGGGAACGGAGGTTGCACTAGTTCTGAGTAGAACGGAGACAAAATATGCACATCGAAAAGATTCTGATACAATTCCTTATATGACATCAGGATGGGTGTAAACTGGATCCTTTCTGTATTTGGCCTCGAGTTGGACTCCTGCCTTGAAGAGCCTTGATAGTTAGTGGTTACAATCCTCGGTTGGCCTATGTTGACCAATTTCGAGTACCCTTTGCTCATATTATTCACTTCATTTTCATTTCTCTTTGGGGTTGACTTCTGGGCACTTTCTCCTGCGTCTATCTTCCCGCTCCTGATTGCATTTTCAATCATCTCGCCGGACATTACTATATCTGAGAAGCTCATGGTAGCGCTTCCCAATATATGGGTAATGAATGGGGCTTTCAGAGTGTTGACGAAAAGCATCGTAGTTTCTTTCTCCAGAAGAGGTGGCTGGACTTGCGTCGCTACCTCTCTCCATCTTTGGGCATATTGCCTGAAGCTCTCACTTTGCTTCTTTTCCATATTCTGTAGTGTAATTTTGTCGGGCGCCATGTCTTTTACGTGGCTGTATTGCTTCATGAAAGCATGTGCCAAGTCCTTCTATGAATGAATTTTTGCACGGCTCAGTTGATTGTACCATTTGGCCGTTGACCCAATCAGACTATCTTGGAAGCAATGAATTAACAGTTGATTGTTATCAACGTGACCTGTCATTTTTCGGCAGAACATCGTGATTTGAGCTTCAGGACAACTAGTCCCATTATATTTTTCAAATTCTGGGGTCTTGAATTTCAGCGGGAGTACTAAATCTGGGACCAAGCTGAGATCTTTAGCGTCAACCCCACGATGATAATCAGCATTCTCCATCACTCTAAGTTTTTCTTCCAACCACTTGTATCGATCTTCGAGTTGTCTTGCCAGTTCAACCTTTATTTTTTCTATTCTTTCTATTTCGTCTAGATCAAGAACTTCATGATTGTTGGACTGTTCCTTGGACTGGAACCTGAACTCATCGAGTAGTTTATGGGCGCCGAGATACCGGCCTGATGTTGTTGTGATCTGATAGCAATAGGTACCTCTTGCGGACATTTCTGATCATCTATCGGGGTGAAATCCAGAGGGTACAGAGTCTTCTCATTGTCCTCTCCAGCATTGATCATAGAGTTTTTTCCTTTTCCTAGCCCCTTAGTCAGTAAATGGGACAACTGATTCATCATATCCCTTTGGGACTCTAACATTTGGTCCCTCATGTCTTGTTGGATCTTCGCCAGTTGCTCTTGCATTTGCTGTTGTAACTGGTCTTGCATCTCTTTTTGAAGTTGTTCCATTCTTTCCAATCTTTGATCCATTTTTTTTATCTTTTCCTTGTACCGTAAAGATGCCTAGTCGCTTGAGTTTTGTCGGTTCCCAGATTAACTAAAATAATTTTACCTAATCAGGGTTCTTTTTAGGGAAAGTCTAATGCAAATAATGCAATGGAAATGCAAATGCAAATGCATGGAATGAATGCAAAAGAAAGGAATATGTTGATTCTGAATTCAATTTCATTAGAACAACTTTTCTAAAAAACAAATTCCTTTACATAAAACGGATTACATATACGGCCTTTCTCTTATATTCCAAGCGAAGACACCTATCTTCCTCTTCATATTCGGATCTTATGGTCAAGTATTGCAAATTCTCCAAGAGATGTCTATATTAACTCCTTTTTGCTTGATCCAGGCCACGACTCATTGATCACTTGTCCCTGTGATACTCGTCAGCTTCTTTAAGAAAGTCAAGACGTGACGACTCTCGAATAATCTTCGTCGGCTTGCATCCTCAGGCAATAAAGCAAAGTCTTGTATTTCTTCACGGACTATCAGCCTCCTTTCATTGTGTTTGCTTGGACCATATTTAGACAACCGCGTTATAATCCACTTTATCAAGAAATTTGTTTCCTTATGACAAACTGTTCTATTTAGCAATCGAATATGAATCAACACCTCCTTTCTATAATGAGGTAATGCAATGCAGTTGAAAACAAAAACAAAACACGTTAGTACAGGAGAAATAAATAACAAATAAAGTAATTCGGGTGACCACTAGGGGTTCAGAGTGGCTCTACCTAGGGTGGGTTCTTAAAGCTTACTATATGGGGTTCGGTTCTAGAGTAAAGGTACCTGAACGAGCAGATTCCTCAATCCTCACCCATTATAGGCTCATATGGACCGAGTTCGATTCAGGGGAATACATTTCCCTATGGCTATACGGAGATGAAAACCTCACGAAGACGCAGGTACGGATGTATCCCGAAAGCGATCCACTATGCTATACGGAGGTGAAGACCTCATGAAGGAGTAGTTTCTCACTTCCACTTAAAAGTGTAAGATCAACCGATCATGCAATGCAACGTAAAAAAAGATACCAAAATTTAAACCAATGCAACAATTACAAACTATAATGATGAGGATCATAGCACAAAACATATGAAATGCAATGAAAGGATCGTATTTCGAAACCAAATTTTCAATTTTTGACAGAAAGATAAAAGTTAATCAACTTATGGCTTGACTCTCTTATTTGGGTCCCCAGTGGAGTCGCCAAGCTGTCGTAACATTTTTTTGTAAAACGGTAGTCGACTTGGATTTTGAAAATGAAAACGAAAAATTGGAGTCGCCACCAATCCTTTTTTGATGAGGTGTGATCGGATCACCTTTGATTAATCATTTTAATAAAATTTAAGATTTACTAAAACGGTAATTTTTGGTCTACGAAAATCAGAAAATGAGTTCGAGAGTCGGTTACGCACGAGGAGGGGTTAGCACCCTCGATATGCCCAAAATTGGTACCTAGTTGATTAATTAGTGTCTCAATGTCAAAAATTTGAAAACTTAAAATACTTTGGAAAACGATCCCTCTCTTTGTAAAAAAGTTCAAATGTTAAAGATCTTCTCGTCTCGCAATAATGAAATACCACGTCCAATAAGTTAGGACACGGTATCTCAAACTTTGAGACTGAGCTTACCTTTTATTTAAAATTAACGTATTTTAACTTCTTTTAAAAAGATATTCGGTTAGTTAGAGTGAACGAGGGAAATCGAAACCCAGTAAGTTAGGGCACGTTTTCTCGAATTCTCAAACACTGAATATTGCCTTTAGTTTAAAACAAATTCTTATTTCGAGATGACAAAATGTGATACCCAGTAAGTTAGGGCACAACACTTCGTACCTCCACGAATAAGTATTTTTCAAAACTCGTATAGCGATTTAAAAGAGTATTCCGTTATTTAATTTAAATGAGAAAAATCGAAACCCAGTAAGTTAGGGCACGATTGTCTCGAATTACCGAACACGAAATATTACTTTTACGAAAAATTGTTACTTTTGTCGAGGAAAGGTTGATACAACATAATTTTGTAATAATAAAGTAAAGGATGGATAGGTGGATACAAATTTCAGTATTGACAGGTACGACAAAATAAATATAAACATAAATACGAACAATAGTGATAAAAGCAAAAATAAAATGAAACAAACAAAAGAAATAAGAGAGGAATGATAAATGAGTTAAAAGCATTTTGATGATAAAGAAAATGGTAGTAAATAAATATCATGCAAGACTAAAAGATGATAATAATAGAGATGATAACATTAATAGTAATAATACGTGTAATAATTTAGAAATGTTGTACGAAAATGTACGTATGTATGCGTATATATAAATAAGTAACATATAATGTGAATGAAGAATAAAAAAAAATGAAAATAAAATAAGTTTATTTAAAAAGCAATAGGTGAAAATGTAGGAATAATAATGATATAAATAATAATATTAAAATAATGTAATAGACAAGTGAAAATATTAAGTACAATAATATATGATGTATAAAAAATAATAATACTATATAAAGAGTATATATATATTAAAAGGATGTATATATGGTTCACGAATGTACCAACAAAATAACATCAAGAACTAATAATAATATATAAATATATACGTATATAATGAAGATACGTACTACTATATAATAATAATAAAAAAACAAGTATAATAATAATAATAAATATTAATTTAAAGTAATGACAAACAATACTATATAAAAATATATATGTATATATGTACATGAAGATGTACACTAATATACAATGATAATGGTGATAATTAAAATGCAAAAAGGGTAAGTATAACAATGATAATATTTAGAATGTGTGTATATAAGTGATAATAATAAAAAAGATATGTATACATATATAATAATATTAGTATAGTAAAAATAATAATAATGTGTTAATGAATATAGTAATAATAATAATAATATAATAGTATGTATAATATTAAAATTAAAATAATGAGAAAAAGTAAAAAGAGGGACGAAAATTAAAACGAAAACGAATTTTGGGGCAAATCTATAATAAATAAAAGATAGGGGGATTAATTCCCACACGCGAGTAACCATGCAGGACTAAAACGAGCAATAACCCCTTTGTCCCAGAACTCGCAGCTTCACAGGGCTAAATTAAAAAAAAAAAAAATTCCTGGGCACAAATTAAAGACAAAAAAAGGAAATTTAAAAGTAAAGAAAAGGCGGAAGGGCTAAATGCGCAAATAGCCCTTCCGTCGAAGAAACACGCGGACCTCTAGTGGAGCGGGTCAGGTCTTCGTGTCTACGCCTAAACGGCGTCGTTTTTGGGCATGGGTTTGGGCACCAAAACGGTGCCGTTTTGATAGGCTATAAAAGCCTAAAAATTTTCAAAAAAATCACTTTCATCAGATTTTAAAAAAAAAACTGAGAGAGCTCTCCTCTCTTCTCTTTCTTTCTGCTGACAGCGAGGACTCCGGCTAGGGTCCGATCGTCACCCGTCGTAGGCGCCGCCACGCCGGCCACCGTACACGGTGGCCGAAAATCGTCCTTAGGTAACTTTTTCCCCTTTTTTATTTTATTTTTTAATATATTTATATTATGTGTGTGTGCATGTAAATAGATCGGTTAAGGAAGAAAAGAAAAGAAACGACAGTAAAATAATAATCACCTTGGGTTCTTATATTTTGATTCTCTGTTTGAATATTGAATCCTCTTTTTTGATCTAGGTGGTTGAAATCTAAGAGATTTTATTGTAAAAATCTGCTAACCTCCTTTACAAAATCATCCATTCGGCTTTTATAAAGCCCTTACAATCCCTCTGCTTTCTACACTATTCTCACATTTAATGGTTGCAGGTGCAGAGGCGGTAGAGCAAAGGCCACTTGCTGTCGACGTGACTGGGGGCGGTGGGATAGGTGATTTAGGCTAGGGTTTGTTTTTTTAATTTTGGTTCTGATTGGGCTGCTATTGGGGTTTTGGGTTTTTATTTTGTTTATTGGGTTAGTGGGTTTTGGTGTTGGGCCCGGGCAAATGGGCTTGTACACCATTGATACGAACCAGGCTCTCTAAATAAGCATGAAGGGAGATGGCAAACCAAAAATGATCTAGATAAGTATTAATCTCAAGCTCCTTAAGCTCTTGGGTGGAGGCGTCAAACAGGAGTACATCATTTGTGTCTCTAAGAAGCAAGTCACCATTTTTTCTGAATCCCAATGGGTGTACAACTCCAGAAATGGATTTAATATTGAATTGTTTAGTCCACACTCCTTCCCTTGTAACCCATAAATCAAAATACGTGTCAATTCTTTCCGATGGGTAAACAATAGCACCAAGTGATCCATTAAACACCAATAGATCGACATAGTATTCTGGGAAAGACCCAACGGATTCTGGGATAGGTAAAATTGAGAACTTCTCATTCCCCACGTCAAATGAAAGAATTAGTCCTCTAAAATCAAGATATGCCCCTGTCATTGTTTTCCAATAGCAAATTCCATCTACATAATTATTTCCCAAAGTTGTTTCCGTTGGTGTATAATCAGGAGATGGAATTTCCTTCCAGGAATTACTTCTAAGAGAATACAACTCAACTTGGTACATAAAATGAGGATATGGATATTCTTCTTCACTATTAACAAAAGTAAGAGTAACAAATCGTATGACTTTGTAGTCATCAGTTATAGAATCAAACCCAAAAGCAGCGTGGTTAAAAGAAACGTCATCTAAAGTAAGGTAGGTTTCTTCGAAATAGGAAAAATATGGAGGGCGTTGGATTGAAGATGGTGGAAGGATTTTAAACTCTCTGGTTGATGGGTTCCAAATGGCAGCCGTATCATTTGAAGGATCAAGTAAACAAAATAATCCATGACAAGCACCATAAACATAGGTGACATCATTCTTAAAAAAGGGCAAGTGAATGTTTTGTTTGACAATATAATTTTGATCTTTTTCAGTTGAAAGTTGAGAGAAATAAGTTTGGAAGGTGTTTCCATCACAGCGACTAAGAAGTAGATTAAGGTTGTTGTTTTCAAGGTTGTTGTGATAATTATTGGAAATGAAAAGAGGAGTTTGAAAAGAAGAACACCAATACTTACAAACACAGTTGAAGCGAGTAAGGGATTTAACTGGAAGCTTTGACAGAATTTCCATAACCAAAGCTTCTGGCAATAATATATTATATTATATATGTTTTTATATATGCTATGTATGTAAGTTTTTAATATCATATTTCATGTATACTATTATATATATTTTAATGTTATTGGTTATATTTTTTATTGTATTATATGTATATATTTAATATTATATTGTATATTTCTAATATTATTATTACTTATATATATGCATGTGCAAAATATGTTATGTATATATTCTTAATATCATGTTTATACATGTTCATTGTTTTCTTGTATTCGATACTGTTATTATATTTAATCTTATATGCATAGTTAGTTTTTTGTTAACATTATTGTCATATATGTTTTTGCTCCAATGTATTTTTACCCTTTATTTTTATTCTAAATCAATTTTTTTTTACATTGCTTTGAAAATTACGTTCCTGTTTTCTAAATTCATTTCAATATATAAGGCAACATATCGATTTAACACCATGTCGTCGATTTCATCGCTATGTTGGATGAACATCAATCGACTCGTGTTAAGACGGTATACCCTTCTAAAAATCAAAAATTTAAAACTCCTCATCTTCTTTTAATTGGATTATGACCAAATTTTATATTGAACCCGTATTTTTGAAAATCAAGACAACATGTGTTTATGAGATACCAATATTTGGGCGTCGCGAGGGTGCTAATACCTTCCTCGCGCGTAACTGACTCCCGAACCCTAATTTTTCTCTGGCTTTTAACGTAGATCCTAAACTCAGCCTTCTTTTCGTTTTAAAAAGAAATCTAATAGGTGTCCGATCACACCTAGGAAAAAGGATCGGTGGCAACTCCCTGTTTATTTAAAAAATCAAATTTTAGCTTTCAAGTTTTAATATATTGCCACAATTAGCGACCGAAACCAAACGAATTTTTATGTCGCTACAGCTGCTGACTCCGCTGGGGATAACCTTTTTGAGAGTCGTGTCTGGAATTAGACTCATGTTGTCAAAATCTTCAAAGTTCCTTGTTCAAATTAACATTTAGTCGTGATCCTCAAATTTTCATTTTCAAAAAGTCATGCATTCGCATTATGTTGTAAATATTTTTCTAACTCGTTTTTGTCCTTTTGTTTTTCAGCTTTAAATTTTTATGGTTTTACTGTTGGTTTAGTTTTAAATAAAACGCAAAGGTTTGTGAGTTTCTCCCCACACACCGTGCACTTGCATTTTTGCATAACATGAGCTCTCTACCCGGGCTCTGTCCGTTTAAGTGAAAGTAAATACTACGCCTTCGTGAGTTAACTCGTCCCTCCGCACAGGCTAGTGAATACTTTCAGGTTACATATGACTTATGCTTTCGTGAGTTAACTTGTCCCTCCGCATAGGCATAAGTAAATGTAATCCCTCGAATTGAACTTGTGAGCCTGTGATGGGCTATGACCGAGGCTCCGTACTAATCTTAGCAGATGATAGTACGGGCAATTTGAGTACCCATCTAGAACCAAAACCGCATAGAATGAACCATACGAGCCACCTAATTAGAGCCATGTCGAACCTCCGTCCATTTAGTAGTCACCAAAATAAGTGCACGAGAGAAACGCCTCTTGCCTTTTGCATTTTTACTTTCTATACAAAGGGATTGGGTCTGTTTAAATAAGCTAGATCGGGTAGCTCGATTTGTTGAATTCTCAATGTTTTTCTGCCTGTGTTAAATTACTAATCAAGGTTGTTTGTCTTTGCTTTATTGTTTTTCATCATGCATTATAGGCATCATATTAGAAAGGTGTTGACTAAAGATTGGTTGCCAAAAAACGGGTTTCTAATGGAAGAGTTAATTATACCAACAACCGAGAAAAATACCGTGGTCTGGGACTGGTCTCTTAAAACTCATAAAGAAAAAGGGGATAGTCTAGAGGGAGGATGCATTGCCAATCTACCCGAGTATGTAACTGTGAATGCTCGCCAAAACAACCTCGAAGATTTGGTTTGGATTTGGAATCAGTGGGACTCAGACACTAGGGGTATCTTCGCTGAGAGATATGGGGACATAGCCAACTTGATTGCTGTCAACATAGACGAACGTTTGATCCAAGCCATGGTCAGATTTTGGGATCCGGCCTACCAATGTTTCACTTTCAATCAGGAAGATATGACCCCGACTATAGAAGAATACGCCGCTTTGCTCTGTGTCGATAATGTGCAACCCTATAAGATATATGTGAAAGAGCCCAAACCGATGACCTTCAAGAAAAAGTTAATGAGATTGACAGACATGACCGACACATGGGCCAAAAAATAGATAAAGAAGAAGAATGAAACCATTTGCATTCCATGGTCCTCTCTACGAGATTTGGTTCTGAACCATCCTGACATGCTGAAAAGGGTAAATTTATTCGCTTTGGCCATTTACGATTTGGTCATTTTCCCGAAAGTTCTCAGACATCTTGAGGTTGCAGTAATTGATTTCTTCGAAAGATTAAAACAAGGAATCAACGCTGTCCCGACTATTCTAGCCGAGACCTTCAGATCCCTGAGTAGTTGTCGAAGGAAAGGGGAAGGACGGTTTATTGGATGCGCGTAGTTGCTCAATGTTTGGATTTTGAGCCACGTTTGGAAAGTAGAGCGCACACTGTTCCACATATTTTCTAAAACATTCTCCCCGTTGGAAGCTTATCTTAAGAAAGAATGGCCAAAAGAAGTCACTGAGCAACATTGGGTCTCGTTTTTAGAACAGAATATTTTCGCGCGAGGATATAACGTGGAGAGCTCAGGGATTCGCCCTTCCGATTACGCTATACAGGGTTGGAGATCAAGACTGGGTGCCACTACTCAGATTATGGGGAGGAGTTGGATATGCCCCACTATTAGTCCAAAGGCAATTTTCTTCACGACAATTCATACCCGCCACCGGAGGGCTAGCGCAGTCCGAGTTTGCTTTTACGGGTGAGGGACATATGAAGAGGGTCCGAGACATTGCAAAATCTTGGAAGAAAGTTCACCTAATGTAATTGGCCCTATGTGCTGATACTCTAACCCAAGATTACGACCTATGGAGGAAGCAACGGGTAAATAGTCAGCAAATCTCGTCAACAAACTACACTGTCCAGAATCCTTTCTGGGAGGAAATGCCGTCTGAGCTAGAGATGGCAAGACAGGAATTTGAACGAAAAAAGGCCAAAATGTCTCGGGACTTTAGTGCCCTTCAAGAAGAAAATTACCAATTGAAGATCGACGTTCAGATTGAAAGATCCAGAACCGAGAAAGTGCAAAAAGAGGCTGAAGTAGTAAGAAATGACTTGAGAGACCTTCACTTGGAAAATAAGAAGTTAAGAGGCACAATAAAGAACAGCGGGTTGGGTAAGTCACCGATAGAATGGAAAGAAGAAATAAGCAACATCAAAGGTGGAATGGAATTTTGGAAAGAAAAAGCCAAGAAAGAAGAAGAAAAGGCTGCGCGGGCTATGATAGAGCTAAGGAAAAAGAACGCCGAATGTGTAGCTATGTCTGCTGAGGTAATGACTAGTCGAGAGCTAAAAGAGAGGATACGTGATTTAGAAGGTACGCTGCAAGATCGTCAATATCAGCTGGATACTCTCTTGAAGGATTTGGAAGAAAAGACCAATCAATATGATAGAAACGTTCATGCTTTCGAAGAAGATCTCCAAGAAAAAGAAATGCAACTCAGCTATTTGATCAATGAGATTCGTGGGGTAGCCATGCACATATTACACCTATCAGATGAAGCAGAGGATCTTAGTTGCCAATTCCCGCCAAGCCAACGATCAAGCATATCGGAGTTCTTAGAGCGAGTAAAGAAATATGGCAATATAGCTAGAAAGTTTGTGTAATAGTTGAATAGGAAACGGCAAAATGTTTTGTAATGAACTCTTTTGATGAATGAAATGCCTAAATAGGGGCTATCTTGAAGTCAACACCAATTTTTTGCATTCCTTTCATAACTAGCATTTTGACATTCATGCATTCATTCATGCATTCATTCATGCATGGCATATCCCATACTCGTTCGCTAAGTCTAGAATCATATAATTCGCAGTTGCAATACTTCAAATCTGGAACCGCGCCATTCGTATAAAACGCGACGACAAGCTAGAGTAATGAAGGCTGGATTCAATGAGAGAATTGAAAGGATGGAAATGGCTCAAAAGGAATTACAAGAGCAACTAGCCAAGTCGCAACAAGAGACGAGAGACCTAATGGTAAGATCTCGAGAGGAATCACTCGAGCAAAGAGATCAGATGGCCAAAATGATGGAGATGATGACAACTTTGGTCAAAGGAAAAAGGCCCATGCAGAACCCCGATGTTATGGAACCTCAGTCAAGAATTCACCACGATCAGGATCCACTCTATCCCCCGGGATTCACTCCACCGCCCGCATATACAACACAAGGAGGATATACTCAAGGGGAACCCACAGGCTTGGAACAACGACCTATGCCACCCGCTCCACCCACTAATTTAGGGCAAGGAATATTTGTGTCGAACCTAGGAGCTAGTCCTGCTGATCCACTAGTTCCAGATTTGGACGACCCAGTAGAGGTAGCCAAGTTGAAATTGGATAATCATGACGCAAAATATAGGAGTCTAGAGGAAAGACTCAAAGCGATAGAAGGCACTGAAGTCTTCTCCGCACTAGGGGCTAAAGAACTCAGTTTAGTACCCGATCTAATTCTGCCTCCGAAGTTCAAAGTGCCTGATTTCGAAAAGTATGATGGGACAAGGTGCCCAAAAGCACATCTCATCATGTTCTATCGAAAAATGACCAGTTATGTGAACGAGGATAAACTACTCATACATTGCTTTCAAGATAGTCTAACAGGGTCAGCTCTTCGATGGTACAACCAACTCAGTAGACAAATTTGATCCTGAAAGGACTTGGTGTCAGCATTCTGCGAGCAGTACAAGCATGTGTCCGATATGGTGCCAGACCGGATGACCTTGCAAATGATGGAGAAAAAGCCATCAGAGACCTTCAGACAATATGCGCAGAGATGGAGAGACGTCTCGGCCCAAGTGGAACCCCCACTAACAAAAATGGAGGTAACCGTTCTCTTTATCAACACTTTAAAGGCACCATTTTATGACAAACTAGTGGGAAGTGCCACGAAGGAGTTTGCGAATATTGTAATATCTGGTGAGCTCATAGAGAATGCCGTCAAGAGCGGTAGAATGGAAGGTTCAGAAGGTTCAAAAAGGGCAGCGCCTATGAAGAAGAAAGAACCAGAAGCCCACATGGTGGGACTAGGAAACCGTTATGCCCCTAATCTATATCCAAACCAACCCCGACCTCGAAATTATCCACCTCTAAATTTCTATTATCCCCCTCAAACCCCTTATTACCAAGCACCACTTTCTTCCTACCCCGTATATGCCACAAAAAACCAAAGACCCGTTACCACTTTCCCACAAAACACGGTACCTGCTCAAAGCCAACCCAGAAATGAACCAAGACCAGCAAGGCCTAATACCAAGAGACCGTAATTTACTCCTATCCCTGTGTCATATGTGGAACTATACCCGAAGCTCTTGGAGAAACAATTAATCTCCCCCCATTACATGGCACCCCTTAAACCTCCATACCCAAAGTGGTACGATCCAAACACTAGTTGTGCATACCACGCAGGGAACCAGGGGCACTCTACTGAGAACTATCTTGCTTTCAAAAGGAGAGTTCAAGGACTCATTGACGCGGGTATCCTACGATTTGATAATGCCAGCAACGCTATGGGGAACCTATTCCCTAACCATACCAAAGGGAATGTGAGCACAGTGGGGAAAGAGGATGAATGGAAGGTCAGAAGATGTGTTTTAGAAATAAGGACGCCTCTGCAGAAAATCTGGGAGGTACTGGTTAAGAAAGGATTGCTCTGTCACTCTGATAAAATTTTTGGAGAAGAAGGGCAAAGCTTTTGCAATTTTTATGGGATTGTTGGACATGAAATTCAGTCATGTGAGGATTTTAAAAGGTTACTTCAAGACCGGATGGATAATAAGGAGATCAAAGTCCTTAACAAAAGGGAAGAGGCCAACGAAAGAGAAATATACACCTCTGATAGCCAATCATCAGGTCCCATTTATAGTGCTGATCGACCATTGATAATTTATTACGACACGATGAGAGAGCCGGCGAAACCACAAATGGTAATTGAAGTACCGTCTCCTTTCCCATATAAGGATGACAAAACAGTACCGTGGAGATACGATGTCAGTATCGTCACACCGGAAGTTGGAAAGTCCAAAGCCATAACTAAAGATGTTGGGAAAGTAGGTCATTTTACCCAAAGTGGACGGTGCTATTCTAAAGAAGTTGAACCGGTAAAAAAAAGTAGTGACTCGAAGCAAAAAGGGAAAGCAGTAATGCAAGAAGTCGAAGTCGAGCAAGAAATTCCACCCGTGCAAGAAATTAAAAAGCCTGTGAACGAGGAAGAAGCTCAGGAATTCTTGAAATTTATCAAGCACAGTGAGTATAGTGTGGTGGAACAATTAAGCAACAGGCCGGACCACGCTTCTTGTTTTCTCTCTACTCTTAAATTCAGAGCCATACCGGAATGCTTTGCTGAAGGTGTTAAATCAAGCTTACGTAGCTAACAACATATCCGTTGAGAAGCTTGATAGGTGGGTAAACAATCTGACCTCGGACAATTTCATCTCTTTTAGTGATGATGAGATACCGCCAAATGGTAGAGGCTCGGTGAAAGCGCTGCATATCACGACTCGTTGCAAGGGATACATAATACCGAACGTGCTCATCGATAATGGGTCAGCGTTAAATTTTATGCCATTGGCCACGCTTTCCAGAATACTGATGAATTTGTCCTACTTAAGGCCCTGTCATTCCACGGTAAGGGCATTCGACGGGACGAGGCGAGAAGTCATGGGAAAGATCGAAATCCCATTGGAAGTGGGCCCTTACATTTATGATGTCGAGTTCCAAGTCATGGACATTACACCCTCATATAATTGCCTATTGGGAAGACCATGGATCCATTCTGCTGGAGCAGTCCCATCATCCCTCCATCAAAAGGTGAAATTTATCATGGACGGCTGTTTGGTCACAGTCGAGGGCGAAGAAGACATTGTCGCATCTATCTTTGTTGATGCGCCATACCTTGAAGTAAGCAAGGATGCAGTAGAATGCTCCTTTCAATCCCTTGAATTCATCAATGCCACTTTCGTCGCTGAGGGAAACAAAATTCCAGTGCCAAAACTGTCGAGAAATACCAGAATGGGTGTCAAATTGACCATAGGAAGGGGAGCTCGAGCAAGAAGAGGTTTAGGCAGATATCTGCAAGGAATAGTCAGGGTTTTAAAGCCAGTGCACCATAAAGCCTGATACGGTTTGGGGTTCCAGCCTGACATGCGGCAAAGAAGAAGACAATGGAAGAAAGACCGGGAAAAAAGGATTGCAAGAAATTTGGGCCGAGAACCAGAATGGGAACCAATAGAGTACCCTCCTTTGTCAAAAACATTTACATCTGCGGGAATGATGTACCCTGGACAAGATAGCCCACGAAACACGTTGTGGTTAATTGAAAAGGGTCTTCAGAATGTCAGTATAAATGTTATTGAAAAGGGGCTGATGCGAGTAAAGACGTCTCAAGGATACGCCCTTGTCCCCCTGGTTTCATGTTGAACAATTGGACTGCCGAGGACCTTCTTTTAGTTTATAAATCTTTAGAGTAATGCTCAAACGTTAACATTCTATTGTGTCCGTAGATATAATAGAATTCTTTTGTAAGAGCGTGCATTCGCTCTTTATCATTTAAATGAATATCAATTAAGATGCATTTTGTCACGATTTTTTTTTCATATTATCGCTAATTTCATAATCATGTTCTCATTTCATAGCCTATACTCAACATTCGCCTCATGGCCATGACATGACATTTCTTTTGTTGGTTCTAATACTTGGATGTCCCTCTATAGTTTCCTTTCTATTCAACTTTCAGGTGCTCAGATATTGATGACATGAATAAGCTCGTTACAAATCTTGAAATTGATTTTGAGAAGGCTGTTTGCTTAGGAGAATTTGAAGTCGAAGAAAATGCTGAAGATTACGTCTCGTCTCCTGAATTGTTAAGAATGGTGGAACAAGAGGATAAACAGATTTTGCCTCATGAAGAATCTGTAGAAACAATAAATTTGGGCACTAAAGAAAAGAAACAAGAAGTGAAGATTGGGACTTCTATTTCAGAGAGTACCAGGCATAATTTGATCACTTTACTCCGCGAATACAAAGATGTTTTCGTATGGTCATACCAGGACATGCAAGGGCTAGATGAAGATTTAGTGGTCCATAAGCTCCCATTAAAGCCAGAATGCAAACCGATTCAGCAAAACTTAAGACGGATGAGACCCGAAATGTTGTTGAAGATAAAAGAGGAAGTCAAGAAGCAATTTAATGCTGGCTTCCTACAAGCCTCCAAATATCCAGAATGGGTGGCTAACATAGTCCCAGTACCAAAGAAAGATGGCAAAGTACGAATGTGCGTAGATTACCGTGACCTGAATCGAGCAAGCCCAAAAGATAATTTTCCCTTACCACATATTGATACGTTGGTAGACAACACAGTAAAACATTCATTGTTTTCTTTTATGGATGGATTCTCGGGGTATAATCAGATCAAGATGGCCCCTGAAGATATGGAGAAAACTATCTTCATAACAATGTGGGGAATATTCTGCTACAAAGTAATGCCATTTGGGTTAACGAACGCTGGGGCAACATATCAGAGGGCTATGGTGACGTTATTCCATAACATGATGCATAAAGAAATAGAGGTCTACGTCGATGATATGATTGCAAAATCCCGAGGGGAAGAAGAACATGTAGTGAACTTGAAGAAGTTGTTCGACAGGTTGAGAAAGTTCCAGTTAAAGCTCAATCTAGCCAAATGTATGTTTGGGGTTACCTCAGGGAAGTTGCTAGGCTTCATTGTCAGTGAAAAAGGTATCGAGGTTGATCCAGATAAAATAAAATCCATCCAAGAGTTACCACCCCCACGCACGCAAAAAGAAGTCAGAGGATTTTTAGGAAGGTTAAACTACATCGCCCGATTTATCACTCAGCTTACCAACCAATGCGACCCAATCTTTCGGCTTCTTCGAAAACATAACCCGGGAGAATGGAATAAGGAATGCTAGGTGGCCTTTGATAAGATAAAACAATATTTGTCTAGTCCTCCAGTGCTAGTACTGCCAACTCCGGGAAGACCATTGATATTGTATTTGACTGTGTTCAAAAATTCAATGGGTTGCGTACTAGGGCAACACGACGAGTCAGGAAAGAAAGAAAAGCCGATCTACTACCTCAGCAAAAAGTTCACTGAATATGAGGCAAAGTACTCGTCCATCGAAAAATTTTGTTGCGCTCTGGTTTGGGTAGCTCGGAGACTTAGACAATATATGTTGTATCATATGACATGGCTAATTTCAAAGCTGGACCCAATAAAATACATGATGGAATCGCCGGCACTATCAGGTAGAATGGCACGATGGCAGATCCTCCTTTCGGAATATGACATTGCCTATGTAAGTCAGAAGTCGATAAAAGGGAGCGCAATAGTTGACTTTCTAGCGACTCGAATGACAGAAGAATATGAGCCTTTAAGATTCGATTTCCAAGATGAAGACTTAATGTGCATCACAAAAATAGAATCCGAGTCAGCAAAAGAGAAGTCATGGAAGATGTGCTTTGATGGTGCGTCGAATGCTTTAGGGCATGGAATTGGAGCAATCCTGATATCATCAGATGGGAATCATTATCCATTTACTGCAAGACTGAATTTCTTCTGTACCAATAATATCGCAGAATATGAGGCCTGCATCATGGGGCTTCGTACAGCTATTGAACGAAACATCAAAATCTTAGAGGTGTACGGGGACTCAGCCCTAGTGATTTACCAAATCCGTGGAGAGTGGGAAGTGAGGGATCCAAAATTGATTAAGTACAGTGATTTAGTGGCTGAATTGATCAAGGAGTTCAAAGAATTAACTTTTCATTGCTTCCCACGAGAAGAAAACCAATTGGCTGATGCTCTGGCCACTTTGGCTTCAATGTTCAAGGCAAGTAGAGAAGCAGAAATAATGCCCCTCAAAATGAGCATATACGAGGTCCCTGCACACTGTTGTAGCATTGAGAAAGAGGCAGACAGACGGCCATGGTTCCATGATATCTTAGAATATATCAAGAATCAAAGCTATCTCGAACAAGCGAATGAGAACGACAAAAGAACAATCAGAAGAATGGCAGCAGGATTCGTTCTTGATGGGGATATCTTGTACAAGAGAGGAAAAGATCAGATGCTCTTGAGATGTGTGGATAATGTTGAAGCTAGAAAAATACTTAAAGAGATCCATAAGGGAATCTGCGGAACACATGTCAATGGTTTCAATATGGCCAGAAAGATCATGAGACTCGGTTATTATTGGCTGACGATGGAAAGTGACTGCATTAATTTTGCAAGAAAATGCCACAAATGTCAAATCTACGGCGATAAAATTCATGTAGCCCCTTCTCCTCTTCATGTCATGACCTCTCCGTAGCGTTTTTCTATGTGGGGCATGGATGTTATAGGGCCAATTTTTCCAAAAGCTTCAAACGGACATCGATTCATTTTTGTGGTCATCGATTACTTCACAAAATGGATAGAAGCCGCTTCGTTTGCCAATGTGATGAGGTTTGCAGGTTTTTGAAAAAGGAAATCATTTGCCGGTATGGTTTGCCTGAAAGAATCATTTCAGATAATACCACGAATCTGAACAATAAGATGATGAAAGAAGTGTGCGAGCAGTTCCAAATAAAGCATCATAACTCCTCGCCCTATCGTCCAAAGATGAACGGGGCTATTGAAGTAGCCAATAAAAATATTAAGAGGATCATTGGGAAAATGACTGAGACATATAAAGATTGGCACGAGAAGCTTCCATTTGCTTTGTTTGCATATCGCACATTTGTGCGAACATCTACGGGAGCAACTCCTTTCTCTTTGGTTTATGGAATGGAAGCCGTGCTACCTATTGAGGTTGAGATCCCCTCCCTGCTAGTCTTAATGGAATCAAAATTAGAAGAAGCAGAATGGGTACAAGCTCGATATGATCAGCTGAACTTCATTGAAGAAAAGCGTCTCAGGGCAATTTGTCACGGGCAAATGTACCAAAAAAGAATGATCGCAACCCATGACAAAAAGGTACGACCAAGAGAATTCCATGAAGGAGAACTCGTGCTGAGGAAAATTCTCCCAATACAAAAAGACTTGCGAGGAAAATGGGCACCAAATTGGGAAGGACCATACGTCGTAAAGAAGGCATTCTCAGGAGGAACTTTGATCCTTACCGAGATGGATGGGAAGGAGTTACCGAATCCGAAAAATTTAGATGCGGTGAAGAAATATTATGCTTGAAAGAGAAAATCAAGATGAAAATCTAAAAAAGGCATCTTAAAAAAAAAAAAAAGGGGATCAAGGCGAAAACCCGCAAAGGGCGTCTTAATTAGCACAAAAGATTAGGATGAAAACCCGAGAGGGCATCCTAATGAGGTAAACCTAGCTTAAAGAGCGTGGCATTTCGAACAGTGGGTCGAACAGTGAGATTACTGTATTTGAAGCATTTCTGAAAGCTCAAAATTTTCTACGCAAGAAGCCATGCTCGAAAAGATTCTTGATTGAGGAACGTGGAAAAGTTCATGTGTTGAATATCTAGAGCATTTGTATCCATCGAATACGATCTTTTCTTTCTGGCATTTTTACTCTTATTGGTTAACTTTCTTTGTTTGCCACACTTGAAATAAATGAATATGAGATATCATTTTTGTCCCTACCTGACCTTTTTCATGCATCTCATTATGTGTTTATTTACATGATAAATAGCGAAATGACATACTCTAAACAAAAGAAATGTTAAGCATTACCTGGATGAAAATTTGATAAGCACAAGAGCTTCAAAGCAAGAACAGAGTTCAACCAGAGGTAAAAAAGTGATATCTGAGAAACGTTGATTACTTGTAAAGCTTGAAGATGGGTACATGGCTTAAAAAAGAAGTCAGGAGCCGAAGTAATAAATGCGGATCATCACAAGGATCGTGATGAAAGGGACATACGACAAACATGCTTAAGGATCACTGCATAATCATGTAGGCATAAAGGCATTTAAGACAAACATGTGCATATCATGATACATCATGCATGGCATATACAGGTAATCCAGTAGAGCAAAAGGACGTGATGATTGTTGTATCAAATCAAAGGAAAAGACTCCTAAGTTCTACCAAATGACAGGTTTTGGTATTTTGATGTTTCAAATTATGTTTTTCAAAAAATCAACTCATAATGCGAGAGGTGAGTTGAGCCTCAAGACACGTTGAGGTAACTTCAATTTATGTTTTTCAAAAATCAACTCATAATGCGAGAGGTGAGTTGAGCCTCAAGACACGTTAAGGTAATTTCAATTTATGATTTTCAAAAAGTCAACTCATATGGCGAGAGGTGAGTTGAGCCTCGGGGCACGCTGAGGTACTTTCAATTTCTGTTTCTGCTTTTCAACTTATATTTTTCAAAAAAATCAACTCATATTGCTAAAGGTGAGTTGAGCCTCAAAGAACATGTTGAGGTATTTTCAATTTTTGTGTTTTAATTTCAACTCATATTGCGAGAGGTAAGTTGAGCCTCAGGGCAAGCTGAGGTATTTTAAATTTCTGTCTTCAATTTATGTTTTTCAAAGATCAACTCATATTGCGAGAGGTGAGTTGAGCCTTTAATTTCTGTTTTTCGAAATCTACTTTTCAAATTATCAACTCATATTGCGAGAGGTGAGTTGAGCCTTTTAATTTCTGTTTTTCAAAAATCAACTCATATTGCAAGAGGTGAGTTGAGCCTTTTAATTTCTGTTGCGAGAAGTGAGTTGAGCCTTAGCTCATGTGCTGAGCTATTTTCAATTTCTGTTTTAATATCTGTTTTTAAAGAGTCAATTCATATAGTGAGAAATAAGTTGAGCTCAGGATCACATGCCAAGCAAAGAATAAAGATTGAAGCTGATGGAAGACACCAGATTTAGATTCCTTGAGGTCACAGTAAAGTAGGTCAAAGTTGCAAGTCTCATCCCCCTGAAGTTGCAGTGGAGCTGATCGAAGATATCAAAGTTTGCCTTTTAGAGTTATAGAAGAGAAGATCACAAACCTCATCTCACCGAAGTGATAGAAAAGTGGATCGAAGCTATAGATCTTATCTTTTTGGAACTACAATGAAGCAGATCGAAACCACAAACTTCATATCCTCGAAGTTACATTGAAGCTATTGAAACTACAAGACATACGTCAGAAGATGCAGTAGATTGAACCAAAGCTACAAGATACGGTGGACTAGAAGGAAACCATCTGAACAAGAAGAGCACTAATGAAGTAAGATTCGGCAAGATAAGGTAAAATTGGCCTTTCATTTTGTCTTTGCTCTATTCCCGTTACACGATAAAGAGCAAAGAGGGGCAGCTGTACAAGGCCAATTTTGGTCCAATTCCATTTACAAATTTAAAACCCAAATACCCCTTACCCAACCCAATACCCAATTAACTCAAACCCAAACCCAAAAGCCCAAACCCACCAAACCCTAACCTATCCCAATCAAATCAACCACCAAACCCTAGGTGCGCCACACCTAGGGTCTTCAGCTCCCCACTTGCTTCTGCCCCAACTGCCCTCTGCACCACTGACCGCCTGCACCACTGGTCACCTCAGCACCGCCGTTCAGCTACCACTTGCTCCAACTGCTCCTGCAACAATACGTAAACAATAAACAAATGTTTGTAACAGGGTATAAAAACCCAAAAATAAAAGAATGTAAAGGGGGGAGGGGAACAGTTTCGGAGAGTTAAAAAAAAAGAGAAACAAGAAATTTGTCTAATATCAAAGCAGTAGTTCGTTGAATATTTAGAGGCAATAGCAACGTTCAAAATAGAAAAAAAATCACAAATATCAACAAATCAGAAGTTAAAAGACTGAAAGGTAATTCCTTTTTTTCATTTACATTTCCATTTGGTTTTAAACCCCATTTAAATCCCCTACGCATGTTAAAATATAATAAAATAACAATATAATAAAAAAATAAAAAAAATAAAAAACTTAACTTTTTCGAATTTCCGGCCACCGTGCACGGTGGTCGGCGCCGGCGCCGGCGAGACTCCGGTGACCGGACGGTGGCGGGCTGCCCACCAAAAAAGGCCCTCCCCTCTCCCTCTCTCTTTCTCTCTTTTTTTTTTTTTCTCTCTTCTCCCCTCTCAAATGATTTTTCTTTCAGAATTTAGGGGTATTTATATGGTTCGAAAACGGCACCGTTTTGGGTTTAAAACCCAGGACATAAAACGACATCATTTTGCCCTGGGTCGGACTGACCCGATCCATATCCACCTCAGGATCCGCGTGTTTTTATCAAAGGGGCTATTTGCCCTGTTGGTCCTTCCACTTTTACTATGTTTTTCAATCGAGTTTATTTTGATTTTTAATTTGGACTTGAAATTTGTTACACTTTTCAATTGAGTCCCCCACGTTGCTGCACGTTTTAGCTGAAAGGGGTTAATTGCACTTTCGGTCCCTCTAGGTCATGCGCGCGTTGCAATTTGGGCCCTATTTCCTATTTCATTTCTAATTTCACCCTAAGAATTCTATTTTGGTCTCAATTTCGTCTTTTTTGTTTTAAATATTATTTGTAATATTAATTTTGCTATTATTATTACTACATTATTGCTACTTATTATTATTATTGCTAGGTACATATTATTTATACTATTCTTGATATTATTATTATTATTATATGTACTTTTATTATTGAATATTAGTGTATATTTTTATTACATATATGTATATATATATATACTTCTTATATGGTATTATTTTTAACATTATTATTTTTACTATTATATTTATTATTTTAAATATATTATTATTTACTACTTTATTTTCCTTACCTTATTATTATGTCATATTTTCTTTTGTATTTTTACTATTATTGTTATTATTATTATCCTTATTATTATTATCATTATTATCATCATAGTACATGTTGTGTTATATATATAATTTATTATCATTTTATTATATATCATGTATATATTGAATGTTGTATTGTCCATGTATTTTACTATATATGTACACAATTTTAATATACATATATAAGTATATCTTGATGTAATATTATTATTATTATTTTTCTTTTTAATATGTATTTAACCTTGAAATCATATGTGTATATATTATGTAGATGTTTTAATATTATATTATATATGTTTTTATATATGCTATGTATGTAAGTTTTTAATATCATATTTCATGGATACTATTATATATATTTTAATGTTATTGGTTATATTTTTTATTGTATTATATGTATATCTTTAATATTATATTGTATATTTCTAATATTATTATTACTTATATATATGCATGTGCAAAATATGTTATGTATATATTCTTAATATCATGTTTATACATGTTCATTGTTTTCTTGTATTCGATACTATTATTATATTTAATCTTATATGCATAGTTAGTTTTTTGTTAATATTATTGTCATATATGTTTTTGCTCCAATGTATTTTTACCCTTTATTTTTATTCTATATCAATTTTGTTTTACATTGCTTTGAAAATTACGTTCCTGTTTTCTAAATTCATTTCAATATATAAGGCAACATATCGATTTAACATCATGTCATCGATTTCATCGCTATGTTGGATAAACATCAATCGACTCGTGTTAAGACGGTATACCCTTCTAAAAATAAAAAATTTAAAACTCCTCATCTTCTTTTAATTGGATTACGACCAAATTTTACATTGAACCCGTGTTTTTGAAAATCAAGACAACATGTGTTTATGAGATACCAATTTTTGGGCATCGCGAGGGTGCTAATACCTTCCTCGCGCATAACTGACTCCCGAACCCTAATTTTTCTCTGGGTTTTAACGTAGATCCTAAACTCAGCCTTCTTTTCGTTTTAAAAAGAAATCTAATAGGTGTCCGATCACACCTAGGAAAAAGGATCGGTGACGACTCCCTGTTTATTTTAAAAATCAAATTTTAGCTTTCAAGTTTTCAATAGATTGCCACAATTAGCGACCGAAACCAAACGAATTTTTATGTCGCTACAAAAGTTAATATGAAAAAATTAACAACTCTTCATAAATTTTATTTATGCCCCAAAAATGATAAAAATTTGATTTAATTTTCTAAAAATTATATAGATATAAGTTATTAAAATTGTGAAATTGCATCTTTACTATCATAAAAATATATATTTTTATTCCCAAAATAAAATTTTCCTAACTTCACCCCTAATCGACAATGCTAATATAAGTTTGTTACAAAAAATTGGCATTATAGTGGACTTGAATCTAAAAAAAAAAAATTAACAATGTTAATCTCAGGTTAGAATTTTAATTAGAATAAAAATATTTAGACTAAATAATGACATTATAAACATTGAAGCACCAAATTATACACCAAATATTTAGAATTTTAATTAGAATGTTGGTTAGCTGGTATCTTCATGCATCAAAATATCCTTATTTGCAGGTTTATCCAAGTGAAATAAATTAGTTTTTCAAGAAAATCAGTCAATTTTAATTTTTATACAAATAAATATTAAAATATGATCACCCATTAGACACCATCAATAAAAATTAATAATTATTTTAAGAGATATTGTCATATTTATGAAAAGGGTTTTCAAATTTATCAAATAATATTAAAAAAATGCACAAAATAAAGTCAATTTTGTCAAAATAAGTCTAAAAATTCAAAATTACTAAAAATTAACATGAAAAAAAATCAAGAACTGAACTATGATGGACAGTTTAAAAACTCTAAAACCCCGACTTTATAGTAATACTCTATTTATTTATAGTAAAGAAGATGCACCTATGTATTACTAAAGTATTTGAATTCAACATTATAATCATGTCACAAAAAATAAAATTGTAATGGACTTGAATTTAAAAAAAAATTTAACGATGTTAACACTCCATTAAATCTACGTCAGAATTTAATTAGAATAAAATATTTAAACTAACTAATGACATAATTATAAACGTTTGAAGCACCAAATTATACCAAAAAAAAAAAATCAAGTATAAAATTTAAATCTCAAATTTTGACATAGTATAGGGACCAAAATTGAAATCTATCTATTTTATATAATTAAAAAGTTGATAAATTGATTTCTCTATTGATGTATGAAGGTTGCACTTTACAAGCACTTAAGTGTTTGATGAAAAGGATATAAATTAATTATATAATATAAACTACCATGACACAATAATTATAAAATATACAAATTCTTTATACCCGTACAGACTTCATTTATGCATACAACGTAATCTTAATTAAAACTTAAAGTTGAATATAATTATTGTAAGTTAACGTGACTCCATTCGATGCAAAACTTATGTGTAGAACACATTAAGTATATCTTTATATTTAGTAGTGCTCATGTATTTCTTTCAATAAACCACATGTTCATATTGATTATAACATTCTAAAATAAACACATTGTATGAAACAGTGACGCCACATCATCTGTATCCCTTTTCAATAGTTTTATGCCACATCAGTACTCTTATCCTAAATTTCAGGATTTTATCCTGAATTTTAGTATTTTAATTTGGATTTGATTTTTTTCAGGATAAAATCCTGAAATTCAGGATAAGAATACTGATGTGGCATAAAACTATTAGAAAGGGATACAGATGACGTGGCGTCACTGTTTCATACAATCCTTTCTCCATTTTAACATAACTCTTATAATACATTCTTTCAACTTAACATATAAGATCGTATCATTACATTAATTACACATAAAATATTCTTTTACACATAATCTGCGAAAATGTTATCATCATACTGTAAAATGAACCGGACTACAAATTCAATGCATTTAGGGAATATTATTTGAGAAATGTCTTCGCTTGGGGTTTAAGTTATGCTGAATATTGCATTCAAGAAATGGAAACTCAAGTGAAGTAGATGTGGGTTATGGTGTTTATTGTGAGTATCAGCATTGCAGGGTTCCATGAAACTCAATAGCTTTCAAAAAATCAAACAAAATTAAATTCTTAGTGGGGATTGAAACTCAATCAATTGCTTGAATCTTTGTTTTATGAAATTTCATTTTTCTCTGTTTCCAAACTTTCAATTGTTTGAAGGTTGCAGTTTATAAGAACTCAAGTGTTTGATAAAAAGGTTTAAATTAATCCCAAAGCTTTAATGTACAAAAGAAAACATGTGCAAAATTGTCAAAGATTAAGGTCATTGTTTTTAAGGTTGCTGTGATGATGTTTGGAAATTAAATGGGGAGTTTGAAAAGAAGAACATCAATACTTACAAAGACAGTTGAAGCGAGTAAGGGATTTAATTAACTAGAAGCTTTGACAGAATTTCCATCTCCAAAGCTTCTGGCAATTCAAATCCTGGCCTCTGCATCTTCCTCTTTTGATTTTCTTTTGTAATGGACTAAGAGGATAAATAAGCAAGCGAAATGGGAGTTGGTACGTGTCATCTATGGTCCAAACCTTAACCATGAAGCAACGAAGCATAAAAGGTAAGCATTTGATACATTTTAGGCAAATTTCCTTATTTGCAGGTTCATCCATATCAAGAAGGATTAAGATAAAATATAATGCTTACCTTTTGATCTCTAACCAGTCCCAAATTTACTGGCAAAAAGAAGATAAATTAGTTTTTTAAGAAAATCAATGAAGTTTAATTTTTATACAAATAAATATTAAAAATATGATCATTGATAGGAGAACACCAATAAAACTTGATAACTATTCAAAGAAATTATGTCACAGTTGCCCTCAAGACTTTCATAAAATAACTAATGTGTTATTTGTATTTTAAAAAAATTCTAAGGTGGTACTTAAATTATTGATATGTATTTTATTATAGTATATGTATTTTCATAAAATGTTTAACGTGGGACTTATATTTTGAGAATGTCTAATGTGGTTAGGGGTGAGCAAGACTCGTTCGGACTCTAAAAAATAAAAAAAATTTAAATTTTGAATTAATCAAATCGAGTTATTCGGTTTTTTCGAGTCAACTTGAATAAGTAATTCTAATTTCGAGTTCAAATCAAGTTAAATTTTACAACTCGAATAACTCAAATAGAGGTGTGCATGGGCCGGGCCGGGCCGGGCCCACCAAAAATTTTAGGCCCATTTTCTCGGCCCGGCCCGAAATATGGGCCTAAAAATTTACCCAAGCCCGGCCCGAAATAAAATTGTTAAGCCCGAGCCCGGCCCGGCCCGACCCATATTAAATTGTTTTAACTTATTTTATTAAATAAAAAATTTTAAAATGTATTAAATAATCAAATACATTTAAAACAAATATTAAAAACAAATATTAAAACAAGAAACAAATAAAAAATATATTAAAACAATTCTTAAAACAATACACAAATTGAGAAATATAATAAAAATTGATTATATTAAAATTAAAATTAAAATATAAATATAATTAAAAATAAAAAATATATATTTATTATATATTTGAGCTGGCCAGCCTAGGCAAAAAAATTTTGCCCGAGCCCGGCCCATTTTCTAAACGGGCCTCGTTTTTGTGCCCAAACCTATATTTCGGGCCTATATTTTCAGAAGTGAAGATTGGGACTTCTATTTCAGAGAGTACCAAGCATAATTTGATCACTTTGCTCCGCGAATACAAAGATGTTTTCGCATGGTCATACCAGGACATGCCAGGGCCAGATGAAGATTTAGTGGTCCATAAACTCCCATTAAAGCCATAATGCAAGCCCATCCAGCAAAAATTAAGACGGATAAGACCCGAAATACGGTTAAAAATAAAAGAGGAAGTCAAGAAACAATTTGATGCTGGCTTCCTACAAGCCTCCAAATATCCAGAATGGGTGGCTAACATAGTCCCGGTACCAAAGAAAGATGGCAAAGTACGAATGTGCGTGGATTACCGTGACCTGAATCGAGCAAGCCCAAAAGATAATTTTCCGTTACCACATATTGATACGTTGGTGGACAACACAGCAAAACATTCATTGTTTTCTTTCATGGATGGATTCTCGGGGTATAATCAGATCAAGATGGCCCCTGAGGATATGGAGAAAACTACCTTCATAACAATGTGGGGAACATTCTGCTACAAGGTGATGCCATTCGGGTTAAATAATGCTGGGGCAACATATCAGAGGGCTATGGTGACGTTATTCCATGACATGATGCATAAAGAAATAGAGGTCTACGTCGATGATATGATTGCTAAATCCCGAGGGGAAGAAGAGCATGTAGTGAACTTGAAGAAGTTGTTCGACAGGCTGAGAAAGTTCCAGTTAAAGCTCAATCCAGCCAAATGTACGTTTAGGGCTACTTCAGGGAAGTTGCTAGGCTTCATTGTCAGTGAAAAAGGTATCGAAGTTGATCCAGATAAAATAAAAACCATCCAAGAGTTACCACCCCCGCGCACGCAAAAGGAAGTTAGAGGATTTTTAGGGAGATTGAACTACATCGCCCAATTTATCGCTCAACTTACCAACCAATGCGACCCAATATTTTTACTTTTTCGAAAACATAACCCTGGAGAATGGAATGAGGAATGCCAGGTGGCCTTTGATAAGATAAAGCAATATTTGTCTAGTCCTCCAGTGCTAATACCGCCAACTCCGGGAAGACCATTGATATTGTATTTGACCGTGTTCGAAAATTCAATGGGTTGTGTACTGGGGCAACACGACGAGTCAGGAAAGAAAGAAAAGACGATCTACTACCTCAGCAAAAAGTTCACTGAATATGAGGCAAAGTATTCGTCCATTGAAAAATTTTGTTGCGCTCTGGTTTGGGTAGCTCGGAGACTCAGACAATATATGTTGTACCATACGACATGGTTGATTTCAAAGCTGGACCCGATAAAATACATGATGGAATCACCGGCACTATCAAGAAGAATGGCACGATGGCAGATCCTCCTTTCGGAATATGACATTGCCTATGTAAGTCAGAAGTCGATAAAAGGGAGCGCAATAGCCGATTTTCTAGCGACTCGAATGACGGAAGAATATGAGCCTTTAAGATTTGATTTCCCAGACGAATGATGGAAGATGTGCTTTGATGGTGCGTCGAATGCTTTAGGGCATAGAATCGGAGCAATCCTGATATCACCAGATGAGAATCATTATCCGCTTACTACAAGACTGAACTTCTTCTGTACCAATAATATCACAGAATATGAGGCCTGTATCATGGGGCTTCGTGTAGCTATTGAACGAAACATCAAAATCTTAGAGGTGTACGGGGACTCAGCCCTAGTGATTTACCAAATCCGTGGAGAATGGGAAGTGAGGGATCCAAAATTGATTAAGTACAGTGATTTAGTGGCTGAATTGATCAAGGAATTCAAAGAAATAACTTTTCATTACTTCCCACGAGAAGAAAACCAATTGGCTGATGCCCTGGCCACTTTGGCTTTAATGTTCAAAGCAAGTAAAGAAGTAGAAATAATGCCCCTCAAAATGAGCATATACGAGATCCTTGCACACTGTTGTAGCATTGAGAAGAAGTAGACGGACGGCCATGGTTCCATGATATCTTAGAATATATCAAGAATCAAAGGTATTCCGAACAAGCGAATGAAAATGACAAAAGAACAATCCGAAGAATGGCAGTGGGATTTGTTCTTGATGGGGATATCCTGTACAAAAAAGGAAAGGATCAGATGCTTTTGAGATGTGTGGATGATGTTGAAGCTAGGAAAATACTTGAAGAGGTCCATGAGGGAATTTGCAGAACACATGCCAATGGTTTCAATATGGCCAGAAAGATTATGAGACTCGGTTATTATTAGCTGACGATAGAAAGTGACTGCATCAATTTCGCAAGAAAATGCCACAAATGTCAAATCTATGGCGATAAAATTCATGTAGCCTCTTCGCCCCTTCATGTCATGACTTTTCCGTGGCCTTTTTCTATGTGGGGCATGGATGTTATAGGGCCAATTTCTCCAAAAGCATCAAATGGACATCGATTCATTTTTGTGGTCATCGATTACTTCACAAAATGGATAGAAGCCGCTTCATTTGCCAATGTGACGAGGACTGCAGTTTGCAGGTTTTTGAAAAAGGAAATCATTTACCGGTATGGTTTGCCTGAAAGAATCATTTCAGATAATGCCACAAATCTGAACAATAAGATGATGAAAGAAGTGTGCGAGCAATTCCAAATAAAGTATCATAACTCCTCGCCCTATTGCCCAAAGATGAACAGGGCTGTTGAAGCAGCCAACAAAAATATTAAGAGGATCATTGGGAAAATGACTGAGACTTATAAAGATTGGCACGAGAAGCTACCATTTGCTTTGTATGCATATCACACATCTGTGCGGACATCTACGGGAGCGACTCATTTCTCTTTGGTTTATGGAATGGAAGCTGTGTTACCTATCGAGGTTGAGATCCTTTCTCTGCGAGTCTTAATGGAATCAAAGTTAGAAGAAGCAGATTCGGTACGAGCTCGATATGATTAATTGAACCTCATTGAAGAAAAACGTCTAAGGGCAATTTGTCACGGGCAGATGTACCAAAAGAGAATGATCGCAGCCCATGACAAGAAGGTACGACCAAGAATCGCAGCCCATGACAAGAAGGTACGACCAAGAGAATTCCATGAAGGAGAACTCGTGCTAAGGAAAATCCTCCCAATACAAAAAGATCTGCGAGGAAAATGGGCACCAAATTGGGAAGGACCATACGTTGTAAAGAAGGCATTTTCAGGTGGAACTTTGATCCTTACCGAGATGGATGGGAAGGAGTTACCGAATCCAGTGAACGCAGATGCGGCAAAGAAATACTATGCTTGAAAAAAGAAAATCAAGATGAAAACCCGAAAGGGGCATCTTAAAAAAAAAAAAGAGGAATCAGAGCGAAAACCCGAAAAGGGCGCTTTGATTAAACACAAAAGATTAGGATGAAAACCCGAAAGGGCGTTCTAATGAAGCAAACACTCGACTTACAAGGCAAGGCTTTTTAAACTGTACGACAAACAGTGAGACTACAGTATTTGAAGCATCTCTGAAAGCCGAAAATCTTCTATGCAAGAAGTCATGCTCGAAAAGATTCTTGATCGAAGAACGTGGAAGAGTTCATGTGTTGAATATCTAGAGCATTTGTATCCGTTGAATACGATCCTTTCTTTCTTTTTGACACTTTTTACTATTCTTGATTAACTTTCTTTGTTTGCTACCCTTGAAATAAATAAATGTGAGGTATCTTTTTTATCCCTACCTAACCATTTTCATGCATCTCATTATGTGTTTATTTACATGATAAATGGTGAAATAACATACTCTAAACAAAAGAAATGGTAAGCATTACCTGGATGAAAATTTGATAAGCACAAGAGCCTCAAAGCAAGAACAAAGTTTAACTAGGGGCAAAAGAGTGATGTCTGAGGAACGTTGATTACTCGTGAAGCTTGAGGACGGGTACGAGGCCTGAAGAGAAAGTCAAGAGTCAAAACAATGAATGCAAATCCTCAACAATCGTGGCGAAAAGGACATACGACAAACGTGCTTGAGGAGCACTACATAATCATGTAGGCATAAAGGCATTTAAGACAAACATGTGCATATCATGATAACATCATGCGTGGCATATACAGGTAATCCAGTAGAGCAAGAGGTTTCGATGATAGCTGTACTGAATCAAAGGAAAAGACTCCTGAGTTCTACCAAATGACATGTTTTGGTATTTTTGATGTTTAATTTCTCAAAAGCAACTCATATTGCGAGAGATGAGTTGAGCCTCGGGCCACGCTGAGGTATTTCCAATTTCTACTTTTCAATTCATGCTTTTCAATAAAATCAACTCATATTACGAGAGGTGAGTTGAGCCTCAAGACACGTTGAGGTAATTTCAATTTATGTTTCAAAAATCAACTCATATTGCGAGAGGTGAGTTGAGCCTCGGGGCACGCTGAGGTATTTTCAATTTCTGCTTTCCAATTTCTGTTTTTCAAAAATCAACTCATACTGCAAGAGGTGAGTTGAACCTTTTAATCTCTATTTTTCAAAAATCAACTCATATTGCGAGAGGTGAGTTGAACACATAATTTCTGTTTTTCAAAAATCAACTCATATTGCGAGAGGTGAGTTGAACATTTTAATTTCTGTTTTTCAAAAATCAACTCATATTGCAAGAGGTGAGTTGAGCCTTTTAAATTCTGTTTTTCAAAAAAATCAACTTATATTGCGAGAGGTGAGTTGAGCCTTTTAATTTCTGTTTTTCAAAAAGTAACTCATACTGCGAGAGGTGAGTTGTGCCTTTCAAATCTTGTTTCCAAAAATCAACTCACATTGTGAAAAGTGAGTTGAGCCTTGGCTCACGCCCTGAATTATTTTCAATTTCTGTTTTGAATGTCTGTTTTTAAAGAGTCAATTCATATTGCGAGAAATGAGTTGAGCTCAGGATCACATGCCGAATAAAGAATAAAGGTTAGAGCCGATTGAAGACACCAGATCTTGTCTCTCTGAAGTTGCAGTGGAGCTGATCGAAGATATCAAATCTTGCCTTTCTAAAGTTGCAGAAGAGAAGACCACAAATCTTATCTCACTGAAGCGGTAGAATAGCAGATTGAAGCTGTAGATCTCATCTTTCTGAAGTTACAGTGAAGCAGATTGAATCTAGGAATCTCTTACTCCTGAAGATGCGAGCAGATTGAAGCTACAAGTCATATCAAAAGATGCAGTGAATTGAACCAAAGCTACAAGATACGGTGGACTGGAAGAAGACTACTTGGACAAGTGGAGCACCGATGAAGTAAAGACTCAGCAAGATTGGGCAAAATTGGCCTTTCATTATGTCTTTGCTCCATTACCGTTGCACGACAATGAGCAAAGAGGGGCAGCTGTTACAGGCCAATTTTGGCCCAGAATACAAATAACCCTTAACCCATTCCTAAATATAACCCCATTTTACAAAACCCACCTATATTCTATAACCTAAACCCATCAGACCCAACAAATTACACAGCCCAATACATTTAAACCCCAACCCGCTAGCCCAACTAGACCTAAGCCCAAGTCAGAAAACAGAAACCCTAGCCAAACCTACCCCCCACTTGCCCACTTGCGCCACAACCACCAACACCACTGGCCAACCACCCTCTGACTCACCTGCTCTGCCGTTTGCCCATCCCCTACAAGGACAAAACAGAAGACATGATAGAAACAATAAAAAAATGATGTAAAAGGGTTATAAAACCCGTTTCAAAAACATTGTAGAGGTTCGGCATTTTTTTTGGGCAAAGAGAATAAGAAACATATTCAACTTTTGAGCAAAATATAGTAATTCTATCAGCAAAAGAACAAGAATAGCATTAAATCGGAGAACCCAATATTAAAAATCGAAAAGAAAGCATTTGAGGTGATTTATCTGTTTTTATTATTTTATTTTTTTTCTTTTTCTATTCTACTGATTTAGATATATATATGTATACACATCATATATATGTATGCGCCGGTGAAGGTCCGATGATCGGACCGATGACCCCCTCGGCCGGAGTCCCCTCCCTCCTCCATTCTCTCTTCTTCCTCTCTCTTTTTTTTCTTTCTCCCCCTCTCAAATGATTTTTTTCTGAAATTTTTAACTTATATAGGGGACCAAAACGCACCGTTTTGGTCCCCCCCTTTTAACAAAGAAACGACGCCGTTTTGAGTATGGGTTGGGTCGACCCGACCCTACCCACCTAGGATCCGCGTGTTTTTGATGGGAGGGGCTAATTGCGCTTTCAGCCCCTCCGCTTTCTTTTGGGTTTACAATTAGACTTACTGCGTTTTGTAATCTAGCCCATTAATTTTTCAGCGTTTTCAATATGGTCCCCTTGCATACGCAGCGTTTTAATAACGGGGAATATTGCGCTTTTGATCCCCCTTAATATCGTCCGTGTTCTAATGAATCCTTCCCTTTGTTTTTATTTTTAAAATCACCCCAAAATTTTGTTTTCGTTTTAAATTTAGTCCTTTTTTTTAGATTTAAGCATATTTTCATACTGTCTTTATTTTTTGTTACTGTTATCTTTATTCTTCTTATATTTATTACTAATATATATTATTATTATAGTTATTATTATATATATATTATTACATTTTTATAACATATTTACATAATATAATTACTAAGTTTTTTTTAAAACATTAATGGTATTCATATTAGTATACTATGTAAATGTTCTAATACTATAATATAAATATATCCGTATTCTTCATATTAAAGCATATATATATTTGTACTTTTTAATATTATATTATTATGTATATGTTTTAATGTTATTAGCTATCTATCTTTCATAATATTTTATGCACATTTCAAATACTAACATATATTATAACATCATTATTATTTATATATATATATATATATGTATATATATATGTACGCATCTATTTAGTATACGAATATTCTTTTTTTATATATATCATTTTCAATATAAAAAAAAAAAAATATATATATATATACATGTTTCATTATTCCTATTTCTTGTTAGTTATATATACATTATTATTATTTTATGTACATATTTTTATCTTAATTACTATTGCTAATCTTAATATGTGTATGTATCTCTAGTGTATATATAAGTACATGCTTATTTAATATTGTAATGGGTTTAATATGTGTATGTATCTCTAGTGTATATATAAGTACATGCTTATTTAATATTGTAATGGGTTTATTTCCCAAGCGTATTTATTATGTAAATATTTGAGTATTATTATATGTGTATTTTATATGTGTATATACTTTCTCAATGTGGGATTTTTACATATCATGCATATATATATATATATATATTATGCGGTCTTACGTACATACATTTGCACACATGTTTTCTTTTGTATACATTTTTAATATCATATATGTATATATACGTTTTACTATATTAGTTAGTCTTTTCCCTATTTTATATATATATTTTTCAAATACTAGATATAGTATATTTATGACTCTTTTATTATATGTATTTTATGTATACGCTTTTAATAATATTATGTACATACTCATTGTTTTTTTCTCATGTTTAATATTATCATTATTTATGTTTAATATCGCATGTATAATTATTGTTTTTAATATTATTATCATAGTTATTATTTATTTTAGCATATACCTGGTACTTTTATTTATTTCTATTTCATATCAATTTGCTTTACATTATTTCGAGAATCTTATTCTTGTTTTCCGAATTAATTTCAATAGTCAAGGCAACGTACCGATTTAACATTAAGCCATCGATTTCATCGCTATGTTGGGTGAACATCAATTGGTTTGTGTTAAATCGGTATGACCTTCTCAAAAATCAAAAATTGAAAATTTCTCGTCTTCTTTTAAGCGGATCATGATTAAATTTTACATTGAGCTCGTATTTTTGAAAATTAAGACAACACGTGTTTATGAGATACCAATTTTTGGGCGTCGCGAGGGTGCTAATACCTTCCTCGCGCGTAACCTACTCCCGAACCCTAATTTTTCTCTAGCTTTTAACGTAGACCTTAACTCGGCCTTTTCCTCGTTTTTAAAGAAAAAGAAATCTAATAGGTGTCCGGTCACACCTAGAAAAAAGATCGGTGGCGACTCCCTGTTTGTTTCAAAATCAAACTTCAGTTTTCAAGTTTTTAATAAATCGCCACAATTAGCGACCCGAAACTAAAATTTTTACGTCGCTACAATCTAATTGCTACAAAAATATTTTTTTGGTTGAGTAAATTTTTTTGCTATTTTTTACACAAAACACAACAAGAGAAAAACGACTTCTCTTTGTTCTCTAAATTCTGGTGTTCTACGAAATTACATGAGGAGAAATTAGGTTTTAGGCGAGACTGCCTGTGACCCTTTCAATCTTTTCTGGAAATTGAACCTAGTGTGGTTTTGCCGGTTTTCTTCGAGTTTATTTTCCGATCAAATTTTCAACCAACTGATTTTGTTTTTTCAGTTTCAATTCCTTTCAAGAAGAGCAATATCACTTGCATTCCACCTTTTTTATTCGGGTGTACAAATATTGAAGTACAGTGTTAACCTTGGGAGGCGAAGTCCATTACACGATTACACCGATCAAGGTAAATTTTCTTCTAATGCAATGGTTCTTCCACGACACAGTGATTGCTTTATTTATTTACACTCAGCTTATTTTCTATCAGCGCTAACAGATTTATTTTGCAGTAGTATATTTCCAACAATTTAGAAGCAAATTATACTACTATTTAAACATAATCGCTTTCATTTCTTGCTATTGGGATCAATGAAGGCTCCTACAGGCGATCGGTTTGAAGGCACTTGATTAGTGCAAAAGTGTGCCTAAATAGCGTTGGAATGGTTGCAAGCTCCATCTGTGTTGGCTAGTGAGCCATTGCAATCAAGATGGACTTGGAAGGCCTAACGAGATTGAGTCGAGATGGGTTGAAAGTCCCTTGAGTTTGAATGGGTCCAAGGACCATTGAGTTTGAGTTAGTCAGAGGTCCCTTGAGTTTGGGTTGGTCAGAGGACCATGAGCATATCGTTGGATCCTTGTGTTTGGGATTATCGAGTTCGAGAGGTTGAATAAGAAAACTAGTGGGGGATGTCTTGTTCAGGCAACTTATGAGTTTGCATGAATAAGCATTAGAATTCGAAATTAAGATTGAGATCAACCTAGTTCGGTGGTGCTATATATGTTGCGGTTAGCCAAGATGGCCACACCCAATAGGGTGACCATGGAGAGGTCGAGAGGACCTAAGTTGGGGTGGCCAATGTGTCTAAATTTCCCGAGTTGAGAACTGTTTGTGTTGGTGTTGCAAGGAATGGTTTCCATAAACCACATTCAAAGGGATACATCCAACGGGATGCCACAAAAGTACGATTTGTGTCACATCTAGAGGGATCTTTTTTTTTTTAGCATCAAAGATATGGTAATATTTAGTCGACAAAGGGTCATATCATTAAGGGTTCCTCAAGGTTGTAACTTGATGATTATGTGTTGTGGCATTGAGTCTGTGTATTTAATGGAGGAATGGGCATAGAAAAGACTACACCAATGATTGAGATAAGGCCTAGTTCAAGTCTATATCCAATGCACATTGAATGAATCATAACCATGGGTTTTGAAGGCCAACATGGACTTGAAACTAAAATGTCAGCTCGATGCAACAAGGTTAATAAAAGTGTGTCTTCATGTCGATGAAGGCATCAACATAATAAATGGGGGAGTGTCATGGTCTGCAATTTACCATGCTAATTATCAAGGTTGAGCTTTCCCCAAATGTTCTTGAGTAAAATTAAAGTACAATAATTTAAAAGTTAGAATTTGAAATTTTTCAGATATCTTACAGTCTTAGAGAGATGTGATGCAAGCTAGGTAACTTGTCGAAACCATTTTTTATTTTGAAAAAAATGGGGATCGACTTTTGAAAAATGAAAACGGAGTCGCCATCAATCTTTTTTTGAGGTGTGATCGGGTCATCTTAAAATTGATCATTTCAATAAAACATTTTAATTTGTTAAAACAATGATTTTGGTCCACGAAATTCGAAAAAAGGGGCTCAGGAGTCGGTTACGCATGAGGAAGGATTAGCACCGTCGAAAATTTGAGAAGATTTTAAAATACGATCCTTTTTATTTTAAAAAATGATTAAATAAATCGAAATGGCTGTTAAAACTCTCTTATCTCGAATTAAAAAACGTCACATCCAATAAGTTAGAACACGACATTTTAAGCCCACGAGAATAAGCTTTTTATTTGGAACTCATGTGTTTTAATTTTAAAAAGGGTATTGATCAGTTATTTAGACTCAATGAGAAAAATCGTAACCCAGTAAGTTAGGGCACAATTACGAAATATTGCCTTATTTTGAAAAATTTTGAATAACATCAAGTGTTTTGCTCAAACGAGGTGTATTTTTTTATTTTGAAACCATGATATGCTAATGAAATTACCACGCAAACAAGATCGAACACACTAATAAAACAATTCGTGATGGTCAGATAATATACATTATTTACAAACTAACATAATAATAAAAAAACAAGTGAATAACATACATAACAATTTAAAAATAAATAATATAAAGCAAATTGAAATCAAACATAAAACAATTTAAAATGATAGCAAATGAGTTCAAAATAATAATGTGAAAAAAGAATCTGAAAATTAGTAATATACACGATGATTAAAAAATATATGTTATTGTTGCTGTTTGGATGCTGTTATTGTTACTGTTTTCGTCTTTTAGTTTGTTCCAGGTACGTCAACGCGCTGACATGGCAAAAATATAATATATATATTATTCCTTAGTGAGGGATAAAAGGAGGCATACGGCCGAGTCTAATTGAATGAATGGTTGTTGGTATTTGCCTGATGGAAGAACAGGGCCTAACGTTACGTGGATTGTGATCAAGTTTTAAAATTTCAGTTGTGGGCATTACTGGTTGTTGTCATTTGGTTGTTGATCCTCTGATTTTACGGTTTTCTATCTTGCTTATACCTTGCAAGGTTGGCGGGTCTCAAGTATGAATTTCCAAGCCGAATTTCATCCATAAGTAACTAGGTGTTCAATCCATGGGATTGATCGTCATAGCTATGTGAGGCTGTTTTAGTAATTAAAATTTTTTTAATTGCTTTTTAATTCTTATGACATTTTTTTTTTAAAATTTCTGATTTTGGTTTGCCTTAGGTCGGTGACTTGGGATTGAGGGTTATGGGATATTGGCTTTGGGTTTAATATATATTATTATGTTAAATTAGTTAGTTGGATTAAAACGGTTTTGAAATTTAAAATCAAAATCAACCTGAGGTTACCGATTTAATTGAAATGGCAAACGGATTCAAAATTCGAATTTGATCCATTTTTTATTGATTTCAACTTATTTTTGCTCATTCATATGTGTGTGTTTTTTTCTTGTTTATGGTTTATTAGTGTAACTGTCCATTTGGTTATGGATTGGCTCTTAAGGTGTTTTGATGCTTTGTATGTTACAGTGGTTGCTCCAAGCAACACCCTTTAATTTCTAATGAATTTTATTTTTTGATTGTAATAGGCTAATTTTGGCCTGGGCCTAAAATTAATAAAACTCAATGTCCAAATTACAAAGTGGATAATAGGCCCACTACCCAACAAAACCCAACAGCAAAAACAGCCCAAAATCGTCCAACTAACCCTAGCCCATTTGCCTAAAAACTTTTCAGCAAACTAACCCTAGCCCCCCATTGGCATCCCTTGGCCATCACGCGCCTATCATCGACCTCGCATGCGTTTGACACCGTTGGCCACTCACGTCACCTGCAAAACAAGGAAAACGCCAAGCAAAAGAAACAATAGCAAACAAACAAAAAAAAGAAGAACTAAACAGTTTGTAAATTGGCTTTAAAAGCCACGATCTCATCTATATTGTTTTTTCTTCTTTTTTTACGAACACTTACGAACATAAATTAATCTAAAAGAACCCTTTTTTAAGGTGATTTTCTTATTTTTATTTTCGATTGTTTCATCTAGTCCCTTGTTTTATTTTTTATTTCTTTTATTTTTCATATACGAAAATAAATAAAAGGGAAAGAGAAAGGTAATCTCACTGGGATCTTCCCACGTACTCATCGTCGGAGATCTCTTCTTTAATCGCCAAAATCGAGTCTCAAAGGGGAGGGGGATCTTTGTTTCAATTTTCTGGGGTTTTGAAGGCGGGGCCTTCAAGCGCGCCTTGAAACGAGGCTAAAAGCCCATCTTCGCGCATCGCTGGCCATCGAATACGATGGTGGTGCGGTAGATGGCGACAATCGCCATGGCTGGCCGAAGGGAGAATTGAGAGCAAAAGGGCAAACCTTTAAATTTTTTTAAAAAATACTACAGCAGACTGATTTTTTTAAAAAAATATTTGCTTTTTATAGAACGAGCAAAATGGCGTCGTTTAGGGCTGTTTCAATGGCCTCAAAACGCGCCGTTTCAAATAAGTGACATATGTTGTTTAGGGTCGTTTAGGGTCATTTAGGGTTTCTTTTGATCATTAATGTTGGTATCTAAGTGACATACGTTGTGTGATTATTGCCATTGCGTGTATTTTAATTTGTTTATTTTAATTTTTATATTATTGTCATTCACTTATGTAATTCTATTCACGTATTATTGTTCCATGTTGATTATTATATTTTTATTCCATACCATCGCATCGTGAATTAAGCCCCAACGTGTTTATCCATAATAGTTTATTTTATTTTACTCCAATAAAATAAATGAACATTGTTTCGATTTTGTAATCGCTATTATTCGAAAAAATTTTAAAATAAGGCAATATTTCGCATTTTAGAAATTCGAGAAATCATAACCTAACTTACAGAATTTTGATTTTCTCGTTGATCCTAAACGACCAAATATCCTTTTAAATTTCAAAGCATAATAATTTCAATAAAAAAGGGATTAAAGGCAAATTTGTGTTCGAGAGTTCAAAGTATCGTGTTCTAACTTATAGGATGCGATACTCTGATATCTTGAGACGAAAGAATCTTTAGCAATCATTTCGGTTTAATTCAAACGTTTTTTTTTTAAATTAGCATTAATAAAAAGGGGATTGTATTTTTAATTCTTTCCAAATTTTTAATATTTGACATTAAGACAGTAATTAATCAATTAGGTACCAATTTTGGGCGTTACGAGGGTGCTAACCCTTCCTCGTACGTAACCGACACCTCGTACGTAATCGACACCCGAACCCGTTTTCTAAATTTCGTAGACCAAAATTGTTGTTTTAATAAATTAAATTGTTTATTAAAATGATTGAATATCAAGGTGATCCAATCACACCTCGTCAAAAAAAATTAGTGACGACTCCCGTTTTGTTCGTTTTCATTTTTAAAATAAAAGTGGATCCCTTTTTCAAAAAAATGGTTACGACATTGAGGAAAAAATAATAGGATTAATCTGATATTTTAGTTTGGGTTTATGAGGATTTTTGTATCTTTAATGAAACAAAGCAAATTAAATAGAGACGTACAAGATCACAACCATAAATGAACAAAAGGGTTTAATATTTCTATAAAAAAAATGTCCCAAATTAACAAAAAGGCCTTCAAATGGGAGTTGATCATATAAACTAATGAAGGCCATTGAAAAGAAAGCTTGTAAAAATTTACAAAAGGAATTGATGAGAATCTGATACACTATTCAATTAGTTGCGATAAGAGTTTATGGCCTTGTAGGAGCCTCTCCCCAAATCGCTAGCAAAAGAAACAAAAGGGTTAACGCACTTCGATAATGGGAGGTTACGAAAGGTCACGAGCCCAAGACCCTCCAACCTCCTCGATCGGAACAGTTTGAAATCGTTCCAAAATATACTCTAGCAAATGATCCAAGCCATCTCATGCGATAGCTTTCCCTTAAAGGTAGTTTTCTCATTCGTGGCTCGAGTCCAATGAATCTGAAATTTTGCGCTTAACTTTTATTTATATTTTTTATATTCATTTTACGATTTATGTTTGAGGTTTGTATTCTGCACTTAATGTTTCATTGTTTGTTGTCTATGCTGCTCATTGAAAAAGCCAAACACAAGGCATGCATAAACCATAAAAAAATGAACATAAGCAACTAATAATAAAATATATTAAAATGAAGAATGGAAATTTATTTCAGAATTGCCCCAAGAAACCAATCTTCACAAAGGCCATTTGAGATCAAAGGAGAAGAACCAATAAAACAAAAGTGAGGGGTTTGAAGAAGAAACAACCAAATATATAAAAGAGAAATGAAGAGGGAGGGGGTGGGGGTGGGGGTGGTTTTTATTTAACTTTAAATGTATTTTTTTAATGCGTTTATAATCTTTCTCAATTTTGATATTAAATAAATTGAAGTCTTTAAAAATATCAGAGCTGTTCAATCATTTTTATTTTTTAAAGTGAGAAACTAAGTACAGTTAATCACAATGTTAATGTTTTTCGTTAATTATACATAATTTTCTTGGTACAATAATAAATTTAGCCTTCAAAATTTACACATTTTATCAATTTGGTCTTGATTTAACAAATTTAACCCACAACATTTACATATTTCGTCAATTTGGTCATGATTTCTATTAACAGTTACGCAAAAATATATAATCATCAAGGATTAAATTTGTTTTTATACTTATGTATAATTGACAGAAAATATTAACGCTTTGATTAATTGTTCGTGGTTACTTACTTTTAAAATTGATAAGGATTTTTTAGAAAATTGAATTTTTTTCCCTCCATGTGATGTGAAAGAAAATTGACAATGTCACACAATTAATTTTTTTCCCTCCATACCCCCATGCCACCAAAGAAAGTTGAATTATTAAGGCACAAAAGTAGTAAGCAGTAGGAGCTATAAAAAAGAGGAGCATGAAAATAAAGAGAGTTACATATATATATTATTTGCATAATATAATTATTTAGTTAAATTTAGCTTTAACCTCTTTAGAAAGAGTTAAATTTAAGTATAAACCTTTTAAAAAGAGTTAAATTATTATTATTTTTAATAGAAACGTTAAATTTTGAAATACATATAATAATCTACGCGTACTTCATATAATTTTTTAGTTTTTATATCTTTAAAGAAATTTAAAAGTAAGGGAGAGATTTTATTAGTTTTTTATTATAACATTATTATTATTATTATTAGTTTTTTATTTTATTTTACAAATATTTTATTTATAATTTTTTTATATATTTAATTAATCTCAATAAATAAGGCAACGCATCGATTTAACATTAAGTCGTTGATTTCATCGCTATGTTGGGTGAATATCATTGGCTCGTGCTAAAAATGGGGCGCCCTTCTAAAAATCGAAAAATCTAAAAATTCTCGTGTTTTGAAATAAGATATTTATTTTTGTGATTATTGGTAAATGATCAAATTTTATTTTTAAAATGTAGATGATGATACGTAATTTATCAAAATTCTAATGTTGTAAAATTTTCGTGTTTTCAAAAAAAATTTCGCGTTTTTTTAAAAAAAATTTAAAAATTTTGAAAATTTAATTAAAAATTTTCTTTTCGAGTTTTCAGAGATTCTCGTGATTCAATCGGATCACAATTAAATATTAAATCGAACTCGTATTTTTGAAAATTAAGACAACGTGCGCTTAATGAGATACCAATTTTGGGCGTCGTGAGGGTGCTAATACCTTTCTCGTGCGAAACTGACTCCCGAACCCTATTTTTTTCTGAAATTTTGACGTAGACCTAAACTCGGCCTTTTTTAATAAAATTCAAAAAAAAATAAATTTTCTTCTAAAAAAGAAGATTTATTAGGTGTCCGATCACACCTAGGAACAAGGATCGGTGGCGACTCCCCTTTTTTTATAAAATCGAAACTTAATTTTCAAATTTTCAATAATCGCCTCAATTAACTCTCGAGCAAATTTTATGTCATACATATATATATATATATATATATATATATATATATATATATATATATATATGGAGGAGGCGCGGTGGGTCGATAAGCTCGTTAGATTATTGGCAAACTGTACACTAATAATTTTATGCAAATTATTGCCTACTGTAAGGTTAAGAGGGGGTGACTATCTGGCGAAATTAAGTCGAATTGAGTGAAAAATATTTGAGTTAATCGAGTTGATGAATCCTATTTTATTATCTTAACTTGATTTGAATTTTTTTTTTAAATTGAATCAAGTGAAATTATTTGAGTATCGAATCAAAATCTTATTAGTAAATTAATTCCATGTTAAAGCACATAAATTTGAAACCACATATATTTGAAAAATTTTCAACGTAAAATAATAAAATAAAATAAAATATTTTAGTATAATAAACTTGAATCATTAATTAGTTTATTTAAGTCCTCAAAATTATTGTTTTAGACAATTTTTAAATTTTTTTTTTACTTTTTTTACTATCAATCACTAATTATTTTACCGTTCATGTCCACTTTTTACATATCATGAAAACTAATTATTTTAAATTTGTGGTTGTAATTCCCAATAACTTTATTTTCAATACTTTTTAATATCATTTTAGATTTTAAAATTCATTTCCAAGTTAAATACTAATATATATATATATATATATATTATAGCCCCATGTTATTCGATATTTAACATTATCTAACCCTTATATAATATAAACAACTTATACTGTTATGAGTTTTTTTTCCCTTTTTTATCTTCAAAAAATTGTGAATCAAAGGCAATTAGATCTGTGATTTTTGGATTTGAAAACCTTGAACATCAATCAATTCAATCCTCTTTGATCAAATAAACTCGATGTGATCTTATTAGAAAATTTAAACTTCAAATAATTTCAAACGACTATGAAACTGATTTGGATGAAATGATCTGAAATTTTCTAATTTTGAATTATTCTGATATGGATGTAGCTATAGCCCAAGACCCATGACAAATATATATATGTAATTGGATAATTACCTTCTTCCTAAAAGATATGTCTTTCTGACGTGGGATTAATGACTTTGATTATGTACTGATAAATTTTAGTTTTAAAAGTAAAAATAGAGAAACTAAATTTCAAATCTACGAAGTGTATAAGAACTTTAAGTATATTTTAATCTTCAAATTTTAAATTTATAATTTATAAGATTTGATACTTTTTTTGTTCAATTGCTTGAATCTGGTTGAATAGTTTTGATTTTCGTTTTATTAAATTTCCTTTTTCTCTGTTTGAAGACGACTTTAAAGAAAAGAGTAACATGCGAAGGAATTGCATTGAACTCTGTAAAGATAAAACACACATTAAAAATATGTATTATTAGTTCTGTTGGAGTTAAAGATTTTGGGTTATAACAGTAGTAGAAATTATATAACAAAAGATATTGAATGTTATGGGATTGGGTTTGGGTTATTTTAAATCTATATTTGGATTAATGTTATTTCAAAATCGGATTATTTTAAGTTTACATCATTCAAATTTGTTCATCGGACTGTATAAAGATAAAAGAACATATTGACAATATGTAATATTAATTGGATTATTTTAAACTATGACATAAATACTTGAGTCTCAAAATAAGCACTAGCTCAATAAAACACATGTGATAATTCAGAGTACTGTAATAAAACACATATTGTTTATTCAGATATTATATTAAACTTTTTTTAAACATATACGACACAATTGTGGTAAAGCTATTTAATTAGGAAATTCTATGGTGTCGGATCCACTACTGCACTGCCCATAAAATAAGTTGGAACAATTTTGGGGAGTTCCAAAGGTAACTCTAGTAGTTCTGTGTTTACTGCATGAAATTTGTGGAGATGCTCCTATAAATCCGAAAATTGTATCCGCAACTTGTTGGACCGTATAGGTGGATCCAGGTGTGAGTCCCATAACTAAATCCCAAAATTCATTAAAACAAATCAGAGACAATAAAGTATATTAAGCACAAATAGGAATGTGAAGGGAAAATAAAAACAAATTATTCGATATACCTGAATCAAAAGTTAACCTAAGTTGTATGGCCGATCGGAAGTATGACAGAGGATGATGTGCAAAGTCGGAACATGTGCCATGTTTCATCCATTCCTTGAACCAAAACACAATATCTGGCTTTGTCAATACCAAGTTCGGCCATAGTTGGGGCAATTGGTTCGAAAGAGCTACATCACCACTCAACAATCGCTTTTAAATAAGAAACAAAAAAAATTGATTAGATTACAGATAAAGTACTTAATAGTTTCAAGCGAAGAATGTACGTATGCGTACTTGGAGTCCTGGCTGGTCCCTAATAGGTCCTGGATGGGTGCAAGGATTCCTGGGATTGTATGGGGGCACCGGCATGTCATGAGCGTCTTGCGCCCAAATTCCATGTATTTTGAATTCACTTTGGATTGGGGATTTACAGTTGAGGAGAGTAGAGCTACAAACAGAGGGAGGCCACTGAAGTGCCAACTTGTAGAAGTCTACCACTGGAATTACTGGCGGCTGGGGTACTGCAAATGCTACCCATAATGAAAAATGATACAATGCATTTTTACAAATTTACAAATCAAAAGAGAACTACTCCATATATAGATATTACATGCATAGATGGTTGGGCTGAGATTGGATGATTGTGCTTTGGAAGCAGCTGGTTTATGATCTCCTTTATAATCTTGGCACACATATTTCACAAAATTTTCAAAGTCCTGCAACCGTGAAATAAAAATATATTGAAGTTACTTGTCACAAAATGTTACTTCACAGTCACACCAAGAGAGAGAAATAAACAAACTCACTTGTCTGAGTGGCTGATTATTCACCACCACCCATGGCACATATTCTTGAGCTGGCTTCAGATGTGCAGTCTCGTTAGCATATTGCAGCAGCAGCTGCATTTTATTAATTTGGAAATTCAATGTTAGAAAAAGCAAAGGAGGAGTGTTAATTAAATACTAAGACATGCAGCCAACCTTATATCCAAATCCAGTAGTATAGCATTTGTTGATTATCTCCTCATTCAATCTCAGCTTCTCACTGCAATTTTTCCACAGTGCTTCGATGGGCCCCCCCCTTAAGCTGTGTTGCTCTGTGCAGCGAATGAATTCCAAGTGTTCTTTCTGCACCACAGTAGAGTAATTAAGCACGAGTTGGAGGCGAGTACAAATATTTATGGCTAATAGAAGTTACCACATCAGGCCAGAAATGGATGACACAACTATGTATAGTGTTTAAGTGGCATTCTTCTTCTCCATGCTGCACATTGTTGCATAAACTATAATTAGTTACAGTAGAAGAAAGAAATTGAACTTCATTAGTTAATAATGAAAATATATTAAAATGAAGAATGGACTTGTAAACCTGGCAATGGATTTCAGCATTGCTCCAAGGGACCAATCTTAGATTGATAATGGTATGGAGGTCAGTGTGGAAGACCTTGACGAGGTCATTGGAGATAAAGGAGGCACAACGTGGACATAAACTTGTTTCATAGTACAATGACACAGTAACCTTGTCATTAACATTATCTAAAGAGGAATGGGAGGGAGAAATAAGCCAGAATATTGCCAAAGCAGACAGAATACAGAAGATCACTGGTTGAAGATAAGCCATTGTTTTAGTGGTAGCTTCTGCACAATGTTGAACCTCCATTATGCAGGGGTTTTTATAGTTGAGAATTGAGATGATCACTATGGTTTTCTATCACTTTCAGAAACCATGTGACCTTAACTATACACCACTTTAAAAAATTATTTACATGAAGATTGTTTATTTATGTATAACCTTCTTGCTTTTTCTAAGTTTATTTTGGAAATTACAAAAATAATCAACATTGTTGTTATATCTAATACTAGTTCCAATCACATGTAAAAAGTTCCACGTTAATAAAATAAGTCTTTAATTTTCTTAAGATGTCCTTCGATGTGTCTGTTTCAATCTGTATAAAGATGGTGAATCAACTTCACAAGTAATTGCTTGTAACAATTTATATATATATGTATATATATAAACTTAACCAAACATCCTCAAAGTTGCAGGAATTTTTGTTTCTTTAAAATTTTAGTAGGTTTGAAATCTTGATTAAGAGTATGGTAATTATTGGTTAGAGGAGAAAATGAATTGATTTGTTTCTCTAAGTACTGCTATTCTGTCACATGAAATAGTGTAAGAATCTCAACTTAACAAAAATGGACTTGCTTCAATCACAGTCTCAAGATTATAAGGTAGCATTGGTTGGCTGGTATTTTCATGTGTAAAAATATATCCATTTTTGTTAAAATGTGATTTTTCCTACACTTGTATGTGATTCACACTACCAAGTAAATCATTTCGTTTGTTGAGTAAATTAAATTATTAAATGTGTTCAAAGTCAAATATTAATTTAAATGTTGCAATAATTAATGCAAAAAGGGAGATTATGAGTGATTGTTGCAGATCATACCATAGGTAGAAAGGGAGGAAACAGAGGGACAACTAACAAAGTCAAGACTTGATCTATTTATCAAATCTTTGCTATCTCAACTCAGCCATTAAGGTGTGCATGGATGATTTTTGGAGATTATGAGTGATTGTTGCAGCCGACTTACTATTGTTGCATTGATGGTTGGGCTGAGACTGGATGATTGTGCTTTGCAAGCAGCTGGTTCTTTTTTTGAAAATATTTATGAAAAGGGCTTTCAAATTTCTCAAATAATATTAAAAAAGCATAAAACAAAGTCAATTTTGTTAAAATAAGTCTAAAAATCCAAAATAAAAAATTAATATGAAAGAATTAACAAATTTATGCTCCTTATAATTTCTAAAATTTTAAATTAATAATAGTAAAATTACACTTTAGCCCCCCAAAATGATAAAAAATTGATTTAATTCTCTAAAAATTATATAGATATAAGTTATTAAAATTGTGAAATTACATCTTTACTATCATAAAAATATATAATTTTATCCCCAAAATAGAACTTTCCTAGCTTCACCCCTAACCGACAATGCTAATATAAGTTTGTTACAAAAAATTGGCATTATAGTGGACCTTAAGCTAACCAAAAAATTAACAATGTTAACGTTTCTTTAAATTTAAGTCAGAATTTTAATTAGAGTAAAATATTTAGACTAAATAATGGCATTGTTTTAGTGGTAGCTGCTGCACAATGTTGAACCTCCATTATGCAAGGGTTTTTATAGTTGACAATTGGGATGATCACTATTGTTTTCTATCACTTTCAGGAACCATGTGACGTTATCATCCCGAAAACAACAATTATACACCACTTTAAAAAACTATTTACATTAAGATTGTTTATTTATGTATTAGGTTCTTGCTTTTTTCTAATTTTACTTTGGAAATTTCAAAATTAATCAACATTGTAGTTAGATCTAATACTAGTTTCAATCACATGTAATAAGTTCCACGTTAATAAAATAAGTCCTTAATTTTTCTTGAGTCATTCGGTTATTCAAATTTTCAAATCGAGTTAATCAAATCGAATTATTTGGTTTTTTTTGAGTCAACTCAAATAAGTAATTCTAATTTTGAGTTCAAATCGAGTTAAATTTTACAATTCAACTAACTCAAATAAAAATTTTGAGATCAAATCGAGTTAAATTTTACAATTCAAATAACTGAAATAATAAATTGGTATAAATACAACTTTGGTCCTTATCAATTTTGAAAATAAACAAATTGGCCTCTCTTGACAAAAATTACAAAAAGAAAACAAAATATTTATGAAAATTTCAAAATTTATATTTTTAGAAAATTAAAAAATTTAAAAAATATTAAAAATTTCAAAGAATATATAAAAAATTAAAAATGATAAAATAATAATATTTTAAGACTTAAATAAATTAATTAATGATTCAAATTGTTCTGGCTTCGCCCTGAGTAATCCCAAAGCTTTAATGTACAAAAGAAAACATGTGCAAAACTATCAAAGATTCCATTGACAGTAAACAAAAATGGATATGCTTTCACATATCAACTTACCTACCATAATATTAATGCAAATTCCTTTATCAAAACAATGCTTTGAGTCTCAAAATTATAATGTAGAATTGGTTAGCTGGTATCTTCATGCATCAAATTATCCTTATTTGCAAGTTTATCCATGTGAAGAAGGATTACGATAAAATCTTCTTATTTGCAGGTCTAACTACTACCAATTTTACTGGCAAAAATAAAGTAAATTAGTTTTTCAAGAAAATCAGTCGATCACTCATTGGACACCATCAATAAAAATTAATATTTATTTAAAGAGATATTGTCATATTTATGAAAGGGGTTTTCAAATTTATCAAATAATATATAAAAAATTACCCAAAACAAAGTTAATTTTGTCAAAATAAGTCTAAAAATTCAAAACCAAAAATTAATATGAAAAAATCGAGAACCAAACTATGATGGACAGTTTAAAAACTCTATTTCTTTATAGTAAAGAATACGCAACTATGTATAACTAAAATATTTGAATTCAACAATATAATCATGTCACAAAAAATAAAATTATAATGGACTTGAATTTAACAAAAAAATTTAACGATGTTAACAATCCTTTAAATTTACGTCAGAATTCTAATTAGAATAATATATTTATACTAACTAATGACATTATAAACATCGAAGCACCAAATTATAAAAAAAAAAAATCAAGTATAAATTTCAAATCTCAAATTTTAACATAGTATAAGGACCAAAATTAAAATTTAACTATTTGTATATAATTAAAAAGTTGAGAAACTGATTTAGCTATTAATGTATGAAGGTTGCACTTTACAAGCACTCATGTATTTCTTTCAATAAACCTCATGTACATATTGATTATAACATTCTAAAATAAACAACATATAACTCTTATAATTACTTTAATACATTCTTTCAACTCTAACATATAATATCATACCATTACATTAATTACACAAAAAATATTCTTTTACACATAATCTGCCAAAATATTGTTTGTTGTTATCATCATACTGTAAAATGAACTGGACTACAAATTCAATGCATTTAGGGAATATTATTTGAGAAATGTCTTCTTTTGGGGTTTAAGTTGTGCTGAATATTGCATTCAAGCAATGAAAACTCAAGTGAAGTACATGTGGGTTATGGTGTTTATTGTGAGTATAAGCATTGCAGGGTTCCATGGAACTCAATGTCGAACAAAATTAAATTTTTGGTGGGGATTGAAACTCAATCAATAAAAAAATAAAAAGGAGAAAATCGAAAATTGGAAGAATAAACAATTAATGTAAATAAAAACCCAAACTCTTGAAAGTAAATACTTTTTTGAGACGGAAAAGATTTGATTTTTTTTTTTTTTTTTGGTTCAATTGCTTGAATCTGATTGGTGAGTTTCCATTTTCGTTTTATGAAATTTCCATTTTCTCTGTTTCCAAACTTTCAGTTGTTTATCTATATGAAGGTTGCAGTTTATAAGAACTAAGTGTTTGATAAAAAGGATTTAAATTAATCCCAAAGCTTTAATGTACAAAAGAAAACATGTGCAAAACCATCAAAGATTCCATTGACAGTAAACAAAAATGGATTGGCTTTCACATATGAACTGCAAATTCCTTTATCAAAACAATGCTTTCAGTCTCAAAATTATAATGTAGAATTAGTTAGCTGGTATTTTCAAGCATCAAAATATATCTATTTTTGTTATGATTCACACCAGGTGACAGAAAAATTAGCTTAGCAAGATTCCTTCATTTGTTGAGTAAATTAAAATTGTTGAAAGTGTTCAAGGTCAAATATTAACCTAAATGTTACAATAATTAATGCAAAAGGAAGACTATAAGTGATTGTTGCATATCATACCATAGATAGAAAGGAATAAAACAGTGGGACAACCAACAAAGTCAAGACTTGATTCATTTATCAAATCCTTGCTACCTCAGCTCAGCCATCAAGATGTGATGAAGTAGTTTATACTTCTGAGTTTGGTTTCTCAAGAATTTAATTTATTATCAAAATTCAACATTTCCAATAATTCACCATGCTTGTTTGTTTTTCTCTTTACATGTATGGATATCACATGCATGGATGGTTGGGCTGAGATTGGATGATTGTGCTTTGCAAGCAGCTGGTTTATGATCACCTTTATAAGCTTGACACACATATTTCACAACAAAGTCCTGCAACCATGAAATAAATATTGAAGTTACTTGTCACAAAATGCTACTTCACAATCACACCAAGAGAGAGAAATAAACAAACTCACTTGTCCCTAAAAAACAACTATACACCACCTTAAAAAAATGATTTGCATGAAGATTGCAAAGATAATAAAATTGTTTATTTATTTATGTACGAAGGTTGCAGTTTACAAGTCCTCAGATGAAAAGGATTTAAATTAATCCCAAAGTTTTAATGTACAAAAGAAAACATGTGCAAAATTAAGTATCAAAGATCCCATTGACAGTAAACAATATAAATGGGATTACTAAGTTAATGCCTAAGAAGTTGATTTCATGCATGGTAAATTATTAACATATAAAATTGTACATTATTTGTATATATAAAAACCTTCCATTGAATGCCTAAAAAGCTCTTTGGTTTTTCATGAAGTTAGAAACTGACTTGAGAAATTCATGGCTCCCTTCACTAAGTACCAACCACAACAGCATCAAAACAATTTAGAAGAAATGGATTTACCTACCATAATGTTAATGTAGAATTGTTTAGCTGTTATTTTCATGCATGAAAGCTAATCCAGTTTTGCTAATCATTTTTATTAAATTGTGCATTATCATTAACCCATTGAAAGAAGCAAAATATTTTTATTCAGTACTCAAATTAAATTTAATTTCCTTTCGCAACAATCTGTCGAAATATTATTTGTTGTCATCGTCATATTGTAAAATGAACCAGACACTAAATTCCATGCATTTAAGGAATATAAAGATGCAAGACAAGAAACTAGATATAATCACAACACTTCGACAGTTTTTATTAAAATCTGTAGTATTTTGTCAATGTTTTCTATCATAATTGTGCGTTATCAATAAAAATAAAAATAAAAAGCACAAAATCAATGCAGGGCACGTTACTCAACTAACATGCTACTATTGTAGTCAATAAAAACAATAATTAAGATACAGAGAGCACACATCAAGACTAACACAAACAAGTTTGAAAAGTTGAAAATTTCCACTTATCAATGTGAGAGCTTTGACTTTAACAGATAACATAAAATTGTGTGTTTTTTTTAGGATATATAATGCAAAACTTTATAATCCCTGTTATGCATTTTAAGCTTATATACATTTCCCCACTTTTGAAGTTTATTCATACATAATGGTATTTTCAAACTATGGCAGAAATTGTTGGAAATTGGCCTGCATGCAGCATGTGAAGAAGCCAAAGTTTCAAGAAGCAGCCCGAGCCATGCATGTAGCTGTAAAGAAAAGAAAATAGATCAAACTGTTGTATTATTACCGGGTGAAGTATGCATCTTGAACCAAAAAAGGTGGACATGCAGCTCATGGAAATTCATGCACACAAAAATTCATGCACATAGGTTGTCCGGGTAAAGTATGTGCAACTGAAGATGTTAATGCTACTGTTTCATCTCAGTTTCATTTTGTTACCTTTTAACAATGTTTTTGTAATTTAGTTCATTTTGAATTATGTTTGGATGACAAGTTGATGTAACTTGATAGTCAACAAGCTGGTTACCAGCTTTGTTCAAGTGTACAAGTTAACATCACCTAGTTCCAATGTATTAAGTGGAGTTAGGTAGTGTTTAGGTGATGAATTTGTTGATCTTTTGACCAGCCAATGACTGGTATATGTAATGGCTTTGAGCCAAAGTTTCTTTTGAATGAAATCATCAGATTTTCTTTCCATATGCTCTATCTTTCTTTGCCTTCAAAATTCTGTTCTCCATTCCTGGCAGTAGCTCAAAGCTTGAACTCCAAGCATTTTTCCTTCAGTCTTTATCCGGGTATAATACACTGCTGTTAAAGTCCATATTGAAGTTCTTACTTCATCCGGTTAAAGTGTGCTAAATCCCCAACAATTGGTATCTAGAGCCCTTATCTTAGTGGACCTGTTATAGTTGGATCACATACTGATGGCTTCATCAAGCTTCTCACCAGCTGCACCTCTAGTTTTCAATGGAGAAGGATATCACATTTGAGTAGTCAAGATGAGAACCTACCTCCAGGGATTTGATCTATGGGAGGTAGTTAACTCAGATGTTGAACCAGAACCATTGAGAGCAAATCCAACATTGGCTCAAATGAAGCAATACTCTGAAAAAAAAAGTAAAAAGCACAAGGCCATGTCATGCATTTAGAACTTTGTTTTTGATGTAATTTTTACTAGAATCATGGCTTGTGAAACACCAAAACAAGCCTGTGACAATCTTAAGGAGGAGTTCCAAGGCACAGAAAGGACAATGTAGCAGTAGTTATTGAATCTGAGAAAAGAGTTCGAGAACTTGAAGATGACGGAAGAAGAAACTGTCAAGAAGTATTCTGACAGAATCATGGCTGTAGTTAACTGCATAAGGCTCCTTGGTGAGCAATTTGATGAGGCAAGGATTGTGGAGAAAGTGCTCTCTACCTTATCAGAAAGGTATGAGGCAAAAATCTCATCTCTTGAAGACTCAAGGGACCTGACCAGCATCTCTTTAACAGAGCTGATCAATGCTCTGTATGTACAAGAGCAAAGGAGGGCCAACAGATTGGAGGAGCACCAAGAAGGTGCCTTTCAAGCTAAAGCCAAGTCTGCCTCGAGCACCTCTACCTACAAAGACAGGAATACCTGGTCAAATGAGCCTAAAGCAGATGGTGCAGGAAGATATCCACCCTGCCTACACTACAAAGGGTAAGTCATCTGGGTAAAGTATGTTGGTTCAGGCCAGATGTGCAGTGCAGATTCTGCAAGAAGATGGGTCATGTAGAAAGGGTTTGCAAAAACAAGGGCAGACTAAGACACAACCAACCCCAGCAGCCAAGAGCTGAAACTCAAGTAGTAGAAGAAGATAATGATGAGGAAGAACAAGTTTTTTGCAGTTTCTTACTTAGCTGCTAAAGGAAAAGCCACAAATTGATGGTTGATAGACAGTGGTTGCACAAACCACATGACCCTTGATGCTGCCATTTTTAAGTCAATTGACAGAAGCTTCAAAACAAATGTGAAGGTCAGAAATGGACACTTTATCAAATCTGAAGGCAAAGGAGATGTGCTGATAAACACTCCTACAGGTACCAAACTTGTTACAAATGTCTTGTTAGTGCCTGAAATTGATAGAAATTTGCTTAGCATTGCTCAACTGCTTGAGAAGGGCTATTCAGTTGTATTCAAAGGCAAAGAATGCCGGATTAGTGATCCAAGTGGATCCAATCTCATGACAGTAGCTATGGCAGAAAAAAGTTTTATTGTGGACTGGAATAAGAGTCCAGATAGTGCCTACACAGTTGCTGCAGATGAATCCAAGCTGTGTCACAAAAGGCTTAGCCGTGCCAATTACATGTCAATGGCTCAGCTAACCAAAGAAGATTTGGTTGAAAATTTCACTATTTCAGTTGAGAAAGAAAGGAAACTTTTGACACTCAAAGAGGTGCATGATATGTGTTAGAATTAAGTGACCCAAATTCTTATTTAAATAAAATACGATGGAAAATAAAATAAAAGTAAAATCCATATAGAACTAGACTTCTTTTATTTTATTTTAGAATAAGGTTTTTTAAACCTTATTAAACTCCATCTATTTTATATTGATTAGGATTAGGTGTTTCAATCCTACTAGAATATGGCTTTGCAAGCCTATAAATAGACATAGTCTATTCCTCTTGTATTTGATTCAAATTTTCGACATAGTGAATTTTCTTCTCCTCTGCCCGTGGTTTTTTCCCGAAAGGGTTTCCACGTAAAATTTTGTGTGTTCTTTATTTTTTATTTTATTTTGTTTTTTTCACAAATTGGTATCCGAGCTTCCGGGTTGTTCATCTTGATCACGGTAATGGCGTCTTTGAAATATGAGATTCCGCTGTTGGATCGCAACACCAGATTTGCGTTGTGGCAGATTAAGATGCAAGCAGTTCTTGCGCAGATGGATCTGGAGGATGCCCTACTAGGGATAGATAAGATGCCTTCGACATTAACAGATGAAGAGAAGAAGCGTAAGGATCGAAAGGCATTAACACAATTGCATCTGCATTTGTCCAATGAAATTTTGCAGGATGTGATGAAAGAGAAGACTACATTGTATTATGGAAGAGGCTAGAACAAATATGTATGTCGAAAACTCTAACAAGCAAGTTGCATATGAAGCAGCGTCTTTATGCTCATTGTTTGGAGGAAGGTGCGTCTGTACACGAACACTTAACAGTGTTTAAAGAAATTCTCTCAAACTTGGAGGCCATGGAGGTTAGTATGATAAGGAAGATCTAGGGTTGATTCTACTTTGTCCGTTGCCTCCGTCTTATTCAACCTTTAGAGACACGATTTTATATATAGCGTGAGTCTCTCACGGTTGATGAGGTTTATGATTCTTTAACCTCGTATGATAAGATGAAACATCTTGTGGTTAAACCCGACTCTCGTGGAGAGGGTCTCATTGTTCGTGGGAGACAAGATCGAATCACTGATGATGATCGTGGTAGGATACTGAGGAAAGAAATCATCGTGGTAAATCTAAGGGTAGATCAAGTCTTCAAATAGAGGTAAAACTTGTAACTTCAGAAGAAGAAAGGGCACATTAAACTGAGTGCTATAAGCTACAAAATAAGATTAAAAGGGAGGTGCGAATCTGGCGATAGTGAACTTCTAGTCACATCAATGATTCTAAAGTAAGTGAGAGTGGATACTTGATTCAGTGCACCTTCCATATGAGTCCCAATCGGGATTGGTTTACAACTTACGAAATAGTATCTCGAAGGTGTTGTTTTGATGGGAAATAATGCTTCTGTAAGATCGCGGTGTTGGAACAATTAAAGTTAAGATGTTTGATGGAGTTGTCGAACACTTAGTGACGTCACGGTATGTTTGAATTGAAAAGAAATTTAATTTTGTTGAGTACTCTTGATTCAAAAAGGGTACAGATACACAATTGAAAGTGGGGTTTTAAAGATTTCCAAAGGGTCCCTTGTTGTGATGAAAGGGCAAAGAAAAAGCGCCAAGTTATATGTTTTGAGTGGTTCTCACATTTATGGTGATGCGGTTGTCGCTTCCTCTTCCTTGTCGGATGATGATATTACTAAACTTTGGCATATGCGCCTAGGGCATATGAGTGAGAATGGCATGGTAGAATTGAGCAAAAGAGGACTTCTTGATGGGCAAGGAATTTGCAAACCGAATTTCTGTGAGCTTTGTGTTTTTGGGAAGCAAAAGAGAGTTCGATTCACTAGAGGAATCCATAACACGGAAGGGAACGTTGGAGTATATTCATTTCGATCTGTGGGGCCATCCAGAGTGCCTTCGAGAGGTGGAGCTAATTATATGCTAACCTTTATTGATGATTTTTCAAGAAAAGTTTGGGCGTTCTTCCTAAAGCGTAAAAGCGATGTGTTTTCCGTGATTTAAGTCTTGGAAAATTATGATTGAAAAAGCAGACGGAAAAGCAGATAAAATACCTCCGCATGCAGACAATGGCTTAGAGTTACTCGCTCGATGAGTTTAATAGATTGTGCAAGTCGGAAGGGATCGTGAGACACTTGACGATTCGTCATACTCCACAAAAAGCGGCGTTGCGAGAATGAATGAACAGAGCGATCATGGAGAAGGTTCGATGTATGTTGTCAAATGCCAACTTACGAAGTCGTCGTTTTGGGCGAAGCAACCTCATCTGCATGTTTTTGATCAACCGATCTCTATCCGTTGCCATTGAGAAAAAGACTCCACAAGAGGTATGGTCCGTAATCCCGCGCTAATTATTACGATTTAAAGATCTTTGGGTGTCTGCGTATGCTCATGTTAATAATGGAAAATTGGAACCGAGATCCATTAAATGTGTTTTTCTTGGTTATAAAGCTGGTGTAAAAGGGTATAAGTTATGGTGTCCTGAAAATAGAAAAGTTGTGATTAGCAGAGATGTTGTTTTTGATGAAACTGCTATGCTTCCTAACTTATCTCTTAAAGACTCTTCCAATAAAGAAAATCAAAAACAGGTGGAGCATCAGATTAATACAGAGTCGACTCCTCAAGTCAGTACAAAAATTGAAAATAGAGTTGCTTCTTCACCTCAATACTCTATCGCCAAAAACAGAACTAAAAGAGAAATTAAACCTCCAAAGAAGTATGCTGAGGCTGATCTAGTTGCTTATGCTTTAAATGTGGCTAAAGATATAGATGCGAATCAAGAGCCATCAAATTAATCTAAGGCGATTAGCTGTGAAGACTCAGAAAAATGGATGTTTGCTATGCAAGAGGAGATGGAATCACTCCACAAAAACAAAACATGGGATCTTGTGAAACTTCCTAAAGGTAAGAAGAGCATTCGTTGTAAATGGGTGTTTAAAAAGAAAGAAGGGACTCAGGAGTTGAAGAACCTAAATATAAAGCAAGGCTTGTTGCAAAGGGTTTTCTGATCAAGTTCCAGGAGTGGACTTCATGAGATGTGTTCTCCCCAGTTGTAAAGTATAGTTCGATTCGAGCTTTGCTTGGTATTGTGGCCATGCATGATTTAGAGCTTGAGCGATTAGATGTAAAAGCGCATTTTTGCATGGAGAACTTGAGAAAGATATTTACATGCCACAAACAGAGGGTTTTCTGAGATCGAGAAAAAGAGGATTATGTTTGTTTCTTTGAAAAAGTCCCTTTACTGGTTTGAAAAGCAATCACCAAGGCAAGTGGTACAAGAGGTTTGATTCCTTTATGACTTCTCATAATTTCAAAAGAAGTAGTTTTGACAGTTGTGTTTACTTTAAGAAAAACAATGATGGTTCTTTTGTGTATCTACTTCTTTACGTTGATGAAATGTTGATAGCAGCAAAAGACAAAGGAGAGATAAGAAAGGTCAAAGCCCAACTAAGTGAAGAATTTGAGATGAAAGATTTGGGACCAGCAAAGAAGATACTTGGTATGGAGATTCTTAAAGATAGAAAAGCAAGTAAATTGTACCTAAGTCAGAAGGGGTACATTGAGAAACTTCTTTGTAGGTTCAATATGCGGAGTGCTAAGCCTGTTAGTACTCCTTTAGCAGCCCATTTCAGACTTTCATCGGCTTTGTCTCCACAATCAGATGATGAGATTGAGTACATGTCACATGTTCCATACTCTAGTGCAGTGGGATCTCTCATGTATGCTATGGTTTGTTCACGTCCAGATTTATCATATGCAGTCAGTGCAGTCAGCAGATATATGGCAAATCCTGGTAAAGAACACCGAAAGCGATTCGATGGATTTTAAGATACTTACGAGGTACTATCGATGTTTGCTTACAGTTTGGAAGAACCGAAAATGGAGTTATTGGGTATGTTGATGCTGATTTTTGCTGGAGACCTTGATAGAAGAAGATCTCTCATGAGTTATGTCTTTACAATCGGAGGTTGTGCAATAAGTTGGAAAGCCACTTTGCAAACTACGATCGTTTTGTCTACCACTGAAGCTGAGTACATGGCGATTACTGAGGCTTGTAAAGAAGCTATTTGGTTGAAGGGACTCTTTAGTGAACTAAATGAAGACCTTCAAATCAGCACAGTATTTTGTGACAGTCAGAGTGCCATCTTTCTTACAAAAGATCAAATGTTTCATGAGAGAACAAAACACATTGATGTTCGGTATCATTTTGTTCGTGATATTATTGCTCGTGGTGATATTGTTGTGAGCAAAATTAGTACTCATGAAAATCTCTGAGATATGATGACTAAGTCACTTCCTATAACCAAGTTTAAGCATTGCTTAGACTTGGTTGGTGTTCATTGTTGAAGTTAAACCCTTAAGGGGTTTTATGGAAGAGGTGGAGAACTTGTTCGCGATGAAGAACTTGTTCATTGAGAATTTGTGTCAAGGTGGAGATTGTTAGAATTAAGTGACCCAAATTCTTATTTAAATAAAATACGATGGAAAATAAAATAAAAGTAAAATCCATATAGAACTAGACTTCTTTTATTTTATTTTAGAATAAGGTTTTTTAAACCTTATTAAACTCCATCTATTTTATATTGATTAGGATTAGGTGCTTCAATCCTACTAGAATATGGCTTTGCAAGCCTATAAATAGACATAGTCTATTCCTCTTGTATTTGATTCAAATTTTTGACATAGTGAATTTTCTTCTCCTCTGCCCGTGGTTTTTTCCCGAAAGGATTTCCACGTAAAATTTTGTGTGTTCTTTATTTTTTTATTTTATTTTATTTTTTTCACAATATGCAATCATTTGCTCAGATAAAAGAATTAAAGGCACACGTAACTAGCTTGAAGCTTGAGTTGAAATCATTGCAAGCAACTAACAGATATATGGCGGAGTAGTTAGAGAACAAAGCAAGTGAAGCAGAAAAACTGGAAGAACAAAATATAGGACTTCAATCCCGCATTTCAGAACTCAAAATAATGTTAGAAAAGAGAGAAAAAGAAATTTTCATTCTAACGAAAAAACTTGAGGATGATAACAGTGAAACATTGTCTGGTATGGAGAACTTGACTGCTCAGGAAAATAATCTGCTATCAGAGAAGGAGACGTTGCAAGCTGAGAAGGCTCTGTTGAAAGAAAATTTTACATTTGAAAGTGATGAAGCATCAAATCAAGTACAAAGGTTAATGGATGAGGCAAACACATTGCAGCAGTAGCTGGAATCTCTTCATATCCAGAAGGCAAAACTAGAATTACAGTTTGAGAGAAAGAAACAAAAGTCATCCGAAAGATTGAATGAAATGGAGAATAAAAAAATCAGAGTTGAAGCAAATGGTCGAGGACCTTCAAAGAGATTTGGAAGCAAAAGGAGATGAGAAAAATGATTTAGTGAACCAAATCATCAGAGAATGCTTAAAGAACAAGAGTTTGCAGCATGCAGCATGTGAAGAAGCCAAAGTTTCAAGAAGCAGCCCGAGCCATGCATGTAGCTGTAAAGAAAAGAAAATAGATCAAACTGTTGTATTATTACCGGGTGAAGTATGCATCTTGAACGAGAAAAGGTGGACATGCAGCTCATGGAAATTCATGCACACAAGAATTCATGCACATAAGTTGTCCGGGTAAAGTATGTGCAACTAAAGATGTTAATGCTACTGTTTCATCTCAGTTTCATTTTGTTACCTTTTAACAATGTTTTTGTAATTTAGTTCATTTTGAATTATGTTTGGATGACAAGTTGATGTAACTTGATAGTCAAATAGCTGGTTACCAGCTTTGTTCAAGTGTACAAGTTCATCACCTAGTTCCAATGTATCAAGTGGAGTTAGGTAGTGTTTAAGTGATGAATTTGTTGATCTTTTGACCAGCCAATGACTGGTATATATAATGGCTTTGAGCCAAAGTTTCTTTTGAATGAAATCATCAGATTTTCTTTCCATATGCTCCATCTTTCTTTGCCTTCAAAATTCTGTTCTCCATTCCTGGCAGTAGCTCAAAGCTTGAACTCCAAGCATTTTTCCTTCATTCTTTATCTGGGTATAATACACTGCTGTTAAAGTCCAGATTAAAGTTCTTACTTCATTCGGTTAAAGTGTGCTAAATCCCCAACAGAAATCTTATATTTAAACTAACCAAATAAAAACAAACATAAACTGAACAATTCTCCAAATCCACAAACCAGGCAAAAGGCCAACATCTCAAACATATAATTCAAACAATAATAGCAATATTAAAAAACTCACAACAAAAAATTCCTATTACATCTTACACCTTTATGTTATGGTTCCTATCCTTCTTCATATTTAATATTTATTTGATGCATCTCCAACTAATCGACATATTATATGTTCCTCAGGCTCTTGTATTCCATTGATACGAACCAAGCTCTCAAAATAAGCATGAAGAGAGATGGACAGCAGAAAATGATCTTGATAGGTGATAATCTCAAGCTCCTTAAGTTCTTGAGTGGACAGGTCAACTAGGAATATTTCCTTTTTTGAGCTTATAAGAAGCAATTTACCATTTTCCCCAAACCCCAGTGGGTGTACAAATGGAGGAATAGATTTAATACTGAATTGTTTAGTCCATACTGCATCATTCGTAACCCATAAATCTAAAGACGTGTAGAAGTTTCTTTCGATGGGTAAAAAATAACACTGAGTGATCCATTAAACACCAATAGGCTAATATAGTATTTTGGGGAATACCCAACGAATTCTGGGATAGATAAAATCGAGAACTTCTCATTCCTCAGGTCAAATGAAAGAATTATTTCTCTAAAACCATCATATTCCCCCGTTATTGTTTGCCAATAACTAATTCCATCTATGTAATTATTTCCCAAAATTATATAAGTTGGTTTATAATTAGGAAATGGAATTTCCTTCCAGGAATCACTTCTAAGTGAATACAACTCAACTTGGAGCACATTTGGGAACTCAAAATCACGATATATTTCTCCTTCCTCACAAATATCAAAAGTAAGAGTAACAAATCGTATGACTTTGTAGTCATCAGTTTTAGAATCAAACCCAAAAGCAATGTGGTGAAAAGAAACGTTATTTAAAGTACGATAACCTTTGATGCAGGGAAGATATGAAGGGCGTTGGACTGAAGACGGTGGAAGGATTTTAAACTCTCTGGTTGATGGGTTCCAAATGGCAGCCTTATCCGTTGAAGAATCATGTAAACACAATAATCCATGAGAAGCACCACAAACAGAGACTTCATTCTTAAAAAGGGGCAGGTAAACGTCTTGTTTTACTAAAAAACTCTCTTCTTCTGTTGAAAGTTGAGATAAATAAGGTTGGAAGATGTCACTATCATACCGTTTGAGAAGTAGATTAAGGTTGTTGTGATGATGTTTGGAAATGAAATGAGGAGTTTGAAAAGAAGAACACCAATACTTACAAACACAGTTGAAGCGAGTAAGGGATTTAACTGGAAGCTTTGACAGAATTTCCATCTCCAAAGCTTCTGGCAATTCAAATCTTGGTCTCTGCATCTTTCTCTTTTGATTCCTTTCGTAATTGACTAAGAGAATAAATAAGCAAGCAAAATGGGAGTTGGTAGGTGTCATCTATGGTTCAAACCTTAACCATGAAGCAACGAAGCATAAAAGGTAAGCATTTGATACATTTTAGGCAAATTTCCTTATTTGCTGGTTTATCCATATCAAGAAGGATTAAGATAAAACATAATATTTACCTTTTGATCTCTAACCAGTCCCAAATTTACTGGCAAAAAGAAGATAAATTAGTTTTTTAAGAAAATCAGTGAAGTTTAATTTTTATACAAATAAATATTAAAATATGATCATTCGTAGGAGAACACCTATAAAACTTAATAACTATTCAAAGAAATTATGTCACATTTCACCTCTAGACTTTCGTAAAATAAGTAATGTGTTATTTGTATTTTTAAAAAATTTTAATGCGGTACTTAAATTATTGATATGTATTTTATTATAGTACATGTATTTTCATAAAATGTTTAATGTGGGACTTATATTTTGAGAATGTCTAATGTGGTTTGGGGTGAGCAAGACTCGTTTTGAGAATAATATTTGAGAAATGTCTTCGTTTGGGGTTTAGTTGTGCTAAATATTGCATTCAAGAAATGGAAACTCAAGTGAAGTACATGTGGGTCATGGTGTTTGTTGTGAGTATAAGCATTGCAGGGTTCCATGGAACTCAATAACTTTCAAAAAGTCAAACAAAATTAAATTTTTGGTGGGGATTGAATCCCAATCAATAAAAAGGGGAAAATAAAAAACTAGAACAATAAACAATTAATGTAAATAAAAAACTCAAACTTTTGAAAGTAATTACCTTTTTGAGAGGGAAAAGATTTGATTTTTTTGTTAATTGCTTGAATCTGGTTGGCGAGTTTCCATTTTCGTTTTATGAAATTTCCGTTTTCTTTGTTCTCAAACCTTCACTTGTTTATTGTCTGCATTTTTGGGTATATAATGCAAAATTTTGTAATTCCATTTTGTTATGCATTTTAAACTTATATTCATTTCACCACTTTGGAGAATGATATTTTCACACTATGGCAGATATCTTATAGATATCTAAGCAACTAAAACCAAACATAAACAGAACAATTCTCTAAATACACAAACCAGGCAATGGCTAACATCTCAAACATATAATCCACACAATAATAGCAATATGAAGAAGCTCACAACTAAAAATTCCTATTACATCTTACACATTTATGTTCTACCTGTCCATCCATCTTCATATTCAATATCCATTTCATGCATATCCTTCTTCATATTCAGTATCCATTTGATGCATCTCTCGTTGGTCGACGTATTATATGTTTCTCAACCTCTTGTATTCCATTGATACCAACCAGGCTCTCAAAATAAGCATGAAGGGTGATGTCCGCCCAAATATGATCTAGATAAGTATTAATCTCAAGCTCCTTAAGCTCTTGGGTGGAGGCGTCAAATAGGAGTACTTCATTATTTGTGTCTGTAACAAACAAATCACCATTTTTTCCAAATCCCAATGGGTGTACAACTCCAGAAATGGATTTAATATTGAATTGTTTAGTCCACACTCCTTCACTTGTAACCCATAAATCAAAAGACGTGTCAATTCTTTCCGATGGGTAAACAATAGCACCAAGTGATCCATTAAACACCAATAGATCAACAAAGTATTCTGGGAAAGACCCAACGAATTCTGGGATAGGTAAAATTGAGAACTTCTCATTCCCCATGTCAAATGAAAGAATCAGTCCTCTAAAATCAAGATATGCCCCTGTCTCTGTTTTCCAATAGCAAATTCCATCTACATAATTATTTCCCAAAGTTGTTTCAGTTGGTGTATACTCAGGAGATGGAATTTCCTTCCAGGAATTACTTCTAAGAGAATACAACTCAACTTGGTACATACTATGAGGATGTGGATGTTCTTCTTCACTATTAACGAAAGTAAGACTAACAAATCGTATGACTTTGTAGTCATCAGTTTTAGAATCAAACCCAAAAGCAGCGTGGTAAAATTCAACGTCATCTAAAGTAAGGTAGGTTTCTTCGAATGGGGAAAAATATGGAGGGCGTTGGATTGAAGATGGTGGAAGGATTTTAAACTCTCTGGTTGATGGGTTCCAAATGGCAGCCTTATCCTTTGAAGGATCAAGTAAACACATTAATCCATGACAAGCACCGTAAAGAGAGGGGTTATCATTCTTAAAAAAGGGCAAGTGAATGTTCTGTTTTACTATATAATTTTGATCTTTTTCAGTTGAAAGTTGAGAGAAATAAGGTTGGAAGGTGTTACCATCACAGCGACTAAGAAGTAGATTAAGGTTGTTGTTTTCAAGGTTGTTGTGATAATTATTGGAAATGAAATGAGGAGTTTGAAAAGAAGAACACCAATACTTACAAACACAGTTGAAGCGAGTAAGGGATTTAACTGGAAGCTTTGACAGAATTTCCATAACCAAAGCTTCTGGCAATTCAAACCTTGGCCTCTGCATCTTGTTGTTTTGATTTTCTTTGTAATTGACCAAGAGGAATGAATAAGCAAGCAAGATGGGAGTTGGTAGGTGTCTTCTAGGGTCCAAACCTTAACCATGAAGTAAAGAAGCATAAAAGGTAAGCATTTAATACGTTTTAGGCAAATTTCCTTATTTGCATTTTTATCCATATCAAGAAATAATGTATTTTCATAAAATAACTAAGGAGTTATTTGTATTTTAAAAGTTAACTCAGCCATTAAGATGTAATGTAATAGTTCATACTTCTGAGTTTGGTTTCTCAGTAGTTAAATTTATTATCAAAATTAGATTTATACATGTTGCGCGGAAGCGTGTAAAAGAGTAAAATTATTGTATTGAAAATCACACTAAGTTCAACTCCTAGGAAAGAGAGGTGGATCACGAGGATCACTTAAGTACCAGGTCTTTCCTAGCCAGAATATACCTCTATTGTAATTTAATAGCACAATAAATCACTACAATCACACTCATAAAATATGTAAAAATAAACAATAAAGAACATCAGAATTTTAACGAGGTTCAGCAAATTTTGCCTACGTCCTCGGGCACTACCAAATATATTTCACTCCAAAAATACAAGTGAAGTTTGCAAATAGTGAGAGAGAGAACAATGCCTTAAGTAAAGAATGACAAATATGGGATGAATTAAATGAGAAATGGTTAGGCCTATTTATAGTTGAGGTTCAGGGATCAACTTGCAAAGTCCCTATACAATTAAGGACCAAAATTGCAATTATCCCATGCCAAATTTCAAACCAAATTTCGGTGCCTTAAATGTTCTGATTTCCAGTGTCAATTTTCTCACACTCATATCTTTGACTTTTCAAAGATATGGGTAGCTGCTAATAATTTGCACATTGAAGATTTGATTAGGATAATCTTATCTTCACATAATTCTTTCTGCCTTTGACAACAATACTTGATACTGTCTTTTTCAACTGTTAAGCTTACAGGATATTGATCAAGTTCAAACAATGTTCGAACTTGATTGCTGTTACCACCTTGGTCATCATATTTGCGGAATTATCTACAGTCTTAATATTTTGAAGATGAACTTTCCCTTCATCAATAATTTCTCGCATGAAATGGAATCGTATGTCGATATGCTTTGTACGTGCATGATAGACTTGATTCTTTGCTAAATGAATAGCACTTTATCTATCACAATACACGTTAATATGCTCCTGAACCAATCCCATACCTTGTAACCAAATAGCTTCCTTCTGACCTCTCTATTACTGACCATGTATTCGCCACGTAGTTGACAACGCAACTGTAGACTGTAGTGTAGACTTCCAACTTATTGGTCCTCTAGCAAGTGTAAACACATAACCGGTGGTTGATTTTTGTTTGTCCAAATCACCGGCATAGTCAGAATCAACGTACCCAATAACACATTTACCAAGTGTATTATCCTGCTTGAACAGTAATCCAACATCCACGGTCTTCTGAATATATCGTAGAATCCATTTCACAGCTTGCCAATGTCCTTTTCTAGGATTATGCATATACCTACTCACTATACTAACTACTTGTGAAATGTCGGGTCTTGTACACGCCATTGCATACATCAAGCTACCTACTGCATTAGAATACGAAATTTGCAACATGTATTCTCGTTTCATATTCGTCGAACGAGATAGTTGTGCAAAAAGCTTGAAATGAGAAGTCAACAGGGTACATACAAGTTTTGTCTGCTCGTTCATGCCAAATTGTTGTAGTACCTTCTTCAAATACTTCTTCTGAGACAAGCTAAAGCTAACTCTGCCATGAACTCTATCTCTACATATTTCCATGCTAAGAATTTTCATTTCAAATTTGAAATTGAGTTGAGTCTTCAATCTTTCAATCTCAACTTTGCTATTAGATGCTATCAGCATATTATCAACATATAAGAGCAAGTATATGAAAGTTCCTACTTGTAGTTTCTAAAAATACATGCAATGATCAAATTTACTTCTTGTGTACCTTTGCCCTTTCATAAACTGATCAAATCGCTTGTACCACTGCCTCGGAGATTGTTTCAATCCATAAAGCGACTTTGTCAATTTTCAAACCCAATTTTCTTTATCAGCAACCTTGAATCCATCTGGCTGAGTCATATAGATTTCCTCTTCCAAATCACCATGTAAGAATGCGGTCTTCACATCAAGCTGAACTAGTTCAAAGTCATATTGCGCAACCAAGGCTAGCAAAATCTGAATAGACGAATGCTTCACAACTGGAGAAAACACTTCATTGTAGCCTATTCCTTCTTTCTGAGTGTAACCCTTTTGCTACCAATCTAGCCTTGTATCAAATTTCATTTTTACCAGGAAATCCTTCATTCATTATATATACTCATTTGCATTCAATTGCCTTCTTTCCCTTGGGCAATGTCACCAACTCCCAGGTCCTATTTTTATAAAGAGACTGCATATCTTCATTCATGACTTACGTCTACTTTACACCATTAAGGTTACTTATTGCTTCTGTGTAAGTAGACGAAACATCATGTTCTATAATTGGAAGTGCATAGGCCACTATATTATCAAAGCGATTAGGCTTACGAATCTCTCTTCTTGGCCTCTTATATGCAATTGAATCTTGTTGCTGTAGAGGTTCTTGGGTTGGAACTTCTTCATCATTTGTCCCTCCAATATTAGCTGGATCATCATTAACCTTTTCAAGCTCTACCTATTGCAAAGTACTACTGGTTTTGTTATCCTTTTGTGAATCCTTGTACTGTAACATGATTGATTCATCAAAAGTCACATCTCTACTGAAAACAATCTTCCTTGTATTAGGACACCAGAGACGGTATCATTTTACTCCACCAGTTATACCCAAGAATAATGCTTTCTTTGCTCTTGGGTCTAACTTAGATTCTTTTACGTGATAATATGCAGTGGAACCAAAAACATGTAAAGAATCATAATCAGTAGCAGATTTACCAATCCACATCTTCATAGGAGTTATTCCATTTATTGCATCTGATGGCAAACGATTAATTAGATGGCACACATATGTAACTGCCTCATTCTAAAATTCCTTGCCTAATCCAGCATTGGATAACATACATCGAACTTTCTCCAGTATAGTCCAATTTATACGTTCTGCCACCCCATTCTGCTGTGGTGTATCCCGAACAGTGAAGTGTCGTACAATGCCCTCATCTTGACATAATTGTAGAAATGGGTCATTTTTGTACTCGGTACCATTGTCTGATCGAAGTCGTTTGACCTTTCTACCAGTCTGAGTCTCAACAAGCCTTGCTTCGCCAAAGTTTGCAAAGCTTTTTCACCAGCATGTCCCAATCGTATATGCCATAACCTGGTAGCCTCTGAATCTGTATCTTTCGTAGAAACTGTTAATGTTGATCCAATAACTATACTTTCATTTAAATAGTACAAGTTATTTCTTCTTGTGCCTTTCATCACTGTCAATTCCCCAACTAATACCTTTAGTAATTCATCTCTCAAAGTGATTGTGAGCCCTTTAGATTCTAGGGCCCCTAATGAGATGGGATTTTTCTTCAAATTAAGTATGTAGCGAACATATGTCAAGACTTGGATTGAGCTGTCGTGATTCTTCAATTGGATTGTACCTACTCTGATTTTCTTACAAACACTGTCATTGCCCATAAAAACAACTCCACCTTCTAGTTTTTTAAGACTAGAAAACCAGTCCTTATTAGGACACATATGGTAAGTACATCCCCAATCCAAAATCCACTCATTCGTATGACATGTCATTGCCATGCCAACCAAGCGAAAGTCTGACTCCTCATCATGCTCTACTACATATCCATCAGAAATAGCCTTGCCATTTTGTAATTTAGGACACTTTTTTTTTCCAATGCCCTTTCTCATGACAAAAAGCACGTTCATCTTTGGTGGGTCTCTCTTTGGACTTGCCCCTTCTACCAGGTTTGTTGCTGTGTGAACGATTTCTTGTTGTTAAAGCTTCTGCAATTGTATCTTTGTGATCTCTTTTATCTTTCTTTCGAGTCTCAGACCTATAAAACGCACTACAGACTGCGTCAAATGTGATCGTGTCCTTCCCATGAAGCAATGTGGTGGTAAGATGATCATATTCATCAGAAAGGGAATTCAACAACAATAAGTGTAATGACCCAAAGTCCATGGGCACCAGAAAAGTATATTATCGGGCCTCCGTGTTAGTGAAAAGGGTTTGTAAATAATTATTAGGAATAATTATGAGTCTAGTTATATGTCTACTTAGGTTTTATTTAGGTGAAACTAGTTTAATTTAGAGTAATTAGTAAAAAGGACTAGATTGAGTAAAGGTTAAAAGTTTAATTCTAAAACAATAGAAAGAAAAAGGGATTAAAATGACAATTAAGCCATTTGTAATAATTGAGGCGGCAAAATGGATAGAAAAATCTAAGATTTTTCTTAGATTTTATTAATTATTATTATTATTATTATTATTATTATTATTATTATTATTATTTGATTTAAAAATTTTGTTATTAAATTATAAATAAATTAAAATTTGTGCCAAATGTATGATGATAAAAGTGTACATGTGTGATATGTGTATTTATACACATGTAAATATATATATTTGTATATTTTCTTAAATAATAAGTAAAAGATATTTATATATATATTATTAATAATTACTAAAATAAGACAACTGCGTAATTATTATTGGTACATGTGTTTAAAATATATATAATTTCTTATATAATAAGTAAATGATAATAATTAAATTATAAGATTTTTTTTTATAATAAACAAATTGAATAATGACAATTGTAATAAAAATATTGGTACATTGTTATAAAATAATTTGTTTACTTAATATTAAAGTAATATAAAATAACTAAAAGAAATAAGTAAATAGAATAAAAAGAAAGTAAAAGAAAGAAGAACAGAAAAGAACCAGAGAACAAAACGAAAACAGGGGAAGAAAAAGGGCAAAAAAAAGAAGGGGAAAATTGGGATTTTAAAGCTTCAAGTTTAATTGGTAAGCTACATTTAGCCCTTTTCTCTTAATTTTGATGTTTTAGAAGCTTTAAAACAAAGTCTTGTTGGAATTAGATTAAGGTTTTGGAAGTTCTTAGGTTTTTAAGCATGGGTTATGTTGAACAAAAAGAAGAATTAGGGATTTAATTGAATAAATTTCAAGTTAGAATTGAAAAAGGGATTAAATTGTAAAAGAAGCTATAAGTTTTGTGTTTTAGGAAATTAAATTGAATGAAATTTTAAATTAGGGTTTTATAATGAACACTAGATTGTTAGGGTGAATATGGGAGGAAATTGAGTAGAAATGAAGTATAAATTAAGTTAAACAAATAAAAGAGTTAATTAGGATTAAATTGGAATTAAGGAATAAATTGAATAAAAATTCAATTAATTATTAAATTAATGCTGTAATTAATAATGTAAATTTTTATTATTATTTTCGTAGCTAACAAGGAAAATGAGGTATCGGCATCCAAAGGAAAAGAAAAGATCGTTGAGGAATAAACGCGTATTCCGGGTTTGTATTACTATAACTCAAACTATTTATTAAATGTTACATTAAATTTGTAGTCATGGGACATCTAAGATAAGGTAAATAATAATATTTGAAATTAGGTAAGAATATGTGTGAATATTGAATTATATGTGAATTGAGATAATAGATGTTTTGAATTGATCAAATGTTTGAAGTTGTTGTGGAAATGAATTTGAAATTAGAAAAGTAAAATAATACCCTATTAACTTGTCGGACTAGATTGGATACAAATGGCATGCCATAGGATTGTGATGTGATGAGGAGATTTGTAGCTCAGCCGAGAAGATGATTCTGTTATTATATGTTTTGGTTTAACCAAAAAGGTATTTAATGCCTTATTGGTTTGTTTGGGAGGATATGATATACCGTGTGTTTGGGAGGCTATATTATACTAGTGTGTTATAGAGGATTTATATTATTCCGGGTGTGTTTGGGTTAGATATTCTGGTGTGTTTGGGTGGAATCCACATATCTATCAGAGTCCGAGCCTTGTTAATAGGGCAAATAATTGAAATAAAAATTTGAAAATGAGATTAATTTATTTGGCACTACTGAAACATACGAGAAAGAATGTATGAATTAAATTATGAATTGAATTACTATGAAAAAAAATGAAATATGGATTTAAGACTTATGAAGTGATATATAATTATGTATAATTAGTTTAAAAGTTTTATAAAGCTTATGGTTGATGTTGTAATTTATTAATGTTAAATAGTCTGGTTTATAGTAATACCACTGAGTATGAAATACTTAGCGTACGGTTGTTTCCGTGCGCAGGTCATTAGAGTTCAAGATCCAATTCAGCATCCAGAAAGATCCCTACTCCAACAAGAAAATTTTGGTGATGTATTTCTTCTTTTTGTTTAAGTGGCATGTACTAGGTGGTTGTACATGAGTCATGCATATATATATATATATATATATATGTATGTATAGGTTAAATGATCTTGTTGTAATTAGATAGTTATGAAATTTTGGATGATAAGTAAGTTTAAAGTTATAAATTAGTAAATTTGGTATTAAATTTTGAAATGAAATGAAAGATATGAATTAGTTCCTTATATGTTAACACTTTAAAATTTAAGCAATAAATCAATGGATTAAGCATGATCTAGTAGTGTTTAAGATGTAAAATTCTTTGGTTGAAACATTGGTATTGGTTTGTTTTAGGTTTGAATTTGTAGGGGGATTTAGGTAAAAATAACCAGAAACATTGTCGAAATTTTTGTAAAAAAAATTACGAAATTTTTTTCGGAATACTCGAACAAGTCCCGTTTTAGTTTTAATACATGTTTTTGGCTTCGAGAGTCCAACATAGGGACTTAATTATTAAATTATACTATAAATGTTATATTAATTGTGAATTATTCGTAAGTTGTCTAATATATTCGGTAATGCCTTGTAACCCTGTTCTGGTGACGGTTTAGGGTTAAGGGATGTTACAATAAGGCCTTGTCTTCATCTTCAAATTTCTCATCCAAATTTAGCAAGTCTGCTAAAATTTTATTGAATGAGTTCACATGGTCATTCATCAACATACCGGGCGCATACGTGAATCGATAAAGTTTCTTTTTCATATAAAGCCTATTTTCAAGACTTTTCGTTAGAAACTTTTCTTCCAGTGTATCCCATAACTTCTTCGCTGATGTCTCCCTCATGATAAAGTACTTATGCTCTTTGGCCAAACATAGGCGGATTGTACCACACGCTTGTCTATTGATCTTGGCCCATTTCTTGTCATCCATCTTGTCAGGTTTTTCTTCAAGGGCTATATCCAGCTCTTGCTGACATAAGACATCCATGATCTCACATTGCCACATACCAAAATTATTGGTACCATCAAATTTCTCTATTTCAAATTTGCATTGGTCACAGTAGTCCTTGCTGATGACGATACCTTTGCCATTTTTCTCTTCAATCCCAACTACTGTATACGTGAGTAGCGCCGATACGTGAATAGTATCATAAATGGTCATATTCCCTAAGTACGAATCTAGTCTGATACCAATTATTGCGCGGAAGCGTGTAAAAGAGTAAAATTATTGTACTGAAAAATCACACTAAGTTCAACTCCCAAGAAAGAGAGGTGGATCACGAGGATCACTTAAGTACCAGGTCTTTCCTAGCCAGAATATCCCTCTATCGTAATTTAATAGCACAATAAATCACTACAATCACACTCACAAAATATGCAAAAATAAACAATAAAGAACACCAGAATTTTAACGAGGTTCAGCAAATTTTGCCTATGTCCTCGGGCACTACCAAATATATTTCACTCCAAAAATACAAGTGAAATTTACAAATAGGGAGAGAGAAAACAATGCCTTAAGTAGAGAATTACAAATATGGGATGAAGAAAATGAGAAATGGTTAGGCCTATTTTTAGTCGAAGTTCAGGGATCAACTTGCAAATCCCCTATACAATTAGGGACCAAAATCGCAATTATCCCATGCCAAATTTCAAACCAAATTTCGGTGCCTTAAATGTTCTGGTTTCCGGTGTCAATTTTTTGACACCCATATCTTTGACTTTTCAAAGATATGGTAGCTGCTAATAATACATTATCGAATTGGGTTGAAATTATCTCAAGTTTTCCTAACGTAACCAATGCCCCATTTATTAAAAGTATATAATCATGTTTTAAAGTAGAAAAAAATAATTTTATAAAACACACGAGGTTTTATAGGAGAAAACAGTGAGAAGATTATATAGGAACATAGCCTTTTTAAGTTGTGATTTGTGATGGGAAAGAAATTCAAGCATTGTTTAGTTTGACATCAAACACATTGAAGCCATTGATTACTGTTTTTGTCTTTCAATGTGTTTGTTTCTTTTACTATTATGAAAAACAATATATAATCAAATCAAAGATGCACACACAGGGGCTGGCATGAAAAGTTTTCTATTTATGCTATTTATAATTTCTAAAATTTTAAATTAATAATGATAAAATTACACTTTAGCCCCCTAAAAATGATAAAAAATTAATTTAGTTCTCTAAAAATTATAAAGATATAAGCTATTAAAATGGTGAAATTGTATTTTTATTATCGTAAAAATATATAATTTAATCCCCCAAAATAAAACTTTCCCAGCTTCACCGCTGATCGACAATGCTAATATAAGTTTGTCACAAAAAATGGCATTGTAGTGGACTTGAAGCTAACAAAAAAAATTAACGATGTTAATGCTTCTTTAAATTTACGTTAGAATTTTAATTAGAATTAAATATTTAGACTAAATAATGACATTATAAATGTTGAAGTGCCAAATTATAAAAGAAGTATAAAGGCCAAATCTTGAATTTTAACACAATATAGGGACCAAAATTTAGATTTAACTATTCTTATATAATTAAAAAGTAGAGGGACTGAAACTGAAAGTTAACCATTCATGGTGATAGTTTTCTGTCATTGTCTCTAACAATGACAAATTTTTATCAAACTATTTAATTTAAAATTTGAATTTTTTATCGAGTTTTTCAAATCGAATCAGATTTTGCTCACCCCTAGTTTTGAGAGTTTTTCTTGGAAAAAATTTTAAATAAAAATTTTAGGGTTTGAAAGATGAGCTATTTATAAAACGCTTTCCCTAACTAAAATAGAATTAAGAATTAGGATTGATTTAAATTAAGGACTTAATTAATAAAAACAAATTTTTTTATTTGGCAAGGAGTTAGTTTAAAATTAGGAATTCAATACCTTATGGGGTAAAAATAAGAGAATGAAATATTCTAATTAAAATGCACAAAAATTCCAAACTTAGGACCAAAGAGAATGCTAAGTTTTAACACTAGCAAACTCAATCTTAACATAAGCCTTCAAGAAATTGGTTTTAAGGGTTTTGGCCAAGTAGAGAAAATGAATAAAAATCAACAAAGGATGCAATCAAGGGAGTTTGAATATAAGACCTTAGCTTGATTAACACTTTAACCATTAAGCCTGGTAATCTATTCTTTATCAACAATTAATTTTTAATGCATCCTAAGTTCGCTTATCCTATTCTTATTATTCTTTTAAAAAATTTAGCAATTACGATTATCCACAATCGAATTCAATTCTTCTTTATTTAATATATAATTAATTTTAATTTTTTATTAATATTATAAATTTAAAATAATGGAAATAATTTAAAAATTTTTATAAATATTATAAATATTTATGGAAAGGGCTTTCTACATAAATTTATGTAAATATTTATAGTGAGGATAGAAACTCAATCAATTAAAAAAAAAAAGAGAAAATCGAAAATTGGAAGAATAAAGTAAATAAAAACCCAAACTTTTGAAAGTAAATATTTTTTTGAAAGGGAAAAGATTTGATATTTTTTGTTCAATTGCTTGAATCTGGTTAGATAGTTTCTATTTTCGTTTTAATTAAATTTCCTTTTTCTCTGTTTGAAGACGACTTTAAAGAAAAGAGTAACATGCGAAGGAATTGCATTGGACTTTGTAAAGATAAAACACACATTAAAAATATATATTATTAGTTCTGTTGGACTTAAAGATTTTGGGTTATAACAGTAGTATAAATTATATAAAGAAAGATAGTGAATGTTATGGGATTGGGTTTGGGTTATTTTAAATCTAAATTCGGATTAGTGTTATTTCATAATCAAATCATTTTGAGTTTAAATCATTCAAATTTGTTGATCGGACTTTATAAAGATAAAAGAAGATATTAAAAATATGTAATATTAATTGGATTATTTTAAACTAGGACATAAATACTTGAGTCTCAAAATAAGCACTAGCTCAATAAAACACAGATAATTTAGAGTAGTGTAATAAAACACATATTGATAATTCAGATATTATATTAAACATTTTTAAACATATATGAGACAATTATGGTAAAGCTAGCTATGGAAATTCTATGGTATCGGATCCACTACTGCACAGGCCATAAAATAAGTTGGAACAATTTTGGGGAGTTCCAAAGGTAAGGGATTGCCTCGGTCTTCCATAACAGATAAACATCTCCCCGAGTAATAGAACTTTAGTTCTTTTGTGTTTAGTGCATGAAATTTAAAAAGTAGAGGGTCTCAAATTGAAAGTTAAGCATTGGGGGTGACAGTTTTCTGTCACTTTCAATAAACCATGTGACAAATTTGCAAAGTTATCATCCCTAGAGAACAATTATACACCACCTTAAAAAGGAAGACTTGAAATCGAGTCTTTAGATAGAGAAACGAGATATATAAAACAACAAGCTTGAATTGTGGATCAGTTTCATATATAGGGTTGCTTGAGAAAGAGCATACATAGAAACAAGGTGTAGTTGATGACTTAATGATCTGGTAACTCCAAATCCATGTCGATTGTAATCGGTGGAATTTATCTTTGTTTAGCTACTTTTCAGCTATTTGTTTAGGTATAAATTGTTGAGAAATGTCTTCGTTGGGGCTCAAGTTAATTGTTAAATGATATGTCAGATCTTATACGACATAATTTAAAATGAAATAAGGAAAAAAAATTAATATTGTTAAAATAGATGTTGTAAAAAATATTAATTTTGAGATTTTCAAATCTTTTATGAATGTTTTATCGTGTTCAAGATACTTTATTTATGTCGCAACATTTTAAATTTAGGTACGTAAGAATTAGTGTGTCATTTAATAATTTTAATAATACAAAGACTCGATCGATTTATAATCTTGATAGTTTGAAGATGTAATGTTAAAATTTAAAAATTAATTTAAAATAAAAGTCAATTAACTCATTTCCAACAATTTTTACATTTCATATACTCTCAACCTCCAACTGAGATCTAACTTAGTGATAATAATATATGTTAAAGAGTGGAGTGTAGCTGAATCCGCCACGTTCTATTTTTATATATAACTCTACCATTTAATATCCACTGCATGCCTTCAGTTTCAATTTTATTATTTTTATTAATTTTACAATAATATTATAAATCTTAAATTGTTTTGTGAATGTAACATCTATTGTTTAGAAAATTTTTTTTAAAAGAGAGAAATTGATTATTTTTATTTAATTAAAAATATTTATGAAAAAAATTACATGTAAAAGTAAAAGTATATAAAAATTAAGTAAGACGTGAATGTATAACACCTAAAAGGTCAAAAATAATCAGAAGCAAAGGACAGGTATGAGGTACATGGGTCGTGAAAGAATGATTTGATTTCGCATAATATATATTATATAGTATCTAAATATGGGTTTAATTATTTGATTCAAGCTATGAAGTCTTCACCAATATCGGTTAATAATAAATAATAAGCTTTTTATTCTTTCTCATAAAAGGTAAATTGCATATTTATTTAGCTTGGGAAAATTTAAGAATATTTTTTCAACTTAAAAAAATATATTAATATTCAATTTTTTGTTCATTTGATAAAAATGAGTATATCTATTACACATATACGTGTGAAAAGTACTGTAACATATCAATATCTTTTCCATTAAATCATAAAAGCGTAGCATTTTGGTAAAAATAAAATAAAAGCATAACATTTAATAAACGTTTGATACATGCATCGCTTTGATGAATGGCAACTTATATTGATGTGTTTTGTTGATATTTAAAGCTAAAAAGAATATTGAAGAAATTTAATTTAATTTAATTTAATATGTATATATTGCTTGGTATTGCATGTCTTATGTTTTAATATAATATAGTATATTTTGATTCAGAAAAATCTGGGAAATGTGGTTCATTATGTAGTCGTGGAGGGTTGATTTCATATAATATATATAATATATAGTACCTAAATAAAGGCTTTTATGCATTTCCGTAGAAGGTAAATTGGATATATATTTATTTGGTTTCAAATCGAAATTAATAATATCTTTTAAACTTTCAAGAAAATTGTCTATAAAAGCATGTGAATTTGAAGATTGACAACGACAAATATTCAACACCAAGAAATGTCAAACTTCTTTTTCATAAAAAAAAGGTATTTATCAACATAATTCGTGAAGATATGGAATTCTACAAGATCGAGGTGTATCCACATGATACTAATATATATATATATATATATATCCACGTGAAATTTATTTTATTGTATAATTTGATATATGAATTTTGGTTTGGTATAATTATATACTTGAGACTTGAATTGTATAAAATTACACATTAGATCAAAGTTAATGTATAAAATTTTATCGTTATATTAAATTACAATTTTATTAATTCTGAAAGGAGTAAAGAATAGTTTTATCATTTTTGGGCCTAAAGATGATGGAAGTGAAAAACAAATAGAAATTAGGTATGGTATATGATTGATGGCAAAAATTGACCTAGTAAAATTAACTATTATTATTTAAAGACTTGTAATTATAAGCAGATTAAAATAGGAGAAAATTGTTTAACTTATACATAAATATAACTTAATACATAAATATAACCAAATTAAATATGTTGTAAAAGTAGTGAATGGTCAGAGAGATTATTAAAAAAACTTAGAAATCATTTTCACATAAATATGTTGGAAGATATGATGATCAAACTTTAATCTTTGACAGATCATTCCTAAGTTGTACTAGTTTCGTGCAATTTCATGATTGAAAACTTCCATTCCCCAACCCCCAACATTTTATTTATTTATTTTAACAAGCAAACCCTAAACAATACAAGTTATTCCACAGAACTTACTGTTGATTTTGACAAATTTGTGTATTTAGTTTTTAATATTTTTGTGTTAAACTTGGACGACAGTTCAATTGTATTTTATATTATTTGTTAATAACATATAAGGTAAATATTATCGCGTCAGCATGAATTATATATAGACTGTTACACCAATGTATATATTTTTTATTGAAAAATAATTTAATGATCAAATTTAATGAAAAAATATATATAAAAATTGAGTTTTTGAACAACAGTGTGAAATCAAATCCAAGTGCATGAAAGGGAGTTTTCTGTTTTTATTTTGGAATGCGAATCATGTGCTTCAATTTATAATGATATCATAGTAGAAAAAAATATATATAGGTTTTTTGTGGATAAGATCAACCCAGAAATCTCTTTGTCATACAGTAGGTTGTCTCCTTCAAGCTTTTGTTTTTACTATTTCACTCCATTATTATATAGGTAGGACAGCTTCTTATTTATTTATATGTTTTTTACTTCATCTAATTTTTATTTCTTTTAATTATACAGTTGGCTTTTCGTTCCTCTAAGAAAGCATGAAAAATAAAATAGAATTTTGCTATTAATCCTTCTACTTCATATAAATTGTAGATTTAATTTCTATATTTTATATATTTTCAAAATTTGGAATTTTAGTAATCACTACGTAAAAATGTCCTAATACGACACTTTTTTTGACCTAAGACGATGCAAAAAAAGTTGGCATAGGCTTCGCGACACTTCTCCCGACGCTTCCAAAAAGGTTGTATATAGTGCAGTCGGTACAGGCTTCGCGACACTTTTGAAAAAGTGTCGGTATAAGTAAACATAAGCAAACGCTTATTGAAAAGTTGCGAAAGTCTTAGTCAATGCCGACTTTTAAAATGGGTTGGTACAGACCTAGTCAAGACCAACCTTTGAAAAACGTTGTTATAAACCTGTATACGGCAACTATAAAAAGGTTGGTATAGTTCTTGTCTAAGGCAACTTTTAAGAATAGTTGGGATAGATCCGTCTATGGCAACCTTTAAAAGGTTGGGATTGACTCATTTAAGGCAACCTTAAAAAGGTTGGGATAGGCCTTGTCTAAAGCAACCCTTAAAAAAAATTGATATAAACCTTATCTAAAGCAACTTTTTAAAAAAGTTGGGATAGATTTTGTCTAAGGCAACCTTTAGGAAAGGTTGGGATAGGCATGTTTAAGGCAACCTTTTAAAAATGTTAGAATAGACATTGTCTACGGCAACCTTAAAAAAAGGTTGGGATAGACTTGTTTAAAGCAACGTTAAAAAGGTTGTGATAGATTCTTCTAAGGTAAAAACGTTGGTATATATCTTATCTAAGGCGACTTTTAGCAAAGGTTGGGATTGACCTGTCTAAGACAACGTTAAAAATGTTGAAATAGACCTGTTTACAGCAACCCTAAAAAGGTTGGGATAGACCTTTTCCAATGCAACTTGAAAATGTTGGAATAGATCTTTGCCTCATGTATGATTATTTTTTACGACGTTTTCCCCGATTTTTAAGAGTCTATTTTGGTGAAATATGAACAAATTTGTATGTATTGGGTATGGAAAAGTTTGAGTCAATATTAATTGAACAATTAATTAACAGAAAATGATCATATAAATACAAAATTATCATTGAATAATGCAGTTAGTAATTTATATACAAAATCCTAAGAGAAGTTGTCAACATGTTGCGAACATATTCTCAACCTATTTCACATGACATCAAAAAATTATACAAAATCCTAATAAAAGCAGTCAATAGGCTACAACATGTTGTCAACTTGATTCCGATGACACCAAAAAATTATGAGACAATTGCATTCATTATCATCCGAACTGAAGGCTTTATCATCAAGTCCGCTACTTTGAAATTCAACTGCAAAAAATAGCAATGTACTTTTTCTATTTATACAAGTTAGATGAGAAACAACATGAACACATGAGAATAATATTTTAATATTAACCAAAGAACCATAAATTGAAGCTAAATAAAGAGTTTTCATCAGTACTTCCACTAATTATTAGTTGAGAAAGCAATGAAGACATCGAACAAGAACATAGCATTCAATTACAACAATCAATATCTATTAAACCATTAACAAACTTATTGACAATCTAGTTATAAAATAGTCACCTGAATTACTATGTTTATTATGAAAAACCTTGTACTTACTTAACATTCCCTTTGCCATGCACTCATTGATGAGAGCCTTATACTTTTTGTCACGAGCATCCAACATTTCCATTAACTTTGCCTCTCGAATTTCAGTTAATTTCATAAATCTTTCTTCTGCCTCAGCTATCAAATGAGCTTCTATCTCTGCAGCCTCCATACGAAATCGAGATTCTGCTTCCTCGAGTAGAGTTTTCTCTCGAACTACTTGTTCGGCTTGAATTATTTGTATTTGCTGGACATGTTTAGCGCTCATCTCTTCAATCATTGTACTGATGGACGATGTAGATTGGCTTTCTCGGGTAACTGACCCATAGCCAAACAACCTGGATTTGGTCATCCCACGTCCATATCCCAACATTTTTCCATCCTTTTCAGGGCCGAACACTTGTGTATAGACCTCATTTTCTAATTCAGTATTATCTTGAAGTGTGAAAGAACTCTCAAGTGTTGGCATAGAGTCTTTAACCATCTTGCATGCTTCATCCTACAGTTATCTTTAATTAAAAAAATCTATTTTGAAAAAAAATAAATTTGATATCAAAATAAATATAAATAAATAACTAATACCCATTTGTTTCTTCCATAAACTTGTTGTGCTGCCTCACTGCTCAATTTGTCACTCCCATCTTTGCACAAATGTTGGAATCTAAACTGCTCCAAACGCGAGGGTTCACGGCCTTCATTCTTAGCCTATTATACAACAAAACAATAGTTGTTAACATTATTCACCAGTGAACACAGAATAATTAATATAAGTTACATATTTATTAATATGTAATACTTACAAACTGTGCATTGAGGGTTGCATATCTTGTACGACCGGCAGTATGTGCATAACGCACCTTTGTTCGGTATTCTTTCTCCTTTTCTGATTGTGCCTATTGTTTAAATTAATAAGAAAAAATATGAGAGTAATAGGAAAACTAAGTTTATTATGCTCATTCAACAAATCATGCATTTATGCACTACTTTGATCATACCGTAAGTGGAAGTAGGAAAAATGGGACATTTAATCTAATAAAAGTGCATATCGCAGCTTGTGGTGTTCCCCATCGCTCCACTAGTCACTTCCATTGATCATCATGCACACCATGAGGATTGTTTTCGTATATTTCTTGAATCGTCGACCTTCTTGGACCATCTCTTTGTAGTATCTAGTTTTCAAAGTCGATTTAAACTCCTTCCGAAGTTTTTCAACATGTGAGAGGATGTCCGAGTCCTCCACCTTACCTTGGAGATCAAACTTTTCCTACACGTATAACAAAATAATGTAACAAGTACTCATTACATACAATTTCAAATAATACAAAATTATTGCAATACATTAAATTAGAAAATGGTTATGTACTACATACATGAACGATTGCCAATATGTTTTCCAACACATATTTAGGAAGATGTTTCCAATTTTTTGTATTCAAAGGACATATAGAGCCAGTCCTTGCAATTGTACCAAGAAATTCAGCCAATTTGGACGCTTCCTTCCCAATAGGCTAGCCATATTGGTTGGCATCTACTACTATACGAGTTCCAGGTTGAAGATTCCATATATCTTTCATGTTTGTAGGCCCTCGCTTTCTCTTGGTACCCTTAGTAGCCTCTGTCAAAAGTAACAATTATATTTTAGATATGAAAATTGAAAAAAAAATTATGTATCAATGTAAAAAAATAAATACGATACAGGAGCAAATTGTGTTTATGTAAAAAAAAAAGAAAAAAAAACCACTCTTAATTATATAAAAGCATAATTAAAGATTTTATTTATCATAAAAAACACATAATACGTTCATGTTATAATTATGCTCTCACCATTTAAACAGGTATACCTTTTCTTTATTTATTGTTCTCTTTATCTACATTTAAATAGCTATACCTTTTCTTTTCTTATTTTACCACTGCTTGTAAATTTTATCTTATACTTATGCTCTCACCATTCACCATTCCTCTATTATTTTGGTTCAAAGAAATTTCATTAATTCCACCACCAATGTAGTATTTTAAAATACAAAATTACTCACGTAGCTGATATTACGATGAGGCCAAACTAACAAATAAAAATGTTAGCATTAGACTATAAGGTTTCTAACTCTATACCCGATAATGTAAAATTCTTCGACACTATAAGTCGCATTTTTTATTTTAATGCAATGGAATTACTTTTACAGTATTATCATTTACATTTCAATTAGAGAAAAGATGAAATGGAGTTTTTAGAAGTTAAAAATGTAACACCCTGAATTTGGGCCTAGAAGTTTTGGACCTTGAGCATGGGAGCGGTTGAAGGCAGCTTATAATATTCTGTTGTGCATGCAAATTTCGTTAATGAAGGCTTGTTTTAGTGGTTAAGTGTCTTTGAGAAGTGTTGGAGAAGTCACAGGTTCAAACACGGACTCTAGCAAAAATTTTGGTTTAAGGTGAATCAAACCCTGGGTTAGTAGGTAGGCCTTAAGAATATTGTTGGAGAAATTATGACACAAAAAGCCTTGTGGCTTAGTGGCAAGTGGCGTGTGGAGCATTTGAGGGGAGGCATGGGTTCGAATCCCATGGCAAGCAAAGAGCATTTATTTTGCTAACAAGGGGCGGCAAGAGTTGGTGTTGAATTTAAACTCTGATGTTGGAGGGATCCCACATCGGGAAGCTAACATAAGAGTGGATGGGAAACTGGCTTTAAATAGAGAGAACCATGAGAAGAGTAAAGGTACCTTTCTTGGCTAATCCCTTTCACTTTATGGCATGCTTGTTTGGGTTGGGCGTTGGCTAAGAGTGCTCGGAGCGTGGATTAACTTCAGTCTCCAATCAGGTGTGTATTTCTCACTACTCTAGTTGTTGGATGGCTACTTCGGGCCGCTATGGGTCGAAAGGGGCCATGTGGGCCCAATGGGCCTATGGGCCCAATTGGATAAGTTGTTTGATTGTGTAGTAAATATTGGACTAGGCTAGGTGAATCGCATATCTGTGGCTAGGTTTGGGCTTTAGGGCCATTCGTATTGTTATCCATGTTTAGAATACTTTAGTTTACCAATTACTGAAATGCCCTCGACTTGTAAAATTACCGTTTTACCCTCGATTTATAGAATTATTGTTTTACCCTCGATTACAAAATTATCGTTTTACCCTCGATTTATAAAATTACCATTTTACCCTCGATTTATAGAATTACTATTTTATCCTCGATTTACAGAATTATCGTTTTACCCTCGATTTACAAAATTACCGTTTTACCCTCGATTTATAGAATTACTATTTTATCCTTGATTTACAGAATTATCGTTTTACCCTCGATTTACAGAATTACCGTTTTACCCTCGATTTATAGAATTATTATTTTACCCTCAATTTACAAAATTATCGTTTTACCCTTGATTTACAGAATTACTGTTTTACCCTTGATTTATAAAGTTACTGAAATACCCTTGGTTTACAAAATACCCTCGATTATGAAAATTACCAAAATACCCCTGATTTGTGAAAATACTGAAATACCCCTGTAGGGTAGAATTATCGAGATACCCTTGTGGGGTAAAATTACCATTTTGCCCCTAGGGTGTTAAATGACTGTTTTGCCCTTGTGGGCAAGAGACTAACTTGGACTGTGTGGTTGACGGATTTGATTGTGAATATATGTTGGTGATATGAATGACTTGACTCTGACTGTTTGATTTAAATATGGGCATGATATTCTGATTCTGTATGTTGTATGCCATGACATGTGTATCTGTTGCATGGGATATGGGTTATATTGATAGAGGAAGCATTCTGGTGGCTATGCCACAAATATCTATTTCTGGCGGCTATGCCACAAATATCTGTTCTGGTGGCTCTGCCACAATATTTGTATCTGGTGACTCTGTCACAATATCTGTTGACCGATCGATGGCTGAGTGCCGATCATGTTACCGAAGGTTGTGTGCCATTATTATGGGCTTCGTATCGATATTGTGGGCTTCGTGCTGATTATAGACCCGTTATCGATGGCTTTGTGCCAACCTAAATATGGCTTTGTGCCATCTTGACTATGGCTTCGTGCCAAACGTATTTACCTGTGGCTATGTGCCTAACATATTTGTTGACGACTCTGTGTCAATCACATTTACCGAAGGTCGTGTGTGCGATTATATTCGCATGGCGATGGCTATGTACCGAAGTTATTACAGTTATCTATGGCTTTGTGCCACGTATTCTGTTAAGTGGCTTGTCCATGTACTGGAGGCTTTGCCTCCACTTATTGATCTTGGCGGCAAGCAATGCCGCAAGCTGTGGAGTGTAGAAATTTGGGTGGGTTGAGCTATTCCCACATGGAGTGTAGGGTTGGTGCGGGGTGTATATGGCTGGATTGGGTTGGGATTGCATTCACATTCGATTCGATTACATTACTAATCACGATTCTAATTCTAATGCACATTCGATCATCGATTACGATTCTAATTTCGTCACCTAATTCGATTCGATTCGATTTTAATTTGTCACCGATTACGATTCGATTTTGATCTCGTCACTGATTCGATTCGATTCTCATTTTGGTTCTAATTCTGATAATGTTTCTTATTCTGTATTGGGCTAAGGTCCATCAGATCGCTGCTGTTGTAATGGGCTAAGGCCGATTAGTAATGGAAAGCGTAAGTAAAAAGGTGGGGCCAGACTTTTAATTCTTTTAGATGACTGACTATTCCTTTTTATAGTAGGGGATTTCACACTGAGTTTTCGTAAACTCACCCCGTTTATTAACCTTTCAGGTAATTTCCAGCCTTATATGGATCTGGGCTGGGAGGGGCTCGGAGGAAGCCACACACACTATTTATGTTATAGTTTTGATTATTACCTTTAAATGTTTTATGTGGGTTGTAGTAAAGCCGTTGTAATTTTCTGGATTTCAAATTTAGAATTTTATTTATTGTTCTTATAATTGCTAGTATTAGAACACGATTTTCCAAAGCAACTACTGTTGTTCAAAACATCACGTAACCGCAATTGTTTTTAAAGTAAGTTTCCGAAACTACCAAGATTTTTACAAAGTTGTTAAGAATGTTATTCAGCTGAGGTTTTCTAACAAGGTTTAAAAAGGGTATAAGTTTTTAATTATTAAGAAGGGTTTTTAATGAAAACATGGTTTTCGAAAAACACTTCAATGTGACACGCCAGATTCGAGCCAAACTTCCAGGCCAGGTTTGGGGTGTTACAAAAAATGCAACACTAACTGATCGAACATGAAGCACAACGCAAAACATTCAATTGTAAGATCAAACATATAGTTTTAATTGCAAACTGGAAAATTATATACGCATATGTATGTTTGCAAGATCAACTACATTTTATTTGCTTCTATCCTTTATTTGTGTATAAAATAAATCCATTTCAACAGAGTACTTTAAAGCAATAAAACTTGAGAGTGAATCGGTTCAAAATACAAGAATAAAGTATTGAACGGATTAGAACATGCAAAAATTGAACTCACTCTGCTTTATATATAATTCATACATCAAATATTAACTAATGCATAGACATCAAAGTATCAAATATTTGTAATATTATCTTATTCTAAATAGCAAATGCTTTAAAAACACTTTAATAAGTAAAATTACCGACTTAAATTATTATGTTTTAAAATTTTGCACTTTCTAGGAAGATAAATGAAGAAAAACAAAAAACACTTTTAGTTTAAAGATTGAAATTTTCAAAATTTATAACAGTTTTGCACTATTGTTATACCTAGGGAAAATATATATCAGAACCAAATAAAATTAGTAAAGCTCAAATTTCATTAGATATTTGAATAAAAACAGTAATTTCAAGTAAACTAGAAAACAAAAAAACAAATAGAAAGATCAGTGGGGCAAAAAACCAAACACAAAGTTAGAGCTGAAATTTACCTGTTTCTCTGTATATTGTGAACAAAATGAAAACTAGAAAACAAACAGAAGCCAATGGATGTACCGGTAGGAGTTGCGGTACTCCTCTCTTGATTCAGTTGGAGTTTCATCTCCCGTGCTTTGACTATCGGTAGCAGCACTTCCCAAGGCGTTCGAACCTGTCGAAGAACCCCTCGAAGAGAATCGTACACCTTTTAATGTTCGCCTTTTGCCAATCATTTTCCTAGAAAACAAGCGGTGATGGTTAACGCATTGAAGCACCCAAAGACAAACATTGAAAAGAAAATCGTAAGTTTTGAGAAGGAGGAAAAACCGGGAAAATATGAATTTTAAACTTCCTTCTCCCGAGAAACTTGAAACCTACTGTAAACTGAGCAAGACTTACTTTTTATTTTAGATTTTAGGGTTTGTCAAAAGATGGAGAATATGTACTTGTATTCTATTAAAATAAAAAAAAGCAAAAACGGTAAACAAATTTGCGTATTTGAATAAAAACAACCCAAAAATAAATAGCCCAAAAATAAAAACAGACCAAGGAAATATCCAGCAAAACAACAAAAAAGAAGCAAATATTTGAATATTTACATAAATTTATATTCTATTCAATTTTCAAAATAATAACCAAAAAATTAATTTTTATAAATAAATTAAAATTAGCAAATAACACATCAAACTTAAACAAATTATAATATGATTAGTAATATGTACCTCACATAAATAAATTAAATTTATACTTAAAAAAAATCAAAATACCATAACAAAATTTACTATGTACCCTAGTTGTAAAGTATTTGATTTCTTTAATGTTTCTTTCTTACAGGGAAGAAGATGGCTTTAAGATATTTGATTTCTTCGTTTCTTTACATCAACAACATTTGATGCACATCAATGGGATGTGAACCAAAATTAAATAAATAAATTAGATAAATAACACATCAAACTTAAACAAATTATAATATGATTAGTAATATGTACCTCACATAAATAAATTAAATTTATACTTAAAAAAATCAAAATACCATAACAAAATTTACTATGTACCCTAGTTGTAAAGTATTTGATTACTTTAATGTTTCTTTCTTACAGGGAAGAAGATGGCTTTAAGATATTTGATTTCTTCGTTTCTTTACGTCAACAGCATTTGATGCACATCAATGGGATGTGAATCAAAATTAAATAAATAAATTAGATAAATAACACATCAAAATCCATTGCTAATTCAGTTTATAATATTATATAATACATACTACCATTCTCTATCTCATTAAAGCTTTAATCATTAGAAACTTTTAGGTGGGTTATGACCGGAATAATGGAGTCTCATCAAAATCTATACTTGAGTTTTAAAAAGAATCAAAGGCAAGCTAAATCTGCTCAGGGAAGGGAAGAGCTAGACATGTATACACCTACCAAATAATGCATACTTTACCCGGGTAAAGTATGCATTATTAGTGAATCTGCTAATACATACTTTATCCGAGTAAAGTATGAATTATTAGTGAATCTGCTAATACATACTTTATCCGGGTAAAGTATGCATTATTAGTGAATCTGCTAATACATACTTTATCCGGGTAAAGAATGCATTATTAGTGAATCTACTAATACATACTTTATCCGGGTAAAAAACCCGAAATTTTAAAAGTCAACTGTTTTTGAGAATTAACAGGTTGAAATAAAACAACAAATTGAACTCTAAAAATTTTTACATAAAGAAAAATAGAAAAAGGAGAAACAGGGAAATTCATTATGCTATACTGCATTAAAAATGTCAATTACACTAAATCTTTGCACTTCAAAACATCATTCATGTTCAAATTAAAACTAAAATTATTAAGTTACAATATGATTATTACACTGCGGATATTCATCATCTTCTACAGGGGTTTCAACGCCTAGATTGAACAAATCTCTTGGCTTTACTCTGATAACATGGAGCCATCCTTCACTCTTGCCATCCTCAACATAAAATACTTGTTTCGCTTGAGAAGCCAGTATGTACAGATCGTCCGAATCACGATTCCCTGTATGGATAAGCTTAGAAAATTTCACCATAATAAAACCATTAGCATCCTTCTTCATACTCCTAAGAGATTTAATATTCACCTAATCACATCTAAGCATAATAACCCAAAACCTTTCATAATAGTTTAGCTTGATAATTTCAATGCAATTGCCATAATAATTTCTCCCGTCAGCAAAAACCATCACGCCACTGTTTTGAGTCTTACGATGTTGCTCAAGTTTTTTAGTATGGACCATAAAACCATTAATTATAAGTCCATCATACGTGGAAGCCACCTTATGCGGACCTCGAGCAAGAGCAATTATATCAGCATCAACTTGTTCAACTTCCATCTTTGGAATCTAACCATATAGTAGGAAATAAATTAACTCTTATTCTATGATCAAATTTATACAATGTTCTCTCATTACACAGATATTTGAATAAATTATTTTAATAATGAAAATTTACCTGTTTCGCAAGCCATCTTGGGAACTTTTCAACCAACCATTTGTCCTCTGTGCATTTACTAATTTGAATGCCACCATAAATAGCTCGCTCAGACTCCCAAAATTCCCTGTAATATATTCAGTAATTTGCGAAAAAAATGTTGTCAAAATGTATACAAATTATGTGATAACTTTATTTGTCTATTGGTTAAGAAAAAAGAATCGAATGACAGGATTTTCTTCAGGAAACTCATTGACGATATGGTGATAACTTATCGCTATGCAATAAAACATAGCGGTTTGCATGTGCAAGAGATTGCATGTCCAATATCTTTATGTTCAGGGTGCTAATTGGACGTCCTCCAGAAGAGAAAATGTACCGTTTTGGAATATTTCCATCATTCCTTGGAGGACGGGAAAATATAGTCTCAACATCAGAAAAATAATGGGAGCAAAATGTAAGACATTCTGAAACTATGTACCCTTCAGCAATAGAACCTTCGGGATAAGCTCTATTTTTCACCAAAGCTTTCAATCCCATAAGATACCTACATCACATACATTTATTTTTACATACTTATTATATTCTATATTAAAATAATAAAAATAAAATATTGTGAAATTTTATTGATATATTTCATATACCTTTCAATTAGGTACATCCACATGTATTGAACAGGTCCACCAAGCTTAGCCTCTATCGGCAAATGAATAATTAAATGAATCATAATTGTGAAAAAACTTAGAGGAAATATTTTCTCCATTTCACAAAGTGTTAATACGACTTGTACTTGAAGTTGATCAACTTCTTATGGATCAAGACTTTTTGCACATAATCTCTTAAAGAAATCTGATAGATTTGTAATAACATTTAGCACCTTCTTTTCTACAACTCCTCTTAAGCATATAGGAAGCAAATCTTGCATAAGAATGTGACCGTCATGACTTTTAAGGTTGCTCAACTTGTGCTCTTTCAAATTCACGCATCGAGATATGTTTGATGCATAACCATCGGGTACCTTCAAGTTCTTCAAAATGGAAAGAAAAATATCTCTTTCCTTTGATGCAAGAGTGTAACATGCTTGCGGAAGATACTCTTTCCTATTTCTCATTTTTAGATGAAGATAACTTCTGATGCCCATATCTTGTAGGTCCTTGTGTGCCTTGATATTATCTTTACCACCGCGTGAGAGATTAAGAAGGGTGCCAACGATATTGTCACATATGTTCTTCTCGATGTGCATGACATCCAAGTTATGTCAAAGTAGATTGTAACGCCAATAAGGCAAGTCAAAAAATATACTCCTTTTTTTCCATAAAGTCCTGTCTTGATTTATAAGATTTGTTTCATCTCCCTCTACCAATTCTTCAAAGTTGTTAACCAAATCACACCCCTCATCTACATCAAGTTCTATCAACCCTTCATCTAGTTCTTCTCTATCCCTCTTTCGAGCTTTTCTGTAAATAAAATTTACACCTTCAACTTCCCTTAAGATATCTTCCCCATATTGTGGTGTAGGAGCTACCCCATACTCTATAGTGCCATCAAATTCACGACTCTGTTTTCGAAATGGGTGTTCAGCTGATAACCATCGACGATAACCCATATAACAAAACTTTCGACCATACTGTAGCCATCAAGATTCAGTTTTTTCAGCACATATTGGGCAAGCAACCCAACCTTTTGTACTCCACCCTGAAATATTAGCGTAAGCTAGGAAATCATTGATTGTCCAAAGAAGACAAGCCCATAAAGTGAAAGATTCGAAAGCTGATGAATCAAAAGCATCAACTCCTATCCACAATCGCTTCAACTCTTTAATTAGAGGCTGTATGTAGACATCAATGTCATTGCCAGGTCCTTTTTCACCAAGGATAACCATTGAGAGTATCAGTGATGATTGTTTCATGCATGCCCAAGGTTCCAAATTATAAAGAATAAGAAGTACGGGCCATGTACTGTGACTTGTACTCATTGTTCGAAATGGATTGAATCCGTCGCTAGCCAAACCTAGCCTAACATTGCGAGGATCAAATGCAAAATCAGGAAACCTCTTATCAAACGCATCCCAGGCAGAACCATCGGCTGGATGTTTCAATATACCATCTTTGGTTCGTCCTTCTTTATGCCATCTCATGGATTGTGATGTCTTGGAAGATTGAAATAATCTTTTAAGTCTAGGAATCAAAGGAAAGTACCGTAATACCTTGGCAGGCTTAGGACGGCGACAACTACCATCAACTTGTTCATCTGCATCCAACTTATTAGAAGATTGCCACCTTGAGCTTTTACAAACATCATAACTGATCTTTTTACTAGCATCGCCCCAATATAATATACAATCATTTGGGCATGCATCAATCTTCACATACCCAATATTTAGTGCAGAAATCTTATTCTTTGCTTTATAGTATGTAGTCGAGATTGTGTTTCCATCTGGAAATGCCTCATTTAAAAACTCCAATAAGCATGTCAAAGATTTTGCTGACCATCCAAAAAGTGCTTTGAAGTGGTAAAGCCGAAGTAGGAATGAGACGCATGAGAACTTGACACAACCGGGATACAGTGGAATATCACAATCATCTAGAAGAGTATTTGCTCTTTCCGCAGTCCTTTAGGCCTCATTAACATCATACTCCCGACCATTATTCTAAAACTTGCTTGAAACTCCATCAAAACTCTCATTAAGAGTTGGGATGTTGATACCTAGAGCATCCGTTATGAGATCTCTTAAATCAGCTTCGTTATCTTGTGACAACGTACAAATTGACGGAAAAGTTCTCATGGTTTGGTTGATTTGCATCGATGTTCTTTTAATGGATTCTCCATGAAAAATCCAATGCTTGTATTCTTTTATTATACCATAAAGACGAAGATGCTGACCCACAATATGTGGTTTGTTCAATATCCTATTATTGCAACGATGGCACGGACAATATATTTTTCCGTTAGAAAGTGATTTTCCAATTGCAAATGATAGAAATCTTTCTATTCCAGTTAGGTAATTGGTGCTAAATCTTGGAGCATCCATCCAACTTTTAACTAAAATTAAGTATCTATGAATGCCTAATCATAAGGTTCATGTATGAAAAGAGATGGCCTTTCTGGTGAACTAACCTAAACTAGAACTACCTAATCCAGAAATTATTTGGCATAATTGTCGAAAATACTCTCAATGTTTATGGGTTTTTGGTTTGAGCCTCTAACTTTTTATTTTTGGATTGACACCATCAATGTTACAATTTTTTCATAAATCAATCCAATTTTAACGGGAAACGTGAGTTAACAGTCAGTCAAATCACAGGTCGATGAAGTAGCCTCTGTGGCGTGCCGCATAAGCAGGAGATCATAGATGACGTCATTTATAAAAATAAAATTGTTTAAAAAAATTCTTTTTTTTTCATTATGTTTCAATATTCTTTGTTCTTCTCCTCTTTCTCTCTTCATTTCTAGTTGTTGTCACCATTTTGTCCAACCTTACCATCGCATTCTCTCTCACTCCTCACCATCCCAACCCCCACCACCTCGCACTTCCCTCTTACTCCTCACCATTAATCTCATCGGCATCTCTTCTAACATTTGTAGTGAGATCAGCAGTGAAGAGTGAGGGGGAAGAGAGCGGTGGTGGGGGTTGAGACAGTGAAGAGTGAGAAGAAAGGCGGCAGCGATGGTGGGGGTTGGACACAATGGCAACAGTAGCTAGAGGGGAAAATAGAAAGAGGAGAAGAAATAAATTGAAACAAAATGAAAAAAAATGTTAAACAATTTTGTTTATAGATGACATCATCTATGACCTCGTGCTTATGTGGCAAGTCACATAGCCTACTTCGTTGACCTGCAGTTTAACTGACGGTCAACTCACATTTTCCGTTAAAATTGGGCTGAGGTGTCAATCTAAAAAAAAAATGTTAAGGGCTCAAACCCAAAAACTCAAAAACATTGAGGGTTTTTTCGACAATTGCGCCAAATTCTTTGTTAAATTTGTTGGTTTGATATTCTAAATTTCAAAAAAAAAAAAAAAGGAGCTTACTCCATAATCATATCACAGAAAATGGCATTATAATGGATTTGAAGCTAACAAAAAAAATATTAACGATGTTAACACTTATTTAAAATTACATAACAAAATTTTAATTAGAATAAAATGTTTAGACTAAATAATGATTATTCTGCTTGAACAGTAATCCAACATCCACGATCTTCTGAATATACCGTAGAATCCATTTCATAGCTTGCCAATGTCCTTTTCCAGGATTATGCATATACCTGCTCACTATACTAACTGCCTGTGAAAGGTCGGGTCTTGTATACACCATTGCATACATCAAGCTACCCACTGCATTAGAATACGAAACTTGCAACATGTATTCTCGTTCCGTATTCGTCGAAGGAGATAGTTGTACAGAAAGCTTGAAATGAGAAGTTAACGAGGTACTTACAAGTTTTATCTGCTCGTTCATGCCAAATTGTTGTAGTACCCTCTTCAAATACTGCTTCTGAAACAAGCTAACTCTGCCGTGAGCTCTATCTCTACAAATTTGCATGCCAAGAATTTTCCTAGCTTCACCTAGATCTTTCATCTCAAATTCAAGATTGAGTTGAGTCTTCAATCTCTCCATCTCAACATTGCTCTTAGATTCTATCAGCATATCATCAACATATAAGAGCAAGTATATGAAAGTTCCTACTTATAGTTTCTGAAAATACACGCAATGATCAAATTTACTTCTTGTGTACTTTTGCCCTTTCAGGAACTGATCAAATCGCTTATACCACTACCTCGGAGATTGTTTCAATCCATAAAGTGACTTTTTCAGTTTGCAAACCCAATTTTCTTTATCAGCAACGTTGAATCCATTTGGCTAAGTCATATAGATTTCCTCTTCCAAATCACCGTGTAAAAATGTGGTCTTCACATCAAGCTAAACTAGTTCAAGGTCATATTGCGCAACCAAGGCTAGCAAAATTTGAATAGACGAATGCTTCAGAACTGGAGAAAACACTTTATTGTAGTCTATTTCTTCTTTCTGATCGTAACCTTTTGCTACCAATCTAGCCTTGTATCGAATTTCATTTTTACCAGGAAATCCTTCCTTCTTTGCATATACTCATTTGCATCCAATTGCCTTCTTTCCCTTGGGCAATGTCACCAACTCCCAGGTCCTATTTTTATGAAGAGATTTCATTTCTTCATTCATAGCTTGCTTCCACTTTACACCATCAGGGTTACTTATTGCTTTTGTATAAGTAGACGGAATATCATCTTCTGCAATTAGAAGTGCATAGGCCACTGTATCATCAAAGCGAGCAGGCTTACGAATCTCTCTTCTTGGCCTCCTATATGCAATTGAATCTTGTTGCTGTAGAGGTTCTTGGGTCGAAACTTCTTCATTATTTGTCCCTCTAATATTAGCTAGATCATCATTAACCTTTTCAAGCTCCACCTGCTGCAAAGTACTACTAGTTTTGTCATCCTTTTGTGAATCCTTATACTTTAACATGGTTGATTTATCAAACGTTACATCTCTACTGAAAACAATCTTCCTTGTATCAGGACACCAGAGACGGTATCATTTTACTCCACCAGTTATACGCAAGAATAATACTTTCTTTACTCTTGAATCTAAATTAGATTCTTTTACGTGATACTATGCAGTGGAACCAAAAACATGTAAAGAATCATAGTCAGTAGCAAATTTATCAGTCCACATCTCCATAGGAGTTTTTCCATTTATTGCTGCTGATGGCAAACGGTTAATTAGACGGCACGCATACGTAACTGCCTCAGCCCAAAATTTCTTTCCCAATCTAGCATTAGACAACATACACCGAACTTTCTCCAGTATAGTCCGATTGATACGTTTTGTCACCCCATTCTGCTGTGGTGCATCCTAAACAGTGAAATGTCGCACAATGCCCTCATCTTAACATACTTGTAGAAATGGGTCATTTTTGTACTCAGTCTCATTGTCTGATCGAAGTCGTTTGACCTTTCGACTAGTCAGAGTCTCCACCATCTTCTTCCATTTCAGAAATGCACCCAATACTTCACTTTTTCTTTTCATTAGATACACCCATACTTTTCTTGAATAATCATCAACAAAAGTAACAAAATAGTGCAGACCTCCCAAAGAAGCTACTTTGGTAGGTCCCCATACATCACTGTGAACATAGTCGAGAATTCCTTTCGTATTGTGAATTGTTGAACCAAATTTTACCCTCGTCTGCTTTCCCAGAACACAATGTTCACAGAATTCCAATTTGCAAGAATTTACACCTTTCAACAAGCCTTGCTTTGCCAAAGTCTGCAAAGCTTTTTCACCAGCATGTCCCAATCGCATATGCCATAACCTGGTAGCCTCTAAATCTGCATCTTTTGTAGAAACTGTTAATTTTGATCCAATAACTATACTTCCATTTAAATAGTACAAGTTATTTCTTCTTGTTCCTTTCATCATCATCAATTCCCCAACTACTACCTTTAGTAATATATCCCTCAAAGTGATTGTGAGCCTTTTAGATTCTAGGGGCCCTAATGAGATGTGATTTTTTATGTCAAGACTTGGATTGAGCCGTCGTGATTCTTCAATTGGATTGTACCTACACTCATTGTCTTACAAGCACTGTCATTGCCCATAAAAACAACTCCACCTTCTAGTTCTTTAAGACTAGAAAACCAGTCCTTATTAGGACACATATGGTAAGTACATCCCGAATCCAAAATCCACTCATCCGTATGACATGTCATTGCCATGCCAATCAAGCTAAAGTCTGACTCCTCATCATGTTCCGCTACACATGCATCAGAAATAGCCTTGCCCTTTTGTAACTTAGGACACTTCTTTTTCCAATGCCCTTTCTCACGACAAAAAGCACATCCATCTTTGGCGGGTCTCCCTTTGGACTTGCCCCTTCTACTAGGTTTGTTGTTGTGTGAACGATTTCTTGCTGTTAAAGCTTCTGCAGTTGTATCTCTATGATCTCTTTTATCTTTCTTTTGAGTCTCAAATCTATGCAACGCACTATAGACTGCATCAAATGTTATCTTGTCCTTCCCATAAAGCAATGTGGTGGTAAGATGATCATATTCATCAGGAAGGGAATTCAGTAACAATAAGTGTAATGATCTAAAATCCGTGGGCACTGAAAAAGTACATTATCAGGCCTCCGTCTTAGTGAAACAGGTTCGTAAATAATTATTAGGAATAATTATGAGTCTAGTTATATGTCTAATTAGGTTTTATTTAGGTGAAACTAGTTTAATTTAGAGTAATTAGTAAAAAGGACTAGATTGAGTAAAGGTTAAAAGTTTAATTCTAAAACAATAGAAAGAAAAAGGGATTAAAACGGCAATTAAGCCATTTGTAATAATTGAGGCGGCAAAATGGATAGAAAAATCTAAGATTTTTCTTAGATTTTATTAATTATTATTATTATTATTATTTGATTTAAAAATTTTGTTACTAGATTATAAATAAATTAAAATTTGTGTCAAATGTATGATGATAAAAGTGTACATGTGTGATATGTGTATTTATACACATGTAAAAAAAAATATATATTTCTATATTTTCTTAAATAATAAGTAAAAGGTATTTATATATATATATATATATATATTAATAATTATTAAATTGATATTTAGTGCATAATTATTATTGGTACATGTGTTTAAAATATATATAATTTCTTACATAATAAGTAAATGATAATAATTAAATTATAAGATTTTTTTATAATAAATAAATTGAATAATGACAATTGTAATAAAAATATTTGTACATTTGTTATAAAATAGTTTGTTTACTTAATATTAAAGTAATATAAAATAACTAAAAGAAATAAGTAAATAGAATAAAAAGAAAGTAAAAGAAAGAAGAACAGAAAAGAAGCAGAGAACAAAACGAAAACGGGGGAAGAAAAATGGAAAAAAAAAAAGAAGGAAAATTGGGATTTTAAAATAATTAAATTTAGCCCTTTTCTCTTAATTTTGATGTTTTAAAAGCTTTAAAACAAAGTTTTTTTTAAATTAAATTACAGTTTTGGAAGTTCTTAGCTTTTTTAAGCATGGGTTATGTTGAACAAAAAGAAGAATTAGGGATTTAATTGAATGAATTTTAAGTTAGAATTGAAAAAGGGATTAAATTGTAAAAGAAGCTATAAGTTTTGTGTTTTAGGAAATTAAATTGAAAGAAATTGTAAATTAGGGTTTTATAATGAACATTAGATTGTTATGGTGAATATGGAAGGAAATTGAGTAGAAATGAAGTATAAATTAAGTTAAACAAATAAAAGAGTTAATTACGATTAAATTGGAATTAAGGAATAAATTGAATAAAAAATCAATTAATTATTAAATTAATGTTGTAATTAATAATATAAATTGTTATTATTATTTTCGTAGCTAACAGGGAAAACGAGGCGTCAACATCCAAAGGAAAAGAAAAGATCGTTGAGGAGTAAACGTGTATTCCGAGTTTGTATTACTATAACTCAAACTATTTATTAAATGTTATATTAAATTTGTAGTCATGGGACATCTAAGATAAGGTAAGTAATAATATTTGAAATTAAGTAAGAATATGTGTGAATATTGAATTATATGTGAATTGAGATAATAGATGTTTTGAATTGATTGAATATTTGAAATTGTTGTGGAAATGTTTCGAAATTGGAAAAGTAAAATAATACCCTTAGGACTATGATGTGATGAGGAAATTTGTTGCTCAGCTGAGAAGATGATTCTGTTATTATATGTTTTGGTTTAACCGAAGAGGCATTTAATGCCTTATTGGTGTGTTTGGGGGGATGTGATATATTTGTGTGTTTGGGAAGCTATATTATACTAGTGTGTTATGGAGCATTTATATTATTCCGGGTGTGTTTGGATTAGATATTCTGATGTGTTTGGGTGGAATCCATGTATCTATCAGAGTCCGAGCCTTGTTAATAGGGTAAATAATTGAAATGAAAATTTGAAAATGAGATTGATTGATTTGGCACTACTGAAAAGTATGAGAAAGAATGTATGAATTAAATTATGAATTGAATTAGTATGAAAAAAATGAAATATGAATTTAAGATTTATGAAGTGATATATAATTATGTATAATTAGTTTAAAAGATTTGTAATGCTTATAGTTGATGTTGTAATTTATTAATTTTAAATAGTTTGGTTTATAGTAATACCACTGAGTATGAAATACTCAGCGTACGACTATTTCCGTGCGCAGGTCATTAGAGTTCAAGATCCAGTTCAGCATCCAGAAAGATCCCGACTTCGACAAGAAAATTTTGGTGATGTATTTCTTTTTTTCGTTTAAGTGGCATGTACTAGGTCGTTGTACATGAGTCATGTATATATATATATATATATATATATATATATTTTAAATGATTTTATTGTAATTAGATAGTTATGAAATTTTGGATAACAAGTAAGTTTAAAGTTATACATTAGTAAATTTGGTATTAAATTTTGAAATGAAATAAAAGATATGAATTAGTTTCTTATATGTTAAGACTTTAAAATTTAAGCAATAAATCAATAGATTAAGCATGATCTAGTAGTGTTTAAGATGTAAAATTCTTTGGTTGAAACATTGGTAGTGGTTTGTTTTAGGTTTGAAATTGCAGGGGGATTTAGGTAAAAATAAGCAGAAATACTGTCGAATTTTTTGTAAAAAAAATACAAAACATTTTCCAGAATACTCAAACAAGTCCCATTCTACTTTTAATACATGTTTTGAGCTTCGAGAGTCCAATATAGGGACTTAATTATTAAATTATACTATGAATGTTATATTAATTGTGATTATTCGTAAGTTGTTTGATATATCTGGTAATGTCTCGTAACCCTATTCCGATGACGGTTTGGGGTTAGGGGTTGTTACAATTAGGCCTTGTCTTCATCTTCAAATTTCTCATCCAAATTTAGCAAGTCTGCTAAAATTTTATTGAATGAGTTCACATGGTCATTCATCGATATACCTAGCGCATACGTGAATCGATAAAGTTTCTTTTTCATATAAAGCCTATTTTCAAGACTTTTCATTAGAAACTTTTCTTCCTATGTATCCCATAACTTCTTCGCTGATGTCTCCCTCATGACAGAGTATTTCTGCTCTTTGGCCAAACATAGGCGAATTGTACCACATGCCTGTCTATTGATCTCGGCCCACTCCTTGTCATCCATCTTGTCAAGTTTTTCTTCAAGGGCTATATCCAGCTCTTGCTGACATAAGACATCCATGATCTCACATTGCCACATACCAAAATTATTGGTACCATCAAATTTCTCTACTTCAATTTTTGCATTGGTCACAGTAGTCATTGCTGATGACGATCCTCTGCCATTTTTCTCCTCAATCCCAACTACTATATTAGTGAGCAGCACCGTATACGTGAATAGTGTCATAAACGGTCGTATTCCCCAAGTACGAATCTAGCTCTGATACCAATTGTTGTGCGGAATCGTGTAAAAGAGTAAAATTATTGTACTGAAAAATCACACTGAGTTCAAGTCCCAGGAAAGAGAGGTGGATCACGAGGATCACATAAGTTCCAGGTCTTTCCTAGCTAGAATATCTCTCTATCGTAATTTAATAGCACAATAAATCACTACAATCACACTCACAAAATATGCAAAAATAAACAATAAAGAACACCAGAATTTTAACGAGGTTCAGCAAATTTTGTCAACGTCCTCGTGCACTACCAAATATATTTCACTCCAAAAATACAAGTAAAATTTACAAATAGGGAGAGAGAGAGAGAACAATACATAATCGATTTGGGTTGAAATTATCTCAAGTTTTCCTAACGTAACCAATGCCACATTCATTAAAAGTATATAATCATGTTTTAAAGTAGAAAAAAATGATTTTATAAAACACACAAGGTTTTATAGGAGAAAACAGTGAGAAGATTAAATAGGAACATAGCCTTTTTAAGTTGTGATTTGTGATGGGAAAGAAATTCAAGCATTGTTTAGTTTGACATCAAACACATTGAAGCCAGTGATTCTTGTTTTTGTCTTTCAATGTGTTTGTTTCTTTTACTATTATGAAAAACAATATATAATCAAATCAAAGATGCACACACAGGGGCTGGCATGAAAAGTTTTCTATTTATGCTATTTATCATTTCTAAACTTTTAAATTAATAATGATAAAATTACACTTTATAAAAATGATAAAAATTTAATTTAATTCTCTAAAATATATAAAGAAAAAAGCTATTAAAATGGTGAAATTGTATTTTTACTATCGTAAAAATATACAATTTAATCCCCCAAAATAAAACTTTCCTACCTTCACCCCTGATCGACAATGCTAATATAAGTTTGTCACAAAAAGTGGCATTATAGTGGACTTGAAGCTAACAAAAAAAATTAACGATGTTAATGCTTCTTTAAATTTATGTCAGAATTTTAATTAGAATTAAATATTTAGACTAAATAATGACATTATAAACGTTGGAGTGCCAAATTATAAAAGAAGTATGAAGGCCAAATCTTGAATTTTAACACAATATAGGGACCAAAATTTAGATTTAACTATTCTTATATAATTAAAAAGTAGAGGGACTGAAACTGAAAGTTAACCATTAAGGCTAAGAATTGTGGTAATAGTTTTCTGTCACGGTCTCTAACAATGACAAATTTTTATCGAACTATGGAATACAGAATTTGAATTTTTTATTGAGTTTTTCAAATCGAATCAGATTTTGCTCACCCCTAATTTTGAGAGTTTTTCTTGAAAAAGATTCTAAATAAAAATTTTAGGGTTTGAAAGATGAACTATTTATAAAACTCTTTCCCTAACTGAAATAGAATTAAGAATTAGGATTGATTTAAATTAAGGACTTAATTAATAAAAACAATTTTTTTTTATTTGGGCAAGGAATTAGTTTAAAATTAGGAATTCAATACTTATGGGGTAAAATAAGAGAATAAAATATTTTAATTGAAAATGCACAAAAATTCTAAACTTAGGACTAAAGAGAATGCTAAGTTTTAACACTAGCAAACTCAATCTTAACATAAGCCTTCAAGAAATTGGTTTTAATGGTTTTGGCCAAGTAGAGAAAATGAATAAAAATCAACGAAGGATGCAATCAAGGGAGTTTGAATATAAGACCTTAGCTTGCTTAACACTTTAACCATTAAGCCTGGTAATCTATTCTTTATCAACAATTAATTTTTAATGCATTCTAAGTTAGCTTACCCTATTCTTATTATTCTTTTAAAAAATTTAAATTTTACCCGTATTTTTTCTACCCCTAATTTTGGGATGTGACAAGGTAACTCAAGCTGTTATAAAATGTAAGCTTAGCAATTACGGTTATCCACAATCAAATTGAATTCTTCTTTATTTAATATATAATTAATTTTAATTTTTTATTATAAAAATAAATATTATAAATTTAAAATAATGGAAATAATTTAAAATTTTTTGTAAAATCGAAATTTTTTAGAACTATTTATGGAAAGGGCTTTCTACATAAATTTAAAGATATTGAATGTTATGGGATTGGGATTGGGTTATTTTAAATCTATATTCGGATTAGTGTTATTTTAAAATCGAATCATTTTGAATTTAAATCATTCAAATTTGTTGATCGGACTTTATAAAGATAAAAGAACATATTGAAAATATTAATATTAATTGGATTATTTTAAACTATGACATAAATACTTGAGTCTCAAAATAAGTACTAGCTCAATAAAGCACATATGATAATTTAGAGTACTGTAATAAAACACATATTAATAATTCAGATGTTATATTAAACATTTTTAAACAGAGACAATTATGGTAAGCTAGCTATGGAAATTCTATGGTATCGGATCCACTATTGCACAGGCCATAAAATAAGTTGGAACAATTTTGGGGAGTTCCAAAGGTAAGGGACGGCCTCGGTCTTCCATAACAGATAAACATCTCCCCGAGTAGTAGAACTTGAGTTCTTTTGTGTTTACTGCATGAAATTTGTGGAGATGCTCCTATAAGTCGGAAAACTGTATCCCCAACTTGTCGGACCGTATAGGTGGATCCACGTGTGAGTCCCATAGCTAAATCCCAAAATTCATTAAAACAAATAAGAGACAGTAAAGTATATTAAACACAAACAGGAATGTGAAAGGAAAATAAAAACAAATTATTCGATATACCTGGATTTAAATTTGTCCTAAGTTGTATGGCCGATCGGAAGTATGACAGAGGATGTTGTGCAAAGTCGGAACATGTGCCATGTTTCATCCATTCCTTGAACCAAAACCCAATGTCTGACCCTGTCGATGCCAAGTTCGGCCATAGTGTGGGCAATTGGTTCCAAAGAGCTACATCACGTCTCAACAAGTTCTTTTAAATAAGAAACAAAAAATTTGATTAGATTATAGATAAATTACTTAATAGTTTCAGGCGAAGAATGTACGTATGCATACTCTGATCTTTGATTGTGACATAATAGGTTGTGGATTGGTGCAGGGATGATGTGTATCGTATGGGGGCACCGGCGTGTCATGAGCATCTTGTGCCCAAATACCATGTATTTTGAATTCAGTTGGGATTGGGAGTTTACAGGTGAGAGTAGAGCTACAAACAGAGGGAGGCCACTGAAGAGCCAACTTATAGAAGTCTACCACTGGAATTACTGGCGGCTGGGGTACTGCAAATGCTACCAATAATGAAAAATGATACAATGCTTTTTTACAAATTTACAAATCAAAAGAGAACTACTCCATATATAGATATTACATGCATAGATGGTTGGGCTGAGATTGGATGATTGTGCTTTGCAAGCAGCTGGTTTATGATCTCCTTTATAAGCTTGGCACACATATTTCACAAAATTTTCAAAGTCCTGCAACCATGAAATAAATATTGAAGTTACTTGTCACAAATTTTTACTTCACAGTCACACCAAGAGAGAGAAATAAACAAACTCACTTGTCTGAGTGGCTGATTATTCACCACCACCCATGGCACATATTCTTGAGGTGGCTTCAGATGTGCAGTCTCGTTAGCATATTGCAGCAGAAGCTGCATTTTATTAATTTGGAAATTCAATGTTGGAAAAGCAAAGGAGGAGTGTTAATTAAATACTAAGACATGCAGCCAACCTTATATCCAAAGCCAGTAGTATAGCATTTGTTGATTATCTCCTCATTCAATCTCAGCTTTTCACTGCAATTTTTCCACAGTGCTTCAACGGGCCCCCCCTTTAAGCTTTGTTGCTCTGTGCAGCGAATGAATTCTAAGTGTTCTTTCTGCACCACGGTAGAGTAATTAAACACGAGTTGGAGACGAGTACAAATACTTATGGCTAATAGAAGTTACCACATCAGGCCAGAAATGGATGACACAACTATGTATAGTGTTTAAGTGGCATTCTTCTTCTCCATGCTGCACATTGTTGCATAAACTATAATTAGTTACAGTAGAAGAAAGAAATTGAACTTCATTAGTTAATAATGAATATATTAAAATGAAGAATGGAGTTGTAAACCTGGCAATGGATTTCAGCATTGCTCCAAGGGACCAATCTTAGATTGATAATGGTATGGAGGTCAGTGTGGAAGACCTTGACGAGGTCATTGGAGATAAAGGAGGCACAACGTGGACATAAACTTGTTTCATAGTACAGTGACACAGTAACCTTGTCATTAACATTATCTAAAGAGGAAAGGGAGGGAGATATAAGCCAGAATATTGCAAGAGCGGACAGAATATAGAAGATCAATGGTTGAAGATAAGCCATTGTTTTAGTGGTTGATTCTGCACAATGTTGAACCTCCATTATGCAAGGGTTCTTATAGTTGAGAATTGTGATGATCACTATTGTTTTCTATCACTTTCAGAAACCATGTGACGTTATCATCCCTAAAACAACAATTATACACCACTTTAAAAAATTGTTTACATGAAGATTGTTTATTTATGTATGGAGGTTATTGTTTTTTCTAATTTTACTTTGGAAATTACAAAAATAATCAACATTGTAGTTATATCTAAGACTAGTTTCGATCACATGTAATAAGTTCCACGTTGATAAAATAAGTCTTTAATTTTTCTTAACATAGCTTTTGATGTGTCTGTTTCAATCAGTATAAATATGGTGAATCAACTTCACAATGTAATTGCTTATAATGGTTTATTGCTTATAACAGTTGATATATATATATATATACACACATATATATATGAACTTAACCATACATCCTCAAAGTTGTTGGAATTTTTGTTTCTATAAAATTTTCGTAGGTTTTAAATCTTGATTAAGAGTATGGTAATTAATGGTTAGAGGAGAAAATGAATTGATTTGTTTTTATAAGTACTGCTATTCTTTCACATGAAATAGTGTAAGAATCTCAATTTAATAAAAATGGATTTGCTTTTATCAAAGTCTCAATATTATAAGGTAGCATTGGTTGCCTGGTATTTTCATGCGTAAAAATATGTCCATTTTTGTTAAATTGTGATTTTTTCTACACTTATATGTGATTCAAACTAACAGGTAAATTCTTTGGTTTGTTGAGTAAATTAAATTATCGAAGGTGTTTAAAGTCAAATATTAACTTAAATGTTGTAATAATTAATGCAAAAGTGAAATTATGAGTGATTATCGTAGATCATACCGTAGGAAGAAAGGGAGGAAACAGTGGGACAACCAACAATGCCAAGACTTGATTCATTTTTCAATTGTTTATCTATTTATGTATGAAGGCTGCAGTTTATAAAAATTCAAGTGTTTGATGAGAAGGATTTAAATTAATCCCAAAACTTTGATGTACAAAAGAAAACATGTGCAAAACTATCAAAGATTCCATTGACAGTAAACAAAAATGGATATGCTTTCACATATCAACTTACCTACCATAATATTAATGCAAATTCCTTTATCAAAACAATGCTTTGAGTCTCAAAATTATAATGTAGAATTGGTTAGCTGGTATCTTCATGCATCAAATTATCCTTATTTGCAAGTTTATCCATGTGAAGAAGGATTACGATAAAATCTTCTTATTTGCAGGTCTAACTACTACCAATTTTACTGGCAAAAATAAAGTAAATTAGTTTTTCAAGAAAATCAGTCGATCACTCATTGGACACCATCAATAAAAATTAATATTTATTTAAAGAGATATTGTCATATTTATGAAAGGGGTTTTCAAATTTATCAAATAATATATAAAAAAAAATTTCCCAAAAACAAAGTTAATTTTGTCAAAATAAGTCTAAAAATTCAAAACCAAAAATTAATATGAAAAAATCGAGAACCAAATTATGATAGACAGTTTAAAAACTCTACAACCCCTGACTCTATAGTAATAATCTATTTATTTATAGTAAAGAATATGCAACTATGTATATACGCAACTATGTATAACTAAAATATTTGAATTCAACATTATAATCATGTCACAAAAAATAAAATTATAATGGACTTAAATTTAATAAAAAAATTTAACGATGTTAACAATCCTTTAAATTTTCGTCAGAATTCTAATTAGAATAATATATTTAAACTAACTAATGACATTATAAACATTGAAGCACCAAATTATAAAAAAAAATCAAGTATAAATTTCAAATCTCAAAATTTAACATAGTATAAGGACCAAAATTAAAATTTAACTATTTGTATATAATTAAAAAGTTGAGAAACTGATTTATCTATTAATGTATGAAGGTTGCACTTTACAAGCACTCATGTATTTCTTTCAATAAACCTCATGTACATATAGATTATAACATTCTAAAATAAACAACATATAACTCTTATAATTACTTTAATACATTCTTTCAACTCTAACATATAATATCATATCATTACATTAATTACACATAAAATATTCTTTTACACATAATCTGCCAAAATATTGTTTGTTGTTATCATCATACTGTAAAATGAACTGGACTACAAATTCAATGCATTTAGGGAATATTATTTGAGAAATGTCTTCTTTTGGGGTTTAAGTTGTGCTGAATATTGCATTCAAGCAATGAAAACTCAAGTGAAGTACATGTGGGTTATGGTGTTTATTGTGAGTATAAGCATTGCAGGGTTCCATGGAACTCAATGTCAAACAAAATTAAATTTTTGGTGGGGATTGAAACTCAATCAATAAAAAAATAAAAAGGAGAAAATCGAAAATTGGAAGAATAAACAATTAATGTAAATAAAAACCCAAACTCTTGAAAGTAAATACTTTTTTGAGAGGGAAAAGATTTGATTTTTTTTTTTTTTTGTTCAATTGCTTGAATCTGATTGGTGAGTTTCCATTTTCGTTTTATGAAATTTCCATTTTCTCTGTTTCCAAACTTTCAGTTGTTTATCTATATGAAGGTTGCAGTTTATAAGAACTAAGTGTTTGATAAAAAGGATTTAAATTAATCCCAAAGCTTTAATGTACAACATGTGCAAAACCATCAAAGATTCCATTGACAGTAAACAAAAATGGATTGGCTTTCACATATGAACTGCAAATTCCTTTATCAAAACAATGCTTTCAGTCTCAAAATTATAATGTAGAATTAGTTAGCTGGTATTTTCAAGCATCAAAATATATCTATTTTTGTTATGATTCACACCAGGTGACAGAAAGATTAGCTTAGCAAGATTCCTTCATTTGTTGAGTAAATTAAAATTGTTGAAAGTGTTCAAGGTCAAATATTAACCTAAATGTTACAATAATTAATGCAAAAGGAAGACTATAAGTGATTGTTGCATATCATACCATAGATAGAAAGGAATAAAACAGTGGGACAACCAACAAAGTCAAGACTTGATTCATTTATCAAATCCTTGCTACCTCAGCTCAGCCATCAAGATGTGATGAAGTAGTTTATACTTCTGAGTTTGGTTTCTCAAGAATTTAATTTATTATCAAAATTCAACATTTCCAATAATTCACCATGCTTGTTTGTTTTTCTCTTTACATGTATGGATATCACATGCATGGATGGTTGGGCTGAGATTGGATGACTGTGCTTTGCAAGCAGCTGGTTTATGATCACCTTTATAAGCTTGACACACATATTTCACAACAAAGTCCTGCAACCATGAAATAAATATTGAAGTTACTTGTCACAAAATGCTACTTCACAATCACACCAAGAGAGAGAAATAAACAAACTCACTTGTCCGAGTGGCTGATTATTCACCACCACCCATGGCACATATTCTTGAGGTGGCTTCAGATGTGCAGTCTCGTTGGCATATTGCAGCAGAAGCTGCATTTTATTAATTTGGAGATTCAATGTTAATTAAATACTAGGACATGCATCCAACCTTATATCCAAATCCAGTAGTGTAGCATTAATTTGTTGATTATCTCCTCGTTCAATCTCAGCTTTTCACTGCAATTTTTCCACAGTGCTTCAACTGGCCCCGTTTTAACCTTTGTTGCTCTGTGCTGCGAATGAATTCCACAGTAGAGTAATTAAACACGAGTTGGGGACAAGTACAAATACTTTTGGCTAATAGAATTTACCACATATGACGCATATTGTTATCATCCCTAAAAAACAACTATACACCACCTTAAAAAAATGATTTGCAGGAAGATTGCAAAGATAATAAAATTGTTTATTTATTTATGTACGAAGGTTGCAGTTTACAAGCCCTCAGATGAAAAGGATTTAAATTAATCCCAAAGTTTTAATGTACAAAAGAAAACATGTGCAAAATTAAGTATCAAAGATCCCATTGACAGTAAACAATATAAATGGGATTACTAAGTTAATGCCTAAGAAGTTGATTTCATGCATGGTAAATTATTAACATATAAAATTGTACATTATTTATATATATAAAAACCTTCCATTGAATGCCTAAAAAGCTCTTTGGTTTTTCATGAAGTTAGAAACTGACTTGAGAAATTCATGGTTCCCTTCACTAAGTACCAACCACAACAGCATCAAAACAATTTAGAAGAAATGGATTTACCTACCATAATGTTAATGTAGAATTGTTTAGCTGTTATTTTCATGCATGAAAGCTAATCCAGTTTTGCTAATCATTTTTATTAAATTGTGCATTATCATTAACCCATTGAAAGAAGCAAAATATTTTTATTCAGTACTCAAATTAAATTTAATTTCCTTTCGCAACAATCTGTCGAAATATTATTTGTTGTCATCGTCATATTGTAAAATGAACCAGACACTAAATTCCATGCATTTAAGGAATATAAAGATGCAAGACAAGAAACTAGATATAATCAAAACACTTCGACAGTTTTCATTAAAATCTGTAGTATTTTGTCAATGTTTTCTACCATAATTGTGCGTTATCAATAAAAATAAAAATAAAAAGCACAAAATCAAGGCAGGGCTGTTGAAGCTGACCTCCATGCAGCTAGTTCATGACTCGAGCAACAAAGGTGGCCATGCAAGTCTCAAGTGCACAAACCAAATTGGCAACAACTAGAAGCCTTAATGCTGTTAAATACCAACTGAATTTTGTTCGTTTTGAAGTCTAGTTTATTATGAACTTCTTGATTGATGTAATTTGATGTTGATGGAGCTGTTAACTAACTTTGTTTTAATGTACATGTTAAGTTTTTTTTTTTTTGTTGTTTGTAAAGCTTAGTGGAAGTAGGTACATGTTTAGGTAGAAATTTGACTTGTAAGTTTTATCTTTATTTGATATATGTAATGGCAATATGCCAATGATGTAGTATGAATGAAATACACTTCATTTTCATCAATACTCTCAACTATTTTTTCCATTGCTTTTTCTTTTGGTTTTCTTTTCTTCTTTTCTTTTTCTCGATTCCTTCTTGTTTGTTCAGCAAGTATCGTGACTTGCTGCAAAAGCCAAAGCTGTACCAGCTGCTTGCTTGCTCGATAACACCAACAATTGGTATCTAGAGCTCTTGTCTTTGAGGACCTGTTCTGCTTGATTCAAAAACTTGAATGGCTTCTGCTAGCTTCTCTCCAGCAACACCACTAGTCTTCACTGGTGAAGGTTTTCACATCTAGGTGGTCAAGATGAGGACCTACCTCCAAGCATTCGACTTGTGGGAAGTTGTTAACACAGACATTGAGCTAGCTCCACTGAAGGCCAACCCCATTGTGGCTCAGATTTGTCAGCATGCAGATGAGAGGACTAAGAGGCAAAGGCTATGTCCTGTATTCAGAATTGTGTTTCTGATGTGATCTTTACTAGGATTATGACTTGGACACCCCAAAACAGGCTTGGGACAAGCTTAAGGAGGAGGTCCAAGGCACTGAGAGAACAAGGCAGCAGCAGCTTCTGAACTTGAGAAGGGATTTTGAGAATCTAAAAATGAAAGAAGAGGAAACTGTCAAGCAATATTCTGATAGGATAATGGCTGTTGTAAACAGTATAAGGCTCATTGGTGAGCAATTTGATAAAGTAAGGATTGTTGAGAAGGTTCTCTCTACCCTACCAGAGAGATATGAAGCAAAGATATCCTCCTTAGAAGACTCGAGAGACTTGGCAAGGATCTCCCTGACTGAGCTTATCAATGCTCTTTATGCTCAGGAGCAAAGAAGAGCCAGCAGGATCGAGGAGCACCAGGAGGGTGCATTTCAGGCCAAAGTGAAGCCTAGCTCGAGTAATGCTGCCTACAAAAGTAAGAAAAATTGGAGAGATAAATCCAAAACTGATGCCTCGAGAAAATGGGATAGACCTTGCAGGCACTGCAAAAGGCCCGGTCATCCAGAGGCCAGATGCTGGTTCAGACCAGATGCTACATGCCAAAATTGCAAGAAGAAAGGCCATATTGAGAAGGTCTACAAAGAAAAAGGCAGACCTAGCCAAAACCAACCACAACTCAAAAACGAAGAGGCTAGAGTAGCTGAACAAAGCAATGACAGTGAAGAACATGTCTTTGCAGTTTCATGCTTAGCTACAAAAGACAAGGTCACCAAAGGCTGGCTTCTTGATAGTGGTTGCACTAACCACATGTCACCAGATGCAACTATTTTCAGAACCTTGCATAGAAGCTGCAAAACCAAAGTGAAAATAGGCAATGGTCAATTCATCAAGGCTGAAGGAAAAGGAGATGTCCTCATATGTACCTCCACTGGAGATAAAGTCATTACAAATGTGCTGCTGGTACCTGAGATTGATAGAAACTTACTCATCATTGCTCAGCTGCTAGATAAGGGCTATTTTGTTGTGTTTAAGGGCCAGGAGTGCAAAATCACTGATCCAAATGGATCAAGCCTCATGACAGTCACCATGAGTGACAAATGCTTTGAAGTCAACTGGTCAGGTGACTCAGCCCATATTGCTTCAACAGAAGACACCAAGCTTTGGCATCAAAGACTTGGTCATGCCAATTTCAGATCGATGGCTCAAATGGCTAGTAAGAAAATGGTTGAAAACTTTACCAAGTCAGTTCAAGGTGAAGATGTCTGTGAGGTTTGTCAAATTAGAAAGCAAGCTAGGCTTCCATTTCCTGCAAACACATCCTGAAGAGCTTCAACCAAGCTGGAATTGGTACACTCAGATGTCTGTGGCCCTATGAAGATAGAATCTTTGAATGGAAGTAAGTATTTCATTCTCTTTATTGATGATTATACCAGATTCTGTTGGATTTTCTTTTTGAAACACAAGTTAGAGGTAGCTCAAGTATTTGTAAAGTTTAAGGCTGCAGCTAAAGCAGAAACAGGCTACAAGTTGAAGACAATCAGGACAGATAATGGAACAGAGTACACCTCAGTTCAGTTCCAAGCGTTATGCAATAAAGCTGGTGTTAAACATCAGTTAACTAATGTCTATACACCTCAGCAGAATGGGGTCAGTGAAAGAAAAAACAGAATCCTATTGGATATGGCCAGATGTCTCTTGTTTGAAAAGAAATTGCCTAAAAATTTGTGGGCTGAAGCAGTTAACACTGCAGTCTACTTACAAAACAGGCTTCCAACCAAAGCCTTAGAACAAAAGACTCCATTTGAAGTCTGGTTCGGATTCAAACCTTCTGTAGAGCACCTAAGGGTGTTTGGCTGCCTATGCTATGCTCATATACCAGCTGTGAAAAGAAATAAACTGTCAGAAAGGGATCAACCTGGGATTCTGATGGGTTATAATGCAGTAAAAAAAGGTTATAGGATCTTGGATCCTTTGACAAACAAAATGCAAGTGAGTAGAGATGTAATCTTTGATGAACATGCTTGCTAGAACTGGGATAAGGGTGAACCTGAGGCTACTTCTGAGAATCTGATAGTAGATTAGACTGAAGGTGTTGAAAATGGTCCTGATATGGACCTGGATGATGAACCTGTCAGAGGAATAAGAACTCTTGCTAAGATTTATGAAAGAGCTCACATGGCTCAAGTTGAACCAAGCAGTTTTGAAGAGGCTAAAGCTGATAAGGGTTGGAGGCAAGCAATGGCAGTTGAGATTACCATAATCGAAAAGAACCAGAGTTGGAAGCTAGTTGATGCTAACAGAAAGGTGATTGGAGTAAAATGGGGCTACAAGGCCAAACAGAATGCTGATGGAAATTTAAATAAACTGAAGGCTAGACTCGTGGTGAAAGGTTTCAGTTAAAAATATGGTCTGGATTACTTTGAAACATATGCACCGGTTGCTAGATTAGACACAATAAGGCTGAATGTTGCTTTTTCAGCTCAAATGCATTGGAATGTCTATCATCTAGATGTAAAATCAGCCTTTCTAAATGGAATTCTTGAGGAGGAAATTTATGTCGAGCAACCACAGGGGTTTGAGGTACCTAGCAAGGAAGACATGGTGTGCAGACTAAGAAAGGCCTTGTATGGCCTAAAGCAAACTCCTAGAGCTTGGTACGCTCGAATTGACACTTACTTGCTCAGTTTGAATTTCTAAAGAAGTGTCAGTGAACAAACATTGTATATCAAGAAAAATAATACTGAAACTCAGCTTGTGGTGTCTTTGCATGTCGATGATTTACTAGTTACAGGAGGTGATGAAGCTGTTTTAACATATTTCAAGACAAAGATGAGGAAAATGTTTGAGATGACTGACCTGGGGCTGATGACATACTTCCTAAGAATGGAAGTAATTCAGGAATAAGGAGGAATCTTCTTGAAACAGAAATCATTTGCCTTAAAAGTTTTGACAAAGTTTTCGATGCTGAATTGTAAGCCAACTCCCACACCTGTTGTAGTTGGGATGAAATTATCGAGCCATGAGGGTCATGAAGAAGTTTGTGAAACCACCTATAGAAGCTTGATTAGTTGTCTCCTATACTTGACTGCAACGAGGCCAGACATCATGTTTGCAGTAAGTTTACTTTCTAGATTCATG